>JAZHRO010000036.1:22154642-23400000 GCA_037157565.1 Thalassia testudinum | reverse complement strand
CAGCTCCTGGAGTTAGACTTTCCTTTCTCGACCACATAGTTCTGGGTCGTGGTTACATTGGCGAACTGCCCAATAAGCACGATGTTCCAACTCCATGGGCAAATGACAAGACTTCCCGTAAATGATTCTATAAGGAGACATACTAAGGGGAGCCTTGAAGGTGGTCCGATATGCCCAAAGTGCGTCAATCAACTTATCGGACCAATCCTTTCGGTTAGGCCGAACCATTTTCTGGAGAATTTGCTTCATTTGCCAGTTCGACACCTCAGCCTGGTCATTTGTCTGAGGATGATACGAGGATGCGATACGATGGTGGACTTGGTATTTCCTCAGAAGTGCCCAAAAAGATGCATGGGTAAAGTGGCTTCTGCCATCCGAGATAATGGCTCAAGGGATCCCAAAGCACGCAAAAATGTGGTCTTTGACAAATCGAGTGGATATAACATGGTCAGCACGGCGCGTGGGAATAGCCTCAATCCAGTTCAAAACGTAATCAACAGCCCCGAGGATAAATTCGAAGCCGTTGGAAGGAGGAAAGGGACCCATGACATAAATTCTCCAAATGTCGAAGATTTCTGCAGCTAGGATGGGTTGCAAGGGCATCATGTCATGACGTGACATTGACCCTAATGATTGGCACCTAGTCCAATGTTTGGTATAATTGTGTGTATCCTGGTGAAGGGAGGGCCAAAAGAAGCTGCACTACAACACCTTGTTGCAGTTTTCCTCCCAGAGAAATGGCCTCTACAGGCCTGATCATGGCAGAAGGATAGCACACAGGGGAATTCGCTGTCAGGAATACAGCGACGGATGATTTGATCAGCACCTATTCAAAAAAGAAGTGGATTTATTCTAGAAATAATACTTTGCTTCTGCCATGAGGTGCTTGCACTGGTTTTTAGGCCAGCCACGTGGAAGGGATCCAGAAGTAAGGTAATTGGCAATATCGGCATACCATGGTCCATTTGCCACATTAATTGCCAATAGGTGCTGATCAGAAAAAATCCCATTAATCGGCAGAGTAAGTCCAATATGGTCAGGGTCCAGTCTCGAAAGGTGATCAGCCACAACATTCTGGGCTCCTGCCTTATCGCGGATCTCAATGTCAAATTCTTGGAGTAGAAGGATCCATCGAATTATTCTAGGCTTGGCATCTTTCTTATGCATGAGATGGCGAATGGTCGTGTGATCAGTGAAAACAATAACATGTGAGCCCAGAAGATAAGAGCGAAATTTCTCCACCCCAAAGACCACCGGCAGTAGTTCTTTCTCAGTGGCAGTATAATTACGCTGGGCCTCGTCCAACATCTTACAGGCGTAGTACACCACGAGGGTGTGTCTATCGCGTCTTTGTCCCACGATGGCTCCGACTGCAAGGTCAGAAGCGTCACACATGAGTTCAAAGTCGAGGGACCAATCAGGTGGCTGGAGAACAGGGGCCTTAGTGACAGCATTCCGCAGCTGCATGAATGCTCGTATGCAGTCGGGGCCCATATCGAAGGGTACGTCGGTCGATAGGAGATGAGTTAAAGGTTGAGAAATCTTGGTGAAATCTTTGATGAATCTCCTATAGAAATCAAAGTTTCCCAGGAAGGAGTGGATTTGTTTGACAGAGTCAGGCACAGGTAAATCAGCAATTACATCAAGCTTAGCTTGGACAACCTCGATACCCCTATCGGAGATGATATGTCCGAGAATAATTCCCTCATGTACCATAAAATGACTTTTTTCCCAAGAAAGCACGAGGTTTACATGAATACATCTCCTAAGGATATGGGTCAGGTTGTCAAGACATTCATCGAAAGTTGGTCCAAAGATCAAAAAGTCATCCATGAAGACCTCGAGAAAGTCACCCACCATGTCATGAAATATCGCCAGCATACATCTCTAGAAAGTTGTTGGCGCGTTACAAAGTCCGAACGGCATCCTTCTAAATGGAAAGGTACCGAAGGGGCAGGTAAAAGTGGTTTTCTCTTAGTCCCGGGGATCAATTGCCACTTGGTTATATCCTGAGAATCCATCCAGGAAACAGAAAAATTTATTTCCTGCAAACCACTCCAGGATTTGGTCAATGAAAGGTAGCGGAAAGTGATCTTTCTTAGTTGTAGCATTGAGTTTCCTATAATCTACACACACTCTCCAGGATGTAGGAGTGCGTTTAGGGATGGATTCGCCCCTGTCATTGACATGGATGGTGAGTCTTGTCTTTTTGGGCATAATGTGAATCAGACTAACCCAGGGTCTATCGCTGATCGGGTACATTATACCCGCATCCAGCCACTTAATAATTTCTTTCTTAATGACCTCCCGCATGTTAGGGTTGAGACGTCATTGCATCTCGCAGGAAGGTCAAGCCTCCTCCTTCGTATATATACGGTGAGTGCAGTAGGAGGGGCTAATGCTAGTTAAGTTAGATAAAGACCATCCAATGGCTACCTTGTGTTCCATAAGGACCTCAGTTAGTTTGCAATCTTGCTCCCTGGTCAATTTTGAACTAATGATTACGGGGAGCATTTCATTTGGTCCTAGGAAAACATATTTAAGTGTACTAGGCAGCTCTTTCAGCTCGGGAGTGGATGGTGAAAGATCTGGCATTTCTTGGGACACGAGTGTCCCAGGCAAGTTGGAGAACAAGTCAGGAGGAAGAAATTGGCCTTCAGATTGGCCAAGAAGAGGGGCTTCTTGGATAGATGGATCCAAAAAGGAATAGCCACAGTGGGTAGTATATGGCCTCAAGGTCCTAGTGTGGAGTTTCAACTCCGCCTGATTTGGCGGGAAAGAAAGGGTAATCTGATCTTCAAGAGTGTGGACCAGCGGTGAGTAGCCCGGATATGACTCAGACCACGAGGTATGGGAAGTGGAGAAAACCTCGTCAGAAGTCTAGTCAGGAGAAGGTACGGGACAAGGGAGGGATGGGGGAACGGCACAATATGTGTTTGTCAGGCAATCGTCACTGTTTACAGGTAATCCGCAGCAGTCAGAATAGGTCCCAATTAGTCTGATAGACGCGCTGACGGCCATGTCCTCGTCAGACGTGTCATCCTCGATGCAATCGCAATCAAAGTTCTTGGCTGCCTTGAAGATGTTAAGCTTAAGCTTTTCAGATCCAATGGCAATCTCAATACAGCTCAACTCACAGTCGATACGGGCGTGGGCTGTGGCGAAGAAAGGTCGACCAAGGATGATCGGACAATCAGAAGTGAGCTAGGAGCTTCCATATCTAAAACAAGAAAGTCAACAGGAAAATAGAGACTGTTGACCCTAACCACCATGTCTTCCACCACACCCTTTGGAATTTTGACAGAATGATCTACCAACTGTAACGTGACAGGGGTGGGTTTCAGATTTCCCATGGAAAATTTTTCGAGCATGATGGTTGGTATAAGATTGATAGAAGATCCTAGGTCAAGCAGGGCACGGTTAAAATTACAGCCTTGGATGCTACAGGAAATAAGCGGTGTGCCCAGATCTTTCTGCTTCGGTGGTAGATTTGATAGTATAGCACAACTCGCATGAGGCGAGAGAACCACCGGATTCTTAGTTTTCCTTGACTGTCGCCTGGGTGTTGTGTAGTCTTTGAAAAATTGGGTGACAGTAGGTATGTGGTCAATAGCCTCAAGCAGGGGTACCTTGATTTCAACATCCATGAATAAATTACGCAGGTTATCAAAGGCCTGCATATCCTTCTTCTTGCCTTTTGGCTCCCTCAGTAGAACCTCAGGGAATGGGACTGATTCCGGCACCAATTTGGGTGTATCGTCCTCTCGCGAATGCGGTGCGCATCCCGAATGAGAGGGCGATGAAGAAGATGGACCAAGATCAGGTCGAGGCGGATCAACGGTCTGCTTACCGCTCCTCATAGTGATAGCATTGGACGATGCGGGTCCAGTGGGATCATAAGGCGGAGGAGGGTTCGCAATAGGGACATAAGAGTGAGGTGCTATAGTGGGATTAGCCTGAAATCCCGGTGGAATGCTCGGAGCCAGCAGAATTTGATGAACCTGCCCTTGAGAAGGTCGTGCCTGTGGTTGATGACAACGGGTACGAAATTTTACAGGTTTGGAACAGGTTGGGCTGGGAGAATGCCCTGAGATCGAGTCACCATGCGTAGTTGACTGATCTCACATTCTGCTGCACCAATTGGTGCTAAAGAGAGGTCATGTTCTCTTCATGGCGCTTTGACATTTCCATCATCATTCGTATCAATTTATCAAGAGGACATGATGCGTGTTCTAGTTGCGGTAAGCAAGGACTTGATGGCGGATTCGCCATAGGATTAGACTGGGCCCTTGGGATGACGGGTGCGGACGGTCGCATTGGTCCACCCTCAAGGTTTTGGCGTTGCAGGTTGTTGGACCATGCGAAGTTCGGATGATTTTGCCACCCTGGGTTATAAGTGGCAGAGAATGGTTTGTTCCCCAGGGCGCAAGCGTCTTCTATGCCAGAAGATGCTTCTGCATGTAAATACGTATCCGAGCACACGGAGGCTTGGTCCTCCGTGTCAAAATATGGCCTTGCAGAAGCTAGATCCACATGACTTACGAAATTGCTCGGCACAACACTGGGTAAGGAAGGTCTTACGGGGTTTCTCGGGATACGCTTGGTGTTGAAAGAATTGGAATTGTGACGAAGTGGTGAGGTGGGGGTGTTTGTCATAGAATGGGCAGGGTTGGCCAGAAGCTCGTCCAGCTTCTTGTGCACGACGGAGACTTCATCCAATTTTTGTCCGATAAGGCTGAGATCTGTGGATGAATGGGAGGGTCCTGTGTCAACTTTGTGGACATTACGGGGCAGGCTGGTATGATTAAATTCGACAATAGAGGCATTGTTCATTGAGTTTCCGCTCATATTTTCAAATAATTCGAATGCTCCATTCTCGTCTTTATTCATGAAATTCCCTCCACAGGAAGCGTCTGCAATCTGCTTCAAAGTCTCATTTAGCTCATAGTAGAAATTCTAGGCTATATGCCACTTAGGCAGATCGTGGTGCGGACACTTCCTGAGGAGGTCAATATATCTCTCCCTTGACTCATGAAACTGTTCGCCATTTTGTTGCGTAAATGAAGTGATAGCACGGTGAAGCGCATTGGTTTGCCCGATTGGGAAGAACTTCTTGAGAAACACTATTCACATCTCTTCCCAAGAGTGGATGGTTCTCCCAAGGGTGCATAACCACTGCGACGCTTTATCCCGCAATGAAAATGGGAACATTTTCATGAGGACTATAGGTAACCCAATATTTCTTGGTTTAACAATTTCAACCAAACGGGTTAGGTCTTCTAAGTGGAGAAAAGGATCTTCACTTGCAAGACCATGGAAGTGAAAATTTATTAGGCCAATTATGTTAGGTTTTAGTTCAAAGTCGTCCCTGCCCATGGGGACCCGAATTTGTCCTATGGTCTCTGTAGCAGCGGGATTCTGATAGGAGCTAAGAGACCTACGCTCCTCCCATTCGGGAGGGTTCTGCATTTCCTCCAATGTTTCCCTAATGGCCTCAATTTGTACATTATACATTTCCATTTGGGCTTAGAGGCGGGTTATGGGATCTAAGGCTCCACCACCTGGTGGGTTTTGAGGGCGGTTTCCTCCCTCGGGATTTGGGGGTGGCCGTGCAGCCATGTTTCTGGAGGAGGAGGATGATTCGGCTTCTTTTCTAAAATTATCAGGCAACTCACATAGTTCAGGGTTTTGTGACCTCCTCCCAAACATGCACTACCACAGGAAGAATTGGGGGGATACGAAGGGAAAAGAGATGAGAGAAATGATGCCGCAAAGGTACACTTGATGACAAATCAATACAATCAAATTCCTAACCTCTACAGTGTGCCCTTAGACCTAAAGATCTAAGTTACCTACTATCACGAACCACGGAACCGAATGCGAGCACCGCAAAACCACCGGGCTAGATTGAAAGGCTGTTTGCCCCAGTCTTAGACACCCAATAGCACATAGGAACTCTCACCAGCACATAGGCGCTACACGCAGGTAGTTAGACCTCCAATCCTTAATAAGGGTCAAGTTGCTACCAATTTTAGTTAGAGGCTTAGGATCAAGTGCTTCTGGAATGTAAAGGGCATTATTTACAGGTAATGCCCAAGCGATTGATTTTTAGAGAGTGTGTAAACCAAGCATGCAATGGGAAAATCTCCCCGAATTGAAATTTTAATTGGTGTATGGTTTTTAGAATTCAGCCTTAAGTAGTATGGATTTTAGGATTTCGCTAAATTACCAATTCAACCAATCTCCGGGTTTTGAGAGAATACAAGTTTTCCTCTAAGCCCAAGAAATCCTTCTTCAATGTCAGTTGGTTAATGCATGCTAAAATACAATGGGCTTCCCTAGATGGAGATTTCTATGTGTGGATGCTTGAATCAATTTTAGATTAGTGTGAAAGGGAGCCAAAGCACTTCAATTCAAGTGCTCCCAATCACCAAAATGATTTCCACACACAAGGCTCAACCATAAGATAAAGAAAATCAAATTTTTGGGGTTGAAGTATTCGGGATCGAATCTTAGGCAAGTGAAATGTCGTGGTGGGGTTGGAATCAACTCAATTCCAAGTCTCCCCACCAAAAAGGTGATCCCGAGTTGTAGATAAATGAGGCAAGAGGGATGGCAATCAATCTATTTATTTTTGCCTCAAAGAATACTTCACACGGCGAAAGATTCAAGAATCAAGAATCTTGGATTTTCGCTATGTGATGTTAGGCTGGAAATCCCAGGGCGGTAGGAGTGATGACAAACAATCAAACAAGTGATTTCAAATCCAATTGCCCCAAGAGATCCCAAGAAGTGTTTTTTAGTTTTTATTTATTTATTTATTTTTTTGTTAAGGTGACAAGTTGACCTAAGTTACTAAGAAAGGAAGACCTACTTGTTCAGTAATGTGTGCAAAGCTCCATTGCGGTGCCGACGTCTTCATGCTCTCATTCCCGCCTTGGATCCACCCACATCTCTGACTTCGTCTACCTGCCTTCTCCTTGCAACTGGTTCACCTACACACCAACAGACAAAAACACACGTGAAGAGAAGGGTGTGAGAAGAGAAAAATTAAAGGAATGGAGTAGAAACTTACTTGAATACACACTTCCCCAGCAACGACGCCAGAAAAGAAGATTATGGTCGGGCACGGATAGGTTGTGTTAATATGGTGATTTTATTGTTGAAATGAGTATAGTGGTTAACCTAAGTCGAGCCTAACCATCTCTTTTACAAAATTTTTTACCTGGTCTACTTGATTTTATCTTGGTCAATTTTAGGCCTAGGGTCGAACTCATGGAAGTAGGATTAGAAGTGAACAAGTTTCTGTGCCTTTCCTACAACGAATCTCTTCCGTTCGTTTATTACGTTTTTGGTGTTTTTCTATTTAAGATTTTTTTCTAATAATTTTTGTCCTTGAGGTACACCCTCAAACTCAGGTTATTGGCTTTGAGCCAAATTAGGGTTCCCAAAACTGGTCATGCTATTCGTAAGACTGAGTACTTGCAAGTTAAGGATTATCTTTTCTCTTTTGTATATTTTTTTATCTTTTTATTGGTAGGAAAGAGAAACAGAAATAAAGTAAATATAGTATATATATATATGTATATATTATATATGAATATCGAGGGGTGGGGGTGGAGGTGGAGATGGCGTATAGCACGGTGTTGAGTCAATCGTCGTCTAGGAAGACGCAACCAACGGGACGAACTGCCACATGGAGTGTGGGATGGATGGGTGGAAGATGTGTGCGAAAATGCTTTCTGTACGTGTGTATTGGGGAATATCAGCAACTGCTGCAAATATTCTCGCAATACATTGTATGGTAGGTGATATGAAAATATACTTATATGTATGTATATATGTAAATATATATCTATATGTATATATATATATATATAGTTATAATTATATAGGTGTATATGCAGTTATATATGTATATATATATATATGTGATGAGAACCTCATCATGAGCCATAACTAGCTCAGTTTGACCTAATACAAAGGATAAAAGCTCCTACATAACTCAAGGAAAGGCTTAACTCAGAGAATTCTGAGTTTAAGGAGAAAACAAGTCATAAGGGGTAAAAATGCAATTTTACCAATATAATCTGCATACAGGGTAATTAAGGGCCCAAACATAGGTCAAAGCAACTTAATAAGAATAAAAGTGGGATGAGATGATCTAGCAAGGGCTACAGCAATTCCAAGGAACTAAATGATAATCTGTAACCCTAAAATAACCCACTTCAATTCACGAGGTTCGAGGCAAAGTAAAAATAGAATAAACCCTCTAAAATTCATAGAAAAATAATCTCTAGGGTTTAGAACCTTCAATTTGGCCTTCAGAACCCATTTTGACCTACATTGAGAACCATGCCCAATTAATAACTTAATTTGGGTTTTCGCATAAATTGACCGGTCAAACAAGGTTTAATATAGAAATGAAATTCACCATCAGATTCCTTAGGTCCTAATTAATCATGTATAAAAACTTGAGCCTAAGAAGAAACCTCCTTGACCGACTTTACACTTTGGTCCTCATATATTTACTTTTTGGCCCTCAACTTTTGAACCCTCGCATTTTGGACCCTAGCTCTCCTTCGTTCTTTGCGTTCAGGTTCCCCCTGCAAAACCTGCCAGCACCATGCTCCGGCGACCTTGCGCGGAGCATGGCGCCACGTAGGGTGAGGGGGAGAGCCTGGCAAGTAAACCGGGGGTGCCCTGCGTCGTCAGCCGTCGCAGGGACACCCCCTGGTCGCTGTAACCCACCATACCGGCCGTGCGAACGCACGGACGGTATGGGTCTCCATCTCCGGCGTCCTCCGGCGAGGGAGACACGTCGTCTCCCTCCGCCTTCCTCCCTGTTTTGATCCCTATAAATACCCCCGTCGCTCCACCGACCTCGGCAGCTCGGATCTGACGGAGAAAACCCCCAACTTTCCTCTCTTCTCACTCCGGCAGACGCCCACCAGCTCCGGCGGTTCTTCCTCCTCCTCCTCTTCGCTCTGCCGCAATACCAGCAGCAGAGACTTCTTCCCCTGCTCTTCCCGCGCCATGCCGTACCCAGCTGGCGCATCTCCGGCCCTCTGCTCGCCGCCGCCCCTTCCCCTAGGCATCTTCTTCTCCGACGACAGTCGATACGACTGTCGCCCTGCCCCGGCCCCTTTCGTCTCCGTAGCTAGGTCAGAAATCCTCCCCATCTCCCCCTCTTTCTTTTCCTCACTGTCTTTTATTTGAGTAAACCCTCGACCGCTCCTGTCCACCGTCACCCCCTTCATCTCCGGCCATCCTCCGGCGAGCCGCTCCCATCACCCCAGCATCCCACACGACTCGCCGACCACCGCAGAACCTCCGCCTCCTCACCCTGATCAACCCCCGCCCTTCCACTTCCCCCACATCACCCTCTGCAACCCCACCGAACAAACCCATCCTCTGACCCACAGTCCGACCTAGGGCAGCCCTTGCACGCTGCCCCACGCCTCGCCACCACCCACACGAGCTTCGCCGCACTCTGGCGAAGCTCCCGGCACCTTCTGATTAGGCCGAGAGGCCGTTTTGCTGTGAACAGGCCACCCGACCTCCGCCGCCATTTCCGTGCAGAAGGAGCTGCTTCCGCCTGCAGCTGCAGGCGTGCTACGCCCAGCGCCACGCCCAGATTCGACTCCCAGGCCTTGCGAGGCATTTCGACAAAACATCAGGCTCGCAGCTGGGGCGAAGGCTTCGCGTGAAGCCGCGATCGCTCGCTGCTTTCTCCGCTGCGGGTGCTCAATTGAGGTGGGACATTTAGTCCCACCTCGGAAAAGCCTGAAGAGGCGCAGAGGTTTAAAGCGAAAAAGTGCTGGCGGCTTACTGCCTCAGCACATGGGGTGAGGTCCCCTTCACCCGCCCGGTTACCCGGTCTCGTCCGTGCTCACGCCCCGCGGATCTAACCCGACCCGACTTAGACTGACCTGCACTCCTCGCCCACCACTCACGCCGGTGGGCCTGGACCCGGGCGCGACCCGTACCCGACTACCCGGCAGCTCTGGGAGAGCTTTCCCAAGAGTGGTTTCAGAGAGAGAGAGACGCGGGGGGGGGAGGGTAGAGTAGGTTTTGTCCTCTGATGTAAACTCTGAAGTGTGCAGGCACAGGTGAAGAAGAAGGACCGCGGAAGAAGAAGGAAGCTGAGGGAGACACTGTAGCAACAAGCAGTTTAAGTCGTCTGATTGTAAAATCAGACGACGTCCTGAAGGGAAAAGAAGAAAGAAGGAGGGTCGACGTCCTGACTGGAAAAAGAAAAGAAGAAAGAAGGAGATCTGAAGAACAACAGAAGAAGGCGAGGCAGAGGAGAACACAAAAGAACAAGGGAAGAACAGAAAGAAGAAGAAAAAGAGAAGAAGATCTGAAGAAAGGAAAAGAAGAAGAGCAGGACCGCTCTGCAGAAGAACTCAAAGAAGAAGAGCAGGAACAGCTGAAAGAAGAAGAAGAACATCACCACTGCAGATAAAGAAGAAGAAGATAACAGAAGATCTGAGACGAGGAGAAGCAAAGAGAAAAGAAGAAAAGACAACAAATTCTTTCTCTCTCTTTCTTTATTTTTGTAAAAGAAACATGTATATCTCTAGAATACAACTTGCTCCCTGAGTTCGACCTCGGGAACTCTTTTATTTTCCGAGTAAAAAATTTTTATATATTTGAAATGATGGCAATAACTGGCTATACTACAACGCTATAACAATAAAACCCGGTTGTCACAACTGTCATCAATATGTATATAGATATATATATAGATATGTAAATATATGTATAGATAGATGTATATATATGTGTATATATATATATTTATAATTAGATAAATGTATGTATGTATATATCACTATATATAGATATAGATATACAAATATATATATATATATAGTAATGTATGTATATAGTTATATATATATGTGTGTATATGTATATATATATATAGTATAAGTATCTATGTATGTAGATATATGTAGATATATATATATGTATATATTTGTAGATATATGTATATATGTATGTATATTTGTATATATATATATGTATAAGTATATGTGTATATATATGTACATATATATATATTTATTTATACGTATATAAATATATGTATATATATATGTGTATATATATATATGTAAGTGATGAGAACCTCATCATGAGCCATAACTAGCTCATTTTGACCTAATACAAAGGATAAAAGCTCCTACATATCTTAAGGAAAGGCTTAACTCAGAGAATTCTGAGTTTGAGAAGAAAACAAGTCATAAGGGGTAAAAATGCAATTTTACCAGTATAATCTGCATACAGGGTAATTCAGGGCCCAAACATAGGTCAAAGCAACTTAACAAGAATAAAAGTGGGATGAGATGATCTAGCAAGGGCTACAGCACTTCCAAGAAACTAAATGATAATCTGTAACCCTAAAATAACCCACTTCAATTCACAAGGTTCGAGGCAAAGTAAAAATAGAATAAACCCTCTAAAATTCATAGAAAAATAATCTCTAGGGTTTAGAACCTTCAATTTGGCCTTCAGAACCCATTTTGACCTACATTGAGAACCATGCCCAATTAATAACTTAATTTGGGTTTTTGCATAAATTGATCGGTCAAACAAGGTTTAATATAGAAATGAAATTCACCATCAGATTCCTTAGGTCCTAATTAATCATGTATAAAAACTTGAGTCTAAGAAGAAACCTCCTTGACCGACTTTACACTTTGGTCCTCATATATCTACTTTTTGGCCCTCAACTTTTGAACCATCGCATTTTGGCCCCTAACTCTCCTTCGTTCTTCGCATTCAGGTCCCCCCTGCAAAACCTGCCAGCACCATGCTCCGGCGACCTTGCGCGGAGCATGGCGCCGCGCAGGGTGAGGGGGAAAGCCTGGCAATCAAACCGGGGGTGCCCTGCGTCGTCAGCCGTCGCAGGGACACCCCCCTGGTCGCTGTAGCCCACCATACCGGCCGTGCAAACGCACGGACGGTATGGGTTTTTGTCTCCGGCCATCCTCCGGCGAGGGAGACACGTCGTCTCCCTCCGCCTTCCTCCCTGTTTTGATCCCTATAAATACCCCCCGTTGCTCCACCGACCTGGGCAGCTCGGAACTGACGGAGAAAACCCCCAACTTTCCTCTCTTCTCTCTCCGGCAGACGCTCACCAGCTCCGGCGGTTCCTCCCCCTCCTCCTCTTCGCTCTGCCGCAATACCAGCAGCAGAGACTACCTCCCCTGCTCTTCCCGCGCCACGCCGCACCCAGATGGCGCCTCTCCGGTTCTCTGCTCGCCGCCGCCCCTTTCCCTGAGCATCTTCTTCTCCGGCGACAGTCGATACGACTGTCGCCCTGCTGTCCCCCCTTCGTCCCTGCAAGTAAGCTAGAACTACTTCCCTTCCTCTCCTCTTTCTTTCCCCGGTTTCAATTTGTTCAATTAAGCCCTCGACCGACCCTGACCATCGTCACCCCCTTCGTCTCCGGCCACCCTCCGGCGAGATGCTTCCATTGCTCCACAGCCTCACACACCTCGCCGACCCTCACCGAACCTCCGCCTCATCACACTGAGCACCCCCCACCCCTCCACTGCCACTCCACACCTCCGTAACACTCCCCCGAACAAACCCATTCCTCCGGTTGCAGTCCAACCTAGGGCTGCCGCCAGACACCACCTTGCGGCTTGCCGCGCAGCTCCACACCTTCGCCGTGCCACGGCGAAGGTTCCCCAGTGGTTTGATCAGGCCGAGAGGCCATATTCGTGTCCGACAGGTTTTGAGGTTCGACCGCCATTAACGCACATTGAAGCAGCTTCTCCTGCGCTCCAGGCTTGAGGACTCCAGGTCTCCAGCTGCTGCGGATTACGGGGAGTCTTGCGAAGGCAGCCAGCCAGCAACCGACGCAAATCGAAGCCGCAGCTGCAGAAGCTGGGCCACGGTCTCCCAGCAGGCGCACGCGAGGAGAGGCCTCCGTTTAGTCCCACATCGGTAAGCCTCACAACCTTTTCATTGTTTAAATTGATTTCGTGCATTAGCCTTACTGCCTCAGCACACGGGGTGAGGTCCCCTTCACCTGCCCGGTTACCCGGTCTCGTCTGCGCTCACGCCCCGCGGACCTGACAAGACCCGACTTAATCTGACCTGCACTCCTCGCCCACCACGCACGCCGGTGGGCCTGGACCCGGACCTAACCCGTACCCGACTACCCGGCAGCTCTGGGAGAGCTTTCCCAGGAGTGGTTTCAGAGAGAGAGAGAGACGCGGGGGGGGAGAGGGTAGAGTAGGTTTTGTCCTCTGACGTAAGCTCTGAAGTGTGCAGGCACAGGTGAAGAAGAAGGACCGCGGAAGAAGAAGGAAGCTGAGGGAGACACTGTAGCAACAGGCAGTTTAAGTCGTCTGATTTGGAAATCAGACGACGTCCTGAAGGGAAAAGAAGAAAGAAGGAGTCCTGACTGGAAAACGAAAAGAAGAAAGGAGATCTGAAGAACAACAGGCAGAGGAGAACACAAAAGAACAAGGGAAGAACTGAAAGAAGAAAAACAAAGAAGAAAGAAGAAGATCTGAAGAAAGACAGAAGAAAAAGGAAGAGCAGGAACAGCTGGAAGAAGAAGAGCATCACCACTGCAGAAGAAGAACATCACCTCTGCAAACAAAGAAGAAGAAGATCTGAGACGAGGAGAAACAAAGAGAAAAGAAGACAACAAATTCTTTCTCTCTCTTTCTTTATTTTTGTAAAAGAAACATGTATATCTCTAGAATACAACTTGCTCCCTGAGTTCGACCTCGGGAACTCTTTTCCGAGTAAAAAATTTTATATATTTGAAATGATGGCAACAACTGGCTATACTACGACGCTATAACAATAAAACCCGGTTGTCAACACTAAAAAGGAGCCACCATTTTTTGGGCCGCTGCCGGGGAGCAACAGCTATTCTAGAGGTAAACATTCCTGTTTCTTTTTAATTTCTGATAATCTCTTCTCTTTTGTGTAGAAAACTACAGGAAATCAAGAAGACAAGCAACCGCACAACAACCACTCCGAGGATAGGTAAATTTTCCCTCTCGCTATTAACCCCTAAACTCTAAAGAGGAAAAAAAAAGAAAAGAACAAGCAATATAGGGCTAACCTGTCTTCCATACTTAGTAACCATAAAAGTTGCATGTTTTCAACTCATTATTCCTGCACACTATTAAGGGTATTTAAGGGCTAACGCATTCTTGCTTGAGCCCTAATTACCCAACAGAGAACTAACTGGACCAAGTAGAGCCAACATAAGATTCAACATTAGGGTTTTAGAGACACACTACTTAAATCAAGAATGGAGAAAATCCAAAAGAAGTGTGCCTAGACCATTGATTGAAAATACCTATTCAAAAGAAAACCTAAAACAATTGGCTCTCTAAACACCTGAACCCTAAAAGACAAGACCTAAAAGCTCTCAAAGAAAACAAGAGGTAAAGTTGACCCCTTGGGTCAACCAACCATAAATTAGGTCACTCTTTGCACTTAAAAGACTAAAGTTCAAGTGAAACCTTAAGCACCCTGATCTTAAAATTGGTAGACTTAAGAGGTCAAGATGCCCATTCTGGTCTACCTGGAACCGCAGTGACAAGAGAGGTCGGGTGGGGGAAACCCTGTAACTTGTGGGGACGCTCTACCGTGTAGGGGTCTTCGCGGGACTCTCCCTCTCTGCCTGCCCAGGTAATTCTCAGGTGGACGATCTTTCTGATCAAGGGGTCCATCTGCCCCGCACCTCTATAGTCACCCAACACATTTTTGGGTGCCTTGATTGGGTCCAGCACCTTCTAAACTTACCTCTTCCAACAGTGCATGTACGGAAGGAGGTCCCTAAGACCACCCTTAAGACCTCCTTTAGAAATTCGCTCTCGTCAAGGCCAAGCCTTGACGCCCGTGTTTGTGCAGAAACACCCTCACATTATTCTCTCTTCTGATTCAGAACCAAGTTCTTCTTCTTCCCCCATCATGGCTCAGCCAGTTGAGGAAGAAAATAATCTGGAACACCAGCTCCAGCGACTCAATGACCTCTTCCAAAACTTCGTGCACCCACCACAGCGTCCTATGATGCGGGACCACTACAATCCTGCTGCGGTGGCCATTGAGCCTCGAGTCAGAATCCCGACTGGAGGACCTGATTCCGAATTAAAGCCCAACATGATTCATGCTATACCTAAATTCCATGGGCTTAATTCTGAAGATCCCTTCCAGCACATCAAACAGCTAAAGCATCTGGCCCACACTTTTGGATCAGATGCGCAAAATCGGGATATTCTTCTCATGAAGATGTTCTCCTTTTCTCTTATGGACAAGGCCGCCCATTGGTATCAAACTCAGACCCGGCCGATCAACACTTGGGAAGAACTTCAATCCGAGTTTTTGAAAAAGTTTTTTCCCGTTGGTCGGACCAACGCCTTGCGCCATCAGATTACACACTTCACTCAACAATCAGGAGAACCTCTCCATGAGGCATGGGATCGTTTTCAGGATCTCATGAGGAAGTGCCCCCATCACGGAGTTCCTAAATGGGAACAAGTCCAATCTTTTTACCAGGGACTCCGTGAGGACATCCGCCTTTTCGTCAATGCAACTTGCGGAGGAAACATCATGGGTCAACATGAAGACACCGTATGGGAGATTCTCGAAAACATGTGCGAGAACTCCATCAACAATGACTCCATGGGATTATTCGACAGGACGAATACCCGCGCAGCGACGAATCTTAAGGGAGCACATGAGACGCAGGGCCTGTCCGCATCAGTCGACCTGGAGTTAATGGCCAGTCAATTAGACAAGGTCTCAATCATTGAAAAGAAGGTGGATGAGCTGACTCAGCACTTGCAGCGAGCCACCTCCGCACGTAACTCCTTTGCACAACCTCCTTCCACACAGGAGACTGTGCAAAACATCCTCCACCGATCTTCCCCTGGGATGGATCCATATCCATCCCCATCTGATTCTTGGATCGGAGGATCATCCGATCCTTTCTACACCAACCGGGGGAACTCCATTCCCCCTTTCCCTGATTCTCAGGAGGTTCCTCAGACCTGCGAGGACCTCAACGCCATCCAGAATGACCCATTCTCCAACACTTACAATCCTGGATGGCGAAACCATCCCAATTTTTAGTGGGCGGGAAATTCCCAAACCCAAAGACCACCTTTTTAGTCCCGCCCTCAGCCCTCTCGTCATTACCAGCCGCCTCAGCCTCGGCCCAACCCTACTTATCCATCAGGGCCAAATCAGGATCAAATGTCCCTAATCCTTCAGACTCTGGCTGACATTCAAAAAATGAATGCGGCTATTCAAAAACAGCACAAGGACGAGCTTACAGAAGTTAAAACTCAACTGGCCCAGTTGGCAAATTCTCGCCAACCAGGCACACTCCCTTCCCAACCTCTTCCTAACCCAAATAACGTGCCAACCCAGAAGCACGTTATGAATCCAAATTTAGGCCACGCCCAATGGATTTATCAGGCTCCTACTGCTCCATCTCCAGACGAGATGGAAGCCTCAACTTCTTATGCGGGATTTCAGCAGCAGCCACCCCTCCTACCAAACCCAAACCAAAATCAGGCCGGATTAAATTCTGTAACAACACGTAGTGGTAAAACAACTCAAGACCCGCATTATCCAAACCACTCCAAGCCTGATAACCATGACCCTAGGATAGTTATCCAAGGTACCGCTGTTCCAGATCCACAACCTGGACCTATCCTAGAAGAACCAACCAAGATCCCATTTCCCGAGGCCCTGACCAAGGGAAAGAAGACCACCAAACTCGTGGCCCCAGAGGAGGACCTGGTCAAGCTCTTTGAGCAGGTCCACATAAACATCCCCTTGATGGATGCAATCCGCCACGTACCAGCTTACGCACGATTTCTTAAGAATATATGTACACCCCAGCGTAAGCCGCGAACCAAGGGAGGGAGCCCAATTGTTCTGTCAGAGCAAGCCAGCTCTGTAATCCTTAGTAGACTCCCACCCAAGGCAAAAGATCCTGGGACTCCCCTGATTTCCTGTAAGATAGGTGGTACCCAATTTGATAGAGCATTGTTAGACTTGGGTGCATCCATAAACCTGATACCCACATCCTTACTTGACCATCTAGAAGAATCTGAGCTGAAACCAACCGAGGTGACATTACAATTAGCAGATCGATCTATAAAGTCACCAAAAGGGATTCTCGAGGATGTTATCGTAAGAGTGCAGGATTTCTATTTCCCAGTGGACTTTATAGTCTTAGATATGGATGCACCTGAGAACCCTAGGGATACACCAATCATTCTAGGGAGACCTTTCTTGGCTACTGCTAGAGCCAACATCAGCTGTGAGGAGGGCCAAATAGAGCTTAAGTTTGGAGATCAAACACTAAAAATTGATATATTTAAGGCCCAACAAGGAATTAATTGCGGCGTCATCGAACAAATTTGTGACATCAAGACTTTGGTTGATGAATCACACCTCCAGAATGACTCGATTATGCCTCATCAACCACAGAAGGATCTTGACCCGCAAACAGAGGAGTCGAATCCAGATATGAACAACCCAGTAACTCCCACCCTTGAACCTCACATCTATACTGAACCACCCGCTGCTGCTGAAAACCCCATCCTCGAACTGAACCCCTTCCTGCTCACTTGAAATACGTCTTTTTGGGTTCTAATCAGACCCTTCCTGTGATTATCAATTCCAACCTCATTCCTGAACAGGAATCCCGTCTGATTGTTGTCCTCCAGCAACATCGCAGAGCCATCGGATGGACTCTCGATGATTTGACTGGAATAAGTCCCTCTTATTGTACTCATCATATCTATTCAGAAGAGGGCACACGACCTTCTCGTGAAATGCAGAGACGCTTAAACCCCAATCTGCAGGAGGTCGTGAAAAAGGAGATCATCAAATGGTTAGATGCTGGAATCATCTACCCGAACTCCGATAGTCGTTGGGTGAGCCCAATTCAGGTCGTGCCCAAGAAGGCAGGACTCACCACTATAACGACTGAGACCGGAGAAATCATTCCTACCCGATTAGCCAACTCGTGGAGAGTCTGTATAGATTACCGTCGACTCAATTCCTCCACGAAGAAGGATCATTTCCCACTACCCTTCATTGATCAAATTCTCGAAAAACTAGCGGGAAATAGGTTCTTCTACTTTCTTGACGGGTACTCCGGTTATAACCAGGTGGCAATCCATCCTGAGGACCAAGAAAAGACCACATTCACTTGCCCCTTCGGAACATACGCTTTCCGAAGGATGCCTTTCGGTCTTTGCAATGCACCCGCTACCTTTCAGCGATGCATGCTTGCCATATTCTCAGATATGGTAGGTGATTATCTAGAAGTCTTCATGGATGACTTTTCAGTTTTCGGAGCATCATTCGACGATTGCCTCCAACACTTGGTCCAGATACTCAGGCGGTGCATCGATGTGAATTTGGTTCTTTCCTGGGAAAAGAGCCATTTCATGGTGCCTGAGGGAATTGTCCTGGGACACTCAATTTCGGAGAAAGGTATCCAAGTGGATCGAGCTAAGGTTAATCTGATTTCTCACCTTCCTATGCCTAGCTCGATCAGGGACATCCGATCCTTTTTAGGGCATGTTGGTTTTTATCGACGATTTATCCCTGATTTTTCAAAAATCGCACGCCCCCTGACCACTCTTCTCTCCAAGGATGTTCCCTTCAAAATTTCCAAGGAATGCACTCAAGCATTTGAAATCCTGCGTGACCGAGTCACCCAAGCCCCGATCCTACAGTCCCCTGATTGGTCTCAACCCTTTGAGATCATGTGTGATGCATCCGACTTCGCTGTAGGAGCGGTTTTGGGACAGAAAATTGACAAGAAACCTGTGGTCATTTACTACGCCAGCAAAACACTCGATGAGGCTCAGCATAACTATACGGTTACTGAGAAAGAGCTGCTAGCTGTAGTATTTGCCCTAGAAAAGTTCAGATCGTACCTTCTGGGTTCCTGTGTCATCATATACTCGGATCACACAGCTGTGAGGCATCTCCTTGCAAAGAAGGACGCGAAACCTCGATTAATCCAATGGATCTTACTGTTGCAAGAATTTGACCTTGAGATTCGCGACAAAGCGGGAAAGCAAAACGTGGTAGCTAATCACTTGTCCCGTCTTCCTTCTGAAATAATTGACCCTTCCGGACCCATCACTGAGCATTTTCCCGATGAGCACCTGCTGACTATTGGTACTAGCCTTCCATGGTTTGCTAATATAGTAAATTACTTGGCATCTCATCAGACCCCGTCCGATTGGCCGAAGGCCAAGAAAGACAAATTACGCTCCGATGCCAAGTATTACATTTGGGAAGACCCGTACCTCTTCCGCATAGGTGCCGATCAGATCATCCGGAGATGTGTCCCGGAAGGGGAATTCAACAATATCCTCTCTTTCTGCCATGACCAGGCATGCGGTGGCCATTTTGCCGGGCATAAAACCGCATCAAAAGTCCTCCAGTGCGGCTCTTACTGGCCCACACTGTTCAAAGACGCATACAGTCACTGCAAGGCATGCAGTCGTTGCTAGACTTTGGGCAACATGAGCCATCGCGACATGATGCCTATGCAACCGATTCTAGTATGCGAAATCTTTGATGTTTGGGGGATTGATTTTATGGGCCCCTTTCCTGTTTCGGATGGTTTCGAATACATTCTATTGGCTGTGGACTACGTGTCCAAATGGATCGAAGCCATACCGACCCGAACCTGTGATCACAAAATCGTTCTCAAATTCATTCATCAACACATTTTCTCAAGGTTCGGGATTCCTCGTGCAATAATCTCTGATGGGGGGACCCATTTCACAAATGCTCAGTTTAGGTCACTGATGACCAAATACGGGGTGTCTCACCGAATCTCTACTCCTTACCACACCCAAACTAATGGTCTAGCTGAGCTGTCTAATCGGGAGATCAAGAAAATCCTGCAAGTCACTGTTCAACCTGACAGGAAGGACTGGTCGTCCCAACTTCCGGAAGCATTGTGGGCCTATAGGACCGCCCACAAAACCCAATTGGGCATGTCTCCCTTTAGACTGGTGTACGGAAAGGCATGCCACCTTCCCGTAGAACTGGAGCATAAAGCCTATTGGGCAGTACGGAACTGTAATCTAGATCTTTCCAAGGCTGGGACCCACAGAAAACTCCAAATCAGCGAGATCGATGAATTACGCCTAGACGCGTACGAGAACTCGCAAATCTACAAGGAGCGGGTTAAAGCCTTCCACGACAAACACATCTCGAGAAAGATCTTTCATCCTGGTCAAAAGGTCCTACTCTTTGATGCCCGACTAAAACTCTTCCTAGGAAAACTGAGATCCAAGTGGGTCGGACCATATTTGGTCCGACAGGTTTTTGGAAATGGAGCAATTGAAATCAGTCCACTCAGCCACGATTCTGAACCTTTCATCGTGAACGGTCAGAGACTCAAGCCGTTCATCGATGTAACTTCTACTGATTTGGCTGAGGCATCTTATATCCTCCTTTCCCCTTGATCTTATTGCGCCCAGCCGATGGCGTAAAACTCAGCGCTTAACGGGAGGCAGCCCGTCATTCTCTTTGAAAACCTGAAACTTGTTCTGACACCTTTTAGCACTCGAAGTTCACCCTTGTAGACAGCCGACCCCAACTCAGATGCTTGCATCTGGGATTTGAAATCGACCGCAAAAATTCAACCCGACCCATCCACTCATCCAAATTTCTGTCTTAAGGAATGAACTAAGACCCCCTAGGTTACAATGAGGACATTGCAAATCTTAGGCATGGGGGGGTATGAAAGTGCAAAACTTGTAAGAAAAGGTTTCAAACAAAAAAATTCACATATGCCAAAAACACCATAAAAATTAAAAAATTTTTCGAAAAAGAATAAGAGGAAAAGAGGAGGAGGAAATTTTGTGAAGGAGAAAAGAAACAAAATGAAAAAGGAGCACAAAATTATGAGAAAAAGTGATAGTCATTAGTAAGGAACTAAGGAATTAACCTAAGTTCTAGACCTCATTCAAGAAAAGTGCACAATGAGATTAGTAAAGAATGCAAACCTTAGGCATTCTTGAATAGACTCTTAGTACCCATTAAGATCTGGACACTCCTCAAGAGGTTGAGGAAAATGAAAAGCTGAAGTATTAGGTCTAAGGCTTAGGGAGTATTCGGCCTCGTTAACTAATTTTTGGTTTACGGGACTCAGTAACCTAAGCACCCTAACCTCACACACAGCCTGGTTCAGTAAGCATAAAAATCATAATCACGCAGAAGCGTCACAGAATTCTGAAAAGAACACCTAGAATAGGAGCGACCGATCAACACAAGTTGATTTGGACGAGTTCCCAGCGCGGAGAGGGAGGAAATCCCCTCGAAGATGCGTAACAAAATATCATCTCCTCGGTGCTTGTCTCTTAGGATATTTACATATCCTACTGGGGGCATGTAAGCACTCTGCTGGTTCAGATTCCATGGATGGCATTATCTAGAAGTGTCAATTGCCAGGGTCTGGATTCGGCCATGGAACACCATGGATGGGATTATCTCGAAATCTCAATAGCCAGGGTTCCGGGGGTTGCCATGGGCGGTGCTATCTCGAAGCATCGATCGTCAGGAACCCTTGAGGATTGATGATGGGAGCAAGGAATCTGATACAGACCGTGTTGAAAAGCCAATCCTAGGCTAGAACTAAAAAGAAAAAAGAGAGAGAAAACTCTCCAAACAGAAAAACTTTCTATCTCTCTCTTACAAAATGCACTGCGAACTGAACCAGGGCTAAAATCATTTCAAGCACGGGTGCTTTAACCACGAAGTCCAATAAACCTTAGGTTAGTTCTTGTGGACCTTAAAAACCTTTGCTAAAGACTGAGGCTAAGGCTAGACAGATTTGGATCTTGATTGGTACTAGAGTACCTTTTAGGCCTATGGTCAGCATTCTAACCTAATCTATGCTCAAATAAAAAAGGCACTTATCTAAAACTATTAAAAACTTCATGGTCTAGAACAAGGGTTGAAACCTTAAGTTTTTGCTAAGGGACTAGCAAAAGCTAGGCATGGGGGTACGATGAGAACCTCATCATGAGCCATAACTAGCTCATTTTGACCTAATACAAAGGATAAAAGCTCCTACATATCTTAAGGAAAGGCTTAACTCAGAGAATTCTGAGTTTGAGAAGAAAACAAGTCATAAGAGGTAAAAATGCAATTTTACCAGTATAATCTGCATACAGGGTAATTCAGGGCCCAAACATAGGTCAAAGCAACTTAACAAGAATAAAAGTGGGATGAGATGATCTAGCAAGGGCTACAGCACTTCCAAGAAACTAAATGATAATCTGTAACCCTAAAACAACCCACTTCAATTCACGAGGTTCGAGGCAAAGTAAAAATAGAATAAACCCTCTAAAATTCATAGAAAAATAATCTCTAGGGTTTAGAACCTTCAATTTGGCCTTCAGAACCCATTTTGACCTACATTGAGAACCATGCCCAATTAATAACTTAATTTGGGTTTTTGCATAAATTGATCGGTCAAACAAGGTTTAATATAGAAATGAAATTCACCATCAGATTCCTTAGGTCCTAATTAATCATGTATAAAAACTTGAGCCTAAGAAGAAACCTCCTTGACCGACTTTACACTTTGGTCCTCATATATTTACTTTTTGGCCCTCAACTTTTGAACCATCGCATTTTGGCCCCTAACTCTCCTTCGTTCTTCGCATTCAGGTCCCCCCTGCAAAACCTGCCAGCACCATGCTCCGGCGACCTTGCGCGGAGCATGGCGCCGCGCAGGGTGAGGGGGAAAGCCTGGCAAGCAAACCGGGGGTGCCCTGCGTCGTCAGCCGTCGCAGGGACACCCCCTGGTCGCTGTAGCCCACCATACCGGCCGTGCGAACGCACGGACGGTATGGGTTTTCGTCTCCGGCCATCCTCCGGCGAGGGAGACATGTCGTCTCCCTCCGCCTTCCTCCCTGTTTTGATCCCTATAAATACCCCCCGTTGCTCCACCGACCTGGGCAGCTCGGAACTGACGGAGAAAACCCCCAACTTTCCTCTCTTCTCTCTCCGGCAGACGCTCACCAACTCCGGCAGCTCCTCCCCCTCCTCCTCTTCGCTCTGCCGCAATACCAGCAGCAGAGACTTCCTCCCCTGCTCTTCCCGCGCCACGCCGCACCCAGCTGGCACCTCTCCGGTTCTCTGCTCGCCGCCGCCCCTTTCCCTGAGCATCTTCTTCTCCGGCGACAGTCGATATGACTGTCGCCCTGCTGTCCCCCCTTCGTCCCTGCAAGTAAGCTAGAACTACTTCCCTTCCTCTCCTCTTTCTTTCCCCGGTTTCAATTTGTTCAATTAAGCCCTCGACCGACCCTGACCATCGTCACCCCCTTCGTCTCCGGCCACCCTCCGGCGAGATGCTCCCATTGCTCCACAGCCTCACACACCTCGCCGACCCTCACCGAACCTCCGCCTCATCACACTAAGCACCCCCCACCCCTCCACTGCCACTCCACACCTCCGTAACGCTCCCCCGAACAAACCCATTCCTCCGGTTGCAGTCCAACCGAGGGCTGCCGCCAGACACCACCTTGCGGCTTGCCGCGCAGCTCCACACCTTCGCCGTGCCACGGCGAAGGTTCCCCAGTGGTTTGATCAGGCCGAGAGGCCATATTCGTGTCCGACAGGTTTTGAGGTTCGACCGCCATTAACGCACATTGAAGCAGCTTCTACCGCGCTCCAGGCTTGAGGACTCCAGGTCTCCAGCTGCTACGGATTACGGGGAGTCTTGCGAAGGCAGCCAGCCAGCAACCGACGCAAATCGAAGCCGCAGCTGCAGAAGCTAGGCCGCGGTCTCCCAGCAGGCGCACGCGAGGAGAGGCCTCCGTTTAGTCCCACATCGGTAAGACTCACAACCTTTTCACTGTTTAAATTGATTTCGTGCATTAGCCTTACTGCCTCAGCACACGGGGTGAGGTCCCCTTCACCCGCCCGGTTACCCGGTCTCGTCCGCGCTCACGCCCCACGGACCTGACCCGACCCGACTTAGACTGACCTGCACTCCTCGCCCACCACGCACGCCGGTGGGCCTGGACCCGAACCTGACCCGTACCCGACTACCCGGCAGCTCTGGGAGAGCTTTCCCAGGAGTGGTTTCAGAGAGAGAGAGAGACGCGGGGGGGGAGAGGGTAGAGTAGGTTTTGTCCTCTGACGTAAGCTCTGAAGTGTGTAGGCACAGGTGAAGAAGAAGGACCGCGGAAGAAGAAGGAAGCTGAGGGAGACACTGTAGCAACAGGAAGTTTAAGTCGTCTGATTTGGAAATCAGACGACGTCCTGAAGGGAAAAGAAGAAAGAAGGAGTCCTGACTGGAAAAAGAAAAGAAGAAAGGAGATCTGAAGAACAACAGGCAGAGGAGAACACAAAAGAACAAGGGAAGAACTGAAAGAAGAAAAACAAAGAAGAAAGAAGAAGATCTGAAGAAAGACAGAAGAAAAAGGAAGAGCAGGAACAGCTGGAAGAAGAAGAAGAGCATCACCACTGCAGAAGAAGAACATCACCTCTGCAGACAAAGAAGAAGAAGATCTGAGACGAGGAGAAACAAAGAGAAAAGAAGACAACAAATTCTTTCTCTCTCTTTCTTTATTTTTGTAAAAGAAACATGTATATCTCTAGAATACAACTTGCTCCCTGAGTTCGACCTCGGGAACTCTTTTCCGAGTAAAAAATTTTATATATTTGAAATGATGGCAACAACTGGCTATACTACGACGCTATAACAATAAAACCCGGTTGTCAACACTAAAAAGGAGCCACCAGTAAGTATATAGATATATATATATGTGTATGTATGTATGTATGTATGTATATATACTTATATATAATTGTATAGGTACTAGTATGTATATATATATATATATAAGTATATATATATAAATATATATAGGTATATATATATAAGTGTGTATATGGGCATGTACAAGTGAGAGCGTGTGTACAAGAGTGTGTGTGTGTGTGTGTATGTGCGAGGTGAGTGTCAGTGAGAGAGAGAGAGAGTGAGAGAGAGAGAGCGTCTACTGAAGATGGCGCGTTAACTCGTCCGGAGGCAGCGGGCGACGTCCGATGCCAACGCGCAGGCGCAGGCACGCGAAGAAGCGCGCGCATGCAGGAGGGAGTGAGCGCGAGGGAGGAACCGCAGTGCACCGCACTGCGTGCTGAGTAGAGTGCGGGCGAAGGTGTTAACGCGAGCGGACGCTGAAGTAGGCGAAGACATAGGCGCAGAAGGGTGCGGGCGCTAACATGGAACGAGAACGGGGTGGCAGCGGTCATGGGCTGGAGAGAGAGCACATGATGACCAGAAAAGTGAGAAGCTTTCCGGTCACCGCACTGTAGCTACAGTGTCACACTCTCTAGTGTGAATAGTAGCTATAGTGCTGCGTGCTCTGAATAGCCGGTTGCGGCCGGTGCGGCGTGAGTGAGCATGCTGGAAGGTGCCTGCACGCGCGGAAGGAGGGTGCGATCAGTGCCTGCGTGCGCACAGGCTGCTGCTGTTGCTGCTGACGCCTTGCTACTACTGCTGCAGAGCTTGAGCTTCAAAGCTTGAAGCTTGCAGCTATGGCAGAAATGGCTGAACGACGAAATCAGAGAAGAGAACCACCACGCCCACCGGCTCTTTGATGAGCTGGGCGGTGGTGGGACTCACAGTGGTGGTTGTGTACCACTGTGAGTTGCTCCTGCCCGCAGCGTGGCTCTTCAGGAGGAAGAGAGGCTGTGTATGGAGGGGAGAGGGGAGGGGACGGCCTGGAAGGGTGATGTTTGTGTCTTTTTCTCTGTTGGACTAGGCTCAGTTGCAAGGAAGAAGGCTGTGCTCCTTTTAAAGAGGAAAGAGGCATGCATGGCCATGCCATGGGCTGTGCATGGCTCTGCATGCGGCTGGTAGGGAGTGCTTGTTGCAGAGAATGGCGCGGAGAAGAGCTGCCATGCCTTGCAGCCGTGGAGAAGAAGAATTTGAAAGTCAAATAAAAATAAAGATGGAGATTTTGTGAGGACACACTTGAGGAAAATGTAAATTTCAAGGCCAATTCATTCACTCTCCTCCCCTCTCAAATAAATGCATGCATGCATTTATTTTTACAAATGTGACTACGGCTACTTAATATGCACTGGCAATGCTTGGAAATAGCACAAGATGGGACAATTTTTGGTGCATTTTGGCTGTGCAATAAGGTCCCTCACCTATACTCACTGCCTCATCCGTGAGCTCGCCACACGGATTTGGCGACCCGACCCGACACCATCCTGAGCACTCCTCGCGCACCACACCCACGCCGGTGCTCTTGGACCCTGGTGTGCGACCTGACCCATTTACCTGGCTTTGGTAGAGCGTGCTGAAGAGTGATATACAGAGAGAGAGATAGAGAGAGAGAGACACGGGTGTGGGTAGAGGGATGGGTTTTGCTCCTCTTTGGTTTGTGCAGGGAAGGAAAAAGGGAGAAGGGAAGCTGACACTTAGCCGCTGCTAGCAAAGGAAAAGAAGGAAGGAAGCCATCGCAGAGGAAAAAGAGAAAGGCAAGGCAGAGGGAAGAGGCGAAGAAAAAAATAGAAGAGGAACTGAAGAAGGAAGAAGAAATAAAGAAAGGGAAAGACAAGCAGAAGAAGAAGAGAAGCTGAAGGCAAGGGAAACAGAACCAAGGAAGGAAGAAGAAGAAGAGAAAGTAAAGGCAAAGAGAAGAAGACCCGCAGAGGAAAGTAGAAAGATTCTGCAGGAGAAGAAAGAAGCAAGGTAGAAGACAGAGGAAAATAAGAAGAAAGAAGCAAGGCAACTGCAGAGAAGAAAGAAGAAGCACAAAGAAGAAAGGAAGAAAGTCAGAAGAAGAAGAACAAGGGAAACATCTTTAAGACGTCTGATCCTATGATCAGACGTCCAAATTCCTTCTTTTTGCTACAATTCACTTTTAAACTCGTGCATTTATATATTTTGAATTAAGTTTTGAGTAATTAAGTGTTCAATTACATTGTTGAGATTAGTAATAAATTCCAATTGCTCCCTGTGTTCGACCTTGGATACTTAGGATTTCGAGTAATAAACATTTATTTGTTGACAACGCTTGACCACCTATACTACAACGTATCTATCTGTTAAAACACGATCTAGACTCGTCAACATTTTGGCAACGTTGTTGGGGAGTAACGCGCAATTTATCACTAGTCTCTACATTCTTTTTATCATATTGAACACTAACTTGCCCTACTTTGCTTTGTTGTGATCTTGCAAGGGTATGTCACGAGAAGATCCCTCCCGCAAGTCAACCACTCCAGGGCAGGTAATTTCCTTTCTTCCTTAAACTATCCCCTAAGCTTTGAAAGATAAAAGGAAGAAAATTAATTTAGGAATCAATTGCCTTCTTTCTATAGTAATCACCATCTTTAAGGCAAACATTTCCTGATTTTGCGAAAATTTTTCAAATCTTCTTGAAGTTGGAGCGATTTTTTTTAGATTCTATCCTATAAAATTCATGTGCCTAATAGAAATCATGCTTAATCTCTACGGACAACACACTTCTTGCTTTTAAGTCCAAAGAGAATTTCTATGAAAAAGAGGATTGGAAATAGAACCAAATTAGGGTTTCTACAATAGGGTATTGGAGTGGTAGTTCACACATGCCTATATAAAAGGAAATGAACCCTCCCGCATCAGTGTGGTACCCAAGCCCTTGATTGAAGAAAGCTAAACAAGACAAACCCTAAAAATTGAGCTCTAAGATCACTTGAATCTTAAAATCTTGGACCTAATAAACTGGGAGTCAAATCAGGGTGATCTCTAGGTCCTAAGCCTAGAATCATTCTGCCATCTATAGGACAGGTCAGGTGAAGTTGACCCCTTGGGTCAACCAACCTCTAAATTTGGTCACAACATCAAAACATCTAAAGTTCAAGTGAGAACCCTAAAGCATCTTTGAAATAAAAGTGATAGACTTAAGAGGTCAAGGTCCTCATTCTGGTCTACCTGGAATCTCAGTGACAAGAGAGGTCAGGTGGGGGAAACCCTGTAACCCGAGGGGATGCCCTACAGGGTATGGGTCTTTGTGGGACTCTCCCTCTCTGGCTGCCTAGGTAATTCTCAGGTGGACGACCTTCTGATCCACGGGTACCATCCACCCCAAACCTCCATAGTCATCCAAATGCCTTTGGGTGTCTTGATTGGGTCAAAAACATCTCTAGTCCCTCATCTTTTCTCTTTAGAGCACACACATACATTTTCATTGGGACTCGTTATTCAGATCTAATCGCTTCATAACTTGATTCTGTGATTCAAACTCTGATTCTACATCTTGATTCCACCACCTAATTCAAATATGCAGCCACTCCACCTAGGACTACTATTCAAGAAACCTGAATATCGGAGATCCATGAGAGATAGAATGATTGAGGATGCCCTGAAATTCTATGAAAAAGAAGAAACCTCAACACCAGTAGGAAACATTCAGGTTGATGTCCCAACAACCACAACCTTTATCATAACTTATGCCCAAGTACTATTGGCAGAAGCCACAAAAGGATCAACCCGTGACTTGCTCATCACAGGATACATTGAGATAGAAAAACTGCACAATCTTGAATACCTTCAATGTATGACAAATCCTCAACTTTGGAAGCAACACCAAGATAGTCTTGAAAAACCTAAAGAGACAATGAGATTAGTAAAATAAATTATCGACTAGAGGTACCCGTATATACAACAAACAGAAGATGAACCATCTTGGGACAACATCAAGGATCAATCTGATCTCAGGTTTGAGGCACAAAATGGTTGTGGATTCCCAACCCAGATGGAGTCCAATGTGCCTGATATTGAAGAAGGTTGGGAAGCTCCAAATGCAGGAAAATACCATGTTGAGCCCATTCTAGACCATGAATCACCAGGCTTAGAATCCCAAAACTCCTACAATAATGAGAGTAGAACTGAACCTCTCGAGGGTGTAAATTCCATCCGTTATTTTGATAAGGTGACCCTCGAAGGTTATTCGAACCTAGATTCTAGTGATTCAACCCACATTTTAAGCCCAGAATCTAGATCAGAAACCTATTGGGAAGATTTCAAGGCCCCATATGAAGAAGATCAATCTTTCAATGACGAATATGATTTTGGGCCTCTATTTGATGAATATCCCTCGCCATCATCCTCAGAGGAACTAATCGATTTTTCAAAAGTCATGCCAATCTATGATACAGAAATTGAGTTGGACGAGTGGGGTTTCAATTGGGTCTACCCTACTAGCTTAGGACCTGAGCCACAACCAGATAAGGCTACCTTTTTAGGCTCAAAATTAACCTCTAAGCTAGACCCCAGTAAGGCTGCGGAATCTACAACATATGATCTATTCTATGGTGGAACTCATGATCTTGAATCTCATTTAGATTTTGATTTTCACAAACTCTTCGATGATTTTGAATCTGACCATAACATCGGAGAAAATCTGCTTCCTGATTATAACAAGCCAATTCTCTTTGAAGTCACCTGCTCCACATATACAGAACCAATCAAAACCCGTTCTCTACCCCGACCTGCAACTGGACTCAATATCTATTCCGATTCACCTCTCACTGAGCCATTTGTAGATGATTCAACTCCATATCTATATCAGGTATCGGGTATCGATCAGATCGAAAAATAGGAGACACCATTCTCTAATCACTCCTATAGGGTTTCCACACCACGCATTGATTATTTTTCGGAACCCTACGTTGAACAGGCTTATTCGACTTAGCCTGAACCTGAGTTTTCACTTCCATATCCACCCGAGCCACATTGCATATGGTGGGTTCCGCATCTGTTGATCTACATCTATCAACCCACTAGAATTATTGGGTTTGGGCTACATCATCAGCCTACTGATCTTAACAAGCACCTGGTTGGACCAACCAGTCTCTTAATCAAGGTGCTTGTCTTACAAAATTCCGCTGATTTGACCACTCCCTCTCCACTCCATTTTCCACTCGACTAAAGGGATCAAATTTAGCACTCAATGGGAGGCAACCCGTCATTCCAAAAATAGAGACCCATCTGATTATCTCTCTGTACCCCACGTCCATTGCACCTTGAGTTCAGCCTTAGACAGTTGATCCCACCTTTGGTACACGTACAAGAGCATGAAATCGTCCGCATCAGTCATTTTCGACCCATTCACCCACCTGATGTATCATGTTCTAAGTCCCTGACCTCAACACTATTTCACACCCTCCGTTTACAATGAGGACATTGCAAAACTTAGGCATGGGGGGGTGATAAAGTGCATACATACAGAACCAAGAGAAAGTTAGAAGGATTCTCACAAAAAATTCAGATATGTCAAAAACACAAAAAATTGAAAAATTATGAAAAAGAACAAAAAAATTGGAGGAGGGAGGAAATTTTGTGAGCCACATAATTATAAGGAGGTGAAAAAGAACAAAAATGACAAAAAAGAGCACAAAATGAAAAGAAAAAGAAATAGTCATTAGTAAGAGATTAAGGGATTAACTAAAGTTCTAGACTAGATCAAGAAAAGAGAAAAATGAAAGAAAAGTGCTAAGGAGAAATAAGAAGAGATTAGCAATAACGCTGATCTTAGGCCTCTTGGGCAAGATTCTTAGGCTTAAAAATTCACGTATCTGCTAAAATCTGGATAATCCTAAAGAGGTTGGGGAAAATGCGAAGCTTAAGTATTAGGTCTAAGACTTAGGAAGCATTCGGCCTCGTTAATTGGCCTTCGATTTTCGGGATTTGGTAACCTAAGCACCCCAATTCACACACAGTCTGGTTCAGTGTGCATAAATATCAAAATCATGCAAAAAGCATTTCAATGCTCTGAAAAAGTTACCTAGATTAGGAGCATCCGATTAACACAAGTTGATTTGGACGAGTTCCCGGCTCGGAGAGGCGGGAAATTCCCCTCCAAGATGCATAACAACATATCATCTCCTCGATGCTTGTCTCTTAGGATATTTAAATATCCTACTGGGGGAATGTAGCACTCTGCTGGATCAGATTCCATGGGTGGCATTATCACGAAATGTCGATCACCAGGGTCTGAATTCGACCACGGAATGGCATGGGTGGGATTATCTCCAAATCTCGAAAGCTAGGGTTCTGGGGGATGCCATGGGTGGTGCTATCTCGAAGCATCGATAGCTAGGGACCCTTGAGGATTGATGATGGGGACGAGGAATCCGATACAAACCGTGTTAAGAAGCCAATCCGAAGCTAGAAATAAAAGGAAAAGAGAGAAAATTCTCCAAAAAAGAAAATCTTCTATCTCTCTCTTACAAAAATGCACTGCAAACTGAACCTAAGCTAAAAATGTCTCCAGCACGGGTACTTTAACCACGTAGTCCAACAAACCCTAACTTAGTTTTTGTGGGCCTTAAAAACCTTTGCGGAGGATTGAGGCTAAAGCGGGTCAGGTCTGGATTTTGGTTGATAGTTGAGTACCTCTAGGCCTATTATCGGCATTCTGACCTAATCACAAAAGAAAAAGAAACGCACTTATCATAGCTAATGATAGACACTCAGGGTCTAGAACAGAAGTTAAAACCTTGAAATTGTGCTAAGGGACTAGCAAAAGCTAGGCATGGGGGTATGATGAGAGCCTCATCATGAGCCATAACTAGCTCATTTTGACCTACTAAAGAGAATAAATGCTCCTGCATAACTTAGAAGTAGGCTTAATTGAAGGAATAAGTGTTCTGAGAAGAAAACATGAAATAAAGGTTAAAATTGTAATTTTACCATTGCAGTACATAAACAGGATTTCTCAGAGACAAAACATAGGTCAAATGATCTGAATAAGATAAAAGGTGGGTTGGTTCAATCAGAAATGGGTTTATGTGCAAACTAGGAATTAAATGACATCTTGTAACCCTAAAACAGACCTACTGAATTCAACAAGGTTCCGATCAGGATAAAAATCAAGTAAAACCTCTAAAAATCATGGAAAAATATCCCCTACGGTTTAGAACATTCAATTTGGCCTTTGGAACCTATTTTGACCTAGGTTAGGATCCTAGCACATCAATTGACCTAATTTAGGTTTTTGCACAAAGTGTCTAGTCAAACATGTTCAAACCAAAAATCCAACTTCACCATTGGATTCCTTAGGTAAAAATTAGGTTTGTACCAAAATTTGGATTTAAGGGGAGGTCATCTTGACCTACTTTGCAAATTAGTACACCCAATCACATTTTGCTCCCTATCTTTTGAAAGCCATTGCATAAAGCCCCCTACCTTCCTCGCCACTCTTACAAGCAGGTCCCTCTGCCATTATTGGGGAGAGATCCTACTCTGGCGAGGAATAGAGAGGGAATATTCTCTGATTCCTCAGAGATCTCCTCCCAAATTTGGAAGGGAGATTCTTTGAGGAATTCCCTTTCATCTGAACTCAATCCTGATCTAAGATTTGCACCCAATCTCTCATGCGAATGCACGAGAGAATTGAGTACTTAACTGTTTCCATCTTTGGTGAGGATTCCCGTGCTTGGAAGCTTGGCATTCAAGCACAGGAGTCCCTACCTGTGCCTATAAATTAACCCTCATTTTCGGCCGCACCTCTTGAGCTTGACTTAGCCAGGATTCTACCTCAATTTCCTCTTCTTCTCCAGCCAAGGGGTCCAGCGAGCCCCCTCCTCTTCCTCGTCGCTCTGCCACAAAACTAGTGGCAGAGCCGTCCTCCTCATCCTCCTCCGCGTCACGCAACACCCGCGCGAGCTGCCCTAGCCCCATCGTCGCCACCATCTTCCTCCACTTAACGTTTTCTTCTCCAGCGATAGCAGGTACTGTCGGCCGCCTTCTTGCCCCCTTCATCCCTTTAGTTAGGTTAGAACTGCTCTTCTCTATCCCTTCTTTCATTTCCCTCATCTTATTTCACCAAATGCCCCTCTACTGCCGCTGTCCACCACCATCTTCTTCATCTCCAGCCACCCTCCGGTGAGACGCTCCCATCACTCCGCAGCCCCACACGTCTCGCCAACTGCCGCATAACCTCCGCCATACTCCACTGAATAACCTCCGCTCATCCACAGACCCTCTACACCGCCACAATAGCCCCCGGACCAAACCCATCCGTCCGGCCACAGGGCGACCTAGGCACGCACACCTAGGCCACCTCGTGGCCTGCCACCTAGCGCCTCACCTTCACCGTGACATGACGAAGGTGCTCTTGTGGTCTGATTAAGCCGCAAGGCTCTTTTTGTGTCAGGCAGGTTTCATGCTCCAGCCGCTATTAACGGCGACTTGAGGAAGCTGCTTGCTTGTTCTAGGTTGCGAGACTTCAGGGCTCCAGGTCCAGCTAACTCGGGGAGGCCTCGCGAAGTCATTTCTCCTAGCAAGTGGCGCCATGAAGCCTGCAGTGCTGCAATTGGAGAACGCTCTCCAGCGGGCGTGCGCGAAAGAGAGGTGGAACAATAGTCCTACCTCGGTAAGCTGTAGGGTGATGGAGTGGGTTAAATTGATTTTATGCTATGCGCTTGTTACCTCCGATTACACTTGGGGTGAGGTCCCTCACCTATACTCACCACCTCGTCCGTGAGCTCACCACACGGATCTGGCGACCCGACCCGACACCATCCTGAGCACTCCTCGCGCACCACACCCACGTCGATGAACCTGGACCTGGGCGCGCAACTAGACCCGTTTACCTGGCTCTGGGAGAGCGTGCTGAAGAGTGATATACAGAGAGAGAGATAGAGAGAGAGACGCGGGTGTGGGTAGAGGGATAGGTTTTGCTCCTCTTTGGTTTGTGCAGGGAAGGCAGAAGGGAGAAGCGAAGCTGACAGTTAGTCGCTGCTAGCAAAGGAAAAGATGAAGAAGGAAGGAAGCCATCGCAGAGGAAAAGTGAAAGGCAAGGCAAAGGGAAGAGGTGAAGAAAAAAAGAGAAGAGGACCTGAAGAAGGAAGAAGAAATAAAGAAAGGGAAAGACAAGTAGAAGAAGAAGAGAAGTTGAAGGCAAGGGAAACAGAACCAAGGAAGGAAGAAGAAGAGAAGGCAGAGCCAAAGAGAAGAAGACCTGCAGAGAAAAGGAGAAAGATTTTGCAGGAGAAGAAAGAAGCAAGGCAGAAGACAACGAAAAATAAGAAGAAAGAAGCAAGGCAACCACAGAGAAGAAAGAAGAAGCACAAAGAAGAAAGGAAGAAAATAAGAAGAACAAGAATAAGGGAAACATCTTTTAAGACGTCAGATCCTATGATCAGACATCCAAATTCCTTCTTTTTGCTAGAATTAACTTTTAAACTAGTGCATTTATATATTTTGAATTAAGTTTTGAGTAATTAAGTGTTCAATTACATTGTTGAGATTAGTAATAAATTCCAATTGCTCCCTGTGTTCGACCTCGGATAGTTAGGTTTTCGAGTAATAAACTTTTATTTGTTGACAACGCTTGATCACCTATACTATGACGTAACTATTTGTTAAAGCACGATTGAGACACGTCAACACTGACTTCCTCTGTTGTGAGTTGAAGAGGTAGAATTGGTTGATATAGATGGCCAAACAAGTTATTCATTGCAGTTACGCAACCTAATCCAACCTTCGAGTGCCCTAGGACCTATACTTTGCTTTAATGATACTCTTAGGTAGTTAAGTGAAAAGTTACTCCAAGGACGAAACCAAGGGATATAAGTAGGGCGAACCCTTCCTTTAAGGCAGAGTGTAAGTGGTGCTGATAAACTCCAGTTTATCATCATTCCTATGATCTAAAACAGATCTAGCTCTGAGGTTTTTGACTCCAAAAATGGGTTTTTGGGTTGCATTTAGGCATAACCTTGGATTAGGCACTCATTGCATTCTTTTTGTATTTTTAACATCTTTACTTGAGTGTTAAGGTTAAGCAGATATTCAAACTATTAAAACCCTAGCACTCAAGAAGGAAGAAAGTGAAGAAGTCTAGATCTGTTGAAACCTAGCTGGATCCAGCTCACCTCAGCTGGATATCAGCTCACATTGGTTAAGTTTAGCTCCTCCCAGCTCCATTCAGCTCATCTTAGCTAAATGGCAGCTTAGGGTAGCTCATCTTAGCTCAACCCACCTCAGCTTAGCTTAGATCTAGCTCAACATAGTTGAGTCTAGCTATTGAACGTACGGTTTGCTACGCTTACGTGTTTGGTTTTGAAAAACCTGTCGTTGTAGTTTGAAAGCGAAGAACTTGTGTTGAACAAATAAAATTTATACCGGAAGAGACAATCTGGGTCGAACACAGGGAGGTAGACGTTTGATTTAGAAAACATGCATTTGATTTATTTGTCACGAAGAAAATTAATTGATTAGAACTATCTAACTATTTATAATAAATAGAAGAGAGAGAGAGAATAAGAGAGAGAGAATATTGCAAACAAAAACCAAAAAGAGATGAAGAATGAACATGGAATTTTATCATCAGAACGATTGTTGATTACACTAGAAAGCGGGGAAATGATTACACTAGAAAGCAGTAAATCTACTCTAGAAAGTAGTAAAAAGAATGGGGGGAGAGATATCCTCTTCGACGGTTGCTTGGAGGACAAGCCGGACGAGACGACGCCTGGATGAAGTTGGACGAAGGACGACAAAGCAGAAGAATGGGAATGGGACAGCACGTCATCGTCGTCGCAGGATCTGCTTTCGAAAGGGGATGAAAAATTGACTTTATTTCGCGAGAAGCATCCCGGGTGTGGGACAAGCTTCTCTTGAGCTTTGGAGAGGGAGAGAAGAGAAGGAAGGATGAGAATTTTGTGTGGAGGGGGTCTCCTTTTATAGTTGCAAGGAGTGGGGGCATTTTGGTCATTCCAATTTGAAAAACATTAATTCAGGACCATTAGTGACGGATAAAACAATCGCTAAAGGTCCGAACGTGGCCGTCGTGGGCGGCGCCCTAGCACACTCAATGCATGCTTGTGTTTGCTGAATCTCAACCATTCAATCGTGAGATCGAACGGCTGAGATGCATTCCTCGCCGCGCCTTAACTGTGCCCGCGTCAGATCAAGCGTTGAAACACACGTTTGATCGCGCGTGCGTAATTCGTGCACCCAGATCACGCCACACCTCCGCATCTGAACCGTTTGCTCACCATTTTACGGCTCAATTGAGATTGCTCCATGCCCGCACCTAATTTAAGGCTCGCGAGGGCTCGACCTTGCTTCCTCTGCTTTGCCCGCAGCCTCATCTCCACTACGCTACGCAGTCTAGATGGTCGCGAGGATGAAATCAGGCACGCGCATCCACAGCCGTTGGATGTGCATCCAACGGCGAAGAAGTGGCACTCTGATTGAAGAAGAGAAGGTGCGGCGGGTGCTTTGGCCGGTTGGGGGGCTAAGATGGTGCCACGTGGCGCCATTTGAGCATCCATCTTCTGGATGATGTACATGGTGCCACGGTTATTGGATTGAGTCGATTTTTGCGTCGTTAAGCTGTGATCGTTGATCCGAATCCATCCGTGCAATGGGATTTGTCGTTTGAAGTGTGGATTCATACCATCTTGGCCCTTAATCTTCTAGGGTTCCCCAGTCTTTATCTGATGCTACAGATGCCTGATTAGGGCGATCTTGGAGTCGTTGAACTCCAATCGTCGCCCTGATCACATCTGTACAGTTGGATCTTCGATCCGACGTTCTGATAAAAAGTTTGCCCTGTCTATGAACATGAAAGGTGACAATTAACCCCCATTTTATTCAAACTACTCTAAATGCAAGATGATGCATGTTATGCAATATTTATAGCATGTAATGCAATCCTATGCTTAAGAACACGCATAAATAGACATCTTAAGTAGTGTAAACATGTTTACATCATACCCCCATGCCTATCTTTTGCTAGTCCCTAGTAAAAACTATATGCTATTTATAAAAGAATCAGGTTGGATTATTTGGGCATGAGTTATTTTCAATCATTAAGAAAATGTCTACTTAGGATCTGAACTTTCAAAGACACAACAGTGCCTGAGTATCTGCCAAAATGCGGACCACCTCAAGCCCTCGCCTTATTCAAAGAAAATTTTCTTTTTTTCTTCTTTTTTTTTTCTTTTCTAAATTTTCTTTTTTCTTTTATTTTCAAGTTTTAGGGTTTAAGAGTGGCTTTCTACGGCCATTCAACTCACCCAAGATTTGATGAGAACCCTAAGTCCTAAGCATCTTATCGTGAATGTGATAGACTCATTGATCGGCAATTAAAACAGACTTTGGATTTCTATGCCTCTAGGTGACCTAAAAAAAAAATTCTGCCTAAAGGTGTATCTTTACAACCGGTAGCTTTCTCGCTACTTATATTTTTTTACTGGGTTAACACAAGGGTGAATCCAGTGTATATCTCTCTGGTTTATTCTATTTCTCCTCTTCTTCCTAAGTGTTTTGGGATTTTTCAGTACATTTATTGAGCTGGGTTCTGGACAACTGGTCGATGAGCTATTACCACCAACAACTTACCAGTCATACTCGTGTGGCGAAGTGTGGCTTATTTCTTTCTTTTCTCCTTTTCTTTTTGACTTTTTTTTGTTTTTTTTATTTTTAAGTAGGTGGCTTCCCTAGTCTAAGATTTACCTAAAGGCAATAAAAAGAGAAAGGTCCAGTGACTAGGCTCTAGACAACCTACCTATGGGCTGTTACCCACGATAACTTGCCAGCCATATCACCCTAGAAGGTTCATTAGCCACCCAATTTCCGTTAGAATCACCGATTAACGAGTCAGTGACAAGATAGTATGTAGATGCTTAAAACTCAAAATTCCCTCAAATCAGAGGGTGGGTTGATAAGTTATGTACTTATCACCCAAACTTATTTACTCCATTTAAAATAGAATTTAGGTTGGCGAGGACTCAAAAAACAAATACACATTTTAGTGGATATACGAGCTGATTAAGTCCAAAGACCTGAAGGGTCTTTGTGTTCAAATCATAATGTAGTATTTCCTAAGATTGAAAATTTTCTTAAACCAAAGTTCTCTTCCCTAATTCCACAATTTCTTTTAATAAAATAAATCTACGGAACTGACCAATAAATTTAGAGATGAATATCCACCCCCCATGCCTATCTAATGCAATGTCCTCATTGTATTAAAAAGACATAAAACAGAGTGGAATAGCGTAGAAAGCACCTGAATTGCATGAATGTCAGGTCCTCTCCGAGATTAAACTAAAAAGAACTGTATACGTGCTGAATTTAGTGCATTCAGCTAGGCACACTATACAAAGAAGAGAAATAAAGAATTCACAGGTGCAGGTCATAATCAGAATAAACATAAGAATCCTCGGACCTATCAGTAGAGGTCCACAGATGTGGACCAGATTGTGGTGCAGACCCATACCCCATAATCGAGAATATCTTAGGTTCTGGATAAAAATTACCCAAAACCTAAAATCAGTATGCAAGTGGGATCGAGCTTGCGATTTATGAGGATGCAACCCAAAACCAAAAAGTTGAGTTACAGAGAATTCAAGCTCAAAAGGATAATCATTGAATGTGTGCTTGGGTTCGACATCCTCAGAATAAATGTTGTAAGGGTCCTGGTTTGATGGTTTCAGCTTAATAGGAACCTTCGACTCAATCTTCTACTTCCTCTGGAACTTGCTTCCCAAATCAAAATTTCCCGGCTCCTATCCTCCTCATTCAGCATGTCAAATTCCAGGACCTCTTGCATATTAATCACCCCATCTGAAATCTCCAAGTCTAAATGATGTGGCTGAATTAGAATTGACTTGGGTCTAATTATCTCAAAAATAGAATCATCAATAAGCTCAACAGGGTGTAACTGACAATTAGGGCATTGGATTGAATCCTCCAGAAAATGAGATTCTGGATCCGTAATGTGAGCCCTAATAAGATCAGTTTCCTCAATTATTGGGCTATCAAATGATCTATCAGATTCCTCAGGCCCAATCGTCTCACAGAAATCGTGTTCTGCAAACTCACGTGAGACTTCGCAACTTGAATCTTCACCATCAAAGAAATCAAGATCAGTATCAATGTATGTCCCAAAATCATTTGTCACTTTCTGTTCCAAGGAGACACGTTTCCTCGTACCATGGCTCAGGGATCTCAGGTCAAGAAATCAGAGCTTCCTTAATTGGTTGCTCTAATTCAATCTGGTCAGCCTCGTAACACGTGTCTCTCCCAACAAGTGCCTAAATGGGTTCTGACATTTGGTTTCCTGAAGAGGGTTCATCTTGGGAATCATCCCATGATTGAATCAAAGTGACCATAAATCTCATCCTCAATTTCACTAACTTCCCAAGTAGAAACTCACCCGGGTTCTTATCCTTAACATCCTGGAGCCAATCCAACAAATACTTATTCAAATCATCAATCATCTGAATTAGGGGCTCCAATCTCTCAATGCAAGGTATTGGCTGAACTTCTAAAGATTGTATGATATTCCTCAAGTTGGCCAGAACCTTATCTTGAACCTGGTTACCCTGAACCAAATGAGTTGGTTCAAGGTTAAGCGGGTTTGGGATCAATGCTGGGGAATTAACGAATTGAGATTCGTTATACCCTTCCTGATAATAGCTCATTTCGGATTATTTGAAAGGTGGTGATGACCTAAAGGCAGTGTAATCAGAGGATGGGTAAAGATTAGTGTATCCTTCTTGATTGTAGATCGAATTAGGCTATCCATGAAAGGATGACAATCTATAATCGATGTGACTCTGAGAAGGATAGAAATCATAATCATAGTGTTCAGGGTTAGACCCTAAACACGGAGGTTCGAAACTATATCCCCAATCTGAGTTATCCTAACTAACTGATGGTTGATAATAGTATGAGTCGGGATAATCATCATGTTGAGGATAATTCAAATCAGGAGGGAAAGAGCGGGAGTGAATGTAATATGTGGAAGGATTCATGAGAGATGGGAGGAAGAAAGGCGCCCTGCAATACAAACAATCAAACCTGTCCTTAAATGGGATAACCTAAAGACCTACAGACTCCCAAAACTCGTCTTAAGATAGAGAAACGATTTGATCTACTTCTATCTGTTCAGTCCAACCAGTTAGAAGGAGGGACTGGGGAGAAGGTTCTTCCTCCGGCTTGCACCTTTGGTTCCTAGTGTACCCCCCAGCCACGATCGTTTGATTCTGCTGCCCTAGCTAGACATCAGATTGAACAGTAGAAATAGATTAATCGAAAATAATCTCGTTCTGGGCTCTGAAGAGTGAGTCAAATCCTTAAGGCCAACGTCTACTCTATTTAATTTAGGGCTAGGCTTAACTGTGCTTTGGAATGTGATGGGCCCTTTATCTGGGTTGTGCCCTTAATGATTGATTGATTTGTGTGTGTGCGCACAACCAGTGGTTTTCAAGCAAGATTATTTTTTTTGATGTGGTGAATTTTAGGGTTCAAATCTTGCTTAGTAGCTTTTAGGATTCAACTTTAGGTGTTTTCAAAAAAGTTTTGTTGGCACACCTGGTTTTGAAAGCACTGGTGAAGTTGTTTTCCTTTAAAAGTTAAAAGAATGTGGAGTGCCTAGTAAATCCCTAAGAGTTGAACCTAAGTGGTAGCTACTTGATGAGTTGATTTTAATTGAAGTGGTGCAGCCCAATCAACTCAAACAATTGGCCTGTTGCACTACTTAATTAGGTACACAAGTGATTTCCTAATCTGATTTCTACTCAATTATGTGTTTGAATGTGTGTACTGGCTCCAAAGGTTGGTTTACCGGTCGAGTTTGAAAATTAGATGACGTTGTGTACCTCTGTGAGATTTTTTTAATTTTCTTTCTTTTTAATGTGGTGGTTGGGGTAGGTGTGGGTGTCAAACAACAAACAATCTAACCTTAGAGTTTATAAGAACACCTAGGTTGATTGATGTTTGTGTTATTATGTGGTGAAATGAAACATAATGGGTGGGAGGTGGGGGTAACTTACAAAACCTTCCACCGCACTTTACTCCAATCTACCGCTTTTGCTCTCTCGAAAGAGTACCTGCAATCACAATAAGAAAGGAGAGAAGTGAGGTAAATGATTTCTAAGTTAGAAAACACGAAGAAAAAATCAAAGAGCATCGCCTCCCCGGCAACGGCGCCAAAATGTCGAACATACGGGTTGCTACGCTTACGTGTTTGGTTTTGAAAAACCTATCGTTGTAGTTTGAAAGCGAAGAACTCGTGTTCAACAAATAAAATTTATACCAGAATAGAAAATCCGGGTCGAACATAGGGAGGCGGATGTTTGATTTAAAAAACACACGTTTGATTTATTTGTCACGAAGAAAATTAATTGATTAGAACTATCTAACTATTTACAATAAATAGGAGAGAGAGAATAATACAAACAAAAACCAAAAAGAGATGAAGAATGAACATGAAATTTTATCATCAGAACGATTGTTCATTACACTAGAAAGCGGGAAAATGATTACACTAGAAAGCAGTAAAAAGAATGGGGGGAGAGATATCCTCCTTGACGGTCGCTTGGAGGACGAGTCGGACGGGACGATGCCTGGATGAAGGAGGATGGAGCAGGATGAAGGAGGACGAAGAGGAAGAACGGGAACGGGGTAGCATGTCATCGTCGTCAGGGGATCCGCTTCCGAAAAGGGATGGAAAGTTGACTTTATCTCGCGAGAAGCATCCTGGGTGTGGGATAAGCTACTCTTGAGCTTTGGAGAGGGAGAGAAGAGAAGGAAGGGAGGAGAATTTCTTGTGGAGGGGATCTCCTTTTATAGTTGCAAGGAGTGGGGGCATTTTGGCATTCCAATTTGAAAAGCATTAATTCAAGACCTTTAGTGACGGATAAAACCGCCGCTAAAGGTCTGAACGTGGCTGACGTGGGTGGCACCCTCATGCCTCTTCGCCTGTCGCACGCTCACGTTCACTAAATCTCAGCCATTCAATCATGAGATCGAACAATTGAGATGCATTCCACGCCATGCCTTAACTGTCCTCGCATCAGATCAAGCGTTGAAACGTGCATTTGATCACGCGTGCGTGATTCGTGAGCCCAAATCACTCCACGTCTCTGCCTCTGAACCGTCCACTCACCATCCTACGGCTCACTTGAGCCTGCTCCATGCCTGCACCTAATTTAAGGCTCGCGGGGGCTCGACCCTGCGACCTGTGCTTCGCCCGCAGCGTCATCTCCGCTGCGCTACGCAGTCGAGATGGTCGCGCAGATGAAATTTGGCATGCACATCCATAGTCGTTGGATGCACATCCAACAGTGGAGAAGCAGCGCTTTGATTGAAGAAGGGAAGGTGTGGCAGGTGCTTTGGCTAGTTGGGCAGCTGAGATGGTGCCACATGGCGCCATTTGAGCCGTCCATCTTCTGGATGATGTAGATGGTGCCACAGTTGTCGGATTGAGTCAATTTTCACGTTGTTAGGCTGCAATCATCGATCTGAATCCATTCATGTGGTTGGATTTGTCGTTTGAAGTGCGGATTCACACCATCATGGCCCTTGACCTTCTAGGGTTCCCCGATCTCTATCTGATGCTACAGATGCCTGATTGGGGCGATCTTGGAGTCGTTGAACTCCAATCATCACCCTGATCACATCTGTACAGTTGGATCTTTGATCCGAGGCCCTGGTAAAAAGTTTGCCCTGTCCATGAACATAAAGGAGACAATTAACCCCCATTTTATTCAAACTACTCTAAATGCAAAATGATGCATGTTATGCAATATTTATAGCATGCAATGCAATCCTATGCTTAAGAACATGCATAAATAGACATCTTAAGTAGTGTAAACATGTTTACATCACTAGCTCATCCTAGAGCCAGTCAATTCACTAGTAGCTCTAGCTAGCTAGCTTAGTTGACAGGAGTTCATTCCAACTCCAGCTCATTCCAAGTACAGCTCTACCCAGCTCCACTTAGCTCACAATAGCTGAACTTCCTCCATCTTAGAAACTACTTGCCTACTTAGTAGCTAAGCTAGCTCGAGAGTTCTCATTGGTGGCAATTCCAGCTCAACATAGCTCAACTACTCAAGCTTAGCTACTAGCATAAGAACTAGCTAGCGAAGCTAAGTAGTTGAGCTCCTCATGAAGACCTCCTCAGTAGATTCAACTCCAGTGTAGCTCCAATTCAGCTCCAGCCATCTTTCCCTTAGCTCCTCTTCTCAAAACTCTAACTCCTCCACTACTATCTACTAGCTAAGCTAGCTTAGCTAAGCTCAAAACCAGCTCCACCTCCATGGCCATCCACCAACTACCTAAACCCTTGCCTAAGTCCACCCTAGCTCCGCTCCAAGTCCACCACCTAAACTAACTACCTACCACCACCTATAGTTGGCATCACCATTCCCACATCTCTTCACTGCACCATCTCCAAAAGCCACCTTCAAAGTTGGCGCCAACTTTCCCTCCAAAATCCCCACTTATCACCACCATTCATCTCCCTTATAACCCATCTCCACCATTCACCTAAGCCCCTTCTAGAAGCCCCCCCTTTGGCTCCAACTTTAACTCACCCTTTCATCAACGTAACCACCCATAACCACCACCTTAACCCCCTTTAAGTTGGTGCCAAAAATACCTCCACATCCCTTCAAAGTTGGCACCATCTAGAGGCCCTATCACAACCCTACACCTATCCCCATAAGGCCATCTACACCCTACACATCACCCCCTTCTAGAAAACCCTCTTGGTGCCAACTCAACACCACCCTAACCCCTCTATAACCACTACATAAGTGGTGCCAAAATACCATCAACACCTCCTCACCTTGGCGCCATTTAAATCCATCGCTATTCCCTTAGCTACCACCAAATGGAGACATCCCAACCCTTCCTAATTCCCACGCCAACTAACCCATTGAATCCCACCTAGGTTGGCATTAACCACGTCCTTAACCCAACCTCCATACATCCCTTTTATTGGCGCCAACCTACCATAGCCACTCATCTCCTAACCACCACCATATAACCTAATCCTAGCCATCCAACACACCTAACCCATCCTTAACCCTAGGCCCCATCTGGAGTTGGTGCCAACCACCAACAACTCTCCATTTTGGCACCAATTCACCTCAACCCTATGATCTTCTAACCACCCCCTATAAGCCATCCTAGCCATCCATCCCTTAACCATACCTACACCCCTACCCATCCTATAAAAAGACCACTAACTACCCACTTCAAATCATCCTTGGTTAGATATTTTCTACTCATACTCTACCCATATCCAACATCCAAGGAGAGAAGGACAGAAGGAAGAAGATCAAGGAGACACCCTGTCTTCTTGGTGGCTTCATCTTCTTCTCCCTTGTGTTGCCACTAAACCAAGGAGTAAGGCCAGGTAAGGAGGGCATCCATAGGAGGAGATCCTGAAGGTGGTCCAAGCCACCTTAGGGAGAAGTTCTTAGAGTGGAGATCTTCTAAACCAAGGAAGAGGAGGCACGCCGACCTAGGGTTTGCCTCAAGGAGGACATTTAAGAGAGGATTTCCTTTTGGTCCTCAAGCAACCAGGACTAGGGCAGGAATTCTAGGCAGCAGCGTCATCACCAACATCATCTTCCTAAGCTTTCTTCTACACTTTTGTTATTTCTTTTGCATAGTAGTGTAGTAATTTTGGATGGAGATTACAAGGGGAAATTCTTTTCACTTGTGAGTTCTCCAACCCCACTGTAAAACTCTTTCAATCAAGAAGCATTCCTCTACTATTCCTTTAAATAGCTTGTGTGCTCTTTTATTTTGTTTTGTTGTATCCATTATTCCAAGCATTTCCTGCTTGGAGTGAGTTGGATAAAACAAAACACTTTTTGCTTTGTTTTCTTGTATTTCAAATTGCATCTCTCTCTGCATTAATTCACCCATATTCAAAAACCCTAAAAATTATGTATTTCAAAACCCTAAAGAAAACAAGTTGATTTCCAAGGATCAAGTGAGAAATTTGGTTTAAAGCTTTCCTGCCTATCTTTGGATGACCCGGATGCTTTCCTAAGTACTCAAAGTTTACAAATTTAAAAGTGATCCAAATTGCGTGATACGACTTAAATCATTATTTTTACAAATCATGCTTTTTAGCAATCATTTGCCTCTTAACTACACTTTTGTTCCTTTAAGGGGTGTCCCCCTCCTTGAAGTATCAAAACACTTGGTCAAAAGATAGTATAACCACCATAAAGTAAAATAGGAGGGTCTACACCGATAAAGAGATCGATGCCTATAGCCTTAATGGACCGAGGCATAGTGTGATACCTAGTGTGTGTGCTCAATGTCAGAAGTGTGCATCACACCGCAAATCAATTTTGATTTTGAGAAGAATCGCACACAAGTCCCTTTTGATCAGATCAAATGTGAGTTTGATTTTAAGGTTGAATCTAATTAGTAGTCCCAATTTTAGTTTGGCGATCACTAAATTAGGTCAATTCTATCAATTTGGTGATCTTAAGATTCAATCCACATGGAATGAGTGAACAAAAACTGGATACAAAGATAGAACGATGTACCTATCTCCAGTAATCTCTATGCAGATATGTACGCAATGCAAGGAAAGAGATTTAATATGCTGGTAAATCACCCATAAATGCATGCACCTAAGGGTATGAAACTCTGAAATAAGTAGCTTGATATTTTTGTCTTTTCTTTTTAGAGCAAGCAGGCAGAAACTGAATTGCACACACACAAACACAGAAATGGCCCCTAGCTGCTAAAGAAAGTAGGAACAAACCCCTGAAAATTAACCCCAATTTCTACAAGGGAGAGAAGAATGAAATGAAATAAACTCAATGATTAAGGAGAATCCCCTATGAAAGTGGGATCCAGGACTCCTCTTCGTGTCTTCTCCGCGTGTGTAGGTGTCACTCAAGGTCGACATCGCCGCTCTGTTGTGCCTGTTGTCTAGTCAGATTCCTCGCACAGAGGGATATAGAATAGTCAAATAAATCTGCAACTCCAGATAATTAGAAATAATTAGGTGAATCTATTGTGTCTATTACCTCCCCAGTAGTGGTGCCATTTGATAGATTGATTTTCACTTTGAAACGATTATTGCAAATGAAAATAAGTCATCAAAGTAGAAACTGAGAGATGAAAAATCGATCATCAACAATTAAAATTAAACCACTCACAAGAGAGCAGGATGGATGTGTCCACAGGGAGGCCAGAACTCGTTAGAGTCTTTCACAAAAGGTCACAACTAAAGTCGCGAAGAATCAATGCCAAAACCCTTATAAAATGAGGCTCATAGTGTTCATATATGTTGATAAAGCATTTAAGGAAATGAGGGAGGTTTTCTTCACAAAATAGCCAACAATATAATACAACTAGATGTGAAAAATAGAGTTTTGCAATGGCATGCTTTCATAAATACTAATTAGAGAGGAAATAGTGGATTCCTTCCCCTTGGTCGTGTAAGCAGCAGGAGGGATGACTGCTGGTAAGGCCACAGCCGGAGGTGGGCACCACTAAGACACTTCCGAGGGTGGTGATGGCAAGGAGCAGGATGGTCGGAGGAGGCTGGACGGAGGAGATGAAGCTTGCTGGTGAGGAGGTCTGCTGGCCATGAATGGTGGTTGTATGTGTCGCTACGCGAGGTCGAGGATGGTTTGAAGCTTGTGGTGAGATGGATGGCGTCGATGGTGCATAGATCGGAGGGTGGAGGGATCGACTACGTGTGGAGGATCCATGTGGAGTTTATGGTTCCTCTTCTCTATCGATGTAGAAGAAGAAGAGGAGTTGGCCTGTACGGCTATGAATGCACATGCAACTGTGTAGGAGGCGATGGTGCGAGCAGAGTCACTCTCTACTGAGGAGGAGAATGCAGTTGAGGGTGCGTGTGGTGAAGGTGGGTGCTGCTACTAGGTGCGCTTGATGGGCGTAGTGGTGGAGGCTATGCTAAGGAAGGAGGTGCTTGTGGTTGAAGTGTTGCTGTCTTGTCAAGGCCAAGTTGCCGCCACACGAGGAGGTGTAATGGGAACACCATCATGAGGCATAACTAGCTCATTTTAACCCAATTAAGTCAATAAATGCTCCTACATAACTGCCAGAGAGTCATATTTCACTACGTAATCATTCTAAGGGAAAAATAGGAAATTAGGGTTAAAATTGCAATTTTACCAGCATATCATGAATGCAATGCAACCATGGGTTTTCCCAGGAGTTCATTAAGGGTCAAAAGGTCCTAAAAAAGTAATAAGTGGGTTAGATCAGTCAGAAAAGGGTTTGCACATGTTTTGATAATTAAATGACTTTTGAAATCCTAAAATAGACCCACTTAATTAACCAAGGATCTGGTCAGGATAAAATTCACCTAAGCCCTCTAAAATTCATAGAAAAATATTCTCTAGGGTTTGATACCTTCAATTTAACCGTCAGAACCTATCTTGACCCAAAACAAAGTCTCAAGTAGATATTTGCCTTAATTTGGGTTTTTGCATAAATTACCTAGTCAAACATGGTCAAAACCAAAATCCAACTTCACCAGTGGATTCCTTAGATTCAAATTAGGTTTGTACCAAAATTTAGACCCAAGATGAGCTTATCTTGACCTAGTTTGCAAAATGGCCCTATCTAATTACATTTAGGCCCTTAACTTTCAAAATCCTTTCAAATAGCCCCCTAACTTTGTCTTCATCTCCATAATTAGGTCCCTCCACCATTATCGTGGAGAAATCCTTCTCTGGATACCATTGATTGAAGAGAACTCCTCTGTTCAATCAATCCCTTTCAAAATTGGAAGGAAGATTCTTTGAGAAATCCTCTCCAATTTGAACCCGTCCTTGAGCACTGAATCTTTCTTAATCTCTCATGCGAATGCATGAGAGATTTGGGTATCAAGAAACATCCAATTTTGGCAAGGGTTTCCGAGCTTGGAAAGCTTGATTTCCAAGCTTTCCTTGCGTTTGGATCCCTATAAAAGAACCACCAGATCTTCCTGAAATCCTCATGCTTGAAATCGGATGAGATCCCTCTCAAATTCCCCTCTCTTTCATGGTCGAAGGTTCCTCGACGTCCGATGACCTTTTCTGCTTCTCCTCATCATTTTCTTGCCATACCTACGATGGATTTATCCTCCCTATTCCTCTCCGCATCTCACCGTACCAGTAGACACCTGTTCCCATTCGTCCTCGTCGTTTCTACCTCATTAGAGCCACCTTCGTCTCTGGCGTCGGCAACACCACAACCGATGCCATCTCTGCCTCACTTCATCCACCTACCTTCTAGCTAAGCTCCTTATCTCCCCTACTTCCTTCTCCTCTCTTTATTTTCCAAATCCAACCACCAACGCTTCTCTGCGACTTCATCATTTCCATCTCTGGCCATCCCCTCTGTCGAGACCATCTCACCTCCACACACCACCAAATCACTTGCCTACCACCCTACAACCATCGCCACACCTCCCCGCTCAATTCCCCTCTCTTTATTCATCATTCCACTCACTCACAGGCACCCCCAAACACACCCACTCTCACGCACGTAGTTCGACCTCGCCATGCACTCACAGACATCCACACGCCACACAAAGTGTAAGCTGCAAAGCACGCTGAGGTGAATAAATTGAAAAAGTTGTGTAAGCTATTTGCCTCAGTTCACAGGGTGGTGTCCCTCTCACCCACTCACCTGGCCTTGTCCATGACATGTACATGTAGACCTGGCCTGAACCTGATAACCTGACCTGCACTCCTCACTCACCACTACACGTCGGTGAGCCTGGACTCGGGTACATGCCTGAATCCAATAACCTGAATAGTTGTGGCTTTGGGAGAGAAGATCTTAAGAGAGAAAGAGAGAAGGAGAGTCGCACAGGTAGGGGGAGGGTTTTGCCCTGAGAAGTTTGGCTTTGACACTTAGCTGGATTCGGAAGTGCTAAAGGGCCAGAGAAGAAGAAGGCTTAAAGAAGAAGAGAAGGTCATAGCTGAGAAAGCAGAGAAAGAAGAAGAAGCAGGTCTGAAGAGGAATAGGCTGTAGAAGAAAGGAAGAATCAGAGAAAGAAGTAATGAAGAAGAAGAAGGAGCAAGGTAGAGATAGAGAAGAAACAGAAGAAGGGGAAAGTCATAGCTGAGAAAGAGAAGAAGCTGAAGAGAAAGACAAAAGCTAGAGAAGGAAGAAAAGAAGAAGAAAATCGCTTTAAGTCATCTAATTTCCAAATCAGACGACAGATTTGAACTTTTATTTCATACATATATGTTGAGTTCCATAGTTAATATTGTAAGGAGTATACGGTGATTTAAACCACCATTTTACTCCCAACTTTTTGGCACATTGATACTTGGCATTCTTATTGCAATACTTTACAAGTTAAATTGTGATCTTGATTTCTAAATCCCATATTGCTCCCTGTGTTCAACCTTGTAACTTTTTCGAGTAATAAAAATTATATTTATTTTCAAAGCGATTTCAACTATATTACAACGCTTCATTTTAAACTCAATTTCGCCACGTTAACATTTTGGCATTGTTACCAGGGAAAAACGGGCAATTTAGAACTCTTGATTACAATTCCTGATTCAGATTCTAACTTGCTATATTTCTTTTGCTGTGGTTGTTTCAGGGAGAAGATACATTCAAGGAAGATCAACTGCACAACAAATACACCAGGGACAGGTAAATTCTAATTACTCTCTCTCTTAAGCCCCTGATTCTGAAAAGGTTAGAAGGAAGAAAAATCAATTAGGGCTACTTGCTTTCCATTCATAGATAATTCATCAAGTTGCCTGATTTGATTTAAACAACAAAATCTGATTTGTGCACCCTCTTAAGGTAACTAGGGCTATCACATTCTTGTTTGAGCCCTAGATACCACATTTAACAAACTAAATTAGACCAAAACAAGAGCCAAGTAAGGATTCCAAGTTAGGATTTTAGAGGCACACTCACATAATCAAGAACTGATCTTTCCCAAACAATGTGTGCCTAAGCCTTAGTTGAATTGATTTATTCAAGCAAACCCTAAAATCAGAATCTTAATCTCACTTGAATCTTAAAAGAGGGACCTAAAACTTCTCAAAGGACAAATAGGTGAAGTTGAACCACCTTGTTGGGTCAACCAATCTTTAAATTAGGTCACTTTTGCACTCAATACATCTTAAAGTTCAAGTTAAATTCTAAGCACCCTTGCTTGTAATTAAAACTAGTGGACTTAAGAGGTTAAGTCCCCATTCTAGTCTATCTGGAACATCAGTGACAAGAGAGGTCTGGTGGCAGAAACCCTATAACCCGTGGGGATGCTCTACCATGTAGGGGTCTTCGCGGGACTCTCCCTCTCTGGCTGCCCATGTAATTCACAGGTTGACGGCTTTTTAACTAAGGGGTATCATCCGCCTTGAACCACTATAGTCATCCAAAATTTTTGGTGTCTTGATTGGGTTCATCACATTCTATTCTCATCCAGTCCATTAGTGCATGTATGGTTGGAGGTCCTTAAGACCACCCTTGAGGCCTCCATTAGTTATTCACTCCTGTTGAGGCCAGGCCTCGACTTCTGTGTTTGTATATAAACCCCATCATATAAACATCTCTTCTAATTCATATGAACTTAATTCTCCTTCATCCATCATCATGGCACAACCCGTAGAAGAAGACAACCTCGAGAATTAGCTTCAGTGCCTTAATGATCTATTCCAAGCATTTGTGAATCCACAGTAGCATCCTATGACGAGAGATCATTACAATCCCACCGCGGTGGAGATCGAACCTCGAGTCCAAATCCCTGCTGGAGGTCCTGATACTTAACTCAAGCCCAACATGATTCATGCTATTCCGAAATTTCATTGGCTCAATTCTGAGGATCCTTTCTAGCACATTAAACAGCTTAAGCATCTGGCCCAGACCTTTGGGTCAGATGTCTAGAATCGGGATATTCTTCTCATGAAAATGTTCTCCTTCCCTCTCATGTACAAAGCAGCTCACTGGTATCAGACTCAAATGCGTCAATCAATACATGGGTTGAACTACAATCTGAGTTTCTAAAAAAGTTCTTCCCAGTTGGTCGGACGAATGCTTTACAACACCAGATCACGCACTTCACACAATAGCCTGGAGAACCACTTCACGAAGCATGGGATCGTTTCCTGAATCTCATGCGAAAGTGCCCCAATTACGGAGTTCTTAAATTGGAACAAGTCTAGTCTTTTTACCAGGGACTCTGTGAAGACATCTGATTATTCATTAATGCAACTTGTAGAGGAAATATCATGGGTCAACACGAAGACTCTATGTGGAAGATTCTCGAGAATCTGTGTGAGAACTCCATCAATAATGACTCCATGGGCATGTTCAACCGGACGAATGCCTGATCATTGACGAATCCAAGGGGAGCACATGAGATGCAGGGCCTGTCCTCTTCTGTCGACTTGGAATTGATGGCCAGTTATTTGGAGGTCTCTATTATTGAGAAGAAGGTGGATGAGCTAACTCGACATCTGTAGCAAGCCACCATTGTGCAAAACCCGTTCGCACAGCTGCCCTCTGGGAGTGAAATTGTGCATAATATCTACCACCGATCTTCTTTGGGGTTGGACCCGTATCCACCCCCGTCTGACTCTAGGGTCGGAGGAAACTCCGGACCTACCTATTCTAGTTGGGGGAACTCTGAACCCTCGTATTCTGACTTTTCTAAGGTTCCTCAGACCTGCGAGGACCTCAACGCCATCCAAAATGACCCGTTGTCTAATACCTATAACCCTGGATGGCGAAATCATCCTAATTTCATGTGGGCAGGAAACAATCAGAATTAGAGACCACCATATCAGCCCCGTCCACAAGCTTCTCATCCATATCAGCTGCCTCAGCCTTTGCCCAACCCTACCTATCAATCCGGGCCAACTCAGACAGATTAAATGACTCTTATCCTTCAGACTCTGGCTAACACTCAAAAGACAAATGCGTCTATGCAAAAACAGCATAAAGACGAGATTACAGAGGTTCGCAATCAACTCACCCAGATGGCAAATTCTTGCCAACCTGGTGGTCGAGCCCGGATAGGTTGTGTTAATATGGCGATTTTATCGTTGAAATGCGTATAGTGGTTAACCTAAATCCAGCCTAACCATCTCTTTACAAAATTTTTTACCTGGCCTACTTGATTTTAGCTTAGTCACTCTTAGGCCCAGGGTCGAACTCAGGGAAGTGGGATTAGAAAAAGTTTCTACGCCTTTCCTACAATGAATCTCTTTCATTCGTTTATTGTGTTTTTGGTGTTTTTCTATTTAAGATTTTTTATGATAATTTTTGTCCTTGAGGTACACCCTCAAAATCAGGTTCTTGGCTTTGAACCAAATTAGGGTTCCAAAACTGGTCTTGCATTCGCAAGACTGAGTACCTGCAAGTCAAGGATTATCTTTTCTCTTTTATATATATATTTTTTATCTTTTCTTAAATGTAGAAAAGAGAAATAGAAATAAAGTAAATATAGTATATATATGTATATATTATATATGTATATAGGGGTGGGGGTGGACGTGGAGATGGCGTGTAGCATGGTGTCGAGTCAGTCGTCGCCTAGGAAGACTCAACCAACAGGACGAAGTGCCACATGGAGTGTAGGATGGATGGTGGAAGATGTGTGAGAAAAAATGCTTTCTGTACGTGTGTATCGGGGAATATTAGCAACTGGTGCGGATATTCCCATGATACAACATATGGTTGGTGATATGAAAATATATATATATGTTTGTATATATATATAAATATATATCTATATGTAAATATATATATGGCTATAAATATATAGGTATATATGTAGTTATATGTGTATATATAAATATGTATATATATATGTATATATATAGATATGTAAATATATGTATAGATATATATATATGTTTATGTATGTATATATAACTATATAGATGTATATTTATATATATAGTAATATATGTATATAGATATACGTAGATAGATATGTATATATAGTATAGATGTATATGTATATATGTATGTATATTTATACGTATATATATGTATAAGTATATGTGTATATATATTTATATATATATATGTGTGTGTGTCTATACTTATACATAGTTATATAGGTAATAATCTATATATAGATATATATATCTATATATATTTATACGTATATAAATATATGTATATATGTAAAAATAAATGTGTATATATATATATATAAGTATATAGATATATACATACATATATATGTATGTATGTATACTAATACTTAGTTATATAAGTACTACTATATGGATAGATATAAGTATATATGTATCTATATATGTATATAAGTATATATATATATAAATATATATATATGTACGTATATATATATGTATATAGTAGTGTATAAGTGAGTGGGTGTGTGTACGAGAGTGTGAGTGTGTGTGTGTATGTGTCGGCAGAGAGAGTGAGAGAGTGCTGTGAGAGAGAGTGAGAGAGAGGGCGTCTACTGAAGATGGGGCTGGGAGTTAAGTCGTTCGGAGCCCAGTGGCCGACGTCTGATGCCAAGTGCACGTGCAGGTGTGTAGGCACGCGCTGGAGGGAGTGGGCCCGGGGAAGAGAGGCCGTAGCGCACCGCGCTGCGCGAAGAGGCGGGTGCGGGTGAAGGCGTTATGCGCTGGGCAAAGACGTGGGCAAACACAGACGCGAGATCGTGCGCTAGAGCAGGTGCGGGGAAAGACGCGGGTGTGTGCTAGCGCAGGTTGCGGCGCACCAGGTGACCGAATAAGTGAGAAACTTACCGGTCAGCGCACTGACTAGCATGAACAGTGGCTACAGTGCAAAGTCGGCTCCCGCAACCGCCTGAGCCCGGTTCCGTGAGTGCAGGCGGTGTGGAGCGGCTGGCGTGCACTCGAGAGGCTGTGCCAGCTACTGGCTTGCACGGAGAGGCAGGTGCGAGCGCGAAGAAGCGGGAGGCGAGGGCAGCCTGTAGGTGTGTGCGGTGGAGCTTCAGGACAGGGCGCGCAATGGCTGGCACATTGCTGCTGCAGCTGCAGAGCTTGTGTGCGGGCGAGCGGTGGCTGGTTGAGCTTCAAAGCTTGAAGCTCCTGTGGCAATGGTGGGGTTGGTTTGAACGGCGAAATAGAGAGGAGAAGACCATCACGCCCACAGGCTCTTTGATGAGTTGGGCGGTGGTGGGACTCACAGTGGTGGTTGTGCACCACTGTGAGGTGCTCCTACCCGTAGCGTGGCTCTTCAAGGAGAAGAGAGGCTACCTATGGAGGGTAGAGGGGAGGAGACGGCCTGGAAGGGAAGGAGATGCTGTCTCTGTGGTTTGACTTGTGGACCGTGGCTGCTGAGCAAGCAGTTGTGTAGAGCATGGTGCGAAGACGACCAAGCCATGCAGCCGCGGAGAAGAAAGTCAAATTAAAATAAAAATAAAAAGATGGGGAAATTTGCAAGGCAGCACTTGAAGAATTTGTTAATTACAAGGCCATTTATTTCACTCTCCTCCCCTCTCAAATAAATGCATGCATGCGTGTATTTTTACAAATGCGACTATGTCTACCTAATATACACTGGTAATGCTAGGAAATAGCATAAGTTGGCACAATTGTTGGTGTATTTTTGTGTGTAATCATACCCTCATGCCTATCTTTTGCTAGTCCCTAGCAAAATATTTTTGTGTTGTATTTAGAAATGATCTTTAAGCTGAAGATTTTCTTCTAAGGCGACATAGGTGTGTTTATTTGTTGGATATTGTGAGAACCAATTGCAGAGAAGACTACGAATAATTTAAGTCTCACATGACATAGACCATCTCTCAACTAACCAAGACTCTTGATTTTTAAACCTTAAGTACGATTTCCAAGATCCAGGAGGTTTTTGCCTTACTCGAGAGCTCAAGAGATTATGGCTTGTGCTAAGTGAAGGATCAAGACTGACCAGATGAACATTAAGACTCAAGCCCAGGGTTTCATGAATTTTTAAGTACAGGTTGGTCTCAGTTTCAGCTCATGTCTTCAGATTGACCCTTAAAAAGATGACGGAAAACTCAACTCCAATTTTCTGACATTTGTGGCTCAAGGAAAATAGGGTATTTGTAACTTGCCCTGAAGAATTTTTGTAGGGGGAAGACTTTACAGATATTTGTGAGATATACTGACTTATTTGCATCTTTTTTTTTTTTTTTTGAAATGGATGCCAATATATCTCTTACAACTTTATTTAGAGGAGCACACTTTTCTTTTTGGTGGGAGAGTTTCTTTCTTGGTGAAAAGAGTCTTTCCTAAATACAAAACTAAAGCCTGGGATAAAAAGTCTACCTACACGCACAGGTAAGGACTCCACCTTCCCAAATGAACACTAGGGTTGGATCATATGTTCACTTGGTCTTTCTTGATATGTGTAGTGTGAACCAAGATTACTTAGGCTCTCAAGTAGAAGCAAACCAACGAATCATGTACTTGTGTCTCACGTACAAGAATACGTCCTTAGTTATGAGAGATTCTGATCTATCTTGTCAATGCTCAAGTGAATTAAGCCGAACCTGAGCGAGTAAAGCTTCTATGGCCTAGAAAGTCTTCAAAACAGTGGTTGAATATCCATAAATACTTATTGTATTTTTGTTTCAGCTTCAGATCATTACTAAACACCTTTTTTTTTTTTTATAGATAGATGAAACTGCATGATACCATAAAATACCCAGATCCTATGGATGCCTATCCACCCCTCCATGCCAAACGATGCTATGTCCTTATATGCATGTAGGGAAGGGTAGAGGAAGGACGAAAGATCGGGTAACGAGAGCTGAGGTGCAGGGTATACAACAGGGTGGTAGGGTGGGTGGATGGTGGGTGGTGAGGTGAAAAGTGAAGTGATCGTGACAGTGGCGTGAAAAGTGACGGTGGATAGTGAGTATTGTTGGGGTGCCTCCCAACGAGCGCTGAATTTAACGTCCCCAGCTGGACTCAGAATGAGGCAAAAAAATTAGTTACCCTCCAGCAGGGCAACAGTTTCTCCAACGAGGGCATGTTCATGAGTAAGATAGGGTTTCAAACGCTGCCCATTGACCATAAATTTATGCCCAGGTTTGGGATCTTCAATTTCAATGGCCCCGTTGGGAAATGGTCTCAAGACTAGGAAAGGACCAGTCCATTTGGACTTCAGTTTCCTAGGAAAGAATTTGAGCCAGGCATTATCGAGCCAAACTTCCTGAGATGGCTCAAATTCTTTCCACCGAATACGGCTGTCGTGAAAAGCCTTAGTGTGCTGCTTGAAAGTTAAGGCAGAATCATAGGCTTCACGACGAAGCTCTTCCAGCTCCTGGAGTTGGAGTTTCCATTCTCGACCACACAGGTCTAGGTCGAGGTTACATTAGCGAATCGCCCAATAAGCGTAGTGTTCCAACTCCACAGGCAAGTGACAAGGCTTCCCGTAAATGATTCTATAAGGAGACATACCAAGGGGAGCCATGAAGGCGGTCCAATACGCCCAAAGTGCATCAATCAGCTTGTCGGACCAATCCTTACGGTCAGGCCGAACCATTTTCTGGAGAATTTGCTTGATTTGCTGGTTTGACACCTCTGCCTAGCCATTCGTCTGAGGATGATACGGAGATGCTATACGATGGTGGACTCCGTATTTCCTTAGAAGTGCCCGACAAGAAGCATGGGTAAAGTGGCTTCCTCCATCCGAGATAATGGCTCGAGGGATCCCAAAGCGTGCAAAGATGTGGTCTTTGACAAATCGAGTGGATATAATATGGCTAGCACGGCGCATGGGAATAGCCTCGATCCATTTCAAAACATAATCCACAGCCACGAGGATAAATTCGAAGCCGTTGGAAGGAGGAAAGGGACCCATGAAATCAATTCTCCAAATGTCGAAGATTTCTGCAGCTAGGATGGGTTGTAAGGGCACATGTCACGACGTGACATCGACCCTAACGACTGGCACCTAGTGCAATGCTTGGCATAATTGTGTGCATCTTGCTGATGGGAGGGCCAAAAGAAACCGCACTGCAACACCTTGGCTGCAGTTTTCCTCCCAGAGAAATGGCCTTCGCAGGCCTGATCGTGGTAGAAGGATAGCACTTTGGGGAATTCGCTATCAAGAATACAGCGATGGATGATTTGATCAGCACCTATTTGAAAAAGAAGTGGATTATCCCAGAAAAAATACTTTGCTTCTGCCATGAGATGCTCATGCTGGTTTTTAGGCCAGCCACGTGGAAGGGATCCAGAAGTAAGGTAATTGGCAATGTCGGCATACCAAGGTCCACTTGCCACATTAATTGCCAATAGGTGCTCATCAGGAAAAATCTCATTGATTGGCAGAGTAAGTCCAATATGGTCAGGGTCCAGTCTGGAAAGGTGATCAGCCACAACATTCTGGGCTCCAGCCATATCGCGGATCCCAATGTCAAATTCTTCGAGAAGAAGGATCCAACGAATCAGTCTAGACTTGGCATCCTTCTTATGCATGAGATGGCAAATGGCCGCGTGATCAGAGAAAACAATAACGTGTGAGCCCAGAAGGTAAGAGTAGAATTTCTCCAGCCCAAAGACGACCGCCAGTAGTTCTTTCTCAGTGGTAGAATAATTACGCTGGGCCTCGTCCAATGTCTTACTGGCGTAGTACACCACGAAGGGGTGTCTATCACGTCTTTGTCCCAGGATGGTGTCGGAAGTGTCACACATGAGGTCAAAGATGAGGGACCAATCAGGTGGCTGGAGAACAGAGGCCTTGGTGACAGCATTACGCAGCTGCGTGAATGGTTGTATGCAATCGGGGCCCATATCGAATGGTACATCGGTCGATAGGAGATGAGTTAAAGGTCGAGAAATCTTGGAGAAATCTTTGATAAATCTCCTATAGAAACCGACGTGTCCCAAGAAGGAACAGATTTGTTTGACAGAGCCAGGCACAGGTAAATCAGCAATTACATCAAGCTTAGCTCTGTCAACCTCGATACCCCTATCGAAGATGATATGTCCGAGAACAATTCCCTCATGTACCATAAAATGACTTTTTTCCCAAGAAAGCACAAGGTTTACATCAATACATCTCCTAAGGGTACGGGTCAGGTTGGCAAGACAGTCATCAAAAGATGGTCCAAAGACCAAAATGTCATCCATGAAGACCTCAAAAAAGTCACCCACCATGTCATGGAATATCGCCAGCATACATCTCTGAAAAGTTGCTGGCACGTTTCAAAGTCCGAATAGCATCCTTCTAAATGCAAAGGTGCCGAAGGGGCAGGTAAAAGTGGTTTTCTCTTGGTCTCGGGGGTCAATTGCCACTTGGTTATATCTTGAGAATCCATCCAGGAAACAGAAAAATTTATTTCCCGCTAACCACTACAGGATTTGGTCAATGAAAGGTAGCGGAAAGTGATCTTTCCTTGTTGCAGCATTGAGTTTGCTATAACTACACACACTCTCCAAGATGTAGGAGTGGGTGTAGGGATGGATTCGCCCCTGTCATTGACATGGATGGTGAGTCCTACCTTTTTGGGCACAACATGAATCAGACTCACCCTGGGGCTATCGCTGATCGGGTAGATTATACCCGTATCCAGCCATTTAATAATTTCTTTCTTAATGACCTCCCGCATGTTAGGGTTGAGACGTTGATACATCTCGCCGGAAGGTCGAGCCTCCTCCTCTGTATATATACGGTGAGTGTAGTAGGAGAGGCTAATGCCAGATAAGTCTGATAAAGACCATCCAATGGTTGCCTTGTGTTCCATAAGGACCTTCATTAGTTTGCACTCTTGCTCCCTGGTCAATTTTGAACTAATGATTACAGGGAGCGTTTCATTTGGTCCCAGGAAAACATATTTAAGTGTGTTAGGCAGCTCTTTCAGCTTGGGAGTGGATGGTGAAAGGTCTGGCATTTCGTGGGATGAGAGTGTCCCTGGCTAATTGGAGAATAAGTCAGGAGGAAGAAGTTGGCCCTCAGATTGGCCAAGAAGAGGGGTTTCTTGGATAGATGGATCCAAAAAGGAATAGCCCTAGTGAGTAGTATATGGGCTCAAGGTCCCAGTGTGGATTTGCAACTCCACCTGATTTGGAGGGAAAGAAAGGGCAATCCGGTCTTCAAGAGTGTGGACCGATGGCAAGTAGCCCGTATATGACTCAGACCACGAGGTATGGGAAGCGGAGAAAACCTCGTCAGAAGTCTGGCCAGGAGAAGGTACGGGATAAGGGAGGGATGGGGGAACGTCACAATATGTGTTGGTCAGGCAATTGTCAATGTTTACAGGTATCCGCAGTAGTCAGAATAGGTCCCCATTAGTCCAATGCACGCACTAACGGCCATGTCCTCATCAGACGTGTCATCCTCGATATAATCACAATCAAAGTTCTTAGCTGCCTTGAAGATGTTAAGCTTGAGCTTTTCAGATCCAACGACAATCTCAATACAGCCCGACTCGTAGTCGATATGGGCGCGGGCTGTGGCCAAGAAAGGTTGACCAACGATGATTGGACAATCAGAAAGCGAGCTAGGAACTTCCATATCTAAAACAAGAAAGTCAATAGGAAAATAGAGACTCTTGACCCTAACCACCACGTCTTCCACTACACCCTTCCGAATTTTGACAGAACGATCTGCCAACTGTAAGGTGACAGGGGTGGGTTTCATATTTCCCAAGGAAAATTTTTCGAGCATGATGGTTGGTATAAGATTGATGGAAGATCCTAGATCAAGCAGGGCAGGGTTAAAATTGCAGCCTTGGATGGTACAGGAAATAAGCGGTGTGCCTGGATCTTTCTGCTTCTGTGGTAGATTTGACAGTATAGCACAACTCGCATGAGGCGAGAGAACCACAGGATTCTTAGTTTTCTTTGACTGTCGCCTGGGTGTTGTGTAGTCTTTGAAAAATCGGGCAACAGTAGGTATGTGGTCGATAGCCTCGAGCAAGGGTACCTTGATTTCAACATCCCTGAACAAATTACGTAGGTTATCAAAGGCCTGCGTATCCTTCTTCTTGCCTTTTGGCTCCCTCAGTAGAGCCTCAGGGAATGGGACTGATTCTGGCACCAATTTGGGTGTATCCTCCTCTCACGAATGCGGTGCACATCCCTAATGAGAGGGCAGTGAAGAAGATGGACCAGGGTCAGGTCGAGGTGGATCGACGGTCTGCTTACCGCTCCTCGTAGTGATCGCATTAGACGATGCAGGTCCAGTGGGATCATACGGCGGAGGAGGGTTCACAATAGGGACATAAGAGTGAGGTGCTGCAGCGGGATTAGCCTGAAATCCCGATGGAATGCTCGAAGCCTGCAAAATCTGATGAACCTGCCCCTGAGAAGGTCGTACCCATGGTTGAGGACCACGGGGTACGAAATTTCGCAGGTTAGGAATAGGTTGGGCTGGGAGAGTGCCCTGAGATCGAGTCACCATGCGTAGTTGACTGATCTCAGCATTCTGCTGCGCCAATTGGTGTTGAAGAGAGGTCATGTTCTCTTCATGGTGCTTTGACATTTCCGTCATCATTCGCATCAATTTATCAAGAGGATTTGATGCGTGTTCTAGTTGCGGTACACAAGGACCCGATGGCGGATTCGCCATAGGATTAGACTGGGCCCATGGGATTATGGGTGCGGACGGTCGCATTGGTCCACCCGTGGGGTTTTGGCGCTGCGGGTTGTTGGACCATGCAAAGTTCAGATGATTTCGCCACCCTAGGTTATAAGTTGCAGAGAATGGGTTGTTCCCTAGGGCGCAAGCGTCATCTATGCCAGAAGACGCGTCCACACGTAAATACGCATCTGAGCACACAGAGGCTTGGTCCTCCGTGTCAAAATATGGGCTTGCAGAAGCTAGATCCACATGACTTACCAAATTGCTCTGGACGACACTCGGTAAGGAAGGTCTTACGGGGTTTCTCGGGATAAGCCTGGTGTTGGAAGAATTGGAATTGTGATGAAGTGGTGGGGTGGGGGTGTTTGCCATAGAACGGGTGGGGTTGGCCTGAAGCTTGTCTAGCTTCTTGTGCATGACGGAGACTTCATCCAATTTCTGTGCAATAAGGCTGAGATCTGTGGATGAATGGGAGGGTCCCGTGTCAACTTCGTGGACATTATGGGGCAGGTCGGTATGATTAAAGGCGACAATGGAGGCATTGTTCATTGAGTTTCACTCATATTTTCAAATAATTCGAATGCTCCATTCTCGTCTTTATTCATGAAATTCCCTCTGCAGGAAGCATCTGCAATCTGCTTCAAAGTCTCATTTTGCCCATAGTAGAAATTCTAGGCTATATGCCACTTAGGCAGATCGTGGTGCGGACACTTCCTGAGGAGGTCATTATATCTCTCCCATGCCTCATGAAACTGTTCGCCATTTTTTGCGTAAATGAAGTGATAGCACGGCGAAGTGCATTGGTTCACTCGATTGGGAAGAACTTCTTGAGAAACGCTGTTCGCATCTCTTCCCAAGAGTGGATGGTTCTCCCAAGGGTGCATAACTGAAATACGATTTGCAGTGACTGTATGATGAATGAATTATTATGATCATGTCATTGCAGTATAGTGTGTAATATAACATTAAGAATGTCGTATAGTGGTGAGTATGGGTGAGTACCAGTCATTATAACCATTATTATCATTTGCTTATTTATCTAATTTTTACTGGTTTTGTTCCAGGTCGTTCACTGGGAGGCAATTTATTGAATTACATCGGTCACTCTTTGATCTCAAAATTATCCTCTAATTCCTAAAAGAAACTTTACATCTTATTAAAGAATGAATGAATGTGTGTTCTATTTACCTAATTACTAAGAAATGCTTGCAAAAATACTAACTATGAACAAGCATCAAACAATCTATTATTATACTCTAAACTATGTATTTACAAGTTATCCTATTAGTACTAACATAATAGTATATAATACCTTAGGATGCAATGGTGTAGAAACTTAACTTATCAGTTTGTTATTTATAGGAACATATACAGCAGTTTCAGTTACAGATATAAGCATCGCTAAATCTCAGAAAACACTATATACGACCTAAAGAAGCAAACTGAGGTCTTTAGCGACGTTTATAGTGTCATTTTATTCTGTTAGTAATTATATGGGTTTATTTATACAAATGTAATGGGCTATAGCGACGTTTCTTCTTCTCTTTTGTTTCTACATTATGTTTCGGCCTTAACAGAGTTTTCAAGTGCTGCGGCGAAGGGGATTAAGCAACCGTCATTAGCTTTTATTATTCAGTTTAAAATGTATTTCATTTGCGGGCGCTCTTTTCGAGGGATACACACTGCACCCAGAGGGCGAGACCTGACCTCTACTAAGCACACCCTAATCCTTGATTAGGTGGCTTAATTACGTTTTCAGACTAAGCGCAGGGCCTCAGCCATAACGCCGCAACAAGCTCCCACGCTTGGGCCCCCGGTCGCACACATACATTCACTAATCAGAAATAATGCTCAGATCACAGCTCAATGGGTAATCGGGTCGGAATATATAGGAAGTGTTTCGGGCGCCCCGCGCCCGTGACGACTGCCTTGCCTATAGGACAAATTCATAATAAGTCGCTGTGCTCGATTTGCAGTGCACGACGTGGCGCTATTCCAGCGCCACATCGTGCGCTGGAAATCAGGCGCAGCTGCGCCTAAACGCACTTTTGGCCCTCGATTTAGGGGCCATAAATTATTAAAAAAATAAAATAAAATATGGTTAATAAATTATTTACATAATACTACATAATTGATTAATTAATTTTGAATTTTAAATATGTTTACTATACAAATAAATTCGCTAAACTAGGCTGATTATATAGGTTGATTTAGGTGATTAAAGAGTTAATTACTTATAAAATAATTAGTAAATGGTCTAATTGACCTTATACAGATTTAATTTACATACTTAAGTTTTTTATACATATTTTTATTGTATTTTTACGAATTTATTTCTGTTTTATTTAGGTTAAGCTAGCTATTCTGGGTTGTTTAATTAAAACTAAGCTAACAGTAAACTATAATAGGTATAATTATACTTTAACTAACTTAAATTACTTACTATATATATTAACCAAAGTCTATAGATTTATTTACTTAATTATAGCTCGAATTTATTGATTTTGCTAATTAATCTATAATATAGCTACTAACTAAGTAAATATAAATCTGTACATATATAAACATAATTAAGTAAATATATACATAATAATTCAGTATTTATACATATATTTACATAGATTACATATGTATATAGATATATATATGAGTTTATACAGTATTTACAGTATATCTATGTATCTCTATTTACATAATTAGGCTGTATATTATAGTTATAATAGTATGGATATGTATATTTACAGTGTGAGAATTAAGTATATATAAGTAGGCTTTAGTAGGAAGTTAGGAAGAAGGGTTAATTAAGTTTTTATTTCAATTTAAACAGCAGCTCATCTACTGTCAGAGAAGATGGAGAGGAGAATGAGAGTGTGTTGCTGTTCAGTGCTTGTAGCAACAGTAGTGGCTTAAGCCACTGTCAAATGGGCTAACTGCTGCTGCAGTTAGTCCATTTGAAGAGGGGGACGTATTCACAGATGAGAGGGGAATTGTAGAGAAGAGGAGAATTTAGAGATTGAGGGAAATGTAGCTGCAAGTTGCAGCATGTTACTGTATAACGGGGAATAAGAGAAAATTCAAAACAAACTAAAAATTGAGAGTTGAAATCCAAATCTGATAAGGGTTTAAATCTCACAAAAATCACATAAGAATTCAGTTCAAATATCCAACAAGAAAAAGCCCTTATCAAAAGCATCATTTCTGATCAAAACAACAAATGGAATTGAGTTAGCTCTTCCTAATGCTATAGACAGCATGAAGGAGAACTTAACTCAATCAATTAAAACCAAAAACATTCAATCCCAATTTCTTGCAACCTTAAGGAGTATGGAGAACTCCTTAGGTTAGGAAATCACCATACAAAAATAATCATCAAAACAGGTGGTGTATGGCAGTTCTGAAATGGCAAAACAGACTAAGAATGCATTAAAGGAATTTATAAAAGCTTGCGAATGCATTCAGATCAAGGTAGAAACAGATTCATGAAAGGCTCTTATGAGTTGTTCTCTGTCACTAGAGAACTTCTCAGAGTCCTGGCCCACAAGGAAAACCAAAATCCCTTCAATTTGTCAGATCTGTCAAGGCAATCCAGAGAGCAAAATTCTTTAAAATCCATGTTAAAGTGAATCTGACAAACTGAGGCAATCAATCTAAAATAAAAGGGGCTTTTGTGAACACAAATGGGGTGAGTGAGAAGCCCCAAATGGTGCTTGTGACGCCAATTTCAGATCTGAGGCAGTACACCATCAGATCTGAAATTGGGTCCGGATGTGTGGGTGAATGATGAAAAATTCGTCGTTAAAAGAAACATAAATCAGAATTGGATGGTGGAAAAACAAAACATGAAGAGGGAGATAAATTGAACAATGAACAGATGATTCTTCCCCTCTGATCTGGACTGATCAGAGGAGGTGAGGGAGGGGATCTAATGCTAATTCTACTCCTAAGACTAATCTAAACTACAACTAACGTTAAACACTAACAATTAAAGCTAAATCTATTCTAAACTACTGTAAACTACAACTACCACTAATTGTGCAGAATTAAAAACCTAAACTAAAAGGAAGAATGGGACATATTGGTCCTTAGCCGGCGGCTAAGGAGGAAGAAAGGAGGAGGGTGACTCCAGTGGAGGGAAGAGTCTGCTAGTGAGACTCCAGGGTCATCCTCAGGTGCTATGAGGTCCTTAGCGACGAGGAGGGTCGAGAGTAGGCGATGATTCCACAGCTGGTGGCTATGCAATCAGGGGCTAGATGAGGAGGAGAGACTAGAGTGGACGAACTGATCGCTAAGAGATGTAGGAGGGAGCGATCCTTTGCGCGCGACACCACTGAGGTGCTTAAATAGCAGCTTAGTGGCTGGAATCACCGCAAGGGTGAGGATAATCAAATTCAAACTGGCGGTGAGGATGAGATGGGTAGAGCGCGCGGTGAGTCAAGAGAGAGATCTGACCGTCAGATGAGATCTGGGAAGAGAGGTGAACGCACGCATCGAATCGCACGAAGGTTCCATTTGATTCCAGCCGTAGATCGAGATCAAAAGTGCGATGGACGGTCGAGAATGGCTGTGTTCTTCACGTGCTACAGTGCGCATGAAGAACACAGCTTCTCGTCGAAATAAAGGGATTTTTGCAGGGAGGCCCTTGAACGAAGGGGTAGAACATTTACATGCAGACCCATAAGTGAGAAGAATAGTAGCTGGAAGGGCCCTGCAGCCTTACAAAAGGGTCCCTGCGGCTAGCAAAAAGGTCCAAAAAGGAGTTTTGAAGGGTAGAAATGTAATGCATGAAGGACCTATATGTAAACTATCTATTTCCAAACCTACATGATGTCCAATTGCTTTCAAATTTTTACATGTGCTTAATTGAACATTTAAGACATTGATTTTACTTCTGATTTGGCTTTTCAAACTTGTTTATGTGTTCAATTGATGCGTGGATCATCATTTATTCTTTTGTTTTTAGAGTATCTCACTTTTGTGACCTAATTATGAAGTTTTAACACACATTAAAAGTTTTAGGTCTTTTTCTTTAATTCCCACACTTAACCCTTTTTATATGTTAATTTGATATTGTTTTGCTTAGTGTCTAGCTTAATTTCAGCCTTTTAGCAATGATGAGTAGCCACTCATCAATAACCACTGCGATGCTTTATCCCACAATGAAAATGGGAACATTTTCATGAGGACTATAGGTAACCCGATATTTCTTGGTTTAACAGTTTCAGCCAATCGGGTTAAGTCTTCTAAGTGGAGAAAAGGATATTCACTTGCAAGATCATGGAAGTGAAAATTTATCAGGCCAATTATGTTAGGTTTTAGTTCAAAGTTGTCCCCACCCATGGGGACCCAAATTTGTCCTATGGTCTCTGTAGTAATGGGATTCTGATAGGAGCTAATAGACCTAGGCTCCTCCCGTTCGGGAGGGTTCTACATTTCCTCCAATGTTTCCTTAATGGCCTCAATTTGTACATTATACATTTCCATTTGGGCTTGGAGGCGGGTTATGGGATCTAAGGCTCCACCACCTTGTGGGTTTTGAGGGCGGTTTCCTCCCTCGGGATTTGGGGGTGGCCGTGCAGCCATGTTTGTGGAGGAGGAGGATGATTTGGCTTCTTTTCTAAAATTATCAGGCAATTCACATAGTTCAGGGTTTTGTGACCTCCTCCCAAACATGCACTACCGCAGGAAGAATTGGGGGGATAAGAAGGGAAGAGAGATGAGAGAAATGATGCCGCAAAGGTACACTTGATGACAAATCAATACAATCAAATTCCTAACCTCTACAGTGTGCCCTTAGACCTAAAGATCTAAGTTACCTACTATGACGAACTATGGAACCGAATGCGAGCACCGTGGAACCATCGGCCCAGATTGAAAGGCCGTTTGCCCCAATCTTAGACACCTGATAGCACGTGGGAACCCTCACCAGCACGTAGGCGCTACACGCAGGTAGTTAGACCTCCAATCCTTAATAAGGTTCAAGTTACTACCAATTTTAGTTAGAGGCTTAGGATCAAGTGCTTTTGCAATGTGAAGGGCGTTATTTACAGGGAATGCCCAAGTGATTGATTTTACAAAGTGTGTAAACCAAGCATGCAACAAGGAAATCTCCCCGAATTGAAGTTTTAATTGGTGAATGGTTTTTAGAATTCAGCTTAAGTAGTATGGATTTTAGGATTTCGCTGAATTACCAATTCAACCAATCTTTGGGTTTTGAGAGAATACAAGTTTTCTTCTAAGCCCAACAAACCCTTCTTCAATGTTAATTGGTTAATGCATGCTAAAATGCAATGGGCTTCCCTAAATGGAGATTTCTATGTGTGGATGCACGAATCAATTTTAGATTAGTGTGAAAGGGAGCCAAAGCACTTCAACTCAAGTGCTCCCAATCACCAAAAAGATGTCCACACATAAGGCTCAACCAGAAGATAAAGAAAATCAAATTGTTAGGGTTGAAATATTTAGGATCGAATCTTAGGCACGTGAAAGGTCATGGTTGGGTTGGAATCAACTCAATTCCAAGTCTCCCCACCAAAAAGGTGATCCCGTATTGTAGATAAATGAGGCAAAGAGGGGTGGCAATCAATCTTTCTATCTTTGCCTCAAAGAATACTTCACAAGGCGAAAGATTCAAGAATCAAGATTCTAGGATCTTCGCTATGCGAAGTTTGGCGAGAAATCCCGGGGCGGTGGGAGTGAAGGCAAATAATCAAACAAGTGATTTTTAATCCACTTGCCCCAAGAGATCCCAAGAAGTTAGTTCTTTTTTTTTATTACGGTGACAAGTTGACCTAAGTTGCTAAGAAAGAAAGACCTACTTGTTCAGCAACGTGTGCGAAGCTCCAGTGCGGTGCTGGCATCTTCACGCTCTCGTTCCCCCCTTGTATCTTCCCACGTCTCCGACTTCGTCTGCCTGCCTTCTCCTTACAACAGGTTCACCAGCACAGCAACAAACAAAAACACCCGTGAAGAGAAGGGTGTGAGAAGAGAAAAATTAAAGGAATGGAGTAGAAACTTACTTGAATGTGCACTTCCTTGACAACGGTGCCAGAAAAGATGTGTGGTGTAGACCGGATATGTTGTGTTAATATGGTGATTTTATCGTTGAAATGCGCATAGTGGTTAACCTAAATCGAGCCTAACCATCTCTTTACAAAATTTTTTACCTGGCCTACTTGATTTTAGCTTGGTCACTTTTAGGCCCAGGGTCGAACTCAGGGAAGTGGGGTGAGAAGAAGTTTCTACGCCTTTGCTACAATGAATCTCTTCCATTCGTTTATTGTGCTTTTGGTGTTTTTCTATTTGAGATTTTTTTCTGATAATTTTTGTCCTTGAGGTACACCCTCAAAATCAGGATCTTGGCTTTGAGCCAAATTAGGGTTCCAAAATTGGTCTTGCTATTGGCAAGATTGAGTACCTGCAAGTCAAGGATTATCTTTTCTCTTTTATATATATATTTTTATCTTTTTTAATTGCGGAAAAGCAAAATAGAAATAAAGTAAATATAGTATATATATATGTATATATTATATATGTATATAGGGGTGGGGGTGGAGGTGGAGATGGCGTGTACCACGATGTCGAGTTGGTCATCATCTAGGAAGACGCAACCAACAGGACAAAGTGCCGCATGGAGTGTAGGATGGATGGTGGAAGATGTGTGCGAAAAAATGCTTTCTGTATGCGTGTATCGGGGAATATCAGAAACTGTTGCGAATATTCCCATGATACAACGTATGGTAGGTGATATGAAAAAATATATATATGTATGTATATATATAAATATATATCTATATGTAAATATATATATGATCATAAATATATAGGTATATATGTAGTTATATGTGTATATATATATAGATATGTAAATATATGTATAGATATATATAAATATATGTATATGTATATATAACTATATAGATGTATATATATATAGTAATATATGTATATAGATATATGTAGATAGATATGTATATATATATATATATATATATGTATGTATATATAGTTATAGATATATATGTATATATGTATGTATATTTATATATATATATATATGTATAAGTATAAGTGTATATATATGTATATATATATATATGTGTCTATACTTATACTTAGCTATATAGGTAATAATCTATATATATATATATTTATACGTATATAAATATATGTATATATGTAAATATATATGCGTATATATATATAAGTATATAGATATATACATATATATATGTATGTATGTATACTAATACTTAGCTATATAAGTACTACTATATGTATAGATATAAGTATATATATATCTATATATGTATATAAGTATATATATATAAATATATATATGTACGTATATATATATGTATATAGTAGTGTATAAGTGAGTGGGTGTGTACGAGAGTGTGAGTGTGTGTGTGTATGTGTCTGGAGAGAGAGTGAGAGAGTGCTGAGAGAGAGAGAGAGAGAGAGTCTGCTAAAGATGGCACTGGGAGTTAAGTCATCTGGAGCCTAGTGGCCGACGTCTGATGCCAAGCGCATGCATAGGCGCTCGAAGAGGCACACGCTAGAGGGAGTGGGCGTGGGGAAGAGAGGCCGTAGCACACTGTGCTGCACGAAGAGGCGAGTGCGGGCGAAGGTGCTATGCGCTAAAGCAGGCGAAGACGTGGGTGAATGCAGGCATGAGTTCGGGTGCTGGAGCGGGTGTGGGGAAAGACGTAGGCGTGGGCTAGTGCAGGTTGCGGTGTGCCGGGTGATAGGATAAGTGAGAAACTTACCGGTCACTACACTATAGCCACAGCGCTCCGCTGACTAGCGTGAACAGTGGCTACAGTGCGCGGTCGACTCGCACGACCACCTGCGCCCAGTTCCATGAGTGCAGGCGGTGTGAGCGGCTGGCGCTCACTGGAGAGGCTGCACCGGCTACTGGCTTGCGCGGAGAGGCGGGTGCGGGCGCGAAGAAGCGGGAGGCGGGTGCGGGCTATAGGCGTGCGCGATGGAGCTTCAGGACAAGGCGCACGGTGGCCGGCACATTGCTGCTGCTGCTACGGAGCTTGTGTGCCGGCGAGCGGTGGCCGGTTGAGCTTCAAATCTTGAAGCTTCTGTGGCAATGGTGGGGTTGGCTTGAACGGCAAAATAGAGAGGAGAAGACCACCACGCCCACCGGCTCTTTGATGAGCTGGGCGGTGGTGGGACTCACAGTGGTGGTTGTGCACCACTGTGAGGTGCTCCTGCCCGCAGCGTGGCTCTTCAAGGAGAAGAGAGGCTACATATGGAGGGGAGAGGGGAGGAGACGGCCTAGAAGGGAAGGAGATGTTGTCTCTGTGGTTTAGCGTGTGGACCAGTCTCCCTTGCAAAGAAGCTAGCCGTGCCTTTTTAAAGAGGAAGAAGGCATTCACAGCCATGCCCTGGCTGTGCATGGCTATGCATGCTGTGCATGCGGCTGTAGGGCAAGCAATTGTGCAGAGCATGGCGCGAAGAAGGCCCAGCCATGCAGCCGTAGAGAAGAAAGTCAAATTAAATTAAAAATAAAAAGATGGTGAAATTTTCAAGGCAGCACTTGAAGAATTTGTTAATTACAAGGCCATTTATTTCACTCTCCTCCCCTCTCAAATAAATGCATGCATGCGTGTATTTTTACAAATGCGACTATGTCTACCTAATATACACTGGTAATGCTAGGAAATAGCACAAGTTGGCATAATTGTTAGTGTATTTTTGCTATGTAATCACCTGGTACACTCCCTTCACAACCTCTACCTAATCCCAATAACATGCCAAATCAGAGGCATGCTATAAGCCCAAACCAAGGCCAAGCCCACATGGTTTATCGAGCCCCTTTTGCTCCTTCACCCGACTGGATGGAAACTTCGACATCATACTTAGGATTTCAACAGCATCCACCTATTTTACCTACACCAAACCAGAACTAGGTAGGAATGAATTCAGTGACGACCTATAGTAGTAAAGCAACACAGGACCCACCTTACCCAAGCCACTTGCATCCTGGTAGTGCTAGCCCAAACCCTAGGATAGTCATCCAGGATACCCCTGTCCCAGATCAAGAACCTGGACCTATTCCAGGGGAACCATCTAAGGTCCGAGGCCTTAACCAAGGGAAAGAGGACAACCAAACCCATGGCACCTGAAGAGGACTTGGTCATGCTCTTTGAACAGGTCCATATCAACATCCCCTTGATGGATGTAATTCGCCATGCATCGGCTTAGGCACGATTTCTGAAAGATGTGTGTACACCTAAGCGTAAGCCACGAACCAAAAGTGGGGGCTCAATCATATTGTTGGAGCAAGCCAGCTCCATCATTTTGAGTAGGCACCCACCTAAGGCAAAAGACCCAGGTACTCCCCTGATTTCGTGTACAATTGGTGATATCCAATTTGATAGAGCATTATTGGATCTAGGAGCCTCCATAAACCTAATACCTACATCCCTACTTGACCATCTTGAGGAATCTGAGCTCAAACCAACAGAGGTGACATTACAGTTGGCAGATCGATCTATTAAATGACCTAAAGGAGTTCTTGAGGATGTTATTGTTAGGGTTCGAGATTTCTATTTCCTGGTGGATTTCATAGCCTTGGATATGGATGCTCCAGAGAATCTAAAAAACACACCGATCATACTAGGGAGACTCTTTCTGGCCACTGCTAGGGCCAACATTACCTGTGAGGAGGGCCAAATTAAACTAAAATTTGGGAACCAGACACTAAAGATCGACATCTTTAAGGCCCAACAAGGGATTAATTGTGGGGTTATAGAACAAATATGTGATATCGAGGTTGTGGTTGACGATTGGTATATCGAGGAAAACCTGACTACTTCTGATCAACCATAAGAGGATCAAAACTCGCAATTAGAGGAGTCGGAACTCAACCTAGACACACCCATAGCTCCTTCCCTTGCTCTCGACACCCACCATGAACCACTCGTTGCTGTTGATAACCCTGTTTTAGAACTAAAGCCTCTTCCCGATCATCTAAAGTACATCTTTTGGGTTCCAATCCGACGTTTCCTATGATTAACAACTCCAGACTCACACCTGATCAAGAATCTCGTCTGATTTCTGTTCTACAGCAACATCGAAGAGCCATTAGATGGACTCTTGATGATTTGATTGGTATTATCCACTCTTACTGCACACATTGCATCTATATTGAAGAGGGCACACGACCTTCCTGTGAAATGCAGAGACGTCTGAATCCTAATCTGCTGGAGGTCGTGAAAAAGGAGATCATTAAGTGGATCGATGCTGGGATCATCTACCTATTAATGTAGCAAGATCGATGTTTTAAAATAATCGCGTTGCAGTATAGTCGAAATTGCTTTGAAACTAAATACAATTTTATTACTTGAATAGGTTTTTGAGGTCGAACACAAGATGCAAATGGAATTCACACACTAGTTTCAACAATAAATGCAATTTGAACATAAAATATTACTCAAAAACCAATTTGGAATGGAGAGCATATGAGAATATGAATAGTAAAAAGAGTTTTAGATAAAATAATGGTGATTTGAATCACCAATTATATGTCTAATACATAGAATAATTACTCAAATCAAATTAAAGGAAGGGAATACGAAATCAGACATCTTAAATGACTTTGGCTGCAGTCCTCCTTTTCTTCTCTTTCTCTTTGATTTCTCTTTTCTTCTTCTTCCTTGTCTCTGATTTGCTTCTTCTTTGCTCCTTCTTCATCTTTGGCCCTTCTCTTCTTCTTCTTCTTCTGCCTTCAGCTCAGTAGCCCTTCTTCTTCTTCTTTTTCTTCCTCTTCCTTAGGCTTTCTTATTCTTCTTTCTTCTGCCTTAAGCCCTACTATCCTCCTCTTCTTCTTCTCTCCTTCCTTCTCTGGCTCTCTTCTCTCAGAATCCGGCTAAGTGTTGGAGCCAATCCTCTCAAAGCAAAATCCCCCCTTCCCCCATGCAACTCTTCTCTCTCTTTCCCTCTTTCTATTTCAGTCTCACTCTCCCAGAGCCACAGCCAGTCGGGTAATCGAATCTAGTGCATACCCGAGTCTAGGCTCACCGATGTGTATGGTGAGAGAGGAGTGAAGGTCAGGCGGGTAGTCGGGTCGGCCAGGTCCACAAGTTAGGTGTCACGGATGACTCCAGTGAAGTGGGAGGAAGACCTCACCCTCGATGTTTGGAGGCGAATAGCCCCATTCACTTTTCACTTTATGCGCATGAAAGACATCTTCACTTCCGAGGTGGGACTAATTGTCCCACCTTTCCTAGTGCGCTAGCAGTAGCAGGGTGCTTGGCCAAATTGGTGAGGTTGCAACTGCTGAAGCCTTCGATTGAGGGCTTGGACACCTACACGCCTCTATTCCACACAGCCTGGCACTGAAACCTGGTGTAACAAGACCTGGAGTGACCTCAAGCTTGCTTTAGGCTCGGCAACAATGGTAGGTCTTGGGCCTGCTACATGAAATCAAGAAAAGAGGCCAAATGGCCACATCAGAATGCTCAGCAGGGTCACCGTGCCACGGTGAATGCAACGATGGCATTGGCGTTGAGTGAGGGTGGCTGCGGTGGCGTGCCTAGGGTGTACTGTGTGCGTGTGAGTGGGTGTGTTCGGGGAGGTATTTGGGTGGATGATGGAGTGAATGGAGTGAGGGGAAGTGATCAGTGAGGTGCGGTGGAGGTTGTAGGGTGGTCGGCGTGGTGGATGGAGGTGCGTAGTGGTGGGAGCACCTCGCCAAAGGAGTCGCCGGAGGTGGAGATGACGGTGTTCGGTGACGTTGGTGGTTGATTTTGGAAAATAAAGAGTGGAGGAGAAAGTATGAGAGAGTGGGAACTTAAAAACCTACACTAAGGATTAAAAGGGACAGAGATCCCATGCCGGTGTGGTTGCTAGACATGTGGAGGATGAATCTCCGTAAGAGAGGCAGCGGCGAAGATGGGATAGGGATGACATCGACGGGTATTACGCGACACGGAGGATGGCGATGAAGATAAACCTACCACTGGTATTGTGGTTGGATGATGAGAGAGCTAGGGAGAAGCCATAGGAGCTTGCAAAGGGTTGTGGCCGGAGGGGAGAGAGGAATATGGGGGATTCTGGCACAAATTCAAGTTGAGGAGAATCAGTAGGATCTGGGGCTTCTTAAATAGGTCTTCAGAGAGGGTTTCGTGCTTGGAAGCTAAGCTTCCAAGCAAGAAATGCTTCACCAGAGATGGAAACTTCAAGAGACCCAAATCTCTCATGCATTCGCATGAGAGATTGGGAGGGAATTAGGACAGATGGATGGGTTCATACTGGAGGGAATTTCTCAGAGAATCTTCCTTCCAATTTTGGAGGAGATTCTCCAAGCAATTAAGGAGAAATCTCCTTTCAAAGGTCACTGGAGTAGGATTCTTCTGCGATAATAGTGTAGGGACCTATTTGTGAAGATGACGAAGAATTTAGGGGGCTGATTGCAAGGGTTTTTGAAAGTTAGTGGTAGAAATGTAATCAAATAGGACCATTTTGCAAACTAGGTCAAGACAAGTTCTCCTTATGTCCAAATTTTGGTACAAACCTAATTTGGATCCAAGAAATCTAATGGTGATGTTTAATTTTTGTTTTGACAACGTTTGATTGGGTAATTTATGTAAAAACCCAATTTAGGGTAAATATCTATCTGAGACTCCAATTTAAGTCACGATAGGTTCTGATGGTAAATTTGAAGGTACTAAACCCTAGAGAATATTTTTCTACGATTCTTAGAGGGTTTATGTGAATTTTATCTTGACTAGAACCTTGGTTAATTAAGTGGGTTTTTTTTTAGGTTTCAAAAGTCATTTAATTCCTAAAACATACACAAACCTTTTCTGTTTAATCCAACCCACTTGTTACCTTATTAAGACCATTTGACCTTTGTTTAGCTTTTGAGAAAAGTCATGGTTGTACCACATTGGTAAAATTACAGTTTTACCCCTAGTTTTTTATTTTTCTCTCAGAATGGGTTAAGGAATGAATTATGACCTTTAGTTGGTTATGTAGGAGCATTTATTGACTTCATTAGGTCAAAATGAGCTATTTAGGGCTTATGATGGCGTTCCCATCATACCCCCATGTCTAGCATTTGCTAATCCCTTAGCAAAATTTTAAGGTTTTAACTTTGATTCTGGACCATAAGATCTTTTGATACTCAAACTAGAGGTCAGTTAATGAGGCTAAATACTCCCTAAGCCTTAGACCTAATACTTAAGCTTTGCATTTTCTTCAACCTCTTGAGGACTATCCAGATCTTAGCAGGTACTTGAATTTTTAAGCCTAGGATTATAGCCCAAGAGGCCTAAAATCAGCATTCCTACTAATCTCTTTTTTGTTTCATTAGCAGGTTAAATACTCCCTAAGCCTTAGACCTAATACTTAAGCTTCGCATTTTCCTCAACCTCTTGAGGACTATCCAGATCTTAGCGGGTACTTGAATTTTTAAGCCTAGGTTATAGCCCAAGAGGCCTAAAATCAGTGTTCCTACTAATCTCTTCTTTGTTTCATTAGCACTTTTTTGCCTTTCATTTTCTTTTGATATGGTCTAGAACTAAGTCAATTCCTTAATTTCTTACTAATGACTGCCTCTGTTTCTTTTCTTTTCTCTTGTGCTCCTTTTTGACATTTTTAACTCCTCCCCTTTTTCTCCTCAAAACTGATATGGCCTCAAGATTTTCTCTCCTCTCATTTTTTTTGTTCTTTTTTCAAGAATTCTTTTTGTTGGTATTTTTGGAATATGTGATTTTTTGTGTGAATCCTTCTGAACTTTGATTTTTTGTATGCTTGCACTTTTCCACCCCCTCATGCCTAAGTTTTACAATGTCCTCATTGTAAACGGAGGGTGTGAAACAATTTTGGGTTCAAGAATTAGAACAGGATTATTGGGTGGGCGAACGGGTCGGTAATGACTGTTGTGGATGATTTCAAGCTCTGGCGTATGTACCAAAAGTGGGATCAACTGTTCTAAAACCAAACTCAAGGTGCAATAGATGTGACATACAGAAGGATATTCAGAAGGATCTCGACTTTGGGAATGACAGGTTGCCTCTCGTTAAGCGCTAAACTCAACGCCTTCACCCGAGTAGGAAATGGTATGGAGAAGGAGTGGTCAAATCAGATGATTTTTGCAGAAGAAGCACCTTGATCAAAAGCCTGGTTGGTCCAACCAGGTGCTTGTTCAGGTCAACAAGCTGATGATGTAGCCCAAGCCCAATCAATCTGGTGGGTTGATAAATGTAGATCAAGAGATGTCGAACCGACCATATACTTTGGAATTCAAAAGGGTATGGAAGTGTATAGCTAGTGTTTGGCTGAGTTGACTCAACCTGATCAGAGTAGGGATCCTTAAATGAACAAGAATCAGTGGAGGATGTCGGAACCCTACAGGAGTGATCAGAGAAGGATGGGGCGTGATTTGTAGTCTGATCAATGTCTAAAACCTAATAAAAATGTGGAGAATCATCTGTAACTGACTCAGTAAGAGGAGAATTAGAATAGAATTGAGTTTGGTTGCGGGTCGGGTTGAAAGTGGGTTTGAATAAGTTCTGTATATGTAGAGGAGGTGGCATGAATAGAAATTGTGTATGAAGGCTCTTTTAGTAAGGGTTTAAATGTGGGTTCATTTAGAGAGTCCTCACAATAGCCATCAAACTCAAAGGTAAATGCCTAAAGAGTGTTTATAGGATAAAGAAAATCTAAGTCAGGAAAAGATTCGAACTTTGAATTGTAAACACTCTTGGCAATTTTTGTTTTTGATTCCTGAGGATCGAAAATAAATGATTACATCTCAATGGAACTTGATTTTGAATCAGTGATCTCAAGATTAGGGACCTTAGAGTCAGGGTCAAAGAATGGATCATGTGAACGGAGGTCGTAGATTGGCTCATAGTTGTCAAGAAGCAATGGTTCTCTGAAATCATTGTAAGATTCGAAATCATCAGAGAAATTGCGAGAATCAAGTTCTGAATTTGATTCGAGATAAGAGGTTCCACCACAGAATAAATCACAAGATGTGGACTCAGCAACCTGACTTGGGTCTAACCTATTTGTATATTTTGAGCTTAAAAAGGTGTCCCTATTGGATCTGGGCTCAAGTTTTTTGCTTATAGGGAGACCCAATCAAAACCCACTCTTCCAACTCCTTGATTTCTGTATCGTAGATTGGCGTGACTTTTGAAAAATCAATCTATATTTTTGAAGATGTTGAAGAGGGATATTCATCAAATAAAAGCCCAGAATCATAATCCACAGTCAAGCTTTGATTGTTGTCATACAGGGCCTTGTATTCATCCCAATAAGATTCAGATCTAGATTCTAGGCTAAGGATGTGGGTTGAATTACTAGAATCTAGGTCAGAATTGCCTTCAAGAGTCATCTTATCAGAGTAAGGGGTGGGATTTACACCCTCGAGAGGTTCTGCTTCGATCTCATTATTACAAGAGTCTAGGAATTCTACGCCAGGGTTTTGGTTTACTAGTGTTGGCTCAAAATCGTGTTCTCCTGCAATTGGGACTTCCCAACCTATTTCAAGATCAGGCATATCATTTCCATCTGGGTTGGGAATCCATAATAACCTTGTGTCTCACACCTGGGATTTGGGAAATCATGTTGATCCTCAATATTATTCCAAGATGTTTCATTAACTGTTTGGTGCATGTACGGGTATTTTTGATCGATAACTTGGTTCAACAATTTCATCATTTCTTCCCATTTTTCACGATCATCTTGGTGTTTTCCCAAAGTACAGAATTTGTCAAGCATTGGAGATATTCAAAGTTATGTAATTTTTCTATCTTGATGTATCTTATTATGAGAATATCCCGAGTTGATCCATTTGTTGCTTCTGTTAATAATAATTGGCACAGTTTATGATGAAGGTTGTTGTTGTTGATACACTAATCTGCATGTCTTCAATTGGCTTTGAGGTTTTGTGATCCATCCCATAAAATCTAAGGGCATCCTCAACCATTCTATCTCTCATGGATCTTTGTGATTCAAGTTTCTTTAATGGTTTTCCTAAGTAGCCAGGCTGCATGTTTGAATCAGATGGTAGAATCAAGATGTAGAATCAAAATTCAAGTTTAGAATGAAGTGATTTGATCTGAAAGAGATTCCTAAGAAATCTGTGTGTGCTTTAAATAGAAGGGATGAGGGACTGCATGTGATATTGGCCCAATCAAGGCACCCAAAGATTTTTAGATGACTATAGAGGTTCGGGGCGGATGATACCCCTGGATCAGAAAGTCGTCCACCTGAGAATTACCTGGGTAGCCAGGAAGGGAGAGTCTTGGAAAGACCCCTACATGGTAGAGCACCCTCATGAGTTATAGGGTTTCCCCCACCAGACCTTCCTTGTCACTGAGGGTCCATGTAGACCAGAATGGATAACTTGACCTCTTAGGTCTACCAGTTTTATGTCCTAATTTGTGCCTTTTTTCACTTGAATTAGCAGTTGATTGGACTTGTGACTTAATTTGGAGGTTGGTCAGCCTACAATGTAGTCCAACTTTACCTGACATGCCCTGAAGATGGTAGAATGAACTTCTAGGTCGAGACCTAGAAATCACCCTGATTTGACTGCCAGGTTATTAGGTCCAAAGATTTTAGGGTTCAAGTGAGCTTAGAGCCTAATTTTAGGGTTTTTCTTGATTACATCTTTTCAATCAAGGGCTTGGGTAGTACACACATGCGGGTGGGTTTGTTTCCTTTTATGCAGGCAAGTGTGAACTAGCACTCCAAAACCCTAATGTAGAAACCCTAATTGGCTCTATTTCCAAGTCCTCCTTGATCTTCAAAAATGTTCTCCTTGGACTTCAAACAAGAAGTGCATAGTCCAAGAAGATTAGAAATTAAGCATAGTCCCTAATAGACACAGGAAATTTGGGGTAGGATCTCAAAAAGAATCGCTACAACTTCAATGAGATTTGAAAAAAATCTTTGCAAATTAGAAAACTTGCCTTTTAAATGATGATTGCTATGAAAAAAAAGGTAGGTGATTCCTAATTGATTGTTTCCTTTTTGTCTTCCCAAGATTAGGAGGTTGATTGGGGAAGAATAGAGAAGTTACCTACCGTGGAGTTGTTGATTTGCACGGAAGATCTCCTCGTGAAGTACCCCGCAAAATCACAATAAAGTAAAATAGGGCAAGTTAGTGCTCAAATATAATCAAATAATGCAAAGAATAGTGGTGAATTGTGCGTTGCTCCTCGGCAACGATGCCAAATTGTTAACGCGGTGAGATCGATGTTTTAAAATAATCATGTTGCAGTATCGTCAAAATTGCTTTGAAAACAAATACAATTTTATTACTCAAATAGGTTTCCAAGGTCGTACACAGGGAGCAAATGGAATTCACATGCTAGTTTCAACAATAAATGTGATTCGAACATAAAATATTACTCAAAAACCAATTTGGAATGGAGAGCATATGAGTATATGAAGAGTAAAAGGAGTTTTAGACAAAATAATGGTGATTTGAATCACCAATTATAAGTCTAATATATAGAATAGTTGCTCAAATATAATTAAAGGAAGGGAATACGAAATCATACATCCGATTTTGCAATCAAACATCTTAAATGACTTTGGCTATAGTCCTCCTCCTTCTTTTCTTCTTCTCTTTCTCTTTGATTTCTCTTTTCTTCTTCTTCCTTGTCTCTGATTTGCTTCTTCTTTGCTCCTTCTTCTTCTTCTTTGGCCCTTCTCTTCCTCTTATTCTTCTACCTTCAGCTCAGCAGTCCTTCTTCTTCTTTTTCTTCCTCTTCCTTAGGCTTTCTTCTTCTTCTTTCTTCTGCCTTATGCCTTGCGGTCCTCCTCTTCTTCCTCTCTTCTTCATTCTCTAGCTGTCTTCTCTCAGAATTCGACTAAGTGTTGGAGCCAATCACTCAGAGCAAAAACCCCCTTCCCCTGCACAACTCTCTCTCTTTCTCTCTTTCTATTTTAGTCTCGCTCTCCCAGAGCCATAGCTTGTTGGGTAATTGGATCTAGTGCATACCCGGGTCTAGGCTCACTGGCGTGTGTGGTGAGCGAGGAGTGAAGGTTAGGCAGGTAGTCGGGTCGGCTAGGTCCATGGGTTAGGTGTCGCGGATGAGTTCAGTGAAGGGGGAGGACCTCACCCTCGGTGTTTTGAGGCAAATAGCCCCATTCACTTTTTCACTTTATGCTCATGAAAGTGCCTCTTCACTTTCGATGTGGGACTAAATGTCCTACCTTTCCTTCCGTGCCTGTAGTAGCAGGGTGCTTGGCCAAATTGTTGAGGCTGTAGTTGCTGAAGCCATCGCTTGAGGGCTTGGACACCTACACACCTCTATTTCGCGCAGCCTGGCACTAAAACCTGGGAGTGACAAGACCTGGAGCAGCCTCAAGCTTGCTTCAAGCTCGACAGCAATGGTGGGTCTTGGGCCTGCTACCTGAAATCAAGAAAAGAGGCCTAATGGCCATGTCAGAATGATCAATGGTGTTGCCGTGGCACGACGAATGTAACGGTGGCCTTGGTGTTGAGCGAGGGTGGCCGTGGTGGCGTGCCTAGGGCGTACTATTTGAGTGTGAGTGGGTGTGTTCAGGGAGGTATTTGGGTGGACAATGGAGTGAATGGAGTGAGGGGAAATGATCAGGGAGGTGCGGTGGAGGTTGTAGGGTGGTTGGCAAGGTGGATGGAGGTACGTAGTGGTGGGAGCACCTCGCCATAGGAGTCGTAGGAGGTGGAGGAGATGGCGGTGTTCGGTGGTGTCGGTGGTCAATTTTGGAAAATAAAGAGCGAGGGAAAAGGTATGAGAGTGAGGGAACTTGAAAGCCTACACTAAGGATGAAAAGGGACAGAGATCCCACGCCGGTGTGGTTGCTGGATGTGGGGAAGATGAATCTCCGTAGGAGAGGTGGTGGCGAAGATCGGGCAGGGACGACATCGGCGGGTATTGCGTGACACGGAGGATGGTGGTGAAGATAAACCCGCCACTGGTATTGTGGTTGGTTACCAGAGCTTACGGAGGGTTGTGGTCGGAGGGGAAAGAGGAATATGGGGGATTCTGGCCCAAATTCAAGCTCAAGAGAATCGGTTGGATCTGGGGCTTCTTAAATAGGCCTTTAGTGAGGGTTCGTGCTTGGAAGCCAAGCTTCCAAGTAAGGAATGCTTCGCTGGAGATGGAAACTTCAAGAGACCCAAATTTCTTATGTGTTCGCATGAGAGATTGGGAGGGAATTAGGACATATGGATGGGTTCATACTTGAGGGAATTTCTCAGAGAATCTTCCTTCCAATTTTGGAGGAGATTCTCCAAGCAATCTAGGAGAAATCTCCTTTCAAAGGTTGTCGGAGTAGGGTTCCTCTGTGATAGTGGTGGAGGGACCTATTAGTGAATATGATGAAGTTAGGGGGCTGATTGCAAGGGTTTTGAAAGTTATGGGTAGAAATATAATCAGACAGAACTTTTTTGCAAACTAGGTCAAGACAAGTTATCCTTAGATCTAAATTTTAGTATAAACCTAATTTAAACCCAAGAAATCCAATGGTGAAGTTGGATTTTGGTTTTGACCATGTTTGACTGGGCAATTTATGAAAAAACCTAATTTACGATAAATATCTGTCAGAGACTCCAATTTAGGTCAAGATAGGTTCTGATGGTCAATTTAAAGGTACTAAACCCTAGAGAATATTTTTATATGAGTTTTAGAGGGTTTAGGTAAATTTCATTCTGACCAGAACCTTGGTTAATTAAGTGGACCTATTTTTAGGATTTCAAAAGTCATTTAATTCCTAGAACATACACAAACCCTTTTCTGTCTAATCCAACCCACTTGTTATCTTATTAGGACCATTTGACCTTTTTCTAACCCTTGAGAAAATCCGTGGTTGTACTGCATTGGTAAAATTATAGTTTTTCCCCTAGTTTCTTATTTTTCTCTTAGAATGGTTATGCAGTGAATTATGACCTTCAGTTGGTTATGTAGGAGCATTTATTGACTTCATTAAGTCAAAATGAGCTAGCTAGGGCTCATGATGGTGTTCCCATCACTACCCAATCTTCGATAGTCAGTGGGTGATTCTAATCCAGGTTGTGCCTAAGAAGGTAGGACTCACCGTGATCACGACTGAGACCGAAGAAATCATATCGACCTTGTAGCAAATTCGTGGAGTCTACATTGATTACAGAAGACTCAATACCTCCATGAAGAAGGATCAATTCCCACTACCGTTTATTGATCAGATCCTCAAAAAACTAGCGGGAAATAGATTCTTCTACTTTTTGGACGGGTACTCCGGTTACAACCAGGTGGCAATCTATCCTAAAGACCAAGAAAAGACCATGTTCACCTACCCCTTCGGGACATACGCATTCCAAAGGATGCCTTTCAGTCTCTACAATGCGCCCACTACTTTTCAGCGGTGCATGCTTGCCATATTCTCTGGTATGGTAGGTGAATATCTGGAAGTCTTCATGGATGACTTCTCAATTTTTGGCGAATCATTTGATGATTACCTTCTTCACTTGGTCCAGATCCTCAGGCAGTGCATCGACGTGAATTTGGTTCTTTCCTAGGAAAAGAGCCACTTTATGGTTCCAGAGGGAATTGTCTTGGGACATCTCATCTCTGAGAAAGGCATCCAAGTTGATCGAGCCAAGGTAAAATATGATTTCCAAACTCCTTATGCCTAGCTCAGTCAAAGACATCCGATCCTTCCTGGGGCACGTCTATTTTTACCGTCGATTCATTCCCAATTTCTCAAAAATTGCATGCTCTCTGACTAATCTACTATCTAAGGATGTCCCTTTTGAAATTTCCAAGGAACGCACTCAAGCATTTGAGATCATGCGTCATCGAGTTACCCAAGCTCTGATCCTACTATCCCCTGATTGGTCTCAACCCTTTGAGATCATATGCGATGCATCTGATTACACTGTAGGTGTGGTACTTAGGTAGAAAATTAACGAGAAACCCGTGGTCATTTACTATGCTAGCAAGACACTTAACGAGGCTCAGTGTAACTACACAGTTACTGAGAAAGAGCTGCTAGCCATAGTATTTTCCTTGGAATAGTTCAGATCATATCTTCTGGGTCCCCGTGTTATCATTTACTCTGATCACACTGCTGTGAGGCACCTCCTTGCAAAGAAGGACGCGAAAGCTCGACTAATCTGTTGGAACTTGTTGTTGCAAGAGTTTGACCTTGAGATTCGTGATAAGGCAGGAAAATAGAACATGGTAGCTGATCACTTTCCTGCCTTCCTTCTAACATGATTGACCCTTCTGAACCCATTACGAAACATTTTCCCGATGAGCACCTCCTGACTATCAGTACGGGGCTTCCATGGTTTGCTGATCTAGTAAAACTACCTGGCATCACATCTGATCTCATCTGATTGGCTGAAGGCTGAGAAAGATAAATTACTTTCTGATGCCAAGTACTATTTTTTAGAAGACTCGTTCTCTTCCACATTGGCGCTAATCAAATCATCCGACGATGTGTCCCGGAAGAGGAAATTCAAGACATCTTGTCCTTCAGCCATAACCAGGCATGCGGTTGACACTTCTTGGGTCATAAAATCGCAGCAAAAGTCCTCTAGTGTGGCTTCTATTGGCCCACAATTTTCAAAGATGCATACAAACACTGTAAGTTATGCACTTGTTGCCAGACCTTAGGCAACATGAGCCACCATGATATGATGCCCTTACAGTCGATTCTTGTATGCAAAATCTTCGATGTCTGGGGGATTGATTTTATGGGACCCTTTCCTATTTCGGATGGCTTTGAGTACATTCTGCTCACTGTTGACTACTTGTCCAAATGGATTGAAGCCATTCCGACCCGAACCAATGATCATAAGGTAATAATCAAAATTATTCATCAGAACATCTTTTCTCGATTTGGGATTCCACATGCCATAATCTTTGATGGAGGGACCCATTTCACTAATCCTCAATTTAGATCACTGATGACCAAATACGTGGTGTTACACCGAATCTCTACTCCTTATCACCCCCAAACCAACAGTTTAGCTGAGCTATCGAATCGAGAGATCAAGAAAATTGTCTAGGTTATGGTTCAACCTGATAGGAAAGACTGGTCATCCTGACTTTCGGAAGCTTTGCCGTCTTATAGGACTGCCCACAAAACCCAATTAGGCATGCCTCCCTTCAGATTAGTGTATAGGAAGGCATGTCACCTCCCTGTCGAATTGGAGCACAAAGCCTATTGGGCAGTATGGAACTGCAATCTCAATCTTCCAAAGGTAGGAACCCACAGAAAGCTTCAAATGAGAGAGATCGATGAATTACGTCATGATGCATATGAGAACTCGTGAATTTACAAAAAGCGAGTTAAGGCCTTTCACGACAAGCACATATCCAAAAACATCTTTTTCCTTAGTCAAAAAGTTCTACTCTTTGATGCCAAACACAAATTGTTCCCAGGAAAACTCAGATCAAAATGGATTGGACCTTACCTTGTCTGACGAATGTTTGGAAATGGAGCTATCGAAATCAGTCAACTCAGCCATGATTCAAAACCTTTTGTCGTGAATGGTCACAGACTCAAACCGTTCATTTAACTCACCGATACAAATTTGGCTGAGACATCTTTTACCCTCCATTCTCCCTGAGCTCATTGCACCCGACTGATGGCGTAAAACTCAACACTTAACAGGAGGCAACCCATCATTTTTGAAAAAACCCGAAACCTTTCCTGACACATTCTATGCTGAACTCATATTGCACTTTAGGGTTCATCCATTAGAATAGTCGACTCCACCTCTGGTACCCGTACCCGAGCTTGAAATCGTCCGCAACAGTCATCCCGACCCATTCACCCACCCAACACCTGTTGTAATGAATGATCTAAGCTAAACTCGAACCCACCTAATTTACAACGAGGACATTGCAAATCGTAAGCAGGGGTATGTAGTAAAGTGCAAAAGCCATGAAAATCATCTCACAAGAAAGGATTTCATCAAAAAAATCACATATTCCAAAAATACCAAAAAAAGAAAAAATTCTCGAAAAAGAACAAAAATATGAGAGGAGAGAAAATTTTGATGGCATATCAGACTTTGAGGAGAAAAAGGGGAGTTAAAAATGCCAAAAAGGAGCACAAGTTGAAAAGAAAAGAAAAATAAATAGTCATTAGTAAAAGATTAAGGAATTAACTTAATTATGGACCATATCAAAAGAAAGAAAGATAAAAAGTGCTAATGAAACAGAGAAGAGATTAGTATGAACACTAATTTTAGGCCTTTTGGGCTATAATCTTAGGCTTAAAAATTCAAGTACCTACTAAGATCTGGATAGTCCTCAAGTGGTTAGGGAAAATACGAAGCTTAAGTACTAGGTCTAAGGCTTAGGGAGTATTCAGCCTCGTTAACTGACCTTTGGTTTGCAGGACTTGGTAACCTAAGCACCCCAATCCACACACAGTCTGGTTCAGTGAGCCTAAGTATCAAATTCACATAAATGCATTTAAATTATTCTGAATAAGTAACCTATATTAGGAGCGGCTGATCAACACAAGCTAATTTGGATGAGTTCCCGGCATGGAGAGGTGGGAAATTCCCCTCGAAGATGCGGAATAATCTATTGCCTCCTCGATGCTTGTCTCTTAGGATATCTACATATCCTACCGAGGGCATGTAAGCACCCTGTGCTGGTTCAGATGCCATGGGAGGCATTATCCCGAAAAGTCAATTGCCAGGGTTTGGATTTAGCTATAGAATGCCATGGGTGGGATTATCTCGAAATCTCAAATGCTAGGGTTCTGGGGGTTGCCATGAGTGGTGCTATCTCGAAGCATCGATTGCCAGGGATCTTGCGACGATTGTTGATGGGGACAAGGAATCTGATATAGACCGTGTTGTAAAGCCAATCAGAAGCTAGAAATAAAAAGAAAAGAGAGAGAAAACTCTCCAAAAATAAAGAAAAATTCCTCTCTCTCTAACAAAAATGCACTGCAAACTGAACTAAGACTAAAACATGCTTCAAGCCCGGGTGCTTTAACTGCGGAGTTCAACGAACCTGAGGTTAGTTCTTGTGGGCCTTAAAAACCTTTGTAGTAGATTGAGGCTAGAGCTAGTCAGGTCCGGATCATGGTTAGTATTTGAGTACCTCTAGGCCTACTATCGGCATTCTAACCTAATATACAAAAGGAAGCACACAACAAAGTTTTTAAGTAACAAAAGATTTTATGGCCTAGAATCAAAGTTAATACTTTGAAATTTTGCTAAGGGACTAGCAAAAGCTAGTCATGATGTAAGCACATTTACACTACTTAAAATGTCTATTTATGCATGTTCTTAAGCATAGGATTGCATTTCATGATATAAATATTGCATTAAATGCATCATCTTGCATTTAGAGTAGTTTGAATAAAATAGTGGTTAATTGTCTCCTTTTATGTGCTTGGATAGGGCAAATATTTTATCGGGGCCTCGGATCAAAGATCCAACCGTATGGATATGATCAGGGTGACGATTGGAGTTCAACGACTCCAAGATCGCCCTAATCAGGCATCCGTAGCATCAGATAGAGATCGGGGAACCCTAGAAGATCAAGGGCCAAGATGGTGTAAATCCACACTTCAGATGACAAATCCAACCACACGGATGAATTCGGATCGACGATCGCAGCCCAACGACACAAAAATCGAGTCAATCCGACATCCGTGGCACCATCTACAACTTCCAGAAGATGGACGGCCAAGATGGCGCCACGTGGCGCCATCTCAGCCGCCCAAACGGACGCATGCATCTTGTGAAGACTGCGCACCTGTCTCCTCTCTGCCGTTGGATCTCGATCCAACGGCTACGGTCGCTCGTGCTTAAAAGCGTCCACGCGACCATTTCATCCGCGTAGCGCAGCGGCGACGCAGCTGCGGGCGAAGCGGAGGTCGCAGGTTCGAGCCACAGTGAGGGGGTGGAAGGCGCGGGCGAGCGGGCGCGGACGAGCGTCAGATGAAGATCCAACGGTTGCGCGTGCTCAATCAGGACGATGCGCGATTGGACGCCAGGCGTAACGCGCGATCGCACGCTGGCGGGCGCGCTACGCAGCGGGCGCGGACGCGATCTAAGCCGTCCGATCTCGCGATCGGACGGCTGAGACTACGCGGACGTGCGTAGGCGTTACACGCGCGGGCAGCCGAGCGGGCGTGCGTGGGCGCGGCGGCGACGGCCACGTCGGGGCTTTAGTGACGGATTTATCCGTCACTAAAGACCCCTTATTTATTATTTTGAAGATGTAATGTCCATTTTGCCCCCACTCCTTGCAACTATAAAAGGAGACCCCCTCCATACGAAATTTTCATCCCTTCCTTCTCCTCTTTACCTCTCCAAAGCTCAAGAGAAGCTTGTCCCACACCCGGGATGCTTCTCGCGAGATAAAGTCCAAATTTTCGTCCCCCTTCGGAAGTGGATCCCACGACGATGACGGCGTGCTGCTTCGTTCCCGTTCTTCTGCTTCGTCCTCCTTCGTCCCTCTTCATTCTCCTTCGTCCAGGCGTCATCCCGTCCGGCTCGTCCTCTAAGCGACCGTCGAGGAGGATTTCTCTCTCCCTATTCTTTTTACCGCTTTTTAGTATAGATTTACTACTTTCTAGATTAATCTACTCATCCTCCAAGCAATCGTCGAGGAGGACATTTCTCCCTCCATTCTTTTAATGCTTTCTAGAGTAAATTTATCACTTTCTAGAGTAATTATTTTATGCTTTCTAGTTGTAATGAACAATCACTTCAATGCAAAAATTCCTTGTTTATTCTACATCTCATTTTGATTTCTCTGTGTAATATTCTCTTTCTCTCTTACTCTCTCTCTCTCTTCTATTTTGCTGTAGATACTTAGATAGTTTAAATTGAATTTCTTCGTGACAAAATAAAAACGAAACGCAAAGTTTTTAAATCAAACGTCCGCCTCCCTGTGTTCGACTCGGAATTTTAATTTCGGTATAAATTTTATTTGTTGAACACGAATCCTTCGCTTTCGAACTACAACGACAGGTTTTCCAAAACCAAACACGTTAGCGTAGCTTCGTAAACGTTCAACAGAGGCATTATCCCGAAAAGTCAATTGCCAGGGTTTGGATTTAGCTATAGAATGCCATGGGTGGGATTATCTCGAAATCTCAAATGCTAGGGTTCTGGGGGTTGCCATGGGTGGTGCTATCTCGAAGCATCGATTGCCAGGGATCTTGCAACGATTGTTGATGGGGATAAGGAATCTGATATAGACCGTGTTGTAAAGCCAATCAGAAGCTAGAAATAAAAAGAAAAGAGAGAGAAAACTCTCCAAAAACAAAGAAAAATTCCTCTCTCTCTAACAAAAATGCACTGCAAACTGAACTAAGACTAAAACATGCTTCAGGCCCGGGTGCTTTAACTGCGGAGTTCAACGAACCTGAGGTTAGTTCTTGTGGGCCTTAAAAACCTTTGTAGTAGATTGAGGCTAGAGCTAGTCAGGTCCGGATCATGGTTAGTATTTGAGTACCTCTAGGCCTACTATCGGCATTCTAACCTAATATACAAAAGGAAGCACACAACAAAGTTTTTAAGTAACAAAAGATTTTATGGCCAAGAATCAAAGTTAATACTTTGAAATTTTGCTAAGGGACTAGCAAAAGCTAGGCATGGGGTTATGATGGGAACACCATCATGAGCCATAACTAGCTCACTTTAACCTAATTAAGTCAATAAATCCTCCTACATAACCGCCAGAGAGTCATATTTCACTACATAACCATTCTAAGGGAAAAATAGGAAACTAGGGTTAAAACTGCACTTTTACTAGCATATCATGAATGCAGTGCAACCATGGGTTTTCCTAGGGGTTCATTAAGGGTCAAAAGGTCCTAAAAAGGTAAAAAGTGGGTTAGATCAGTTAGAAAAGGGTTTGCATGTGTTTTGAGAATTAAATGACTTTTGAAACCCTAAAAATAGACACACTTAATTAACCAAGGTAATGGTCAGACTAAAATTCACCTAAACCCTCTAAAATTTATAGAAAAATATTCTCTAGGATTTGGTACCTTCAATTTAACCATCAGAACCCATCTTGACCCAAAACAAAGCCTCAGATAAATATTTGCCCTAATTTTGGTTTTTGCATAAATTACGCAGTCAAACATGGTCAAAACCAAAATCCAACTTCACCAGTGGATTCCTTAGGTTCAAATTAGGTTTGTACCACAATTTAGACCCAAGATGAGCTTGTCTTGACCTAGTTTGCAAAATGGCTCTGTCTCATTACATTTAGGCCCTTAACTTTCAAAATCCTTTCAAATAGCCACCTAACTTTGTCATTGTCATCACAATTGGGTCCCTCCACCATTATCGTAGAGAAATCCTTCTCTGGCGACCTTTGATTGAAGAGAACTCTTTTGTTCAATCAATCCCTTCCAAAATTGGAAGAGAGATTCTTTGAGAAATCCTCTCTAATCTAAACCTGTCCTTGAGCATCGAATCATTCCCAATCTTTCATGTGAATGCATGAGAGATTTGGGTACCAAGAAACACCCAATTCCGACAAGAATTTCCAAGCGATTTCCAAGCTTTCTTTGCGTTGGATCCCTATAAAAGAACCACGAGATCTTCTCAAACTCCTCACGCTTGTCATCAGCTGAGATCCCTCTCAAATTCCTCTCTCTTTCACGGTCAATGGTTCCTCGACGTCCAACAACCTTTTCTACTTCTCCTTGTAGTCCATCCACCATACATGCAGTGGATTTATCCTCCCTATTCCTCTCCGCATCTCGCCTTACCAGTAGATGCTGTTCCCATTCGTCCTCGCCGTTTCTACCTCATTAGAGCCACCTTCATCTCTGGCATCCGCAACACCGCATCCGATGCCATCTCTGCCCCCCTTCATCCATCTACCCCTTAGCTAAGCTCCTTATCTCCCCTACTTTCTTCTCCTCTCTTTATTTTCCAAATCCAACCACCGACGCTTCTCCATGACTTCATCATTTCCATCTTCGGCCATCCCCTTCAATGAGACCATCTCACCTCCACAGACCACCAAATCACTCGCCGACCACCCTACAACCATTGCCACACCTCCCCACTCATTTCCCTCTCTTTATTCATCATTCCACTTACTCACACGAACCGCCGAATAGGCCCATTCTCACGCATGCAGTTCGACCTCACCACACACTCACAGACATCCACACGCCACACAAACACCCTCATTGCAGTCGTCGTTGTCCAGCAACCCTCCCTGAGTGTTCTAACATGGCCAAAAGGCCATTTTGTTGATTTCAGGAACTCGCCCTATCCGCCATTGATGAGCAAGCTTTGAGCTTGCTTGAAGCTCGCTCCATGTCCTGCTATGCCCAAGTCAAAGCTCCAGGTTATGCGGAAGCCTTTCGCACACGCAACCTGGCAGCCAATCGGATGGATTAACCTCATCAGCTGAGGAAATTGAAGGGATCCGAGCTACTACAAGGCACGCGAAGAAGGGACGTGCGGATAGTCCCACATCGTCGACTGCAAAGCGTGATGAGGAGAATAAATTGAAAAAGTCATGTAAGCTGTTTGCCTTCATTCACAGGGTGAGGTCCCTCTCACCCACTCACCCGGCCTCATCCATGACACGTACATGCGGACCTGGCCTGAACCCGATAACCCGACCTACACTCCTCTCTCACCACAGCACGCTAGTGAGCCTTGACTTGGGTCTGCACCTGAATCCGATAACCCGAATACCGATGGCTTTAGGAGAGCGGATCCTAAGAGAGAAAGAGAGGAGAGTCGTGCAGGTAGGGGGAGGGTTTTGCCCTGAGAAGTTAGGCTTTGGCACTTAGCCAGATTCGAAAGAGCTGAAGGACCAGAGAAGAAGAAGGCTTAGAGAAGAAGAGAAGGTCATAGCTGAGAAAGTAGAGAAAGAAGAAGAGGTAGGCCTGAAGAGAGAATAGGCTGCAGAAGAAATGAAGAATCAGAGAAAGAAGGCATGGAGAAGAAGGAGCAAAGTAGAGATAGAGAAGAAAAAGAAGAAGGAGAAAGTCAGAGCTAAGAAGGAGAAGTTGAAGAAAAAGACAAAAGCCAGAGAAGGAAGAAGAAAAGAAGAAAATCACTGTAAGTCATATGATTTCCAAATCTGACGACAGATTTAAGCTTTCATTTCATACATATATATTGAGTTCCTCAGTTAATATTTTAAGGAGTATATGGTGATTTAAACCACCATTTTACTCCCATCTTTGTGGCACATTGATACTTGGCATTCTTATTGCAATACTTTACAAGTTAAATTGTGATCTTGATTTCTAAATCCCATATTGCTCTCTATGTTTGACCTCGGAACTTTTTCGAGTAATAAAAATTGTATTTGTTTTCAAAGCGATTTTGACTACATTACAATGCTTCATTTTAAACTTGATTTCACCGCGTTAACAAGGTGAGAGCGTTGTAAGGTCGTGTGTCACTGCTGGCTGGATGAACGACACAGTGGTGAAGGTGTGGTTAATGGTAGCAGGAAAGGAAGATGTTGAAGGTGGAGAGGGGTAGGTGCGGCTCCTCATTTGTCCAAGAAGATTCAAAGATGACTTAACCGAAGGGGTTGGCACATGATGGTGATGTCGGAGATGCGGTCATGGTGGTGGTGTCGCAATTATCATCGAGGCTCACAGTGGTGGCTCACGGTGGTGGAGTTGCTCTCCCCTCTATTGGAAGAAGGAGATGCTGGATGGAAGGATGGCTCCTCAGGGAGCAAATGATCCTCCTCTGTTGGTCTTCTTCCTATTATAAACAAAGAGAGAGCAAATAAGAGAGAATGTCGTGACTTTATGTTACCAAAAGAAGAAGAAAGATATTTGAGGGAAAATAAAAGGGAACACCCTTGATTGATTTGAGAACCATAAACGGATGCAAAAATGATTCACTTGCTATATTTTGCTAAAACAAGATCCTAAAATATATCAGGTCTGCTAGCAATATATTAGGTCTGCTATCCCAAAATTTGAGAACCTATGTATGCCAGATCCAAAAATATATTTTGCTATATTCCTTTTTAAGACATTTAGGTTAGATTCCTTAGGGTTTACTTGAAATCTAGCACATAGACAAGTACTAAATATATCAGGTCTGCTAGTAGTCAAGTAAAGTAGGGATCCTATCATGCTTCTATATAATTTTTGATCAACACAGGCGCTTGACTTATCTTCTTTGAGTTGAGGAGTGGTAGCTATTGGTGTGTGTTTATTGCGGAAATCGTCATTTTAAACTGTAGCGTCGTATTATAGGATAAAAATCACGACAACACTTAAATTTATAAACTCAAAATCAATGTGAGTCCAAGGTCGTTCGTAGGGAGAAAATTGGCAATTTCAATCAACTAATCACAATAATAGAGATATGCAAGTATAACAAAAATGATGCTCAATGTACATATCAGAATAATATCTTAAGAGTCGAGTGCAAAAAGATGGGGTTAAAATGGTGGTTTGAACCACCAAATTAACCCTAATGTTAAGCTCCACAATTAACTAAAATAAATGAGCAGTTGATGCAATCAAATATCAATGCCAAAATCAAGCTATTAGAACCAAATTAGACATTAGGTTCAATGCCCAGATGTTGATAAATGCCAGTTTATCATCATTCTTATGCCCTAAAGCAAATATGACTCTTAGGGTTTTAACTCCACAAATGCATTTTCAGGCTACGTTTAGGCATTGACTTAGGATAGGCATGCATTGTATTTTATTCTCTTTTTAATACATTTAATTGAGTGTTAGGGATAGATACAAAGTCAGATCCCACATACCTTGGCACTCAAGAAGGCAGAAGATGAAGAAGAAGCTCCATTCAGCTGTATCCGAGCTAGATCCAGCTCATACCAGTTGGATCCTAGCTCATTCTAGTTGGATCAACTCATTTCTAGCTCCATTCAGCTCATCTCAGCTGAATGGTAGCTCAAGCTAGTTCACCTCAGCTTCATTTAGCTCACCTCAACTGAATGGCAGCTCAAACAAGCTTAAGATAGTTGATCCTAGCTCCATTCCAACTCCTCCAACTCAAAAGAGTTCACTGGAAGCTCAACCTGACTAGACTAGCTATTGCCATCAACTAGCTAGACCTATTCAGCTAAAGAAGTCATCAACCAGCTCAGGCCAACTCAAGTCCAGCTCCTGGAGACCTAACTCAGCTCAACTTGGTTGAGCTGAGCTACATGACCAAAGCTAGCTACTCCAGCTAGCTAGGTACTCTCTAGGAAGACCAGACCCAGCTCACCTCAGCTCTGATTAGAAGAATCCAGCTTAGATTAGCTTGGCTTAGTTGCTAGCAAAGAACTAATTAGCTAAGCTAGTTACTGAGCTCTACTTCAGCTCCCTTCAGCAAACATCAACTCCAGTGCAGCTCCTTCCAGCTACCTCCAGCTCTTCTCCCTCTAAACCCTAGCGCACTCCACCTCTCTATCATACTCCTTACTAGCTAAGCTTGCTAAGCTAACTTAGCTTAGCTAGTCACCTCCTTGGATGCAAAAACCTAACCCTAAAACACCACTTAACTAGTCCACCAAAGTAAGCCACCTACCTACACCTACTCGTACTCCAACTTGGCGCCACCACCACCACACCTCTTCTCCCCATAACCTCCAACAAGAGACACCAAAGTTGGCAGCAAAAACTACCTCCAACCACCTCCCTTTTTGGTGCCATTTTTCCCTCCAAAAACCCTCTCATCACAACCCTACACCTAATCCACCTTCTAGAAACCCCAATTTGGCGTCAAAGTGGAGGCATCTCTCCACTCATGGAAATGCACGAAGGAGTGGAATCAACGCATAACCATGCCCCTTGCATCCTTTAAAGTGTTGCCAACTATCCTAGGACCAAGGATCCCTATAACCACCCATAATCTCCCTTAGAATCAATCCTAGCCCTACACATGTCTAGGCCAACCATGCCCCTCTCCACTTCTACATATACCTCACCTAGCCACCACCTAAATATCTTCTTCTCCCTTAGTTTCATTCCACCATACCCACCTAGAACCTACGACCAAGGAGAAGAAGAGAAGATTAAGGGGCAACCACCCACCCCCTTAATGCCTTCTTTCTCTATCATCCTCTCTCTTATGCCATGCCAAGGAAGAAGGTCATCACACTTCAAGGGACAACCAAGAAAGAGGAGGAGCAAGGTGGTTGACGGATGATCATGTGTTAAAATGGTGTTTGAAAAATATGATCTAAGATTGCATTGTAGTATAGAAATTGAATGTGGAGTGTTAAAACATGCAATCAAAATAAATTAAATAAACCACTCATGAAGGAGTGAGTCGTGTCCACAGGGAGGCACTAACCTATTAAAACTCGCACAAGTCAAAATATTATTATTCAAAAATAATTTCCTCATGAAATTGAATCCACAATCCCTTTGATTAAAGTTATAGCAAGGATTTCAGCAAAAATAGGCATAAAAAGAAAGAGGGGAATTCATATAAATCCACACAATATCTTATTAATTAAATGATAAATGTTATCCACACAATGGAATAAGATCTGAAAAGATATTGAAAAGTTACTGTGCAAAAATAGGGGATTGACTTCCCCTTGAACTTGCACATGAGAGAAGGAGAGGTAGGCCACAAGTACACTGGAGGTAGAATGGAGTAAGAGCCCTGTAGGGGTGGTGGTGGTGAGGAGCAGCATGCTCAGAGATAGTCGAAAAAAGAGACGAGAGGTGGTGGGTGTGTGCTGCTAGCAGCAGTCACACACACCCCTGTTTGGGCGTGGGGGGTGGTGGCACTACAGCTGGTGGGTGTGTGCTGCTAGCAGCAGTCACACACACCCCTGTTTGGGCGTGGGGGGTGGTGGCACTACAGCTGGTGGCTGCGCGTGGGCGGCACAGTGAGGGGTGGTCGTACTGGGGTAGGGCGATGACGCTTGAAGGAGAGGGCGGCGCCAGAGGGTTGTGTGCAGCGAGGGGAGATGGTGCTACATCTAGTTGCTGCACGTAGGTGGGGGCTACTTGTGGGTTGGAAGCGAGGCGATGCGGGTGGCCTACAGCATGCGTGAAGGTGGTTGCTGCTAGCACACGCAGGGAAATCGTGGATGGTTGTTGCTGGCCGCTTGTCTTGAGAGTGGCAGTCAGGTGGTTGGCGATGGTGGTGGGTCTGTTGGGTTTGTGGGGAAGGAGGAAAGGAAGATGAGTAGAGAAAGGAAGGTGGTGACTGAAAAGGAAAAGGACAAGGAAGAAGAAGTGGTGATAGAGATGGTGGTAGTGCATGAAGTTGGTGGTGTTGTGTGGTGGAGCTTGAGGAGGACGGTGGTGCGGGATGCTGAAGAAGGTGGTGGTGGGTTCCTTGAGGACACAGAAGAAGAAAAAGAAGAAGGATAACTGCATGTCCTTTAGGCATATGCTCATGATGAACTGGAGTCACAAAGGCTCGCACACGTGGACAATCGAGTTCAATGGATTAGCATGGTGATTTGTCACCTTGTCGGCTCACGGTGTGGTGGAACTCGGCCTTGGAGAGGCATAGTGGTGGAATGGAGGTGAGCTTAAAGCTCTTAATGGTGGTGGAGTTGGGGCAGAGTCTCCCCGAGACTGGTAGCCTCCTGCTCTCTTTTGTAGTTGCAGCTGCTTGAATTTGGAGCATCAAAAGATCCGCATTCTCCGCTCTTCTTCACTGCAACCTTCATTCCATGCATTGCCGAAGTTGCAGTAGCTATTGAAGAAGAATAAAAGTGGATTAATAAAATAAGAAAAAGAAATGATGGCTTATTTATCTATATGTCCTTACAAACAATGTTAATTCAAATACATGCATGTAATGCACCTAATTTGTTAACTAATTAAATCCATGCCATTCTAAGTCATTTCTAAATGCATTTAGATATGAATGCAATGCATGAATTATGTAATCAAACCAAAAGTATGAACTAATCTATTTAAATCCTAATGCATGTTAAATAAATGTTAAATATAACTTAATGTCTAGTCATTGAAATACCTAAATAACCCACAAATATGAGCTCATCAACGGTCACCTTGGAGGATAGCTTGGAGGAGGACTACTTGAAGAAGTCAAGGAGCAAACTTTTTAGGTGCTGGAGCAACCACACTTGGAGCAAGGCTATCCAAGACTTCAACCAGTGGATCCCTTCTTCTTCCTTATCTTTCTGATTTCTTGTATTAGCTAGTATTTTTGTTTCTTTTCATGTAACAATCATGTTGCTACATTTCTTCTAGTTGTTAGTAATACAAGATTTATTTTGCTTTCCACTTTTCATGTTCTAGTTAGTGTGTTCTTCGTGTTGTCATAGTTATAATGCACACCACACATTCTTCTTCTAATTACCCTAGGCGCACTTGCCTAGGGTAAGCTTAGAAGAAAAGGCTTTCCACTCATCACTTAGGGTTAATTGATAGGCGTAGTTTAATTATCACCTCATATTCCGTTGCCCGATTGTTTTGAAAATAATAAAAATAACAAACATCAAAATTATAAAAAGAAAGTTGATTTCCTATTTTCAAGCGAGAGTGCTAAATTGGCAAACTTGCCTCCTCGAATGACCCTAGAGGCTCCACTATTTAGGAATATAAATTATAAAAGTTTGATTGCGAATTTACATGTTGCAATGAAACTAATTACATCATTTAAAAAATCGCATATTTCCTGTATCAGATGCGTTATCCTCAAGCCTCAGCAGAAGGCTACGACACAGCAATAGCAGAGAGACACAAGGGTCTCACAAGAGCATGGTGCAAGGGCCTCATGAAGCCTCTGAAGGCTAAGTGTTTGAGAGTGGGGGAGAGGGCACTAATCTTGAGGGAGGAACAGTGCAAAAACCCCCCTCTTCTCACTCAAGCTTCTTCCCTTCAGAGCTAGAATGGACCTAGGTAACCAGGTAATCGAATCCAAGCCCAAACCCATGTGGCGTGAATCATAGGCGAGGGCACATGCGATGGAGCATGCAAGTGGGGCCTCACCCTGATTCTCTTGGAGGCAACTGACTAAGAGCATGTTTAACTTTTATGTGTTGCGTCGAGTTTGTCGCTGCAGTGTGGGACTATCCCACAGGCTTTCCCCTTTGCATAGCTGCAGAATATCCATTTACCGAATTGGAGTAGCTACAGGTGCGAGATGTTTTGATTGGGCACCTGGGAAGCTTTAGGACCTGGAGCTGTGTCGAGTGGAAGCTGCAATAGGGAGTTTGAAGGTCGAAAGTAGGCGAGTGACGTCTGAGAGGATGGTGGTGGCGATGATGCTCTGACGAGGACCTGAAAAAAGAAATATGACCTTACAGCCTCATCAAAAATGCTCAAAAGCGTCACCTGAGTCTGGCAAGTAATGTGGTGGTGGTGGCGTGCTGTGAGGATGTGTGTGAGTTAGTGGCGACATCGAAGAGGGTGAATGGAGGACGTGGTGCTCGGTGGAGTGATGGAGCAATCAAAACACCAAATTGGGAGAGGTAATTTGTAGTGGAGGTCAAGGCAGAGCTTATGGATGAGGCGGCGTGTGGTTTTTTGCTGTGTGGTGTGCACGTGACTTTGCCGGAGATTCATCGGTGCTAGGGAAGACGGAGGTGGAGCTATGCGTTTGACGGTCGAAAGTAGTATCTAATTAGGTGAAAATGAATTAGAGAGGGAAAGGAAGGAATTGAGGGAGGTTAGAGCGAGAGACAAAGAGGGATCGAGGCCGGTTGTGATTGGCTGGCGTCGGGGAAGATGAATGCTCTGGAGATGAGAATGGCGAGGAGGAAAGGTTGGAATGGTTCCTACTTGGTAAGGTGAGGAGTGGAAGACTTTGGGGAAGACGTTCCCTCTACCTATTGTATGTGGCAGAGGGCGACGAAGGAAGAATGAGAAGATCGTCAGAGCATGGTCCGAGCAGGCTGAAGAAGGAGAAGAGGCTTTTCTAGCCTCAAACCTCGCTAAGGAGGACAGTCTGGACTTGGGGGTTCATTTATATGGTCAAGATTGAGCTCTAAGCTTGGAAGGGGGCTTGGAATGCTCAAGTTTTTAGGGAGGAAAATCCTTGAAAATCTCGAGTTCATCTAAGTTCTAAAGCTTGATTTGGAGATCAAGAGGCTGTTTAGGAGATTGGGAATCTCCTCAAGGATCTTCCCTCCAAGTTTGGAGGTGATTGGCTTTGATTCGAGGGAGAAAACCTCCCTTGAATGTTGTTGAAGGTGTGTTCCCACCACCAATGGCGGTAGGGACCTAACTGAGGAAAATGGTGAAAAGTTAGAGATCCATTTGCAAATAATTTGAAATCTGAGGGGTAAATGTAAGAAAGAAAGTTTTAAAGGGCTAAATTGCAAACTAGGTCAAGATAAACTCTGATTGGGCCCAAATTATGGCCTTAACCTAATTTTGACCCAAGGAATCTAATGGTAAATTTGGATTTGTGTTTTGACTATGTTTAGCTAGTCAATTTGCACATAATCCCAAATTAGGGTAGAATCCCATCTATAACCCTATTCTAGGTCAAAATAGGTTCAGATGGTCAAACCAAGGGTACCAAACCTCTTAGAATATATTTCTATGAATTTTAGGAGGTTTAAATAAATTTTTTCTTGACCAGAACCTCTTCAATTTAAGCAGGTCTAAATTAGGATTCTAGTGTGCTATTTTGGTCTCGAAATGTGTGAAATCCCATTTCTATCAGCGCTAACCCACTTTTGGACTTTTGAGCTCATTTAACCTTTATTTAACGCCTGAGTGACTCTGTGGGTAATCTATGTTCATGATGTGCTATTTTAATTGCAAAATTAACCCTGATTTCTTACTCTTCTCTCAAATCAAAATAATACAGAATTACAACCCTCACATGATTATCTAGGAGCTTTAATCAATTAAACCTGACTAAATATGGCTAGTTATGGCCCATGATGGTGTTCCCATCAATGTGACTTTTCCTTTTGTCTTGTCCGTTCTAAATTTCTTCATAATCTCGTTTGTGTACTCACCTATGAGATGAAGATTCCATCTTCCAACTTATCAATTTGCATCCCTAGGAAGAACTTAATTCTCCCATTACACTCATCTTGAATTGATCCTGCATGACTTTCACAAACTCTTGTCTCAAAAGATCATTAGTAGCATCGAATATTATGTCATGAACATAAATTTGGATTAAGATCAATTGATTGTCTTTTCTTTTTGTAAATAAAGTTGTATCAATTAAACCAATTTCGAAGTCATTTTCTATGAACTAGTTTCTTAGCCTTTCATACCAAGCTCGAGGAGCTTGTTTAAGTCTATATAAAGCTTTATTACATTTGAAAACATGATCAAGGTTACTATTACTTTCAAAGCCAGGAGGTTGTTTCACATAGACCTTTTTTAGAAACCCATTTAGAAATGTGCTTTTGACATCCATTTGGAATAGTTTAAATCCCATATGAGCAGCAAAAGCTGGTAACATTCTAATGGATTCTAGTCTACCTACGGGAGCATAAGTTTCGTCAAAGTCTATTCCTTCCTCCTGATTGTAGCATTGAGCCACAAGTCTAGCTTTGATTTTCACAACCTTTCCTAATTCATCAAGCTTATTTTGAAAGACCCATTTTGTTCCAATGATAGATTGAGATTTTGGCTTAGGAACTAATTTCCAAACATCATTTCTTTCAAATTGATTCAACTCTTCTTGCATAGCTGCAATCCAACAATCATCAATAAATGCTTCCTTCACAGATTTTAGTTCTAGTTGGGATACAAACACGCTAAGTGCAAGGTTATTAAAGGATGATCTAGTTGGAATTCCCTTTGAGACTTCACTGACCACTAAATCTTGAGGATGATCTTTGGTGTAGGTTAAGTCTTTAGGAAGTTCACTAGAGATGGTGTCTTCAAGTATATTTGAAGGAACATCTAGTGGCTTATCATCATCTTTGGCTGATGCATTATCTAACTGATCTGTTTCATCAAAAGACACATGTAGAGTCTCTTCAACTACATGTTTCTTTTTATTAAAGACTCTGTAAGCTTTGCTTCTAGATGAGTATCCTAGAAAGATTCCTTCTTCATTTTTTGCATTAAGCTTATCTAGGTTCTCCTCTGTATTCAATATGTAACACTTGCAACCAAACACTTTAAAGTAGGAGATCTTAGGAGTCTTATCAAAGTAAAGTTCAAAGGGTGCTTTTTCAAGAATGTGTCTAGTGGAGGCCCTATTTTGGATATAACAAGCAGTGTTTATAGCCTCAGCCTAAAAATACCGAGGTAGCTTTGACTCGCACAACATAGTGCGAGCACACTCTTATAGGGTTCTATTGTTTCCTTCTACAACACCATTTTGAGGAGCTACTCTAGGAAAAGCAAATTCTTGTTTTATCCCAAAACTAGAGAAGAAATCTAGGATTTTATTATTTTCAAATTCTCCTCCATGATCACTCTTAATCATAGTGATGGGTAGTCTAGATTCAGTTTGGATTCTATTGGCTAATTTTCTAAATTTCTTGAAAGTAGAATTTTTAGATCTTAAAAACAACACCCAAGTAAATATGGAGAAGTCCACAACTAAGACGAGATAGTATTTGCACCCATTTAGACTTTCAGACTTGGTTGGTTCGAAAAGATCCAAGTGGGTCAACTCAAGTGGCTTGAAGGTACTTACCATATTTTTAGGTTTGAAAGAAGTTTTATGTCATTTTTGAAATTCACAAGAAGAATAGAGATTCTTCTTTCTAAAGGAAATCTTAGGCAGTTGATTGCACAGCAATCATAGGTCTTAATTGTCCAGAATTAGGTTAGGACTTAGCATAAGTTAGGATAGTTCATGCATGCATAAGCATTATTTGCATCTTTACTATTCCTCCTATAGCTATGCATAGAATAATGCTATAATATACTAATTAGGTGCATTATATAAATTGTAGGAAATAAGAAGCTCAAGAGTTGGATCTGAGGCTAGATTTGAAGCTGGACTTGAAGCCAAAGTTGCAGTAGAGCTGGAGCAGAAGACATAGAATAAGATGTAGTAGACAATAAAGTAAGGAGTTGAGGTATGCTATTATGTTAAGTAAGAATAAAGTAGTAAATTACAAAGAACTTAGGTCCATCCTAGCTTTAGGATAGCCTAGAAGCTTCCCCAAGCCTTAGCCACCCTTAGATTAGGTCACTGTACCCTAGGAAACCCTAAAACCCTACTTTCAGCCTATATCTGGATGTCCAGATGAGTTACAGAACATCCAGAACCCTTAGCCACAACCTGCACAACTCAAACCCACTTCTACAACATTATAAGACGTCCAGACACTTGGTCAGATGTCCAATTTCTGCAGACAGAACCTTAATTCTTCCCAAACTCTGATTGGACATCCAGACAACAAGTCTGGACTCCTGATTTTTCACTATAAGACGTTTGACAATTTTATTAGACGTCTATACTGTCCTCCAGTTCCTATTTTGGAATTCAAGCCTTGATCTTGGATTTCTAGGTCCCTAAACCCAAGTCTAACCCCCTAGGAACCTAAATTAAGGTGCCCTAACCCTAGTACATCACCTCTAGACCTCCCTAAGGACCTAATTAGATCCTCACTAAACCTAGTTGACTTGGATCTTAGTCAATTCCATCAGGCTATTCAATTGGACTCATTGAGTCCAATTGAGCCCTGATCTCAGCACACACTATCCAATTGGACTCAGTGAGAGTCCAATTAACCTAGACCTAACTTAATTGAGCTTTTTTACTCTAAATTAGGGTTTCACACATCCAATTAAACTTGTATCAAGTTTATCGTATTTTACCTTAATGAATTAGGGTTCACAATCCAAATTTGAGGCCTACCTTGACCTAAACCCACTAGAACCTAACCTGATCAACCTAGCCACCTAGGTTTCGAACCACACACACCCACACACACCATCTACATGAAAATACCTAGCCTAGAGTTCTCTAGAACTCTCTATCATGTGTTATTGCCTTGGTTGCAAAAAATAGCAACCAAGATGCATTAAATTTTTTGATCTACCAAATGTTGGTCTAAAAACCACCCATCCATTCGCTCACTCCCTCTCCCATGAGCTCCCACCATAGGCCTCTCTAGAGAATTCCATAACTCTCTAGAGGGCTTCCCTTAGGTCTATGAAAAGACCTAAGGTGTGGCCATTTGGTCCATCTTGGTCTCTTGGCTTCATTCCACCTCCATTACTCCACCTTCATCTCCAAGTACACAACATGGCATCTCCATCACCTCCACAGCAAGCCTAGATCACCTCCAACCACTCTCCAAGGGCTAGCCTACCCACCATTGGCCGCCCCTCTTTCTCTTCTCACCCATTCAAAGGCCACGGAGCCCACCTCCGAATGCCCTTCATTCTGTTAGCTAGATAAGTAGGGTAGTTCTTCATAGATTAATGTTTTATTACTACTTAGTAGTGTAGCTCCTTACTTCTCCCCCAATGATGCATGCATAATCCCCTGTAGATTCATGTATGTAGTCGATTTCTGATAGCTGTTAGCTTTTACATTCCCTGTACAAGCATTCTACCATCGGCGCTCTGCAACTCTATTATCATCATCTTTATATGTATATATGTTGAAAATCACCATGTGCCTGATTATCATCTTTTGGTGTGATTAAAGTTGAGTGTTTTCAATTTCTGATATTCTGGCAACAGCATGTCGTGCATGAATATGAACTTAGCATAAATCGAGATGCGATTTTGAATAAGTAGAGCGAGCGAGATCGATTTCTAATTTGCATTTCCAAAATTCCTCCTAGAGATGAACGACTGGGACTCCAAGTCTCATTATCTTTATAAATTAATTTTGACAAGCATTGTCGCGCACTATACTATGACAAGATCTCTATTTTCAAAACATGTGCAAGAACTGCTTCCTGTCAAATAGCACCATTGATGGGGAGGCAACAGAATTGATTTCGATCTTTTGAGCTTTTAGTGACAAATATTCCTCTACCTATTTGTTGGATATGCAAGAATGTAGGAAAAACGGGATATGCATACATATCGGGCGTAGAAAAATCATTAGGTGCACATCTCCTCTTAGATTATGATTTCCCTTTTTCGAACCCTAGGTTAGATTTCCTTCTAGCAATTTCATTTGAAAAAAAAACCTATTTATTTTCATCAAAAAAATAATAAAAAATAAAAAATCTAGGTGGTTAGATTAGGTCTCCGTTTGAATTTTAAGTTAGTTTGCTTGAAAAAAAAAAAAGAAAAATAATTTTTTTTGAAAAAAAAACTTTTCCCTTCAAAAAAAAAATTCAAACGTTTATGAGAAAAAATCATTTTGGTGGAAAGTTTGAATTTTGAATTCAAATACCTTTTAAAATCTTTCCCACCATTCTCTGATTTTCGAACAGATTTCAAATTCTGACTTAAAAATTCAATTGTCGAAAAATTAATCAGTTAAAAATTATGAAATTTGGGCTATACCTTCATTTTCAAATCATCTTTCAAACGACACTATTCATTTGAAGAAAATGAAAGAAGAAAATTTTAGGAAATTTGCAGATTGCAAAGCGGTCAAACTGACCCAGATTTGAAAATTTTCAAAATTCAATAATCAATTCTGAGCAATCCACGAATCTGTTTTGACTAAAAATGGTGGGGTTTGAAAGTTGATCTCATTAGCTTTAACCTACATATTTTTCCCAAATTTTTTAAGATCATTTGATACTATTTCAAAGCAAAAAACCAACCAGGGGTCAAAATTCCAGATCAGATCCCCTGAAGTTTAAAAATCTCCATAAATTCGATTAAAATAGTAAAAATTACAAAAAAGTATTCTTTGAAACATAATTGAAAAAGGAATCTACTTACTAAATTTTAGCTTATTTTGATTCCAATTTTTATTAGAGAATTGCTCTTATTTTCGTGGTCTGCTGAAGAAGAAAGAAAAAAAACCCTAGAATTACATGAACCCTAGGTTACACCTTTAGGGTTACACTCTAGGGACCGCACATTTGGGCTGTACTAGACTTGATAAAGTCTAAGGTTTAGCCTATGAGCTTGGTCACCTTGTGGACCACTCACCATAAACCCCATTGAAGAAGAGAAACGGGCTAAAATTATTTTTAAAACATGAAATAAACCCAAATTTGTTGTCGTACTACTGGGTGATTTCAACCACTCTCGCCAAAGCTAGTGACTAAGTGTGTAGGGTAGTGTCAAATGACTGCAGCTCGGGGGTCAACGGAACTGGAGGCGTGAGCCGAAGGAAGAACCTTCCCCTTAGTCCCCTCATAACCAGACTGGTTGGGTTAGCTTGAGAGGCAGGAATTACTTTCAGTCGGTTGAATGATGAATTTTCTCTTTAGGAATTAGAATTTTAAATGAAAAATCTGTCATCTGATCATAGGGACCATCTAATTGACAGGGCCTTAGCCATGTCTGGTTGGCTGCACCAACTTAGGGGTTGGTTGGTGTACGCAAGGAAGGAGGTCACTCAGACCTCAACTGGTTGGATCTTGGGAGTCGATCCCAAGGAGGCGGAGGTGATTCATCACTTCGCCTGGGCCATCTTCTCCCCCGCCCTTTTCTTCTATCTACTTAGCCGCAATGGCTAACCCTTGATTTGGACCTAATCAGGATCCAGAAGAGCTATACCCACGAGCTTATCTGAGAGCTTGGGTCACTGAATCAACTCAACCTTGGGATCATAACCCAAGGTGGCGAAGATGACTTTTCGCTTCGCTTGATCCTTCTCCTTAGATTATCAAAATGGTTAACCCATATCCTGACCCTGGACATTATGACCCGAACTATTTGGCTCCTCAAAGGACCGCATCTTATAACCCAGGATATGGATTTCACACTCCTGCATCTCACTCATGGAATGTGGGTAGACATGATTCTCCCCCTAGAACCTTGAAGAACTACCAGTGCATATGCGACCTCATTATAGAATATAGAGAGCCATAGCTAGCGCTAAGGAAAAGGCCACAGCCTATCTTTACGAAATCCAAGCTGTCACTAATCCGAACCAAAGACAATGCTGGATTTCGTATCAACAAGTTGTGATGGAGCTCCTTCATGGAATAGCAGGGATAACAAAGCTAATTGGACAAAATCGGGAAACTCAAGAACTACTATTTTTGAGATATCAAGTGGAAATAGCCTTGAAGACCTCAAAGAATTTCAAACGACTACATCGGAAGGACACACAGAAGATTCTCAGGAGCAGATGCTAGAAGATAATTTAGGGGAGGAAGAATCTAGCTTGGATATGAGATAGGAGCCAGAAATATTCCGAATGGGTTCATCTAAGAACTCCATTCGAGAAACTGAGGAAAGGACTGATATCTCCAGGACTAAGCCACAAGCGGATTATCCTGAATCCTGGGTGATACCACTTGGGTTAGATAACCCAATTGTGATCAGGGAAGTAGATCCATTTGAGGATGTGGATCTTAAGGCAAACATTACATGTGACACTACTGATCAGCCTAGGCCACTTCCCATTGTAGGTGAACCTATGCTAGAGTCAACATCTTCTGATCTACACTCTTCTTTCACCTACATCCCTAATTTGGATGTTACAGATTCTGAGATGACACTTTCTATCCTTGACCTGACATCCGAAGACCAGAAGTAGCTATGGATGACTTGATCGAAGAAATGGATATGCTACCTGAGATAGGAATTACTGAGGAACCCAATGCATATGAGGGTGAAGCTTTGAGCAGAATGAGCTGGGGACACACCTACCATCCTAGTCAATCTAGTGGATGGCTCGACTCCGCACCTGCAGAGTCAGCCTTCGATGAATCAAAGACGAGTACTGATGAGGACGAAGTAATTTCTGATGAGGATTTCAGTGACCTCCCCACTAATCTTTTGTTTTCACGGATACACCCATATGATCCAGAGCCTGGAGAGGGTATGATCTTTGATGTCAATTATCGTTATGAGGATCCCTATGACTCAGATTTTGGTTCTGAGATACATGTTGCTCTACTCCCTCAGCAACTTCCTGTTGAATTGTGGGACATGATAAATCAGTTGAATCAACATCATGACCCCCCCTCTGATTATCCTCTATTTACCCCCACCACTCCACACTTTCTTGTAGCTAGACTTTTTGGAGTAGGGGTGCACAATCAATTCGTTCGCATCTCTGGACCACTGATTCTAGGATCATATGAGAACATCTTTCTCTTAATCTTGACCGGCTCCTATGCTAGAAGTAATACATCTGATTTAGTTTTCACCCAGCTAGAGGAGTTAAACTTAGCATCTACCTCACATTCTACCATACCCTATACATACTCGCTTTATACATAACATATTTTTCTTTTAAGCATATTTCCTTTTCTCCTATTGCATACTGTCAGGTTGGCTGATGTTGAATGTTAAACTTCAGGAGTAATTCCAGGTGATTTCTACCCATTTACTCCCTATTGTATTTATTTTCTTTTATATTCATGCATGAGGACATGCAAGAACTTAGTCATGGGGGGGTAGATATGACAAAACTGAAAATTTTATGCTAACATTTAGGAAAACCTTGGAGCTGCATGTCAACGTACTTTAGTACCCTAAATAAAAGAACAACCAACTCCACCTCCAATGCTCGCATTAGAGCTAAAAATTGTCCGCAACAGCCACTTCCGACTCACCCGCTCACCTTTTGTTCTAAATTTAGGGTCAAGCTGAATGTAACCCGAAAGGAAAATTTAATGAAGTACGAATATATGAGGTTACTTGTTTATAGCATATATACATAGTGCATCCATGAATAAAATTATTTTATTAAGAGAATGCATTAGAGATTTTATCCTCTAGTTAATTCCTGTAATCTAGAATCCAGTACAACTTTTCACACACATGTAGAATTTGCAATGGATTTATGGTGAAGGCTGATAAACATCTTTAGTCTATCGAGAAGAAGTAGTGCTTCTTTTCCTAAACCCTTGGACAGTGTTTTGGGAGCTAGGCAGCTTTTCTTCCAAAAATCCACCAAATAGTGTGAAATGAGAATAGAGAGTGCTGGTGCTTTATGATTAGTGCAAGGAATCTGGAATCCTAGATAATTAGGTGATGATACTCAGAGATTAGACATAGTTTTCACTCTCGGTTCCTACGTATACATTTTTGTGCGAAATTTTGAGAGCCACCAAATAAGGCAATTACGCTGAGAGCAAGTTTTCATAAAACTAGGGCTAAGGTAGATGATTATGACTATTCTTTATGGAATCCTCGGCTGAAGCAAGGTATTGATGTCAAGGTCAGAAATACGCTGTCCTATCCATCTCTCCCGATGCCGTGAACAAGCACTTCCACCAAATAAGCCACCCAATATCTCTTAAGTACAACCAATCCCTAATAGTACCTCCTCAATAAAGTTCATTTATGTGTTCTAGCTTGTGTTGTGTTAAATATATATATATATATACATAAACAAAAGAAAAAAAAGAGAAGCAAAAGAAAAAAAAAGAAAAAAAAATGAAAAGAAAAATTGTAAAAGAAAGATTTAGAAAATAAGAAAAAATAAGAAAAAAAGAGTGTGTGAATATTTAGTGTTTATTTCAGTTGCATTGAGGCAATATCACCAAATAAATTTGAGATCCACCAAATAAGAGCTTAACCTATCTTTTGTGTTTTTGACCACCCGAATACTGGCTAAGGAATTCCAACTTAGTGTTAGGGTTATGGAACTCAATTAAAGTGTTAATGCCAAGTGAGACCACCAAATACGAATCAAACGTGAGAATCTGGTGAGATTGTGAGCTCTAAGAGAAAGAAGAAAAAACAGAGAGAGTAAGAGAGAACGAATACAAAGGAACCGGAAAAGAGCATAGTTTTTCTCGTCTTTCGCTAGGTTGAGTTACTTGATAATTCGAGAATCTAGATTCTAAAGTACTAATCTCTATGCAGCACCAATTGAGAGTGAGAGACCAAATAAACACTCGTATTCCTTAGACATTCTCTATCCAGGCTTAAAGTCCAGGTGAAATTCAAAGAATATCTTGAATACCCAGAGGGAAGAAGTCTGCATATCCCGATAGAATTTTTTTTTACTAGGGGTCAAGTGCATGCTTTAGAGGTGAATTAGGTCTTTCACTCAAATCCGTTGCAAAAGCTACGTAGCTGCACTTTCACATTTGTCTAGATTTCTAGGGCATAGGATGGAAATAAAAAGGAGAAAAATCTCTAGCCAGACACTTGATAAAATAATCAATCACTTAGGGACCCTTCTGTGAATAATTTAGTTTTGCATTTGCTAGGGCAAGCAAGATTTAGGCATGGGGGTATGCTATTCTTCTACAAAGAACCTTGATTCTTAGCTATGTTATTCTATTAAGCAGGAATAAAGCAGTAAATTGTGAAGAACTTAGGTCCATTCTAGCCCTAGGATAGCCTAGAAGCTTCCCCAAGCCTTAGCCACCCTTAGATTAGGTCACTGTACCCTAGGAAGGACTAAAACCCTACTTCTACCCTATATCTAGACGTTTAGATGAGTTATAGGACATCCAGAACCCTTAGCCACAACCCGCATACCTCAAACCCACTTCTACAGCTTTATAAGAGGTCCAAACACTTGGTCAGACGCCCAATTTCTACAGACAGAACCTTGATAATTCCCTGAATCTGATTGGACATCCAGACAACAAGTCTGGACTCCTAATTTTTCACTATAAGATGTTTGACAACTTTATTAGACATCTATATTGTCCTCCAGTTCCCATTTTGGAATTCAAGCCTTGATCTTGGATTTCTAGGTCTTTAAACCCAATTATTACCCCCTAGGAACCTAAGTTAAGGTGCCCTAACCCTAGTACATCACCTCTAGACCTCCCTAAGGACCTAATTAGGTCCTCACTAAACCTAATTGACTTGGATCTTAGTCAATTCCATCAGCCTATTTAATTGGACTCATTGAGTCCAATTGAACCTTGATCTCAGCACACACTGTCCAATTGGACTTAGTGAGAGTCCAATTGACCTAGACCTAACTTAATTGAGTTGTTTTACTCTCAATTAGGGTTTCACACATCCAATTAAACTTGTATCAAGTTTAATCACATTTTACCTTAATGAATTAGGGTTTACAACCCTAATTTGAGACCTACCTTGACCTAAACCCACTAGAACCTAACCTGATCAACCTATTCACCTACGTTTCGACCCACACACACCTACACACACCATCTACATGAAAATACCTAGCCTATAGTTCTCTAGAACTCTCTACCATGTGTTGTTGCCTTGGTTGCTAAAAATAGCAACCAAGATGCATTCAATTTTTAGATCCAACAAATGTGGATCTAAAAACCACCCATCCATTCACTCTCTCCCTCTTCCATGAGCCCTCTCTAAAGAATTCCATAACTCTCTAGAGAGCTTCCCTTAGGTCTATAGAAAGAACTAAGGGGTGGCCATTTGGTCCATCTTAGTCTCTTGGCTTCATTCCACCTCCATCTCCACAAGCACAACATGGCATCTCCATCACCTCCACGCCAGGACTAGATCACCTCCAACCTCTCTACAAGGGCCGGCCTACCTACCAATGGCTGCCCCTCTTTCTCTTCTCACCCATTCAAAGGCCATCAGAGCCCACCTCCGAATGCCCTTCATTCTGTTAGCTAGATAAGTAGCGTAGTTCTTCATAGATTAATGTTTTATTACTACTTAGTAGTGTAGCTTATTACTTTTCCCCCAATGATGCATGCATAATCCCCTGTAGATTCATGTATGTAGTCGATTTCTGATAGCTATTAGCTTTTACATTCCCTGTACAAGCATTCTGCCATCGGTGCTCTGTAACTCTGTTATCATCACATTTATATGTATATATGTTGAAAATCACCATGTGCCTGATTATCATCTTTTGGTGTGATTAAAGTTGCATATTTTCAGTTTCTGATATTCTGGCAACAACATGACGTGCATCAATACGAACTTAGCAGAAATCGACATGCGATTTTGAATAAGTAGTGCTAGCAAGATCGATTTCTAATTTGCATTTCCAGAATGCCTCCCAGAGACGAATGACAGGGACTCCAAGTCTTGTTATCTTTATAAATTATTTTTGACGAGCATTTTCATGCACTATACTACGACGAGATCTCTGTCTTCAAAACATGCACGAGAACCGCCTCCTGTTAGCAACCCTCGAACAAAATCATGTTTCACAAGCTTGTTTATATTTTGCATGTGAATATGACTGAATCAACGATAACACAATATTGACTCATCACTTGATGCAACCAGGCAATTGAGATCATTGCATTTATGAAAGTCAATAGTGTAAATGTATTTTGATCTATCTTTGATCAAAATGATTTCCTTAGAATTTTTATCCTTAATTTTAAAACCTTTGGAATAGAAGGTAACTTTATAGCCTTCATCATAAATCCATCTTACACTAAGCACATTATGTTTTAGACCCCTAACAAGATGAACATTATCAAAGGAAGTTTCAGAATTATCACTTTGGCCAATACAAGTAATATGGCCTGTTGAGTTCGTAGAATACAGATTTGGTTTAAAAGCATCGTAGCATAGCGTGAAATAAGACTCAAACAAAAATATTTTCTTACAAGATGGTGAGTGTCCTGGTCGATCTTAGGGAGGCATAAGATGGCAAAATTGATTTTTGATTTTTATCTTTTTATTTGCTCGCTTATAATTGGATGCCAGTTTCAAGTCTATGAATGTATGATTTTCCAGTCGCATTATTAACCCTTAAAACATGTGCCTGAGTCCAATAAATGATGAAGGTGAATGTGTGAATTCTCGTTTGCATGATCCTTACTTCGCGATGGCTATTAACTGAGAATGCGTCAATCACTAAATCGTTTATACCTTCTAGAACCGACATCCTTTTATTGCAACAAAATGGAAATATGAAGAAGGCAACTTTATTTTATTTCCTCAAAATCTTGTTGTCATTACAATGGCTATAGAGGAATGCTTGTACACTGAAAAATGGAAATCTACCCGAATAGGAAAGATATGCACGCATAAATCTTGAAAAGATTATGCGTGCATTCTACGAGAGAGTAATGCTACTACTTAGCAAGATGATAATGCAAAAATTAAAATATGAAGACTAACTATGTTATGTTAAAGGAAATTGGGGCACCAGAGGTGGTCTCCAGAGGCCATGTGGGCTTGAGCTAGTGGGAGGGAGTATAGGGATAGCTATTGGTGGGTAAGCCAACCTCTTGAGAGGTGGAGGAGCTTGCTCTTGGACGTGGATATTGTGGTTGTGGAGGTGGTGATGGAGCTTGATGTAAACACATTTATGTCACACAAACCATCTATTTATGCATGTTCTTAGGCATAAAGTTACATCATACATTATAAATATTGCATAGCATGCATCATCATGCATTTAGATCAAGTTGTATAAATTTTATGTTAATTTTCTCTTTTTATGGTAAGAAAATAGGGCAATATCTTATCAGGGCCTCGGATTGAAGATCCAACCGTACAAATCTGTTCAAGGCGACGATTGGAGTTCAACGACTCTCCAAGATCTCCCTAATCAGACTTTCGTAGCATCAGATTTTGTTCAAGAAAGATCATAGGCCAAGGGCCAAGGTGGTGCAAATTCATACCTCAAATGACAAATCCGACCGAATGGATGGTTTGGATCGATGATTGCAGCCCAATGGTGCGAAAATTAGTCCAATCCGACATTTGTGGCACCATCTGCAAGACACAAAAGATGGACAGCCATGATGGCACCACATGGAGCCATCGCAGCCTCCCAAATCGGCCGCAGCATCTCTTATCAACTCTTAAAGGGCTTCCACGATGAGAGATCTTGACCGTTGGATGAAGATCCAAAGGCCAAGATTGGTTAGGAGTGAATTCTATGTGAGACAAAGCAACGGCATGGCTTAGCGGTCACACGTTGGTAGGCGACGCGGAGATTGCGAGTTCGAGCTACACGAACCATCAAATTGAAGGCTTGAGCAAGCGAGTGTGAAATTCACCCGTTGTATCTTGATCAGGTGGCATCGGCAGTGCCACAAGGCACAACGGATGAATGTCATGTGCATATGTGCACGATGACGTGCGATCCAATGCACCATCGCACTCGAGCGCATGCTAGCGATGAAGAAGTGGGTGAGAACGTCTTTAAGCTATCTGATCTTGAGATTGGACGGCTGAGAATCAACGAACGTGCGTGAGGCATTACGTGCATGGAAGCTGAGGAGGCGAGGGGCACGTGCAGCTTTTGCCATGTTTAGGCTTTAGTGACAAATAAATTTATCACTAAAGGCCTATCCATTTAATGTTTAACAATGAAATAACCTAATTGCCCCCTCCAATATACACAAAAAAATAGCCCTACGACCCTCACATATTCTTCATCCCTTCCTTTCTACTCTCACCCCCTCCAAAGCTCTAAGAGCTTGTCCTAAACTCGAGATGCTCCTCTAGAGTTAAAAATATAATTTTTCCACCTTCTCATCATGTTCATGGAGTATTCTGCGGCTGTCTTCTTACCTCCATTTGGAAAGTGGATCCTGCTGCGATGTCACCCTGCCCCATCCTCTGTCATCTGTCTTCGTTCTCCCTCATCCTGCATCTCACCACGTTCTTCTGGGTGCTCCATCAACGCGTTTCATCCTCCAAGCAGCCGTTGAGGAGGATAACTTCTCTCTACCTTCTCTTTTTTTGCTTTCTAGCGTAGATTTCCAACTTTCTAGTGCAATGAGTAGTTGTAGTGATAAGTTGTTATAGACATCATTCCGTGGTTATGAAATATCTATTTATTCTATCTCTATTTTGTCTTTATTTGTAATATTCTCTCTCTTCTATTCATTATTCTTTAAGTAGATAGCTAGTTTTGATTTAATTCGACTAGCTATTCTGCTTCATGACAAACAAATCAAACATAATTTTTAATCAAATGTCTACCTTCCTGTGTTCGACTTGGAATTCCTTTTGAGTTTCGGTTAAATTTATCTGTTGATGGTTTCTCTTGCAAATCAAACTATGGTGGGCTTTCAAAACTCAACTTCATTTGCGATTTCCTGCTACAACATTTTGGTGCCATTGCCAGAGATTTTCCATTACAACATTTTGGCATCATTGCCAGTGAGGCGATGCTCTTTGATTTTTCACGTTTTCAGACTTACTTATCATTTACCTCACTTCTCTCCTTTCTTATTATGATTGCAGGTACTCTCATGAGATGGGCAAAAGTGGTATATTGGAGTAAAGTGCTGTTGAAGGGTCTGTAAGTATACCCCACCTCTCCACCCACTAGATTTCAGTCCATTACCTAATAACGCAAACCCTAACTAACCTAAGAGTTCTCATAAACCCTAAGGTTAGTTTTAATTGTTTGGTTGTCACCTCCACCCACCTCACCCTCCGCATATAAAAGAAAAACTTCAAAAAAATTACTCACAGAAGTACACAACCTCTTCTGATTCTTAATACTTAACTAGTAACCCGATCTTTGGGACCAGTACACTCATCAACACATAATTGAGTAGAAATCAGATTAGGTAATCACTTGTGTGCCTAATTAAGTGGTGCATCAGGCCAATTATTGAGTTGTTTGCGTCACACCACTTCAATTAAAAACAACTCATAAAGTAGCTGCCAAATAGGTTCAACTTTTAGGACTCAGCTAGGCACTTCACATTTTTAGTTTGATTTCAAAGGAAAACATCTTCACCTGTGCTTTCAAAACTTGGTGTGCCAATTAAACTTGATTGAATACACCTAAAGTTGTATTCTAAAAGCTACTAAGCAAGATTTAAACCCTATAATTCACCACATCAAAAAATAATCTTGCTTGAAAACCACTGGTTGTGCACATACACACATATCAATCAATCATTAAGGGCATAACCCAGATAAAGGGCCCATCACATTCCAAAGCACATTCAAACCTAACTCTAATTAAAATAGAGTAGACATTGGCCTCAAGGATTAGACTCTCTATTTGGCACCCAGATCGAGATTATTTTTGATTAGTCTATTTCTACCATTTAATCTGATGTCTAGCTAGGGGAGCAGAATCAAACGATCGCGATTGGGGGTATACTAGGAATCGAAGGCACATTCAAAGGAAGAACCTTCTCCCCAACCCCCCCTCTAATTGGTTGGATTGACTGGAAAGAAGTAGATCAAATCGTTTCTTCATCTCGAGACGGGTTCTGGGAGTCCGTAGTTCTTTCGGCTAGCCTACTTAAGGAGAGGTTTGATTGTTTGTATTACAGGATGCCTTTCTTCGTCCCGTATGTCATGAATCCTTCCACATTCTATACACATTCCCACTCTTACCCTCCTGATACATCTTATCCCTAATATGATGATTATTATCCTGACTCATGCTGTAATCAACCATCTACTAGTTGGGATAACTCGGATTGGGGATACAGTTCCGGACCTCTGTGTTCAGGGTCTAACCCTGGACACCATGATTGTGATTTCTATCCTTCTCTAAGCTATAATGATTATAGATCTTCACCTGTTAATGATCAATTTAACTCGATCTACAATCAAGAAGGATATCCTGATTACAACTTTTTACCCTACCCTAGATTACATTGCATATGGGTCACCACCCTAGTTTGAAAAACTCGAAGTGACCTACTATCAGGGAGGGTATCACGAATCTCAATTCGTTAACTCCCCTACTGATGTAGACACATCTATTTAGGTTAAAATGCCTATTCATGTTTATTCCTAGGCTTAGATTTGCATTTCATGTTATAAATATTCCATAGCATACATCATTCTGCATTTAGAGTAGTTGTATATATTTTAGGTTAATTAGGTCCTCTTTATGGTTAGGAGAGAAGAAGACTTGTTTCAGGACCTTGGATGGACGATCGGACCATACGGATCTGATCAAGACGATGATTAGAGTCTAACGTCTCTGAAATCATCTAGATCGAAGTCCTGTAGCATCATATGAAGTCCAAGGAAGATTAATGGCTAGGGGGGAAATACGACATACATACAAGTTTTGGATGGAAAATCTAACCATACGGATGGATCTAGAGCGACGATCGCAGTCCGGCAATGCGGGAATCATCTCGATCTGAGCACTGTGGCACCCTCTACAATAGAAACAAGAATGAATGGTCCTGATGGCACCGCGTGGAGCCATCCAGGCCACCCAGCATCCACCAGCAACGCCCACTCCCACCTCTCCATCATCTGCGACCTTCATTCCCAGCCATTGGATCTTGATCCAACGGCTGAGAAGCTCTCCCCCACCGCAAGCATTTAGTCATCCACTTGATATAGTAGATGTCTTGGCACATTGGTTGGGGTGTTGGACTTTAAGGGAGGGGCGCAGGTTCGAATCCCCATAGCCCCGCAATTAGCAATTGAGCACGCAGCAGCAGCACAATGCATGCCAATGCGTTCGCGAATGACACGGCGCGAGGAGCACGAATCCGTGGAGCGCGCAGCTCCAGCGGAGTGGGTGCCAATGGGGATATGCGTGTGTCCTCAGTGATAGTTGCATGGGCCTTTAGTGATGCTTGCAGCTGTCACTAATGACCCGTGCACGGCAGCAAAGGAATTGAAGGTGCGGATCTTCAGCGACAGAAAGGGCGGATCTGTAGTGATGTTTATGGATGCCAGTAATGACCCAGATGCAAATTTGTTCTTCCTCGTCCACTATAAAATGACCTACCCACCACCATTCCAAACCATCTCTTCCTTTCTTCCTCTCATCACCTCTAAGGCTCCAGAGAGAGCTTGTCCAAGCCTGGGATGCCCCTCTAGAGTAGAAAAGAAACTAGTTTTCCCACCTCTCATCCCCATTCATGGAGAATCCCGTGGTCGTCCTCTCATCGCCCTTCGGGAAGAAGATACTCGCCATGATGCCATCCTGCCCCATCCTCCATCCTTCAGCTACGTCCTTCATCCCGCCCCTCACCACCTTCCTCCAGGTGATGTCAGAGTGAGTCGTTCTCTGAGCAACCATCGAGGGGGATTCTCTCACCTCTTTCTATCTTTTTTGCTTTCGTAGCGTAATTTTTCCACTTTCGTAGTTGTAACAAACATTTATTCATAAATAGATGATTATTTCTCTCTCTCTATCTCTCTCTTTTTATTTTGCAAGTAGATTAGCTAGATTTCATCGACCTGATCTCTTGCCCTATTAAAAATACCAAAGAAATTAGAAAAGACAAAAATGACAAAAACAAATAAATGCAAAATGCAGATTTTTCAAAACCAAACTTTGCCTCCCCGTGTTTGACCTAGGACTCACTTTTTTGAGTTTCAACTATAAATTTTATATGATAGATGCATTTTGCGAGCTACGACAATGGGTCCTCCAAACCCCGATTTTAATTCACGAAATGCGCCTCCATCATTTTGGCACCGTTGCCGAGGAGGCAACGCTCTTTGATTTTTTTTCCCATGTTTTTCCGCCCTAGCTAACTTTTATGTCACTTTTTCTCTTTTCTTACTATGATTGCAGGTACTCATCTATGGCAGGCTAGACCGGTTAGATCAGAGAAAAGTGCAGATGAAGGTTTTGTAAGTGTAACCCCACCACCTGCACCCTAGTTTTCATTCCATAACCTAATAACTTAAGCCCAAATCAACTTAGGTGCTTGCATAAACCCTAGGGTAGATTTTGGTTGTTTGATTGTCCCTCCACTCACCTCACCAACCCGCATGTATAAAAATAAAAGAAAAAAACTCCTCTTGTGGGATTTACTGAAAGTGATACACATTAAACACCCACAACTTTTGTCTTAAGGTGCACCATTCCACTTTGATTTGTCCACTTAACCGGGATCCGACCTGGGGACCCAGTACACTTTAACTCAATATGCATAAGTGAGTAAAAATCTGAATACATTGAACACTCTTGTGTGCCTTAATCAAGTGGTGCAACAGGCCAATTGATTGAGCTGTTTGGGCCGCACCACTTAAGATAAAAGCAATCGATCAAGCAGCTTGCCACTTAGGGTTAATCTTTAGGGCTGAACCAGACACTCCACATTTTTTTTTAATTTCTAAAGGAATACATCATCACCAATGCTGGAAAAACTTGGAGTGATCTACTAACCCTTGATTGAACCAACCTAAGGATTAAACCCTAAAAGCTACTAAACAAGGTTAAACCCTAAAAGACACATCATCAAATAACCTTGTTCGAAAACCCAGGTTGTGCATGCACACACATTTTAACTGATCACTAAGGGCGCAACCCATCTAAAGGGCCCATCACATTCCAAGAGCACAATCATCCCAAGCCTAATTAAAACTGAGCAGACGTTGGCCTTGAGGATTGATTCTCTCTTCGGGGCTCAGGCTGAGATTTTTTTCGATTAATCTACTTCTGTTGGTCCATCTGATGTCTAGCAAGGGGAGTAGTGTCAAATGACTGTGGATGGGGGCTACAATAGGAACTAGAGGTGCAAGCCAAAGGTAGAACCTTCTCCCTAGTCCCTCCTTTTAACTGGTTGGATTGATCGGATAAAAGTAGACTAAATTGTTTATAACCTCAAGACGGGTCTTGGGAGTCTGTAGGTGTTTAGGCTACCCACATAAGGATAGGTTTGCTTGATTGTAAGACAGGGCAACTTTCTCTCTTCTATTTTCCCCCTATTCTACCATGTATCCTTCCACATCTTACACGCATTTCCCATCCTACCCTCCTACCACCACCTATCCTAAAGATGATTACTATCCCGACACGACTTATGATTACCCATCCACTAGCCAAGATAACTTTGATTGGGGATATGAATCCGGACCTCAGTGTCCAGGGCCTAACCCTAGATGATGAGAACCTCATCATGAGCCATAACTAGCTCATTTTGACCTAATACAAAGGATAAAAGCTCCTACATATCTCAAGGAAAGGCTTAACTCAGAGAATTCTGAGTTTCAGAAGAAAATAAGTCATAAGGGGTAAAAATGCAATTTTACCAGTATAATCTGCATACAGGGTAATTCAGGGCCCAAACATAGGTCAAAGCATCTTAATAAGAATAAAAGTGGGATGAGATGATCTAGCAAGGGCTACAGCACTTCCAAGAAACTAAATGATAATCTGTAACCCTAAAACAACCCACTTCAATCCACGAGGTTCGAGGCAAAGTAAAAATAGAATAAACCCTCTAAAATTCATAGAAAAATAATCTCTAGGGTTTAGAACCTTCAATTTGGCCTTCAGAACCCATTTTGACCTACATTGAGAACCATGCCCAATTAATAACTTAATTTGGGTTTTTGCATAAATTGACCAGTCAAACAAGGTTTAATATAGAAATGAAATTCACCATCAGATTCCTTAGGTCCTAATTAATCATGTATAAAAACTTGAGCCTGAGAAGAAACCTCCTTGACCGACTTCACACTTTGGTCCTCATATATTTAGTTTTTGGCCCTCAACTTTTGAACCATCGCATTTTGGCCCCTAACTCTCCTTCGTTCTTCGCATTCAGGTCCCCCCTGCAAAACCTGCCAGCACCATGCTCCAGCGACCTTGCGCGGAGCATGGCGCCGCGCAGGGTGAGGGGGGAAGCCTGGCAAGTAAACTGGGGGTGCCCTGCGTCGTCAGCCGTCGCAGGGACACCCCCAGGTCGCTGTAGCCCACCATACCGGCCGTGCGAACGCACGGACGGTATGGGTTTTTGTTTCTGGCCATCCTCCGGCGAGGGAGACACGTCTCCCTCCGCCTTCCTCCCTGTCTTGATCCCTATAAATACCCCCCATTGCTCCACCAACCGGAGCAGCTCGGGTCTGACGGAGAAAACCCCCAACTTTCCTCTCTTCTCTCTCCGGCAGACGCTCACCAGCTCCGGCGGTTCCTCCCCCTTCTCCTCTTCTCTCTGCCGCAATACCAGCAGCAGAGACTTCCTCCCCTACTCTTCCCGCGCCACGCCGCACCCAGCTGGCGCCTCTCCGGCTCTCTGCTCGCCACCGCCCCTTTCCCTGAGCATCGTCTTCTCCGGCGACAGTCGATACGACTGTCGCCCTGCTGCTCCCCCTTCGTCCCTGCAAGTAAGCTAGAACTACTTCCCTTCTTCTCCTCTTTCTTTCCCCGCTTTCAATTTGTTCAATTAAGCCCTCGACCGACCCTGACCATCGTCACCCCCTTCGTCTCCGGCCACCCTCCGACGAGATGCTCCCATTGCTCCACAGCCTCACACACCTCGCCGACCCTCACCGAACCTCCGCCTCATCACACTGAGCACCCCCCACCCACTGCCACTCCACACCTCCGTAACGCTCCCCCGAACAAACCCATTCCTCCGGTTGCAGTCCAACCTAGGGCTGCCGCCAGACACCACCTTGCGGCTTGCCGAGCAGCTCCACACCTTCGCCGTGCCACGGCGAAGGTTCCCCAGTGGTTTGATCAGGCCGAGAGGCCATATTCGTGTCCGATAGGTTTTGAGGTTCGACCGCCATTAACGCACATTGAAGAAGCTTCTCCCGTGCTCCAGGCTTGAGGACTCCAGGTCTCCAGCTGCTGCGGATTACGGGGAGTCTTGCGAAGGCAGCCAGCCAGCAACCGACGCAAATCGAAGCCGTAGCTGCAGAAGCTAGGCCGCGGTCTCCCAGCAGGCGCACGCGAGGAGAGGCCTCCGTTTAGTCCCACATCGGTAAGCCTCACAACCTCTTCACCGTTTAAATTGATTTTGTGCATTAGCCTTACTGCCTCAGCACACGGGGTGAGGTCCCCTTCACCCGCCCGGTTACCCGGTCTCGTCCGCGCTCACGCCCCGCGGACCTGACCCGACCCGACTTGAGACTGACCTGCACTCCTCGCCCACCACGCACGCCGGTGGGCCTGGACCCGGACCTGACCCGTACCCGACTACCCGGCAGCTCTGGGAGAGCTTTCCCAAGAGTGGTTTCAGAGAGAGAGAGACGCGGGGGGGGAGAGGGTAGAGTAGGTTTTGTCCTCTGACGTAAGCTCTGAAGTGTGCAGGCACAGGTGAAGAAGAAGGACCGCGGAAGAAGAAGGAAGCTGAGGGAGACACTGTAGCAACAGGCAGTTTAAGTCGTCTGATTTGGAAATCAGACGACGTCCTGAAGAGAAAAGAAGAAAGAAGGAGGGGCGACGTCCTGACTGGAAAAAGAAAAGAACTGAAAGAAGAAAAAGAAAAGAAGAAAGAAGGAGATCTGAAGAACAACAGAAGAAGGCGAGGCAGAGGAGAACACAAAAGAACAAGGGAAGAACTAAAAGAAGAAAAACAAAGAAGAGAGAAGAAGATCTGAAGAAAGATAGAAGAAAAAGGAAGAGCAGGAACAGCTGGAAAAAGAAGGAGAGCATCACCACTGCAGAAGAAGAAGATCACCTCTGCAGACAAAGAAGAAGAAGATCTGAGACGAGGAGAAACAAAGAGAAAACAACAAATCCTTTCTCTCTTTATTTTTTTGTAAAAGAAACATGTATATCTCTAGAATACAACTTGCTCCCTGAGTTCGACCTCGGGAACTCTTTTCCGAGTAAAAAGTTTATATATTTGAAATGATGGCAACAACTGGCTATATTACAACGACATAACAATAAAACCCGGTTATCTCTCGAAGCCATCATTATCAATTGGTGCCGTTGCCGGGGAGCAACGGCTATTCTAGAGGTAAACATTCCTGTTTCTTTTTAATTTCTGATAATCTCCTCTCTTTTGTGCAGAAAACTACAGGAAATCAAGAAGACAAGTAACCGCACAACAACCACTCCGAGGACAGGTAAATTTTTCCTCTCGCTATTAACCCCTAAACTCTAAATAGGAAAAAAAAAGAAAAGAACAAGCAATATAGGGCTAACCTGCCTTCCATACTTAGTAACCATAAAAGTTGCATGTTTTCAACTCATTATTCCTGCACACTATTAAGGGTATTTAAGGGCTAACACATTCTTGCTTGAGCCCTAATTACCCAACAGAGAACTAACTGGACCAAGTAGAGCCAACATAAGATTCAACATTAGGGTTTTAGAGACACACTACTTAAATCAAGAATGGAGAAAATCCAAAAGAAGTGTGCCTAGACCATTGATTGAAAATACCTATTCAAAAGAAAACCTAAAACAATTGGCTCTCTAAACACCTGAACCCTAAAAGACAAGACCTAAAAGCTCTCAAAGAAAACAAGAGGTAAAGTTGACCCCTTGGGTCAACCAACCATAAATTAGGTCACTCTTTGCACTTAAAAGACTAAAGTTCAAGTGAAACCTTAAGCACCCTGATCTTAAAATTGGTAGACTTAAGAGGTCAAGATGCCCATTCTGGTCTACCTGGAACCGCAGTGACAAGAGAGGTCGGGTGGGGGAAACCCTGTAACTTGTGGGGACGCTCTACCGTGTAGGGGTCTTCGCGGGACTCTCCCTCTCTGGCTGCCCAGGTAATTCTCAGGTGGACGATCTTTCTGATCAAGGGGTCCATCTGCCCCGCACCTCTATAGTCACCCAACACATTTTTGGGTGCCTTGATTGGGTCCAGCACCTTCTAAACTTACCTCTTCCAACAGTGCATGTACGGAAGGAGGTCCCTAAGACCACCCTTAAGACCTCCTTTAGAAATTCGCTCTCGTCAAGGCCAAGCCTCGACGCCCGTGTTTGTGCAGAAACACCCTCACATTATTCTCTCTTCTGATTCAGAACCAAGTTCTTCTTCTTCCCCCATCATGGCTCAGCCAGTTGAGGAAGAAAATAATCTGGAACACCAGCTCCAGCGACTCAATGACCTCTTCCAAAACTTCGTGCACCCACCACAGCGTCCTATGATGCGGGACCACTACAATCCTGCTGCGGTGGCCATTGAGCCTCAAGTCAGAATCCCGACTGGAGGACCTGATTCCGAACTAAAGCCCAACATGATTCATGCTATACCTAAATTCCATGGGCTTAATTCTGAAGATCCCTTCCAGCACATCAAACAGCTAAAGCATCTGGCCCACACTTTTGGATCAGATGCGCAAAATCGGGATATTCTTCTCATGAAGATGTTCTCCTTTTCTCTTATGGACAAGGCCGCCCATTGGTATCAAACTCAGACCCAGCCGATCAACACTTGGGAAGAACTTCAATCCGAGTTTTTGAAAAAGTTTTTTCCTGTTGGTCGGACCAACGCCTTGCGCCATCAGATTACACACTTCACTCAACAATCAGGAGAACCTCTTCATGAGGCATGGGATCGTTTTCAGGATCTCATGAGGAAGTGCCCCCATCACGGAGTTCCTAAATGGGAACAAGTCCAATCTTTTTACCAAGGACTCCGTGAGGACATCCGCCTTTTCGTCAATGCAACTTGCGGAGGAAACATCATGGGTCAACATGAAGACACCGTATGGGAGATTCTCGAAAACATGTGCGAGAACTCCATCAACAATGACTCCATGGGATTATTCGACAGGACGAATACCCGCGCAGCGACGAATCTTAAGGGAGCACATGAGACGCAGGGCCTGTCCGCATCATTCGACCTGGAATTAATGGCCAGTCGATTGGACAAGGTCTCAATCATTGAAAAGAAGGTGGATGAGCTGACTCAGCACTTGCAGCGAGCCACCTCCGCGCGTAACTCCTTTGCACAACCTCCTTCCACACAGGAGACTGTGCAAAACATCCTCCACCGATCTTCCCCTGGGATGGATCCATATCCATCCCCATCTGATTCTTGGACTGGAGGATCATCCGATCCTTTCTACACCAGCCGGGGGCACTCCATTCCCCCTTTCCCTGATTCTCAGGAGGTTCCTTAGACCTGCGAGGACCTCAACACCATCCAGAACGACCCATTCTCCAACACTTACAACCCTGGATGGCGAAACCATCCCAATTTTCAGTGGGCGGGAAATTCCCAAACCCAAAGACCACCTTTTCAGTCCCGCCCACAGCCCTCTCGTCACTACCAGCCGCCTCAGCCTCGGCCCAACCCTACTTATCCATCAGGGCCAAATCAAGATCAAATGTCCTTAATCCTTCAGACTCTGGCTGACATTCAAAAAACGAATGCGGCTATTCAGAAACAGCACAAGGACGAGCTTACAGAAGTTAAAACTCAACTGGCCCAGTTGGTAAATTCTCGTCAACCAGGCACACTCCCTTCCCAACCTCTTCCTAACCCAAATAACGTGCCAACCTAGAAGCGCGTTATGAATCCAAATTTAGGCCACGCCCAATGGATTTATCAGGCTCCTACTGCTCCATCTCCAGACGAGATGGAAGCCTCAACTTCTTATGCGGGATTTCAGCAGCAGCCACCCCTCCTACCAAACCCAAACCAAAATCAGGCCGGATTAAATTCTGTAACAACACGTAGTGGTAAAACAACTCAAGACCCGCACTATCCAAACCACTCCAAGCCTGATAACCATGACCCTAGGATAGTTATCCAAGGTACCGCTGTTCCAGATCCACAACCTGGACCTATCCTAGAAGAACCAACCAAGATCCCGTTTCCCGAGGCCCTGACCAAGGAAAAGAATACCACCAAACCCGTGGCCCCTGAGGAGGACCTGGTCAAGCTCTTTGAGCAGGTCCACATAAACATCCCCTTGATGGATGCAATCCGCCACGTACCAGCTTACGCACGATTTCTAAAGAATATATGTACACCCCAGCGTAAGCCGCGAACCAAGGGAGGGAGCCCAATTGTTCTGTCAGAGCAAGCCAGCTCTGTAATCCTTAGTAGACTCCCACCCAAGGCAAAAGATCCTGGAACTCCCCTGATTTCCTGTAAGATAGGTGGTACCCAATTTGATAGAGCATTGTTAGACTTGGGTGCATCCATAAACCTGATACCCACATCCTTACTTGACCATCTAGAAGAATCTGAGCTGAAACCAACCGAGGTGACATTACAATTAGCAGATCGATCTATAAAGTCACCAAAAGGGATTCTCGAGGATGTTATCGTGAGAGTGCGGGATTTCTATTTTCCAGTGGACTTTATAGTCTTAGATATGGATGCACCTGAGAACCCTAAGGATACACCAATCATTCTAGGGAGACCTTTCTTGGCTACTACTAGAGCCAACATCAGCTGTGAGGAGGGCCAAATAGAGCTTAAGTTTGGAGATCAAACACTAAAAATTGATATATTTAAGGCCCAACAAGGAATTAATTGCGGCGTCATCGAACAAATTTGTGACATCAAGACTTTGGTTGATGAATCACACCTCCAGAATGACTCGATTATGCCTCATCAACCACAGAAGGATGTTGACCCGCAAACAGAGGAGTCGAATCCAGATATGAACACCCAGTAACTCCCACCCTTGAACCTCACATCTATACTGAACCACCCGCTGCTGCTGAAAACCCCATCCTCGAACTGAAACCCCTTCCTGCTCACTTGAAATACGTCTTTTTGGGTTCTAATCAGACCCTTCCTGTGATTATCAATTCCAACCTCAGTCCTGAACAGGAATCCCATTTGATTGTTGTCCTCCAGCAACATCGCAGAGCCATCGGATGGACTCTCAATGATTTGACTGGAATAAGTCCCTCTTATTGTACTCATCATATCTATTCAGAAGAGGGCACACGACCTTCTCGAGAAATGCAGAGACGCTTAAACCCCAATCTGCAGGAGGTCGTGAAAAAGGAGATCATCAAATGGTTAGATGCCGGAATCATCTACCCGATCTCCCATAGTCGTTGGGTGAGCCCAATTCAGGTCGTGCCCAAGAAGGCAGGACTCACCACTATAACGACTGAGACCGGAGAAATCATTCCTACCCGATTAGCCAACTCGTGGAGAGTCTGTATAGATTACCGTCGACTCAATTCCTCCACGAAGAAGGATCATTTCCCACTACCCTTCATTGATCAAATTCTCGAAAAACTAGCGGGAAATAGGTTCTTCTGCTTTCTTGACGGGTACTCCGGTTATAACCAGGTGGCAATCCATCCTGAGGACCAAGAAAAGACCACGTTCACCTGCCCCTTCGGAACATACGCTTTCCGAAGGATGCCTTTCGGTCTTTGCAATGCACCCGCTACTTTTCAGCGATGCATGCTTGCCATATTCTCAGATATGGTAGGTGATTATCTGGAAGTCTTCATGGATGACTTTTCAGTTTTCAGAGCATCATTCGACGATTGCCTCCAACACTTGGTCCAGATACTCAGGCGGTGCATCGATGTGAATTTGGTTCTGTTCTGGGAAAAGAGCCATTTCATGGTGCCTGAGGGAATTGTCCTGGGACACTCAATTTCGGAGAAAGGTATCCAAGTGGATCGAGCTAAGGTTAATCTGATTTCTCACCTTCCTATGCCTAGCTCGATCAGGGACATCCGATCCTTTTTAGGGCATGTCGGTTTTTATCGACGATTTATCCCTGATTTTTCAAAAATCGCACGCCCCCTGACCACTCTTCTCTCCAAGGATGTTCCCTTCGAAATTTCCAAGGAATGCACTCAAGCATTTGAAATCCTGCGTGACCGAGTCACCCAAGCCCCGATCCTACAGTCCCCTGATTGGTCTCAACCCTTTGAGATCATGTGTGATGCATCCGACTTCGCTGTAGGAGCGGTTTTGGGACAGAAAAATGACAAGAAACCTGTGGTCATTTACTATGCCAGCAAAACACTCGATGAGGCTCAGTGTAACTATACGGTTACTGAGAAAGAGCTGCTAGCTGCAGTATTTGCCCTAGAAAAGTTCAGATCGTACCTTCTGGGTTCCCGTGTCATCATATACTCGGATCACACAGCTGTGAGGCATCTCCTTGCAAAGAAGGACGCGAAACCTCGATTAATCCGATGGATCTTGCTGTTGCAAGAATTTGACCTTGAGATTCGCGACAAAGCGGGAAAGCAAAACGTGGTAGCTGATCACTTGTCCCGTCTTCCTTCTGAAATAATTGACCCTTCCGGACCCATCACTGAGCATTTTCCCGATGAGCACCTGCTGACTATTGGTACTAGCCTTCCATGGTTTGCTAATATAGTAAATTACTTGGCATCTCATCAGACCCCGTCCGATTGGCCGAAGGCCAAGAAAGACAAATTACGCTCCGATGCCAAGTATTACATTTGGGAAGACCCGTACCTCTTCCGCATAGGTGCCGATCAGATCATCCGGAGATGTGTCCCGGAAGGGGAATTCAACAGTATCCTCTCTTTCTGCCATGACCAGGCATGCGGTGGCCATTTTGCCGGGCATAAAACCGCATCAAAAGTCCTCCAGTGTGGCTTTTACTGGCCCACACTGTTCAAAGACGCATACAATCACTGTAAGGCATGCAGTCGTTGCCAGACTTTGGGCAACATGAGCCATCGCGACATGATGCCTATGCAACCGATTCTAGTATGCGAAATCTTTGATGTTTGGGGGATTGATTTTATGGGCCCCTTTCCTATTTCGGAGGGTTTCGAATACATTCTGTTGGCTGTGGACTACGTGTCCAAATGGATCGAAGCCATACCGACCCGAACCTGTGATCACAAAATCGTTCTCAAATTCATTCATCAACACATTTTCTCAAGGTTCGGGATTCCTCGTGCAATAATCTCTGATGGGGGACCCATTTCACAAATGCTCAGTTTAGGTCACTGATGACTAAATATGGGGTGTCTCACCGAATCTCTACTCCTTACCATCCCCAAACTAATGGTCTAGCTGAGCTGTCCAATCGGGAGATCAAGAAAATCTTGCAAGTCACTGTTCGACCTGACAGGAAGGACTGGTCGTCCCGACTTCCGGAAGCACTGTGGGCCTATAGGACCGCCCACAAAACCCAATTAGGCATGTCTCCCTTTAGACTGGTGTACGGAAAGGCATGCCACCTTCCCGTCGAACTGGAGCATAAAGCCTATTGGGCAGTACGGAACTGTAATCTAGATCTTTCCAAGGCTGGGACCCACAGAAAACTCCAAATCAGCGAGATCGATGAATTACGCATAGACGCGTACGAGAACTCGCAAATCTACAAGGAGCGGGTTAAAGCCTTCCACGACAAACACATCTCGAGAAAGATCTTTCATCCTGGTCAAAAGGTCCTACTCTTTGATACCCGACTCAAACTCTTCCCAGGAAAACTGAGATCTAATTGGGTCGGACCATATTTGGTCCGACAGGTTTTTGGAAATGGAGCAATCGAAATCAGTCCACTCAGCCACGATTTTGAACCTTTCATCGTGAACGGTCAGAGACTCAAGCCATTCATCGATATAACTTCTACTGATTTGGCTGAGGCATCTTATATCCTCCTTTCCCCTTGAGCTTATTGCGCCCAGCCGATGGCGTAAAACTCAGCGCTTAACGGGAGGCAGCCCGTCATTCTCTTTGAAAACCTGAAACTTGTTCTGACACCTTTTAGCACTCGAAGTTCACCCTTGTAGACAGCCGACCCCAACTCAGATGCTTGCATCTGGGATTTGAAATCGTCCGCAAAAATTCAACCCGACCCATCCACTCATCCAAATTTCTATCTTAAGGAATGAACTAAGACCCCCTAGGTTACAATGAGGACATTGCAAATCTTAGGCATGGGGGGGTATGAAAGTGCAAAACTTGTAAGAAAAGGTTTCAAACAAAAAATTCACATATGCCAAAAAAACACCATAAAAATTAAAAAATTTTCGAAAAAGAATAAGAGGAAAAGAGGAGAAGGAAATTTTGTGAAGGAGAAAAGAAACAAAATGAAAAAGGAGCACAAAATTATGAGAAAAAGTGATAGTCATTAGTAAGGAACTAAGGAATTAACCTAAGTTCTAGACCTCATTCAAGAAAAGTGCACAAAGAGATTAGTAAAGAATGCAAACCTTAGGCATTCTTGAATAGACTCTTAGTACCCATTAAGATCTGGACACTCCTCAAGAGGTTGAGGAAAATGAAAAGCTGAAGTATTAGGTCTAAGGCTTAGGGAGTATTCGGCCTCGTTAACTAATTTTTGGTTTACGGGACTCAGTAACCTAAGCACCCTAACCTCACACACAGCCTGGTTCAGTAAGCGTAAAAATCAGAATCACGCAGAAGCGTCGCAAAATTCTGAAAAGAACACCTAGAATAGGAGCGGCCGATCAACACAAGTTGATTTGGACGAGTTCCCAGCGCGGAGAGGCGGGAAATCCCCTCGAAGATGCGTAACAAAATATCATCTCCTCGGTGCTTGTCTCTTAGGATATTTACATATCCTACTGGGGGCATGTAAGCACTCTGCTGGTTCAGATTCCATGGATGGCATTATCTCGAAGTGTCAATTGCCAGGGTCTGGATTCGGCCACGGAACACCATGGATGGGATTATCTCGAAATCTCAATAGCCAGGGTTCCGGGGGTTGCCATGGGCGGTGCTATCTCGAAGCATCGATCGCCAGGAACCCTTGAGGATTGATGATGGGAGCAAGGAATCTGATACAGACCGTGTTGAAAAGCCAATCCTAGGCTATAACTAAAAAGAAAAAGAGAGAGAAAACTCTCCAAACAGAAAAACTTTCTATCTCTCTCTTACAAAACGCACTGCGAACTGAGCCAGGGCTAAAATCATTTCAAGCACGGGTGCTTTAACCACGAAGTCCAATAAACCTTAGGTTAGTTCTTGTGGACCTTAAAAACCTTTGCTAAAAGACTGAGGCTAAGGCTAGACAGATTTGGATCTTGATTGGTACTAGAGTACCTTTTAGGCCTATGGTCAGCATTCTAACCTAATCTATGCTCAAATAAAAAAAGGCACTTATCTAAAACTATTAAAAACTTCATGGTCTAGAACAAGGGTTGAAACCTTAAGTTTTTGCTAAGGGACTAGCAAAAGCTAGGCATGGGGGTATGATGAGAACCTCATCATGAGCCATAACTAGCTCATTTTGACCTAATACAAAGGATAAAAGCTCCTATATATCTCAAGGAAAGGCTTAACTCAGAGAATTCTGAGTTTCAGAAGAAAACAAGTCATAAGGGGTAAAAATGCAATTTTACCTGTATAATCTGCATACAGGGTAATTCAGGGCCCAAACATAGGTCAAAGCAGCTTAATAAGAATAAAAGTGGGATGAGATGATCTAGCAAGGGCTACAGCACTTCCAAGAAACTAAATGATAATCTGTAACCCTAAAACAACCCACTTCAATCCACGAGGTTCGAGGCAAAGTAAAAATAGAATAAACCCTGTAAAATTCATAGAAAAATAATCTCTAGGGTTTATAACCTTCAATTTGGCCTTCAGAACCCATTTTGACCTACATTGAGAACCATGCCCAATTAATAACTTAATTTGGGTTTTTGCATAAATTGACCGGTCAAACAAGTTTTAATATAGAAATGAAATTCACCATCAGATTCCTTAGGTCCTAATTAATCATGTATAAAAACTTGAGCCTGAGAAGAAACCTCCTTGACCGACTTCACACTTTGGTCCTCATATATTTACTTTTTGGCCCTCAACTTTTGAACCATCGCATTTTGGCCCCTAACTCTCCTTCGTTCTTCGCATTCAGGTCCCCCTGCAAAACTTGCCAGCACCATGCTCCGGCGACCTTGCGCGGAGCATGGCGCCGCGTAGGGTGAGGGGGGAAGCCTGGCAAGTAAACCGGGGGTGCCCTGCGTCGTCAGCCGTCGCAGGGACACCCCCCTGGTCGCTGTAGCCCACCATACCGGCCGTGCGAACGCACGGACGGTATGGGTTTTTATTTCCGGCCATCCTCCGACGAGGGAGACACGTCGTCTCCCTCCGCCTTCCTCCCTGTCTTGATCCCTATAAAAACCCCCCGTTGCTCCACCAACCGGAGCAGCTCGGGTCTGACGAAGAAAACCCCCAACTTTCCTCTCTTCTCTCTCCGGCAGACGCTCACCAGCTCCGGCGGTTCCTCCCCCTTCTCCTCTTCACTCTGCCGCAATACCAGCAGCAGAGACTTCCTCCCCTGCTCTTCCCGTGCCACGCCGCACCCAGCTGGCGCCTCTCCAGCTCTCTGCTCGCCGCCGCCCCTTTCCCTGAGCATCGTCTTCTCCGGCGACAGTCGATACGACTGTCGCCCTAGTGCTCCCCCTTCGTCCCTGCAAGTAAGCTAGAACTACTTCCCTTCTTCTCCTCTTTCTTTCCCCGCTTTCAATTTGTTCAATTAAGCCCTCGACCGACCCTGACCATCGTCACCCCCTTCGTCTCTGGCCACCCTCCGGCGAGATGCTCCCATCGCTCCACAGCCTCACACACCTCGCCGACCCTCACCGAACCTCCGCCTCATCACACTGAGCACCCCCCACCCCTCCACTGCCACTCCACACCTCCGTAACGCTCCCCCGAACAAACCCATTCCTCCGGTTGCAGTCCAACCTAGGGCTGCCGCCAGACACCACCTTGCGGCTTGCCGCGCAGCTCCACACCTTCGCCGTGCCACGGCGAAGGTTCCCCAGTGGTTTGATCAGGCCGAGAGGCCATATTCGTGTCCGACAAGTTTTGAGGTTCGACCGCCATTAACACACATTGAAGCAGCTTCTCCCGCGCTACAGGCTTGAGGACTCCAGGTCTCCAGCTGCTGAGGATTACGGGGAGTCTTGCGAAGGCAGCCAGCCAGCAACCGACGCAAATCAAAGCCGCAGCTGCAGAAGCTAGGCCGCGGTCTCCTAGCAGGCGCACGCGAGGAGAGGCCTCCGTTTAGTCCCACATCGGTAAGCCTCACAACCTCTTCACCGTTTAAATTGATTTTGTGCATTAGCCTTACTACCTCAGCACACGGGGTGAGGTCCCCTTCACCCGCCCGGTTACCCGGTCTCGTCCGCGCTCACGCCCCGCGGACCTGACCCGACCCGACTTGAGACTGACCTGCACTCCTCGCCCACCACGCACGCCGGTGGGCCTGGACCCGGACCTGACCCGTACCCGACTACCCGGCAGCTCTGGGAGAGCTTTCCCAAGAGTGGTTTCAGAGAGAGAGAGACGCGGGGGGGGGGAGAGGGTAGAGTAGGTTTTGTCCTCTGACGTAAGCTCTGAAGTGTGCAGGCACAGGTGAAGAAGAAGGACCGCGGAAGAAGAAGGAAGCAGAGGGAGACACTGTAGCAACAAGCAGTTTAAGTCGTCTGATTTGGAAATCAGACGACGTCCTGAAGAGAAAAGAAGAAAGAAGGAGGGGCGACATCCTGACTGGAAAAAGAAAAGAAGAAAGAAGGAGGGGCGACGTCCTGACTGGAAAAAGAAAAGAACTGAAAGAAGAAAAAGAAAAGAAGAAAGAAGGATGAAAACGTGGGTTTTATTATAACGTTGTAGTAAAGCCGGTTATTACCAACATTTCAAATATAATTTTTTTACTCGGAAAATGAAAGAATTCCCGAGGTCGAACTCAGGGAGCAAGTCGTATTCTAGAGATATACATGTTTCTTTTACAAAATAAAGAGAGAGGGAAAGAATTTGTTGTGATGTTCTTCTTTCTTTCTCTTTCTTCAGATCTCCTTCTTCTTCTTCCTTGGTTTCTGCTATGGTGATAATCTTCTTCTGCAATGGTGATGCTCTTCTTCTTCTTCCTGCTGTTCCTGCGTTGGTGATGTTTTTCTTTCTTCAGAGCTCCTTGTTCTTCTTCTTCTTTGGTTTTCTGCCTTGACCTCTCTTCTTCTTCTTCTGCAATCGTGGCCTTCAGCTACTAAGTCTTCCTTCCTTCTTCTTCTGCTTTGGCCGTTGCTCTTCCTTCTTCTTCAGCCTGCCTTCTGTGTTGCTCTGGCTGCTGACTTTCCGTCGTCTGACCCGGTGCTTCGACGACTTAACTGAGCATTTGCTACAGTGCAGCTCCTTCTTCTTCGCCTGCACTTCTTCTTCCGCGGGTCTTCTTCTTCTTCGGCCTGCACACTTTAGAGTTTTTCGTCAAGAGGCAAAACCTACTCTACCCCCCTCCCCCCGCGTCTCTCTTTCTCTCTGGAACCACTCTTGGGAAAGCTCTCCCAGAGCTACCGGGTAATCGGGTTCGGGTCAGGCCCGGGTCCAGGCCCACCGGCGTGCGGTGGTGGGCGAGGAGTGCAGGTCGGTTTAATCGGGTCGGGCCAGGTCCGCGGAGCGTGGTCACGGACGAGGCCGGGTCGGGTGAGAGGGACCTCACCCCGTGGTCAGGAGGCAGACAACATAAGGCACTTTTTGCCTTTATGCGTCTGCGCGCCTCCGAGAAGTTCTGAGGTGGGACTAAATGTCCCACCCCAATTGAGCGCCCGTCGTGGAGGGAGCAGTGGGCGATCGTGTCTTCACGCGCGGCCTTCGCCCCATCTGCGAGCCTGGGACGTTTCGCGGAGACTCCCCGCGCAACCTGGGAGTCGAACCTGGGCGAAGGCGTGCCTGCACCTGCAGGTGAAGGAGCTCTGCCTGCTCAGTAATGGCGACGGCGGGCGAGTCACCTGGTCACAGAAGAACGGCCTCTCGGCCAAATCAGACAGGCGGGGGACCTTCACCGTGGCACGGCGAAGGTGGTCAGGGGGTCTGCAGGGGGCGAGATGGAGCCAACAGGTCGTCCTAGGTCAAACTGTGAGTAAAGAAGTGGGTGTGTTCGGTGGATCTGCAGAGGGCGTTTGGTGGGAAGTGGAGGGGCGGAAGAGGATCAGGGTGAGGAGGCGGAGGTTCTGCGGTGGTCGGCGAGCCGTGTGGGTCGCTGAGGTGATGGGAGTGGCTCGCCGGAGGGTGGTCGGAGGCGAAGGGGGTGAAGGTGGTCAGAGTCGGTCGAGGGCTTAATTGACTAAATTGAAAGTGGGGAAAGAAAGAGGAGAAGAAGGGGAGTAGTTCTAACTTACTTGCAGGGACGAAGGGGGAGGAACAGGGCGACAGTCGTATCGACTGTCGCCGGAGAAGACGATGCCCAGTGGGGGGAGGACGGCGGTGACGATGGGGCAGAGGCAGCGCGCGCCGGTATTGCGCGACGCGGGAAGAGCAGGGGAAGAAGTCTCTGCTGCTGGTATTGCGGCAGAGCGAAGAGGAGGAGGAGGAAGAACCGCCGGAGCTGGTGGGCGTCTGCCGGAGGGAGAGGAGAGGAAAGTTGGGGGTTTTCTCCGTCAGATCCAAGCTGCCCTGGTCGGTGGAGCAGCGGGGGGTATTTATAGGGATGAAACAGGGAGGAAGGCGGAGGGAGACGACGTGTCTCCCTCGCCGGAGAATGGTCGGAATATGAACCCATACCGTCCGTGCGTTCGCACGGCCGGTATGGTGGGCTACAATGACCAGGGGGGTGCCCCTGCGATGGCTGACGGCGCAGGGCACCCCCGGTATACTTGCCAGGTCCCCCACCTCACCCTGCGCGGCGCCATGCTCCGCGCAAGGTCGCCGGAGCATGGTGCTGGCAGGGTTTTGCAGGAGGGACCTGATTGCAAAGAACGAAGGAGAGTTAGGGGCTAAAATGCGAGGGTTCAAAAGTTGAGGGCCAAAGAGTAAATATATGAGGACCAAAGTGTGAAGTCGGTCAAGGAGGTTTCTTCTTAGGCTCAAGTTTTTATACATGACTAATTAGGACCTAAGGAATCTGATGGTGAATTTCATTTTCATATTAAACCTTGTTTGACCGATCAATTTGCGCAAAAACCCAAATTAAGTTATTAATTGGGCATGGTTCTCAATGTAGGTCAAAATGGGTTCTAAAGGCCAAATTGAAGGTTCGAAACCCTAGAGATTATTTTTCTATGAATTTTAGAGGGTTTATTCTATTTTTACTTTGCCTCGAACCTTGTGAATTGAAGTGGGTTGTTTTAGGGTTACAGATTATCATTTGGTTCCTTGGAAGTGCTGTAACCCTTACTAGATCATCTCATCCCACTTTTATTCTTATTAAGCTGTTTTGACCTATGTTTGGGCCCTGAATTACCCTGTATGCAGATTATACTGGTAAAATTGCACTTTTACCCCTTATGACTGGTTTTCTTCTCAAACTCAGAATTCTCTGAGTTAAGCCTTTCCTTGAGATATGTAGGAGCTTTTATCCTTTGTATTGGGTCAAAATGAGCTAGTTATGGCTCATGATGAGGTTCTCATCATACCCCCATGCCTAGCTTTTGCTAGTCCCTTAGCAAAAACTTAAGGTTTCAACCCTTGTTCTAGACCACGAAGTTTTTAATGGTTTTAGATAAGTGCCTTTTTTATTTGAGCATAGATTAGGTTAGAATGCTGACCATAGGCCTAAAAGGTACTCTAGTACCAATCAAGATCCAAATCTGTCTAGCCTTAGCCTCAGTCTTTTAGCAAAGGTTTTTAAGGCCCGCAAGAACTAACCTAAGGTTTATTGGACTTCGTGGTTAAAGCACCCGTGCTTGAAATGATTTTAGCCCTGGCTCAGTTCGCAGTGCGTTTTGTAAGAGAGAGATAGAAAGTTTTTCTGTTTGGAGAGTTTTCTCTCTCTTTTTCTTTTTAGTTCTAGCCTAGGATTGGCTTTTCAACACGGTCTGTATCAGATTCCTTGCTCCCATCATCAATCCTCAAGGGTTCCTGGCGATCGATGCTTCGAGATAGCACCGCCCATGGCAACCCCCGGAACCCTGGCTATTGAGATTTCGAGATAATCCCATCCATGGTATTCCGTGGCCGAATCCAGACCCTGGCAATTGACACTTCGAGATAATGCCATCCATGGAATCTGAATCAGCAGAGTGCTTACATGCCCCCCGTAGGATATGTAAATATCCTAAGAGACAAGCACCGAGGAGATGATATTTTGTTACGCATCTTCGAGGGGATTTCCCGCCTCTCTGCGCTGGGAACTCGTCCAAATCAACTTGTGTTGATCGGCCGTTCCTATTCTAGGTGTTCTTTTCAGATTTTTGCGATGCTTCTGCGTGATTCTGATTTTTACGCTTACTGAACCAGGCTGTGTGTGAGATTAGGGTGCTTAGGTTACTGAGTCCCGTAAACCAAAAATTAGTTAACGAGGCCGAATACTCCCTAAGCCTTAGACCTAATACTTCAGCTTTTCATTTTCCTCAACCTCTTGAGGAGTGTCCAGATCTTAATGGGTACTAAGAGTCTATTCAAGAATGCCTAAGGTTTGCATTCTTACTAATCTCATTGTGCACTTTTCAGTTATTTTCTTGAATGAGGTCTAGAACTTAGGTTAATTCCTTAGTTCCTTACTAATGACTATCACTTTTTCTCATAATTTTGTGCTCCTTTTTCATTTTGTTTCTTTTCTCCTTCACAAAATTTTCCTTCTCTTTTCCTCTTATTCTTTTTCGAAAAATTTTTTTTTAATTTTTATGGTGTTTTTGGCATATGTGAATTTTTTTGTTTGAAACCTTTTCTTACAAGTTTTTGTACTTTCATACCCCCCCATGCCTAAGATTTGCAATGTCCTCATTGTAACCTAGGGGTTTTTATTCAACTAAGTTCATACATTAGGATAGCTGTTTTGATGAGTGAATGGGTCGGGGTGACTGTTGCGGACGATTTCTAATCTCAGATGCAAGCATCTGAGGTGGAGTCGGCTGTCCTAAAGTGTGAACTTCAAGTGCAAAAAGCTATCAGAACAAGTTTCAGGTTTTCAAAGAGAACGACGGGCTGCCTCCCGTTGAGCGCTAAATTTGATGCCTTCAGCCAAGCGGGAAATGCGATGGAGAGGGGATGGTCAAATCAGCGGAGTTTTGTAAGACAAGCACCTTGATTAAGAGCCTGGTTGGTCCAACCAGGTGCTTGTTCAGATCAACAGGCTGATGATGCAACCCAAACCCAATCAATCTGGTGGGTTGATAGATGTGGATAAAAAGGTGTGGTGCCCACCATAAACTATGAAGCTCAAATGGATGTGGAAGTGTAAACGCAGGGTTTGGCTGAGCCGAATCAGCCTGGTCAGAGTAGGGACCCGTAGGATAATCAGTGGTTGATGCAGGAACCCTACAGGGGTGATCAGAGAATGATAGAGCATGGTATGTAGTCTGATCAATGTTCGAAACCCGATGTGGAAATGCAATCGGCTCGGTGAGAGGTGAATCTGAATAGAAATTGAGTCCGGCTGCAGGTCGGGGTTTGGGAGAGGTTTTGATCCGTTCTGTGTGTGCGGATGAGGTGGCCATTGCGTACGAGGGCTCTTCTAGAAACAGATGATAGGTGGTTTTCTGTAGAGAGTCCTCTGGGTAACTATCAAATGCCGGAAGAGTGTTTGTAGGATGAAAGAAATCGGATTCGAGAAAAAATTTGGATTCTTGGTTGCAATTACTCTTGGCATTTTCTGTTTTTGGTTCCTGAGGATCGAAAAGGAATGATTCTGTGTTATCGGTGATCTCGGGAATCAGGACCTCAGAGTCAGAGTCAGAGTCAGAGTCATGTGAACTGAGGTCGTAGATAGGCCTGGCGTGTTCAGGAAGGGGAATCTCTCCGCGATTATAGTCAGATTTGAAATTGTCGGAGAGTTGGCGAAAATGAGATTCATGATCATGAATTCCACCACAGCAAAAATCATCAAATGTGGAATCAGCAGCCTGACTGGGTTCTAGCCTATATGTCAATTCTGGGCTCAAAAAGATGTTCTGTTCAAGCTCTAAGCTGGTAGGATAGACCCCATTAAAATCTTGCTCATCCAACTCCTCAGTTTCTGTATCATAAATTGGCATGTTTTCTGAAAAATCGATCAGATTTCCTGAGGATGTTGGAGAGGGATATTCATTAAATAGAGGCCCGGAATCATATTCTGTAAAAATTTGATCTTTCTCATAAAGGGCCTCATAATCTTTCCAATAAGTTTCAGATCTAGGTTCTAGGCTTAGGATGTGGGTAGAATTATTAGAACCTAAGTCCGAATAACCTTCGAGGGTCACCTTATCAAAACAAGGGGTGGAATTTATACCCTCCAGAGGTTCAATTCTAATCTTGTCATTGCAGGAGTCTTGGAGTTCTAAGCTTGGTGATTCATGGCCTAGGGTTGGCTCAGCATTGTGTTCTCCTGTAATATCCCAACCTAATTCAGCATTGTCTTCTATCTGGGTTGGGATTTTACAACCACTTTGTGCCTCAATCCCGGGATCTGGGAAACTGAATTGTTCCTTAATACTGTTCCAAGGTGGTTCATCCTCTGTTTCTGGTATATACGGGTATTTCTGGTTGATAATTTGTTCTACTGATTTCATCATTTCTACCCGTTTTATAAGGGCATCTTGGTGTTGTTCCCAAAGTACAGGGTTTGTCAAGCATTGAAGGTATTCAGATTGGTGTAATTTTTCCATCTCAATGTATCCTGTCATGAGCATATCTCGGGTTGATCTTTTTGAAATTCCAGTCAATAGAATTTGGGCACAGTTTATGATGAAGGATGTGGTTGTTGGGACATCAACCTGAATATCTCCTATTGGTGTTGAGGTTTTTTCTTCTTTTTCATAGAATTTTATGGCATCCTCGATCATTTTATCTTTCATAGATCTCCGATATTCAGGTTTCTTGAATGGTAGTCTTGCTAGGTAATTAGGCTGCATAATTGGATCAGGTGGTGGAATCAAGAGATAGAATCAAAGTTTGAATCAAGATGGAAGAAGGGGATTTTGTTCAGAATCAGAGGAAAGAGGGGCTATGTGAATGATTTCTGCAAAAACAAAGGAGCCGAGGCTTAGCCTCGGGGAGAGTGAATTTCTATAGGAGGTTTCGAAGACCTCCTGAAAAATACTGAAGGGCTGGATGAGATAAGCAGGTGCTGGACCCAATCAAGACACCCAAAAATTGTTGGGTGACTATAGAGGTTCGGGGCAGATGGACCCCTTGATCAGAAAGATCGTCCACCTGAGAATTACCTGGGCAGCCAGAGAGGGAGAGTCCCGCGAAGACCCCTACACGGTAGAGCGTCCCCACGGGTTACAGGGTTTCCCCCACCCGACCTCTCTTGTCACTGCGGTTCCAGGTAGACCAGAATGGGGATCTTGACCTCTAAAGTCTACCAATTTTAAGATCAGGGTGCTTAAGGTTTCACTTGAACTTTAGTCTTTTTAAGTGCAAAGAGTGACCTAATTTAAGGTTGGTTAACCCAAAGGGGTCAACTTTACCTCTTGTTTTTGAGAGCTTTTTGGGTCCTTTCTTTTAGGGTTCAAGTGTTTAGAGAGAGCCAATTGTTTAGGATTTTTCTTGTTAATTATTTTCAATCAATGGCTTGGGCACACCTCTTTTGGATTTCCTCAATTCTTGATTAAGGGGTGTGTCTCTACTAAAATCCTAATGTTTGACCTTATGTTGGCTCTACTTGGTCCATTTAACTCTTTGTTGGGCAATTAGGGCTCAAGCAAGAATGTGTTAGCCCTTAAATACCCTTAATAGTGTGCAGGAGTGATGAGTTGAAAACATGCAACTTTTTATGGTTACTAAGTATGGAAGACAGGTTAGCCCTATATTGCTTGTTCTTTTCTTTTCTTCCTCTTTAGAGTGTAGGGGTTAATAGTGAGAGAAAAGATTTACCTGTCTTCGGGGTGGTTGTGTGGTTGCTTGTCTTCTTGAGTTCCTGTAGCTGTCTTCGGGGTGGTTGTGTGGTTGCTTGTCTTCTTGAGTTCCTGTAGCTGCACAAAAGAGAGGAGATTATCAGAACTTAAAAGAAACAGGAATGTTTACCTCTAGAATAGCCGTTGCTCCCCGGCAGCGGCGCCAAAATGAAAACGTGGGTTTTATTATAACGTTGTAGTAAAGCCGGTTATTACCAACATTTCAAATATAATTTTTTTACTCGGAAAATGAAAGAGATCCCGAGGTCGAACTCAGGGAGCAAGTCGTATTCTAGAGATATACATGTTTCTTTTACAAAATAAAGAGAGAGGGAAAGAATTTGTTGTGATGTTCTTCTTTCTTTCTCTTTCTTCAGATCTCCTTCTTCTTCTTCCTTGGTTTCTGCTATGGTGATAATCTTCTTCTGCAATGGTGATGCTCTTCTTCTTCTTCCTGCTGTTCCTGCGTTGGTGATGTTTTTCTTTCTTCAGAGCTCCTTGTTCTTCTTCTTCTTTGGTTTTCTGCCTTGACCTCTCTTCTTCTTCTTCTGCAATCGTGGCCTTCAGCTACTAAGTCTTCCTTCCTTCTTCTTCTGCTTTGGCCGTTGCTCTTCCTTCTTCTTCAGCCTGCCTTCTGTGTTGCTCTGGCTGCTGACTTTCCGTCGTCTGACTCGGTGCTTCGACGACTTAACTGAGCATTTGCTACAGTGCAGCTCCTTCTTCTTCGCCTGCACTTCTTCTTCCGCGGGTCTTCTTCTTCTTCGGCCTGCACACTTCAGAGTTTTTCGTCAAGAGGCAAAACCTACTCTACCCCCCTCCCCCCGCGTCTCTCTTTCTCTCTGGAACCACTCTTGGGAAAGCTCTCCCAGAGCTACCGGGTAATCGGGTTCGGGTCAGGCCCGGGTCCAGGCCCACCGGTGTGCGGTGGTGGGCGAGGAGTGCAGGTCGGTTTAATCGGGTCGGGCCAGGTCCGCGGAGCGTGGTCACGGACGAGGCCGGGTCGGGTGAGAGGGACCTCACCCCGTGGTCAGGAGGCAGACAGCATAAGGCACTTTTTGCCTTTATGCGTCCGCGCGCCTCCGAGAAGTTCCGAGGTGGGACTAAATGTCCCACCCCAATTGAGCGCCCGTCGCGGAGGGAGCAGTGGGCGATCGTGTCTTCACGTGCGGCCTTCGCCCCATCTGCGAGCCTGGGACGTTTCGCGGAGACTCCCCGCGCAACCTGGGAGTCGAACCTGGGCGAAGGCGTGCCTGCACCTGCAGGTGAAGGAGCTCTGCCTGCTCAGTAATGGCGACGGCGGGCGAGTCACCTGGTCACAGAAGAACGGCCTCTCGGCCAAATCAGACAGGCGGGGGACCTTCACCGTGGCACGGCGAAGGTGGTCAGGGGGTCTGCAGGGGGCGAGATGGAGCCAACAGGTCGTCCTAGGTCAAACTGTGAGTAAAGAAGTGGGTGTGTTCGGTGGATCTGCAGAGGGCGTTTGGTGGGAAGTGGAGGGGCGGAAGAGGATCAGGGTGAGGAGGCGGAGGTTCTGCGGTGGTCGGCGAGCCGTGTGGGTCGCTGAGGTGATGGGAGCGGCTCGCCGGAGGGTGGTCGGAGGCGAAGGGGGTGAAGGTGGTCAGAGTCGGTCGAGGGCTTAATTGACTAAATTGAAAGTGGGGAAAGAAAGAGGAGAAGAAGGGGAGTAGTTCTAACTTACTTGCAGGGACGAAGGGGGAGGAACAGGGCGACAGTCGTATCGACTGTCGCCGGAGAAGACGATGCCCAGTGGGGGGAGGACGGCGGTGACGACGGGGCAGAGGCAGCGCGCGCCGGTATTGCGCGACGCGGGAAGAGCAGGGGAAGAAGTCTCTGCTGCTGGTATTGCGGCAGAGCGAAGAGGAGGAGGAGGAAGAACCACCGGAGCTGGTGGGCGTCTGCCGGAGGGAGAGGAGAGGAAAGTTGGGGGTTTTCTCCGTCAGATCCAAGCTGCCCTGGTCGGTGGAGCAGCGGGGGGTATTTATAGGGATGAAACAGGGAGGAAGGCGGAGGGAGACGACGTGTCTCCCTCGCCGGAGAATGGTCGGAATATGAACCCATACCGTCCGTGCGTTCGCACGGCCGGTATGGTGGGCTACAATGACCAGGGGGGTGCCCCTGCGACGGCTGACGACGCAGGGCACCCCCGGTATACTTGCCAGGTCCCCCACCACACCTTGCGCGGCGCCATGCTCCGCGCAAGGTCGCCGGAGCATGGTGCTGGCAGGGTTTTGCAGGAGGGACCTGATTGCAAAGAACGAAGGAGAGTTAGGGGCTAAAATGCGAGGGTTCAAAAGTTGAGGGCTAAAGAGTAAATATATGAGGACCAAAGTGTGAAGTCGGTCAAGGAGGTTTCTTCTTAGGCTCAAGTTTTTATACATGACTAATTAGGACCTAAGGAATCTGATGGTGAATTTCATTTTCATATTAAACCTTGTTTGACCGGTCAATTTGCGCAAAAACCCAAATTAAGTTATTAATTGGGCATGGTTCTCAATGTAGGTCAAAATGGGTTCTAAAGGCCAAATTGAAGGTTCTAAACCCTAGAGATTATTTTTATATGAATTTTAGAGGGTTTATTCTATTTTTACTTTGCCTCGAACCTTGTGAATTGAAGTGGGTTGTTTTAGGGTTACAGATTATCATTTGGTTCCTTGGAAGTGCTGTAGCCCTTACTAGATCATCTCATCCCACTTTTATTCTTATTAAGCTGTTTTGACCTGTGTTTGGGCCCTGAATTACCCTGTATGCAGATTATACTGGTAAAATTACACTTTTACCCCTTATGACTGGTTTTCTTCTCAAACTCAGAATTCTCTGAGTTAAGCCTTTCCTTGAGATATGTAGGAGCTTTTATCCTTTGTATTGGGTCAAAATGAGCTAGTTATGGCTCATGATGAGGTTCTCATCAAAGGAGATCTGAAGAACAACAGAAGAAGGCGAGGCAGAGGAGAACACAAAAGAACAAGGGAAGAACTGAAAGAAGAAAAACAAAGAAGAAAGAAGAAGATATGAAGAAAGACAGAAGAAAAAGGAAGAGCAGGAATAGCTGGAAAAAGAAGTAGAGCATCACCACTGCAGAAGAAGAAGATCAGCTCTGCAGACAAAGAAGAAGAAGATCTGAGACGAGGAGAAACAAAGAGAAAACAACAAATCCTTTCTCTCTTTATTTTTTTGTAAAAGAAACATGTATATCTCTAGAATACAACTTGCTCCCTGAGTTCGACCTCGGGAACTCTTTTCCGAGTAAAAAGTTTATATATTTGAAATGATGGCAACAACTGGCTATATTACAATGACATAACAATAAAACCCGGTTATCTCTCGAAGCCATCATTATCACTAGACAACAAGACTATGATTACTATCCTTCCCAGAACTACAATGACTATAGATCTCCATCCTTTGATTACCAAACCAACCCAATCTACAATCAAGAGGGATATGTTGATCATAACACCTACCCTCCCTAGTATTCCACTGAATATAGGTCATCTCCATTCTTTGAACAACCTAAGATGACCTACTATCAGGGGGGGACCTGAGAACCTTGATTTCTTGACTCCTTTAGATTTAAACCAAACCCATGCTAACCTAAACCAAACCAGTCAGTTCAGGTGAACCAAGTCGAAGACAGGGTGTTAGCTAACTTGAGGAACACCATCCAATCTTTAGAAGCTCAGCCAATACCATGCATTGAAGCATTGGAGCCTTTGATCAAAAAGATGATGAACTTAATAGTTCTCTATTGGATTTGCTCCAAAATGCTAGGGATAGGGACCTAGGTGAGTTTCTACTTGGGAACTTGTCAAGGTTGAGGATGAAATTTATGGTTGCACTAGTCAAATCTTGGGATGATTCTCAAAATGAACCCTCTTCAGGAGAGCCAATGTCTGAACCCGCTCAGGAGCCTGCTGGGGGGGATAAATATTCGGAGATTGGAGATGACCAGATTGTTCTAGAGCAACTCTTTGAGGATGAATCGATTGATTCACCCGAGATCCCCATGCCAGGAAACGAAGAAAAATATGTCTCTTGGATCATGAAATGATATATGATTTTCAGACATATATAAATGAGGATCATGAATTCTTTGATTCTGAGGGTGAGCAATCTCTTTGTGAAGTCTCACTTGAGCTTAAGGAAAATGATTTTAGTGAGATAAACGGGCTTGAGGAATCTGATAAATAATTTGATAGCTCAACTATTGAAGATTCTGATTCGGTTGGGGTTAACTTGGAGGATCCGAATCTTGATGATTCAATCAGTGACCCCATTCCTCATCTACACCCGAAAGAGCTAACTTCTGAGATCATTGTGCCCAAGTCAATCTTGACTCAGCCACGATTTCTGGACTTGGGTAAATTTTATGGGGTGAGCGGTATGCTAGAGGTCTTGGAGCCTGAGCTCTTATTGTTGGAGGATAGAATTGTTGAAATAAAAATTTGGGAGGCTAATTATGAGGAACTTTGATTTTGGATCTAAGGGTATCTGAAACAACCTACTTTCTACCAGGACCCTTATGATATCTTTCACATGCAACCCAAGCTCGAAATAACTGATTATTTTTCTGAGCTGAACAATAAGTGGACTTTCGCACCTAATGAACCATTTTTACACATTATTTGACACTTTGGTATTGGGGTGCACACCACCAAACCGCAGACCCGGCCTCGTAAGCTCAACAATCTTCTATTCTAGATGATTTTCATCTAGAACCTGAGAACCACTCGACCCTGGGGCATTGGTCTACATCATAATCTGGTCCACATCTGTGGACATCTTCTGCTGACGGGTTTCAGGGTCAACCTTCTGATTTTGATTCTGACTCACACTTGTGAATTCTCAATTTCTTCCTTGTATGTATATTATGCCTAGCTAAAGGCATTAAATTTAGCACATGTTTATATTTCACATTCTCTACAGAGCTAACAGAATTTCTCATGATATTTGGGTAATATTCTATTTACTGCACCCTTTTCATGTCTTTGTTTCTACAATGAGGACATTGCATCATTTAGGCATGGGGGGGTGGATAATCAATTCCTAAAATCATTTTGTTAACTCCATAGAATTTCCTTTAGTTTCTATAAAATAAAAAAATTTGAAAATTTGAAATAGATTAAAGAAGAAAGAAATTAGGAAAAGAGAACTTAGGCATTTGGAAGTTATTAACTTTAGGAAATGATACGATGGAACCTGAATACTTAGACTCTTCTGATCTTCGGCCTTAATCAGCTCGAGTATTCACTCGAATGTGAATTTAGTCTTGAGCCCTTGCTAAGTCAACTTCATTTTAATTCGGTAAATAATTTAGGATGATAAGTACGTGACTTATCAACCCACCCTCTAATTTGAGGGGATTTAAGTCTAAGCATCTATACAATATTCACACTGACTCACTTTTCGATGATTTTTATGGAAATTGGGTAGCTAATGAACCAACTAGGGTGGTATGGTTGGCAAGTTGTCGTGGGTAACAACCCATTGGTCGGTTGTCCAGAGCCTAGCCATGAGACCATTTTCTTTGTACTGCCTTTAGGTAAACCTTAGATCAGGGAAGCCACCTACTTTTAAAAAAAAGAGAGAGAAAAAGAAACACCCAAAAAGAAAAAAAAAGAAAAAGGAGAAAATGAAAAAAAGGAAATAATAAAGCCACACTTGACCGCACGTGTATGGCTGGCAAGTGGTCGTGGGTAACAACCCATTGACCAGTTGTCCAGAGCCCAGCTCACAAAAATGCACAATAATTCCCAAAACACTTAGGGAAGAAGTGGGGAAGTAGAATAAGCTGGGGAGATATACACTGGGTTCGCCCTTGTGTTGACCCTATAAATAAAAGTAGGGAGGAAGCTACTAATTGAAAAGATAAACCTTTAGGCAAGGTCACCAAAGGTTGTAGAAACGCGAAGTCTATCTTAATGGCCTCTTAGTGAGTCTTTCACTCTTGTCACTAGATGCTTAGCACTTAGTGTCCTTTTCAAGTCTTGGGTGGGTCAGGTAGCCGTAAAAGGTTATCTCAACAATCTCAAACTACAAAAGTCCAAAAAAAATAAGAAAAGAAGAAAAACAAAAAAATGTATTTTCCCTTTTCAAATAAGGCGAGGACATGGCCGGTTTGCATTCTGGCAAACACCCGGGTACTGTTGAGTTTTCGTTGTTTAGGACCTTAGTTGAAAATTTCTATTGTTAATAAACGACTTAGGCCTAAGCAATTAGTCCTAATTCTGATTTTGTACATAGCAATAAGTTTAATTTTACTAGGGACTAGCAAAAGATGGGCATGGTGGTATGATGTAGACACATATATTTAGGTTAAAATGCCTATTCATGCATGCTCCTAAGGTTAGATTTGCATTTCATGTTATAAATATTGTATATAATAGATCATTCTGCATTTAGAGTAGTAGTATATATTTTAGGTTATTTAGGTCTTTTTATGGTTAGGAGACAAGAAGACTTATTTCAGGGCCTTAGATGGATGATCGTACTGTATGGATATGATCAGGATGACGATCGGAGTCTAATACCTTCGAAATCAACTAGATCGAAGTCCCGTAGCATCATATGAAGTTTGAGGAAGATCAACAACTAGGGGGCAATGCGACATCCATACAGGTTTCGAATGGAAAATCCAACCATATGGATGGATCCTGAGCGATGATCGCAGTCCAACAACGTGGGAATCATCTCGATCTAAGCACCATGGCACCCTCTACAATAGAAAAAAGAATGGATAGCCCAGATAGCCAGGCCGCCCAACATCGGCCAGCAACGCTTGCTCCCACCTCTCCATCATCCGCAACCTTCTTGCCCAGCCATTGGATCTTGATCCAATGGCAAAGAAGCTCTCCCCCACTGCAAGCGTTAAGTCATCCACTTGACATAGCAGACGTCTTGGCATGTGGGTTGGGGTGTTGGACTCTAAGGGAGGGGTGCGAGTTTGAATCCCTATAGCCCAACCAATTAGAAATTGAGTGCGTTGCAGCAGCACAACACACGCGCAGCAACTACGCAGCGTATGCTAGCATGCATACGCGTAACATGGTGCGAGGAGCACGGGCGCTTGGAGTGCACAGCGCCAGTAGGGATATGAGTGGGTCCTCAGCGACAGTTGCACGGGCCTTTAGTGATGCTTACAGCTGTCACTAATGGCCCGTACGCACCATCAAAGGAGTTGAAGGCAAGGATCTTCAACGACTGAAAGGGCAGATCTGTAGCGACGTTTACGGACGTCAGTAATGACCCAGATGCGAATTTGTTCTTCCTCCTCCGCTATAAGGCCTACCCACTACCATTCCAAACCATCTCTTCCTTTCTTCCTCTCAACACCTCCAAGGCTCTAGAGAGAGCTTGTCCGAAGCCTGGGAAGCTCCTCTAAAGTAGAAAAGAAAATAGTTTTCCCACCTCTCATCCCCATTCGTGGAGCATCCTGCGGCAGTCCTGTCACTACCCTTCGGGAAGAAGATCCTTGCCGCGATGCCGTCTTGCCCCATCCTCCGTCATCCGGCTGTGTCCTCCTTCGTCCTGCTCCTCACCACCTTCCTCCAGGCAACGTCAAAGCGAGTCATCCTCCAAGCAACCTTCAAGGGGAATTCACTCACCTCTTTCTATCTTTCGCTTTCATAGTGTAGTTTTTCTGCTTTCGTAGTTGTAACAAACATTTATTCATAAATAGATGATTGTTTCTCTATCCCTCTATCTCTACTTTTTTAGTTCGCAAGTAGATTAGCTAGATTTCATCGACCTGATCTCTTGCCCTATTAAAAATACCAAAACAATTAGAAAAGACAAAAACGACAAAAACAAATAAAAGTGAAATGCGGATTTTTCAAAACTAAACATTCGTCTCCTTGTGTTCGACCCGAGACTCAATTTTGAGTTTCGGTTATAAATTTTATCTGATAGACACATTTTGTGAGCTACGACGACAGGTCCTCCGAACCCCAATTTTAATTCGTGAAACGCACCTCCATCACCTACACTGCACTTGAACCCACCCAACCTTGAACCAAACCATTTGGTTAAAGTTAACCAGGTCTAAGAGAAGGTGTTGGCTAACTTAAGGAATACCATACAATCTTTAGAAGCTCAGCCAACACCTTGCGTTGAATAATTGGAGCCCCTAATTGAAATGATTGACGATCTTCACAAGTATTTATTGGACTGGCTCCAGGATGTTAAGAATAAGGACCCGGGTGAGTTTTTACTTGGGAAGCTATCAAAATTGAGGATGAGATTTGTGATTACTTTAGTTCAATCTTGGGATGATTCCCAGGATGAACCCCCTTCAAGAGAGCCAATGTCAGAACCCATTTAGGTACCTTTAGGGGAGCACACATTTTATGAGATAGGGGTTGACCAGGTTGTTCTAGAGCAGTCACATAAGGATGAATCAATTTCTTCACCTGAGGTCTCTGAGCCGAGGTATGAGGAAACATATGTCTCCATGGAACAAAAAGTGATTGATTATTTCAAGACATACATCAATGCGGATTCAGAATTCTTTGATTCTGAAGGTAAAGAATTATTATGCGAAGTCTCACCTGAGATTACATTACATGATTTTAGTGAGACAACTGGGCCTGAGGAATTTGATAAATCATTTGATGGCCCTAAAATTGAGGAACTTGATCCTGTTGGTGCTTGCATGGTGGATTCAGATCTTCATTTCATGGAGGATTCAATTCATAGCCCCAATCCTCAATCACACCCCATTAGGCTTACTGACGATTCTGATTTTGAGATCACTAGACCTAAGTCAATTCTGATTCAGCAAAAAATCTTGGACTTGCACATTTTAGATGGGATGATTAACATGCAAGAGGTTCCCGAATATGAAATCTTGACTGTGGGGGATAGGAATTTGGAAATGAAGCTCTGGGAAGCCAATTCCAGAGGAAGCAAAAGATTCAGACTAAGGGTTCCAATTTTTCTGTAACTACCAACCTTCTACTAGGACCCTTGTGACATCTTTGATTCAGAGGATGTCCAACCCAAGTGCACATTCATTGATTATCCTTTTGAGCTTAATTTCTCTGTAATCTGACTTTTTCGTCTTGGGTTGCATCCTAACAAATCGCAGGCCCGACCCTGCTTGCATGCTGATCATAGGTTTTGGATAATTTTTATCTAGAACCTTAGATATACTCAAGCATGGGGCATGGGTCTACACCATAATCTGGTCTACAGCAGTGGACATCTTCTCCTGGCAAGTCTAAAGACAGATTTTCTTATTTTGATTCTGACCTGCACCTGTGAATTCTTTATTTCCTCTTCCTTGTATAGTGTGCCTAGCTAAAGCCACTAAATTTAGCACGTATACAGTTTCTTTTCACCTTGGAGCTGACCTGTTATTCATGCAATTTAGGTGCTTTTTACTCTACTCCACTTTATTTCTTGTCTTCTTATTACAATGAAGACATTGCATTAGATAGGCATTGGAGGGTGGATATTCATCTCTGAATTATTTCATTAGCTTTAAAGATTCTTTTTGTTTTCCTTTTATTTACTAAAAAAAAATTGTGGAATTAGGAAAGAGAACTTGGGCTTTAGAAATTTTTTAATCTGAGAGAATAAAACTTTATGAGTTGAACACCAAGATCCTTCAGGTCTTCAGGCTTAATTAGCCTAGATGTCCACTAAAATATGGATTTGTTTATCGAGTCTTCGCTGTTAGTGCAAAATCATCGATGTTTAAGAAATGCGTTATAGTATAGGACAAAATTGCATGGTGTGTCAACGGGTGAGGCATGCGCTGGGCGTGCGTGGGGAGCCAACCCCCGTATCTTGGACAAGGGGTCAGGAACACAAAATCACTTTATTTGCTGATGTGGATTCAGTTGGTTACGAGGTGGGACTAAAGACCCCCCTGTTCTTCGCGAGGCAGCAGCAGGAGTTGATCTTCCAATTGCAAGTGGAGATATGGCTGGCTACTTCGATTGTTAGCCTGGGCATGCACCTGGAATGAGACCGCATCACCTGGAGGAAGAACTGTTGAAGAACTCGACCAAAGCACTATAGCCGAGGTCAGAGAAGACAGTTGCAGCAGCAGAGGTCCAGCAAGTACTTGAAAAGATGAAAATGGCCTATCAGCCACATTAAAAGTGCTCAGGAGCTTCACTGTGGCACGATGAGGGAGATGGCAGGAGTGGCGTGTAGTGAGAGTGGTTGTGGTGGGCTAGTGAAGTCGAGATGTGAGTGTGGAGGTAGAGGTGTTCGGGGAGGTGCAGTAATCCCCTCAATTTCTTAAGCGATTTTGCTCACGTGGACACGGTGATGGTGCAGGAATAGGAGGCAAGTGGTTTGGTGGCATGTAGCAGGTTGTCAGGGTCATCGCCGGAGGTATGCCGGAGATGGGGGAGACGATGATGGAGCGGCAGATTTGCGGTCAAAAATGAAGTTTGGAGGTGCTGAGGTGATCAGTCAATGAAGAGGATCTATGAAGAGGTGCTAGTGGACGAGGAGGATGCAAAGGAGGCGTCGACTATGATGAGCCGGTGTCAGAGAAGGTGAATGCTCCGAGGAGTACAGTGATGAGGAGGGGACTGGAGAGTGTCACACTGGTATTGTGAGACGCGGATTATATGCAGGAGTTAGAACCTGCCATCTATTATGGCGGTCGGCGTGGGAGTTGGAGGAAGAGGGTCATCGGAGCAGGCCTTGGAGCATGCTAGAGAGGAAGAGGAAGAATGTTTTATCGTCCAAAAACTTGCTAAGCAAGTGAGGAATGCCAGGGGAGGTCATTTATAAGGCTTAGGGAAGCTTAAAGAATTGGAAATAAGCTTGCTTAGGATTCAATAAGAATCCCATTGATTTCTTGGGTTTGCTTGCATGAATCAGTGAGTTTTAGGAATTAGAATTGATCCTAATAGGTTTCCCTAAGTGTGAACATTAATCCCACCAAATTTGGTGGGATTTGATTGGCATTTTAGTAGGATTCTGCTTGGTCAAAGCTTTCCTAGAGGTTGGTTGACCTCCAATGGTAGCATGGACAAATATGCAAAAAAATGAAGTTAAGGGGCATTTTGCAATGATTTTGAAAGCTGAGGGGTTATTTGAGAGAATAAGAGTTACACTTGGTCTAAAATGCAAACTAGGTCGAAATAATCTCAGATTGGGCCCAAATTTTCGTAGAAACCTAATTTATACCCAAAAGATTTAATGGTGAAGTAGGATTTTGGTTTTGACCAAGTTTGACTGGGTAAATTTTGAAGAAGCCCAAATTAAGGCAACTTTCTATCTATAACTCTGTTTTTGGTTAAAATGGGCTCTGGTGATCAAATCAAAGATACCAAACCCTATAGAATATTTTTATATAAATTTAGAGGTTTAGGTGAATTTTATTCTATCCAGAACCTTAGCGAATTAAGCAGGTTAGTTTTTAGTGTTTCAGATATCATTTAATTCTTGAAATGCGTGAAAATCCCTTATTGTATGCATGGACCCACTTATTAGACATTAATGGTCATATGACCTTTAATAAACCCCTGAAGTACCCTGTGGTTATTCTATATTTGTGAAATGCAGTTAAAATTGCAGAAATAACCCTGGTTTCTTATCTTCTTCTCAAAATAGAACATTATGCTTATATGACCCTTTGATGGTTATGTAGGAGCTTTTATCAACTTTATCAAACCAAATTGAGTTAGTTATGGCTCTTGATGGTGTTCCCATCATACCCCTATGCCTAGCTTTTTCTAGTCCCTTAGCAAAATTTTATGGACCAAACTAGATATTTAGGTCGGATGTAACCGTCAAGATGCCTTACTAAGCCACATCTTTAGGAAACATATCTTAATACTAATAATAGGCCTGGAGGTACTCAAGTACTAGCCCAGATCCAGACTTTACTAGCTTTCACCTCAGTCTGCCACGAAGGTTTCTAAGGCCTGCAGGAATTATCTTAAGGTTTGTTGGACCAGAGGTTAAAGCACCCATGCTTGTAACATGGTTAGCCTAGGTTCAGTTTGCCAGTGCATTTTTGGAAGAGTGAGATAGAAGAATTTTATTTGTGGAGAGCTCTCTCTCTTTTTCTTTTCATTATCTTTTTCCTTAGATCCATCTTTGAATTGGCCAAAAACACGTTCTGTATCAGATTCCTTGTCCCCACCATCAATCTTTGTAGGATCCCTAGTAATCGATGCTTCAAGATAGCACCGCCCATGGCAACCCCCAGAACCTTGGCTTTCGACACTTTGGGATAGTGCTACCCATGGCATTCTGTAGCTAAATCCAGACCCTGGAAATCGACATTTCGTGATAATGCAGCCCATGGCATCTGAATCAGCACAAGGTGCTTACGTGCCCCTGGTAGGATATTTAGATATCCTAAGAGGCAAGCACCGAGGAGATGATATGTTATTGCATATCTTCGAGGGGAATTTCCTGCCTCTCCACGTTGGGAACTCGTACAAATTAACTTGTGTTTTCGAGCAGCTCCTAATCTAGATCTTAGGACCATTTTTAGAATAGCATAAATGCTTTTTTTTCATGATTTCATATTTAAGTGCATTGACCTAGACTGTGTGCAATTTAGGGTGCTTAAGTTACCGAGTCCTGCAAACCAGAGGTCAGTTAATGGGGACGAATACTACCTAAGCCTTAGACCTAATAAATAAGCTTTGCATTTTCCTCAACCTCTTGAGGATTAATTTGGATCTTGATAAGTATGTGACTGTTTAAATCTCAGAATAGATCCAAGAGGCCTAAGGTCGGTATTCGCCAATAATCCCTTAAGTTTTAGCCTCCCAGATCTTAATTCATCATTGAATCCAATCTAGAAGCTAGGTAAGTTCCATATTATTTTGAAGGGACTCAATTTTTTTCTTTGTCATTTTGCTTCTTTCTTAACTTTTCAATTTACCACCCTCCTTTTTCTCTTTTTTCTCTCAAATGGATCTTCTTTTTCAACCTCCTTTTTTTTTTATGAAATCCTTTCTGTGAGATTTGATTTTCACGGTGTCTTGCACTTTAATGCCCCCCCATGCCTACGATTTGCAATGTCCTCATTGTAAATTAAGTGGGTTCGAGTTCATCTTAGATCGTACATTAGAACAGGTTCAAAGGGTGGGTGGATGGGTCGGGGTGATTGTTGCGGATGATTTCAATCTCTGGTACATGTACCAGAGGTGGAGTTGACTGTTCTAATGGATGAACCCTAAAGTGCAATATGAGTTCAGCAATGATTTATGTCAAAAATGGATTTTGGGTTTTTCAAAAAGATGACAGGTTGCCTCCCATTAAGCTTTAAGTTTAACGCCATCAGCTAGGTGTAATAGGCTCAGGGAGAATGGAGATCAAAAGATAACTCAACCAAGTTTGTGTTAGTGAGTTCAATGAATGGTTTGAGTCTCTGACAGTTCATGATAAATGGTTCAGAATCATGGCTGAGTTAACTGATTTCTATAGCCCCATTTCCAAAAACATGTCTGACAAGGAATGGTCCAATCCATTTTGATCTGAGTTTTCCTGGGAATAGTTTCAATTTAGCAACAAATAGTAGGACCTTGTGACTAGGATGGAAAATTTTTCTTGAAATGTGCTTGTCATGAAAGGCTTTAACTTGTTCTTTGTAAATTAACAAGTTCTCATACGTGTCATTGTGTAGTTCCTCGATCTTGGTCATTTGTAATTGTCGGTGGGTACTAGCCTTAAAATGATCTAGATTGTGCTTTTGTACTGCCTAATAAGCCTTGTGCTCCTTTTCGACGAGTAGGTGACATGCCTTCCCGTACACGAGTTTGAACGAAGACATACCTAATTAGGTTTTGTGGTGGTCCTATAGGCCCACAAATCTTCCAGGAGGCAGGACAACCAATCCTTCCTATTAGATCGGATAGTGACCTGAAGGATTTTCTTGATCTCTTGATTTGATAGTTCAGGTAGTCCGTTGGTTTGGGGGTGTTAAGGAGTCAAGATTCAATGTGACACCCCATACTTTATCATTAGGGATCTGAACTGTGCATTGGTGAAATGGGTCCCTCCATCAGAGATGATAGCACATGGGACACCAAACCGTGAGAAGTTGTGCTGATGAATGAGCTTGATTAACACCTTATGATCATTGGTTTGGGTCCGGACAACTTCAACCCATTTGGACATGTAATCCATAGTAAGGGGAATGTATTTGAAGCCATCCACTTTAGGAAAAGGGCCCATAAAATCAATCCCCCATATATCGAAGATTTCACACACGAGAATCGACTGTAAAGGAATCATATTGTGGTGGCTCATGTTGCCCAGGGTCTAGAAGCGAGTGCAGGCCTTACAGTAATCATGTGCATCCTTAATGATTGTAGGCCAATAAAAGCCACACTAGAGGACTTTAGCTATGACTTTATGTCCAAAGAAGTGTCCGTCGCAGGCCTAGTCATGGAAGAAGGACAAGATGTGCTGAATTTCCACTTCTGGGATGCATCGTCTGATGATATGATCAGCACCAATGCAGAAGAGGTACGGCTCTTCCCATATGTAATACTTGGCATTAGAAAGCAATTTCTCTTTCTTGGCTTCAACCACTCAAACGAGATCTGATGAGATGCCAAGTAATTAACCAAATCAGTGTACCAGGGAAGTTTCTCACCAATAGTCAAGAGGTGTTCATCAAGAAAAAGCTCTATGATTGGTATGGAAGGGTCGATGATAGCAGAAGGAAGGCGGGACAAGTGATCAGTTACCACATTCTGTTTTCCTGCCTTGTCACGAATCTCGAGGTCAAATTCTTACAATAGCAAGGTCTAGCAGATTAGTCAAGGTTTCATGCCCTTCTTTGAGAGAAGGTGCCTCACTACGGTGTAATCCGATTATATGATAACATGGGAACCCAAGAGATAAGATCAAAATTTTTCTAAGCGAAATACTACAGCTAGCAACTCTTTCTTAGTAACTAGATAGTTACGCTGAGCCTTCTCAAGTGTCTTGCTAGAGTAGTAGATGACTACGGGTTTCCCATCAATTTTTTGCCTAAGCACCACACCTACTGAATAGTCAGATGCATCGCACATGATCTCAAAGGGTTGAAACCAATTAGGGGATTGCAGGATAGGCACTTGGGTGACTCGATCACGTAGATTTTCAAATGCACAAGTGCACTCCTCATTGATTTCGAAGGGGACATCTTTTAATAAGAGATTAGTCAGGGGGTGCACGATTTTCGAGAAATCAGGAATGAATCAACGGTAAAAATCAACGTGCCCCAGGAAAGATCTGATGTCCTTAACCGAGCTAGGGATAGGTTGTTTGGAAATCAAATTAACCTCAGCCCGATCAACGTAGATGCCATTCTAGGTGATAAGATGTCCCAGGATAGTTCCCTCAGGAACCATGAAATGGCTCTATTCCCAGGAAAGAACCAAATTCACATCAATGCACTGCCTGAGGATGTGGACCAAGAGTAGGAGGCAATCATCGAAAGACTCCCTAAATATCGAGATGTCATCCACTAAGACTTCAAGGTAATCACCTACCATATGAGAGAATATGGTAAGCATGCACCGCTGAAAGGTGGCGGCTGCATTGCAGAGCCTGAAATGCATCCTGTGGAACACGTTCATTCCATAGGGGTAGGTGAAGGTAGTCTTTTCTTGGTCCTCAGGATGGATTTCCACCTAGTTATAACTGAAGTACCTATCCAAGAAGTAGAATTATCCATTTCTCGCCAATTTCTCAAGTACCTGATCAAGAAATGGCAGTGGGAAATGATCCCTCTTCGTGGAGGCATTCAGTCTTCGGTAATCAATGCAGACTCTCCATGAGTTTGCAAGATGGGTCGGAATGGTTTCTCCGGTCTTATTGTAATCATGGTGAGCCCTTCTTAAGCACAACCTGGATTGGACTCGCCCAACGACTATCTGAGATCAGGTAGATGATCCTAGCATCTAACCACTTAATGATCTCTCTTCTCACGACATCCTACAGGTTCAGATTCAGACGTCTCTGCATTTCATGGGATGGTCATGAGCCCTCTTCAGTATAGATGCGGTGCATGCAATACAAATGGCTGATTCCAATCAAGTCATTGAGAATCCAACCAATGGCTCTCTGATGCTGTTGGAGGATAGAAATCAATCGTGTTTCCTGATCAGAGGTTAGTCGAGAATTGATGATCATAGGAAAATGCGATTAGAACCCAAAAAGACATATTTGAGATGATCAGGGAGGGGCTTCAATTCCATGAATGGATTATCAGCAGTAGCAGGAAGTTCAGGGTTGGTTTCGAAAGCAAAGGTAGTAGCTGTAGGTGTGTCTAGGTCTGGTCTAAGCTCCTCTAACTATGGGGTTTGATCCTCTTATGATTGAATATCAGGGATAAATGGGTTTTCCTCAACAAATGGTTCTTCAACCACAGATTCGATATTGCAGATCTGCTTGATAACCCCAAAGTTTATTCCTTTTTGGGCCTTAAAGATATCAATTTTCAATGTTTTGTCCCCAAATTTTAATTCAATCTGGCCCTCTTCACAATTGATGTTGGCCCTAGCTGTGGCCAAAAATGGTCTCCTTAAGATGATCGGTGTACCTTCAATTTCTCAGGAGCAACCATGTCTAGTACAATCAAGTCTACGAGAAAATAAAAATAATGCATTTGAACTATAACATCTTCGAGAATTCCTTTAGTTGACTTGATGGATCGATCTTCTAATTGCAAAGTCATCTCTGTCAATTTTAGCTTAGATTCTTCAAAGTGGTCTAATAGGGATGTGGGTATCAAATTTATGGAAGCTCCTAGGTCCAATAAAGCTCTGTCAAACTGTATATCATTGATTGCATAGGAGAGCAGAGGGGTGCATGGGTCTTTTGCCTTAGATGGGAGTTTGCTCAAAATGATGGAGCTGGCTTGCTCCGACAATACGATCGGATTCTCGCCTTTGGTTCGTGGCTTACACTTAGGTGTACATACATCTTTCAGGAATTGTGCATAGGTCGGTACATGGTGTATTGCATCCATCAAGGGGATGTTTATTTGGACTTGCTTGAAGAGCTTGACCAGGTCCTCCTCAAGTGCCACGATTTTGGGTTTCCTCTTTCCCTTGGTCAAGGCCTCAGGAAATGGAACCTTAGTTGGTTCCTCTAGGATTGGGTCAAGCTCTTTATCAGAGATAGGGGTGTCCTAGATGACCAATCTAGGGTTAGGCTCTACAGAATCAGGCTTGTTGTGGCTAAGAAATGTTGGGTCCTATGTTGCTTTGCCACTACAGGTGATGATGGAGTTTATTCCTACCTGATTCTAGTTTGGGTTAGGCAAAATAGGTGTCTGCTGTTGAAATCCAGAGTATAAAGTTGAAGCATCCATCCTGTCACATGATGGAGTAGAAGGGGCTTGATAAACATAATGTGTGTGGCCTTGATTTGGGTTCATAATGCATCTTTGATTCGGCATGTTATTCGGGTTATGAAGAGGTTGAGAAGGAAGTGCACCAGGCTAGCAAGCACTTGCCAGTTGGGCTAATTGATTGCAGAGCTTAGTGATTTATTCTTTGTGTTGTTTCTCCATATCAACCAAGGTTTGAAGAATCAGGGAGGTCTGGTCCTCCTTAGGTGGGCCAGATTAGAAGTTTTGATTAGGCCTTGGTTTAGTGGCCTGATATGGTCGCGAGTTTTGTGGTTGGGGTTGGAATTGAGGTCTCGGATTCGAGTTATTTCCCAACCACGCAAAGTTGGGATGATTATGACATCCAGAGTTGTAGGTATTAGAGGAAGGATTGTTCTGGACAGCGTGGAGATCCTCGCAGGCATGAGGAACTCTAGAAAAATCTGGATCCAAGGATTCAGAGTTCCCCCAACTGTGGTGGGTTGGCCCAGAGTTTCCTCCAAGGTCGAAATCAGATGGGGGTGGATAGGCATCCATCCCTTGAGAGTTGTAGAGGTTGTGTGCAGCCTCCCTACTTGAGGGTGGGTGTGTGTATGTGCTTTGCGATGCAGTGGTGGTCTTGTGTAGATATCGATTGATGTCATCCACCTTTTTCTCAATGATAAAGACCTTATCCAATTGACTGGCTAACAACTCCAAGTCAACGGATGTGGAAAGGCCTCGGGTCTCATGTACCCTCTGATTGTTTATCAATGCACGGCTAGATGTCGAGTCATACGCACCCATTGACTCATTGTTTCAGGAGTTTTTGCACATATTTTGAGAATTCCCCAAATCTCGTCTTCATGTTGACCCATGATGCTGCCACCATAGGTTGCATTGACAGAAAGCTTGATGTTGTCACGGAGCTTGTGGTAAAAGGATTGGACTTGTTCCCACTTTGGGGCTCCGTGATGGGGGCATTTGTGCATGAGATCTAAAAAATGATCCCATGCCTCATGTAGAGATTCTCTTGCTCCTTGGGAGAATTGCGTGATTTGGTGCCGCATTGCATTAGTTCGGCCTATGGGATAGAACTTTTGTAGAAAAGCAGTATGAAGTTCTTCCCATGTGTTGATCTGGTGAAGGTATGTCTAATACCAATTGGAAGCTTTGTCAACTAGAGGGAAGGAGAAGATTTTCAAGAGTAGACCGTCTCGACTATGCAATTCTGTCCTAAATGTGTGGGCCAGATGCTTTTAGATTCTTGATGTGTTGGAAAGGATCGTCGGAGCTCAAGCCAAGAAATTTTGGGGTCATGTGAAGCATACAAGGCTTGAGCTCCACCTCTGGTGCTCCCACAAGAATGTTGATTCAAGGTTCAATCTCCATCGCAGCAGGATTATAGTGATCTCGCATTTGAGGACGTGGTGGTGGGTTGATGTAGGCATTAATCCAATCTCTGAAATCAAAGAATTGTTTTGGTTCAAAGTTAGGTTGTTCTGGATGATCCATGGTTGTAGCAGGAGATTCAGTCTCAGAATCAGAGGATATGTCAATATGGTTGGGTTGTTGCACAAACATGGAGGTTGAGGCTTGGCCTCAATGAGAGTGAATAGCTAATGGAGGCCTCAAGAGTGGTCTTAAGGACCTCCTCCCAAACATGCACCGATGGAGAAGATGAGGGATAGAAGGTGTGATGGACCCAATCATGACATCCAAAGATTTTTGGATGACTATAGAGGTTTGGGGCGGATGACACCCCTGGATCAGAAAGTCGTCCACCTAAGAATTACCTAGGCAGCTAGTAAGGGAGAGTCCCGCAAAGACCCCTGCACTGTTGAGTGTCCCCACAGGTTACAGGGTTTCCCCCACCGGACCTTCCTTATCACTGAGGATCTAGGTAGACTAGAATGGATAACTTAACCTCTTAAGTCTACCAATTTTAAGTTTAGAGCTTGGGTGATTAGGATTTCACTTGAACTTTAGGATGTTTTTGTGTGTGGTGACCTAATTTGAAGATTGGTTAACCCCGCAAGGTTGGTCAACTTCACCTGATTTGTCCTTGATTATTAGGTCCCACTTTTAGGATTCAAGTGAGATTTAGAGCTTGATTCTTAGGGTTTGCTTGTTTGTAAGTTCAATGAAAGCTTATGACACACATAATTTGGGAAGATTGAATCCTTTTTAAGCAAGTGTGTCTCTAGAAACCTAGAATGAAACCTTAATTGGCTCTAATTGGTCCAATCAATTAATTCCAAGTCTGGCACATAGGGCTCAATCAAGAAAGTGGTAGCCCTTGGTGTCTTAAATCCCTAAATAGGTGCAAGAATCAGATTCAAGATTTTTTTATAATCAAATCAGGCAACTTGATGATTAATTCAAAGTAGAAAATGCAAGTTGATCCTAATTGATTTCTTCCTTTTTTAGCTTTTCTTAGAATTAGGGGCTTAATGGAGCAAGAGATGAGATTACCTGGCCCTGGAGTGTTTGATGTGCGGTTGATCTTCTTCCAATGAATCCCTACACAGATCACAAATAAGGAGATAAATAAAGTTAGTGCTAGATCAGAAATTGTAATCAGAGAAATCAAATTCCGTGTTGCTCCCCAACAATGGTGCCAAGATGTTAACGCGAAATCGTCGATGTTTAAGAAATGCATTATAGTATGGGACAAAATCTCATTAAACACTTAAATTTATAACTCAAAAAGGTCTGAGATTGAATGCAGGGAGTAGGTAGCAATTAATCTCAAGATAACAATTTAAGTACAAGATAATCAATTTGTAACAAAACTCTAAGCAATAATGATATATAAATGAAGGCAAATGTCAATAGTGCAAAAAGAATAGGCTAGAATGGTGATTTGAATCACCAATTTACCCTAATTACAATAATAGAAATATCTCAAAAGTATCAACCACTTTAAATCCACGCAAGCTCAAGTGCACAGTGCAGTTTGTCAGACAGATCAAACGATGGAGCTTGCAATCAGACAACTTAAACTCCTCTTTGCTACAGTGCAAAGGCATTGTTCTCTTTTTTTCTTTGTTCAAGAAAAGGCGCAGCACAGATGTACGATTGCGTCGTAGAGATGAAGTGTTGAGAACAGAGGCACGAAGGGCAAAAACCCCCCCTCTCTCTCTCTTTTTCTTTCACTTCTCTCTCAAAATCTCACTTAATCAGGTCCCCAATTGGGTAAATAGGTGAGTAACCAGATGCTGGCTAGACCCACATGGCATGTCGACGGGTGAGGCGTGCATTAGGCATTCGTGGGGACCCGACCCCCGTGTCTTGGGCAAGGGGTCAGGAACATAAAATCACTTTATTTGCTACTGAGGCTTTAGTTGGTTATGAGGTGGGACTAAAGACCCCCTATTCTTCACAAGGCAGCAGCAGGAGTTGATCTTCCAATTGCGAGTGGAGATATGGCTGGCTACTTCGATTGTTAACCTGGGCATGCACCTGGAATGAGATCGTGTCACCTGGAGAAAAAACTACTGAAGAACTCGACTAGAGTGCTGCAGCCGAGGTCGAAGAAGACAGCTACAGCTGCGGAGGTCCGGCAAGTATGTGAAAAGATGAAAATGGATTATCAGCCACATTTGAAGTGATCAGGAGCTTCACTGTGGCACCACAAGGGTGATGGTGTTGGTGGCATGCAGTGAGAATGGTCGTGGTGGGCTGGCGAAGTCGAGATGTGAGTGTGGAGGTAGAGGTGTTCGGGGAGGTGATGGGTGCAGCAATCCCCTCAATTTCTTGAGAGGTTTGCTCACGTGGACATGATGATGGTGTAGGAGTCGGAGGCGAGTGGTTTGGTGGTGTGTAGCGGGTTGTCAAGGTTGCCGGAGGTATGCTGGAGACAGGGGAGACGATAGTGGAGTGGGCAGATTCATGGTCAAAAATGAATTCTATAGGTGCTAGGGTGATCAGTCGATGAAGAGGATTTGAGAAGAGGTGCTAGCAGATCAGGAGGATAAAGGGGAGGCATCGGCTGTGATGAGTTGGTGCTAGAGAAGGTGAATGCTCCGAGGAGTAGAGCGACAAGGAGGGGACCAGAGAGTGTCGCACTGGTATTGCAAGACGCGAATTGAATGGGGGAGTCAGAACCTGCTGTCTATTGTATGTGGCGGTCAGTAAGGGAGTCAGAGGTAGACGATCGCCAGAGCAAAGCTTGGAGTAGGCCACATAGGAAGAGGAAGAAGGTTTTATGTCCTAAAAACTCGCTAAGGAGGTGAGGAATGCCATAGGGATTCTTTTATAGGGCTTAGGGAAGATTGAAGAACAGGAAACAAGATCGAAAGTTTGCTTAGGATTCAAGAAGAATCCCATTGATTTCATCGATTCGCATGAATGAATCAGTGTGTTTTAGGTATTAGAATTAATCCTAATAGGTTTTCCCAGGTGTGAACATCAATCCTACCAAATTTTATGGGATTTGATTGCCATTTGAGTAGGATTATGCTCGATTAAAGCTTGCCTGGAGCTCGATTGACCTCCAATGGGGGAAAGGACTAATCTACAAAGAAGGTGAAGAAGTTAGGGGGCATTTTGCAAGGATTTTGAAAGTTAAGGTGTTATTTGAGAGAATAAGAGTCAAACTTTGGAGCGGAGTTGGTGAGGGATGGTGAGAGGAGAGAGAGGAGAGGGGAGAGGAGAGATTGACCATGGTGAGGGATGGTCAACTTGGCGGTCGAGGGCAGGGCGGAGGAGAGAGCTGAGAGGGGAATCCCTAAGGGGTAGTGTTCGGATGGATGGTGACCGAAAAGAGAGGGAGATGGGAAGAAGGGTTAACAGAGATGTTGTCTGTTATTGCTGCCGAAGGAGAGGCCATTTAGCGGTGATCTGCCGATCCCCTCTTGTTTGTTTGGCTTGTGGAGGGCATGGGCATAAGAGAGATACCTGCACGAGGTGGAGAAGGGGACTCGATAAGTCGTTGGTCTGTCGCCCTAAGCCGACGCATAACGTTAGGCCGCCACCGCCGCCACACAACTATAAGGGTTTTACCATTGATGTTGATGTTCCAGTGTCTGAGGATACAAAGATCTTCGAACTTATGCTTAGAGGTGCTTTGGTAGGGGAGATGATGGCCAAAAATCCGCCAACAGACTGCATCAAAGGTTTGGTAAAAGCCCTTTCTCTTTTTGTTGAAGATTGGAAGATTTCTACCCTATCTCCTACGAGATTTGTTCTGTTTGGTTTGGGTATGATGGACTTCGAGTGACTTCAACTTAAATCGTCTATTTTTGAAAACCTAACTGTGATCTAGAGACTCGTCTCACCTTTTGATGGGGTCTTACTAGATAGGCTGCCTCAAAGGGTTGCCGCTCAAGTAGGGAATCTAGAAATCAGTAGTCTGCCTTTGCATCTTAGGTCACGAAGCATCGTAGCTGCTGCTTTGGCTGGATATGCAATTGTTGCTAAGGAGGTGGAGGTTGGTTTGATGGAAGGGGATGGCAGAACATTACATGTTAAAGTGGAGATTCTCAAACGGGGATCACTGCTGGAGAAGATCATACTCAGATGTGGTGGGAGTTCATGGCTTCTTTGGTTGCAACTTAAGACAATGGTGAAGGAAATCTATGAGCAGAAAGAATAGAGAACCTATGCAGAGATTGCTCGAGAGGAACATCACCTGGATCACACAGAGGGAGGTGTAGCTGAGGGAGCTCCTGAACTGAAAAAAAGGAAAGATCATCATCATAAGGAGATGGCTAAGGAGGAGATGGTTGAGATGGGGGATGACCAAATTGCACAAGAGGGTGGACAGTCTGTGCGGGAGTTGCAAGAAATTTTAGTGAATTCGGTGGTACAAAATTCTTCCTTCAATATTGAAGGCGAATTGAAATATGGGGCTGGAGCCGTGTCAAAATTAGCCTTGGGGAGGTCCCCATATAAACTACGGAAAAGAAAAATGAATTTGTCTACCAAGAAGGTGGATGAAAATTCTGTTGCTTTGTTACTTGGTGCTTAACGTAGGCTTCAAGCAAATGTGGGGGGCACTCAAAAGGGGAGATGAGCATTCTCTCCTGAAATGTGCGTGGGTCGCGCGATAAAGTTTGAAGAGCCACACTTATGAGATATCTCATAGAATGGAACATTGAATGTGCTCTCATTCAAGAAACGCATGTAGAAAGTGACAATAGCCCCATGTGGATTGATTTGAAGAAAAATGGGTATGCTGGTTGTGTGGCAGTAGAAGCAAATGGCAGATCTGGAGGGATGACCTTTTGGTGGAAGGAGGCATGCTTGAGGTCATTAAATCTAGTCACGCTATCTCCTGCAGATGTAAGTTGATCCAACGGGAGATGGAATGTCTTCTCACTAGTGTATATGGCCCATATGTGATGAGGAATTGGTCTTAACTATGGGAGGACCTGACAGACCTTGCGAGACATTCCCAGGGACAGCCATGGTTAGTCAGGGGAGACTTTAATTGTACCATGACAGAGTCTGACAGATCAAGTGGGTTAATGGACAATGCCTCCCTTGGCTTCCAGATAACAATTCAAGAACTGGGATTATCTGAATTCCCTACTGCTGGGGTGGAATTCACTTGGAGAAGCGGAAGTTGCTCGTGCTCCAAATTGGATAGATTCTTCGGGAATGCAGAGCTGATGGAAAAATTTCATTTGTCTTCGGTCGCAGGGCTGGTGCGCCCCTTCTAAGACCATACTCAATTGGTATGGGATAGTGGGGACAGTATACATGTGGGTTCCTACTTCAAGTTCAGAAGATCTTGGCTAAGAGAGCAGGGTTTTCGTGAGATGGTGGAATGTTGGTGGCGTTCTAACCAGGCTGAAGGCATTGCAACTACCAAATTGGCTACGAAAATTGCGTCATTGCGTTCCATGCTAAAGGAGTATGGCGCAATAGTTGCAGTATTGAGGAACCAAAAATGCACTGAAGCGTTGGCGGTAGTTCAGTATCTGGATGGGAAAGAGGAGGCTACCAGTCTAACTGAACAAGAGTGGTGAGACTGGAAGCAATGGCAGGACATTGTGGCTGAGGAAGACTTAAAAAGAGAAATGGATTGGTGGGAGTGCTCACGACAACTTTGGCTCAAAGAGGGGGACGCTAACACCAAATACTTTCTTTTGGCAGCCAGTGCACGTCTCATCTCCTCCATTGTGGTGGATGGTCAGGAAACTTCATCTATTCATGAAATCAAAACAGCAACTACCAGATATTTTAGAGACATTTCTCGGGCTGCAGTAAGGGGAACATGGAGGATGGCAGGATCTGTCTTCCCTCTCATCTCTACGCAACAGGCTGACAACTTGGTGACGTCCATATCTTAAAATGAGGTTTTGGAAGTAGTTAATGATCTAAATACTAAAGGTTCGCCAGGTCCAGATGGTATGCAGGTCTTCTTTTACAAAGAATTTTGGACTATGCTGAAGTGGGAGGTGATGGAGGTAATTGGGGAATTTCAAAGGGGCAATTATGGCTTTGATAAAATTAATAGATCCAACCTCTTATTACATCCAAAAAAACCAGGTGCAAACTATTTCCAGGAGTTTAGACCAATTGCTCTGTCTAACTCCATATATTTATTGGTGAGTAAGGTTTTGGCGAATAGATTAAGGAAGGTTCTTCAGGACATCATTCTCCCAGTACAATCCACCTTCCTCCCCAATAGGTCATTACAAGAATCTTTCATTATGGCACAGGAGATGGTGATGGGCTAGCATAGAAGAAAGTGCCAAGCTTTCCTCTGGAAGGTTGACTTCAAGAAGGCCTATGATTCGGTGTCATGGCAGTACCTATGGGAAATATTTAAGAGAAGGGGGTTCCCAGCAAAGTGGCTACAATGGATGGAAAGATGTATCACCACTACTTCCTTCTCACCCTTGATTAATGGAAGACTGTGTGGGACGTGGATCCAACCTCAACGTGGTGTTAGGCAGGGATGTCCTCTAGCTCCACTTGTGTTCAACCTTGCGGTTGACACTCTAGCAAGATATGCATGCAGACTATCGGAGTCAGGGCTCATTAGAGGCCATCTCCAACAGGAGTGCCTTGGCTCCAGTGTTATAATATGCTAATGATACAGTATTCTTTGTAGAAGGGAATGAACAAGTAGCTCAGGCACTATTCCACATGGTATAGATATTTGGGGAAATATCAGGTTTGAAATTGAATGGTGATAAATCTTCTTTGGTGTGTTTCAGGCTAACGGGAGAAGAGCAAACAACCATCTCCTCAACATTAGGTGCCCCATTGGTTACCCTACCAATCAGATATTTAGGCTTACCTCTAAAATGCACTAAACTAAAGAAAAGTGATTGGCACACCTTATTTGATAAATTATCTATCAAACTACAAGGGTGGAGCATCAGATATCTATCCAAAGGGGGCAGACTTATTCTCTTGAACTCAGTAATAACCTCCATCCCAATCTTTTTCTTCTCAATGTTTAAAGCACCCAAGTCCATCTGGAAGCATATTGATGTGATGAGAAAATGATTCTTTTGGAAGGGAGCAAATCATGAAGGTAAATTTTTCCAACTAGTGAAGTGGGATAGTCTATGCAAACCAAAAGACTAAGGGGTATGAGAATTAAATCCCTTGAAGAGTTCAATGATGCTTTACTGCTCAAGTGGGCCATCAAATTGTTTAATGGGGAACATAAGAATTGGGTGGATCTTATTAAAGAAAATTATGGAAGCTCGCATAGCTCTCTAGACCGGCTCCAACCAGTTAAGCCATCTCCCTTCTGGAAATCTGTGATATAAGCTATGAAGAACAACTGGCAGATGTTTAAACCTATCTTTGGTGATAGACGGTCATTTAAATTTTGGCAAGAGGAATGGTCACCTTTGGGTCAACTAAAGAATGCCTATCCAAGAGTTTATGCGGTTGACATGAACAAAGGGGCTCTGGTCTACAGTTTCTGGTCTGATGGGAGTGATGAGTGGTGAATAGAGGGGGGTGAATCTAGCAGAGAAGGCACAAGAACATGGGAGGAAAGAACACGTTTGGAGCAAGATCTGAGGGCTTTTATACTTTCTTCTGGTAGTGTAGATAGATATTACTGGGATGGAACCTTCACTCCTGCAAAAGAATATGAAAAACTCATGAGGCATTCCCACTCATTGGAAATGGATGTGATAGGAAAAAGACTATGGCTGCTAAAGATCCCAACTAAAATACAAATTTTTCTATGGCTATGCACGAGGGATGGACTGGTGACAGGTGATCTCAGACACAGAAGAATGGGTGCGGCATTGCAGTCTTCCCTGCTATGTGGTCTGCCGACTGATAGTTCCATCCTTATTTTTTCTTCCAGCATAATCACTGATGCGATATGGAGAAACGTTTGCAGGGAACCTCTCCCCACTTGGGATGACCTGTGGAAAATATTTTTGTTGCATGATAACCTACCTATTCACATGGCGGCAGTCAAGTGGTGTGTATGGAGAGCAAGGAAAGATTTTTTGTTTTAGGAGAGACCAATATGTGTGGAGAAAATTGTAAATGCTTGTTGGTCTCTCATACATATGTGGGGTTCTACGCTGTAATCATGTTTTATGTTGACTAATACAATGCTCTCCCAGATTGTTATCGGTGCACGATAGCTTTCCTTTCTGTTTCAAAAAAAAAAAAAGAGTCAAACTTGGACCAAAATGCAAACTAGGTCAAAATAATCTTAGATTAGGCCCAAATTTTGGTAGAAACCTAATTTGGACCCGAGGAATTTAATGTTGAAGTCAGATTTAGTTTTTCACCAAGTTTGACTGGGTAAATTACGTAGAAGCCTAAATTAGGGCAACTTTCTTACTATGACTCTGTTTTAGGTCAAAATGGGCTCTGATGGTCAAATCAAAGATACCAAACCCTATAGGCTATTTTTCTATGAATTTTATAGGGTTTAGGTGAATTTTATCCTATCCATAACCTTAGTGAATTAAGCAGGTCAATTTTTAGGGTTTCAGATGTCATTTAATTCTGGAAATGTGTGAAAATCCCTTACTATCTGTATGGACCCACTTATTAGACATTAATGATCATATGACCTTTAATAAACCCTTGAAATACTTCATGATTATTCTATATTTGTGAAATGCGGTTAAAAGTGCAGAAATAACCCAGGTTTCTTTTCTTCTCAAAACAAACATTATGCTTATTTGACCCTCTGATGGTTATGTAGGAGTTTTTATCAACTTTATCAGAACAAATTGAGCTAGTTATGGATCATGATGGTGTTCCCATCACTCGCCATTCTGAATTTAGTTCAAATTGGTTAAATAAGTTGGGGTGATAAGTACACGACTTATCTGCCTGCCCTCTGATTTGAGGGAACTTTAAGTCTAAGCGTCTATGCACTTTTCACATTGACTTGTTGTTCGATGATTTTTATGAAAATTAGGCAGCTAATGAACCTTCTAGGGTGGTATGGCTGGCACCTTATCGTGGGTAACAACCCATTAGTTGATTGTCCAAAGCCTAGCCACATGACCGATCTTTTCCTATTGCCTTTAGGTAAATCTTAGATCAGGAAAGCCACCTACTTAAAGAAAGAAAAGAAAAAGAAAAATATCCAAAAAGAAAGTAAAAAAAAAAAAAAAAGAAAAGGAGAAAAGAAAAGAAATAAGCCATACTTCTATGCACGAGTATGGCTGCCAAGTTATCATGGGTAATAGCCCATTGGTAGGTTGTCCAGATCTCAGCTCACCAAAATGCACGTTTAATTCCAAACACTTAGGAAGATGCGGAGAAGTAGAATAGGCGAGGGAGATATACACTGGGATTGCCCTTGTGTTGATCCCATAAAAATAAAAGTAGGGAGAAAGTTACCGATCAAATAGATACACCTTTCGGTAGAATCCCTTTTTAAGGTCACGTAGGGGCATAGAAACCCGAAGTTCATTCTGATTGCCGATCAATGAGTCTATCACATTCTTGAGAAGATGCTTAGAACTTAAATTTCTCATCGTATCTTGGGTAGGTTGAGTGGTCGTAAAAAGCTGCTCCTAAACCCTAAACTCAATAATCCAAAAAAATTAGAAAAGAGGAAAAGAAGAAAAAGATCCTTCTTTGAATAAGGCAAGGTTTGAGGCAGTCTGCATTTTGGTAGTCACTCGGGTGATGTTGTGTCTCTGTAGTTCAGGTGTTAGTAGAATTCATAAGAGTTGAAAAATAACTACTGCCTAAGAAATCCGACCTGATTCTCCTACAAATAGCAAGTAGATTTGCTAGGGACTAGTAAAAGATAGGCATGGGGTTGTGATGTAAACACATTTATATCACATAAACCGTCAATTTATGCATGTTTTTAGGCGTAAAGTTTCATCATATATTATAAATATTGCATAACATGCATCATCAAGCATTTAGATTAGGTTGTATAAATTTTAGGTTAATTTTCTCTTAATGTGGTAAGGAAATATGGCAATATATTATCAGGACCTCGAATTGAAGATCCAACCATATGGATCTGATCAGGGCAATGATTGGAGTTCAATGATTCTCCAAGATCGCCCCGATCGGACTTCCATAGCATCAGATGCAGTCCAAGAAAGAACATAGGTCAAGGGCCAAGGTGGTACAAATTCATATCTCAAATGACAAATTTGATCACACATATGGGTTCGGATTGACGATCGAAGCCCAATGGCATGAAAATCGATCCAATCCAACATCCGTGGCACCATCTGGAAGACACAGAAGATGGACAGCCATGATGGCGCCACGTGGCGCCATCACAGTCGCCCAAACAGGCCACAGCATCTCCTCTCAACTCTTGAGGAGATTTCGTGATGAGAGGTCTCGACCATTGGATGAAGATCCAATGGCCGAGATCGATTGGGAGTGAATTCTACGCGTGAGAAAGCAGCGGCATGGCTCAGCGGTCATGCACCTATAGGTGATGCGGAGAGCACGAGTTCGAGCTGCATGGAGCATCAAATTGAAGGCACGAGTGGGTGAGTGCCAAATTCACCCATTGGATCTTGATTGAGCGGCATCGGCAGTGCCATGTGGTGCAATGGATGAACGCCGAGCACGTATGCGTGCAATGACACGCGATCCAAAGCTCCATCATGCAAGGATGCACGCTAGCACTAAAGAAGTGGGCGAGAATGTCTTTAAGCCGTCGGATCGCAAGAATCAACGAATGTGCATGAGGCATTGCGTGCATGGAAGCTGAGGAGGCGGGGGGCGTGTGGAGCTTCAGCCATGTTTATGCTTTAGTGACGAATAAATTTGTCACCAAAGACATTTTCATTTAATGTTTAGCAATGAAATGACCTAATTGCCCCCTCTAATCTACACCTATAAATAGCCCTACGACCCCCACATATTCCTCATTCCTTCTTCTCTTCTCTCACCCCCTCCAAAGCTCTAAGAGCTTGTTCCAAACCCGAGATACTCCTCTTGAGTTAAAAATACAATTTTTCCACCTTCTCATCCCGTTCGTGGAGCATTCTATGGTTGTCTTCTCACCATCGTTCAGGAAGCGGATCACGCTGCGACGTTGCCCTGCCTTGCCCTCCATCATCCGTCTTCATTCTCCCTCATCCCGCATTTCACCATGTTCTTTCAGGTGCTCCATCAACACGGCTCATCCTACAAGAAGCCGTCATGGAGGATAACTTCTCGCCACCTTCTCTTTTATTACTTTCTAGCATAGATTTCTTGCTTTCTAGTGTAATAAGTAGTTGTAGTGATTAGTTATAATAGACATCATTCCATGGTTATGAAATATCTATTTATTCTATCTCTATTTTGTCTTTATTTGTAATATTCTCTCTCTCTCTTCTATTCATTATTTTTTAAGTAGATAGCTAGTTTTGATTTAATTCGACCAACTAATCTACTTTGTGACGAACAAATCAAATGCAATTTTTAATCAAATGTCCACTTCCCTGTGTTTGACCTGGAATTCCTTGTGAGTTTCGATTAAGTTTATCTGTTGATAGCTTTTCTCGCAAATTAAACTACAACGATGGGTTTCAAAACTCAACTTTGTTTGCAACAATTTCCCACTTCAGCAGAGATTGTGGATGGAAGAGTGAATGGGGTCCAAGATTTGGGTTTTGGCCGTCCAAGGGAGTTTTTCTATAAACTTGGAGATGGCTTATCTAGAGAAGTATGGAATTCTCTAGAAAGCCTCTAAGTGGCCATCCAAGTGATTGAGAGTGGATCTTATGAGACCCACTTTCCAAGGGAATGGTTGTGGACCCCTGTTGAACACTCTGAAATGAGTTTTAAAATCAATGCATTGCAATATAGTTCGAATCAGTGCGAAAAACAAATAGAATTTATTACTCAAATGAAAGTCGGAGGTCGAACATAGGGAGCAAATAGAATTCAATTGCTAATCTCAATAAATAATGTAAATGAGCACAAGAACTTAAACCAAATAATGATATTCAATAAATACTAATTTGTCACATTAGATATTTAATGAATTCTCATGTATCTTGAGATAATAAAAAAGTAGAGAAGCTAAAACAATGGTGATTTAAATCACCAATTACTCTCTAAGCATATATATCTCAAGCATTTAACCAATTTAAATATCTCAATAATAATTCTAAATCAAGCTTTCACAGTATCAAGCCTCAAATCAGATGACGGGTCTGATGACCAGACAACTTAACCAACAAATGTTACAGTGCTAGGGAAGCACTGTTCTTCTTCTTCCTCTTCTTTCTTATTTCTCTTCTCTAAGCCTTCTTCCTCTTCTCCTCTTCTTTCTTCTTCACCTATGCCTCTTCAAGTCTTTCCACTTCTTTAGAACTTCTCTTCTCAAGCCTTCTCTATTTCTTCTTCAGCCCTTCTTTCTTTCTTCTTCTGTCTGTCTTCAACCTCTTCTCGTCTTCTTCCTTCTTCATGGATAGAGGGAGGCACCCTTAGATTTGGCTAAGAGTCATAGAGAGCAAAACCCCCCTGACCCCTGCTATCCCTTTCTTTCCTCACTCTGGGATCCTCCCTCCTAGGGCCACAGTCAGGGCAATCAGGTAAACGGGTACACGTGCACTAGAGACCAGGCTCACCAGTAGTGGGCGGTGAGCAAGGTGTGAACAGGGCTTAGGTAGGTTATCGGATGCACCAGACCCATGGGTTAGGTATCAAAGGTGAGGCGTGCATGGGTAAGGAGGACCTTACCCTAGTGGTTGGAGGTGATAAGGCTAAGGTGGAAATTCAACTTATGCATGCGCAACTACTCTTCTCTTTACTATGTCGGACTAAATGTCCCACATCCTTCTCATGCAGCTGCAGTGAAGGTCCTTGAGTGATTGTTGAGCTACAACTACTTGGGTCATCAATTAAGGACCTGGGAGAGATCCTAGCATGCGTCTGTGCGACCTAGAGGTAGTAGCCACGAAGAACACGGCAGAAGTGCGCGAATGGTGGCGGAGAAGATGGTGGCGGCGACAACTGTCCGGTGAAGGCCTGAAAGAGGAAATATGGGCAAAATTCCTCGGTTAAAATGTTCAAGAGGTTTGTAAGGATGCGGCGAGGGTGTGGGTGGCGGTGTCGAGTAGTGAAGGTGGTCGTAGGTGGTTGGCGAAGGTGGAGATGAAGGTTTAGAGGTGGGTTGTTCGATGAGGTGGTGGAGTGGGCAATAGGCCTGGAAAGGTTAGGGCCCTTACTCTAAGGGCCACGGCGGAGGGTTTGGTAGTGTTGGCGAGGTATTTTGGACAGTGGAGTTGGCGGAGGACCTTGCCGGAGGTCGGTCAGAGGTGAAGAAGATGATGGTGTTTGGTGTTGTCAAGGGATGATTTCGAGAGATGAAGAATAGAGAAATAGAGTAGAGGGAAAGAGGAAGTTAAGGGAAAAATGGGGGAGATATTCCCACGCCGATGTGATGGCCAAACGTGGGGAAGATGAAACTCCGAAGGGAGAGACAGTGAGGAAGAAGGGGCTAACGCTCCTATGTTATGATCGTCGAGAGGCGGAGGAAGTCGAGGAAGGAGACGCTCCCAATTTGGCCATTGGGAGGCCATAAGACAACAGAGGAGGATGCTCGTAGGAGCTTAGGCGGAGGAGGCTGGAGGTAGGGTTTAGAAGAGGGTTTTTGGGCCAAAACCTAGCTGAAGAGCACGTCCATGCATTAGGCATGCTTAAATAGGGCTTTAGAGGGGGTTGCAAGATTGGAAACAAGCTTAGGAACCTTGGAGCTTATGCAAAAATAGGATACGCATTCCTTCAAAGTGTTCGCGTGAGCTTTTGGGAAAGAGTTAGGATACAAGGTTGGTCCCATTAGAAAAAGGATTTCCTAAAGAGTCTCCAATTCGATTTTAGGAAGGTTTCATCAATCAATTAAGGATAACTCTCCAAATGAAGCTTGTCGGAGTAGAATTCTTGAGCGGTAATGTTGGAGGGACCTTTTTGTGAGGAAGATGGCAAAATTGGGGGGCTATTTGCAAGGAATTCAAAAGGCTAAGGGTTTGAATGAGATAGAAAGAGTCTGACTGGACCAAAATGAAAACTTGGTCAAGATGATCTCAGATTGGGCCCAAAGTTTGGCAAAAACCCAATTTAGACCCAAGGAATCCAATGGTTGAGTTAGATTTAGGCTGTGGCAAAGTTTGACTGGGTAATTTATGAAAAACCCAAATTAGGGTAAATGTCTATCTAGGACTCTACTTTGGGTCAAGATGAGTTCTGATGGTCAAATTGAAGGTACCAAACCCTAGAGAATACTTTTCTATGATTTTTAGAGGGTTTAGGTGAATTTTATCCTGATCAGAACCTTAGTTAATTAAGTGAGTTTGTTTTTAGGGTTTTAGATGTCATTTAATTCCCAGAACACGTGTAAACCCATTTCTGACAGTTCTAACCCACTTGTTAGACTTTTAAGATCATATGACCCTTAATTAACCCCTGAGAAAATCCATGATTATACTACAATTGAGATATACCATTAAAACTGCAGTTTTGCCCTTATTTTACTATATTTCTTTTAGAATGATTATGCAATGAATTACGTCTCTTTGGCGGTTATATAGGAGCATTTAGTCACTTAATCAAATCAAATTAAGCATGTTATGGCTCATGATGGTGTTCCCATCATACCCCCACGCCTAGCTTTTGCTATTCGTTTAGTAAAATCTATTGAAATAAACTTAAATTCTAGACTATGTGCCTTTTTATGCTTAGAACTCTGATGTGTGCTTTCTTTTGTAGATTAGGTCATAATGCCAATAGTAGGCCTAGAGGTACTCAAGTACCAACCAAGATCCGATCCTGACTAGCTCTAGCCTCAGTCTGCTGCAAAGGTTTCTAAGACCCACTGGAACTAAGCTAAGGTTCGTTGAACTCCGCAGTTAAAGCACCCGTGCTTAAAACATGTTTAGCCCTGATTAAGTTTACACTGCATTTTTGTAAGAGAGAGATGGAAGATTTTTTGTATTTTCGGAGAATTTTATCTCTTTTCTTTTCTTTATTTCTAGCTTCAGATTGGCTTTACAACACGATCTGTATCGGATTCCTAGCTCCCACCATCAATCCTCGCAGGGTCCCTAGCAATTAATGCTTCAAGATAGCACCGCCCATGGCAACCCCCAGAACCCTAGCTTTCGACACTTTGAGATAGTGCCGCCCATGGTGTTCTGTAGCTAAATTCAGACCCTCGCAATCGACGTTTCGGGATAATCCCACCCATGGCACCTAAACCAGCACAAGGTGCTTACATGCCCCTAGTAGGATATTTAGATATCCTAGGAGACAAGCACCAAGGAGACGGTATGTTATTGCGCATCTTCTAGCGGATTTCTTACTTCTCCGCGTCGAGAACTCTTCCAAATCAACTTGTGCTGATAAGCCGCTCCTAATCTAGGTAGCTTTTCATAACAGAATTAACACATTTGCGTGATTTTGATAATTAAGTGCACTAAACTAAATTGTATGTGGATTGGGGTGCTTAGGTTACCGAGTCCCACAAACCAGAGGTTAGTTAAAGAGAGCTAATAATCCCTAAGTCTTAGGCCTAATACTTAAGCTTCGTATTTTCCCCAACCTCTTGAGGACTATCAAGATCTTAACGGATACTTGAATTTTTAAGCCTTAACACAAGCCCAAGAGGCCTAAGATCAGCGTTCATACTAATCTCTTTTGTCTCTTGGCAGTTTTATTTCTTTTATTTCTTTCTTTAGGTTAAGATCTAGGTAGTGTTGGTGCTAGAGCACCACGATCATTTATTTTGATGATAACAAAACACGTGTTATTTAACATTTGCACTTGGAGTCTTAGATTTCAGGTCAATTGCAAATGGAGACGTGATTAGACGGAGTTCGAGCTCGCATCCAGGACGGATTGGAAGAGCTTGATGGAGAACAGAAGAGATTCATGAGGAGAGATATATTGAAGAAGGAATGAGATGAAGAATAAGATAGATTTCCTTCTCTTGTACTTCTTGTATTTTTCGTTTCTTTTGTTGCACTTTATTTTTTGTTACTTAGATTCTTGTTAAAGAGCCTCAAAGTACCCTAATAGTAGTCCTAGGAACACCGGCACAACCCTAGGATACTTAGGTTTTCTGTAGAAAACTTAGAAAACCAATATAGGGTTCAAACAACATTTCCAGATGTCTAATTCCAAGATCAGACGTCTGATAATGTGTTTTAAGACGTCTGACTATTGATTCAAACGTCCGATAACATTTAGGCTGGACTTCTCAGTTCTGTCTGATGAAATCAGACGTCCATACCTTAGACTAGACGTCTTAGGAGACGTCTGATGACCTTGCCAGACGTCCATTTAGTGGACCGTTGGCTGGCTTAGCAGACACTGCAGAATATGACTGTTAGAGCCTTATCAGACGTCCATAGGACTTTCCAGACGTCTGATAATTGACAATTTTGCCTCTACTGACCCGAAAATCTCTTCTCAGAGATTTTCTAGCCGTTGCAAATCCATTCCGTAGAAAAAGTAGGTCTCCAGACGTCCAGACATAGTGCCAGACGTCTTATATGTCGTCTGATGGACTTGCACAAGAACCCTGTTTAGATCTGATTCAAGTCAGGAAGAAACCTGCACAAAATCAGACGTCTGACCTTATTTTCAGACGTCTTAAAGTGGTCTTCCAGACATCTGATGCCAGAATCAGACGTCTGATAACCCTGTCAGTGCAATGATTGTTCCTGATTTCGGGTTGTCTCACTTGGGCTTTGCACCCAACGGCTATGGAGCCTTTCCTAAGCCATCCAAAGCCTTCCTAAGGCCTCTATAAATAGAGGGGAACCTCTTGCACACCAACACACACCTAAGAAACACAAGACACACACCTTGCAATACACTTTCAAACCATTTTATGTCTCTCTTGCTCTCTAAGCTCTAGTTCTAAATCTAGAGAGCATCAAGCTGTTTTGCGCACCCGCTCTCCCACCATAGTTAACGAGAGCAACGTTGCGCCATCTCGTGGCTCACGCACCTGCATCATCGACTCGACACAGTCCTTGCAAAGGGGAGTTTCTTAATTCCTATAGAAGCTTATGTTTGAAATTACTTTGTTGTCTCTATAGGATTATTTGTTATTTTATCTTTGTTGGGTATTCGCTTTGCGAATTCCTGTCTCATTCGTGGGAAAAAATCCTTCTCGTTAAGAGAAGGGGTTGAGGAACACTACCCTCGCACTTGTAGCGTGGTTGTAATTGAGGTTGAATCACCCTCATTTAAAGTGATTCGTTTAGTGGATTTGATCAACTTGGTTGATCGGAAAATCCTAACTCAAGAGGGTTAGGTGGTGGTTTTCACCCAGGTTGGGTTTCCACCTAAAAATTATTGTGTACTCGTGTCATTGATATTTTGTGAGATTGTTTATATTTTATTTCCGCAATTATTACGTAACCCCTCCTAGTAGGGACGAAATCTACAGTTGGTATCAGAGCAGGTCTTGCTGTTTCGGCATAACAACCCAACAAGAAGATCATGGAGGGAAGCAGTTCCGCGAGTAGGATTTCTGAGGGCCATTCTACGACTCGTCCAACATTTTTCGACGGAAGCAACTACCCTTACTGGAAGCTGCGGATGAGGACGTGGCTTCAAGCCATCCATTTCACAATATGGGCCAGGTGCGCGACCCCCTTCGACATCCCAGAGAAACCTGCTGGAGGATACTCGCAGTAGCAGATCCGGGAGCTCTCTCTCAACTCGAAAATAATGAACGCGTTGTATTGCACGCTCAGCTCAGAGGAGTTCAATAGAATCTCACAATGCACCACCGCATACGAGATTTGACACAAACTTGAGGTAACTCACGAAGGTACCTCTAAGGTAAAAACCTCTAAATTTAATTTACTTTCTCAAGAATTTGAATCTTTCTCAATGAAATCTAATGAATCTTTAAGTGAGATGAACACTAGGTTCACTCTCATTGTAAATAACTTGAAAGCTTTAGGGAAGACTTTCACCAAGGGGGAGCTTCAAGGGAAGTTTCTTCGTTCCCTTGGACGGGAATGGGAACAGAAAGTCACCGCCATCGAGGAGGCAAATGAAGTGGAGGAGCTCAACATGGAAGATCTCCTAGGCAATCTAATGGCCTACGAGACAATGTTGAGGCATAAGAAGAATGATACACCGGAGCCTAAATCGAAAAATATTCTCGCCTTCAGAGCCGCGTCGGATAGCGAGGTAAGTTCCGACGATGAAGACTTTAGAATTTTACTTAAAAAATTTTCCAAGTTTTGTAGGGAATTAAAGAGAAAAAGGAGAAGGAAAGTCCGAGACATTGCTACCACTGCAACGAGAAAGGGCACCTACGGCCAGAGTGCCCTCTTCTCAAAAAGGAGAAGAAGAAGGAAAAGGAAAAGAGATCTAAGAAGGCATTCCAAGCCACTTGGGATGATTCTAGCTTGGAGGAAGAAGAAGAAGAAAAGTCCATTGAAGAAGAAATCGCTTGCTTCGGTTTCATGGCCAAAGGAAGCAACAGCGAAAGCGAAAACGACTCAGACAACGAGGTAAGTTACAGCTTACAAGAAGCTTTTAATGTACTTTTTGAACTTAGTAAATCACAAAAAATAGAAAACAAAAGCATGAAAAAGAATCTTAGTTTTCTTAAATCTGAAAATGATAGGTTAGAAATAAAACTTAAGGATCTAGAAGCTAGTCCTAAAAATGATAACCTATTACCAGAAAATCATAACCTTATCAATGAAAATAATAAATTGATTGAGGAAAATGTTAGTCTAAAAATAGAAATTTCTGATTTAAAGACAAAGATGAATATTATAGAAAAAGAAATTGCATGTCTTAGGGAAAGCTCTAACAAATTAATCAACAAAGTACATAATTTTTATAACCCTAAGGTTGAGAAAGGATCCCCGTTAAGGAGATCCGCTAACAGATCCGGATCCAAGCCCGCTTGGATACCGAAAAAGGAATTGGAATCTTGTTTTGTAGGTTTCAGAGATAACTACAACACAAAGGACTGGACCTAGAAACTCAAGGCTGGTCAACTTGAGTTGGGAGAACCAAGGAGTAGACCAAGGAGGAGAACAAGAAGACCGACGAGACGGTGAACAAACGATGGACACGCCGCACGTCGACCACCAGACTGGAGACTGGCGCCAATGCCTGGGACTCCAAACTACGGATGGGAGCCCCATTCGATGTGGCATCCACCACCACCACCATTCGGGCCATTTTATTGGCCATGGTAGGTGAGGTAAAAATCTTTTACCCTATCTTTTTATCATAAGCATTTAGATAGGGGGAGAAAAAAAATTATAAGCTAATTGTCAATTTTTAAGGGGGAGATATAAGGTAGCTAAATTTCCTTTAGAAAGGGGGAGAAAAATAATAGCTATCTTGTTGTTATAAAAAAAAAGGGGGGAGGACATTACCTTTAGTAAAAGAAATTTATAGAAGAGCATGTTTTAAGGGGGAGTTATAGAAAATTTATATTCAATCAAACCTTTTTGATAATGTCAAAAAGGGGGAGGATTTTTTGCATTATTATTTATGGTTTCGTCATCATCAAAAAGGGGGAGATTGTTGGTGCTAGAGCACCACGATTATTTATTTTGATGATAACAAAACACGTGTTATTTAACATTTGCACTTGGAGTCTTAGATTTCAGATCAATTGCAAATGGAGACATGATTAGACGGAGTTTGAGCTCACGTCCAGGACGGATTGGAAGAGCTTGATGGAGAACAGAAGAGATTCGCGAGGCGAGATATATTGAACAAGGAAGGAGACGAAGAATAGGATAGATTTCCTTCTCTTGTACTTATTGTATTTTTCGTTTCTTTTGTTGCTCTTTATTTTTTGTTACTTAGACTCTTGTTAAAGAGCCTCAAAGTACCCTAGTAGTAGTCCTAGGAACACCGGCACAACCCTAGGATACTTAGGTTTTCTGCAGAAAACTTAGAAAACCAATATAGGGTTCAAACAACTTTTCCAGACGTCTAATTCCAAGATCAGATGTCTGATAGTGTGTTTTAAGATGTCTGACTGTTGATTCAGACGTCTGATAACATTTAGGCTGGAGTTCTCAGCTCTATCTGATGAAATCAGATGTCCATACCTTAGACCAGACGTCTTAGGAGACGTCTGATGACCTTGCCAGACGTCCATTTAGTGGACCGTTGGCTGGCTTACCAAACACTGTCGAATATGACCATTAGAGCCTTATCAGACGTCCATAGACATTGTAGTCGTCTGATAATTGACCGTTTTGCCTCGACTGACCCGAAAATCCATTCTCAGAGATTTTCTAGCCGTTGCATATCCATTCCGTAGAAAAAGTAGGTCTCCAGACGTCCAGACATAGTGCCAGACATCCTATATGTCGTCTGATGGACTTGCACAAGAACCCTGTTTGGATCTGATTCAAGTCAGGAAGAAACCTGCATAAAATCAGACGTCTGACCTTATTTTCAGACGTCTTAAAGTGGTCTTCCAGACATCTGATGCCAGAATCAGACGTCTGATAACCCTGTCAGTGCAATGATTGTTCCTGATTTCGGATTGTCTCACTTGGGCTTTGCACCCAACGGCTATGGAGCCTTTCCTAAGCCATCCAAAGCCTTCCTAAGGCCTCTATAAGTAGAGGGGAACCTCTTGCACACCAACACACACCTAAGAAACACAAGACACACACCTTGCAATACACTTTCAAACCATTTTATGTCTCTCTTGCTCTCTAAGCTCTAGTTCTAAATCTAGAGAGCATCAAGCTGTTTTGCGCACCTGCTCTCCCGCCATAGTTCACGAGAGCAACGTTGCACCATCGTGTGGCTCACGCACCCGCGTCATCGACTCGACACAGTCCTTGCAAAGGGGAGTTTCTTAATTCCTATAGAAGCTTAGGATTGAAATTACTTTGTTGGCTCTATAGAATTATTTGTTATTTTATCTTTGTCATTTGGTTGGGTATTCGCTTTGCGAATTCCCGTCTCCTTCGTCTGATAAAATCCTTCCCGTGAAGAGAAGGGGTTGAGGAATGCTACCCTCGCACTTGTAGCGTGGTTGTAATTGAGGTTGAATCACCCTCGTTTAAAGTGAATCGTTTAGTGGATTTGATCAACTTGGTTGATTGAAAAATCCTAACTCAAGAGGGTTAGGTGGTGGTTTTCACCCGGTTTGGATTTGAACCTAAAAATTATTGTGTACTCGTGTGATTGATATTTTGTGAGATTGTTTATATTTTATTTCCGCAATTATTACATCACCACTCCTGGTAGGGACGAAATCTACAGTTGGTATCAGAGCAGGTCTTGCTGTTTCGGTGTAACAACCCAGTAAGAAGATCATGGAGGGAAGCAGTTCCACGAGTAGGATTTCCGAGGGCCAGTCTACGACTCGTCCACCGGTTTTCGATGGAAGCAACTACCCTTACTTTAAGCTGCGGATGAGGACATGGCTTCAAGCCACCGATTTCACAATATGGGCCAGCTGTGAGACCCCCTTCGACATCCCAGAGAAACCCGCTGGAGGATACTCGCAGCAGTAGATCCGGGAGCTCTCTCTCAACGCGAAAACAATGAACGCGTTGTATTACGCGCTCAACTCGGAGGAGTTCAACAGAATCTCGTAATGCGCCACCGCATACGAGATTTGGCACACACTTGAGGTAACTCACGAAGGTACCTCTAAGGTAGAAACCTCTAAAATTAATTTACTTTCTCAAGAATTTGAATCCTTTTCAATGAAATCTAACGAATCTTTAAGTGAGGTGAACACTAGGTTCACTCTCATTGTAAATAACTTGAAAGCTTTAGGGAAGGCTTTCATCAAGGGGGAGATTCAAGGGAAGCTTCTTCATTCCCTTGGACCGGAATGGGAACAGAAAGTCACGGCCATCGAGGAGGCAAACGAAGTGGAGGAGCTCAACATGGAAGATCTCCTAGGCAATCTAATGGCCTACGAGACAAAGTTGAAGCAGAAGAAGAAGGATACATCGGAGCCTAAACCGAAAAAGATTCTCGCCTTCAGAGCCGCGTCAGATAGCGAGGTAAGTTCCGACGACGAAGACTTTAGAATTTTACTTAAAAAATTTTCCAAGTTTTGTAGGGAATTGAAGGAAGAGAAAAAAGAGAAGGCAAGTCCGAGACGTTGCTACCACTGCAACGAGAAAGGGCAATTACGACCAGAGTGCCCTCTTCTCAAAAAGGAGAAGAAGAAGGAAAAGGAAAAGAGATCTAAGAAGGTGTTCCAAGCCACTTGGGACGATTCCAGCTCGGAGGAAGAAGAAGAAGAAAAGTCCATAGAAGAAGAAACCGCTTGCTTCGATTTTATGGCTAGAGGAAGCAACAGCGAAAGAGAAAGCGACTCAGACAACTAGGTAGGTTACGACTTACAAGAAGCTTTTAATGAACTTTTTGAACTTAGTAAATCACTAAAAATAGAAAACAAAAGCATGAAAAAGAATCTTAGTTTTCTTAAATCTGAAAATGATAGGTTAGAAATAAAACTTAAGGATCTAGAAGCTAGTCCTAAAAATGATAACCTATTACTAGAAAATAATAACCTTATCAATGAAAATAATAAATTGATTGTGGAAAATGTTAGGCTAAAAATAGAAATTTCTGATTTAAAGACTAAGATGAATATTATAGAAAAAGAAATTGCATGTCTTAGGGAAAACTCCAACAAATTAATCAACAAAGTAGATAATTTTTATATCCCTAAGGTTGAGAAAAGATCTCCGTCAAGGTGACCCGCTAACAGTTCCGGATCCATGCCCGCTTGGACACCGAAAAAAGAATTGGAAACTTGTTTTGTAGGTTTCAGAGATAACTACAACACAAAGGACTGGACCTAGAAACTCAAGGCTGGTCAACTTGAGTTGGGAGAACCAAGGAGTAGACCAAGGAGGAGAACAAGAAGACCGACGAGACGGCGAACAAACGATGGACCCGTCGCATGTCGACCACCAGACTAGAGACCAGCGCCAATGCTCAGGCGTCCAAGCTACGGATGGTTGCCCCATCCGATGTGGCATCCACCACCACCATTCGGGCCATTTTACTGGCCTTGGTAGGTGAGGTAAAAGCCATTTACCCTATCTTTCTATCATAAGCATTTATATAGGGGGAGCAAAAAAATTATAAGCTAATTGTCAATTTTTAGTGGGGAGATATAAGGTAGGTAAATTTCCTTTAGAACGGGGGAGCAAAATAATAGATATCTTGTTGGTATAAAAAAAAAGGGGGAGGACATTACCTTTGTTAAAAGAAATTAATAGAAGAGCATGTTTTAAGGTGGAGTTATAGAAAATTGAAAGTCAATCAAACATTTTGGATAATGTCAAAAAGAGGAGGATTTTCGGCATTATTATTTATGATTTTGTCATCATCAAAAAGGGGGAGATTGTTGGTGCTAGAGCACCACGATCATTTGTTTTGATGATAACAAAACACGTGTTATTTAACATTTGCACTTGGAGTCTTAGATTTCAGGTCAATTGCAAATGGAGACGTGATTAGACGGAGTTCGAGCTTGCATCCAAGATGGATTGGAAGAGCTTGATGGAGAACAGAAGAGATTCGTGAGGAGAGATATATTGAAGAGGGAAGGAGATGAAGAATAGGATAGATTTCCTTCTCTTGAACTTCTTGTATTTTTCCTTTCTTTTGTTGCTCTTTATTTTTTGTTACTTAGACTCTTGTTAAAGAGCCTCAAAGTACCTAATAGTAGTCCTAGGAACATCAGCACAACCCTAGGATACTTAGGTTTTCTGTAGAAAGCTTAAAAACCAATATAGGGTTCAAACAACATTTCCAGACGTCTAATTCGAAGATCAGATTTCTGATAATGTGTTTTAAGACGTCTGACTGTGGATTCAGACGTCTGATAACATTTAGGATGAAGTTCTCAGTTCTGTCTGATGAAATCAAACGTCCATACCTTAGACTAGACGTCTTAGGAGATGTCTAATGACCTTGCCAGACGTCCATTTAGTAGACCGTTGGCTGGCTTAGCAAACACTGCAGAATATGACCGTTAGAGCCTTATCAGATGTCCATAGGACATTGTAGACGACTGATAATTGACCGTTTTGCCTTGACTGACCTGAAAATCTCTTCTCAGAGATTTTCTAGCCGTTGCAAATCCATTCCATAGAAAAAGTAGGTTTCCAGACGTCCAGAAATAGTGCCAAACATCTTATATGTCGTCTGATGGACTTGCACAAGAACCCTATTTAGATCTGATTCAAGTCAGGAAGAAACCCGCATAAAATCAGACGTCTGACCTTATTTTCAGATGTCTTAAAGTGGTCTTCCAGACGTCTGATGCTAGAAGCAGACGTCCGTTAACCCTGTCAGTGCAATGATTGTTCCTGATTTCGGGTTGTTTCACTTGGGCTTTGCACCCAACGGCTATGGAGCCTTTCCTAAGCCATCCAAAGTCTTCCTAAGGCCTCTATAAATAGAGGGGAACCTCCTGCACACCAACACACACCTAAGAAACACAAGACACACACCTTGCAATACACTTTCAAACCATTTTGTGTCTCTCTTGCTCTCTAAGCTCTAGTTCTACATCTTGAGAGCATCACGCTGTCTTGCGCACCCGCTCTCCCACCAAAGTTCACGAGAGCAACGTTGCGCCATCGCGTGGCTCACGCACCCGCGTCATCGACTCGACGCACTCCTTGCAAAGGGGAGTTTCTTAATTCCTATAGAAGCTTAGTTTGAAATTACTTTGTTGGCTCTATAGGATTATTTGTTATTTTATCTTTGTTATTTTGTTGGGTATTCGCTTCACGAATTCCCGTCTCCTTCGTGGGGCAAAATCCTTCTAGTGTGGAGAAGGGGTTGAGTAACGCTACCCTCGCACTTGTAGCGTGGTTGTAATTGTGGTTGAATCACCCTCGTTTAAAGTGATTCCTTTAGTGGATTTGATCAACTTGGTTGATCGGAAAATCCTAACTCAAAAGGGTTAGGTGGTGGTTTTCACCCGGTTTGGGTTTCCACCTAAAAATTACTATGTACTCGTGTGATTGATATTTTGTGAGATTGTTTATATTTTATTTTCGCAATTATTACGTCACCCATCCTGGTAGGGACGAAATCTATAGTTGGTATCAGAGCAGTTCTTGCTGTTTCGGCATAACAACCCAGCAAGAAGATCATGGAGGGAGGCAGTTCTGCGAGTAGGATTTCCGAGGGCCAGTCTACGACTCGTCCACAGTTTTTCGACGGAAGCAACTACCCTTACTAGAAGCTGCGGATGAGGACGTGGCTTCAAGCCATAGATTTCACAATATGGGCCAGGTGCGAGACCCCCTTCGACATCCCAAAAAAACCCGCTGGAGGATACTCGCAGCAGCAGATCCTGGAGCTCTCTCTCAACGCGAAAAATATTAACGCGTTGTATTGCGCACTCAGCTCGGAGGAGTTCAATAGAATCTCGCAATGCGCCACCACATACGAGATTTGGCACACACTTGTGGTAACTCACGAAGGTACCTCTAAGGTAAAAACCTCTAAAATTAATTTACCTTCTCAAGAATTTGAATCTTTTTCAATGAAATCTAAGGAATCTTTAAGTGAGATGAACACTAGGTTCTTTCTCATTGTAAATAACTTGAAAGCTTTAGGGAAGGCTTTCATCTAGGGGAAGCTTCAAGGGAAGCTTCTTCGTTCCCTTAGACCAGAATGGGAACAAAAAGTCACCGCCATCAAGGAGGCAAACAAAGTGGAGGAGCTCAACATGGAAGATCTCCTAGGCAATCTAATGGTCTACGAGACAAAGTTGAAGCAGAAGAAGAAGGATACACGGGAGCCTAAACCGAAAAAGATTCTCGTGTTCAGAGCCGCGTCGTATAGCGAGGTAAGTTCCGACGACAAAGACTTTAGAATTTTACTTAAAAAATTTTCCAAGTTTTGTAGGGAATTAAAGGAAGAGAAAAAGGAGAAGGAAAGTCCGAGACGTTTCTACCACTGCAACGAGAAAGGGCAACTACGGCCAGAGTGCCCTCTTCTCAAAAAGGAGAAGAAGAAGGAAAAGGAAAAGAGAGCTAAGAAGGTGTTCCAAGCCACTTGGGACGATTCCAGCTCGGAGGAAGAAGAAGAAGAAGAAAAGTCCATAGAAGAAGAAACCGCTTGCTTCGGTTTCATGGCCAGAGGAAGCAACAGCGAAAGCGAAAGCGACTGAGACAACGTGGTCAGTTACGACTTACAGGAAGCTTTTAATAAACTTTTTGAACTTAGTAAATCACTAAAAATAGAAAACAAAAGCATGAAAAAGAATCTTAGTTTTCTTAAATCTGAAAATGATAGGTTAGAAATAAAACTTAAGGATCTAGAAGCTAGTCCTAAAAATGATAACCTATTACTAGAAAATAATAACCTTATCAATGAAAATAATAAATTGATTGAGGAAAATGTTAGCCTAAAAATAGAAATTTCTGATTTAAAGACTAAGATGAATATTATAGAAAAAGAAATTGCATGTCTTAGGGAAAACTCCAACAAATTAATCAACAAAGTACATAATTTTTATAACCCTAAGGTTGAGAAAGGATCTCCGTCAAGGTAACCTGCTAACAGATCTGGATCCAAGCCCACTTGGATACCGAAAAAAGAATTGGAATCTTGTTTTGTAGGTTTCAGAGATAACTACAACACAATGGACTGGACCTACAAACTCAAGGTCGGTTAACTTGAGTTGGGAGAACCAAGGAGTAGACCAAGGAGGAGAACAAGAAAACCGACGAGATGGCGAACAAACGATGGACCCGCCGCATGTCGACCACCAGACCAGAGACCAGCTCCAATGCCTGGGCGTCCAAGCTACGGATGGGAGCCCCATCCGATGTGGCATCCACCACCACCATTCGGGCCTTTTTATTGGCCATGGTAGGTGACGTAAAAGCCATTTACCCTATCTTTTTATCATAAGCATTTAGATAGGCTGAGCAAAAAAATTATAAGCTATTTGTCAATTTTTAAGGGGGAGATAAAAGGTAGCTAAATTTCCTTTAGAAAGGGGGAGAAAAATAATAGCTACCTTGTTGTTATAAGAAAAAAGGGGGAGGACATTACCTTTGTTGAAAGAAATTTATAGGAGAGCATGTTTCAAGGGTGAGTTATAGAAAATTTAAAATCAATCAAACCTTTTCGATAATGTCAAAAAGGGGGAGGATTTTTTGCATTATTATTTATGGTTTTGTAATCATCGAAAAGGGGGAGATTGTTGGTGCTAGAGCACCACGATCATTTGTTTTGATGATAACAAAACACGTGATATTTAACATTTACACTTGGAGTCTTAGATTTCAGGTCAATTGCAAATGGAGACGTGATTAGACGGAGTTCGAGCTCGCATCCAAGATGGATTGGAAGAGCTTGATGGAGAACAGAAGAGATTCACGAGGAGAGATATACTGAAGAAGGAAGGAGATGAAGAATAGGATAGATTTCCTTCTCTTGTACTTCTTGTATCTTTCGCTTCTTTTGTTGCTCTTTATTTTTTATTACTTAGACTCTTGTTAAAGAGCCTCAAAGTACCCTAATAGTAGTCCTAAGAACACCGGCACAACCCTAGGATACTTAGGTTTTCTGCAGAAAACTTAGAAAATCAATATAGGGTTCAAACAACATTTCCAGACGTCTAATTCCAAGATCAGATGTCTGATAATGTGTTTTAAGACGTCTGACTGTTGATTCAGACGTCTGAAAACATTTAAGCTGGAGTTCTCAGTTCTGTCTGATGAAATCAGATGTCCATACCTTAGACTAGACGTCTTAGGAGACGTCTGATGACCTTGCCAGACGTCCATTTAGTGGACCATTGGAATGCATAGCAAACACTGCAGAATATGACCATTAGAGCCTTATCAGACGTCCATAGGACATTGTAGACGTCTGATAATTGACTGTTTTGCCTCGACTGACCCGAAAATCTCTTCTCAGAGATTTTCTAGCCGTTGCAAATCAATTCCGTAGAAAAAGTAGGTTTCCAGACGTCCAGACCTAGTGTCAGACATCCTATATGTCGTCTGATGGACTTGCACAAGAACCTTGTTTAGATCTGATTCAAGTCAGGAAGAAACCCGCATAAAATCAGACGTCTGACCGTTTTTTCAGAAGTCTTAAAGTGGTCTTCCAGATAACCCTGTCAGTGCAATGATTGTTCCTGATTTCGGGTTGTTTCACTTGGGCTTTGCACCCAACGGCTATGGAGCCTTTCCTAAGCCATCCAAAGTCTTCCTAAGGCCTTTATAAATAGAGGGGAACCTCTTGCACACCAATACACACCTAAGAAACACAAGACACACCTTGCAATACACTTTCAAACCAATTTGTGTCTCTCTTTCTCTCTAAGCTCTAGTTCTACATCTAGAGGGCATCAAGCTGTTTTGCACACCCGCTCTACCGCCATAGTTCACGAGAGCAACGTTGCGCCATCGCGTGGCTCACGCACCCGCGTCATCGTCTCGACGCACTCCTTGCAAAGGGGAGTTTCTTAATTCCTATAGAAGCTTAGGTTTGAAATTACTTTGTTGGCTCTATAGGATTATTTGTTATTTTATCTTTGTTATTTTGTTGGGTATTCGCTTCGCGAATTCCCGTCTCCTTCGTGGGACAAAATCCTTCTCGTGAAGAGAAGGGGTTGAGGAATGCTACCCTCGCACTTGTAGCGTGGTTGTAATTGAGGTTGAATCACCCTCGTTTAAAGTGATTCATTTAGTGGATTTGATCAACTTGGTTGATCGGAAAATCCTAACTGAAGAGGGTTAGGTGGTGGTTTTCACCTGGTTTGGGTTTCCACCTAAAAATTACTGTGTACTCGTGTGATTGATATTTTGTGAGATTGTTTATATTTTATTTTCCGCAATTATTACGTCACCCCTCTTGGTAGGGACGAAATCTACAGTTGGTATCAGAGCAGGTCTTGCTGTTCCGGTGTAACAACCCAGCAAGAAGATCACGGAGGGAAGCAGTTTCGCAAGTAGGATTTCCGAGGGCCAGTCTACGACTCGTCCACCGTTTTTCGACGAAAGCAACTACCCTTACTGGAAGTTGCGGATCAGGACGTGGCTTCAAGCCACCGATTTCACAATATGGGCCAGGTGCGAGACCCCCTTCGACATCCCAGAAAAACCCGCTGGAGGATACTCGCAGCAGTAGATCTGGGAGCTCTCTCTCAACACGAAAACATTGAACGCGTTCTATTGCACGCTTAGCTCGGAGGAGTTCAATAGAATCTCGCAATGTGCCACCACATACGAGATTTGGCACACACTTGAGGTAACTCACGAAGGTACCTCTAAGGTAAAAACCTGTAAAATTAATTTACTTTCTCAAGAATTTTAATCATTTTCAATGAAATCTAACAAATCTTTAAGTGAGATGAACACTAGGTTCACTCTCATTGTAAATAACTTGAAAGCTTTAGGGAAGGCTTTCATCAAGGGAGAGCTTCAAGGGAAGCTTCTTCGTTCCCTTGGACCAGAATGGGAATAGAAAGTCACCACCATCGAGGAGGCAAACGAAGTGGAGGAGCTCAACATGGAAGATCTCCTAGGCAATCTAATGGCCTACGAGACAAAGTTGAAGGAGAAGAAGATGGATACACCGGAGCCTAAACTGAAAGAGATTCTCGCCTTCAGAGACACGTTGGATAGTGAGGTAAGTTCCGACAACGAAGACTTTAGAATTTTACTTAAAAAAATTTCCAAGTTTTGTAGGGAATTAACGAAAGAGAAAAAGGAGAAGGAAAGTCCGAGACGTTGCTTCCACTGCAACGAGAAAGGGCAACTACGACCAGAGTGCCCTCTTCTCAAAAAGGAGAAGAAGAAGGAAAAGGAAAAGAGATCTAAGATGGTGTTCCAAGCCACTTGGGACGATTCCAGCTCGGAGGAAGAAGAAGAAGAAAAGTCCATAGAAGAAGAAACCGCTTGCTTCGGTTTCATGGCCAGAGGAAGCAACAGCAAAAGCGAAAGTGACTCAGACAACGAGGTTAGTTACGACTTACAAGAAGCTTTTAGTGAACTTTTTGAACTTAGTAAATCACTAAAGATAGAAAACAAAAGCATGAAAAAGAATCTTTTTTTTCTTAAATCTGAAAATGATAGGTTAGAAATAAAACTTAAGGATCTTGAAGCTAGTCCAAAAAATGATAACCTATTACTAGAAAATAATAACCTTTTCAATGAAAATAATAAATTGATTGAGGAAAATGTTAGCCTAAAAATAGAAATTTTTGATTTAAAGACTAAGATGAATATTATAGAAAAAGAAATTGCATGTCTTAGGGAAAACTCCAACAAATTAATCAACAAAGTAGATAATTTTTATGACCCTAAGGTTGAGAAAGGATCTCCATCAAGGTGACCCCCTAACAGATCCGGATCCAAGCCCGCTTGGATACCGAAAAAAGAATTGGATTCTTGTTTTGTAGGTTTCAGAGATAACTACAACACAAAGGACTGGACCTAGAAACTCAAGGCTGGTCAACTTGAGTTCGGAGAACCAAGGAGTAGACCAAGGAGGAGAACAAGATGACCGACGAGACGGCGAACAAACGATGGACCCACCGCATGTCGACCACCAGACTAGAGACCAGTGCCATTGCCTGGGCGTCCAAACTACGGATAGGAGCCCCATCCGATGTGGCATCCACCACCACCATTCGGGCCATTTTATTGGCCATGGTAGGTGAGGTAAAAGCCATTTTCCCTATCTTTTTTTCATAAGCATTTAGACAGGGGGAGCAAAAAAATTATAAGCTAATTGTCAATTTTTATAATTGTCAATTTTTAAGGGGGAGATATAAGGTAGCTAAATTTCCTTTAGAAAGGGGGAGAAAAATAATAGCTATCTTGTTGTTGTAAACAAAAAGGGGGAGGACATTACCTTTGTTGAAAGAAATTTGTAGAAGGGCATGTTTTAAGGGGGAGTTATAGAACATTTAAAATCAATCAAACCTTTTCTATAATGTCAAAAAGGGGGAGGATTTTTTGCATTATTATTTATGATTTTGTCATCATCAAAAAGGGGGAGAGTGTTGGTGCTAGAGCACCACGATCATTTGTTTTAATGATAACAAAACATGTGTTATTTAACATTTGCACTTGGAGTCTTAGATTTCAGGTCAATTGCAAATTGAGACGTGATTAGACGGAGTTTGAGCTCGCGTCCAGGATGGATTGCAAGAGCTTGATGGAGAACAGAAGAGATTCGCGAGGTGAGCTATATTGAACAAGGAAGGAGATGAAGAATAGGATAGATTTCCTTCTCTTGTACTTATTGTATTTTTCGTTTCTTTTGTTGTTCTTTATTTTTTGTTACTTAGACTCTTTGTTAAAGAGCCTCAAAGTACCGTAGTAGTAGTCCTAGGAACACCAGCATAACCCTAGGATACTTAGGTTTTCTGCAGAAAACTTAGAAAACCAATATAGGGTTCAAACAACTTTTCCAGACGTCTAATTCCAAGATCAGATGTCTGATAATGTGTTTTAAGATGTCTAACTGTTGATTTAGACGTTTGATAACATTTAGGCTGCAGTTCTCAGTTCTGTCTGATGAAATCAGACATCCATAACTTAGACTAGACGTCTTAGGAGACGTCTGATGACCTTACCAGACGTCCATTTAGTGGATCGTTGGCTGGCTTGGCAAACACTGCAGAATATGACCATTAGAGCCTTATCCGACGTCCATAGGACATTGTAGACGTCAGATAATTGACCATTTTGCCTCGACTGACCCGAAAATCTCTTCTCAGAGATTTTCTAGTCGTTGCAAATCCATTCCGTAGAAAAATTAGGTTTCTAGACGTCCAGACATAGTGCCAGACATCCTATATGTCGTCTAATGGACTTGCACAAGAACCCTGTTTAGATATGATTCAAGTCAGGAAGAAACCCGCATAAAATCAGACGTCTGACCCTATTTTCAGATGTCTTAAAGTGGTCTTCCAGACGTCTGTTGCCAGAATCAGACGTCCGATAACCCTGTCAGTGCAATGATTATTCCTGATTTCGGGTTGTTTCACTAGGGTTTTGCACCCAATGGCTATGGAGTCTTTCCTAAGCCATCCAAAGTCTTCCTAAGGCCTCTATAAATAGAGGGGAACCTCTTGCACACCAACACACACCTAAGAAACACAAGACACACACCTTGCAATACACCTTCAAACCATTTTGTGTCTCTCTTGCTCTCTAAGCTCTAGTTTTACATCTATAGAGCATCAAGCTATTTTGCGCACCCACACTCCCGCCATAGTTCACGAGAGCAACGTTGCGCCATTGCGTGGCTCACGCACCCGCGTCATCGACGCAACGCACTCCTTGCAAAGGGGAGTTTCTTAATTCCTATAGAAGCTTAGGTTTGAAATTACTTTGTTGGCTCTATAGGATTATTTATTATTTTATGTTTGTTATTTGGTTGGGTATTCGCTTCGCAAATTCCTATCTCCTTCGTGGGACAAAATCCTTCTCGTGAAGAGAAGGGGTTGAGGAACGCTACCCTCGCACTTGTAGCGTGGTTGTAATTGAGGTTGAATCACCCTCGTTTAAAGTGATTCGTTTAGTGGATTTGATCAACTTGGTTGATCGAAAAATACTAACTCAAGAGGGTTATGTGGTGGTTTTGACCCGGTTTGGATTTCCACCTAAAAATTATTGTGTACTCGTGTGATTGATATTTTGTGAGATTTTTTATAGTTTATTTCTGCAATTATTACGTCACCCCTCCTGGTAGGGACAAAATCTACAGTTGGTATCAGAGAAGGTCTTGCTGTTTCGGCATAACAACCCAGTAAGAAGATCATGGAGGGAAGCAGTTTCGCGTGTAGGATTTCCGAGGGCCAGTCTACGACTCGTCCACCAATTTTCGACGGAAGCAACTACCCTTACTGGAAGCTGCGGATGAGGACGTGGCTTCAAGCCACCCATTTCACAATATGGGCCAGGTGCGAGACCCCCTTCGACATCCCAGAAAAACCCACTGGAGGATACTCGCAGCAGAAGATCCTGGAGCTCTCTCTCAACGCGAAAACAATGAACGCATTGTATTGCGTGCTCAGCTCGGAGGAGTTCAATAGAATCTTGGAATGCGCCACCGCATACGAGATTTGGCACACACTTGAGGTAACTCACGAAGGTACCTCTAAGGTAAAATCCTCTAAAATTAATTTACTTTCTCAAGAATTTGAATCTTTTTCAATGAAATCTAACGAATCTATAAGTGAGATGAACACTAGGTTCACTCTCATTGTAAATAACTTGAAAGCTTTAGGGAAGACATTCATTAAGGGGGAGCTTCAAGGGAAGCTTCTTCGTTCCCTTGGACCGAAATGGGAACAAAAGTCACTTCCATCGAGGAGGCAAACGAAGTGGAGGAGCTCAACATGGAAGATCTCCTAGGCAATCTAATGGCCTATGAGACAAAGTTGAAGCAGAAGAAGAAGGATACACTAGAGCCTAAACCGAAAAAGATTCTCGCCTTCAAAGCTGCGTCGGATAGGGAGGTAAGTTCCGACGATGAAGACTTTAGAATTTTATTTAAAAAATTTTCCATGTTTTGTGGGGAATTAAAGAAAGAGAAAAAGGAGAAGGAAAGTCCGAGACGTTGCTACCACAGCAACGAGAAAGGGCAGCTACGACCAGAGTGCCCTCTTCTCAAAAAGGAGAAGAAGGAAAAGGAAAAGAGATCTAAGAAGGTGTTCCAAGCCACTTGGGACGATTCCAGCTCGGAGGAAGAAGAAGAAGAAAAGTGTATAGAAGAAGAAACCGCTTGCTTCGGTTTCATGGCCAGAGGAAGCAACAGCGAAAGCGAAAGCGACTTAGACAACGAGGTAAGTTACGACTTACAAGAAGCTTTTAATGAACTTTTTGAACTTAGTAAATCACTAAAAATAGAAAACAAAAGCATGAAAAAGAATCTTAGTTTTCTTAAATCTGAAAATGATAGGTTAGAAATAAAACTTAAGGATCTAGAAGCTAGTCCTAAAAATGATAACCTATTACTAGAAAATAATAACCTTATCAATGAAAATAATAAATTGATTGATGAAAATGTTAGTCTAAAAATTGAAATTTCTGATTTAAAGACTAAGATGAATATTATAGAAAAAGAAATTGCATGTCTTAGGGAAAACTCCAACAAATTAATCAACAAAGTAGATAATTTTTATAACCCTAAGGTTGAAAAAGGATCTCCGTCAAGGTGACCCGCTAACAGATCCGGATCCAAGCCCGCTTGGATACCGAAAAAAGAATTGGAATCTTGTTTTGTAGGTTTCAGAGATAACTACAACACAAAGGACTGGACCTACAAACTCAAGGCTGGTCAACTTGAGTTGGGAGAACCAAGGAGTAGACCAAGGAGGAGAACAAGGGGACCGACGAGACGGCGAACAAACGATGGCCCGCCGCATGTCGACCACCAGACTAGAGACCAGCGCCAATGCCCGGGCGTCCAAGCTACGGATGGGAGCCCCATCCGATGTGGCATCCACCACCACCATTCGGGCCATTTTATTGGCCATGGTAGGTGACGTAAAATCCATTTACCCTATCTTTTTATCATAAGCATTTAGATAGGGGGAGCAAAAAAATTATAAGCAAATTGTCAATTTTTAATGGGGAGATATAAGGTAACTAAATTTCCTTTAGAAAGGGGAAGAAAAATAATAGCTATCTTGTTGGTATAAAAAAAAAGGGGGAGGACATTACCTTTGTTAAAAGAAATTTATAGAAGAGCATAGTTTAAAGGGGAGTTATAGAAAATTTAAAATCAATCAAACCTTTTTGATAATGTCAAAAAGGGGAAGGACTTTTTGCATTATTATTTGTGGTTTTGTCATCATTAAAAAGGGGGATATTGTTGGTGGTAGTGCACCACGATCATTTGTTTTGATGATCACAAAACACGTGTTATTTAACATTTGCACTTGGAGTCTTAGATTTCAGGTCAATTGCAAATGGAGACATGATTAGACGGAGTTCGAGCTCGCATCCAGGACGGATTGGAAGAGCTTGATGGAGAACAGAAGAGATTCGCAAGGAGAGATATATTGAAGAAGGAAGGAGATGAAGAATAGGATAGATTTCCTTCTCTTGTACTTCTTGTATTTTTCGTTTCTTTTGTTGCTCTTTATTTTTTGTTACTTAGACTCTTGTTAAAGAGCCTCAAAGTACCCTAATAGTAGTCCTAGGAACACCAGCACAACCCTAGGATACTTAGGTTTTCTATAGAAAACTTAGAAAACCAACATAGGGTTCAAACAACATTTCCAGACATCTCATTCCAAGATCAGACATCTGATAATGTGTTTTAAGACGTCTGACTGTTGATTCAGAGATCTAATAACATTTCAACTGGACTTCTCCGTTCTGTCTGATGAAATCAGATGTCCATACCTTGGACTAGATGTCTGATGACCTTACCAGATGTCCATTTAGTGGACCGTTGGCTAGCTTAGCAAACACTGCAGAATATTACCATTAGAGCCTTATCAGACGTCCATAGGGCTTTCCAGATGTCTGATAATTGACCGTTTTAACACTGCAGAATATTACCATTAGAGCCTTATAGGACGTCCATAAGACTTTCTTGATGTCTGATAATTGACCATTTTGCCTCGACTAACCCGAAAATCGCTTCTCAGAGATTTTCTAGCTGTTGCAAATTCATTCCGTAGAAAAAGTAGGTTTCCAGACGTCCAGACATAGTGCCAGACATCCTATATGTCGTCTGATGGACTTGCACAAGAACCCTGTTTAGATCTAATTCAAGTCAAGAAGAAACCCACATCAAATCAGACGTCTGACCTAATTTTCAGAGGACTTAAAGTGGTCTTCCAGGCGTCTGAAGCCAGAATCAGGCGTCTGATAGCCCTGTCAGTGCAACTATTGTTCCTGATTTTGGGTTTTTTCACTTGGGCTTTGCACCCAACGGCTATGGAGCCTTTCCTAAGCCATCCAAAGCCTTCCTAAGGCCTCTATAAATAGAGGGAAACCTCTTGCACACCAACACACACCTAAGAAACACAAGACACACACCTTGCAATATATTTTCAAACCATTTTGTATCTCTCTTGCTCTCAAAGCTCTTGTTCTACATCTAGAGAGCATCAAGCTGTTTTGCGCACCCGCTCTCCCGCCATAGTTCACGAAAGCAACGTTGCGCCATCGCGTGGGTCACGTACCCGCGTCATCGACTCGACGCACTCCTTGCAAAGGGGAGTTTCTTAATTCCTATAGAAGCTTAGGTTTAAAATTACTTTGTTGGCTCTATAGGATTATTTGTTATTTTATCTTTGTTATTTGGTTGGGTATTCACTTTGCGAATTCCCATCTCCTTCGTGGGATAAAATCCTTCTCGTGAAGAGAAGGGGTTGAGGAATGCTACCCTCGTACTTGTAGCGTGGCTTTAATTGAGGTTGAATCACCCTCGTTTAAAGTGATTCATTTAGTGGATTTGATCAACTTGGTTGATTGAAAAATCCTAACTCAAGACGGTTAGGTGGTGGTTTTCACCCGATTTGGGTTTTCACATAAAAATTATTGTGTACTCGTGTGATTGATATTTTGTGAGATTATTTATTTTTTATTTCCATAATTATTACATCAACCCTCCTGGTAAGGATGAAATCTACAGTTGGTATCAAAGCAGGTCTTGCCGTTTTGATGTAACAACCCAGCAAGAAGATCATGGAGGGAAGCAGTTCCTTGAGTAGGATTTCCGAGGGCCAGTCTACGACTCGTCCACCATTCTTCGACGGAAGCAACTACCCTTACTGGAAGCTGCGGATCAGGACGTGGCTTCAAGCCACCGATTTCACAATATGGCCCAGGTGCGAGACCCCCTACGACATCCCAGAAAAACCCGCTGGAGGATACTCGCAGCAGCAGATCCGGGAGCTCTCTCTCAATGCAAAAATAATGAACGTGTTGTATTGCGAGCTCAGCTCGGTGGAATTCAACAGAATCCTGCAATGCGCCACCGCATACGAGATTTGGCACACACTTGAGGTAACTCACGATGGTACCTCTAAGGTAAAAACCTCTAAAATTAATTTACTTTCTCAAGAGTTTGAATCTTTTTCGATGAAATCTAATGAATCTTTAAGTGAGATGAACACTAGGTTCACTCTCATTGTAAATAACTTGAAAGCTTTAGAGAAGGCTTTCATCAAGGGGGAGATTCAAGGTAAGCTTCTTCATACTCTTGGACCGGAATGGGAATAGAAAGTCACCACCATCGGGGAGGCAAACGAAGTGGAGGAGCTCAACATGGAAGATCTCCTAGGCAATCTAATGGCCTACGAGACAAAGTTGAAGTAGAAGAAGAAGGATACACCGGAGCCTAAACCGAAAAAGATTCTCGCCTTCAGAGCTGCATCGGATAAAGAGGTAAGTTCCGACGACGAAGACTTTAGAATTTTACTTAAAAAATTTTCCAAGTTTTGTAGGGAATTAAAGAAAGAGAAAAAGGAGAAGGAAAGTCCGAGACGTTGCTACCACTACAACGAGAAAGGGCACCTACGACCAGAGTGCCCTCTTCTCAAAAAGGAGAAGAAGAAGGAAAAGGAAAAGAGATCTAAGAAGGTGTTCCAAGCCACTTGGGATGATTCCAGCTCGGAGGAAGAAGAAGAAGAAAAGTCCATAGAAGAAGAAACCACTTGCTTTGGTTTCAGGGCCAGAGGAAGCAACAGCGAAAGCGAAAGTCACTCAGACAACGAGGTAAGTTACGACTTACAAGATGCTTTTAATGAACTTTTTGAACTTAGTAAATCACTAAAAATAGAAAACAAAAGCATGAAAAGGAATCTTAGTTTTCTTAAGTCTGAAAATGATAGGTTAGAAATAAAACTTAAGGATCTAGAAGCTAGTCCTAAAAATGATAACCTATTACTAGAAAAGCATAACCTTATCAATGAAAATAATAAATTGATTGAGGAAAATGTTCGTCAAAAAATAGAAATTTCTGATTTAAAGACAAAGATGAATATTATAGAAAAAGAAATTGCATGTCTTGGGGAAAACTCCAACAAATTAATCAACAAGGTAGATAATTTTTATAACCCCAAGGTTGAGAAAGGATCTCCGTCAAGGTGACCCACTAACAGATCCGGATCCAAGCTCGCTTGGATACCGAAAAAAGAATTGGAATCTTATTTTGTAGGTTTCAGAGATAACTACAACACAAAGGACTAGACCTACAAACTCAAGGCTGGTCAACTTGAGTTGGGAGAACCAAGGAGTAGACCAAGGAGGAGAACAAGAAGACCGACGAGACGGCGAACAAACGATGGACCCGCCGCATGTCAACCACCAGAATGGAGACCAGTGCCAATGCCCAGGCGTCCAAGCTACGGATGGGAGCCCCATCCGATGTGGCATTTACCGCCACCATTCGAGCCATTTTATTGGCCATGGTAGGTGAGGTAAAAACCATTTACCCTATCTTTTTATCATAAGCATTTAGATAGGGGGAGCAAAAAATTATAAGCTAATTGTGAATTTTTAAGGGGGAGATATAAGGTAGCTAAGTTTTCTTTAGAAAGGGGGAGAAAAATAATAGCTATCTTGCTGTCATAAAAAAAAAAGGGGGAGGACATTACCTTTGCTAAAAGAAATTTATAGAAGAGCATGTTTTAAGGGGGAGTTATAGAAAATTTATATTCAATCAAACCTTTTTGATAATGTCAAAAAGGGGGAGGATTTTTTGCATTATTATTTATGATTTTGTCATCTTCAAAAAGGGGGAGATTGTTGGTGCTACAGCACCACGATCATTTGTTTTGATGATAACAAAACACGTGTTATTTAACATTTGTACTTGGAGTCTTAGATTTCAGGTCGATCGCAAATGGAGACGTAATTAGACAGAGTTCGAGCTTGCATCCAGGACGGATTAGAAGAGCTTGATGGAGAACAGAAGAGATTCGCGAGGAGAGATATATTGAAGAAGGAAGGAGATGAAGAATAGGATAGATTTCCTTCTCTTGTACTTCTTATATTTTTCGTTTCTTTTGTTGCTCTTTATTTTTTGTTACTTAGACTCTTGTTAAAGAGCCTCAAAGTACCCTAATAGTAGTCCTAGGAACACCGGCACAACCCTAGGATACTTAGGTTTTCTGTAGAAAACTTAGAAAACCAATATAGGGTTCAAACAACATTTCCAGACGTCTAATTCCAAGATCAGACGTCTGATAATGTGTTTTAAGACGACTGACTATTGATTCAGACGTCTGATAACATTTAGGCTGGACTTCTCAGTTCTGTCTGATGAAATCAGATGTCCATAACTTAGACCGGACGTCTTAGGAGACATCTGATGACCTTGCCAGACGTCCATTTAGTGGACCGTTCGCTGGCTTAGCAAACACTGCAGGATTTGACCATTAGAGCCTTATCCGACGTCCATAGGACTTTCCAGACGTCTGATAATTGACCATTTTGCCTCGACTGACCCGAAAATCTCTTCTCAGAGATTTTCTAGCCGTTGCAAATCCATTCCGTAGAAAAAGTAGGTTTCCAGACATCCAGACATAGTACCAGGAGTCCTATATGTCATCTGATGGACTTGCACAAGAACCCTGTTTAGATCTGATTCAAGTCAGGAAGAAACCCGCATAAAATCAGACGTCTGGCCTTATTTTCAGACATCTTAAAGTGGTCTTCCAGACGTCTGATGCCAGAATCAGACGTCTGATAACCCTGTAAGTGCAATGATTCTTCCTGATTTCGGGTTGTTTTACTTGGGCTTTGCACCCAACGGCTTTGGAGCCTTTCCTAAGCCATCCAAAGCCTTCCTAAGGCCTCTATAAATAGAGGGGAACCTCTTGCACAACAACACACACCTAAGAAGCACAAGACACACACCTTGCAATACACTTTCAAACCATTTTGTATCTCTCTTGCTCTCTAAGCTCTAGTTCTACATCAAGAGAGCATCAAGCTGTTTTACGCACCCGCTCTCGCACCATAGTTCACGAGAGCAACGTTACGCCATCGTGTGGCTCACGCACCCGCATCATCGACTCGATGCTCTCCTTGCAAAGGGGAGTTTCTTAATTCCTATAGAAGCTTAGGTTTAAAATTACTTTGTTGGCACTATAGGATTATTTATTTTTTTATCTTTGTTATTTGGTTGGGTATTCGCTTTGCGAATTCACGTCTCGTTCGTGGGACAAAATCCTTCTCGTGAAGAGAAGGGGTTGAGGAACGCTACCCTTGCACTTGTAGCGTGGTTGTAAGTGAGGTTGAATCACCCTCGTTTAAAGTGATTCGTTCAGTTGATTTGATCAACTTGGTTGATCGGGAAATCCTAACTCAAGAGGGTTAGGTGGTGGTTTTCACCCGGTTTAGGTTTCCACCTAAAAATTATTGTGTACTCGTGTGATTGATATTTTGTGAGATTGTTTATATTTTATTTCTGTAATTATTACGTCACCCCTCCTGGTAGGGACGAAATCTATAGGTAGGTTCCTTACTCTTTAACTAATGACTATCTTTTTATTTCAAATTGATGCTCCTTTTTGTCATTTAAATCATCTCCCCTTTTTTCTCCTCAAGAATGATATGCAATTAATTCTTTCAAAATTTCCTCCCTTCTCTATTTTTCTGTTCTTTTTCAATTTTTACTTTTTTGGTTTTTTAGACTATGTATTTTTTTGTAAGAAGCATTCAGAACTTTGAATTTTTTATGTTTGCACTTTAACACCACCCCTCTGCCTAAGTTTTGCAATGTCCTCATTGTAAATGGAGGGTATGAAACAGTTAACGTTCAGGAATTAGAACATGATTATCGGGTGGGCGAATGGGTTGAGATGACTTTTGCAAACGATTTCAAGCTCTGGTACGAGTACCAAAGGTGGGATCAACTATTCTAAAATCTAACTCTAAGTGCAATAGATGTGAAGTACAAAAGGATAATCAGAAGGATTTTGGGTTTTTCGAATCACGAGTTGCCTCCCATTAAGTGCTAAATTCAATGCCTTCAACCGAACAGAACTAGTAATGGAGGAGTGGTCAAATCAAATGAGTTTTATAAAATAAGCACCTTGATCAATAGCCTGGTTGTTCAAATCAATAGGCCGATGATGCAGCCCAAACCTAATCAATATGTTGGGTTGATAGATGTGGATCAAGAGATGCAGTGCCCACCAGATAATGTGGAGCTTAAAAGGATGTGGAAGTGTATAGCAAGGGTTTGGCTGAGTCGAATCAGCCTGGTCAGAGTAGGGATCCTCAAATGAAAGTGAATCAGTGGAGGATGTAAGAACCCTATGAAAATGATCAGAGAAGGATGGGTCATGATTTGTAGTCTGATCGATGTTCGAAACCCGATAAAGATGTTGAGGAGAATCATGTGCAACCAGCTAATTGAGTGGAGAATCAGAGTAGAAATTGAGTCTGATTGCAAGTCAGGGTTGAGAACAGGTTTGGGAAGGTTCTGCATGTGTAGAAGTGGTGGCTTAATAAATAATTGTATGTGTGGGCTCTTCTAGGAAGGATTCCAAGGTAGGTTTATCTAGAGAGTCCTCATAGTGCCCATCAACATCAAATGTAAATGCCTGAAGAGTGTTTAGAGGGTTATGGAAAACAAAGTTAAGGAAATATTCAAACTCTGGATTGCAGATACTCTTGGCACTTATTGTTTCTGATTCCCGAGGATCGAAAAGGAACGATTCCATCTCAGTGGAACCTGATTTTGAATCGATGATCTCTGGGTCACGGACCTCAGAGTTAGAGTCATGTATGCTGAGGTCGTAGATTGGTTCATAGTCGTTAGGAAACAAAGGTTCTCCAAAATCAAAGTAAGATTTGAAATCTTCGGAGAACTTGCGAGAATCATATTCTGAATTTGATTTGGGACCAGAGGTTGCACCACAGAATAAATCAGTAACCTGACTTGGGTCTAACCTAGTTTCAGATTCTGAGCTCACAAAGGTGTCCCTATTAGGTTTGGGCTCAGGTTCTTGGCTTGTTGGGAAGACCCAATCAAAACCTAACTCTTCCAACTCCTCGATTTCTGCATCATAGATAGGTGTGACTTCCGAAAAATCAATATGTATTTCTAAGGAGGTTGGAGAGGTGCATTCATCAAATAAAGGCCCAGAATCATAATCTAGATTCAAAATTTGATTTCCATCACATAGGGACTTATAATCATCCCAATAAGGCTTAGATCTAGATTCTAGGTTAAGGGTTTGGGTTGGATTACTAGAATCTAGATTGGCTCTACAAGGATGTTAGAATTTCTCTCGAGAGTCACCTTATCAGAATAAGGGATGGAATTTACACCCTTGAGAGGTTCTGAGTTAATCTTGGTATCACAGGTGTCTGGAACATTAGGGCATGGTAGGGTTGGCTCATAATCGTGATCACCTGTAATTCGATCCACCCCACCCATTTCAAGATTAAGTATGTCTGTCTGTACAAAAGTTGGATCATATTCCATTTGGGTTGGGGGTCCATAACAACCTTGATTCTCGAACTCAAAATTTAGGAAATCAGATTGATCCTCAGCATTATTCCAAGATGTTTCGCTAAATGCTTGGGGAATGTACGAGTATTTTTTATCAATAATCTGTTTTAACAATTTTATCACTTCTTCCCATTTTTCAAGATCATCTTGGTGTCTTTCCCAAAGTACAAGAATTATCATGCATTGGAGATATTCAAAGTTATGCAAGTTTTCTAACTCAATGTATCCTGTCATGAGAATATCTCGGGATGATTCATTTGTTACTTGTGTCATTATTAATTGGCCCCAGTCTATGATGAAGGTTGTTGTTACCAGGACATTAATCTGAATGTCGTTAACTGGTTTTGAGGTTTTGTCATCAATCTTATAAAATCTAAGGGCATCCTCAATTATTCTATCTCTCATGGACATTCGAGATTCAGGTTTCTTAAATGGTTTTCCTAAATTGCTAGGCTGCATCTTCAAATCAGGAGGTGAAATCAGGATTTAAAATCAATATTCAAGTTAGATTGAAATTGATTAGATCTGAAAGAGATTCCCAAGAAGATCTAGTGAGGCTTCATAGGTTAAAAACCAAATAACCTTCCTGTGTATGTGCTCTAATAGAAGGGATGAGAGACTGGATATGAGATTTGACCCAATCAAAGCACCCAAAGATATTTGGATGACTAAGGTAGTTTCAAGGTGGATGATACCTCTGAATCAAAAATTTGCACACCCGAGAAGTACCTAGGTAACCAGGAAGGGAGAGCCCCGCAAAAACCCCTAAACAGTAGAGCGTCCCCTTGGGTTACAAGGTTTCCCCCACCCGACCTTCCTTGTCACTGAGGGTCTTGGTAGACCGGAATGGATGAACTTAAGTCCTTAAGTCTACCTATTGTATGTCCTACGTTGTGCCTTGAGTTTCAATTGATTAGAAGTCAATTCAACTTGTGACATAATTTGGAGGTTAGTTGTCCTACAATGTAGACCAACTTCACCTGATTTGCCCTAAAGATGGCAGAATGAAATCAATGTCAGAACCTAGAAATCACCCTGATTGATTCTCAGGTTATAAAAAGAAGAAGAACGGTCGGCCACGATGGCACCACGTGGCACCATCGCAGCCGCACCTTGCCGCACCCCCAACTCTTGAAAGCACCTCTCCTCGCAATGCGGGCCGTTGGATCTTCATCCAACGGCTACGAACGCACCACGTCGCCACCCAGATTGGATCAGTATAAATATAAATAAGCACTTATATATGATAAAGGCTTTGTGCAGCGCGTTGGCTCGTGCACGCACGCACATAGGCATGGGACGCGGGCTCGAGCCCTACGCTGTGCAGAATTGATGTGGCGATGCTGCCAGGCGCATGCAGGTGGGTATGCACGATTGGAGGGTTGAGATGCATCCTCGTGGCACGATCGCGTGGGTTGTTGTGAGATAAGGAAGGCACGTCAATCGCGGTTAGGATTTGAGAAGGCATGGTGTTGTGTTGTTTTAAGCTGTCTGATTGTAAAAATCAAGCACGATCAATAAGCGTGTGGTGCACGTGAAAGAAGAAATGGCAAGCGTGGAGCATGCACAGCTGTGCAATTTCAATCCGAGGGTGCACATTGCTCTACGTGGTAGCACCAGAGAACATCTGAGCGTGGAGAAGGATTTCGAAGGCTTTTTAAGGCTTAATCAAGTCATTGATCTCTTGATCAACGGATCTAATCAATCCAAGTTTGTTGCAAAAAATTAGGGGCAGCAATGCCCTATTTGCCCCTCGAAGAAACTATAAAAGAGGACTAAGGGTCCTCTTTCAAAGGCATTCAAGAGATAATTAAGTAGAGATCTCCTCCTTCCTCCTTCTACTGCTCCTCTACCCTCTGCTTCTCGTCTCCGTCTCTGCATCTCTATCTGAAGCATCTGTTGAGCCACCTTAGCAGATCGTTCCTGCTCTCCTCAACCTCTCTAGAAGGCCAACATGAACCACCCATGGTGCCCTTGTTCTACTATATAGATAGTTTTGTTTATGCTATAGTTAGAATTTGTTCTAGTTATAATTACATGTATGAAATCCATGTTCTGACTCTTTGCTTGATATATATATTGTGATTTATTATCTACGCTATTTACTAATTAGATTTAGAGTAAGTGAATGAAATCAAAAGCATTTTTCTACCTCCCTGTGATCAACCGAGACTCCCAGTTCCATTAATTTTATTTGTCGAGACGTATTTCGCACTATACTATGACGTATTTATCTTTTACGGATCTATGCCAGGAACAGTCCTCAAGTGATTATCGAGCTACAACTGGGGCTGTCAATTGATGACCTGGGAGAGATCCTAGAATGCGTCTGTGTGACCTGGAGGTAGCAGCCATGAAGAACACGACCAAAAGTGCGCGAATGGTGTAGGAGAAGATGGTGGTGGCGATGATTGTCTGGTGATAACCTAAAAGAGGAAATGCGAGCTAAAAGCCCCAATTAAAATGTTCAGGAGGTTGGCAAGGATGCGGCAAGGGTGTGAGTGGTGGTGGTGAGCTACGAAGGTGGTCGTAGGTGGCTGGCGAAGGCAGAGATGAAGGTATCCGAGCGTGGAGAAGGATTTTGAAGGCTTTTTAAGGCTTAATTAGGTCCGTTCATCTCCTGATCAACAGATCTTATCAATCCTAGTTTGTTGCACAAAATTAGGGGATGCAATGCCCTATTTGCCCCTCGAACAAACTATAAAAGAGGCCTAAGGGTCCTCTTTCAAAGGCATTCAAGTGATAATTAAGTATAGATCTTCCTCCTTGTATTGCTCCTCTACCCTCTACTTCTCGTCTCCGTCTCTGCATCTCTGTCAGAAGCATCTGTTGAGCCACCTTGGTAGATCGTTCTTGCTCTCCTCAACCTCTCCAGAAGGCCACCATGAACCACCCGTGGTGCCCTTGTTCTGCTATATAGATAGTTTTGTTTATGCTATAGTTAGAATTTGTTCTAGTTATAATTACATGTATGCAATCCATGTTCTGACTCTTTGCTTGATATATATATTGGAATTTATTATCTATGCTATTTAGTAATTAGATTTAGAATAAGTGAATGAAATCAAAAGCATTTTTCTGCCTCCCTGTGATCAACCGAGACTCCTAGTTTCGTTAATTATATTTGTCGAGATGTATTTTGCACTATACTATGACGTATTTATCTTTTACGTGATCTACGCCACGAACAGTCCTCGAGCGATTGTCGAGTTGCAACAACTAGGGCTGTCAATTAAGGACCTGGGAGAGATCTTAGGATGCATCTGTGTGACCTGGAGGTAGCAGCCATGAAAAACATGACCGGAAGTGCACGAATGGTGTAGGAGAAGATGGTGGGGGTGACGATTGTCCGGTGAAGACCTAAAAGAGGAAATACGATCTAAAAGCCCCAGTTAAAATGTTCAGGAGGTTCACAAGGATGCGGCGACAGTGTGAGTGGTGGTGGCTGATTGCGAAATACGCGTGATTTGTAAAAGCGGGTTTTTAACGTCGTTGTAACACGCGAATCCGCTTTCGCTTTTAAATTTATATCCTAGAAAGGGGAGTATCTAGGGTCGTCCAAGGAGGAAAAAATTGCAAAATTAATCCTCTTGCTTACAGATAGATCTCAACTTTCTTTTTGAAATTTTTCCATATGTAATTTTTTTTTGTATTTTGAAAAGATGAGGGCAAACTGTAGATTGTAGCGAAAAGAACTAACACCTACAAATGATTAACTAAAATCTAAAAGATAGAAATATCTTCTTCCTAAGCTCACTCTAGGCAAGTGGAGGCCTAGGGTAATTAGGAAGAAGAGGTGAAACAAGTGCTAGAACCAAAAACAACTGCAATAAAAAGCTAAAAGAAGGCAATTTGATTGAGTAGAATGAGTGTTCTTTTCAAGGACAAGTAGAGGAATGCTTCTACTAGAATTAAGCAATCTAAAAGCAAGAAAAGAAACACAAATCCTCTTGTAACAATGCTGAAGAAGGTTGTCTTCTTGCTCCAAGCCTAGCTGCTCCTTGGCATGAAAAGAGGGCTTCCTTCTCCTCCTTCCTTGAGAGCTCCTCCAAGGTGGAAGCTACCACCTTTAATGCTCTCTCCAAAGGGGTGGGCATGCACCACCCTCAAAAACTCCTCCAAGGTGGCATGACCACCTTCAAGATCTCCTCCAAGATCTTCCTTGCCTGGCTTCTCCTTTGGCTGGCGTGACCCAAGAGAGAAGGGAAGAGGGGAAGGCACCAAGGGGACATAATATCCCCTTAATCTTCTTCTTCTTCTTCTCTCTTGGACGTGGGCTTCTTGGTGGAATATGAGAGTGAAATTTCTACCCAAGGATGACTTGAATGGTGGTGGGTAGTGGTCTTTTTATAGGGTAGGATGGCAGGTTAAGGTGCCCCTTGAAATGGAGGGCTAGGATGGAAGGATGAGGGTGGTTGGTGATCCTATGGCTAGGGTGAGTTGGTGCCAACCCAAGGGGTGTTAAAGGGGATGGTTATGGTGGTGTTGGTGTCTTTTGGTGGTGGAGAGACACCCCCATGTTGGCGCCAACATGGGGTCTTCTAGAAGGGGGGTTAGGTTGATGGTGGAGATGGGTTCAAGGGGGATTGTGTGGTGGAGATCAGGGGAGATTTTGGAGGGAAAAGTGGCACCATTAAGGGGTGGTTATGGGTAGTTTTTGGCGCCACTTTTAGGTGTCTTTTGGAGGTGGTGGGTAGGTTAGGTTGGTGCCAAGTAGGTTAGCTTATGTGGAGCTTAGGTGGAGCTAGTTGGGTGGAGTTGGTAGGTGGGTTTTTGGGGTGGTACAAGCCAAGGAAGTGGGAGCATAGCTAAGCTAAGCTAAGCTAGCTTAGCTAATGGAGGAGTAGAGGAGAAGGTGTTGGAGCTAGGGTTTGGATGGAAGAGCTGAGGAGGAGAAGTCTGGAGCTGAAATTGGAGCTGACTGCTGCTGAAGAGGCTGGCATGGAGCTACTCTAGTTGGCTTAGCTTGCTAGTTCTTTGCTAGCTACTAAGCCAAGCTAAAGTAAGCTAGCTTCTACCAAAATGAGCTGAGGTGAGCTAGGTCTGGTACTCCCGGGGAGAATCAAGCTGATTGAGGCAGCTAAGGTAGCTTAGCTCAGCTGAGTTGAGCTAAGCTGAGTCCCCAGGAGCTGAACTTGAGCTTCCTGAGTTGGGATGAGTTCTTCTTCAGCTGGCTGGAGCTGAGTGGAGCTGGATGTAGCTGGATTTGAGCTGAGGTGAACTCCTGCCAACTTAGCTGAGCTAGCTAGAGCTCCTTGTGGACTAGTGGGAGCTGAGATGAGCTAGACTCAGCTATGTTGAGCTGGATCTGAGCTGACTTGAGCTAGGGTGAGCTAAGGTGAACTCTCTTGAGCTGCCATCCAGCTGAGATTAGCTGAATGGAGCTGGGATGAGCTAACCCTAATTCAAGTAAGCTATGTTCCAACTGCGGTGAGCTGGATCAAGCTGAGGTGAGTTGGATCAAGCTGAGGTGAGCTGGATCAGGCTGAGTTCCAGCTAGTCTAGGCTTTTCCTTCACCATTTGCCTTCTTGAGTGCTAGGGTTTTAGGGATCTATATATCTGTACATCCCTAACACTCACAAAAACATATTAAAAAGATAATAAAAAATGCAATGCATGCCTAACCTATTTTATGCCTAAATGTAGCCCAAAAACCTGTTTGCGGAGTAAAATCCTAAGAGCTAGGTTTGTTTTAATGCATAAGAATGATGATAAACTGGCGTTTATCACACCCCCATGCTTATCTTTTGCTACTCTCTTAGCAAAACTTAAAATGGAATTTTTTAGAAATCTAATTTTTTTGACTTTTGAGGAGAAAAAGAGATTAATGGACCTTGGTAGATTAAAACACTGGAGGTACGGGATTTGTTAATGATAAACATCGGGATTTATTTTTGGATTCAACCATTAGACAGAACGGGATCAATATATCGTCCAGAAAATTCTCAAATTAACCCCTTGTTAATTCAGATGACTTGAAATGTTTGTTTTCAGGATTTTTTTGGCTGATGAATCTGATTCTCAACTTGCAAAATCCTTTAAAACCTTGTGTCTGTGATTGTGAAAAGCCAACATTTATAAGGATGTATTATTATTATATATATATATTTTTTTTTTTTTTTTCCCATGCTTATTTTTAGCTTAGTCTTACAACAGACGTATCGGGATCATCATTCTCGTTACCATTCCTCGAGGGGGCTCTGGCACCAGTACTTCAGGATAACACTGTCCATGACACCACCCAAGAGCTCACAACCCCAAAACACGATGCGGTGAAAAGGGGCGCTCCAAGCAAACTCAAGCTCTTGCTCCGACGCTATAGGTAGAGCACCGTCCAAGACACTTGAGATGCTAAAATGCTCTTTAATGCTCCGTCTAAAGATATGAAATATAGATATAGAGCAGCGTCGAGGCGGTAACATGTTGACATCGCATCCTCAAAGAAAGTATTTTCCTTCTTCTCGGCGGTGGGAACTCAAACCAATGATCTGCTTCAGACTTTTACTAAATCCAAACAAGGGAGTTTTTCAAATTTTTAGTTGTTTTTAAGTGTTGGCTTGTGTGTGAAAATTGACACAAGATGTTTCTTGAGACCCGCAAGTTTTTGAATCATAAACTAAGTCAAATACTTTCCATATTACAAAATAGGATCAAGTCACCTGAACTATCATGAGTTCAGGTGGGATTTTAGAGAAGGATATCCGATCTAGCCTAAAATAGACCCTGAAATTCTAATGATCAGATCCATATCCTCATCCTTAGTTTGTTAAAGATTAAATCCCATTGTACCAGAGGTAAATTTTTCAACCTTAGTCCCGATTTCAAAAAATTTTTCCTCAAAAAGTTTTCAATATTTTTTTTTGGGTATGCAAGAGGAAATAAATTAAAGAAAATTGCATGTTTTTAGGTTTTGAACGTCCTAAATCGATCGTAAAAATTTAAAAACAACCCCCCATGCTTAAGATATGCCATGTCCTCATGCATTAGGAGGGAAAAGGGATCACCTTAGTGAAGAACAGTCGGGTTTAGGATGAACAAAACCTGGAAAAAGAAGAAAAAAGGAAAGCAAGAAAAAATGATGGGTTACCTCCCATCCAGTGCTATCTTTTACGCCATTCAGCTGGGCGTGAAGGTATGCACAGAAGACGGAAAATCATCTAAATAATTGGACACTTGGATGCCGGCAAAAAAGGTGTCTTCGTCTAGATCCCTAGAAAATTGATTAGAAATAATATTGGGATTAAAGTGAGATGGAAATTGATAAGTGTGGCCCGAGTCTGGCCATGGTTTTAATTCAGGTTGGGTGCCAAACTCGGGCGGGGTTGGTGGCAAGTCCATAAGAAAGAGGTCGGGGAAGGAATGGTGAGTTAGTGTAGAAAAATTAGGTGCGTGAATAGTGGGAGGGTTAGGGGGGTTATCAGGAATAAATTTGGAGTCAAGACAAGTTTCCAGATCATAGATTTCGCCAACCACTGAGTCTGAATCAGAGTCCTCAAAAAAATTGTGGTCGGTAAGGGTATCTATTAACATTGTCTCCTCCACCATATTGGAAATTTCAGTATCTGAGTCCTCAAAGAAGTTATCATCATGGAATCTCCTGGAGGATTTAAAAATATCTAAAGTGATAGTTTGGCCTGCACAGGTGATATTCATTTTGCCTGTGTGGCAATTGATATTTGCCTTTGCAGTGGCCAAAAAGGGGCGTCCAAGGATTATCGGGGAGTCCAGTAATGATTCGGGTGCCTCAATGTCAAGCACCAGAAAGTCTGCAGGGAAGACACAATTCTGGACCTTGACTAATACATCCTCGACTATCCCACGAGGTTTGATTGTAGATCGGTCGGCTAATTGCAGGGTAACCTCGACAGGTTTTAATTCACCGATATGAAATTCTTCGAATAAACTCGTGGGAATAATATTTACTGAGGCACCAAGATCAAGGAGGGCACGATTAAATGTAGTGTCATCAATAATTACAGGAATTAAAGGTGCCCCCGGATCTTTCATCTTAGGAGGCAGCTTACTCTGTATGACAGAGCTTACTGTCTCCGAAAGATGCACCCGTCCTAGATTTTTGGCCTGCCTTTTAGGAGTACAAATCTCCTTTAAAAATTTAGCATAGGTAGGTATATATTTAATGGCATCTAGGAGAGGGATATTGATATTAACTTGCCCAAATAGCTCCATGAGCTCTTCTGTAGTGGGCTCAGATTTCATTTTTTTGTTGGTGGTGGGGTAGAGAGCTTGTGGGAAAGGGATCTTATCTTGAGATTTAGGTTTTTCTTTTTCTTCCTGATGGGGAGGTGGGGAGTCAATTTGCACATGTATCTTACTAGGTTCGTGTGAAGGCCCGGGGTCAATGGTGGTTTTTCCACTCCTCAAAGTAACTGCATGTGCAGTCGGATTATTATTTGGAGGAGGTGGGGGGGCCTGTGATTGTAGAAACCTGGGCGGCTGCTGAGGTGGTGGATTAGGAGGAGGCTGATTTGGATAGTGTGGATTTCTGACCATATAATGGTTCCCTTGGTGATTGGGATTGGGTATGGGTTGGGACGGAAGATGTCCTACAGGTCTTTGCGTGGGAGCAACCCCAATCTGATTGTTCAGATTTGTGATGTTGCAGGTTACTTCCGTCATTTTTGTTTGCATATCCTGTAGGGTTCGCAGCATCTGGGCATTGATATCTTGTTGGGATGGCCCAGGATGGAAGTTTGGATTCGATCCATACCCATTAAAATGATGTGGTTGGGAGGAAACTTGATTATTCCAGGAGTAGTTCGGGTAATTTTTCCAATTGGAAGAATTTTTAAAGGGCTCCTGGATGGTAGAAATATTTTGGGTGGGGTTAAGATCTGGATAATTATAATTCCCCAGTGAATCTTGGGCAACCTCAGAATAATCAGCAGGAGTAGTGTTGGGATTGTGCAAATTTTCTCTTCGTGGAAAGTTAGGTTGGGTTAGATGTGGGTGTGGAGCTTGAGTTGATGTGGTGAGTCTTTCCTCAATTTTTTTCTGTATACTATGCATCTGGTCGAGTTTCTGAGCGATCAATTGAAGATCGTCTTGGGTGACCGGGATAGATTGAGTGCCTATTTCATGAACACCGAACTGCGGGTTTTGGGTTCTACAAAATGTGTTCATGGAAGCTTGATTAAATGAGTTTTCACTCATTTCTTCGAACAGGTCATAGGCACTTTTTGCATCTTTATTTAAAAAGTTGCCGCCACACGTGGCGTCGACAAAATGTCGGATTTGATCTTCTAATCCATGATAGAAGATTTGCACGAGCTGCCATAAAGGAATCTCATGGTGCGGGCAACTTCTTAAAAGGTCTTGAAATCTTTCCTAAGAATCATGGAAAGTTTCACCAGATTATTGGTGAAAGGTCGTAATAGATCTTCGTAAGGAATTGGTACGACCTATGGGAAAGAATTTCTTGAGGAAGGCACTCTTGAGTTGTGGCCATGTTGTGATGGATCGGCCAATGGTCCTGAACCAATAAGCGGCCTTATCTTTAAGAGATAATGGAAAAAGCTGCATCAGCCATATGTCTTCTTGCACATTTCAGGAACGGGTTGTCTGTGCAAGAAGAGTTAGCTCTTCAAGGTGGCTGAAAGGGTCTTTCCTAGGAAGGCCATGAAAGTGTTTAATTAGGTTCAGGACCGTAGGCTTGATCTCAAAGTCCCCCTTCGGTATAACCACCCCTGGTCGTTCCTCATAATAAGACGGATCATAGAAATCTTTTAGAGGAACAACAGGCTGCTGACGAGGTGGTGGGTTTGGCCTTGGATTGGCTAGGTTTTGGATGTTCCTAGTCAATGTTCGTTGATTGGAATTTAATTTATTAATCTGATCGGCCATCAATTTTAAAAGATCAGGTAGGGGGTCTTGATGTTGTGTGTGGGGCAACTCAAGATTAGGGAGCTCCAAGTGTGGGAAGTTACTGGTGGTTGGGTTTTGGGTGGAAGGGTTAGAATTAGGGTTAGTGGTGGGGTTAGAGGTGGACGTGGAAGGGTCAGTGGACCTATTTTGTTGTGTTTCCATTTTTTCAGGAGAAGAAGACAGAAAAAGTGGCCTTCTTGCGTGGGGGGCGAAATCAAATGGTCCTTCCAAGTGCGGATTTTGAGACCGTCGCCCGTGCATAAAATGGAAGAACGGGAGGGGAGGAGAAGAGAAAGAGATGAGAGAAAGTGTGCAATTCAAACAAATAAAACTAGACCTAACTTAAATGTGACTCCCTAATAATAACCTAAGACTTGGTCTATATAGGAAATAAGTAGTCAATAGTGAATACCCGTTCTATCAACAAATCTAGCGAAGTTGCTTAAGGGGAGGTTTGGGCCCAAACGTTTCCCAAGGAAAACCCCAGGTGCTTGTACAAACCTGCGCCTGGTCGTTTGACACGGCCCCTCAGCCTGAACACCAGATATAGATGACAAAATTGGTACTAACTAAGGAAAACTTAAGACCTAAATAGCAAGCCTAAGTTGATAAAGCCTTAGGGGTCAAGTTGCTACAAGTTTTAATTAGGTCTAGGATGCTATAGTGCACACGGAATGTGGAGGGCGTTTATTGGGTTGTTGCCCTGTTATTTGATTTTTTAGTGTGTGTGCAGAAATTGGAGAGTGGCTCCAATGAAAATCAAGTTGTCACACAATTTTCTTGTATTTATGTCTTTTAGGATTCAATTTAATTAAATGTGTTTTAGGGTTTTTTTAATTAAATTTTCAAACAAGTTTTAAAATTTATAATCAAAGGAAAACAAGTTGTATGGGTGATTGTATATTTCCTTTTAATTGAGTCTCTAAAAAGAATGAAGAAACCCTAAGCCAATTATCCCTCAGACAGAAATTTTACTACCAATGAATTATTTTTAGGCTTTCAGAATTTAGTAGTGGTCCAAACAAGTCAAACAACACCACTACTTTGAACAAAATCAAACAAGGATTCCAAAAACGATTTTAAGATTTTAAGAATTTTTTTGATAATTATTTAAAATTTTTAATTGTACTGGTGTCAAAGTCCAGAAATAATACCCGTGGGTATTGTGGACTTTTCAGTATTACCACCGACCTCAGAAAATTTTTGTGATTTTTTGTGATGTGTAAAATTCCACAAGGATTCCAGCAAGATAAATTTTACAAAAATTAGATGAGTATAAAAATTCTAAAAATTCACGGACAGTAGAAAAATAGGAAGATTAAAGGGTGTGACCCCTCTGCAATCCACGAATTTTTAAAAATTAAATACAAGTCCAATTGATCTGAAATTTGGAACAGATGTTCCAAACTTAATTGGGAATCACTCTATGAAATGTTATGATTTTAGGAGGCTTGTGATGTTAGGAATCAATTTTTCAAGTCCGGACAGAAATCTGGACCCGAAAAACAGAACACCAATACTTGCAATGGAGTGGTGTTAAAGAAGCATACAAGCAAACAATGGATTTTATAATGCACCACTCCACTTAATTAAGTTTTTTTAGGATCCTGAAAGCCAAGTTTAATATATTTTTGGTAGTTTTAATTAATTATGTGACCAGAAAGAGGAACCAACCTGAATTTCACGGGAAGAAAAGGAACTTTGAGCTCTCGCTTCCAGATTCCAGCCTTCTCGCTGTAGTTCCTGCACACACAAAAGAAAGAAAGAAGAAGGGGATGAGATCCACTTCAAGCAAGAGAAAATGAGTTAATGCAAAGCCGTGCCTCCCCAGCAACGGTGCCAAAAAGTGATTGCGAAATACGCGTGATTTGTAAAAGCGGGTTTTTAACGTCGTTGTAACACGAGAATCTACTTTCGCTTTTAAATTTATATCCTAGATAGGGGAGTATCTAGGGTCGTCCAAGGAGGCAAAAATTGCAAAATTAATCCTCTTGCTTACAGATAGATCTCAACTTTCTTTTTGATATTTTTCAATATGTAATTTTTTTTTTGTATTTTGAAATGATGAGGGCAAACTGCAGATTGTAGTGAAAAGAACTAACACCTACAAATGATTAACTAAAATCTAAAAGATAGAAATATCTTCTTCCTAAGCTCACTCTAGGCAAGTGGAGGCCTAGGGTAATTAGGAAGAAGAGGTGAAATAAGTGCTAGAACCAAAAACAACTGCAATAAAAAGCTAAAAGAAGGTAATTTGATTGAGTAGAATGAGTGTTCTTTTCAAGGACAAGTAGAGGAATGCTTCTACTAGAATTAAACAATCTAAAAGCAAGAAAATAAACACAAATCCTCTTGTAACAATGGTGAAGAAGGTTGTCTTCTTGCTCCAAGCCTAGCTGCTCCTTGGCTTGAAAGAAGGGCTTCCTTCTCCTCCTTCCTTGAGAGCTCCTCCAAGGTGGAAGCTACCACCTTTAATGCTCTCTCCAAAGGGGTGGGCGTGCACCACCCTCAAAAACTCCTCCAAGGTGGCGTGACCACCTTCAAGATCTCCTCCAAGATCTTCCTTGCCTGGCTTCTCCTTTGGCTGGCGTGACCCAAGAGAGAAGGGGAGAGGGGAAGGCACCAAGGGGACAGAATATCCCCTTAATCTTCGTCTTCTTCTTCTCTCTTGGACGTGGGCTTCTTGGTGGAATATGAGAGTGAAATTGCTACCCAAGGATGACTTGAATGGTGGTGGGTAGTGGTCTTTTTATAGGGTAGGATGGGGGGTTAAGGTGCCCCTTGAAATGGAGGGCTAGGATGGAAGGATGAGGGTGGTTGGTGATCCTATGGCTAGGGTGAGTTGGCGCCAACATGGGGTCTTCTAGAAGGGGGGTTAGGTGGATGGTGGAGATGGGTTCAAGGGGGATTGTGTGGTGGAGATGAGGGGAGATTTTGGAGGGAAAAGTGGCGCCACTAAGGGGTGGTTATGGGTAGTTTTTGGCGCCACTTTTAGGTGTCTTTTGGTGGTGGTGGGTAGGTTAGGTTGGTGCCAAGTAGGTTAGCTTATGTGGAGCTTAGGTGGAGCTAGTTGGGTGGAGTTGGTAGGTGGGTTTTTGGGGTGGTACAAGCCAAGGAAGTGGGAGCATAGCTAAGCTAAGCTAAGCTAGCTTAGCTAATGGAGGAGTAGAGGAGAAGGTGTTGGAGCTAGGGTTTGGAGGGAAGAGCTGAGGAGGAGAAGTCTGGAGCTGAAATTGGAGCTGGCTGCTGCTGAAAAGGCTGGCATGGAGCTACTCTAGCTGGCTTAGCTTGCTAGTTCTTTGCTAGCTACTAAGCCAAGCTAAAGTAAGCTAGCTTCTACCAAAATGAGCTGAGGTGAGCTAGGTCTGGTGCTCCCGGGGAGAATCAAGCTGGTTGAGGCAGCTAAGGTAGCTTAGCTCAACTGAGTTGAGCTAGGCTGAGTCCCCGGGAGCTGAACTTGAGCTTTCTGAGCTGGGATGAGTTCTTCTTCAGTTGGCTGGAGCTGAGTGGAGCTGGTTGTAGCTGGATTTGAGCTGAGGTGAACTCCTGCCAACTTAGATGAGCTAGCCAGAGCTCCCTGTGGACTAGTGGGAGCTGAGATGAGCTAGACTCAGCTAAGTTGAGCTGGATCTGAGCTGACTTGAGCTAGGGTGAGCTAAGGTGAACCCTCCTAAGCTGCCATCTAGCTGTGATTAGCTGAATGGAGCTGGGATGAGCTAACCCTAGTTCAAGTAAGCTAGGTTCCAGCGGTGGTGAGCTGGATCAAGCTGAGGTGAGCTAGATCAGGCTAAGTTCCAGCTAGTCTGGGCTTTTCCTTCACCATTTGCCTTCTTGAGTGCTAGGGTTTTAGGGATCTATATATCTATACATCCCTAACACTCATAGAAACATATTAAAAAGACAATAAAAAATGCAATGCTTGCCTAACCTATTTTATGTCTAAATGCAGCCCAAAAACCCATTTGCGGAGTAAAATCCTAAGAGCTAGGTTTGTTTTAATGCATAGGAATGATGATAAACTGGCATTTATCAATGGCGAGCTGCAAAGGTGATCGTAGGTGGCTGGCGAAGGTAGAGAGAGGTCTGGAGGTGGGTTGCTCGGTGAGGAGGTGGAGTGGGCAATAGGCTTAGAAAGGTTAGGGCTTTTACGCTAAGGGCCATGGAGAAGGTTTTGGCGGTGTTGGCAAGGTATTTGGGACAGTGGAGTGGGCGTAGGACCTCGCTGGAGGTCAGTCAAAGGTGAAGAAGATGATGGCATTTGGTGTTGTTGACGGATGGTTTCGTGAGATGAAGAAGAGACAAATAGAGTAGAGGGAAAGAGGAAGCTAAGGACCTAGCTAAGGGATGAAAGGGGGAGATATTCCCTTGCCGGTGTGACGGTCGGACATAGGGAAGATGAACCTCTGAAGGGAGAGACGGTGAGGAAAAAGGGGCTACGGCACCTCTGATGTGATCGTTGAGAGGTAGAGGAAGTTGGGGAGGAAGGAGATTCTCCCAATTTGGCCTTTGGGAGGCCAGAGGATGACAGAGGAGGATCCTCGCCGGAGCTAAGGTAGAGGAGGCGGGAGGTAGGCTTTAGAAGAGGGTTTTTGGGCCAAAACCTAGTTGAAGAGCACAACCATGCATTGGGCATGCTTAAATAGGGCTTAGGAGGGTGTTCCAAGCTTGAAAAAAAGCTTGGGAACCTTGGAGCTTACACAAAAATAGGATACCCATTCCTTCAAAGCGTTCGCACAAGCTTTTGAGAAGGAGTTGGGATCCAAGGTTGGTCTCATTGGAAAGAGGATTTCCTAAAGAGTCTCCGGTTCAATTTTGGGAAGGTTTCATCAATCAATCAAGGACAACTCTCTAAATGAAGCTCAAAGAAGTAAGATTCTTGAGCAATAATGGTGGAGGGACTTTTTTGTGAAGAAGACGACAAAATTGGGTTCTATTTGCAAGGAATTCAAAAATCTAAGGGTCTAGATGAGATAGAGAGAGTTTGATTGAACCAAAATGCAAACTTGGTGAAGATGATCTTAGATTGGGTCAAAATTTTGGTAAAAACCTAATTTAGACCAAAGGAATCCAATGGTGAAGTTAGATTTATGTTTTGACTAAGTTTGATTGGGTAATTTATTTAAAAACCTAAATTAGGGTAAATATCTATCTAGGACTCTATTTTGGGTCAAGACGGGTTCTGATGGTCAAATTGAAGGTACCAAACCATAAAGGATATTTTTCTATGATTTTCAAAGGGTTTAGGTGAATTTTATCCTAACCAGAACCTCAGTTAATTAAGCGGGTCTGTCTTTAGGTTTTTAGATGTCATTTAATTCTCAAAACACGTGAAAACCCATTTCTCACTATTCTAACCCACTTGTTAGACTTTTATGACCATTTAACCCCTAACCCCTGAGAAAACCCGTGATTGTACTACAATTGAGATATACTGTTAAAACTGTAATTTTAGCCTTATTTTACTGTATTTCTTTTAGAAAGATTATGCAATGAATTACATCTCTCTACCGGTTATGTAGGAGCATTTAATGTCTTAATCAAATCAAATTGAGCTAGTTATGGCTCATGATGGTGTTCCCATCAACCCCTTGAAGTTTATTTTTTGTCTTCAAGGTGGCTCCACATGGAGGACCACTCTAGAATATTCTAGGGTGGGTAGCCAATTGGTGGTGCTGGTGCGTGTGTGTGAGTCAATTAGGTGGTGGCTAGGTGGTTTAAGTTGAGTCCTAGGTCTAGGTAATTGGGTTTAGGTCAGTTTCTGATGTATACACATCCATTTAATATAAAATGACTATTTATGCATGTTCCTAAGCTTAGAGATGCATTCTATATTACAAATATTACATAGCATGCATCATTCTGCATTTAGAATAGTTTGTATAAATTATAGGTTAATTAGTGTCCTTTTCTGGCCAGGAGAGGATATTTATTTTGGGACCTCGGATTGATGATCCAACCATAAGGATCTGATCAAGATGAGGAACAAAGTCCAGTGCCTTTGAAATCGTCTTGATCGGAGTCTGTAGCACATTGTATAGTTCAAGGAAGATCAAAGGCTAGGGGGCAATGCAACATCTTTACAGGCTTCGGATGAAAAGTTGGACCATACGGATGGATCCGAAGCGATGATTGCAGTCCGCCAACGTGAAAGTCACCTTGATCCGAGCACTGTGGCAAACTCTACAAACAAAAGAACACGTAACACTATCCAGATCACCCAACGTTGCCTGGCTTTCCTCTAAGGTGCCTCCTGTAGGATCTAATATAGATAGATGGCTACTATTCTACATGCACAAGCAGTCAAGCAAAGTATTAGTAGTAACAAGAAGGATTTGTACAAATAACAATCATAGAAATTGACATAAGATGTATAGTGGTTCCCCACTCACTTTGGTACTCCACTACCTAAGCCTCCCAACTTAGGATTTTTAACCCAATTGCCTCAACCCTGAGCGAATCCATTTACTAAATGAGGTAATTAACGGGTTACCACAACCCAAGTACAATGATGAGTTCTTACAACCCAATGAGCAAAAGCTTACGAACAAAATAAGCATAGGTGTAAGAAAGTGAAATCTTACAACATAATACCTAAGCCTCTCAACAAGTACATAAATTATATTACTGATTTGAGAGCCTAGTGAAGATGTGAATTGCCTTGTGAATGCGTGAAAGAAACATGTCAAAATGTTTGCAAAAGTGTAGAAGGATTTGTAAGCTACAAACTATATCTTTTTTTTTGAAGCAGAAAGGAGAGCTATCATCCTGCGATAGCAATCCGGAGTAGTATATTATGTGCAAAGAAGGGAGATTACAAAAAGGATCCCCAAGACTGTATGAGGGACCAGCACTCTCTTACAATATTCTCACAACATACCGGCCTCTCTTGAAAAAGTCTCTCATTCCTTGCCTTCCATACACACCAAATAGAAGCAGCCATGTGGACATGTGGTTTCCCTCTCACCTCAAACCCATGCCACATAGAATCCCAATCTGGTAAAGGCTCCTGACAAATTTTTCTCCAGCTACAAACTATATCTTCTCTTCAAAGTATGATGGAAATATGAAAATTAAGCTCTAGAATTTTCTTTTATATTTCATATGTGCAAACTAAGCATCCTAGGGTCTTTTTATAGAGTTAGGACCTTAGTGGGTTTGTCTACTAGACGTTAGGGTTTAGATCCCAATTTTCATGGTGTCAAAATTAATTTTCTAGCCATTCAGTTTTGAGCGAATGGTTAACTGGTACCGTTACTGAAATATAGGCACCGATACTAGTTGCCTATTGTTTCCTCTATAGCTAGCACACAAGAGTCCTGGTACCGATACTCAATCATGGGTACCGATACCTATGACTCCAAGGTTTGAGACTCATTGGGCACGGTAACCTACTTGTACTGGTACTTGTAAGGTTCAGGCCAGAATCGAGTCTTCAAATTGTGACCATTAGATACTGGTACTCATGATTAGTACCGGTACTTATTGTTCACAGTTTGAGACATATGCTCAAACCTGTGCCTTGCATATATCGGTGCTGATGAATAGTACCGGTACTTGCTTACAAGTACCTATTTTAAGTTAATTACTAACTAATTATGTTCTTTGAAATTGGTTGATATATTAATCCTACTTTATCTCTAATTATTTTTACGATCTAAGTTATATTCGTTTATTAAGAGGCATACATTATATGAAATCTAAAAATCTAAAGGTCTAAGATGATCTCCTTGTCATCATGCCTGTTTGCCTTAATCTTCACCTAAATCTAAAAAGCACTCAACTACAAACATTAATTCATAATAATTTTTTTAACACCAAAACAAGATGTGGAACAAGGTTCCAACACCTCCAATGAGCGATCTCAGCAGTTGGATGAAAATCCAATGGCTGAGATCAACACTTCACTGCGACCACAAAGACATATTCTGGACTCAGATGTGCTAGTAGGGCATTAGTCGACACGACACTCTCGAAGAGAGGGTGCGGGTTCAAAATCCGTCGTGCCCCCTTTAAGCATAGTACGCGTTGAGCAGCTAAATTGATCCGCTCGATTTTGATCTAGTGGCAACAGAACAACCACGTGCGGTACTGATGAGCGTGGATGCGGGCGGGCGAAACGCATGATCGACGCATAGATGAACACGAGATTTGACTTGCCCTCTAGCATGCGATCCTCGTACGATCTAATCCATTCATCATTGATCCAATGGCGAGGTGTGTGTGACAGCTGCAAGCGCTACGAGAATGAGCAAGTGCATGTGCTGGAGCTCTAGCAGTGTCTGCAGTGGGTCTCCAGTGATGTTTATGGACGTCACTAATTGGCCCATGTGCGGAAAGCCTCTACTCCTCCACTATAAAAGGACCCCTACCCCTCCTATTCTTCTTCATCTCTTCCTTTCTCTTCCTCACCGCCTCGAAAGCTTTAGAGAGAGCTTATCCCAAGTTCGGGATGCTCCTCTAGAGTAAAAAACAAATATTTTTTCCCATTTCTCACCCCCCTTCGTGGAGCATCCCATGGCTGTCCTCTCACCACCTTCGGGAGGTAGATCCTCGCCGTGACTCCGTCATGCCCCATCCTCCAAGCGACCATCGAGGGGGATTCTTCTCACCTTTATCTTTTATTGCTTTCTAGTCTAGTTGTAATTTCTTGATTATCTGTAGAGAACTTTGTTTGAGCATATATGTTGATTATTTCTCTCTGTCTCCCTCTCTTTCTCATTCTGTTAAAGTAGATTAGAATAGATCGTAAGTCACCTGATATTCTGCCTTATAAAATACCAAAAAATTGCAAAAGATAAAAATAAGAAAAACATATAAAATCGAAGTGCGGATTTCAAAACCAAATGTTTGCCTTCCTGTGTTTGACCTGAGGCTCACCTCGAGTTTCGGTATAAATTTAATCTTGTTAACGGGTTTTGCGACTATGATGACGGGTTCTCCAAAACCCTGATTTTTCATCATGAAATCATGCTCACCATTTTGGTGCTGTTGCCAGGGATCACCATTTTGGCACTGTTGTCGGGAGGCAACACTCTTTGGTTTTTCTCATAGTTTTTGCCTTAACTTTTATCTCACTTTTTCTTTGATCTTGCTATGATTATAGGAACTCTTCTGAGGTGGGACAGAGTAGTTAGATCGAAGAAGAGTATAGATGAAGGTTCTGTAAGTGTATTCCCACCCTAGATTTTACTTCGCCACTCTAATAACTCAAACCCTAATTAACCTAGGACCTTGTATAAATGTTTTGTTAGTCCTAGTTGTTTGATTGTCACTTCACCTCACCTCTCCCATTCAGATAAATTAAAAAAAAATTAAAAAAAAATTACGCTACTCTTTTTGTGGGATTAAACGAAAAGAGACACATTTAAACACCCACAAATTTCTTGACCTAAGGTGCACAATCACATTGATTCTACCACTTAACCAGAATCTGACCTGTGCATCCGATACACCTTATCTCAACACACAAATAAGTGAGTAGAAATTTAATTAGGTTAAACATTTTTGTGTGCCTTAACCAAGTGGTGCAACAGGCTAATTACTTGAACTATTTGGGCCGCATCACTCAGATAAAAAGTGATTCATCAATAGCTTTCCCAGTAGGGTTGAACTAGGCACTCCACATTATTTTTGAGTTTTAAAGGAAAATACCATCACTTGCGATTTCAAAACCTGGAGTATTCTCTTGAACCTGCTTGAATACACCTAAAGAGTAAACCCTAAAAGCTACTAAACAAGGTTAAACCCTAAAAGACACATCATCAAAACCTTGTTTGGAAACCATTGGTTGTGCACGCACACATATTGTAATTGATTATTAAGAGCACAACCCATCTAAAGGCCCATCACATTGCAAGAGCACAATCATCCCAAGCCTAATTAAAATTGAGTAGACATTGGCCTTAAGGATGAACTCACTCTTTGGGACTCCAATTGAGATTTCTTTCGATTAATCTACTTCTACTGGTCCATCTGATGTCTAGCTAGGGGAGTAACGTCAAACAACCACAGTTGGAGGGTATTAAAGGAACCAAAGGCGCAAGCCAAAGGGAGAACATTCTCCCCAACCCCTCCCTCTAGCTAGTTGGATTGACCAAATAGAAGTTGACCAAATCATTTCTGTCATCTCAAGACAGATTCTAGGAGTTGGTAGGTCTTTAGGCTACCCATCTAAGGACAAGTTTGGTTGATTGTACTGCAGGGCAGTTTTTCTATTTTGGTTTCCCTCCTACTTGATCATGTATTCTTCCACACGAAACACACAATTCCAATCCTAACCTCCTACCACCACTTATCCACAAGATGATTACTATCCCGACTCGACTTATGGTTACCCATCTCCTAGTCTGGATAACTTTGATTGGGGATATGATTCCAGACCTCAATGTCCAGGACCTAACCCCGGACAACAAGTCTATGATTAATATCCTTCCTAGAGCTACACTGATTATAGATCACCACCCTCTTATGAAAAACAAACTCAATCTACAATCAAGAAGGATATGTTGATTATAATGCCTATCTGATGAAGCGGATTTGCGTGCGTAAAGGTTTGAGCTTGGAAAACCCATCGTCGTAGTTTAATTCACGAGAAAATCTGTCAATCAGATAAAATTTATAACTAAAACTCAAAAGGTGAGTCCTAGGTCAACACGGGGAGGTGAACATTTGGCTTGAAAAATATGCGTTTTGCTTTTTATTTATTTTTGTTATTTTATCTATTATAAATTTTTTTTGGTACTTTTATCAAACAAGAGATCATGTCAATGCAAACTTATCTAACTAATCTACTTGCAAAAATAATATATATATATAGAGAAAAGAGCAATCATATATTCTTAATCAAATGTTTCTACAACTATGAAAGTGGGAAAAACTACATTAGAAAGCAGTAAAGATAGATATAGGTGAGAGAATCCCCCTTGATGGTTACTCAGAGGATGACTCGCTCTAACATAGCTTGGAGAAGGTGGTGACGAGCGGGACGAATGAGGATGGAGTCGAAGGATAGAGGGCGAGGCAGGATGACGTCATAATAAGGATCTACTTCCCGAAGTAGGTGAGAAGATGACCACGGGATGCTCCATGAATGGGGATGAGGGGAGGGAAAAATATTTGATTCTACTTTAGAGGAGCATCCCAGGCTTGGGACAAGCTCTCTCTAGAGCCTTGGAAGTGGTGAGAGGAAGAAAGGAAGAGATGAAGAAGAATGGGAGGGGTAGGGGACCTTTTATAGTGGAAGAAAGGATCAATTTCTTATACAGGACATTTAGTGACGGTCATAAACATCGCTGAAGATCCACAGCAAACGTCACTAAAGATAGCCTTGCTGCCATGTTGCCACTGCACTGGCACACGCTCCGCATGCCCATGCGCTGCACACTATGCCTCCAAGCACTCCTGTGCTGTTGTGCGTGTTCGGTGGTGCGTGCGTGCTCATGGGTGGCCTGGGTTGCACCATGTGGCACAACTTGGGCCATCCATTTTCTTTCCTTTGTAAGGGTTACTACAGAGATCGGATTGAGTCAATTTTTGCATCGTTGGGTTGCGATCATCAACCCAAATCCATCTGTGCAGTCAGATTTATCATTTGAAGCTCTGGATTGCATCACCTAGTCCCTCGACCATTGATCTTCCTCGAACTGCATATGGTGCTACAGGACACTGATCAAGGCGATTTCGGAGGCGTTGGACTCCGATTATCTTTCTGATCAAATCTTTATGGTCGGATCATAAATCCAAGGCTCTGAATTAAATCTCATTCTCTCATGGCCATAAAAGGATGCAATTAACATAAAATTTACACAAACTACTCTAAATGCAGAATGATGCACGCTATGCAATATTTATAGTATGGAATTCATTTCTTGGCCTAGAGACATGCATAAATGGGCATTTTAACCTAAATGGAAGTGTCTACATCACAACTATTCGGAAAGCGTAAAGTGCATTTTTGATAGGAAAACGTCATACTATAGTGCGCAATACAATCAAACAAAGATATTTAATAAAAGATAACGAGACGTTGAGTCTCGGTTGTTCGTCTCTGGAAGGCATTTGTTTTACTTTTGAATTCAATCTTTTACCACTCTACTTTATTCAAAATCACATGCCGATTCTAGTCATCTAATTAAAATTTCACCACTTCTATTATGAACCTTGATTACGTGCACATGTGTTAAATAGATCACAAAGGTGAAAGTGTGAGTTTCTGTATGCACGATCCTAGTGAGGTGGTGACTGTTTACAGAAAATGCATCTATAGTTAGATTTTCTATATTTTTCGGAAATGACATGCTTATTGCAAAATATCAGAAATTAAAAATAGGCAACATTAATCACACAAAAGATATTACAATGAGCACGTCATGATTCTGAACACATAGACATATATATATAGAAAATATATTTTTCATTCATTCATCTGAAGAGTGTTTGCAACATGAACTTGTAGAGGAAAGCTTGTACAGAAATGCTTAAAATGTAAATCTAGCTACCAGAAAATGATCGCATACAAGAATCTACGGGGGGATTTTGCATGCATCATTTGGGGAGAATAAGGACTACACTATTAAGCAGTAATTAAAAGCAGTAAATGTAAAGAACTAGCTAATAATCTATCAGAAGTGAGAGCATTCTGAGGTGGTCTCAGATGGCCTTGGAATGGTGGAGAGGAGAATCAGGGGTAGCCAATGGAGCTTAGGTTGGCCCTTGGAGAGAGAAAGGAGTGATCCAGCATCTCGGCATGGTGTCCTTCATGATGGTGCTCAGCTCGTGGAGATGGTAGTGGAGAGGGTGGCGGCTAGCCTAAGTGGAAGTGGATGAAGCCATGAATGTGGATGGGAGCCAATGAATGTGAATGGGTGCAAATGGCCACCCCTTATGTCTTTTTATAGACCTAAGGGATTCTCTCTAGAGAAGTGTGGAGCTCTCTAGAGAGAGTCCAAGAGTGGCCGACCAAGTGGTTTTGAGATCCACAAAATGTGGATCTCAATTTGAATGCCTCTTGTTTGCTAAATTTGGCAACCAAGAGTGGCACCACTTGGAGAGAGTTCTAGATAACTCTAGATGAGTGGGAGTGTGTGAATGGGTGTGTGTGTGTGTGTGTGTGGTCGAGCCCTATGTAGCTAGGTGGTTTAGGTTAGGTCCTAAGTGCTTTTGGTAGGTGTATGCCTTGAATTAGGGTTACAAAACCTAATTGCTAAAGGGAAATTGCAATTAAACTTAACCTAAGTTTAATTGAATGAGTGTGAACCTAATTGAGAGTGAAATAACTCAGTTAGGTTGTGTTTAAGTCAATTGGACTCTCACTAAGTCCAATTGAACTTGTGTGGGTTGAGATCAAAGCTCAATTGGACTCAATGAGTCCAATTGACTTAGGTGAAGGTAATTGACTTTGATCTAAGTCAATTGGGTTTGGTGAGGACCTAATTAGGTCCTCAAGTAGGTATAGAGGTGATGTACAAGGGTTAGGACACCTTAATTTAGGTTCCTATGGGGTTGGGATTAGGTCTAGGGAGCTAGAAATCCAACATCAAGGCTTGAATCTCAAAACAGGAATTGGAGACCGGTTCCAAACATCCAAAAATATGATCAGACTAATTATACTAAAAAATCAGAAGTCCAGACTTCAGTTCTAGACATCCAATCTGAGTCAGGGGGAAATCTAGGTTTTGTTTTGGGTATTCTGCAGAAATTGGACGTCTGACAAAGTGTCTGGACGTCCAATAACACTGTAGAAGTGGGTTTGAGGTGTGCGGGAGTTGGCTAAGGGTCTTGGATGTCCTATAACTTATCTGGACATCCAGATAAGGGTTGGAACTAGGGTTTTAAAGCTTCCTAGCATGCTGTAACCTAATCTAAAGGTGGCCAAGGCTTGGGGGAACTCTCTAGGCTATCCTAGGGCTAGGATGGACCTAAGCTCTTCACATTTTACTACTTTATTCCCACTTACTAGACTAGCAAATCTTAACTCCCTTACATCATTATTCCTACATCTAATCTAAGCCTTCTACTCCAACTCTGCTGCAACACCTGTTATTCCTAGTCCAGCTTCAAATCCTGCTCCAGATCCAGCTCCTGATCAGCTTATTGCTTGCAATTGACATAATGCACTTAATCAGCACATTATAACATTATTTTATGCATAGCTAAAGGAAATTAGTAAAGATGCAGATGATGCCTATGCATGCATGAATAACTCTAACTTATGCTAAGTCCTAGCCTAATCTAGGCCAATTAAGACCTATGATTACTACGCAATCATACCCCCATGCCTAAATCTTGCTAGTCCCTAGCAAATGCATGACTAAATTATTTACAGTAGGTTCCCTAAGGGATTGATTATTTTATCAAGTGTATGCATAGAGATTTTTCTCCTTTTTGTTTTCATCCTATGCTCTAGAAATTCGGACAATCGTGAGAGTGTAGCTATATAGCTTTTGCAACGGATTCGAGTGAAAAACTGATACACCTCTGAAGCCTGTACTTGACCCCTAGTAAAATTCTAGCGGGATAGGCGGACTTCTTCCCTCGGGGTATTCAAAGTATTCTATGAATTCCACCCTAGCTTTAGGCTTAGGTAAAGAATCTCTAAGGGAAAAGATTATATATTTGGTGGCTTACTCTCACTTAGTGCTACATAGAGACTAGTACTGCAGAATCTAGATTCTCGAATTTCTACGTAACTCAACTCAGAGAAAGACGAGGAAGACTATGCTCTTTTTTTATTCCTTTGTATTCATTCTCTCTTTCTCTTTTTTCTTTTTCTTTTATTTTCTTTCTTTTTCTTGGAGCTCACAATCTCACCAGATTCTTGAACATAATCTATATTTGGTGGTCTCACTTGGCATCTACACTTTAATTGATTTCCATAACCCTAACACTAAGAATTCTTCAGCTAGTATTCAAGCGGTCAAAAACACAAGAAGGATGGGTCAAGGCCATATTTGGTGGATCTCAAATTTATTTGGTGGTATTGCCTCAATACAACTGAACTAAATATTCACTCTTTTTTTCTTTTCTTTTTCTTCTTTTTTTTTTAATTTTTCTTCCTTTTAATCATTTTTTTTTCTTTTAACATATACACAACTAGCACACATCCATGAACTTTATTGAGGAGGCATTATTAGGGATTGGTGGTACTAAAGAGACATTGGGTGGCTTATTTTGTGGAAGTTCCTACTCATGACATCGGGAGAGATGTATAGGACGGTGTATTTCTGACCTTGACATCAATACCCTTCTTCAACTGAGGATTCCGTAAAGAATGGTCGTAACCATCCACCTTAGCCCTAGTTTTATGAAAACTCGCTCTTGGCGTATTTGCCTTATTTGGTGGCTCCCAAAATTTCACACAAAATGTATACGCAGGAACCGAGAGCGAAAACTATGTCTAATCTTAGAGTATCATCACCTAATTATCTAGGACTCGGGATTCCTTATACTAATCTTAGAGCACTAGTACACTCTACTCTCATCTCACACTATTTGGTGGATCTTTAGATGAAAATCTGCTTGACTCGCAAAACACTGTCCAGGGGTTCAGGAGAAGCACTGCTTCCTGTCGACAGAATAAAGATGTTTATCAGCCTTCACCGTGAATTCATTGCAAACTCTACATGTGTGAAAAATTGTACTGGATTCTAGATTACAGGAATCAACTAGAGGATAAAATCCCTAATGCATTCTCTTCATAAAATAATCTTATTCATGAATGCAATATGTATATATGGTATAAACAAGTAACCTCATATAATTTGTACTTCATAAAATTCCCGTATTCGGTTACATTCAACTTGACCCTAAATTTACAATAAGAGGTGAAAGGGTGAGTCGAAAATGGCTGTTGTGAACAATTTGTAGCTCTAATGTGAGTATTGGAGGTGGAGTCGGTTGTTCTTTTATTTAGGGCCCTAAAGTATGTTTTACATGCATCTCCGAGGTTTCCCTAAATGTTGGCATAAAAATTTTTCAATTTTGTTGTGTCTACCCCTCCCCCATGCCTATGTTCTTGCATGTCCTCATGCATGAATATAAAACAAAATAAATACAGCAGGGAGAGAATGGGTAGAAATCTCCTGTAATTGCTCCTGAAATTATTCATTCAATACCGGCCAACCTATTAATATGCAATATGCAGAAAGAAAATATGCTGCCAAAAAAATATGCTATATATAAAAATGGTTATGTATAAATGATGGTGGAATGTGGGGTAAATGCTATCTATACGTGCTGAGTTTAACGCCTCCAGTTGGGCGAGAATTCAATCATACGTCCTCAATAAGATGAAAAATCTCATCAAGTGGAGGAGGTTCCTGGGCCAAGAATGGCTTGACGCGCTGGCCATTTAGCGAAGATATATATCTAGATTTTGGGTCCTTAATCTGGACTACCCCATTAGGATTGGATGAATCACAATATACGGGCCAATCAATTTGGACTTGAGCTTCCCTGAGAACAGTTTCAGTCATGAATCAAACAACCAAACTCACTGGTTGGGTGTGAATGCTTTCCTCCGGATATGGCTGTCACGAAAGGCCTTGGTCTTGTCCTTGTATATCAATGCATTCTCATAGGCCTCCAGCTGGATCTCTTCTAATTCGCTGAGCTAGAGTTTCCATTCTTGACCTCCTGCATCGAGGTCAAGGTTACATTTTCGCACCGCCCAAAAGGTGTGGTGTTCCAGCTCTACAGGAAGGTGCCAGTCCTTGCCATGCACCATGTGATATGGTGACATTCCGAGTGGGGTCTTGTATGCGGTTCGATATGCCTAGAGTGCATCAACTACAATATCAGGCTAGTCCTTCCTGTCTGGTCTAACCGTCGCCTGGAGAATCAACTTGATCTGATGGTTAAATACTTCAACCTGCCCATTGGTTTGCAGGTGATACGGGGTGGCTATATGGTGATGTACCCCGTATTTCTTTAGTAGTGACCTGAAATGGGCATGAATGAAGTGGCTTCCCCCATCGCTAATTAGAGCGCAAGGTATTCCAAATCTTGCGAAGATGTTCTACTGTACAAAAGAAATGACGGTCTTATGGTCAACCCATCTTGCCGGGATGGCCTTGACCCACTTCGAGACATAGTCAACGACAAGCAATATGTACTCGAAGCCATGCGTGTTCGGAAAAGGGCCCATAAAATTGATGCCCCAGATGTTGAACACTTCTACAACCATGTGATACCATCCAACTGACATCGTTTGGAGTGTTGGGCATGTTTGTGTGTATCTCTGAAGATAGTTGGCCATAAAAATCCTGACTGCAAAATTTTTGCAGCGGTTTTCTGTCCCAAGAAATGACCACCACAAGCATCATTGTGGCAAAAAGATAACACACTGGGGATCTCAGAGTCTGGGATGCATCTTCGAATAATCTGATCCATTCCAATGTGGAAGAGAAGTTGGTCATCCCAAAGGTAGTATTTGGCTTCTGCAATGAATTTGAGTTTCTAGTCCTTGGATAGATTCGTGGGAATCTCTCCTGTGGCAAGGTAGTTCGTGATATCCGCATACCAGGGGAACTCAACAAAATGAACTGCTAAAAGAGATTCATCCGGAAATTGCTTGTGGATAGGTAGGGAATAAGGAATGTGGCCTAGGTGGAGTCTGGATAGGTGATCCACCACAACATTCTGTTTTCTGATTTTGTCGCGGATTTCAAGATCGAATTCCTGCAATAGAAGGACCCATCTAATGAGCTATGGTTTGGCATCCTTCTTTGCTAATAAATACCGGAGGGCGGAGTGGTCAGTGAAAATGATGACCTTGGACCCTAATAAGTACGATCTGAATTTCTCCAACCTGAATACTACTGCTAGCATAGTGATAATGTAATTGCGCTAAGCCTCATTCAGCATCTTGCTAGCATAGTATATGATGAAGGGTTTTTTCTCCCAATGCTAGCCTAAAACAGCACCGACAGCAAAATCAGATGCGTCGTAGATCATTTCGAAATCGAGCAACCAGTCGGGTGGTTGGAGAATCAGGGAGTTGGAGACAGCGCTTCATAAAGTCTCGAAGGCGCTGAGACACGAGGTATCAAATGCAAATGGGACATCAGCAACCAGGAGATTTGTCAAGGGCCGTGCAATTTTCGAGAAATCGCGTATAAATCTCCGATAGAAGCTGACATGACCCAAGAATGATCTAATCTGCTTGACCAAGATAGGTGGCAGTAAGTGGGAAATAATCCTAGATTTAGCTCGATCGACCTCGAGTCCATTTTTGGAGATCCTGTGCCCTAGTACTATGCCATCCCTCACCATGAAATGGGTTTTCTTCCAGGGTAGTACTAGGTTCACCTCAATACACCATTTCAGGATCTTGGTGAGGTTATCAAGACAAGATTCGAAATCATCTCCAAAAATGGAGAAGTCATCCATGAATATCTCCACATAGTCCCTAAGCATGTCAAAGAAGATGGCCATCATACAACACTGAAATGTCATTAGTGCATTGCAAAGGCCAAAGGGCATCTGTTTGAAAGGAAATGTTCCAAAGGGGCATGTGAATGTGGTCTTGTCTTGATCTTCTGGGCTAATCGCTACTTGATTATACCCGGAGTATCCATCCAGAAAGCAGAAGAAACTACGTCTGACTAAGCATTCCAAGATCTGATTAATGAACGGCAAAGGAAAGTGATCCTTCTGTGTAGCCGTGTTCAGTTTCCTGTAGTCGATGCAGACCCACCATGATGTCGCAGTGCGGGTCGGGATGGATTCACCCTTATCAGTTTTTACGATGGTGAGTCCTACTTTCTTGGGCACTATCTGGATCGGACTCACCCACTGGCTATCTGAGATTGGGTATACAATATCTGCATCTAGCCATTTGATGATCTCCTTCTTAACAACCTCTAGCATATTCGAGTTAAGTCGTCTTTGAGGTTGTCTCGAAGGTTTCACCCTTCATTCGTGTAAATGTGATGAGTGCAATACATGGGGTGAATACCGCGGTGATCAGCAATACTCCACCCGATAGCAGCCCTATGGTCATGCACATAGAAAGCAATTGATGCTCCTATTCTTGGGTTAAGTGGGCATTGATAATGACTGGGTATGTCTCACTTTTGCCCAAGAACACATACTTAAGTGAATCAGGTATGGGCTTCAATTCAATCATGGGTGGGTCAAAGTCAAAAGTGAGAGTGGGAGGAACAAAATCGAGGGTGGGAATCTATTGATCCATGTGCATGTGAATTCTTGCTGAGTCGCTCCCTATGAAATAATCTATTGTGATTGCATTAACGGGAAACCCATTAGCTATAGTCACGTCTTCCTGCAACAACAGGGGTGATTCAGCAATGTGTGGATCAGGATAGCTAGATTCAGGGGTGCTGTGGTCAGAAGCACACCTTAAATAGTTAGATCCTCGGGGAGATATGTGTAGTGCAGTGGTTTTAGTCCCGTATGGATCGAGGTCCAAGAACCCTGATAGTGTAGACAAATGAGACCTTGGGTCATCACAAAGGAGCCCAATGTTACCACAGTATGCCGCATCTTCATCTTCACCATCCTCCTCTATTCGATCACAGTCGAAGTTCTTTGCTGCCCTGAATATGTCCAGTCAAAGTCGCTCATTGCCTAGGGCTATCTCCATACACCCAGATACGCAATCAATGTTCACTCGGGCTATCGCAAGAAATGGGTGACCCAAAATAATTGGTGCATCTCGGAGATTAGGAGGAACATTCATATCGAGAATGAAAAAGTTTGCAGGAAAGCAGAACCCACGGACTCTCACAATCACGTTCTCAACCACCCCCATCAGTGTTTTGACTGATCTATCAGCCAGCTGAATCGTGACTGAGGTGGGCTTCAACTCCCCAAATCGAAATCGATCACATATGGCAGTGGGAGTTAGGTTGATGGACGAACCCAGATATAGAAGGGCTCGATCAAATGGAGAATCCTACAAGAAGAAAGATATGAGTGGGGTACCAGGGTCTTTCTTTTTCGATAGCGAGTCAGCTAGAATCACAGCGCTAGCCTCTTTTGATAGTACCGCCTATCATCCAATTCTGGGTTGTCGCTTCGGGGTACAATAGTCCTTGAAGAACCTAGCGACAGTGGGAATGTGATCAATTGCCTCGAGGAAGGGGACCTGAATATGTACTTCCTTGAACATCGATTTCAGACCCTCAAAATTCTGCATGTCCTTTTTTTGTATCGCATTTTGTGTCAGAGCCTCAGGAAAAGGGATGGGAATCTCAGGGTCAAGTGGCCTCTTACCCTTATCTTCCACAGGTGGCTCCTAAGATCGAGTCAAACCCACCTGTGGCGAAGGGTGGAAAAAATCAGGATCCATCTGCCTATGTGGTGGGTCGAATGTCTTTCTTCTACTCCTCAAAGAGAAAGCATGTGCATCAGCTTGCTATCCATGAGGTGGTGGAGGAGCGGAAGGGGCAGAATATGTGGGGTTATATAAAGGCGGTTGGCCTTACGCATAGCTGGGTCGTGCAGGAGGCGCCTGTAGTATGGCGTATGCCTATTCTTGTGGTGCCTGAAACCTAGGCAGGGCACCCTGGCTCTACACATATTGAGGATTCAAGATGGGTTGGGAGGGCAAGGCTCCTTGAGTCCAATGCTCCTACAACAGCTGGTTTTGCATGTTCTGTATGGTCTATATCTGATCAGCCATCTCCTTCATAATCTGCAAGCAATCTTGTGTGGATTTCCTCATTGATTCTTGCAGCTCCTCTTTCAGTGCCTTGAAAGGGTCAGCCCACTTTGGAGGGTAGTTGGCAGCTTGGTGCAATGGCTGGTATAAAGAATGGGGTTGCTGTTGATGTGGGAATGGCTGCTACCTAGGGTACGTGTTTTGCGCATTCCAGTATTACCTGGTCTAGTAGTGTGGATCATGATGTGGCCTTTGTGAATTACCAAACCAAGAGAAGTTCGGATGCTGGCACCAACCAAGGTTATACGTCTCTGTATACGGGTTATTACGCCTGTATCCGTGGATAGCACTGACGTCCTCGTAGGCCGAAGATGTCGGAGACGTATATCCGTCAAGGGGGTACGCATTGTAATCTACGGGTAGTGCGTAACCCTGGTCGTAGGGTGCCAGATCTAGATTATTTATGGGATCCTAATATGCGGGATCTCGTAAATACGGAGAAGATGAAACCTGAGTGAGTAGATTAACTCGAGCAGGAGGGCCTCAGCGTGCATAGGAGGGTCTTAAGGCTGCAAAGCTCGAGTCAGATTGACCCTGACTGATCTGGTCAATCTTCTTCTCGATTAGATTTATTATATCTAACTGCTTGACGAGGATATCCATGTCGGCTCGAATAGACTCGGTGTGAGCCTCGTGGACACCGACCCGCTGCTGACCAGGCCACTGGAATTGGTTCATGGATGCGGCATTCATCGAGTTCTCTGCTAATGATTCAAACAGTTCAAATGCGCTGTTCTCGTCATTTGCGAGGAAATTCCCACTGCTAGATGCATTGGCCGGATACCGATGTGTGTCATCCAGCCCATGGTAGAAGATCTGAGCCAGGTGCCATTTGGGTATACCATGGTGCAGGCATTTCCAGAGAAGGTCGTGAAACCTGTCCCATGCTTCGTGTAACTTTTCCCCAGCTCCCTGGGCGAAAGTCATGATTGCACGGCGCATTACGTTTGTTCGACCGATTGGGAAGAACTTTTATAGGAATTCACGTCGTAATTCTAGCCAGGTTCCAATCAGCTTCCCAACGGTCTTGAACCAGTATGAAGCTTTGTCCCTCAGAGAAAATGGGAAGAGCTTCATTAAAACAATCCCAAGATCGATGTTCCTAGGTTGAATCATTTCTGCGAGTCGACTCAGGTCCTCTAGGTGCTGAAACGGATCTTCGCTTGAGTTCCCATAGAAGTGAGTGCTGATCAACCCAATCACATTGGGCTTGAGCTCAAACACATCTTCGCCTATGGGAATCCTGACTAGTGGTGCGACGATTTGAGTGGCTGGGTCATAGAAATCCCACAGTTGCTCTCCTCACAGCAAGTACTGCATCTTGTCAAGCACCGTTAAGATGCGATCAATGCTCTACTGATGCCGCTCCTCAAATTCGACTACCCAGTCTTCCAGACGAGCCATTGAGTCTAGATTCTCGATGTCCTGACTCGGTCTAGGTCTAGGTCCAGGATTAGCCATGGTGGCTCTGGGAGTAGAAGAAGTGGGGGGAGAAGATGGTCCCGACGAGGTGACTCACCTACTTAGGAGTGGCTCCCAAGGTCCAACCAAGTGATGTCTAATTGACCTCCTTCCTCGCATACACCACCCAACTCGTGGGTTGGTGTAGCTAAGCATGACAAGGCTAAGGCCCTATCAATCAAGTGGTCCTTATGAATCGAATGACCGGATTTTTCGTTTTAGGTTTTAATTCCTGAAGAAATTCATCGTACAATAGACTAAAAGTGATTCCCACCTCTTCGCTAACCAAGCCAAGAGGTTGAAACCACCCAGTAGTACGACAACGAATTCGGATTTTATTTCATGTTTTAAAATTTTATTTTAGCCCATTTTCTTCAGTGGGGCTTTCTCTTGGTGAGTGGCCCACAAGGTGACCAGACTCACCGGCTAAGTACTAGACTTGATTAACTCTAGGTTAGCCCAAGTGTGGTCTCTAAGTTGTAACCCTAAAGATTTACCCTAAGGTTCATGCACTTCTAGGGTTTTGTTTTGTTTCAGCAGATCACAAAAGTAAGGTTCATTCTCTGACAACAATTGGAATCCAACTAACTTGAAATTTGGTGAGTAGATTTCTTATTCAATTATCTTTTCAGAGAATATTTTCTTGGAATTTTTACTGTTTCAACTGAATTTTTAGGGATTTTTGAATGTCAAGAGGTCAGATTTGGAATTTTGACCCCTGGTCAATTTTTCGCTTTGAACAGTAACAATTGACCTTAAAAATTTGGGAAAAATATGGAAAATAAAACCAATGAGATAAGCTTTCAAATTCCACCATGATTAACCAAAAAAGATTCTCAGATTGCTCGAAATTACTTTTTGAAATTTGAAAAATTTTGAAGTTGGGTCAGTCTGATCCCAGTGCACTTCGCGAATTTTTCAAAATTTTATACTTAGAATTTTTTCAAAAGAATGGTGGTGTTTGAAAGATGGTTTGAGAATGAAGGTTTGGCCCGAATTTCAAAATTTTTTGCCTACTAATTTTTCAGCAATCAAATTTTTGAATCAGACATGAAATGTGACCAAAAATCAGACGGTGGTGGAAAAGCTTTTAAAAAGGGTTTTGGGTTTGAAATCCAAGCTTTCCACCTAAAATGTTTTTTTTCAAAAACTTTTATGACTTATTTTTTTCAAAACAAAGTTTTCTAAGGATTCAAAGAAAATATCTCTTTTTTTTTACTTTTTTTTATTTTTTTCAAACTAACCTACGATTCAAAAAGAAACCTAATCTAGATTTTTTCCAATTTTTTTTTATTTGATTTTTTTCTTTTTCATGAAATTGAATAAAGATTTTTTTTTTTCAAAAGAACTTGCAGAAAGTAAATCTACTCCTAAGGTTCAAAAAGGAAACCAAATCTAAAGGGGAGATGATGTGCACCTGATTTTTTCTTTGCTGTGCTCATTGTGTGAGCAGATCCCATTTTTCTTCTGTGTTATCCTGCACATCAAAAACAAAGTAGAGAGAGATTTGACAGTGATAGCTTAAAAGATCGAAATCAAAGAAAATCACGTTGCCTCCCCGGTAATGGTGCTATTTGTTCGGAAAGCGTAAAGTATCGTAGTATAGTGTGAAATACGATCAAATAAAGATATTTAATAAAAGATAACGAGACGTTGAGTCCCAGTCGTTCGTCTCTCGGAGGTGTTTGTTTTACTTTTCAATTCAATCTTTTACCGATCTACTTTGTTCAAAATCGCATGCTAGTTTCCATTGTTTTGATTAAAATTTCACCACTTCTATTATGAACCCTGATTACGTGTGCATGTGTTAAATAGATCACAAAGGTGAAAGTGTGCGTTTCTGTGCACACAATATTAGTGAGGTGGTGACTGTTTACAAAACATGCATCTATAGTCAGATTTTCTATATTTTCCGGAAATGACATGCTTGTTGCAAAATATCAGAAATTAAAAACAGGCAACATTAATCACACAAAATATATTACAATGAGCTCGTGATGATTCTCAACACATAGACATATATATATAGAAAAAATATTTTTCATTCATTCATCTGGAGAGTGTTTGCAACATGAACTTGAAGAGGAAAGCTTGTACAGAAATGCTTCAAATGTAGATCTAGCTACCAGAAAATAATCGTATACAAGAATCTACTGGGGGATTTTGCATGCATTGTTTGGGGAGAATAAGTACTACACTACTAAGTAGTAATTAAAAGCAGTAAATGTAAAGAACTAGCTACTAATCTATCAGAAGTGAGGGCATTCGGAGGTGGTCTCCAATGGCCTTGGAATGGTGGAGAGGAGAATCAGGGGTAGCCAATGGAGCTTAGGCTGACCATTCAAGAGAGAGAGGAGTGATCCAGTATCTCGGCATGGTGTCCTTCATGGTGGTGCTCAGCTCGCGGAGATGGTGGTGGAGAGGGAGGCGGCTAGCCTAAGTGGATGTGGATGAAGCCATGAATGTGGATGGGAGCCAATGGATGTGAATGGGTGCAAATGGCCTAAGGGATTCTCTCTAGAGAAGTGTGGAACTCTCTAGAGGGAGTTCAAGAGTGGCTGGCCAAGTGGTTTTGAGATCCACAAAATGTGGATCTCAATTTGAATGCCTCTTATTTGCTAAATTTGGCAACCAAGAGTGGCACCACTTGGAGGGAGTTCTAGAGAACTTTAGATGTGTGGGAGTCCGTGAATTGGTGTGTGTGTGTGTGTGTGGTCGTGCCCTATGTGGCTAGGTGGTTTAGGTTAGGTCCTAAGGGTTTTAGGTAGGTGTATGCCCTGAATTAGGGTTACAAAACCTAATTGCTAAGGGGAAATTGCAATTAAACTTAACCTAAGTTTAATTGAATGAGTGTGAACCTAATTGAGAGTGAAATGACTCAATTAGGTTATGTTTAGGTCAATTGGACTCTCACTAAGTCCAATTGAACTTGTGTGGGTTGAGATCAAAGCTCAATTGGACTCAATGAGTCCAATTGACTTAGGTGAAGGTAATTGACTTTGATTTAAGTCAATTGGATTTGGTGAGGACCTAATTAGGTCCTCAAGTAGGTATAGAGGTGATGTACAAAGGTTAGGACACCTTGATTTAGGTTCCTATGGGGTTGGGATTAGGTCTAGGGAGCTAGAAATCCAAGATCAAGGCTTGAATCTCAAAATAGGAATTGGAGACCAGTTCCAGATGTCCAAAAATATGATCAGACGACTTATACTCAAAAATCAAAAGTCCAGACTTCAGTTCTAGATGTCCAATCTGAGTTAGGGGAAAATCTAGGTTTTATTTTGGGTATTCTGTAAAAATTGGACGTCTGACAAAGTGTCTGGATGTCCAATAACAATGTAGAAGTGGGTTTGAGGTGTGCGGAAGTTGGCTAAGGGTCTTGGATGTCCTATAACTTATCTGGACATCCAGATAAGGGTTGGAACTAGGGTTTTAATGCTTCCTAGGGTGCTGTGACCTAATCTAGGGGTGGCCAAGGCTTGGGGGAATTCTCTAGGCTATCTTAGGGCCAAGATGGGCCTAAGCTCTTCACATTTTACTACCTTATTCCGACTTAATAGAATAGCAAACCTTAACTCCCTTACATCATTATTCCTGCATCTAATCTAAGCCTTCTGCTCCAGCTCTACTACAACACCCGTTATTCCTGATCTTGCTTTAGATCCTACTCTAGATCTAGCTCCTGATCATCTTATTGCCTGCAATTGACATAATGCCCCTAATTAGCACATTATAACATTATTTTATGCATAGCTGAAGGAAAGCAGTAAAGATGCAGATAATGCTTATGCATGTATGAATAACCCTAACTTCTGCTAAGTCCTAGCCTAACCTAGGTCAATTAATACCTATGATTGCTGTGTAATCAATAACAACATGCCTATCTTTTGCTAATCCCTAAAAAAATTAAACTATATGCTATGTATAAAAATATAATTAGGTCTCTATTGCTTAGGCTTAAGTCGTTCATTAATAATAGAAAATTAGGCCTAGGTCTTTTATTAATATTAGAAATTTTCAACTAAGGTCCTAAACTACGAAAACTCAACAATACTTGGGTGTCTACCAGAATGCAGACCGCTCAAGTCCTCACCTTATCTAAAAAGAGAAGATACATTTTTTGTTTTTCTTCTTTTCTCTTTTTTTGGATTTTTGAGTTTAGGGTTTCGAGGTAGCTTTCTATGGCTACCCAACCTGCCCAACACTCAAAAAGGACTCTAAGTGCTAAGCATCTTGTAAAAGGGTGATAGACTCACTAAGAGGCCATTAAAATGATCTTCAGGTTTCTACGACCCTAGGTGACCTTAAAGATTTCTGCCTAGAGGTCTATCTTTCCAATGGTAGCTTTCTCTCTAGTTTTTATTTTTATGGGGTCAACACAAGGGCAAACCCAGTGTATATTTCCCTAGTTTATTCTACTTCTCCACTTCTTCCTAAGTGTTTAGGAATTATTTGTGCATTTTTGTGAGCTGGGTTTTGGATAACCGGCCAATGGGCTGTTACGCACAGTAACTTGCCAACCATACTCGTGCAGTGAAGTGTGATTTTATTTACTTATCTATTTTTCTCCGTTTTCTATTTTTTCATTTTCTTTTTAGGTGTTTCTTTTTTTCTATTTTTATAAGTAGGAGGTTTCCCTGATCTAAGATTTACCTAAAGGCAGCAAGAAGAGAATGGTTATATAACTGGGCTATGGCCAACTAGCCAATGGGTTGTTACCCACAGCAACTTGCCAGGCATACTACCTTAGAAAGTTCATTAGCTACCTAATTTCTGTAAAAATTATTGAAAAGTGAGTCAGTGCAAATTGTGTGTAGATGCTTAGACTTAAAGCCCCCTTAAATCAAAGCATAGGTTGATAAGTCCTGTACTTATCACCCCAATCTATTTACCAAATTAAAATAAAATTAACTTGGCGAGGACTTGAGACTAAGTCCACATTCGAGTGGACTCCCAGACTAATTAAGCTCGAAGACCTGAACAGTCTAAGTGTTTTGGTCCTAAAGTATCATTCCTAAAGTTAATAACTTCCAAACGTCTAAGTTCTCTTCTCCTAATTTCTTTCTTTTTTTTTCTAAGAAAAAAAATAAAAAAATTTCAACGGAGTTAACAAAATGATTTTAGGAATTAGTATCCACCCCTTCATGCTTAAATGATGCAATGTCCTTGTTGTAGAAAATAAAGACATGAAATGGCTGGAATAACAGAATATTGCCTGAGTTTTGTGACAATTTGGTTAGCTCCGTAGATAGAAGAGAGTATACACATGCGCTAAATTTAATGCCTTTAGCTAGGCATCAAATACATACAAGGAAGAAATTAAGAATTCACAAGTGCAGGTTAGAAGCAAAATTAAAAGATTAATCCTCAGACCCACCAGCAAAAGATGTCCACAGCAGTGGACTAGATTATGATGCAAACTCGTGCCCTAGGGTTGAGTGGTTCTATGGTTCTGGATGAAAATCACTAGAATCAAAGATTATTGTGCTTGTAGGGCCAGGTTTGTGGTTTCGTGGTGTGCAACCCAAGATTAAAGTGTCGGACAATGGGTAAGTCTAAATCACTATACCTATCTGTCCATGTGGAATTTGGCTCAAAAATATAATCAATTATGCTATGCTTGGGTTGCACATCGAAGACATCATAAGGGTCCTTGTAGAAAGTAAGTAGTTTCAGGTCAACAGGAACCCTTAGATCCAAAATCCTACTTTCCCTGAAGTTAACTTCCCAGATCCTCACTTCCTAATTCCTATCCTCTAACATCAAGTGCTCAGGCTCCAGGACCTCTAGGATGTCATTCACCCCATATGATTTTCCCAAGTCAAGAAATCATGGCTGAATCAGAATTGACTTGGGCATAATGATCTCAGAAGTATGATCACTCAGCTCTTTGGGGTGTGGTTGAAGAATAGGGCTACTGATTGAATCTTCTAGTAAATGAGGATTCGAATCCTCCAAGTTAGCCCCAACCAAATCACAATCTTCAATAATCGAGCTATCAAATGGTTAGTCATGGTCCTCGAGGACGTTCATCTCACTAAAATCGTTTTCCTTAACTTCAAGTGAGACGTCACTCAGAGATTCCTCACCCTCAGAATTAAAGAATTCTTGATCCTCATTTACATATGTCTCAAAATCATATGTCATTTCATGGTCCATGGAGACATATTTTTCATCGTTCCTTGGCTCGAGGATCTCAGGTGAAGTAATCGGTTCATCCCCAATCGGTTGCTCTAGACCAGCCTGATCATCTCCAGCCTCAGAACATGCATCCCCTCTGATAGGCGCCTGAGCGGGTTCAGACATTGGCTCTCCTAGAGGGGGTTCATCTTGAGAATCATCCCAAAATTGGACTAAGGCAACCACAAATTTCATCCTCAATCTTGATAATTTCTCAACTAGAAACTCACCTAGGCTCCTATCGCTAACATCTTGGAGAAAATCCAATAGAGAACTATTAAGTTCATCAATCATTTTGATCATAGGCTCCAATGCTTTAGTGCATGATGTTGGCTGAACTTTTAAAGATTGTATGGTGTTCCTCAAGTTAGCCAACACCCTATCTTAAACTTGGTTCACCTGAACTAAATGGTTTAGTTTAGGGTTAGGTGGGTTCGAGTTAAATCTAGGGGAGTCATGATATTAAGGTTCTTGGGGTCCTTCATGATAGTAGATCATTTTGGGTTGTTCAAAACATGGTGGTGACCTATATTTAGTGGAATACTTGGGAGGGTAGGTGTTATAATCATCATATCCTTCCTGATTGTAGATCGGGTTGGTTTAGTCATCAAAGGGTCGAGATCTATAATCATTGTAGGTGTGAGAAGGATAATAATCATAGTCTTGTTGTCCAGGGTTAGGCCCTAGACACTGAGGTCCGAATTCATATCCCCAATCAAAGTTATCCCATCTAAGAGATGGGTAATGATAAGTCGAGTCAGGATAGTAGTCATCTTGAGGATATGTTTTGGTAAGAGGGTAGGATTGGAAATGTGTGAAAGATGTGGAAGGATACATTGTGGTGTAAGAGGGAAAATAGAAGAGAAAAAGGTGCCCTACAGTACAATCAACCAAACCTGTCCTTATTTGGGTAGCCTAATGACCTACAGACTCCCAAGACCCGTCTTGAGATGATAGAAATGATTTGGTCGACTTCTATCTAATCAATCCAACCAGTTAGAGGGAGGGGCTGGGGAGAAGGTCCTTTGTCTTGCACCTCTGGTTCCTTTGATACACCCTAACTATGGTCATTTGACGCTACTCCCCTAGCTAGACATCAGATGGACCAGTAGAAGCAGATTAATCGAAAAAAATGTCAGTCATAGCCCCGAAGAGCGAATTAATCCTTAAGGCCAACATCTACTCAGTTTTAGTTAAGCTTGGGATGATCGTGCTCTTGGAATGTGATGGGCCCTTTATATGGGTTGTGCCCTTAATGATCAATTCAAATGTGTGTGTATGCACAACCACGGTTTGCAAACAAGGTTATTTGATGATGTGTCTTTTAGGGTTTAACCTTGTTTAATAGCTTTTAGGGCTTAATTGTTAGGTTCGTTCAATCAGGGTTTAGTAGAATACTCCAAGTTTTGCAAGCACCTGTGATGATATATTCCTTTAGAAATCAGAAAAAAATGTGGAGTGCCTAGTTCATCCCTAAAAATCAACCATATGGGGCAAGCTACTGATGAATCACTTTTTGCTTAAGTGGTGTGACTCAAAATAGCTCAATCAATTGGCCTGTTGCACCACTTAGTTAAGGCACACGAAAAATGTTTAACCTATTCAGATTTCTACTCACTTATGTGTGTGTTGAGTTAAGTGTATTGGATCCATAAGTCAGATTTTGGTTAAGTGATAGAATCGATGTGATTGTGTGCCTTAAGGTGAGAAGTTGTGGGTGTTAAGTGTGTCTCTTTTAAGTTAATCCCACAAGAAGAGAAGATATTTTTTTTTGTATTTTTAATTTATGCGAAATGGTGTGGTGAGGTGAAGTGACAATCAAATAATTAGATCTATCCTAGGGTTTATAAAAGCACCTAGGTTGATTTTAGTTTGAGTTATTAGTGTGGAGAAATGGAAACTTGGGTGGGGGTAGTGAGGTACACTTACAGAACCTTCATTTGCACTTTTCTCCTATCCAACTGCTTTTGCCCACCTCCGAAGAGTACCTACAACCACAGTAAAATCAAATAAAATTGAGATAAAAGTTTAGTAAGGTGGAAAAATGTGAGAAAAACCAAAGAGCATTGCCTTCCCGGCAATGGCACCAAAATGATGCGGTGGATTTGCACACATAAAGGTTTGAGTTTGGAAAACCCGTCGTCATTATTTAATTCGTGAGAAAATCCATTGATTAGATAAAATTTATAACCGAAACTCGAAGGGTGAGTCTCAGGTCGAACACAGGGAGGCGAACGTTTGGTTTGAAAAATACACGTGTTGCATTTTATTTGTTTTTGTTGTTTTTATCTTTTCTAAATTTTTTTTAGTATTTTTATCAAACAAGAGATTAGGTTGATGCAAACTTATCTAACTAATCTACTTGCAAAAATAATATATGTAGAGAGAAGCACAATCATATATTGCCTGATTAAATGTTTTTACAACTATGAAAATGGGAAAAACTGCACTACAAAGTAGTGAAGATTGATATAGGTAAGAGAATCCTAGAACTGCATATAGGACATTAGTGACAGTCATAAACGTCACTGAGGATTCACTGCAAACGTCATTGAAGACAGCCTTGCGCCCATGGTGCCGTTGCACTGGTGCATGCTCCACGCACCCACGTGCGCTACCCGCCCGCTGTTGTGTCTACGCGCACCCATGCAATGCACGCTGTGCCTCCACATGCTCACGCACTGCTATGCACGTTCGATGGCACGTGCGTGCACATGGGCAGCCTGGGTTGGGCCACGTGGCGGGACCTGGGTCATCCATCTTCTTTCCTTTGTAGGGGTTGCTACAAAGATCAGATTCAGTCGATTTTTGCACCGTTGTGCTGCGATCGTCGATTTGAATCCATCCATGCAATCAGATTTATCTTTTGAAGCTCTGGATTGCATCACCTAGTCCCTCGACTATTGATCTTCCTCGAACTGCGTATGGTACTACGGGACTCCAATCAAGGAGATTTCGGAGGCATTGGTCACTGATCTTCTTTCCGATCAAATATGTATGGTCAGATCATCAATCCAAGGCTCTGAATTAAATCTCCTCTCCTGCCCATAAAAGGATGCAATTAATCTAATATATATACAAACTACTCTAAATGTAGAATGATGCATTCTATACAATATTTATAGTATGAAATGCATATCTAAGCCTAGAGACATACATGAAAAAGCATTTTAACCTAATTGGATGTGTCTACATCACTACTCTCCCCAGGATTATACTGAATATTGGTCACCACCCATCTTTGAACAACTTGAAACAACCTATTATCAGGGAGGAACCCAAGAACCACAATTTCTTGATTACCCTAGTTTTAACCCAAACCCACCCAACCCTAAACCGAGCCATTCAGTTCAAGTAAATCAGGTCCAAGATAGGGTGTTGGCTAACTTGAGGAACACTATACAATCTCTAGAAGCTCAGCCAACACCATGCACTGAAGCATTGGAGCCTATGATCAAAATGATTGATGAGCTTAATAGTTCTTTATTGGATTGGCTTCAAGATGTTGTGGATAGGGGCCCAAGTGAGCTTCTATTTGGGATATCGTCGAGATTGAGGATGAAATTTGTGGTTGCCCTAGTCCAATCTTTGAATGATTCTCAAGATGAACACCCTTCAAGAGAGCTAATGTCAGAAACTGCTCAGGCCCTGTATGGGGCACAATTTTTATCAGACCGAGGATGGCCAGGTTGGTTTAGAGCAAATGATTGAGGATAATGTGATTTTCTCACCTGAGATCCCCGAGCTAGGGAGCGAAGAAAAATATGTCTCCATGGACCAGGAAATGATAAATGATTTTGAGACATATATAAATGAGGATCAAGAATTCTTTAATTCTGAGGGTGAGGAATCTCTTAGTGAAGTCTCACTTGAGCACAAAGAAAATGATTTTAGTGAGACAAACGGGCTTAAGGAATCTAATGAATTATTTGATAGCCCTATAATTGAGGAATTTGATCCTACTAGGGCTGACATGGAGGATTCTGATCTTGAATTATTGGATGATTCAATCAATAGCCCCATTCCTCAACTACACCCCAAAGAACTGGGTGATCATACTTTTGAGATCATTGAGCCCAAGTTAATCTTGATTCAACCACAATTTTTGGACTTGGGTAAATCACATGGGGTGAATGATATGCTAGAGGTCCTAGAAATCGAACACTTGATCTTAGAGGACAAGAATTTACAAATTAAGATCTGGGAAGTTAACTCCAGGGAAGGTGGAAGTTTGGACTTAAGGTTTCCTGTTGACCTGAAACCACCCACCTTCTATCAGGACCCTTATGATATTTTTATTTAGAGGATTTTCAACCCAAGCATAGAATAGTGGATTATCTTTTTGAGCCAAATTCCAAATGGACAAATACTCCTATTAGTTTAGAACTTTATTTTGTCTAGAATTTCAAACTTAGGTTGCATACCCCAAAGCTGCTTGCTCGACCCCGAAGCATAATGTTCTCTAGTTCTGGGTGATTTTCATCCATAACCATAGAACCACTCAACCCTGGGGCATGGGTCTACATCATAATCTGGTCCACATTTGTGGACATCTTCTTCTGGTGGGTTTAGGGATTAATCTTTTAATTCTAATTCTAACCTGAACTTGTGAATTCTTAAGTTCTTTGTTTGTATATTATGCCTAGCTAAAGGCAACAAACTTAGCACGTGTGTATATCCCATTTTCTCTACGAAGTTGACTACATCTATTACAAAATTTAGGTGATATTCTATTTATTTCACCCTTTTCATATCTTTATTTTTACAATAAGGTCATTGCATCATTTAGGCATAGGGGGTGGATACTTAATCATGAAATTATTTTGTTAGCTCTAAGGAATTTCTTTTACTTTCTTTAAAAAAAATTAAAATTCAAAAAGGCAAGAAAAAAATAGAATTAGGAGAAGAGAAATTAGGCATTAAGAGTTGTTAACTTTAGGAGATGATACTTTAGGACCTAAACACTTAAACTCTTCAGGTCTTCGGGATTAATCAGCCTGGGTGTCCACTAAAATGTGGACTTAGTCTCAAGTCTTCACTAAGTTAATTTTATTCTAATTTGGTTAATAAATTAGGGTGATAAATATACGACTTATCAACATGCCCTCTGATTTGAGGGGACTTCAAGTTTAAAGCATCTACATACTATTTGCACTGGCTCACTTATCGATGATTTTTACGAAAATTAGATAGCTAATGAACTTGCTAGGGTAGTATGGTTGGCAAGTTGGCGTGGGTAACAGCCATTGGCTGGTTGTCTAGAGCTTAGCTACATGACCATATTCATTCTACTGCTTTTATGTAAATCATAGATCAGGGAAGCCACCTACTCAGAAAAAGAGAAAAAATGATACTCAAAAGTAAAAAGAAAAATAGAAAAATAGAAAAAGGAGAAAAAAATAAGAATAAAAATAATAAAATAAGCCACACTTCACCGCATGAGTATGGTTGGCAAGTTGCCGTGGGTAATAGCCCATTAGCAGGTTGTCCACAGCCCAGCTCACAAAAGTGCACAAATAATTCCCAAAACACTTAGGGAAGAAGCGGGGAAGTAGAATAAACTAGGGAGATATACACTGCATTCGCCCTTTTGTTGACCCCATAAAAAAAAGGCAGAAAGCTACCGATCAGAAAGATAAACCTTTAGGTAGAAACTCTTTAGGTCACCTAGGTTAATTAGCATCCTTTTATGGAAAGGAGAGAAGGAGATTTATTTTGGGGCCTCTGATTGACAATCCAACCGTATGGATCTGATCAGGACGATGAATGGAGTCCAATTCCTACGAAATTGTCTTCATCGGAGTCATGTAGCACATTGTGCAATCTGAGGATGATCAATGGCCAGGGAGCAATGTGACACCTTTATGGACTTTGGATGAAAAATTGGACCATACGGATGGGTTCGGAGTGATGATCGCAATTCGCTAACATGAAAATCATCTTGATCAGAGCACCATGGCATCCTCTACAAACAAAAGAAGTTGGACGATCTAGATGGTGCCACGTGACACCATCCAGATCGCCCAATGTCACCCAGCTCTCCTCCAAGGTGCCTCCAATGAGCAATCTCAGCTGCTGGATCAAAATCCAATGACTATGATCAACTCTTCGCCGTGACCACAAAGACGTCTTCTGGACTCAAATGCACTCATAGCACATTGGTCAACGTGTGCACTCCCACAGAGTGGATGGCCAAGAGGTGGTGGTGGTGTATGTGTGTGTGTGTCAATTAGGTGGTATCTAGGTGGTCTAAGTTGAATCCTATAGGTCTAGGTAATTGGGCTTAGCTGGGTTTCTAAAAATAGGTTCATCTAACCTATTAGTAAGGTGGTAAGTGCAATTAAACTCGTCACAAGTTTAATTTAGTGAATGTGTGTGTAATTGGGAGAGAAAATTTGCATTTCAATTAGGCTTGAGTCAATTGGACTCTCACTGAGTCCAATTAGACTTGTGTTGGTTGAGATTTGATCTCAATTGGACTCTATGAGTCCAATTGACTAGGTAGAGTGTAATTGACTTGATCCAAGTCAATTGGGCTTAGTGAGAACCTAACTAGGTTCTTAGGAGGGTCTTAAGGTGGTGTACTAGGCTTAAGCTACCTTAAATTAGGTTTTTTAGTGTGTAGGATTGGGTTTATAGGCCTTAGGAATCAAGATCGAGGCTTGATTCTTAAAACAGCAAAAGGAGAGCGGTACCAGACGTCGGATCTTAAGATTAGACAACTTATACTTCAAAATCAAAAGTCTAAGTCTTATCTAGGACATCCAATACTGGATCAGTATGGATGCTAGGTTATGTCTTGGGTTTTTATAGAAATTCGACATTTGGAGTTAATGTCTGGACATTCAAAACTATGCTGGAAAGTGGTTTTAGGGTGTTTTAAGCTAATTTGACCTAATGGAAGGGTGGTTAAGGTATAGTAAGGTGTCGAAGGCCATCCAAAGGTTATGGAAAGGTGTAGGGATGTCCTATGTTCTTCATAATTCAATCTAAGCATTAAAATCCAACAACTAATGTAGTATACCTCTTCCCTACATTATGTCTTCAGCTTGAGTGCAACTTTATTCTTTGGGTTCTGCTCCAACTCTGGCTTCTATCTAGCTTCTATTGAGCTTTAGGCCATCTCCTAAGCTTATTATTACCTGCAAACCAAGAAATACACTAATCAATACATTATTGTCTCATTATTTCATGAATATCTAAATAAGCAGGAAAGATGAAAAGTATGCAGCTGATGCATGAATTATGCTATAATTATGCTAAGTTCTAACTTAATTTAGGTCATTTAAGGTCGATGATTGCTACGCAATCATACCTCCAAGCCTAAATCCTGCTATTCCGTAGCAAATAAAAAGCTAATTGCAAACTGTATAACTAAGTTATTTACGAGTTGATTCCTAATGGACTATTTATTATTTTTATCAAGTGTAAGATTAGAGATCCATTTCTTTGTTTTCATCCAAAAATCTAGAAATCCAGAGAATTGTGAAAGTGTAGTGATGTAGCTTATGCAATGGATTCGAGTGAAAAATCAACTCACCTCTAAAGTTTGTAGTTGACCCCTAGTAAATTTCTATCAGGATAGGCAAACTTCTTTCATCGAGGATACAACAAAGTCTGTGATTTCTACCATGATTTTTAGCTTAGGTAGAAGATGTTTGAGTCAAGTGGGTTTGTATTTGGTGGCTTATATTCATCTGGCGCTACATATAGACTAGTACTACAAAATCTAGATTTCCAGACTATCGAATAAATCAACTCAAAGAGGAGCGGAAAAATTGTGCTCTCTTTGGTTCCTTTGTACTCACTCTCTGTTTCTTTTTTTCTTTTCTTTTTCTTTTCTTGAGCTCACAATCTTGCCAGATTTACAAATATAATCCATATTTGGTGGTCTTACGTGTCATTAACACTAATAGAGCTCTGATAAACCTATAACTAAGTCAGAATTTCTCAGCTAGTATTCGAGCTATCAGAGATACAGACAAGTAGATTAAGGTCGTATTTGGTGGATTGCTAATGTGGTGGGTAATGTTGCCTCAATGTAATTGAAATAAATGAACTACACACAATTATAACTCAATACCTTTTTCTTTCTTTTCTTCTTTTTCTTTTCTTTTTTTTTCTATGCACATATTTTCTTTTTCTCATATCAACATGACACATGCAAATTTTATTCAGGAGTCATTATTGGGAATTGGTGGCGTTCAACAGGATATCAAATAACTTATTTGGTGGAAGTGCTTACTCTTAGCACCAGGAGAGGGATGGATAAGACAGCGTATTTTCTGACCTTGACATCAATACCCTTCTTCAACTGAGAATTTCATAAAGGACTAGAACTCAATCTCTGCATATTCTCCTTATTTGATGGCTCTCAAAAATTCACAGAAAGTTTGTATGCAGGAACTGAGCGTGAAAACTATGCTTAACTCCGAGTATCATTACCTAATTATCCAGACATAGGGATTCCTTGCACTTGTCTTAGAGCACCAGTAGACACTCTACTCTTACCTCACAAATGTTTGGTAAATCTACTAGAAGATGACTTTCCTGACTCGCTAACCATTGTCCAAGGGTTTAAGAAAAGAAGCATTGCTTCTTCTTGACAAACTGAAGATGTTTATCGATCTCCATAATTGATCCATTGCAAAATCTACGTGTAAGTGTAAAATTGTACTAGGTTCTAAATTCTGGAATCAACTAACGAATAAAATCCCTAATAAAACCTTTTAATAAAAATATTTATTCATGGATGCAATATATATAAATGCTACGTACAAATAACATTATATGATTGCACTTCAATAATTCCCCTTATTGGGTTACATTCAGCTTAGTCCTAATTTAGAAGAAAAGATGACTGAAAGAGTTAGAAGTGGCTGTTGCAGACAATTTCCAGCTCCAAAGTGAACATTGAAGGTGGAGTCAATTGTTCTTAAATTATGGACGCTAAAGTGCAATTAACATGCTACTCAGAGGTTTTCTAAGTGTTGGCAAAAAATTATTCAATTTAATGCATACTAGCCCCCCATGTTTAAGTTCTTGCATGCTCTCATGCATGAATATAAAGGAAAGAAATTATGAGAGGGAGTATGTGGATAGACATCACTTTGAATCACTCCTGAATTTTTTGTTTAGCATAAGCCAAACCATGATACAATATGCAGAAAAATATGCTAAAAGAAAATATGACATGTATAAAAGATATGTGCATATGTATAGGTGTTGAGTTTAATGCCCTTAGCTGGGAAAAAACTCGATTACACGTCCTCAATGAAATTAATGATTTCATCAGCAGGAGGAGGTTCCTGGGTTATAAATGGCTTGAGGCATCGGCCATTTACCATTGACACATGCCTAGATTTTGGGTCCATGATCAGGACAGCACCATTAGAATATGGGTGAATCACAATGTATGGGCTAGTTTGCTTGGACTTGAGCTTACCTACAAATAATTTTAGGCGTGAATCAAATAACCAGACTTGTTGGTTAAGAGTGAATACTTTCCTCTGAATGTAGCGATTATGAAAGGCCTTCATCTTGTCTTTGTAGATATTCTCATTCTCATAGGCCTCCCATCGCATTTCTTCTAGTTCGTTGATGAGAACACCATCAGGAGAAATAACTAGCTTAATTTGATCTGATAAAGTCAATAAAAGCTCCTACATATCAGTCAGAAGGTCTCTTGGGCAGGTTGAGCTGTTTTGAGAAGAAAAGAAGAATAAAAGGATATTTCTACAATTTTACCAGTATTCCACAAATACAGAATAAACCAAAGGATTTTTTAAGGGTTACTAAAGGTTAAATATGCATTTAAGTCTAATAAGGGTGTCCATGTAGATAAAAATGGGTTTTCACGTATTTTAAGAATTAAATAACATGTGAAACCCTAAAAATAGATTCACTTAATCTACTGAGGTTCTGGTCAGGATAAAATTCACATAAACCCTTTAAAATTCATAGAAAATATTCTATAGGGTTTAACATCTTTGAATTGACCATTAGAATCCTTTTTGACCCAAAATAGAGTCACAGACAGACTATTGCCCTAATTTAGGTTTTTGCATAAATTACGCAAGCAAACTAGGTCACCATTAGATTCCTTAGGTCAAAATGAGGTTTGTATCAAAATTTGGTCTTAATCAGAGATCATCTTGACCAAGTTTGCATTTTGGTCTAATTTGACTCTTTCTCTCTCACTCAACCCCTTAGCTTTTGCAATTACCATTTTCATGGAGAAGTCCTACTCTAGCGAACTTCATTTGGCAAGAACTCTATGATTACTTGACAAATCCCTCTCAAAATTGAAAGGGAGATTCGTCAAGTAATCTCCTTCCTATTGAGCTATGTCCAAGTCTTCAAATCTCTCTAAAAATCTCATGTGAATCCTTCAAAGATTCAGGTCTCTTATTTCAAGAAGCTTGGGAACTTCGAAGCTTGGTTTCCAAGCTTGAAAGCTTAACCCCAAGTCCATAAAAGACCCCCCATGGCATTCCTTACCTCTTTAGTGAGAAATTGAACCAAATCTAGCCCTATTTCCTCTCCTCGGCTCGCTCCACCTCGCTCCGGTGGCCCCTTCCTCTGAGCTTCTTCACCAGCCGTGATGGACTATAGTTGGCCGATCTCGACTCCCCAGCTTCTTCAGTGCCTCGACATACCCCCAAGGCACTTCCTGCCCCTTTTTCGTCGCCATTCTCTCCCATCAAAACTCCCTTCGTCTCCAGCTCTAGCCATACCAAACTTGGCGTCGCTCCTCCTCCTCCTCGTTCACTACCTACTCAGATCAACTCCCTAGCTGCGCTACTTCACAACTTCGTCTTCGCCACTCCGACACGACCATCGCATCGCCTCTTTCAAATTCATCTTCTATCTCGCTAGCGTACCTCCGATGAAGCATTCCAGCCACCATAGATCATCTTTCCACTCGCCACCAGTCCCTACATTTTTCCCGTAACCTCATGAGCAAAACCCCTCAAGAAATTGACGAGATTGCTCTTCCAAACAACCTACCAAACACCATTACCTGCACTGACCTTCACCGACTTCACTACTCACACACAAGCATCACACCGCAGGCAACACCCACTAGTTCATCCGCCGTGGTCATACGATCCTCCTGAGCATTTTTGACAGGGCTGAGAGGCCATATTTTCTATTTCAAGTAGATTACCGGACCTCCACCACCATACCACTATTTCCAACATCATTCCTGGTGTTCTAGCCATGACACCTCCAGGTGACACCTCCAAGGCGCGTGGAAGGCTTCCAAGCCACCCTCCAAGACTTCAATTGGAAACCACGAATTCATCTCAGACTACAATTAGAAGAACCATTGTCAATAGCTTCGTGAGGGGAACTGTGGGACATTTAGTCCCACATCGTGCGTGACCGAGACCTCAGTGCGAGATAAAAGGAATTTATCAACTCGAACCCTTGCCCAAGACATGAGGGTCGAGTCCCCATTACTCGATCACTTGCCCACCTACTCTCTCACACCTCGGTTGTGACCCATGCCCGCAGCCCTGGTCCCAGGTACATGAAAATCCAGATACCCAATTATCCGAATATATGCCTAGATATTGAGAAAGAGGAGAATAGGAGAGCGAGAGAGAGAACATGTGGGCTTAAGGGTGGTTTTGCTTCAGAGAGATCCTAACACTTAACGAAATTAGTGAAGTGTCCTCCCTTTGTGCGTGAAGAGGAAGAAGAGAAGCCAAAGTGGAAGAAGAGAAGAAGCAACCAAAATAGGAACAGTGCTTAGGCACTGTAGCATTAGAGAGAAGTGCACTGTGCACTCATCATACATGGCTTTGGTTGATTAATGCTATTGCATTATTTGCCATTATTGTATTGGGGTAATTTGGTGATTCAAATCACCATTTTACCCTAATTTTTTTTGCCACATTGACTCTTGATTTTATATTTACATCATTTGTGCTTGAAATTGCTATTACATTGTTATATTCTTGCTTAAAATTATGATTTTGAGATAAATTGCCATATTGCTCCCTACGTTCGACCTTGGATTTCTTTCGAGCTATAAATTTTAAGTGTTCTTCATAATTTATCGGCTATACTACAATAATTTACTTCTAAAACCTCGATTTAGAGTGAGCAACATTCGTTGAGCTGGAGCTTCCTTTCATAGCCTTCCGCATCGAGATTAAAATTACACTTTTGCACTACCCAAAAGGCAAGGTGTTCCAGCTCAACAGGAAGGTATCAAGCCTTTCCATACACCATACGGTATGGCGACATTCTGAGTGGAGCCTTGTACACAATCTGATATGCCAAAAGTGCATCAATTGATCTATCGGACCAATCATTCCTATTTGGTCTAACCATCTACTGTAGGATAAGTTTTATTTGATGGTTAGAAACTTTGGCCTATCCATTGGTCTACGAATGATACGGGCTGGCAACAAGATGATGTACCCTGTATTTCTCTAATAGTGACCTAAAATGAGCATGGATGAAGTGACTACCCCCATCACTAATCGGAGCTCAGGTACACCAAATCTCGTGAGCATAAATTTCCATATGGAGATGATGGTCTTATAACCAGCCAATCTTGCTAGGATGGCTTCAACCCACTTCAAGACATAGTCAACAGCGACAAGTATGTATTCGAAGCATGCATGCAAGTTTAGAAAAGGGCCCATGAAATCGATGCCCTAAATGTCAAACACTTCTACAACTTGAATGGATTGGAGACATAGATCCGATCGACTGGCATCGCTTGCAGAGCTTGGCAAATTCACGTATTTCTCTAAAAATGGTTGGCAAGAAAAAACTCGATTGCAAAATCTTTGTAGTGGTATTTCGGCCTGAAAAATGACCACCATAGGCATCGCCATGGCAAAAAGGTAACACACTAAAGATTTTGAAATCGGGGATGCACCTCCTGATAATCTGATCGGCTCCAACGAGGAAAGCAAGGGGTCATCCCAAAAATAAAATTTGGCCTCGAAAATAAATTTGAATTTCTGGTCCTTCGATAGGTTCGCAGGAATCTTGCCTGTAACAAGATAGTTTACGATATCTACTTACGAAGGAAACTCACCAGAAGTAACAGCCAAAAGATACTCATACAGAAATTGATCTAAGATAGGTTGGGAATAGGTGATGTGGGCTAGGTCTAATCGAGATAAGTGATCCGCCGCAACATTTTGAGCTTCGGGCTTGTCATGAATTTTGGCATCGAATTCTTGCAAAAGAAGGATCCATCTAATAAGACAGTGTTTGGCAGCCTTCTTTGCCAACAAGTGTTGGAGGGCAGAACGATCTATGAAAATTATTGCTTTGGACCCAAGTAGATATGATCTGAATTTCTCCAACTCAAATACTACGTCTAATAGTTCTTTCTTAGTTACCATATAATTATGCGGAGTCCCATTCAACGTCTTGCTAGTGTAGCAAATTACAAAAGGTTGGCACTCCCGATGTTGGCCTAAAATGACTCCGACAGTGAAATCAGAGGCGTCACACATAATCTCGAAGTCGAGCGATCAATCAGGTGGTTGGAGAATCAGAGAATTAGAAACAATGCTTTGTAAAGTCTTGAAAGCATTGAGTCATGAGGAATTGAAGTCAAATGGGGCGTCAACTACCAGAAGATTCGTCAAAGGATGAGCAATTTTTTAGAAATCGCGAATAAATCTTCAGTAAAATCTGACGTGACCCAAGAATGATCTGATTTGCTTAACTGAGCTAGGTGGAGGTAATCAGGATATGACTTTTGATTTATCTCAATCAACCTCGAGTCTGTTAGATGAGATCCTGTGACCTAGTACAATGCCATCCTCCCATTTAGTTCAATGCACCTTTTCAAGATATTTATGAGGTTACCAAGATAAGATGAGAAATCATCTTCGAAAATGGAGAAGTCATCCATAAATACTTTCACATAATCCCCAATCATATCAGAAAAAATGGGCATCATACAACATTGAAATGTCATTGGTGCATTGCAAAGGCCGAAGGGAATTCACTTAAAAGTGAATGTTTCAAAGGGACATGTAAAAGTAGTATTGTCTTGATCTTTCGGGTTAATCGCAAACTGATTATACCTAAAGTACCCATTCAAGAAGCAAAAGAATCTACATCTGGCTAACCTTTCTATGATCTGATCAATGAATGGTAAAGGAGAATGATCTTTCTTGGTAGCTGTGTTTAGTTTTCTATAGTCAACGCAAACCCTCCACGAAGTCGTGGTGTGGGTTGGGATGGATTCTCGCTTGTTCTTGTTAATGACGGTGAGTCATACTTTCTTGGGCACGATCTAGATAGGACTCATCCACTGGTTCTCAAAAATCAGATATACAGTGCCCACATCCAACCATTTAATGATCTCCCTCTTAATAGCCTCGAGCATATCCGGATTTAGTTGTCTCTGTGGTTGTCTCGAAGGCTTCACCCCCTCATCCGTGTAAATATGATGAGTGCAATATGAGGGGCAAATCCCATGGATATCAGCAATGCTCCACTCGATAGCTGCCCTATGATCTTATACAATTGAAATCAATTGATGCTTTTATTCCAAGGTCAAGTGAGCACTAATAATCATGGGGTATGCCTCACTATCGCCCAGAAACACATACTTGAGCGAATCAGGTGAGGGCTTCAATTCGGTCATGGGTGGGTGGAAATCAGGGTTATGTGCGGGAGAAGGTTCAAAAGTGGAAATCTGATGATTCTAATGTGTGTGAATTCCCACTAATTCACCATCTGCGAAGTAGTTAGTCATGATTACATTAATAGGAAACCCTCTTGTAGTAGTCTCGCCATCCTACATCAGCAGGGGTAAATTAGTAATTGGTGGATCAAGATAATCAGAATCAGGGGTGTCATGATCAGATGAGCACCCTAGACAATCAGATCCGTGGGAGGAAATGTGCATCACAGCTGTCTTGGCTTTGTGTGGATCAAGGTCCAAAAACCTTGACAATGAAGACGAATGTGACATTGGGTCATTATAAAGGAGCTCAATGTTTCCACAAAAAGCCGATTCTTCATCCTCACTGTCCTCCTTGATAAGATCATAGTCGAAGTTCTGGATGCCCTGAATATGTCTAGTCTAAGTCTTTCATTTCCTAGGGGCAATCACCATACCCCCAGATGTATAGTCAATGTGTGCATGGGCTATCGTCAAAAATGGGTGACCCAAAATAATCGGTGCTTCACAGAGATTAGGAGGAACCTCCATATCGAGGATGAAAAAGTTCTCTAGAAATCAAAATCAACAGACCTTAACGATCACGTTCTCAACCACCCCCCTCCATGTTTATACTGATCGATCAGCCAACTGAATGGTAACTGAGATGGGTTTCAACTCCCCAAATCGAAAATGATCATACATGACAGTGGGAGTAAGGTTGATGGACAAACCCAAATCAAGAAGGACCCGATCAAATGGAGAATCCTACAAAAAGCAGGAAATAAGTGGGGTACCAGGGTCTTTCTTCCTAGGAGGTAAGTTAGCTAGAATGATGGTGTTATCTTCCGTTGATAATACATCCTGTCATCTACTTTTTTGTTGTCGCCTCTGGGTACAATAGTCCTCAAAGAACCTAGCAACAGTAGAGATGTGATCTATGGCATCTAGGAAAGGGACCTGAATGTGAACTTCTTTGAATATCGATTTCAGTTTCATAAAATTCTGTGTACTCTATTTCCATGCTAAATCTTATGTCAAAACCTCAGGAAGAGGGATGGGGATCTCAAGGTCAATTGGTCCTTTGCCCTTGTCTACCATAGGTGCCTCCTGAGAAGAGGAGGAAGATGAGCCCTCCTATAGTAGAGGGTGAGAAAATCATGACCCGATTGCCTAAATGTTTTGTCATGTGTCTTCTTCCCACTCCTCAATGTGATAACCTTACGATTGCACAGCAATCATACAACCTAATCTACTTGAATTAAGTTAGATTCTAGCATAACTTAGGAACAATGCAAGCATAAACATCATAAATTATATGGTAGTTAGTTTGGTAGCTTTATAGATAACATTGCCATTTTATGCCCTAAAAGAGAGATGGCGTTGATTACAGATGCTTCGAGGCCACAGATGATAGATCACACCGTACAGATCTGATCATGACGATGATAGGAACCCAGTGATTCTAAAATCATCTTGATCAGACAACCATTGCAGCACATATAGCCTGTAAAAGATTAAAGACCAAGGAGCCATATAACACAAATCAAAGTCCCATATGTCAAATCCGACCACACGTATGCATTCGGATCAACGAACGTAGTCCAACAACGCAAAGATCAGCCCGATTGGAGCTCTGTATCACCAACAACAAAGGTGGGAAGATGAACGGCCACGATAATGCCACGTGGCATCGTCCCAGCAGGCCCTTGCCACTACCCCAATCTCTGAATGAAGAAACAGTGGCCGTTGGATCATCATCCAACAGCCATGAAATAGCCACGTATCCCTGCCTCCACACTCCATTAACTGAGAAGACATCTGAGCCATTGGATATCCATCCAACAGCTGAGAGTGGATGTTCCTAAATAGCTAAACACAACACAAGTTGTGGAGTAGCACATTGGTTCACGTGCTCACACATAAGTGTGGGTCATGCTCAGCGTGAATTTGGGAAAGTCGAAGGTGCTCGAGCATGATTGACCTTTGGATCAGATCAAGTGGCACGGATTCAGCCGCATGGCACGACAAGGACCATCGGATGTGGCAATGTGGAGCTATATGCAGCTGCATGCCCAACCAGATGCCCCGATATACATGGGCGAGCGACATTTGAAGAGGCGGTGCGGCATGCGACGGGAGACATCCGATCTATTGAGTTTGAAGGCACGCACTCGCGTGTGCAAGGAGCACGAGGGGCGTGGAGGTGACAAATCGGGCAGCTATGTGTGCGACACGTGTCATCCTATGAAGAAATCTGAGTGTTGAAGGTGCGTTTGAGGTTATTTTGAGGTTCGATCAGAGCCATTGATCTCCCAATTGATGGATTTGATGGCCCCAAGGTTGTTGCATGATTTTGGGGGCTTAAATGCCTACTTTGCTGCTCATTATAGCTATAAAATGAGCCCCAAGGCCCCCAGTTGAGAGGCAACTCCCACCTAATAGATCTATAGCCTCTCTCTCTACAACTTCTGTTTGGTCGTCCTCCCGGTGCTCTGGATTTGAAGTCCTATCACACTTCGCACAAGCACCCCACAAGCAGCGTCATCCTTCATCTCCTCTCTCTGTCTCTCTACTCCTTAGCATAGTTATTTTTAGTTTGAAATTTGTTTACAAGTAGTAATAAAATTCTGATTCTTTGGTTATCTGATTTCTATTTCGCATTAGTAGTTAGTAGGAAATGCTTTTGAGAATCATGTTTTCCTTGCCTACGAAAACTCAGTACTCATCAAAACTCTATAAACATTATTTGTTTCATCGTGATTCGCACTACAATAATACAAACTCTTAATGCGTTTCATGGTCGAACAAGTTGACGCCATTGCTGAGGAAACGAAAATTTTTGAAGCTTTTCTTTCTAGTGCTTATTTGAGATTGTAACTTGCTACTCTTTTTTATTGTGTGTGCCCAGGAATCGCAAAATTACGAGAAGAAATGCACAACGGAAAAAAAAGAGTTTGAATCTCAGATAAGTACTCATAGTTTAGATTAGGTTAGATTTCTTTTCAAAAAAAAAAGGTGCTTGCATGATCCTTAGGTTAGCATTTGCTTGATTTTCTAAAAAAAATTAAAAAAAATTAGAAAATTAAGAAAAATTCTCTTGTTTGTGGGAATCAACATAATAACCACCTCCTATATTTTTGGGTTGAAACAAACTCTTTTATTAAAAATTCAATTCCCAAAAACCTACACGTCCAAAAATTCTAAAATTTTCACTAGACATGAATTTTGAAGTCTGGAACAAAGTGTTCAAAATTTACACCATTCTGTGCTATATAAAAATTTTACAAATTCTCAAATTGAACTGATATTGAATTTGTTATTGCTCCTGATTTTACATACTTTAAAAAATCACAAGAATTTTTATAGAACTTCGATTGACTTGAAATTTGTCGCACAAAATTCCTTCAAAAATATAGGATTTACAAAAAATCTGAAAAAATATTTTCTACATGTTTTATTGCATGTACTATTCAATCACCAACTAGGGGTCAAAATAGACCATAGAACCCCCAGTATACTTTAAATCAGAAAAAAATAGAAAACATGCATTAAAATTTTTGAAGAAACATTTTCTGAGTCCCTTGTTAGTGGTGGAACATGATCAATTGATTACATTATTTGGGAAGCACCACTCTGAATTTGGACTTAAAAGTATCATCAAGAACTATCTACTATTAGGGTTTCACATTAAGATAGAGCACACTTGCATTTCCGTACTTAAAGGAAATCTATCAAATAATTGGGACTTGCAAAAGCTCTTGTGTGCATCATCAGAACCATCGCTTGAAGATATTTACTCCAAATGAACCTTAAAATGCAACTATACAAGCAATTGAACCTTAAAATTCACTTTATCATAGAAAATTACTTTTGAACTCCTTGCCTGTGAACTTTACACTTTAAGAATCAATTTTAAGGGCAACACCACCCTAATGCCCATCATATTCCAAAAGCACGTCAAGCCTAAGCCTAAAACTGAGTAGATGTGCCCTAGGAAAGACTAATCTTCTTGGGGAGTTGAAATTAGATTGGGCTAAGGTTAAGGCAATATCTACTTGGACCTACTAGTGACAAGAAAGGTCGATGCAGTAATCTCATTAACCCTTAGTGGTGTCCTGCCATGCGGGGTATCCTAGGGGGTCCCACCCTTCTGGGAAGCCAAGTAATTCAAGGGTTGATCTAACCTAGTCTTGTTTTGGGGAGCTAAGATTAAGTCTATTTAGGGTTTACACTTTAAGGACTAGCTTGATTGCTTGTACTGAGAGGGTGGGTATTCTCGCATCTGTCTTCTCCCTTTGATCTGTAGACATTCTTCTGGTGCATCCAAGGTAAAAGATCTCTACATCTTTATTTGCTACAACCTTTAGAAAGAAATTCTAGGAGAAGACCTGATTGTCTAAGATTTGAATCTAAACCCTCTCTAATGGCTAGTCACCACGAGGAAGATGAGATCGAAGAGGAGGAACAAAATCTAGATCCAATGGCTCTCTTATAGAGGTAGATTACTGAGTAAGGCCAGCATCATGATAGATAGATGAAGGTCATAGTGCATGCCATTGCTCGACTCCAAAATGGGTGAGTAGACCAGCTTCTCAGAGGCTTTTACAATCCTCCTAATGCCCAACCACAACCTTTTGTTAGGGTACCTCAAGATGGGGATGGTTTTGAACTGAAACCACAAATCATTAATATAATTCCCCACTTCTATGGCCTCGATTCCGATGACCCCATCCACAACCTTGAAGAACTTCTACACATACGAAGGACCTTTGGCCCTAGGAACATTAATAAAGGTACCTTAATGATGAAAATGTTTCCATTTTCCTTAATTGATAAAGTTGCTCATTGGTTGAGGTTTGTTGGTAGACCAATCCTAACTTAGGAAGATTTGAGAAGCACATTTTTGAATATGGGTTAAGTGATAATTTGAAGAATTTCGTTGATGTAGCATGTGGGGGTAATTTCCTAAGCAGAGATACTGAGGGAGCCTTTCAATTATTCAAGAATATGAGTGAGAATTCCCTCAATAATTCCTCAATGTCTACCTTCAACAGATCAACTCAACCAAGGAGCAAAGTCTATGAAGTTAAGGATAATTCAACTTGGTTGATTTAGAACTAATAGTACAACGATTCGATAAGGTGGAGCTCGTTGGGAAGAATGTAAAGAGTTGCATAATAAATTGGTCAACCTTCTGAAGGGCAGGAATTCCTTAGGTACACATTCTAGAATAAACCCTATGCCTATCAAAGGAACTTCTATGCTAACCTGCACCCAACTCCCCAATCCTCTAGGTTAGAAAGTAGTGCACAATATTAATGACCTAACCATGGCTCCACCCATGAGTCAACTTTACTTGGAACCATCTCTTCCTGGGTACCAAGGAGGGACCTTGATGCCTTCAAATTCTGAATTAGGCATCCCAATGCCTAATTATCTTAAGGATGTTACTGCACTCCAAGGATACACTAAAAATGACCCATATTCAAACAACTGCAACCTTGGATGGTGTAACCATCCTATCTTTGCTTAGTCAAGTCAGAAACCTACCCAAGGTCTTAACTTGACTAAGCCAAGCACTTATGGGCAACCCAGTAGGTACACACAACCACGCACATATCAGCCACAACCTACTCAAGAAACCTAGCCTTCTGATCTGAGTCTGGTCCTCAAAGAAATGCGGGAAATGAATTTGAGAGATAAAGAAGAAATGGATCAATTGAGGAAAGATTTGATGGGACGATTAGACCAATTGGTAGATGCTAGACAACACGGAATGCTGCCATCCCAGCCCATCCCCAACCCAAGGAACTTTAATAGGGTTAACCAAAACAACACACAGGAGCAATAAGCACACATAATTTAACCTGCTCCCCAGCACCCACCTCGCTTTGTTAACCCCAACCCAGCTCAGGGTCAACCTATTTTGCAAAACCTACCTCACCCTTCTAACCATAATGCCTATGCTTGTGCTGTCACCTTAAGAAGTGGGAAACAATTCACATCCAAATCTTAGCAAGATCTTGAGGAGCCCAAATCTGACCTGGGAGACCAAGCTAATCTAGAAAACAAGACTTAGGATTTGAACACTCATGATTTTTCTCAAGCACCTTTTCCTAAAGCCTTGAACAAATCTAGGGAAAAGAAAACCAATCAATCTAAGGAGTAGCTTCAGATTATAAAGCAAGTCCAGGTGAATATACCACTCCTTGAAGCCATTGAGAACATTCCCGGCCTGTGTAAAATTTCATAAGGAATTGTGCACACAGAAATGCTAGGCCAAATCATCAAAAAGGGTCATAGTTTCTGAAGAAGCTAGTGTCATCATCTTAAATAAGCTCCCTCCTAAAAAGAAAGATCCTGGTACCCCCTTAATTTCATGGGAGATATACAGTTTTATCTTGGAACGAGCCTTACTAGACCTTAGTGCCTCCATCAATCTAATCCCCACGAAATTATACGAACAGTTGGATTTAAATCCCTTACAACACATTGATGTTACCCTTTAGCTTGCTGGTAGGTCAACTAAGATTCCAAAGGGACTCTTACAAAATGTGATTATAAAAGTGAGGGATTTTGAGTACCCTGTGGACTTTTTAGTTTTAGATATGGAGGCATCAGAAAATTTAAACCACACCCTCATAATCTTAGGAAGACCCTTCTTAGCAACAGCTAAGGCTCTAATCAACTGTGAGATGGGGAGTATGCAAATCACTTATGGGAGGAAAACTTGTCAACTCAATATCTTTAAAGCTTCCCAAAAGAATAAAGTGAATTGTGGTTCTATTGAGGTCACGAGAATAATTGAAGAGGTTTTGGCAATTCACACTGAGGATAATTTGAATTCTACAAAATCTCAAGATCAACAAGAATGGCAAGGAAGTGATATACTTGAGGATGCTTCTGATTTACCACCTCCCATAGATAATAAAATTGAAAAAGATACTCGTGAAATCGAGGAACTATTGGGAGTATCTTATGATGAATTAGACAACGACATAAAGAATCCTCAGTATATCCACCCTAAAAATCAAGAATTACTGGATTTTGAGGGGGTTCGAGACATTGGACAACCAAAGGACATGAACCAAGGAAAAGAAGAAACAACTCAGAAAAAGAAGTTCAAGCCATTATGGACTAGGGAAGAACTTATAATCCAACTAATTCAAATGGATGGCTTGATTCTGAGGAAGAAATGGTTTGAGGATTTTGAGGAATTCAACACAACTCTACCTTTATCCTCAAATAACCTGAAGCTTGGAGAATTCATGATTTTTGACATCAGTTACCATTATGAGGATCCTTATGATTCTAATTCAGAAGTAGATCTAAATTTTAATCATGATTTCAATCCTGACCCTCTAGCACCTCTTCTTGAATTATGGAATTGTATTAATGAACAAACTCTGTATCATGAACCTCATCTATTTGACCCTTTTCTATCTTTCAAATCAGAAAAGCTCTTCTGAGTAGGTCAACATCATCATCTAGTCCGCATTTGTGGATCACTGATTCTAGGACCACAAGATCTTATCTTTATACTAATTATGAATATCTCAGCAACAATTATTACTCATTCTCTTGACCCACAATATTGAAATACATATTTCTTTTGGGTTTAGGTTTGGCAAATGATGTTAAACTTAACACTGGCTGGGAGGCAACCCAGTATTCTATATAGGCATTTCTCTATCCAAGCTAACCTAGATTAACAAGCTAGTTAGGTGATATCCCCTCTTGCTTATTACACTTTGATTTTCCTGCATACATTTCAATGCGGACATTGTAATGAATAGGCATGGGGGGTGGATATTCCATGTCTTATTATGTCAAAAAAAAATTGCATTCATGCATAAAGAATTTTTATCAAGAAGGTTTTATTAGGGATTTATTCTTAAGCTGATTCCTGAATTTAGAATCCAGTAGATTTTCACACTTACACATAGAATTTGCAATGGATCCTCTATGAAGATCAATAGACATCTTTAATTTGTCAAGAAGAAGCAATTGAGCCCTTGGATAGTAATTAGGAAGTTAGGCAAACCATCTTCTAGTAGATCCACCAAACAAGTGTGAGGTGAGAGTAGAAAGTCTACTGGTGCTTTAAGGATAGTATAGGGAATCTTAGTTTCTAGATAATTGGATAATGATACTTGGAGTTAGGCACAGTTTTTGCTCTCAATTCTTACGTATAAATTCTTTGTGTGAACTATTGGAGAGCCACCAAATAAGGCAAATACATAGAGAATGGGTTCTAGTAAAACTAGGACTAAGGTGGATGGTCACAACCGTCCTTTACGAAATCCTCAGCTGAAGGAATGTTTAACGTCGAGGTCAGAAATACGCTATCCCATCCATTCCTTTCCCAGTGTCGAGAGTAGGTACTTCCACCAAATAAGCCACCCGATATCCTCTTGAACACCCTCAATCCTGAGTAGTCCTTGTGAATAAAAATGTGCATGAGTGCTACATTTCGTTGAGTTGGTGGACACAATTATATAAAAGAAAAGAGAGAAAAAAAAGAGAAAATATACATATGAAAAGAAAAAGAGTAGAAAAAAAAGTTAATTTCATTGTGTCTATTCCATGTCAATCACATTGAGGCAACAACACCCATTCCCTTCATAGTCCACAAAATGCAGCCTTGACATACTTTTTTGTATTTCCAACCGCTTGAATACGGGCTGAGGAATTTTGACTTAGACATAGGGTTATCAGAAGTTACTCAAAGTGTTAATGCCATGAGAGGCAACCAAATATATGGACAAATCTGGTAAGATTGTGAGCTCTAAAAGAAAATGAAAAGGAAAAGAAAAGAAAAAGAAAAAGAAAGAAAAAAAAAGAGAGAGGAGTAAAAAGAAACTAAAGAGAGCATAGTTCTCCACCTCTCTTTGAGTTGAGTTATTTAATAAGTCCAAAAATTTAGGTTATGTAGTACTAGCCTATATATAGCACTAGAGGAGTGTGAGCCACCAAATACAAACTTATTTGACTTAGTCATCTTCTACCTAAACTAAAAATCAAGGCTGAAATTACGGATTACTTTATAAACCCCGAGGGAAGAAGTTTGCCTATCCCAATAGAATTTTACTATTGGTCAAGTACAAGCTTTAGATGTGGATTAGCTTTTCACTTGGATCTGTTGCATAGGCTACAACACTACACTTTCACAACTATCTAGATTTCTAAAGTTTTAGATGAAAACAAAATAAATATATCTCTAGTTGAACTCTTGACAGATATTATTCATTTAGGACCACTCTGCATTTAGCCTTGACATTACTAGGGACTAGCAAGATTCAGGCTTGGAGGTGTGATTGCACAGCAATCATATGAACTAATCTACCTGAATTAAGTTAGATTTTAGCATAACTTAGGAACAAAGCAGGCACAAGAATCATAAATTGCATGGTAGTCAGTTTGGTAGCCTTATAGATAACATTTCCATTTTACACCCTAAAAGGGAAACGACATTGATTACAGATGATTCGAGGCCACAGTTGACAGATCATAACGTATAGATCTGATCAGGACGATGACGGGAGCCTAGCATTTCTAAAATCATCTTGATTAGAGAACCATAGCTGCACATAGAGCTCATAGAAAATCAGAGGCCAAGGAGCCAGATAGCAAAAATCAATGCCTCAGATGTCAAATCCGACTGCATGGATGGATTCGGATCAACGATCGTAGTCTAACAACGCAAAGATCAACTCGATCAGAGCTTTGTAGCACCAACTACAAAGGTGGGAAGATGAACGGTCGGGATAGTGCCACGTGGCACCATCCAAGCAGCCCCTTGTCGCGCCCCCAATCTTTGAAGGAAAAAATGGTGGCTTTTGGATCGTCATCCAACGACCATGAAAGAGCCACATCGCCTCTGCCCCCACTCTCCATCAATTGAGAAGACATCTCAGCTGTTGGATATCCATCCAACGGCTGAGACTAGACATGCCTAAAAATGTAAATGCAACACAAGGAGAGAAGTAGCGCATTGGTTTGTGTGCTCACATGCAAGTGCAAGGTGTAGGATCGACTCACGCTCAATGTGAATTTGGGAAGGTTGGTGGCACTCGAGCGTGATTGACTGTTGGATCAAATCAAGCAGCACAGATTCTGTCACGTGGCACGATGAGGACCATCAAATGCAACAATGTGGACCTACGTGCGGTTGCATGATAAGTGGCTTTACACTCAACTCAGTAATTAAGTTAATTTTACTTAATTAAGAGTAGAAAAAGTCACTTAGGTTAACTCAAAATTATGTCGATTGTGTAGTGTAGGGTCGAATTAACCTAACATTTTAGAAATTTTTACTGGTTGAGTCCAGGTCGTTCATTGGGAGTTATAATTTTTTTTTCTAAATTCACCAATTATCTTTTATTTCTTTCCAAGTTTAGGAGGTATAACTAGGTTGATTTTAAAAACATGAATTTTGCCAAAATATTAATTAAAATGAAGTAATATGCAAAATCCCATAAGAGAAAATATTTACTCAAAATGATCTACTTTATTAACAAGTAAACATATTAATTTTCCAATTTTATTTCAAAAGAAATTAAGGCAATAAAAATTGTTCTATTAAAATATGCCTTATTACAACATTTAAGAACAAAAAGTAATTAAAATGATGCAAGAAAAATATCCTTTTTTTACTTCTTCAGCCTCTCTCTTCTTCTCTCTTTCTTTCTCTTCTTTTCCTTTTTTCTCTATCTCGAGCTCTCTTTCTTACCTCTCTTCTATTCCTGCCTTCTTTTCTTCCTTTAGTACCTGTTCTTCTTTAACACTCCTTAGCACCTGTTCTCCTCCTTTCCTTAGCCTTCAGCACTTAGCTTAACCTTAAACTTCAGTGATTCCTTTAACCTTAGCTTCCTTAGCCATCAGCTTCTCTGCTTTTATTTTCTTTTCCTTTAATCCTTCAGTTGAACCGATTTTATTTTCCTTTTTAACCAAAAATTATTTTATTTGCGGCGAGGTCCTTTCGAGGATACACAGCACCTTAAGTCCAGGGTGGGACCAGACCCTACTCGGTCCTTGCCTAATCTCAGTTAGGTTCGATTTCAGTTTCTTTCATTTTGGTTCATAGTTTTGAGCCAATCCAGCTCAACCCGGCCTTCCAGGCCTCGCCCTCCCAGGGCACACACTCGCTCACGCCCACCCGGGTGCACACCTGCGGGCATGTACACATGCCGCACACACATACATATGCTCAGAATAGGTTCAGAATGCTTAGATCGGTTACCGATGCGCCTAGCGCTGACGACTGGGAAGCTCATGTAACAAATTGCTTTTGTTCCTAGGTGCACGCTTAGAAACTGACGATGTGGGACTATCTTAACCCCTTCCAGACCCAACTTCAATCAATCATATCTCCCAGTTCAGAGCTCCAAATCAAGTGATTTAAAGTTTATTGGAAAGCTCTAAGATAGATCTACACAATTGTAGGGTCAATTTAAGATTTAGATGATATTTTCCTCTTCAATTTGAAGAGTGAAATAAGGGGTTCCTACGGGTTATTTATTGCCTGGAAATAGAAATTAATGTCACAGAGTCCTCAGATGAACTTTTCTCTCTCATTTAAAGGTCTATATAGGTTCTATAAGTGATTTCGCATCTACAAAAGTGAGATTAAAGCTCTCAAGACCTTCAGACAGTGTACAGAAGGTTGAAGCTTCTCTTAAAGCTTTAGAGTTCAGATTTTCAGATTGAAATAGATAAACAGACACAGAGAAACATTACTGATCAATTTAAGCTAGTTCTAAGGGTTGTAAATGACTTATCTGGGTAGGATTCAAGTTCAAAACTCATTAAAATGGCACTGCTGTTAGTTTGGGTTTGAAAAGTAACCAAAATTGACAGAGTTCGAATTTTCACCAAGACACAGGTCTGAGCTCAGTTTATTCTCTCTCAGATCATTCAACAAGTACACCGAATCCATTCTATCTCATCAATTCCTCAGATTGAGCTTAGAACTCCATAATCAAAGTCAGTTTGATAGTGAAGGCACAAAAATTTGACTTTCTATTAAAAACTTCTCCACAAGAAATCAAAGCCTCAAATAGGATCTTCTTAACCTTAGGAATTTATTCAGATTCTCAAATAGGTGCTCTGACCAAGATTTCTAGGGTTTTAGGCTCGTCACTTGAGCTTGAAAAGGTATGTGTTCGTCAGAGCCATTCAGAGGTTGTTACAGTATTCTAAGAGCATAAACAGCTTCAGTGCATCGCACTGAAGCTTCTAGGTACCTTAAGTTCTTCTCAAACCTAACTAATAGACTTCTCCAACTCCGCCTGAGTTGGAGAAGATGAAGATCTATCTCTAGCTCCAGTGGCTAAATCCTCAATTAAATGACTTCAAATTAATCAGTGATCCATGTTACATCATTCTGGAGCTTCTCAACAAATTCTAGAGGCTGAAGCTCAAGAATGGCTCGCCAGAGCTCCGGTGAGTCCAGAAAATGTGAAAATTGTGCACAGATTGTTTAAACTTGCCATATTTGATTTGAAAAGGATCCTGAAATATTTAATTCTTCATTATTTCATTAGACTTAAGATTTGATAGTGAATTCGTTGCTTTAAAAATCTGAATTGAATTAAGCTTAGGACTTGTTTAACCACTGTTGAATGAGAATCTACGCTAACATGTTTGGTTTTGGAAAACCCATCGTTGTAGTTCGAAAGCGAAGGATTCGTGTTCAACAAATAAAATTTATACCGAAATTAAAATTCCAGGTCGAACACAGGGAGGCGAACGTTTGATTTAAAAACTTCGCGTTTCTTTTTATTTTGTCACCAAGAAATTCAATTTAAACTATCTAAGTATCTACAACAAATAAAAGAGAGAGAGGGAGTAAGAGAGAGAGAAGGAATACTATACATGGAAATCAAAATGAGATGTAGAATAGACAAGGAATTTATCATAAAAGAGTTCTTTCGTTACAACTAGAAAACATAAAACAATTACTCTAGAAAGCATTAAAAGAATGGAGGGAGAAATGTCCTCCTCGACGATCGCTCGGAGGACGAATAGACTACTCTAGAAAACAGTAAATCTATACTAGAAAGCAGTAAAAAGAATAGGGAGAGAGAAATCCTCCTCGACTGTCGCTTGGAGGACGAGCCGGACGGGACGACGCCTGGACGAAGGAGAACGAAGCGGGACGAAGGAGGACGAAGCAGAAGAACGGGAACGAAGCAGCACGCCGTCGTCGTCGCGGGATCCACTTCCGAAGGGGGACGAAAATTTGGACTTTATCTCGCGAGAAGCATCCCGGGTGTGGGACAAGCTTCTCTTGAGCTTTGGAGAGGTAGAGAGGAGAAGGAAGGGATGAAAATTTCGTATGGAGGGGGTCTCCTTTTATAGTTGCAAGGAGTGGGGGCAAAATGGACATTACATCTTCAAAATAATAAATAAGGGGTCTTTAGTGACGGATAAAATCGTCGCTAAAGCCCCGCCGTCGCCGTCGCCGCCGCGCCCACGCGCGCCCGCTCAGCTGGCCTGCGCGCGTAACGCATACGCACGTCCGCGTCGTCTCAGCCGTCCGATCGCGAGATCGGAGGGCTTAGATCGCGTCCGCGCCCGCTGCGTAGCGCGCCCGCCCGCGTGCGATCGAGCGTCCACCAGAGCGTCCAATTGCGCGTCGGCGCTATCGGGCGCGCGCGGCCGTTGGATCTTCATCCGACGCTCGTGCGCGCCCGCTCGCCCGCGCCTTCGACCCCCTCACCGCGGCTCGAACCCGCGACCTCCGCTTCGCCCGCAGCTGCGTCGCCGCTGCGCTACGCGGGCGAAATGGTCGCGCGGGCGTTTTTAAACGCGAGCGACCGCAGCCGTTGGATCGAGATCCAACGGCGGAGAGGAGACGGTGCGCGGTCTTCACAGGACTCCTGCGGCCGATTGGGCGGCTAGGATGGCGCCACGTGGCGCCATCTTGGCCGTCCATCTTCTGGAAGTTGTAGATGGTGCCACGGATGTCGGATTGACTCGATTTTTGTGTCGTTCGGCTGCGATCGTCGATCCGAATTCATCTGTGTGGTCGGATTTTCCATCTGAAGTGCAGATTTACACCATCCTGGCCCTTGATCTTCTAGGGTTCCCCGGTCTCTATCTGATGCTACGGATGCCTGATTAGGGCGATCTTGGAGTCGTTGAACTCCAATCGTCGCCCTGATCATATCCATACGGTTGGATCTTTGATCCGAGGCCCCGATAAAATATTTGCCCTGTCCAAGCACATAAAAGGAGACAATTAACCTCCATTTTATTCAAACTACTCTAAATGCAAGATGATGCATGTAATGCAATATTTATATCATGAAATGCAATCCTATGCTTAAGAACATGCATAAATAGACATTTTAAGTAGTGTAAATGTGTTTACATCATACCCCCATGCCTATCTTTTGCTAGTCCCTAGCAAAAACTATATGCTATTTATAAAAGAATTAGGTTAGATTATTTGGACCTGAGTTATTTTCAATCATTAAGAAATTGTCTACTTAAGAACTGAACTTTCAAAGACACAACAGTGCCCAGGTATCAGCCAAAATGCAGACCGCCTCAAGCCTCGCCTTATTCAAAGAAAAATTTCTTCTTCTGTTTTTACTCTTTTTTTTTTTTTTTTTGGATTTTCAAATTTTAGGGTTTAAGAGTGGCTTTCTACGGCCATTCAACTCACCCAAGATTTGATGAGAACCCTAAGTTTTAAGCATCTTATTGTGATTGTGATAGACTCGTTGACCGGCAATTAAAACGGACTTTGGATTTCTACGCCTCTAGGTGACCTCAAAAAGTATTCTGCCTAAAGGTGTATCTTTACAACCGGTAGCTTTCTCCCTACTTTTATTTTTTTAACGGGGTCAACACAAGGGTGAATCCAGTGTATATCTCCCCGGTTTATTCTACTTCTCCGCTTCTTCCTAAGTGTTTTGGGAATTTTTAGTGCATTTTCTGAGCTGGGTTCTGGACAACCGGTCGATGAGCTGTTACCACCGACAACTTGCCAGCCATACTCGTGCGGCGAAGTGTGGCTTATTTCTTTTTGTTCTTTTCTCCTTTTTGATTTTTTTTTTTTTTTTTTTTTTAAGTAGGTGGCTTCCCTGGTCTAAGATTTACCTAAAGGCAGCAAAAAGAGAAAGGTCCAGCGACTGGGCTCTGGACAACCTACCTATGGGCTGTTACCCACGATAACTTGCCAGCCATATCACCCTAGAAGGTTCATTAGCTACCCAATTTCCGTTAAAATCGCCAAACAACGAGTCAGTGCAAAGAAAGTGTGTAGATGCTTAAAACTCAAAATTCCCTTAAATCAGAGGGCGGGTTGACAAGTCGTGTACTTATCACCCAAACTTATTTATTCCAATTATAATAAAATTCAGGTTGGCGAGAACTCGAAAAACAAATCCACATTTTAGTGGATACATAGGCTGATTAAGTCCAAAGACCTGAAGGGTCTTTGTGTTCAGAACATAATATAGTATTTCTTAAGATCGAAAATTTTCTTAAACCCAAATTCTCTTTCCTAATTTTGATTTTTTTTTTTATATATAAAACAAATCTACGGAGCTGACGAATGAATTCAAAGATAAATATCCGTCCCCCCATGCCTATCTAATGCAATGTCCTCATTGTATTAAAAAGACATAAAATAGAGAGGAAAAGCGTAGAAAGCACCTGAATTGCGTGGATATCGGGTCCGCTCCGAGATGAAAATGAAAAAGAACTGTATATGTGCTGAGTTTAGTGCCTTCAGCTAGGCACACTATACAAAGAAAAGAAATGAAGAATTCACATGTGCAGGTCAGAATTAGAATGAACAGAAGAATCCTCTGACCTGTCAGCAAAGGTCCACAGATGTGGACCAGATTGTGGTGCAGACCCACACCCCATAATCGAGAATATCTTAGGTTCTGGATAAAAATTACCCAAAACCTAAAATCAGAATGCAAGCGGGGTCGGGCCTGCGATTTGTGAGGATGCAACCCAAGGCCAAAATGTCGGGTTACAGAGAATTGAAGCTCAAAAGGATAATCGTTAAATGTGTGCTTGAGTTTGACATCCTCGAAACAAATGTCGTAAGGGTTCTGATTTGATGGTTTCAGTTTAAAAGGAACCCTTCGACTCAATCTTCCATTTCCTCCAAAATTGACTTCCCAAATCAGAATTTCCCAGCTCCTATCCTCCTCATTCGGCATATCAAATTCCATGACCTCTTGTATATTCATCACCCCGTCTGAAATCTCCAAGTCTAGATGATGTGGCAAAATCAAAATTGACTTGGGTCTAATTATCTCAGAATTAGAATCATCAATAAGCTCAACAGGGTGTAACTGATAATCAGGGCATTGAATTAATTCCTCCAGAAAATGCGATTCTGGATCCGTATCGTGTGCCCTAATAAGATCAGTTTCCTCAGTTATTGGGCTATCAAATGATCTATCAGATTCCTCAGGCCCAATCGTCTCACAAAAATCGTGATCTGAAAACTCGTGTGAGACTTCGCAACTTAAATCTTCACCATCAGGATCCGTATCAATGTATGTCCCAAAATCATTTGTCACTTTGCGTTCCAAGGAGACATACGTTTCCTCGTAACCCGGCTCAGGGATTTCAGGTGAAGAAATCAAATCATCCTTAATTGGTTGTTTTAATTCAATCTGGTCAGCTTCGTAACACGTGTCCCCCCCAACAGGTGCCTGAGCGGGTTCTATCATTGGCTTTCCTGAAGAGAGTTCATCCTGGGAATTATTCCAAGATTGAATCAAAGCAACCACGAATCTCATCCTCAATTTCGCTAATTTCCCAAGTAGAAACTCACCCGGGTTCTTATCCTTAACATCCTGGAGCCAATCCAACAAAGACTTGTTTAAATCATCAATCATTTCAATCAGGGGCTCCAATCTCTCAATGCAAGGTATTGGCTGAACTTCTAAAGATTGAATGATATTCCTCAAGTTAGCCAGAACCTTATCTTGAACCTGATTAACCTGAACCAAATGAGTTGGTTCAGGGTTGGGCGGGTTTGACATCAATGTAGAGGAATTAACGAATTGAGATTCGTTATACCCATCCTGATAATAGGTCATTTCAGATTGTTCAAAAGATGGAGATGACCTAAAGGCAGTGAAATCAGAGGATGGGTAAGGATCAGTGTATCCTTCTTGATTGTAGATCGCATTAGGTTGTTCATGAAAGGAGGACGATCTATAATCGATGCAACTCTGAGAAGGATAGAATTGAGAATCAAAGTGTTCAGGGTTAGACCCTAAACACGGGGGTCCGGAATTGTATCCCCAATCCAAATTATCCCAACTAACTGATGGTCGATTACAATACGAGTTGGGATAATCGTCATGTTGAGGATAATTTACAACAGGAGGGAAAGAGCGGGAATGCGTGAAATATGTGGAAGGATTCATGAGACACGGGAGGAAGAAAGGTGCCCTGCAATACAAACAATCAAACCTGTCCTTAAATGGGTTAGCCTACAGACCTACAGACTCTCAAAATCCGTCTTGAGATAAAGGAACGATTTGATCTACTTCTGTCTGTTCAATCCAACCAGTTAGAAGGAGGGACTGGGGAGAAGGTTCTTCCTTCGGCTTGCGCCTCCGGTTCCTAGTGTACCCCCCAGCCGCGATCGTTTGACTCTGCTCCCCTAGCTAGACATCAGATTGAACAGTAGAAACAGACTAATCGAAAATAATCTCGTTCTGAGTTCTGAAGAGCGAGTCCAATCCTTAAGGCCAACGTCTACTCTGTTTTATTTAGGGCTAGGTTTGAATGTGCTTTGGAATGTGATGGGCCCTTTAAATGGGTTGTGCCCTTAATGATTGATTGCTTTGTGTGTGCGTGCACAACCAGTGGTTTTCAAGCAAGATTATTTTTGATGTGATGAATTTTAAGGTTCAAATCTTGCTTAGTAGCTTTTAGGATTCAACTTTAGGTGTTTTCAATCAAGTTTCATTGGCACACCAGGTTTTGCAAGCACAGGTGAAGATATTTTCCTTTAAAGTGTAAAAAGAATGTGGAGTGCCTGGTAGATCCCTAAGAGTTGAACCTAATTGGCAGCTACTTGATGAGTTGATTTTATTTGAAGTGGTGCGGCCCAAACAACTCAAACAACTGGCCTGATGCACCACCTAATTAGGCACACAAATGATTACCCAATCTGATTTCTACTCGATTATGTGTTTGGATGTGTGTACCGGCTCCTAAGATTGGTTTACCGGTTGAGTTAGAAAATCAGATGAGGTTGTGTACCTCTGTGAGATTTTTTTTATTATTATTTTTTTTAATGTGGGGGTTGGAGTGAGTATGGATGTCAAACAACAAACAATCTAACCTTAGAGTTTATAAGAACACCTAGGTTGATTGATGTTTGAATTATTATGTGATGAAATGAAATCTAATGGGTGGGAGGTGGGGGATAACTTACAAAACCTTCCACAGCACTTTACTCCGATCTACCGCTTTTGCCTGTCTCAAAAGAGTACCTGCAATTACAATAAGAAAGGAAAAAAAAAGTGAGGTAAATGATTTGTAAGTTACAAAATGTGAAGAGAAATCAAAGAGCGTTGCCTCCCCGGCAACAGCGCCAAAATGTTCAACGAGAATCTACGCTAACATGTTTGGTTTTGGAAAACCCATCGTTGTAGTTCGAAAGCGAAGGATTCGTGTTCAACAAATAAAATTTATACCGAAATTAAAATTCCGGGTCGAACACAGGGAGGCGAACGTTTGATTTAAAAACTTCGCGTTTCTTTTTATTTTGTCACCAAGAAATTCAATTTAAACTATCTAAGTATCTACAACAAATAAAAGAGAGAGAGGGAGTAAGAGAGAGAGAAGGAATACTATACATGGAAATCAAAATGAGATGTAGAATAGACAAGGAATTTATCATAAAAGAGTTCTTTCGTTACAACTAGAAAACATAAAACAATTACTCTAGAAAGCATTAAAAGAATGGAGGGAGAAATGTCCTCCTCGACGATCGCTCGGAGGACGAATAGACTACTCTAGAAAACAGTAAATCTATACTAGAAAGCAGTAAAAAGAATAGGGAGAGAGAAATCCTCCTCGACGGTCGCTTGGAGGACGAGCCGGACGGGACGACGCCTGGACGAAGGAGAACGAAGCGGGACGAAGGAGGACGAAGCAGAAGAACGGGAACGAAGCAGCACGCCGTCGTCGTCGCGGGATCCACTTCCGAAGGGGGATGAAAATTTGGACTTTATCTCGCGAGAAGCATCCCGGGTGTGGGACAAGCTTCTCTTGAGCTTTGGAGAGGTAGAGAGGAGCAGGAAGGGATGAAAATTTCGTATGGAGGGGGTCTCCTTTTATAGTTGCAAGGAGTGGGGGCAAAATGGACATTACATCTTCAAAATAATAAATAAGGGGTCTTTAGTGACGGATAAAACCGTCGCTAAAGCCCCGCCGTCGCCGTCGCCGCCGCGCCCACGCGCGCCCGCTCGGCTGGCCTGCGCGCGTAACGCATACGCACGTCCGCGTCGTCTCAGCCGTCCGATCGCGAGATCGGACGGCTTAGATCGCGTCCGCGCCCGCTGCGTAGCGCGCCCGCCCGCGTGCGATCGAGCATCCACCAGAGCGTACAACTGCGCGTCGGCGCTATCGGGCGCGCACGGCCGTTGGATCTTCATCCGACGCTCGTGCGCGCCCGCTCACCCGCGCCTTCGACCCCCTCACCGCGGCTCGAACCCGCGACCTCCGCTTCGCCCGCAGCTGCGTCGCCGCTGCGCTACGCGGGCGAAATGGTCGCGCGGGCATTTCTAAACGCGAGCGACCGCAGCCGTTGGATCGAGATCCAACGGCGGAGAGGAGACGGTGCGCGGTCTTCACAGGACTCCTGCGGCCGATTGGGCAGCTAGGATGGCGCCACGTGGCGCCATCTTGGCCGTCCATCTTCTGGAAGTTGTAGATGGTGCCACGGATGTCGGATTGACTCGATTTTTGTGTCGTTCGGCTGCGATCGTCGATCCGAATTCATCTGTGTGGTCGGATTTTCCATCTGAAGTGTGGATTTACACCATCCTGGCCCTTGATCTTCTAGGGTTCCCCGATCTCTATCTGATGCTACGGATGCCTGATTAGGGCGATCTTGGAGTCGTTGAACTCCAATCGTCGCCCTGATCATATCCATACGGTTGGATCTTTGATCCGAGGCCCCGATAAAATATTTGCCCTGTCCAAGCACATAAAAGGAGACAATTAACCTCCATTTTATTCAAACTACTCTAAATGCAAGATGATGCATGTAATGCAATATTTATATCATGAAATGCAATCCTATGCTTAAGAACATGCATAAATAGACATTTTAAGTAGTGTAAATGTGTTTACATCAACCACTCAGTTGAGTGGTTAAAACAAGTCAATAAATAATAGCAGTCATAATTATATAGTTAATTAATAGTTTGAACTGCTCCTGAGTCGCCATTGACAGCGAACTCAAAAGCTTAATTATGATTGGGCGTTTAATTTATATGTGATAATAATATGTATTATAGTGTCGATTAGGGTTCATAAGTGGTGGATAGATGATGAAAGACCCTATGAAGGTGGAATTAGCTCGACTACTGTCACCATGGACAGTGACAGTAGTCAGTGGAGGTGGAATGTGAACTAGGCAATTAGGTGATCAATTAAGTGATTAAGTGGAAAAGAAATGATCGTGGGAGATAAAGGAAGATGGACAATGATTTCAAAGGATGAAATTAAGGCTCTGGTGACCTCAAGGAGTTTGCCAGAGTCAGAGAAGATGAACACTAAAATTCTAAAATTACATCTAATCTACCTACCTAAGCTACGTACCTAACTAACTAAGCTAACCTACTCCTCCTACTCCTAATCTACTATTACCTGGACGAAGGGGTCAATAGGGTTCCACCGAAGGTTCATAGTGGATGACGAAATCAGAGAGTGGAAGAAAGATCTTTGGCAAGCAGATTTGAGGTGGAGCAGAGGACTCCTTTGGTCGGTGCCTGTGTCAGAGACGCGGAATACCTTGGTGGATCTCCTCGGCTGATCAGAATGGATGGAGGAAGTCAGAAAGTGAGATGGAAAGTCACTGGAGTTTTGGATGAATAGCCTATTGGGTTGGCTGCAGTGTTATAAGAGGGAAGGGAGCCAACTTGAGTAAAATCTGTGGGGTGAGGGGGTATTTATAGTAGTTGGCGGTGAAGAGAATGGCGAGGTCTGGCCGAAGAAGGAGCTTGAGGAGATTAACCTCCGTCGTCGTCTCCGATGACGTTGAGATTATCTCCCACTGGAAATTAGGATTTCCAGTTAATCCAGACCGGTGGATCAAGAGGAGTTGGTGAGCGTAAGCTGCAAGAGCTTGGACAAAGAAGGTTAATGTCGGTAGGGAGGTGATCATGCGGTGGCGTGACTCTCCAACGCCAGCCATTCATTCGACTGAAGAAGGAGAAGAAGAAGAAGAAGGAAAGGGACTTAAATGTAATTAAACTTAAGGACTTGTGTGAGAAATATGGACCTGATTATAATGAATTTTAAGGAGCAAAATGTAAACTCAGGTTTTGAAGGTTTATTTTAATTTAGATCTTTTTCAACTTTTTATATATGTTAGTAAATAAGGTAAATATTATGTTTTCACCTTGAATTTACATTTTTGACCTTTTTAGATTAATTTATTAGATCAAGTAAAATTACTTAAGTTATTATATACTTAGGTATACATTATATTTAAGTTACTTATCTCATTAATTAAGGGAATGATTAATAGGATTTCGAGTCCAATTATTATCTAAATTATTAATAATGTTAATTGAATGATAAAATGTCATTTATAACTTATTTTAAGGTCCTTTACTAAATATCCCTTATTCTATAATTAACCCTTATAAATTCATAATCTTAGCTAATTAACTAGGAAGACTAGTTAATTAGGGGTAATTAGAGATCATGATGAGTGTCTCATCATTGCACACCCGACTAGATGCCCCGATATACATTGGCGGGGGAGATTATCTGATGATCGGATAGTTGAGTTTGAAAGCACACGCTTGCATGCACAAGGAGTGCGAGGGGTGAGAAGGTGGCAAATTCGACGACTATGCATGGGACATGTGTCAGCATCTAAAGAAATTTGAGCATTGGAGGTGTGTTTGAGGTTATTTTGAGGTGCGATCAGAGTCATTGACATCCCAATCGATGGATCTGATGGCCCCAAGGTTCTTGCACGATTTTGGGGGCTTAAATGGCTACTTTGCCCCACATTGAAGCTATAAAAAGAGCCCCAAGGCCCCCAGTTGAGAGGCAACTCCCACCAGACAGGTCTCCAGCCTCTCTCTCTACAAGTTCTCTCCGATCTTCCTCCTAGCGCTCTTGATCTGAAGTGCTACCACACTTCGCACAAGCATCCCACAAGCAGTGTCGTCCTTCATCTGCTATCTCTCTACTCCTTAGCATGGTTATTTTTATTTTGAAAACTGTTTACAAGTAATGATAAAATTCTGATTCTCTGGATATCTGATTTCTATTTCTCCTTAATAGTTAGTACAAAAAGCTTTGGAGAATCATGTTCTGCCTCCTTGCAAATGACTCGGTACTCACTGAAACTCTATAAATGTTATTTGCTTCATCGTGATTCGCACTGCAACAATACAAACTCTTTTAATGTGTTTTTCGGTCAGACACCTTCACATCAGCGTGGTGTCCATGAGGTGGAGGAGGAGGGGAAGGGGCAGAATGATAAGCACACATGAATTCATAATAAAATATTTATTTATGATAGTTCTTAGGCTTAGCATTTCATATCATGTTATAAATACTGCATAACATCCATTGCATGGCATTTAGGATAGTTGTAAATTAATTCTTCTATTTTATATGGCCAGGAGGTAGTGCGGCATCTTTACAGGCTTCGGATGAAGAATCCGACTATATGGATGAATTTGGAGCGACGATCGTAGCTCGTTAATGCAAAAATCACCCTGATCAAAGTTTCGTATCACCCTCTACAAGAAGAAGAAGATGGACGATCTGGATGGTGCCACGTGGCACCATCCAGACCACACAACATGAACCGCAGCCACCCCAACACTCACGCATGGAGAGATCTCAGCCGTTGCATATCAATCCTAGAGGTCGCTATTGGTCTTATGCCTATTCTAGCCTCCTCATCCACTATATAAAAACCTACACCCCCTCTACCAAGGCATCTCTACCTACTTTACTGCCACCTACTCCTAAGCTCTAGCAAGCCCACCAACGCTTCATTAGAGCTTACTCTCAAGCTCCCAAGGCTCCTGTTAGTGTAACAAACCTCTGCCCCACCAAATATTCCTCCATCTTCCCATCACCATTCATAGGTCACCTTGGAGCCATCATCCCACCTCCATTCCGATGGCAGATCATCTCCACCTCCTTACCTCCATTCCGGAGCCATGCTAAAGCTTTCCTCTACCCAACATCCTCCGGGATCTCACCTCCATCGTCCTGCTTCTCAACTCCTTCATCCAAGCTTTCGCCAGGCACCGTAGTCTTGCCAAATAGCCGATTCAAGAGATTCCTTCTCACCACTTTCTCTTTTATGCTTTCATAAATCATTGTACTTGACATTGGAGTGATATATATCATATTTGTTCCATCTCTCTTATGAATTTATTCTGCTTGTCATCTTATTTCAAAAACACAAAAAAAATAACAAAAACTGAAACACCATAAACAAATAAAATGAAGCGTGGTTTTCAAATTAAGTAAATGTCGCCTCCTTATGTTCAACTCGAGACTCCCTTGGAGTTTCAGTAAAATTTTATTTGATAAACAAGTTTTGCGACTACAATGATGGGTTACTCGTAACCCCAATTTCAAACACGTGAAACACGTTGCATCATTTTGGCGCCATTTCCGGGGAGGCAACGGAATTTACTTTATTATTTTCTGTGCTTCCTTGCATTTACAAAGCACTAACCCCGCTTATCCCTGATCTATTGTCATGTAGGTACCCTAGCATGGAGATCTAAGTGCAGTAGACCGAAGTAAAGTGCGGGTAGAGTACTTTGTAGGTGTCTGCCACACCCATAACCAAGACTTAATCTACTTTGGTGTTTGCATAAACCCTAGGATAGAATTTGTGTGTCCTGTTTGCCACCTTCATCCATTTCACCCCTGCATTTTATAAAAAACAAAAAAAACAAAAAGATACTCTCTGTGGGAAGAATCGATTTATAGACTTTATACACCCACATCGGAGGCACATAACCAAACTTGTTTTTCATCTACTCAACCGGGATTCTGGCCTGTGGACCCGGTATACTATTTCAACACATAATAGAGTAGCAATCATATTAGGTTAATCACATTTCTGTGTGCCTTAACGATGGTGCATTTGAGCCGATTGATTGAATTGTTTGGGCAGCACCACCTAATTTAAAAGAAACTCATTTGTAGTTGACGCATAGGATTTAATATTTAGGTCAAGCCAGGCACTCCATATTTTCTAGATTTATAAAGGAAAATACTTGAACACGTGCTTTTAAAACTTGGTTTGCCTCACAAAACTTTGTTGAATACACCTAACATTTGAATCCTAAAAGCTACTAAGCAAGATTCAAACCCTAAAACTTACCTCATCATTAATAATCTTGCTTGAAAACTTCTTGGTTGTGCACATTCACACATTGTTAAAAAAATCATTAAGGGCACAACCCATTAAGGGCCCATCACATTCCAGATGCACCAATATCCCATGCCTAACTAAAATTGAGTAGACATTGACCCTAAGGACTGGTTTACTCATTGGGATATAGATTGAGATTGTTCATGATTAACATACTTATACTAGTCAATCTGATGTCTAGCTAGGGGAGTAGCATCAAACGACCGTGGCTGGGGGGTACAGTAGGAACCGGAGGCACAAGCCAAAGGAAGAACCTTCTCTCCATTCCCTCCTAACAGGTTGGATTGCCTGGACATAAGTAGAGTAAATCATCCATAATCTTAGGACTTATTTTGAGAGTCTGTAGACCTTTAGGCTACCCAACCTAAGGACAGACTTGTATTTTTGTGCTGCAGAGTCCTTCTCTTCCCCATCCTTCCAACTTCCTTCCAGTATATGCTTGGAAGGAGGTCATTGAACCCTTGTTTGGAATAACCTATTGACCATTCCTGGTGGCGGAGGTTGAGTTTTAGCCAAGTAGATCCCATGTCAGATCAACAACCACCTCCCCCACCCATGAACCAATAGGAGCTGATTTAGAGGAAGTTGGAAGAATTGTAGCAGATGCAGCAATGGTTCCAATGAATGAATGGTTAGGGCGCTCGGCCCTTGAAAGGTTTTTATGATCCTTCAAATTATGAGGATTGTCCAGGCGTTCTGATCCCCGCCGGTGATGTTGTGATCAAGCCCAAGGTTTTAAGTCTAATTAAACACTTTCGCAGGCTTGGCTTAGAGGACCCATTCCAACATTTGGAGGACCTAATCACTTTGGTTCAAACCCTAAATCACGGAATGTGGATGAAGAACAGATGCACATGAGGCTTTTCCCCTATTCACTCAGGAACAAGGCCGCACATTGGTATCGTACCATTGGAAGGCCGATTGCTACTTGCATAGCTTTGAAATCGACCTTCCTGAAGAAATTCTTCCCAATTGGGTGAACCAATGCATTGCGACAGGCAATCGCAATTACCACTTTTCCCTAGCGGCAATGGGAATCGTTTCATGGGGCCTAGGAGAGATTCCAGGATCTGTTGCAGAAGTGTCCACACCACGAGGTGCCTAAATGGCAACTTGTGCAGATTTTTTGTCACGGGTTGAATGTTCAACTCTGTAGTCATGTGGATGCCTCTTGCGGAGACAATTTCCTCAACAAAGACGCAGATAGCACGTATGATTTGTTTGAGGAAATGAGTGGAAACTCTTTTAACCACGCCTCCATGGAAACCTTCAACCGATCCCAACAAACTAGATCAAATGCCAATGAGGTCCAAGATTCTCATACATTTGATATGGAATTGATCCGCAATAGATTAGATAAGATGGATCTGGTTGCTAAATGAATGGAAACTCTAATTTTTCTAGATCCAGTCAATCCCAGGGATCGGTATTCCATTCAACGCAAGCTCCTATGAGACAGGAGTTTGTGAACCAGCTGGAGTCGGCTCAACCTTCAGGCCAACTATTCTTGAAACCTTATGGGTCTCAAACTGGGGCCTTTGATCCCAATTTTTTTGATCCTTCTTCATCCTCATCTTATGAGGATGTTCATGCTGTGTAGGAGAATGTTAGGGCCAACCCTTACTCGAATTCTTACAATTTTGATTGGAAAAATCACCCTAACTTCTCTTGGAAAGATCAGGGGCAGCAGACCCAATATCGACCCAACTATGTACCACAAAAAACAATGGGTTAGGGTCATGTATATTCTCATTTGCCATTGAATTAGGTTAATCAGTCCATGTGGAATGCTCAACAACCTGCCGAGTAGGCTGGTTTAAACCTGAAAATGGTAGAAATGCAAGGGTCATTGCTCCAGCTCATGCAACAAATGAAAACTTCGCTGGATACATTGCAATCCGGACTTGGTGCAAATAACCGACAACCCATATCTCTACCATCACAACCTGTACCAAACCCAAGGAATGCACAGAACTAAGGTGCTGGGCCTGAAGGGTTTGGTAATAATGTGGAGTCATATGCTCAAGCTCATGCTATCTATTAGGCTGCCCCAGTCCCTCCCGAAGCGAACCAAGTTCGTACCATAATCAACTGGGAGCCTCTTGTTTTGCCCAACCCTCCCCAAGGCACTAGCCAACAACATTTTGCCACTGCAAACACCATCACCTTGAGGAGTGGTAGTAGACACAAGGGACCTACCCAACCCCACCATGTCAACACCATTAGGCCCCGTAGCAAGAATTCTAGACTCCCAACTAAGAATGTGATCAACAAAACATCAGAGTCTGATTTGGGAGTATGTTGTTGTTGTATGGGAAAATAGAAAAAGTCAGAGGAGAAATTGGCGGAAAGGATGTCCTTACTTCAGGCTTTCAAATTGACAATCATTTTACTCCTTGCGGCTATCAAATTAATCCCTGCCTATGACATAGGTTTACTGAATTCATATAAAGCAAAGCATAGAGAGTAATATGAAAACATTAAGAGAGTAGTCCTATCTGATAACACAAGCACACTGATCTTAGATAAGCTACTCCTAAGAAGTAGGACCCAGATGCCCTGCTGATTTCTTACACAATAGGAAACATCACTTCTGACCGGGCCCTTCTTGACTTGGGTGCTTCCATCAATGTGATCCCCACCTCACTGCACATTGAATTGGGTCTAGGCAAGCTGAAACACACTAACATAACTTTGCAGTTAGCCGATAGATCCATTACAAAACAAAGGGGTATTTTGGAGGATGTTTTAGTCAAGGTTAATGATTTGCATTACCTTGCTGATTTTATGGTCCTGGATGTGGAAGCACCAAAACAGCTCAACCACGCTCCGATTATTTTGGGAAGACCTTTCTTGGCTACCGTCAAGGCAAGGATTGATTGTGAATCAAGAAATATAGAAATGGCCTTGGGAAATAAAAACAAATCGATTTAATATTTTTGAGATCTCAAAGAAGAATAAAATTAAGTGTGGTATGATGGAGGAGCTTGGTAGAATAGAGGAGGTAATGGCCATACAGACCTTAGATAACATTTTAAGGGCCAACTCAACCCAAACTCAGGAAGAAAATCACACGATTGCAGGCATAATTGAGGAAAATAAAGACAAACAACAAACTATGGCAAACCAAGATGTGGAAGATATTTATGAATTTGGAAATTTGTTGGATGATTGACATGATCAAGTTAAAACCCAAAAATGTCCTCATCCTGAATTTTTAGAGTTTGAGGTTCAACATTTGGGTGGGAATCATGAAGATCAGGATGGTAGGATTAAGCACCCAAATTGTGAGGATGAAATTGAACTTTGGGGAGAAACTCTTGAAATGTTAGATATTTTATAGTACCCACAAACCCCCAACGCATCACCAAACCCTCATCATCCTTTTTCACCCAACTATTGTACAAATTCTATATCCACCCACACCTCCTCTGTAATGAATAAACAAAACTCCTATTGGAGATCATTTGGGCTCTCCCTACACCACTAGCTTGCTACTTTCATTGATCATCTCTTTGGCAAGCCCATTTTTACTCTTCGGGAGTCATATCTAGGGGCCTGGAATCTGTGTTATTGCAGCCTCAATGTTAGTTTTTTTTTTTGATTGAGGACCTTGCCTAGTTAAAGGCATTAAACTCAACATGTGTAAAGACTATTCCGAGCTGACTTGAATCTCATGGAAACTAGGTGCTATTCTTCTATTTCTACTCTCCTACATGCTTTCATTTTTAACAATGCGGACATTGCATTAGCTAAGCATGGGGGGGATATTTCTTATGAATCTGTTTATCAGCCGTAACAGTAATTTCCTATTTTTCATCTTAAAAGAAAAAGAATTAGGAGAGAAAAAGTTAGGTATTAGGAGTTGCAAACTTTAGGAATTGATACTTTAGGGCCTGAATACTTAAACTCTTCAGGTCTTCGGGCTTAATTAACCCAGGTGACCACTCAAATGTGGACTTAGTCTCAAGTCCTCGCCAAGTAATTCTATTTTAACTAGTCAATAAATTGGGTTGTAATCAACCTGCCCTCTGATTTGCGGGGACTTTAAGCCTAAGCATCTACACACTTTTTTTTGTACTGACTCACTTTTCAGCAGTTTCTTTGGAAATTGTGTAGCTAATGAACCGTCTAGGGTGGTGTGGCTGGCAAGTTGTCGGTGGTAACAGCTCATCGGCCGGTTGTTTAGAGCCCCCATCCACAAGATCATTTTTGTTGTACTGCCTTTAGGTAAATCTTAGATCAGGGAAGCCACCTACTTAAGAAAAGAAAAGAAAAGGAAAAAAAGGAGAAAATAAAATAAAATAAAATAAATAAAATCATACTTCATTACACGAGTATGGCTGGTAAGTTGCTGTAGGTAACAGCGCATTGGCCAGTTGTCTAGAACCCAGCACATAAAAATGCATAATAATTCCCAAAACACTTAGGGAAGAAGCATGAAAGTAAAATAAATTGGGGAGTTATACACTGGGTTCGCCCTTGTGTTGACCCTAAAATAAAAGTAGGGAGAAAGCTACCATTCAAAAAGTTAAACCTCTAGGCAAGATCACCTAGGGTCGTAGAAATTCGAAGTCTGTTTTAACAACCGCCTAGTGAGTCTTTCACTCTTTCCACTAGATGCTTAGCACTTAGAGTCCTTTTCGAGTTTTGGGTAGGTCAGGTAGCCGTAAAAAGTTATCCCGAAACTCTCAAACTCCAAACCTACAACAAAAAAATAGAAAAGAAGAAAAATAAAAAAAAATTGTGTATCTTCTCTTTTCAAATAAGGCGAGGGCTTGGATGGTCTGCACTCTGGTTGACACCCGAGCACTGTTGAGTTTTTGTAATTAGGTCTTGGGGTTGAGATTTTCTAAAAGCAATCGATGAATTTTGACTAAATAATCGAATCCTCATTCTACTTTTATACATAGCATTTAGGTTAATATTGCTAGGGACTAGCAAAAGTAAGAATGGGGGTATGATAAACATACATGAATTCTTGATAAAATGCTTATTTATGATATTTCCTAGGCTTAGCATTGCATATCATGTTATAAAAATTGCATAACATCCATTGCATGTCATTTAGGATAGTTGTATATTAATTCTTCTATTTTACATGGCTACGAGGTAGTGCGACATCTTTACGGGCTTCGAATGAAGAATCTGACCATACGAATGAATCCAGAGCGACGATCGCAGTTTGTCAATGTGAAAATCACCCCGATCAGAGCTCTGTAGCACCCTCTAAAATAAGAAGATGGACGGTCCAAATGGCGCCACGTGGCACCATCCAGATAGCCCAACACGAATCACAGTCGCCCCAACACTCACACATTGAGAGATCTCAGGCGTTGGATCTCAATCCAATGGCTGAGGGGTGCCCTAATAGCATGACAGCAGCGTCCTGCACTTGACCAAAAGAGCGCCTTAGCCAACGATGAGGCACTCTCCCCGTAGACGCAAGATGCGAGTTCAACTACTGATTTGCCACGCCTGCACCTACCTCAACAAATTGGGCCGCTCGATCTTGATAGAGCAGTCGACGCGCTCCGCGCATAGGGTGCACTATTTAAATTTCAAGAGAGGCACCGACCTTCAGCGACAGCCTAGTAGGCCATTACTGACGCTTATAGCCGTCACTAATTCCTCATAGGTGTAAGGCCAACTGCGCGCATGAGCAGGCGTCAGCTAGCTACAGCGACACTTATAGCGATGTCCTAGAGGTCGCTATTGGTCTTATGCCTATTCTAGCCTCCTCTCATCCACTATATAAAGACCTACACTACCTCCCTACCAAGGCATCACTACCAACTCTACTCCCACCTACTCCTAAGCTCTAGCAAGCCTACCAACGCTCCGTTAGAGCTTACTTTCAAGCTCCCAAGGCTCTTATTAGTGTAACAAACCACTACCCACCTAAATATTCCTCCATCTTCCCATCACCATTCATAGGTTGCCTTGGAGCCATCCTCCCACCTCCATTCCAGTAGCAGATCATCTTCGCCTCCTTACCTCCATTCCAGAGCCACGCTGAAGCTTTCTTCTACCCGACGTCCTCCTACATCTCACCTCCATCATCCTGCTTCTCAATTCCTTCATTTAAGCTTTCGCCAAGCACCGTTGTCTCGTCGAACAACTGATTTGAGAGATTCCTTCTCACCTCTTTATCTTTTATGCTTTCATAGTTCATTGTAATTGAAATTGGAGTGATATATATCATATTTGTTCCATCCCTCTTGTGAATTTATTCTGCTTGTCTTCTTATTTCAAAACACAAAAAAAATAATAAAAACTAAAACACCAACAACAGACAAAATGAAGTGCGATTTTCAAATTAAGTAAATGTTGCCTCCCTGTGTTTAACCCAGGACTCCCTTGGAGTTTCAGTAAAATTTTATTTGATAAACGAGTTTTGCAACTACAATGACGGGTTACTCATAACCCCGATTTCAAAGAAGCGAACACGTTGCATCACAAAATAAGCGAGATTTTGCAACAAAGGCAATTGACCCTGAACATAACCAAGTGGTGCAGAAGGCGTCTATAATATAGCATGTGGCTGTCCCTACGGTGCTTGGAACCTAGGCGGGGCATCCTGGTTCTACACATATCTTTGGTTAGGGATAGGTTGGGAAGGCAAGGCTCCCTATGATCTATGCTCCTACAATAGCTGATTCTGTGTGTTCTGTATGTTCAGTGTCTGGTCAGCCATAGCCTTCATGATCTGCAAGCTGTCCTGAGTAGATTTTCGCATAGATTCTTGTAGCTCCTTCAATTCCTCCAAAGGGTTGGCTCACTTTGGAGGTTGACTGGCAACTTGAAGTAGTGGCTGATAAATAAAACGAGATTGCTACAGAGATTGGAATGGATGCTACCTCAGGTATGTGTTTTGTGCATTCCCATATTGTTTGGTCTACTAGTGTGGATCTTGATTTGGTCTCTAAGAGTTACCATACTAGGATAAATTTGGATGTTCGCACCAACCAGGACTATAGATCTCCGAGTACAGCTTATTACGCCCATATCCATGGATAGTATTGACATCTTCGTAGGCTGAAGATGTCTAAGACATAAATTCATCAAGGGAATATGCATTAAAATCATCATGTGGTGCATAACCTGATAACTCCACTTTAGTGGATCATTATTTAGCCTAAGTACTTTTTAATTATCTATTCATAGTTTCTAATTGGTTAGGAGTTATATGGTAATTCTTCTTAGTCTACATATAATCTTGTGCGTCAATTTTATGTTTAATAACGGATGATATGTTCACATATTCTATATGGTTGGATGTAGGCTAGGTATAAGAATCAAATGTCATTCTGCATATATAAGACGTTTGGAGCTAAGGATGGACATTTGGGAACTTCCAGGACAAGTTCCTTGACTTTACATTTTTTAATATGTCTGATGATGAAGTCAGACATCTGATAAAGATCGACCATTATTTATTCACTGTTCTAACCACTCGCAATCTTCGCGAGTGCTAGAGAAATTTCGCCAAAAGGAAACATACGAGATTTTTTAAAAAGGCTACATCTTCCAGAAGCGGGCTCTTGATTGCCTCCACCAGCACTGTGGCCAGAGTAGACACCATGGCTAAAGAGTGCACCATGGAATTTGCTTACATCGTAACCCAAGAGCGCACCTTGATCACCTCTGCCACTAGCCATGCGGTGACAGTGCACGGCCCCTCCACCATCACCACCATCATTGCCACCATCTCCCATAACCATCACCACCTTCACCTTATCCACCAAAAACTTTCCCCCCACGCCCACACCAACTTTTTTCCACTATTCATCTTGTTTTCCTTTTCATCTTCAACCTCCTATCACCGCCCCCTCCCTCCACCGTCACCACCATCTTCTACATCCAGAACCCATCACCATCGTCTCCATCGATAACCAACAGTAGACCTCCTCCAGCCACAACAACATCATTGCCAACACTCCTCACGCCCATCTTCTTCCTCCTCATCCTCTATCTTCTCCTTCTTCTTCAACATCCCATCTACCACGCAACGAAATACAATGACACACCATTTTATGCTAAAGTTTTTATCGAAAATGAAGATTGCTCTTTCAAATGGTGCTGTTGCCAGGGAGGAAATAAGCCTATTAATTTTTTTGGGAAATTTCATTATTTTCATGCTATTAATGAAGCTTTTCTGAATTACTGACCTTGTTTCTATTTGCATTGCAAAAACAAACGAATGCGATGGGAGTGCATGACGGAGGGGATATTTTTGGTGGACCTTGACGCCACCTAGAGGCCAGCAACAGGTGCTTGTGGGCCTGATCCCACGCATGTGAAGGCATACAGAGGAACCTTTTTCTAATTTACTTAGTAGATCTTAGTTTAGATTTAGGCTAGATAGACGTTAGACATTTAATTTTGGTCATTTGGACCCTTGTTGGGCATTTTTGGGAACTTATTCCCAATACTATTATTGTTTATCGCTCTTGTATGCAAGAGCATATTTTTGGGAGTTTGTTCCCATTTTATTTAGATTATAGGATTATTTGAATTGTTTGAATTGCATGTTGGTTAGTTAGTTAGTTAGATTAGGTTTGTTTGCTTATTATTATTGAAAGAAAATATTCGAGCTACCTGCTAGAAGCTACATATCTATCGGGGGACCATCTAGGATTAAATGAGTAGCATTTAGCTTTTCTTTTTGCATTGCAAACATCCTGCATTGAAGAGAGCTGAGTAAGGTATGTCTTTTCTTGTGCATCAGTTATTTGCACACGCATTGCATTTGGACATAATTAAAAAAGACCATTTAAGCTGATTTGAAAATATTAATCAACTGGTCACATTACTTCTTGAAAAGAAAGAAAAATATACAGGAAGTGTTTGAATAACATGACTGCAATTTTCAAAAGGAAAAATCACTTTTTGCAGTGTGATGCACACTTTCTACATTGATCATGCATTATAGGCACTACACTAGGACTTGGACCCTTAAGGCTATAGGCATCGATCTCTTTATCGATGCAAACCCTCCTATCTCTCTTTGTGACGGTACTATTAACTTTTTCCTGAGTGACTTGATACTCTAAAGGAATTCAAGGGTAGTTAAGAGACACCACTAACGTAATGCCTCAAAGGAAGGGTTCACCCTACTTGCATCCCTTGGTTCGATCCTTGGAGTACCTTTTTACTTGAGCATTAGAGAATATCATCGCAACAAAATATACATCTTTAGGGCACTCGAAGGTCAATTTAGGGTGAGTAATTGCTTGACAACTTGATTGATCACCCAAAAAGGACTAAAAGTAACCTCAACCTTCTTAATAGTCATTGACCAGAAATTTCAAGTGCCTCATTTCTCTTATACCACTTACGTGGGAACGAAAAAACACTACCTTGACTATATTTGGCCAAGCTGAAGAGTTGGAAGAGGACTTAATGAACTTTAAATCAACAAAAGACCTCTTGCCTTGTGTTTGCTTGGTGTGTGCGTAATAGAGCTCTCTAGGAAGTTTCTATTTTTAATTTATCTAAGTCCTAAGAGAGTTAAACCATTTAATTGAAAGAAATGGACTATCCTTACTCCTATCATTTTAACCCTGAATGCCATGCCCCAAGCATATCCATCCTTTGATGGATAAAATTACAATTCATAGGATCAATCATATTCCTATCTTGGGAGTACTGGCCCGATAGCTCCAACTTTTGAGCAGAGCCTAGGAGTGGGATTTTCCACCCATGGAATCCCCACTATTATGCAAACACCCAACCCTCCCACCCTTCATGATTTTCCGTATTGAGGTTGGACCAATACCCCTAGGCAACCAGAGCCTGAGATTGACTATCCTCCCCAATATGATAGTAGTAGCCTCTCCTCTTTTGTGATAGAAATGCAAAAACAACAAAAGGAAATGATGGAGTATATGGGAGAGATGTTGAGGAATAGTCAACAATTGAATAAGAAAATTAGATAGCTTAGCTACGCTCAAACTAATGATTTTGATCTCTACCCGTATAATCATGATCATCAAAATAATTTTGAGGAAACCAATGACAATAGGGATCCCATTTTAAGTAGCTATAATTAGACTCTCCCCATCAGACATGGCCACTAGAGGAGAACAATCCTAGTGATTATCCACCTGAGCTATATTGGAGTCAAAAGAAAGGGAAGATGGTACCTCTTGAGGACCTTGACCCTGATGACAGTATTTTCTATACCCCTGATAACCCAGGTCAAGGTCATATTGTTCATATCACTTCCCCTATTAATCATCTAGTGGAACCCCATTCTACCCTTAGTGAGCCTAATCCTGACCCTCCACTTAGGAAATCAACAGCTACCATCCAACATTTTGAGGATTTAAATACGCCTAATGAAGGTGACCCTAAGGGAATGGAGGATGAATTGGATCAATTTTAGTCTCAAAAGTACAAAGAGTCTATTTTAGAGGAGGATGACGACTCGATGGAGGAACCTGGCCTTAGAATCTAGAGTGAATCACATGGGGATTATGTGTTATTCGAGGACTTACCCCCTGAGGATATAAATAATCTGGTGAAATCCAAATTCCTCCCTTCTTTTGATTTTGAGAGTCACCCTCCGCAAAACCAGGAGTTGATATTGGAGGACGAACACAATAGTGAGAAACCTAGGGGAGGCTCTTGGGGACAATATACATCAATTGAGGATTTATGCCCGAGAACAACAAAGAATTCAGTGATATAGGCTTTCTCCATAGCATTAAAGATGATAATCCTCCTAAAGATACTATGGATAATGAAGTAGCACACAAAGTCCCCGGAAAGGATGTAATTCACAAGAAAGAACCTGGGGATGGATTTGATGATAATTTTGATCTCGCTACATCCCAGGAAACCCAACTATGGTCAAAGCATGTTGATCATGAGTCTACTAATGAGATATTAAATTCTATTCAGGTCTCATCTATTGTAGAGGAGTAGTTGGAGTTAGGTAAGGATGTGGAGGACGAATTCTTATTGGGAATGGAACCTAAACAAACTAAGCCCTCTTTGGACTTAATAATTACCACCCAATCACTCAAGCAACCTATAGATTCCTTACCTAATCCTCAGCTCAAGTCTCTGCTCATATACATTTTTTCTAGGGAGCATATCAGGCCAGTACATCCTCGGGTAGAATGGCAAGTGTGGATTGATGCTTGTACTTTTAGTCTTACCATTCATGGGTTTGAAATTATTATGTTTATATCTTTTAAAACCCTTCCTGCTTTGGAGGACCCTTGTTATCCTCCACTTATTCTATTTCAGGAGGACCCTTTTCATGTTCCTTTTATTATTCCTAGACCTCCCCAGGTACCCTAAGAGGTTCTCTGCTTTCATGTCTTCTGGCGAGCATTTGGGATAACATTGCATCATCAGCTCGCCAACATCTGTGGCTACCTATTTTCTAGGCCCGTGCTGTTACGCATATTTCCAGGGCCTAGCTCTTTTTGTTTGGAACCAGACTTACAGGTTCCCTATAAGTCTGGCAGCCGACAAAAAATGCAATGCTTGTTGGGAGGCAACCCAACGTTCAGAATAACACCATCATCAGGTGATTTCCTTCCTTTCTCCCCTTGTTTTAATTTTACAATGAGGACATTGTAGGATTTAGGTATGGGAGGGTGCATTTTGCATTTTTAGGTAGTATTCATGCATTTAGGTTAGGTGCATTAGCATAAAAAAAAATCTCTCTTTTATTTTCTTGAGCTGAATTGATTACTCCCTAGCAGAAAATTTTTATCAAGAAGGTGTCATTGAAGATTTTATTCTTAAATTGTTTCTTAAGTTTAGAATCAAGTACAGTTACTTGAATTGCACGTATACTGGGTAATGGATCTTTGAAGAAAACTAATAAGCATTTTTAGTCTACTGAACCCTTGGATAATTAATAGGGAGTCAGGCATACTATCTTCTATTAGATCCACCTCATATTTGTGAGAAGAAAGTAGAGAGACTACTAGTGCACTAAGTCTAGTGCAAGGACTCTTAAGTTCTGGATAATTAGATGATGATACCTCAGAGTTAGGCATAGTTTTCGCTCTCTGTTCTTGTGTGCGTACAATGTGTGAATTCTTGAGAGTTACCAAATAAGGCAGATACACAAAGATTGAGTCCGAATAAAACTATGACTATGGTGGATGGTTACGACCGTATTTCATAGAGTCCTCGGTTGAAGGAGGGTAGTAATGTCAAAGGTTAGAAATACACCTATCCTATTCATTCCTTCCCGGTGCTGAGAGTAGGCACTTCCACCAAATAAGCCACACAATATCCTCTTGACCATCATCATCTCGAATAATGCCTCTTGAATAAAACTCTGCGTCGTGTTGTGATGAGTCCATTAAAATAGACTAATATTAAGCCTAAGAATATTTAATCGTATAGTTTAGGTATGTTAATAATGGCAATTAAGTTATAGAATAATTATACACATGATTTAGGTTATAACATTTTATAACTTAATAATCTTATTATTTTTATACAGGTAATAAAATACACAAAGAGCAAGGGTGGGGAAATAAAATTCCCCAAACAACCGCAACTCTCTTTCCCCCTCTCTCGCCGGACATTGGGCAAAACTTCTGACGCCGCCTTTCTCAACAACTGTGACCGGGGATTTGGGAAAATCCCAGAACTCACGCGCAAGGGAGGAATTAAAGAGAGGAGGTGAGGAGAGAGGAGGATCCATCTTTCCCCTTCGTGGGGAAGGGCTTCACCATGGAAAAGGCTTACCCTGTGACCCACCGCGTGCACTGTTCGCCAAGCACCCATTTCCAGCCGCATCCTCCCTTCCAGCGCCATCGCCCCACAGCTGCTCCACCTTCCAACGCCATCGCCCCACAGCCGCTCCACCTTCCAGCGCCATCGCCCCACAGCACCCCTCTCCAGCGCCCGCAGGCACTTGCTACCGCCTTCAAGCAGGTGCCTGCCCTGCCTTCACCATCACCCGCACGTCCCACAGAGCATCCTCCTTGCGCACTGCAGAACAACCGCACGCCATCACGCCTTCATAGTTGTGCCCGTAGGTGCTCTCAACAGCGCACCACTCCTTCCTGCAGAAGGCGCTCATGCGCTCTCTGCCTGCAAGCGCACACCCTCTCTGCCCGCGCCCCCCAGAAACCTCTCGGCGTCCTTGCAATCTGCACACAGTGTGTGCGCTTTCCTGCCTCCAAGCGCCACAGCAGGTGCTACGTCTTCGCCCTGCAGCGTCTCCAAGCGCCACAGTAGTCGCTGCATCTTCGCCCTGCAGTGCCTCCAAGCGCCACAGCAGGCGCTGCGTCTCCGCGCACCAGCACGTGCGCATGCCTGCTCGATCAGCCGAAGCAGCAGCCGCCCTCCAGCAAACCGACGTTCTTCATCTCCGGCCACCTCCGGCCGCCGCCTCTGGCCACCTCCGCCGCCGCCGCTGCCACCGTCGGAAAGCCCCCGTCCTCGCCGTCCTCCTGAGCCTCGCAACTACCCCGCGGGTGCTCTCTCTCTCTCTCGCGAGGAAGAGAGAGAGGAAAAGCTCTGTTTTGGTTTTAATTAGAAATTACATTCAATGCCATTGCAGGCAATTTCATTTTTTTTTAATATTGTATTCTGGCAGAATTGCATTCACGCACTCACAGTTCTTTTTAATTATATGGTATTAATATTGGCTAGTTTAAACATTGATTTTGGACTTCTTTTAAGTACTAATTGTCTATAGTACACATCACATGAAAATTGCATTAATTCATCCTAAATTTATTGAGGATTTCTGTGAGGGAAAATTGCACTTACACGCTTAACCTTTTAGGTTATTACAAACCTATTGTCCTTCACATTTTAAGTCCAATTTAAAAAGGAATTTCGCATTATCCAAAATAACATTAAATAATTAAGTATTGATTGCATCATTGCTCCCTGTGGACACGACCCGCTCTTCTGCGAGTGGTTATTTTCATTATTTTTGATTAGTCGATTTTTCCACCACTTAAATACTGTAACGCTAAAGCGAAAAGTCGACATGTCAAATTGGCTCCGTTGCCGGGGAGGCAACAGACGCAATAGATTTACTTTATTATTTTTAAATCTTTTGAGTTGCGAAATTATCTAATCATCTTTATTATTTTGCAAGGAATCTGACACGGCAACGAGGCGCAGCAAAGCGACTACTTTGAATGTGAGCAACGCGCACGGTGGAGACGATCTTTTTGGTGGACCTTGACGCCACCTGGAGGATGACAACAAGAATACGTGGGCCTTGATCCCATGCATTTAGGCTTACGGAGAAGCCTATTTCTGATTTAGGCAGTAGGTCTTAGTTAGATTTAGTAAGATAGACATTAGAATTTAAATTACTGTCTTTTGGGCCCTTGTTGGGTATTTTTGGGGACGTGTTCCCATTTATTTAGATTATAGGATTATTTGAACTATTTTAAACTGCATTTCAGTTAGTTAGTTAGATTAGGTCTGTTTGTTACTATTAAAAAAAAAAGAAAAATCGAACTGCCTGCTTGAAGTTACATATCTATAGGATGATCATCTTGGACTGAATGAGCAACATCTAGTTTATTTTTTTTTATTGCATTGCATTCATACACTGCACGAAGAAAGCTGGAGTAAGGTGCGTCTTTTCTTGAGCATTAATTACTTGTCATGCATATGCATTAAACCTAAATCTAAGACCACTAAAGTGCTTGAATCAAATTAATTTAGTGGTCACTTTAAAAAAAATTGGGACTGTTAAGAGGTTGGACTTTAAAATCTATGACTAAAAATTATGTGCAAAGGGATCCTGTTTGCGGAATTTCAAAAAAAAAAAAAAAATCAAAACACGATCGTATGCTTGCACACTTGAGACACTGTGCACCTCACACATAAGGTCACTAGATAATTTCTACCTCACCTCTTTTGCACCACAAGGGAAGTTAGTCGGAAATCAATAAGCCTATCCAGCAAGTTACTTCGGTTCTTCGTGTGTGGGCTCGATTCGAGACTTCCATCCCTTGCGAGTAGGTTATAGGCACCAGTGAAGGTTGGCCTAGGAAGCGTAATTTTTGCACAACTTGTTTGACCACCAACTAAACATATAACTCTAAGACCTACAATCTACTAAAAACAGATCCCATTGAATTTGCATTTGCTTTGACATTAGAACTCTCTAGGAAGTGTTCTGCTGAATTTTGCTAAAGCATAAGAGAGTTAAATTTGTTTTGCTTAAAGAAATTGATTATTCTTACTCCTATCATTCAGATTATCAGAGTCAATACTTCCCATCTTTTAATCAGGATCCCATGCTCCAAGCGTATCCATCCTTTGATGGGTACATTGATAATTCATAGGATCATTTTCATTCTTACCCTGGGAGTATTAGCTTGATAACTCCCACTTTTGAGCAGAGCCTAGGAGCGGGATTCTCCAATCCTGAAATCCCTACTTCCATGCAAACACCCAACCCTTCCACCCTTCATGATTTTCTATATCGAGGTTGGATCGATACCCCTAGGAAACCAGAGCCTGAAATTGACTATCCTCCCCAACCTGATAATAGTAGCCTCTCCTCTTTTATGATAGAAATGCAAAAACAGCAAAAGGAAATAATGGAATCAATGGGAGAGATGTTGAGGACTAGTCAACAATTAAATAAAGAAATAAGACAACTTAGCTACACGTTTCCCAATAATCCTGATCCCTACCCATCCAATCATGATCATGAAAATAATTCTGAGGTACTTAATGACAATAGGGATCCAATTTCATGTAGTGATCATTTAGACTCTCCCAATGGGACGCAGCCACTAGAGGACAACAATCATAGTGATTATCCACCTGAACTATATTGGAGTCAAAATCAAGAGAAAATTATTGTTCCTATCACTTCCCCTCTTGATTATTTGGTGGATTCCCATTCTATTCTTAGTGAGCCTACTCCTGACCCTCCACTTAGGGAATCAACACCTATCATTCAATATCCTGAGAATTAAAATGTACCTAATGAAGGTGACCCTAAGGGAATGGAGGATGATCAATTCTGGTCTCAGGGATATGAAGAGTCTAATTCAGAGGACAAGGATGCCCCAACACAGGAACCTGGACTGAAAATCTGGAGTGAATCACAGGAGAATTATTTATCATTTGAGGATTTAGCTCCAGACGATAGAAATAATATGATTAAATCTAGATTCCTCCTTTCTTTTGAGAGTCATCCTCCATCAAAACAGGAGTTGATATTAGAGGAGGACAAACAAAACAAGAAGTTTATGGGAGACCCTTGGGGACAAAACACGTCATTTGAGGATTTACACCCTGAGAACAATAACGAATTCAATGATATAAGCTTCCTCCAAAATATTAAGACTGATCCTCTTTTAGAAATAATTGAGGATACTCATCCAACTCCTAATGCATCACATATACACCCCGACAAATATTTCAGTGAACCAAACGAATCTGGGGATGAGCTGAATGATAATGATTCTTACATTTTGACCCTGCCATTAGAAAGTTATAATTTGGAGTCTACCCTTGATTCAAATATGACTCCGATCATTAATGCTAGGCAGGATAACTTGAAGTTGTCTACTACTAGGGAGTGTACACAATTCGAATCATTGTTGGAATTGGACCAAACACCTACTAAGCCCTCATTGGACTTAACCATTACACTCCAACACTACAAACAACCCTTATACTCCCTTACCGATCCTTGGCTCAGATCTCTGCTCATGTACATTCTTGCTGGAGAACATATCAGGCTAGTACATCCTAGGGTAGAATGGCGAGTTTGGATTGATGCTTGTACTTTTACTCTCGCCATTCAAGGGCTTGAACTAAGAATGTGTATATCTTTTAAAACCCGTCCTGCTCTGGAGGATCCTTGTTATCCTCCACCTATTCCGTTTCGGGAGGTCCCTTTTCATATTCCGTTTATTATCCCTAGACCTCCCAAGGTAGCCAACGAGGTTTTTCGCTTTCATATCTTCTGGCGAGCATTTGGAATTACATTGCATCATCAGCTCGCCAACATCTGTGGTTACCTATTTTCTAGTCCTACACTGTTACGCATATTCTTAAGGCCTAACCTTTTCTGTTTGGAACTCGACTTATAGGTTCCTTTTAAGTCTGGCTGCTGACAGAAAATGCAGTGCTTGTTGGGAGGCAACCCAGCAAATTGTGCCAGGTGATATTTTTCCTTTCTGCTCCTATTTTAATTTTACAATGGGGACATTGTAAGATTTAGGCATGGGGGAGTGCATTTGCATTTTAGGTGCATTCATGCATTTAGGTTAGCATATAAAAAAAAAATTTCTCTTTTCTCGAGCCGATTGGGTTAGTCCCTAGCAGAATACCTTTGTTATTGGAGGTTTTCTTCTTGAATTATTTCTTAAGTTTAGAATCCAGTACATTTATTTCACATGCACGTAGACTTGGTAATGGATCCTTGAGGAAAACCAATGAGCATTTGTAGTCTACTGAACCCTTGGACAATTCATAGAGAGTCAGGCATACTATCTTCTAGTAAATCCACCTCATATTTGTGAGAAGAAGTAGAGAGATTACTGGTGCACTAAGTCTAGTGCAAGGACTCTTAAGTTTTGGATATTTAGATGATGATACTTCAGAGTTAGGCGTAGTTTTCACTCTCTATTCCTGGGTACGTACTTTGAGTGAATTCCTGAGAGTCACCAAATAAGGCAGATTCACAGATATTGAGTCTTAATAAAGCTATAACTATGGTGGATGGTTACGACCATCCTTCATAGAGTCCTCAGCTGAAGGAGGGTAATAGTGTTAAAGGTCGGAAATACGCCTGTCTTATCCATTCCTTTCCGGTGCCGAGAATAGGCACTTCCACCAAATAAGCCACACAACTTTCTCTTGACCATCATCATCCCTAATAATGCCTCCTACATAAAAGTCCGTATTGTGGTATGTTGATTGAAAAAGAAACAAAAACAAGAAAAAAAATTATATATATATATATACATATAAAAGAAGTAGAAAAAGAAGAAATAGAAAGAAGAAAAAGGAAAAAGAAAAGAAAAAAAAAGTTATATTACAAAAAAAAACAAAAAGGCCAAGTGTATGATGTAACATTGTTTCCGAGGCAGCAAAACACCTATTACGTTCCACCAAATATGACCCATACCTACCTTCTAGTATTTCTGATCGCCTGAATACTGGTTGAGAACTCTAACATAGTTATAGAGTTATTAGGACTTTTAATTGAAGTGTATATGCCATGTGAGGCCACCGAATAGTGAGTACAGTTTCTAAATCTGGCAAGATTTGTGATCTCAGAAAGAATAAGAGGGAGTGTCCAGGAACATCAAGAGAGTACAGTTGTGTAGCCTCTCTTTGAGTTGACTTATTTAATAGTCTAGAGATTTAGAGTCTGCAGTACTAGACTATATGTAGCACCAGTTGAGTGTGTGCCACCAAATACAAATCCATTCAACTAGATATCTCCTACCTAAGCCAAACGCCGGGGTCAAATTACAGATTATCGTCTACTTTATCCCCGAAGGAAGTGGTTGCCTATCTCGACAGAAATTTTTGCCAAGGATGATGTATGAACTCCCAATGCGAATCAGCTCTTTCACTTGGATTTCTAAAGTTTTGAAATAAGAAAAGAAGAAGTCGTCTGATTACTTCTATTATTCATTTTTGCTAGGGACTAGCAAATCTTAGGCAAGGGGGTATTTGATGAGTCCATTAAAATAGACTAATATTAAGCCTAAGAATATTTAATCGTATAGTTTAGGTATGTTAATAATGGCAATTAAGTTATAGAATAATTATACACCTCATGATTTAGGTTATAACATTTTATAACTTAATAATCTTATTATTTTTATATACAGGTAATAAAATACACAAAGAGCAAGGGTGGGGAAATAAAATTCCCCAAACAACCGCAACTCTCTTTCCCCCTCCCCCGCCGGACATTGGGCAAAACTTCTGACGCCGCCTTTCTCAACAACTGTGACCGGGGATTTGGGAAAATCCCAGAACTCACGCGCAAGGGAGGAATTAAAGAGAGGAGGCGAGGAGAGAGGAGGATCCATCTTTCCCCTTCGCGGGGAAGGGCTTCACCGTGGAAAAGGCTTACCGTGTGACCCACCGCGTGCACTGTTCGCCAAGCACCCATTTCCAGCCGCATCCTCCCTTCCAGCGCCATCACCCCACAGCTGCTCCACCTTCCAGCGCCATCACCCCACAGCCGCTCCACCTTCCAGCGCCATCACCCCACAGCACCCCTCTCTAGCGCCCGCAGGCACTTGCTACCGCCTTCAAGCAGGTGCCTGCCCTGCCTTCACCATCACCCGCATGTCCCGCAGAGCATCCTCCTTGCGCACTGTAGAACAACCGCACGCCATCATGCCTTCGTAGCCATGCCCGTAGGTGCTCTCAACAGCACACCACTCCTCCCTCCAGAAGGCGCTCACGCACTCTCTGCCTGCAAGCGCACGCCCTCTCCGCCCGCGCCACCCAAAAACCTCTCGGCGTCCCTGCAATCTGCACACAGTGTGTGCGCTTTCCTGCCTCCAAGCGCCACAGCAAGCGCTGCGTCTTCGCCCTGCAGTGCCTCCAAGCGCCACAGCAGGCGTTGCGTCTCCGCGCACCAGCGCGCGCGCGCGCCCGCTCGATCAGCCGAAGCAGCAGCTGCCCTCCAGAAAACCAGCGTTCTTCATCTCCGACCACCTCCGGCCACCTCCGCCGCCGCCGCTGCCACCGTCGGAAAGCCCCCGTCCTCGCCGTCCTCCTGAGCCTCGCAACTACCCCGCCGGTGCTCTCTCTCTCGCGAGGAAGAGAGAGAGGAAAAGCTCTATTTTGGTTTTAATTAGAAATTACATTCAATGCCTTTGCAGGCAATTTCATTTTTTTTTAATATTATATTTTGGCAGAATTGAATTCACGCACTCACGGGTCTTTTTAATTACATGGTATTAATATTGGCTAGTTTAAACATTGATTTTGGACTTGATTTAAGTACTAATTGTGTATAGTACACATCACATGAAAATTGCATTAATTCATCCTAAATTTATTGAGGATTTCTGTGAGGGAAAATTGCACTTACACCCTTAACCTTTTAGGTTATTACAAACCTACTGTCCTTCACATTTTTAGTCCAATTTAGAAAGGAATTTCGCATTATCCAAAATAACATTAAATAATTAAGTATTGATTGCATCATTGCCTCCCCGTGGACATGACTAGCTCTTCTGCGAGTGGTTATTTTCATTATTTTTGATTAGTCGATTTTTCCACCACTTAAATACTATAACGCTAAAGCGAAAAGTCGACACGTGATGTTGTGTTGAGCATAAAAAATAAAAATAAATAAAATAAAAAGAAAAAAATATAGAGAGAGAAAGAAGAAAAAAGAAATATTTATATTTTAAAGAAAAAAAACAAGAAGAGAAGAAAGAAAAAAAAGTCTAAGCTTGGAGTTTTATCTTCATGTCATTTTTTTGTGTCAATGTTCTTGAGGCAACAACAAAAACACACATTGCAATCCACAAAATATGACCCATACCTACTTTTTAGTATTTCTAATCTCCCGAATACTGGCTGGGAACTTCTAACTTAGTTGTAGGGTTATTAGGACTTTAATTGAAGTGTGAATGCCATGTGAGGCTACCAAACAGTGAGTACATTTACAAAATCTAGTGAGATTTATGATCTCAGAAAGAAAAGAAGGAAAAGAGTGAGCACAAAGGAACATCAAGAGAGCATAGTTGTTTAGCCTTTCTCTAAGTTGACTTGTTTGATAGTCTAGAGATCTAGAGTCTATAGTAATAGTTTACATGTAACACTAAATGAGTGTGTGCCACCAAATACGAATCCATTTAACTCAGTATCTCCTACCTAAGCCAAAAAGCCAGGGTCGAATTACTGATTGTTTTTTACTTTATCGCCGAGGGAAGTAGTTGTCTATCCCAATAGAATTTTTAAGGGTGCAGTGTGAACTATAAATATAAGTTAGCTTTTCACTTGGATCTATTACCTTGGCTACTATCACTTCACTTTTTTTTGGATCTCTAAATTTTTGGAAAAAGGAAAGAAGCAATCTTCTAGTTACTTCTTGTAACGACCCGATTCCCGAATCCCTACGAGACATGAGAATCAGACCGACTCGACTAATCCCAAGACCCAGTCGTCCAACGAGAAGTAACCAAACGAGCAGTAAAATAAACCACATTCACCATGTATATAACTAGCAGTAACAAAATACAGTAGTAAGGAAAGGAAATACTACAGTATACACCACCACAACAGTAGAGAAATAAACATGTACAAAACATGAAGCTTACATTAAAGAGAGTACAAGGAGCAACAGAAAACTACTCACTACAGCTGAAAGAAAAGTGCCGTAAGTACTACAGGTAACCCTACTGGACTCTACTAGGCCCAGCGCCCTCTGCAGCTGCTGACTCTGGCTGCTCAACACCTGGTCCAGAAAAGGCAACAAGGGTGACATGTCAGTGAAACGCTGAGTAGAATGGCAACTAAAATCTAAAAGAAGCAGTAGAGTGTACAGTAACTTTTATATTTTTACTTTCTTTCCTTATATTTTCCATTTATTCGCTGTTGATTATTTCTCAGATCCTTCTCTTGATCTCGAATGTTCCTCGTAGGAACGATCTTGATTGCAGTCTTTCCTGAAAAGTAGAAGTAACACGTGGTGCTCTCCTGGGCGGGAGAGTCCCCTGTGGTGGTCCTACCCTCAGTCAACCACCCCAAGGTCACTGACAGACGTAACGGTGACTACGGCACGCACGATAAACGCAGGGGTAGCTACCCCGCACTGGCACGCGGTTAGTCATTTCCGTTAACGGGTGCGCCCAAAGCACAGCACAGAACCAGTATAGGGCAGAGCCCTGTCAGTAACAGGGGCCCAACCCCTCCACAGTAACCAAACAGGGGTCTTGCCCCTCCACAGTCCGTGCACCCTCGCCTGACTACCCTGGTTTGCCCAGTGGGCCTAACAAGTCGGTGTAGGTGAGCTAGCAGAACCCCAGGGCCGGTGGGGTAGCTAGTATTCTCCCTACACTAGTAGCTCTCCTCGATACTATGTACGCGAGGGCCAAAAGTCGGTACAAAGTGGCCAGACCTAACCCTGGGTCCCTGGGGCGGCTAGCTTCGCTTTGCACTAAACAGGGGGACAGTCGCTCTCCTTGGTACTCCATACTCAAGGACCAACTCACTTCCCCAATTCTATTCCATTCCCTTTCCAGGAGTTCTACTCCTCATTCCCCATAGGGTTCATGCTCTTTTAACTCAGCCAATTTAGGTTTCACCGTTCCAGCTTTATATTCCTATAACCCATGTTCCCAATCGTATTTATTCATTCATAACAGGCATCTGTTAACCAATTTACAGGAAGTTATCATTTCCTTTCTACTTTTCCAAGACTACATTGTTTATATATTCAACTAGTTTTCCAATCCTAGGATTCATGCCATGCCTTAGGATCTATCATTCAATCTAATTTTCCAGTCCTAGGATTCATGCAATACCCTAGGACCTATCATTCAATCTAATTTCTCAGTCCTAGGGTTCATGAAATGCCCTAGACTCTAATATTTGTTTCATAATTGTGCAAGTTTTTGTTAAATAAATTAAAGGGCCACTCTACCGGCAAAATCGGGAGTACTGGAGGCATAATCGGCAATCCCGTGCGCCTCCGCAACCCCCTGAGTCGCAATGAAATAGGGTCATAACACAAGGATCAACACAAGTAGTTTCTCATAACAGTATACAATTGCTGTAAACAGGTAGAGAAAATGAATCTGGAAAGAACGCAACTCGAAACGCAGAAAACGGACTCCGAACGAGCCCTAAACGGGTCAAAAATGACGAATCTGTCCAAAATCAGATGTCTGGAACATCTTCTAGACATCTTAAAAGGTTGATCATGTCGTACCTCAGTCTACACAGTCCTTCAGACGTCCAGAAGCCCACTGGATCATCTGGCCTTAGTTTCCAGATGTCTGATTGTCACCCCGGACGTCTGGAGGTCCTCTCCGTCGTCTCGTACTGTGGCCAGACGTTTGATCCGTGTGGGATGGCGAGCCCTCGTGCCCTCCCGAACAACACTTGCGCACATACGCACCTACTCTCATCACGAAGAGGCGCAGAAGGACGCGGCGGATGGCTGCATGGCCGTACAAGCGTAAAAAGGAGAAGATAGAAAATTATTGTACCTGTCAGACGTCTAGACCGTCCTCCAGACGTCTTCGGCGTCGTCTGGACGTAAGTCCAGACGTCTAATTCTAGGAAATTCTCCCAGAATCAGAACCCAGTTCGCTCTCCACCTGCGACGCACAGCCGCGCCGCACCGTGTCTGCCTGCTGCCCGAGCTGCAGCAGCTCCTCCGCGACACCCCACGCCCGCTGCTCCCCCGCCGGCCGGCTCTAGTTTCCCCGGCAAGCTCGCACCCTCGCAGTTGAGCTTCTTCCTTCCTCTCGCAACACTCCTTCCCGCACAGTCGCCGTGGCCGCTGTTGCCGCAGTCGCTCACTCGCTCGCTTGCGCTCACGCTGGCAGAGATAAGGAGAAGACGAAGGCGGTGGAGTGAGGGTGAGGGAGAGGGCGATGGTATTTAAAGGCAGCACAGGGAGAGAGAGAAGAGAAGCGGCGCATCTGCAGGGAGGGAGAGAAAGAGCAGGACGAAGGCGACGGATTCAGTCTGCATGCGCACGCACGCTGACGCGAACTCATATGCCAAAAAAAATTAATACCAGACGTCTGGGAAGGGTTCCAGATGTCTGGCCAGACGTTTGGGCCGCTTCCCAGACGTCTTAAACCACATCTGACGCTCACGTTCGTAACACTTCTATTATTTTTTACTTTTGCTAGGGGCCGGCAAAGCTTAGGCATGGGGGAAATTGATAAGTCCACTTTAGTGGATCATTATTTAGCCTAAGTAATCTTTAATTATCTATTCACAGCTTCTAATTGGTTAGGAGTTATACGGTAATTCATCTTAGTCTATATATAATCTTGTGTGTCAATTTTATGTTTAATAACATATGATATGTTCACATATTCTATATGGTTGGATGCAGGCTAGGTATAAGAATCAAATGTCATTCTGCATGTATAAGAGGTCTGGAGCTAAGGATGGACGTTTGGGAACTGCCAAGATAAGTTCTTTGACTTTACATTTTTTATGATGTCTGATGATGAAGTTAAACGTCTGATAAAGATCGTCCATTGCTTATCTATAGTTCTAAGCACTTGAAATCTTCACGAGTGGTTAGAGAAGTTTTGCCAGAAGGAAATAGATGAGATCTTTTAAAAAGGCTCCATCTTCTAGGAGCAGGTGCTTGGTTGCCTCCATTGGCACTGTGGTCGGAGCAGACATCGTGGCTGAAGAGTGCACCATGGAATTTGCTTACATCGTGACCTAAGAGCGCACCTTGATCACCTCCGCAACTGGCCATGCGGTGACAATGCACAGCCCCTCCACCATCACCACCATCCTTGCCACCATCTCCCATAGCCATCACCACCTTCACCTTATCCACCAAAAGCCTTACCCCCATGCCCACACTAACCCTTTTCCACTATTCATCTTATTTTCCTTTTCATCTTCAACCTCCTGTCACTGCCTTCCTCCCTCCACCGTCACCACCATCTTCTACACCTAGAACCCATCACCATCGTCTCCATCGATAACCAATAGCAGACCTTCTCCAACCACAACAACATCACCACCAACACCCCTCATGATCATCTTCTTCCTCCTCATCCTCTGTCTTCTCCTTCTTCTTAAACCTCCCGTCTGCCACACACGAAAGAACCCAATCCTTCAACATTGCAGCCACCTTGACCGACCTCTGCCAACCTTCAACCCCGACTTGACAACACGTCACAGCATCCCTACCGAGTTCTAAAGCCACACGCAGCCATGCACGACTCACGCATGTTGCCACAGCAGCTTGCGTAGGCTTCAACGCCGTCGGCCCACCTCCTTGATGGCCAGCAAACTTCGGCCACCTCCATCAACACCATGACCGCCATCACGAAGCCAACGCACCGGCTGACCTTCCCCCAGCGCCTCACCGACCGCCGTCGACCCATGTGTGCACATGGAGGAGAGAGGCAAAGACCTATATTTTCCATCCAATTAGTATTTACGAAAAATGCCATTGCAAGCTTTCCTATTCATTTATTTACCAAATTAATATATTGAGGTGCATTGCATGCATATCTCTCTATTCTTAATAAATTGTTTCTAGTTGAGTATCTCACGAATTAGATAAGAGCATGCCATGTTGATTATCGCAAATAAGGAATGTTTTATTGGAAATTAGTATTTACATTAATTACCATTACTAAGATCATTATTGAATAGAATATTATATTATGGTAATTTTGCATATAAGCACCTACATTCATGATTAATTGGTTAAAACAAGCATTCTTGTGAGAAAATGAGTTGCACTAAGTAATGTGCACACCCGTTGAGATTCCCGAATAGACAAAGCACTATGCACTAGTCCAATAGGCTAATTCATCCCTATGGAGACAACCTAACAATTTTCGTGGTTAGTTTTTGAATATTAAATGTTTTGAAAAGTTATTTTCTACCACACAACGAAATATAATGGCACGTCATTTTATGCTAAAGTTTTTATCGAAAATGAAGATTGCTCCTTCATAACCCTGATTATATGGTGCCAGATCGGGATTGTTCATGGGTTCCTGATATGCAAGATCTTGCAAAGATGGAGAAGATGCATCTCGAGTGAGTAAATTTACTCAAGCAGGAGGGATTGGAGGTGCATAGGATGATCTAGATGCAGTAGAATTAGCAGAGTATTCGAGTCGAGCTCGTATCAATCATCAAGCTTCTTGTTAGGTAGATCCAGCTTATCTAGTAACTTGGTGATAATGTCCGTATCGGCTTGGACTGATTCGATGTGAGCTTCATGGACACTAACTCATTATTGTCCAAGTCACTGGAATTGATTCATAGATGCAGCATTCATTGAGTTCTCTGCCAAAGGCTCAAACAACTTGAACATGCTGTTCTCGTCCTTCGCATGGAAATTCCCATCGCTGGATGCATCGGCAAGATACCGATGTGTGTCATCCAACCCATGGTAGAAAATTTGAGCTAGGTGCCATCTGAGCAAACCATGGTGTAGGCATTTCCAGAGAAGAACATGAAATCTATCCAAGGCATCACGAAACTTCTCCCCTGGTCCTTGGGAGAAAGTTGTAATCACATGCCTCATCCCGTTTGTCTAACCGATCGGTCTTGAACCAATATGAAGCTTTATCATTAAGAGAGAATGGAAAAAGCATCAAGGGAACAATCCCTAAATCAACATTCATGGGTCGAAACATTTCTGTGATTCAATTTAGATCCTGAATGTGCTGGAAGGGATAGTCATTCGAATTTCCATAAAATAATTCAAAATTATACCTATTACATTTGGCTTCAGCTCAAATGCATCTCCACCTGCTGGAATCTGAACTTGGGGTGCTAGAATCAAAGTTGCTGGATCATAGAAATACCATAGCTATTCTCCACGTGGTGGATGCTACATTTTATCCAATGTAGTAAGAATCCTATCAATGTTCTGCTGATACCTCTGTTCAGACTCAACGACACAGGCTTCCAAACAAGCCATCGGATCTAGATTTTCTGGATCCTGACCAAGACCAGGTCCAGGATTTGCCATCTCATCTAATCAAGTAGGAGAAGAAGATAGAGGAGAAGAAGGTCTGGGTGATGTGATGAGTTCCCTTCGCCACCTTGGGGTTGGTTGCCAAGGTCCAACCAATTGGGATCTAAGTGACCTCCTCCCTTGCATACACCAGCTAACCCAGGTTGGTGTGGCTAAGGCAAACAAGGCTAAGGCCTTGTCAATAAAGTGGTCTTTAATAATGGATGACCGAATATTTCATTAAGATTCTAATTTTTGAAGAAAAATTTGTTACAAAACCGACTGAAAATAATCCCAACCTCTTAAGCTAACCCAGCTAGTCTATTACAATGGGATTAAGGGGAAGATTCTTCCTCTGGCTTTCGCCGTCGAGTCCTTGATACCCCTTATACACGGTCGTTTGACACAACCCCACAGACTTGGCACTAGGTTTGGCTAAAGCGGTTGTGATGGCCCAGTAGTTCGTTAACAAATTTGGGTTAATTGATGTTTTTTACGAAAATTTTACTTAAGCTTTTTCTTCAATTTGGGTGTTGGTGAGTGGTCCACAAGGTGACCTGACTCAATGACTAGTCACTGAACTTGATTAAGTCCAAGCTACTCTAATGTGGTTTCTAGTTATGACCCTAGAGATTGAACCTAGGGTTCATGCAATTAACCAAGTGTTCAGGCAGCTGACAGCAAATCAAATTAAAAATACTTTGTAAGACACAATTTGAATCCAAATGATTTAAAATTTGCCACACAGATTTCATTTTCAATAATATTTTGAGAGTATTTTTTTAGAATTTTTGCTATTCCAAATAAATATTTATGAAATTTTAACTAATAGGCGATCAAATTTGGAATTTGACCCCATGTTGGTTTTCCTTTATGAAACGGTATCAATCATACTCCAAAAATTAACTAAAAATATGGAAAGAAAGTTAACTTGATAATCTTTTAAACCCCATAATTTTAGTCAAATCAGATTTCTGGACTATTCTGGATCACTTTTTGAAAATCAGAAAATTTCATATCTGAGTTTGTTTGACCCCCTTTCACTCGCAAATTTTTAAAAATTCTATAAATTAAATTTTCTCAAATGAATGGTGGTGTTCGGAAGATAATTTGAAAATCTATCTTCAACCCCATTTTTATAATTTTTGTATGAGTAAATATTCAGAAAATGATTTTTGAAATCACTAAAAAATTTTTGGCCAAATTGCAAAAAGCGATAGAAAGGCCTTTAAAGGAGCTATCAAATACAAAATGAGCCTTTTCAAAGAATACTTTTTTTATTTTGAAAATTGAATTGTGATTTTTTTTTTCAGATTATTTTTTCATTTTGGTCAAAGTTTTTCAGTCTTCTTTTTTTCAAAAAGTAAATCTAATCCTAAGATTTAAAAGAAGTCCTAAATTTAAGATGTTTTGTGTGTACCTGAAATCTTCAACTACACTTGATGTGTGCGCAAAATCCACTCTTTCATGTTCCTGCACCCCAAAAGCAAGCAGAAGCAAATCTGTCAAAATTGAGATCGAAAATCAAAAACCAAAATTGGGTTGCCTCCTCGGTAGTGATGCCATTTGTTGAGTTAGTAAAATGAGGATTTGGTTTAAAAGTGTCATAGCATAGCATGAAATACAACTCAAGCAAAAAAACTTTTTTACGAGATGATGAGTGTCCCTGTCGATCTCAAGGAGGCATAAGAAGGAAAATTTGATTTTTGATTTTTATCTTATTTGCTCACTTAAAATTGGATGTTAGTTTCAAGTTTACAAATGTGAGATTTGCCAGTCAAATTATTAACCCTTAAAACATGTGCGTGAGTCAAATAAATGATGAAGGGGAATGTGTGAGTGCTCATTTGCACAATCCATACTTCACGATGGCTCTTAACAGAGAATGCATCAATCGCTAAATCACTTATATCTTCTAGAATAGACATCTTTTTATTGCAACAAAATGGAAATATGAAGTAGGCAACCTTATTTTATTTCCTTAAAATCTTGATGCCACTACAATGGCTATGGAGGAATGCTTGTACATTGAAAAATGGAAATCTATGCTAACAGAAAAGATATGCATGCATGGATCTTGAAAAGATTATGCATGCATTCTTGAAGAGAGTAATACTACTACTTAGCAAGATGATAATGCCAAAAATAAATATGAAGAACAACTATGCTATAGGTATAGAAAATCAGAGCACCAGGGGTAGTCTCTAGTGGCCGTGTGGGCTAGAGGTGGTAGGAAGGAATAGAGGGATGACTAATGGTTGGTAAGCTGACCTCTTGTGAGGTGGAGAAGGAGCTTGCTCTTAGATGTGGAGATGGTGGTTGTGGAGGTGGTGATGGAGCTCGTGGATGGAAGAGTGAATGGAGTCTATGATTCGAGTTTTGGCCGTCCATGGGACTCTTTTAATAGACTTGGGGATGGCTTATCTAGAGAAGTGTGGAATTCTAAGTTGCTGTCCAAGTCATGGAGAGTGGGTCGTATGAGATCCACTTTCCAAGGAAATTGTTGTGGACTCCTTGAAGACCTTTTAGTTTTCAAGGTGGCACCACTTGGAGGACCACTCTAGAATACTCTAGAGTGGACAGCCAAGTGGTGGTAGTGGTGTATGTATGTGTGCGTCAATTAGGTGGTATCTAGGTGGTCTAAGTTGAGTCCTATAGGTCTAGGTAATTGCGTTTAGGTGGGTTTCTAAAAATAGGTTCATATAAACTATTACTAAGGTAATAAGTGAAATTAAATTCATCACAAGTTTAATTTAGTAAATGTGTGTGTAATTGGGAGAGAAAATTCCCATTTCAATTAGGCTTGAGTTAATTGGACTCTCATTGAGTCCAATTAGACTTGTGTTGGTTGAGATTTGATCTCAATTGGACTCTATGAGTTCAATTGACTAGGTAGAGTGTAATTGACTTGATCCAAGTCAATTAGGCTTAGTGAGAACCTAACTAGGTTCTTAGGAGGGTATTAAGGTGGTGTACTAGGATTAAGGTACCTTAAATTAGGTTTCTTAGGGTGTTGAATTGGGTTTATAGGCCTTAGGAATCAAGATCTTTGCTTGATTCTTAAAACAGCAAAAGGAGAGCGGTACCAGATGTTGGATCTTAAGATCAGACAACTTATACTTCAAAATTAGAAGTCTAAGTCCTATCCTGGACATCTAATACTGAATCAATATGGATGCTAGGTTCTGTCTTGGGTTTCTGCAGAAATTGAATGTCTGGACTTAATGTCTGAACATTCAAAACTATGCTGGAAAGTTGTTTTAGGGTGTTCGAGGGTACTTTGACCAAATGGAAGGGTGGCTAAGGTGTAGTAAGGTGCTAATGGCCATCCTAACTTTATGGATAGGTGTAGGGATGCCCTATGTTCTTCATAATTCAATCTAAGAATTAAAATCCAACAAGTAATGTAGTTTACCTCTTCCCTACATCATGCCTTCAGCTTGAGTGCAACTTTATTCTATGGCTTCTGCTTCAACACTGTTGTAGCTTTGGCCTCTACCTAGCTTTTATCGAGCTTTAGGCCATCTCCTGAGCTTCTTATTACCTGCAAACCACGTAATACACTAATCAATACATTATGATAGCATTATTTCATGAATATCTAAATAAAGTAGGAAAGATGCAAAGTATGCAGCTGATGCATGAAATATGCTAAAATTATGATAAATTCTAACTTAATTTAGGTCATTCAATTTCTATGATTGCTGTGCAATCATGACCCCTTGGGGTTGTTGCCAAAGGTGGTTGAACCACCTTCCTTCTGGTTGAGGTTAATGAATAGGTCTTCTCCTGTCATGTGCTTTGGACATTTGCAGTCCATAACCCATCTTCCTTTTCCTTGGATCAGTCATTGTCTTTCATTCGTGAGGTCCAGTGTGTTTTCTTAATGCTACAAGGTGTCCATCTTTTTGATGGTAGATCCAGTCTGAGTACTTTACTAATCCTTGAGAGTTTCATACAAAACAAGATTGCAAATCTATTTTTGGTACCCATTTTCGTTTGGGTCCAGTTTTGTTAGTGGGTGCCTGTTTAGGCGTGGACCTATTCTTGGTCTTAGGACTAGAGGAAATTCGTGTGCTGGTTTGTGAAGTTGATGCTTCATGGTCATTACAAGGGATATATCCTAACCCAAATGTTGTGGTGATTTGAGTTTGTGTGCCTAATAACATTTCTAGGTTTGCTCTTCCTTTGGTGAACTTAGCCAAATCATTTACAAGGGCAATAGATTTTTGTTATAACTTTCTTAATTCTATTTGATGTGTGTCAACATGAGCTTTAAGTGTGGTGATTTCTTGTGACAGTTGTTGATTTTGAGATTCAGCACTACTTCTCAAATCAATTTCTTTGTCTAGATGTTTTGTCAATTTCTTATTAGCTATTCTAAGTCCTCCAGCTAGATCATGCCACCCTTAAAATGCTTCTAATAATTCTTCAAAAGTAAATGATGATACCTCATCTTCGATCGCCATGAGACCGTAGAGTGCTTCTTCACTTGAAGTGTCTTCACTTTCTTCTTTTGAGCTTGTGTCGCTATCATCCCATGTGACTTGCGAAGCCTTCTTCTTTGCTTCACATTTAGGAAATCTCTGAGTCTACTTTTTCTCATTCTCCTTCTCTACTTGAGGGCATTCCTTTCTCATATGCCCTTTCTTCTTGCAGTTGTAGCAAAGAACAGAATTTTCTTGAGACTTTTCATTCTTTTTGGTCCAACACTTTTGGTTCTTTAGGAACCACTTGAATTTTCTGGAGACAAGAGCTATATCTTCTTCGCCTTCCATTTCTGACTTTTCGATGTCGGTGTTTGCTTTGAGACCTAGATCTTTCTTTTTCTTTCCTTCGCTTTTGTGTTCCTTCATGTGTTCGAGTTGAACTTCATAGGCCATTAGACTACCTATGAGATCTTCTAACTGAAGCACTGAGACATCTTTCAACTCCTAAATCGCTATTATCTTTATTTTCCAATCACTTGTGAGGGATCTAAGTATCTTACGAACCAACGCTTCATTCATGACTATCTAATCTAAGTTCCTCAGCGAGTTGATAATGTCAGTGAATCTTGGGTACATCTAATTGATGGTCTCTCCCTTTTTCATAAGGAAAAGCTCGTATTTTTTAGTAAGGGTATTGACTCAAGTCTCCTTCACTTTTGAAGTCCCTTCGTGAGTGACTTCAAAAATGTTCTAGGTCTCATATGCGATTTTGCAGGCAGAGACTTTGTTGAATTCCTCCTTGGAAAGCTATAGAATATGGCATTCATGGCCTTAGCATTGTGCATGGCCATCTTCTTTTAGTCTGCAGTGATGGCTACCCCTTCATTCTTTTCTGGTCTAGTGTATTTGGATGCTACCACATCCCAGACTTTACAATCCATTGATTCCAAGAATATTTGCATTCTGGTCTTCCAGTAACCATAATTGATGCCAACGAATAGGGGTCGTTTGACCGTAGATTAACCCTTGACATATACTTCAGAGGACTTTGACATCCTGACTGGAGTAAAACTCAGCTTTGATACTAGATGTGAGTGCAAGCAAAGCCTAAAGATCAAGTATAAACTAGAGGGGGGTGAATAGTGTAGTATCTATTTAAAAATAGAAACTTTAAAACATTCACTACAGATCAAAAAGTATAATCACAAACTAGAGAAATAACAACTGATTTTAGAGTGGAAACTCTACTGGGTAAAAACTATTACCTAAGCCTCCCAACTTAGGATTTTCCCAATTAAGAAATGCTAGTCAATCAACTAACACGTACCACTTGAATAAGGTTGGCACAACCTCTTACACCAAATAAAGAGAAGAACAATAGGACTTCCAATCGAACTTGGATTCCCAGATCAAGAACAACATAATAAAATAATATAACAGTATTCTTATGGAACCTTAGAAATATTTAGAACAAACCAAGCTTTCGTGAATTGCAAGAGAGCATGCTTTGAATCGCAGTAGATGTAGGTGTAGAGGTGCAAAAGTACAAGAGAGGGTGTAGGCATTTTTCTCTTAGAAAGAATTTGAGGTGTTTTTTGAGAGGGGGATCGTCCATCCTATTTACTGGCACTTTTCAACATTTTTGGAAATGCAGGTTTGGTCGATCAAAATAGTATTTGGTCAATTAAAGAAAATTATTGATCGATTTAATGTTGATCGGTTAAAGAAGTAATTTGATCAACTTTGAGATTTCAAAACAAATTCAACCGTTGGAGTAAATTTGATCGATTAAATAAAATAGGTTGATCGATAAAAAAGGAACATGACCATTAGGGGTATCTAATCGATTAGAACTATTAATTGGCCAATTAAGGTTTGGTTGATCAAAATGATATGTTGGTCAATCAGCAATAGGGAAAATGATTTTTGCGAAAACAAATACCTTACGTTTGTTTTTCTTATTGAGGTTTCGTACATACTTCTACACTCAATAAAATTTAAAAAGGTCTTCAAGTCCTTTTCTCCCCATATGGAAATGCTAATGAGGATGCATCTATGCTTCAATTTTGACTTAACTTGTAATGGTTAGTCCACAATAAAAACATAATTTTGTTATATCAAAGCAAGGGTGTTAACAATATCAGCATACTTAATTAACTTATAATTTACCTAAATACTTAAGTTATATAATTATATGAGCTACTTAAGTATTTACATACTTATAATATGATAGCTACATGAGTTAATTTCAAACAATTAAACGTTATTCTAGGCAATCACTCCATAAGAAATGAGAAATATGCATTGATTTGTAAAAAGAAATACAACAAAATGTTGTTTTGTAACAACATAAATGCTCACAATTACATCTTAATTTCAAAGTATAGACATCTCAAAGCCTTCTCAACATAGCTTGTAATCTTCTCATTTCTAACAAAGTGTTGGTGTCAACACTTAGTCTCAACAAATGAGCATAGCAAATACAAGTGGTGGCTCAGTCAAAAAGAATGGTGGATCTTTCACAAAGATTGGGTTGGATCAGCACCACTACTCAATCCACCCTACCATAGGGACATGTGTCACAACTTCATTGGCTCCCGGAGGCCACCCTACAGGGCCACGTCTTAGTCAATGGTCAATAGGGCATGCACATGCCATACGCACGCACACAACGCATGTAGCCCACGTCGATGTGGCTTGGTAGGGTAGAGGAGACATTTCATTAAATACCGCTGTGCGTGGTCGTAAACTCATGATGTGGGACTATCATAGGCCTATTTCTTCTGAACACCATTGCCAACTTCACCAATTGATTCCACTCACGGCTCAACATCCCTTCATTGATTGAAACTCTAGATCTCAAGATCTATTGAAGGTCTGTTGATTCCACTCATTAATTGATTGTTTGAAGCATAGGAGCTCCTCTAATCATTCTCCAAGGATTGTCTCCACTCCATGAATGCACAGCAGTAGGTGCTCAGCCGCAGACCTCTCAAACTCTGACCTAATCTCTCTCTCTCCCTCTGGCCTATCAAGTGCACTTAGTGCCTACAAATATTCGACATACCTGGAGCTTAGAAGAAGGCTTAGAAAGCTTTAGGAGCTTAGGAAGATTCAATGGCTTTCACTTTCTCACAGAATAAGTAAATTGTGACTCAAATAGGTCTAATCAGGAGTTAAGGTCCTCAAGAATAGTTCTAAATGACTTTAGGAGATCAAATCTAACTATTCTAAGTTAATTGTGGCCTGGAAATTCGCTTGGAGCTCTAGGAAGCTCATTCAAAATCGAACTTAACCCAAACTGATCAAAGTTAACATCATACCTTAATTCTTTTTAAAACTCATCAGACTTGATCCTAGTGAGTTCCTGACAACCTAAGGAGTAAGATTCAACTCCTAAAACTAAGCTCAGAAGTTTTGATCTCCATTAACGGTCAGACTTGACCAAATCAAACACAAAAATTGACTTAAGGCTCTAAAGGATTGCAACTTCAATTAACTATCTAAATTGACTTATAACTTCATCAAGAACTAATGGAACTTCAAAGATTGTGGTTTGACACCTGAAGCATAGAGTTCCAGGTCTTCTGCCTGGGCTAAAAAGGAGTTGTTCATTAGAACATCCTAAACCCTAAACACCTCTGATAACTCCACGAAATCTGAGTTATTACAAGATCCATTTACTGGGGGTGTTCCCCCAGGCCCCCCTATTGTATTTATATTGATCGGTTCCCTCGTGCTACCTGACTAGGGTACCACTCACTCTCCTCTGTGAACTTCATTTCTAATTCAAGTCTAATATACTAAAGGTGTTCCCCCTAGGCCCCCTAGTGCTCATCGGCTCATTCATGGACCTTAAGGTTACCACTCACTCACCTCCTCTCACTAGAGATCCTAAGAAAGCTTACTGACTTGTTGTGAGGGTTTGAGATCGAATGAAAAAACATCTTCAGCTCTGCCAGAGCTGATGAAGATTAAGTTGATCAGAGCCACTAAGTCCTTAAAACATAGAGTTAAGGAGTGGATCAAGATCAACATATCAAGAAATGATAATCTAGAGCTTCTTAGAAAGTTTCAAGGTCAGTAGCTCACGATTAGTATAGCCAAAGCTCACTGGAGCTCCAGTGATAGTCGGATTTAATCGATAGAAGAGAAAACTCCATGAAATAGATGAAAATTAAGCTTAAAACTTTCCTGAGGTCATCAGTAACCTTAAGAATTTCTTAATTGAATTAATCAATACCTAAATTAGATATATGAACTAAAAATGTTCAAAACTAAAATTTGAGTTAATCAAATCATTAGAAATAATGATTCACTCAATTAAGTGAGGCGAATCACTCAATGAGTGATTGTGAAGGTCATGAGATGGATAGATTAGATGAAGGAACTCTCCTGACCTCCTCCATTGATAGTTGAGTTCAGGAGTTGAGGTGGATTGAGTGTTTCCTAAATGCTAACTAGTTAGCACAATAATGAGGGTAGAAATGGCCCTTAAAGTGTGTAGGATTTGACAGAGGGCCTATTTGAGTGTGTGATTGGCTCTGTAGCTCTGCCATAAATAGCTGAGACTTCAGGTGAAGGTGGAGGTGGTTTAGATGATTAGGTGACTAATTAGGTGAATCTGAAGGTGGAAGGTGTTCACAAAGAGGTTAGGAAGGTGATCAGGGGATGGAAGCTGTGAAACGAAGTCCAACGAGCCGAAATTGACTTGCTGGAGTTGAAGGAGGTGATTAGCTTAGACTAATCTGAGCTACTCCTAACTAATTGCTTACTCTAAACTAATCCAAAGACTACACCTAATACTAATCTACTCTTACCTGGACAAAAGGATGAGGACTCGCTAGAGCCAAAATTGAAATAGTTGAGATGAGGGGAGATTCGATGATGATAGAAGCGTACTTAGAGAGAGATGGGTCGATCCTTCATTATTGGTAGGGCAGGGGGGAGGAAAAGAAGGTGAGAGTGGTAGCTCTCCATTGGAGGGAGCTCGAGAGGGGCGAGAAGACTCGCCAGAGTAGAGAAGAACCCTATAGAGCAACTGCGATGGGAGAAGAGGGTGGGGAGTTGTTAATGGTGATCGGAGGTTACGGGGGCTATTTATAAGTGCTGGAGAAGCTCTGGAAGCTTGAACCTGGACAAATGTGGGTCTAGTACATCCTAATCTATGTTGTTGTCTCTGATGACGGTGAGGTTATTCACCTATTAAAAATAGGATTTAGGCCTCATCCAAACCATTAGAAGAAATGAAGGACGTGCAGCAGAGCTAAACGGCCAAAGCGGATGTCAATAGACGTCGAATAGGTGGTCACGAAGGATGTGGTTATCGACGTTTGTTGGCCATTCGTGAGGAAGGAGAAGAAAAGAAAGGAAATGTACATAGGGACCCAAATGCAAATATGAAGGGCCAGAATGTATAAAAAGGACTTAATTGACATAAATCATAGGGACTAAAATGCAAATGGTAAGTTTTAATAAGTAAATTAATTTATTTCTTTTTCAACATTTTATATAAGATTATAAATATGTTAAATAATATATTTTTCCTTTAAGATTACATTTTTGTCTCCTCTACCTTTATTTAATTCAGTGATTTATATTATATCTTTCATTTATAACTTAGGCATGTAATATATATAAGCTTAGTTTTAAATAATTACTAATAGTTAAATATTTGTATATAAGTACTAATTATTAATTAAACATAAATAAATGCCTATTAACCAATAATTTAGGTATTTTAACATATAATTAGGGTCCTTGCTATTATTACTTTGTGCATAATTAACCATGTTTAGATGTTATTTACTAGTTAATTAGGTAAGTAAACTAGCTTATTTTAATGAATTAGGAGGCATGATGAGTCCTCCATCACACTTCCACCCCAAAGTTTTGGTAGTCTCTAGCAAAATAACTAGTGAATAGGATGATTTAAATGCACCATGGTTTCAAATATAGTTATGAATTCTTAGGAATAAGTGATTAGGTCAGAAGGAATTTTGAAGTTTTTCTATTTTTATAGTTTTATACATAAGGTTGTGCAAAGAATCAGACATCTGGTTATTAAGGTTGTGCACTTGACATTGGATGCTGGGTGTACAAGCAAAATATTAAGAACCAAGTCGACGGGTTGGCGAACCCACCGAATGGCATTGTTATAGTCGGTCAATTGGTTGCAAGACGAGATGATCAACTACAAAGGAAATTATTCCTGACAGGTGGTAGCATTTGACATTATGCTTGATCGACCAACTGAAAAAATAAGACGACCGGTTAATAAGTAATCAGTCAACTTGTTTAATGACTAGATAACCAAATACTATGTGATTGGATCCTGAAGTCATTCTGCTATAGTCTATCAACTGGGCAACGTACTGGAATTGCTTCTTAGTGTGATTTTGACTGTAAATCAAATTAGATTTAATGTGACTATTTTTGGATTAACTTGACATGATTAGTAAGGAACTTTCGTTTATTTTTCCAGTGATTTTGTGTTCTTTTTGTGATTGAATGATGCCTGAAATTATCGAATTCATAGTTGATTGAACCTCATGGTGAGCCTGAGTTAAACATGAGAAGGCTTATAGATTCACTCTCTCATCTAGCCCTACTCTGAACAGTTCATCTCTTCTTATTTCTCTTTTATTTTTATTTTTAGAGTTATAGAAATTTTTTTTGTCTTTCAGATTATGGTCTAAATGATTAGATTGTAGTGATAGAAATGGAAAGTACTATGGGTGTGGAATGAAGGCCATGAAATGAGCTTATAAGGCACATAGAAGATCTGAATGTAATCTCTCTAAGGACAAGTAAATGCTAATCAACAAGTAGAAAACTAGAGAGCATCAAATAAAACAAAAGGGCATTTTATTCAATAAAGAGAGAGAGACTTACATACAAACTTACTACAATAAAAGAATTGCTAATACAAAACACTGGACATGAAGGCCAAGAGATGAGCTTACAAAAAGAAATGGAGTGTCCCTCCTATAATTAACTAGGGCTGATTACAAGGTAATAGAAAAATAAAATTGAAACAACTAAGCAAACAAAAAAATGAAAATGGAGTGACGCTCGCGTATGGATTCATGCGCTTGAAATACAACCACTTAAATCCTTTGTGGAGGAGATGATGGTGGTGGCATGCAGGGAATGGAGGAGATGGTGCCGTGGGAAGAATGGAGTGGAGGGGAGGTGGACAACCAATCCTGTGGAGTGTGTGTATGAGTTCATGTGTGTGTGTATGGCCAAGTGAGAGGGGAGAGGGAGGGGAGGGGGCATGTTAACATGCTTTCATCGAGTTTTAAAACTACACGTCGTAGTATAGTCAACAAAAGTGAATCAACATTTAAATTTGTAAGCTTGAGAAACGGAAATGAGTCCGAGGTCGTTCGCAGGGAACTACGTATAGTGAATTAATTCACTAATTACAATAATCAGAAACAGTATTTGCAAGTGAATCAGATAATAAAAAAGATATGCAATATATGTCAAAAAATGTATCTCAGATTGTAGATATCAAAGTACAAAAAAATGGGTAAAAATGGTGGTTTAAACCACCAAATTAACCCTAGAAATTAAGCTCTAACCAAACTCAAATATTTGAATAGTACTCCTCAAATAAATATCCACATAAGACTCAATGAATCCACAGTAACCTCAGAACCAGCACAAGGCCTCAGATGACAAGTATAAGGCACAGACGCCATAACTTTCAAAGGCCTCGAAAGGACTGCACAAGCACAACATAGTAGTAGCAGAGATAAGGCTCAGCTATGCATATGCATTAGAATGGCTAAGTGCTAAGGATATGGCATGCTTCCCGAGGCCACAATGCAAAACCTACTCCCACTCTCCTCAAATCCTCCTTTTTTCCTTAATCGGGTAAATAGGCGAATAGTAGTGAGTTATCAAGTCGTGTATAGTATCTAGGCTCACCGAAATTGGGTGATGAGGGACGAGTGCGTGACACGTGAGGCGAAGACCTCACCCTTGCTGTGTCGAGGTGATAAGGCCTTGGCACGAATTCGATTTATTTGTTACTGGAGGCTCTATCCCAAACGATGTGTGACTAAAGTGTCCCACTTCTCCTTCAACTATTGCATCTCGTTTTCCTTCACAATCAAGCTGCTGTAGCTACACGCTACTCTTGATTGATGTTGCTGCTTCCCTCAGGAGATGAAATTGCATCAGTTGAAAGTAGCAGCAAGTCGAGTGGTAGTTGGATGGTAGCGGACAGTGTTGTGGAAGACGGTGGCAGCGGCAGAGATCCACTGAAGTCCTGCACGCACGAAAAATGACCTCGCGACCTTATCGGAGATGCTCAGAAGCTTCATCGTGAGAAGGAAAACGCAATGTTGGTGGTTTTAGGTCATGCGGTGGTCGGTGAGGGTTTGTCGGTGATGGAGAAAGTGACCAAAGTTGTGGGTGTTCAGGGGAGTTGTGGAGTGGGTGGATGTGTAAATAGGGAGAGGGATTTTGAAGGTAAAGGCGAGATAGAGTTTTGGGAAGTAATGGCAGTGAGTTTGGTGCGGTGTGGTGGTCGTACGAGCTCGTTGGAGCCTTCCCAGCTGTGGAGAAGATGAGGGGCGTGAGTGTAGTACGATGGTCGCAAATGGAATTTGAGTGGATAAAATGAAGTACATGAGTAGAGGAGGAGGTTAGAGGGAGTCAGGAGGTGAGACGGAGGAGGAGACGTCCGACGGTGTTGGGTTAGACTCGAAGAAGATGAGATAGATGATGAGGGGTTGGCGAGGGCGAAGAGGAAGGAAATTCTCTCTCTTTGGCTGGAAGGACATGCAACGAAGGAACAAAGAAGATGAGCCGGTCAATTTGACCGTTGGTCGCCTTGATGTGGTTGTTAGAGAAGGCTCACTGGAGTCGAAGTCACGGAGGCTAGAGAAGGTAGAAGAGGAGGAAATCTGGTCGAAACTTGGTTAAGGAGGACGGTGAAATCTTGAGGGCTCTTTATAGAGCTCAAGGCTGAGCTCTAAAGCAAGGAAAGAGGCTTGAAATGCCAGAAATTTTTGAGGAAAAGATCCCCAAATTCCCTCGTTTTTGCCAGATCTCCATGGGCTGATTCAGGTCTCATTAGGCGATTCAATTGATTAGGAAGGTTCATTTGGTCATTCCCTCCAATTTTGGGGGAGTTTGGATCTGATTTGAGGGAGAAATCCTCACTCAAATCTTGCTGTAGAGCTTCATTCACACCAATGGTGGTAGGGACCCATTTGAAGAAAATGACAGAAAAGTTAGAGACCTAGTCGCAATAAAATTAAAAATTGGGGGCTAACTATAAGAAAGAGCTTTTAAGGGCTAAAATGCAAACTAGGTCAAGATGGACTATGATTAGGCCTAAATTTTGGTGCTAATCTAATTCAGACACAAGGAAGCTAATTGTGAACTTAGATTTGACTTTTGACCACATTTGACTGGGAAATTTGCATAGAACCCTAAATCCGAGCAAATTTCCGTCTAAAACTCTACTCTAGGTCAAAATGAGTTCAGATGGTCAAACTAAGAATACCAAACCTTTTAGAATATCTTTCCATAAATTTTTGGAGTCTTCGATTAATTTTATCCTGACTAGAACATCTTTAATTTAAGTGGGTTGATAGTTAGGATTTTGTGTTGTTTTCACCCTCAAAATGTGTGAAACCCCATTTCAGTCAGTGTTGACCCACTTTTTATACTTTTATGCTCATTTAAACATCAATTAGCCCCTAAGAGGCCCTATGGCTAATCTGTGTTTGTGATGTGCTGTTAAAATTACATAATTAACCCTGATTCCCTATTTTCTTTTCAAATTAGAATAATTCAGAGTTATGATGCTCAGATGATTAGTTAGTAGATTTTATCATTCAAACTTGACTAAATGTGGCTAGTTAAGACTCATGATAGTGTTACTATTATACCCCCATGCCTAGGTTTTGCTAGGCCCTAGAAAAGTCCTATGGCCCTAGCAAATCCTAAGTTGGATGTAACCGTTAGGATGCCCTACTAAGTCGCATCTCTAGACATCAAATCAAAATACCAAAAATAAGCCTAGAGGTACTCAAGTACCAGCCAAGATCCAAATCTGAATAGCTTCAGTCTTGGGATTGCCGTGATGGTTTCTAAGGCTTGCCAAAACAGCCTAGTGTTTCATTGACCCTAGCGGTTAAAGCACCCATGGTTAGATGTATCAAGTCCAAGTTCTGTTTGCCCGTGCATTTTTTGTAAAAGAGATAGAGGGATTTTTTATTTTGTGAGTTTTCTCTCTTTTCTTTTTATATTCCCCTAAATCCAACATTGGATTGACCCTAAACACAGTATGTATCAGATTCCTTGTCCCTACTATCAATACTCAAAGTGTCCTTGGCTTTCGATGCTTCGGGATAGCACCGCCCATGGCAAACCCCAGAACCCTAGCTTTCGACACATTGGGATAGTGTCGCCCATCGTATTCTGTAGCTAAATTCATGACCTAGCAATCGACATTTCAGGGTAATCCCTCCTATGGAACCTAAACCAACACAAGGTGCTTACATGCCCCCAGTAGGATATTTAGATATTCTAAGAGACAAGCCCGATGAGATGATATGTTATTACTCATCTTCAAGGGTCCACCTCTCCACGTCGGGAAGTTGTCTAATCAACTTATGTCTTCGAGCTGCTCCTAAGCTAGATGTTTGGGAAAGCTTTTTTTAAAACACACTTTTGGTATTATTTCTTCATTAAGCACACTAAACCAGGCTAGTGTGTGAAATTTTGGTGCTTAGGTTACAAAGTCCAGCAAACCAAAGGGCAGGCAATGGGGCCGAATAATCCCTAATCCTTAGACTTAATACATCAGCTTCACACTTTCCTCAACCTCTTGATGGCTAATTTGGATCTTAACAAATACATGAGTGTTTAAGCCCTAGAATAGGCCTAAAAGGCCTAAGGTCTGTACTCATCACTAATCTCCTAAGTTTCACCCTTTCAAGTCTTAATTCATCATCCGATCCAGCCTAGAACTTAGGTAAATTCCATACTCAATCACAAGGACTATCTCATTTTCTTTCTTTATGATTACTCCTTTGTCTTTTCTTTTCTTTTCTCCTCAATTCTTTCAATTTAGCTCAAATTTACCTCCTCTTTCTCCTTTCTCCATTTTTGTTTTTGATTAAAACCCCTCCATGAATCGAATCTAATAGTGTTTGGCACTTTCATACCCCTCCATGCCTAAGATTTGCAATGTCCTCATTGTAAATTAGATGGCTTCTAGTTCAGCATAGATCGTACATTACAATAGGTTTGGTGGGTGGCGAACGGGTCGGGATGACTGTTGTAGATGATTTCTAGCTTTGACACAAGTATCAAAGGTGAAGTCGGTCATTCTAATGAAAGAACCCTAAAGTGCAATATGATTTCAATGTAAAAATAGGTCAAAAGGGTTTAGGTTTTTCAAATGATGGGTTGCCTTCTATTAAGTGCTAAGTTTAACGCTATCAGCTGGGTGCAGTATAGCTCAAGCAGAATGGAGATTAAAAGATACTACAGCCAGATTTGAATGGATGAGTTTGTGGAACAGTTTAAGTCTCTGACCATTCACGGCGAATGGTTCTAAGTCATGGTTGAATTCACTTAATTTGGTAGCTCCATTTCAAAAGACTTGTCAAACTAGGAATGGTCTAATCCACTTTGATCTTAGTTTTCCTGGGAAGAGCTTGAGTAATACTTTCTGGCAAGAATGGAAATATTTTCGCAAGATGTGCCTATCAAGGAAGGCTTTGATCCGCTCTTTGTAGATACGTGAGTTCTCATACACATCATTGCGTAGTTCCTCAATCTTGCTCATTTGCAACCAGCGACGGATTCCAGCCTTCATGAGATCTAGATTGCAATTTTGTACTACCAGTAGGCTTTATGCTCCATTTCTACAGGGAGGTGACATGTCTTCTCATACACGAGTCTGAAGGGAGAAATTCCTAACTAGATCGTATGGGAGGTCTTATAGGCCCCCTAGGCTTTTGGAAGGTGGGTAGACTAATCTTTCCTGTTAGGTCGAATACTGACCTGAAGGATTTTCTTGATCTCCCGATTGGATAGTTCAGCCAATCCATTGGTCTGGGGGTGATAAGGAGTCAAGATACGATGCGACACCCCATACTTTTTCATCAGGGATAAGTGATTGCACAACAATCATGCAACCTAATTCACCTGAATTAAGCTAGATTCTAGCATAACTTAAGAATAATGCATTCCTAGGCATCGTAATTTGCACAATAGCTAGTTTATTAGTCATAAAGATAATATCATCATTTTATGTACTAATGAGAGATCATTTTAATCACAGATGTTTCAAAGCCGTGGATGATAGATCAGACCGTATGGATCTGATTAGGATGACAACAGGATTCCAACGCTTTCGAAATCATCCCGATTAGACAACCAGAGCATTATGTGCAGTCCATGGAAGAATAGAGACCACAGAGCAAGAGGACAAAGATCCAAGCCTCAGATGAAAAATTCAACCACACGTATGGATTCAAATCAACGATCACAGTTCAACGGCGAAAAAATCAACTCAATCGAAGGCCTACAGCACCAGATATAAAGAAAAGAAGATGGATAACCATGATGGCACCACGTGGTGCCATCATAGCCACCCCCTCATTGCCACCCAATCTCTGATGAGGCCTTCCTTATGCATTGTGGGCCATTGGACCGTCATCCAATGGCCACCATGCGCCCACGTCATCCCTACCCCTATGCTCCATCAACTAAGAAAAGATCCCAATCGTTGGATCTCCATCCAACGGCAGAGAGTGGAGTTGCCTAAAACCTAAATGCAACACAAAACATGCCTTAGCACGTTGGTTAGTGCACCTGCACACAAGCGCGAGACTCACACTTGAGCCTCGCCATGCTCCAAATCAAGAAGGCGATGCGCTTGATCCTAATTGGACTGTTGGATGATGAGTGGAGGGAGTGGATGCGAATGCGTGGCATGGTGAAGGCCATGGGATGGCAACGTGCGATCTAATCCATCCACACGCAATTGCACATGTTAATCTTAAGGCTGGAAGCATGCGTGATTTAATCCGTCCAATCGTGAGATCAGAAGGCTGAAATGAAGTGCGTAAGGTTTGAATTTCAAGCACGCAATGAAAAAACGCGATGGGAGTGAGGAGTGAGTGGGTGGGCACTATCCAAGGGTGCAGCAGCCACCACATGTCTAGCAGAGGTGCGATCCACGCGATGGAGGCATGTTGGAGGTTATTTTGAGGCCTAAGATGGTCTGTTGCTCTCTCGATCAATAGATCTGATCAAATAAGAGTTGTTGCACAAGGTAAATGGGTTAAATACCCACTTTATCCATCATTAAAACTATAAAAGAAGGCCCAAGGCCCCCAATTTAGGCATCTTTCTCTTCTATCAACTCCAGATACAACTCTTCCACCTTCTCTACAACTCTCCACCCTCTGCAACTCTACTTTGACCTTCATCCTGATGCTTTAGATCTGAGGTGCTACCGCACCTCGCACAAGCATCCTACAAGCGACGTCGTCTCTTTATCACATTCTATCTATCTATTTATTTCTAGTAGCATTCTCTATTGTGGAAACTCTATTTTATTTATAATAAAGTTCTGATCTTCTGAATGCACGCATCTGATTCCTATACATATGTAAATATATAAATATCTGCAAGTTCTATTGAAACGCTTCTACATAAATTGTGATTGCCACCCTACGTACGACACGATACTCACTGATTTTATAAATTTATTTTTCAACATGTTTTTGCGCTATACAACCATTGAATTAACCTTTAAAACACGAATTATGTATCCGAGCTGACAGAAAGCCGTTCTCGCACATTTGAAAGTCATCGAAATCGTAGTATAGTCGTGCAAAAATGTTCGTCAAAAATAAGTTTGTAAAAATAACGAGACTTGAGTCCCGGTCGTTCATCTCTGGGAGGCATTTGTTTAATTTTGAAATTGATATTTTATCGCTCTACATTATTTAAAATTGCATGCCGATTTCCAATCTTCGAATTAAAACTTCGCCACTTCTATTATGAATTCTGATTACGTCTGCGTGCTTTAAATAGATAACAAAGGTAAAGGTATGAGTTTCAGTGCGCACAATTCAAGTTACATGGTGGTTGTTTACAGAAAATGCATTGATAGTTTGGTTTTCTATATTTTCCAGAACCAACATGCTTGTTGCAAAATATATCTACAAGTGAAAAATAGGCAACTTCAATCATGCAGAAAAGATGGCAACTAATAAAGTCATGGTGATTTCAAACATAGAGAAATATATAAAAATGTAGCTTTTACTCATTCATTCAGAGAAGCGTTAGCAACATGGAATGTAGAGGAAAGCTTGCACAGGGATGCTTGAAAATGTAAACCTAGCTACCATAAAACGATCGCATACAGAAATCTACGAGGGGATTTTGCATGCATCATTGGGGCAGATTAAGGACTACACTAATAAGCGGTAAATGAAAGCAGTAAATATAAAGAACTAGCTACTAATCTATCAGAAAGTGAGGGCATTCGGAGGTGGGCTCCGATGGCCTTGGAATGGTTGAGAGGAGGGGTGGCCAATGGTGCTTAGGTCGATCCTTGGAGAGAGGTTGGAGAGCTGATCCAGCATCCTAGCATGGAGATGGTGGCCTCCATGGTGGTGCTCCTCGTGGAGGTAGAGTGGAGGTGGAGACGTAGCTAACTTAAGTGGGTGAGTGGCAAGAATGGGATGGCCAAGAGTGGATGGGTGCAAATGGCCACCGCTTAGGTCTTTTTATAGACCTAAGGGAGTTTCTCTAGAGAAGTGTGGAACTCTCTAGAGAGAGCTCCAAGAGTGACCGGCCAAGAGTGAGAGAGGTGGTTCTTAGACCCACCATTTGTGGATCTAAGAATTGAATGTCTCTTGGTTGCTAAATTTGGCAACCAAGAGTTGGTGACACTTTGAAGAGAGTTCTAGCAAATTCTAGAGGAGTGTGTGTGTGTGTGTGTGTGTGGTCGTGCCCTAGGTGGCTAAGAGGTCTACGTTTGATCCTAAAGGGTTTGGGTAGGTGTATGCCTTGAATTAGGGTTGTAAACCCTAATTGCTAAGGGAAAATTGCAATTAAACTTAACCTAAGTTTAATTGAATTTGTGTGAACCTAATTGAGCATGAAATAACTCAATTAGGTTGTGTTTAGGTCTATTGGACTCTCACTAAGTCCAATTGGACTTATGTGGGTTGAGATTGAGCTCAATTGGACTCAATGAGTCCAATTGGCTTAGGTGATGGCAATTGACTTTGATTTAAGTCAATTGGATTTAGTGAGGACCTAATTAAGTCCTTAGGGAGGTCTAAAGGTGATGTACTAGGGTTAGGGTACCTTAATTTAGGTTCCTATGGGGTTAGGATTAGGTCTAGGGAGCTAGAGATCCAAGATCAAGGCTTCAATCTCAAAACATGAACTGGAGACCAGTTCCAGACGTTCAAAAATAGAGTCAGACGACTTATACTCAAAAATTATAAGTCCATACATTAGTTCTGGATGTCCAATCTGAGTCAGGGGTAATTCTAGGTTCTGTTTTGGGTATTCTGTAGAAATTGGACCTCTGACAAAGTGTCGGATGTCCAATAACACTGCAGAAGTGGGTTTGAGGTGTGCGGGAGTTGGCGAAGGGTTCTGGACATCCTATAATTCATCTAGACATCCAGATAAAGGTTGGAACTATTGTTTTAAGGTTTCCTACGGTGCAGTGACCTAATCTATGGGTGGTTAAGACTTGGGAAAGTCTCTAGGCTATCCTTGGTCTAGGATGGACCTAAGCTCTTCACATTTTACTGCTTTATTCCTACTTAATTGAGTAGCATACCTTAACTCCCTTACATTATTATTCACTACATCTAATCTAGGTCTTCTGCTCCAGCCCAGCTGTAGCACCCATTATTGAGATCAGCTTATTGCCTGCAATTGACATAATTTACTTAGTCAACACATTATAACATTATTTTATGCATAGCTAAAGTAAAGCAGTAAAGATGCATATAATGTTTATGCATGCATGAATTACCCTAACTTATGCTATGTTCTAGCCTAATTTAGGTCAATTAAGACCTATGATTGCTGTGCAATCATACCCTCGTGCCTAAATCTTGCTAGTCCCTAGCAAATGCAAAACTAAATTATTCACAGAAGGGTCCCTAAGGTATTGATTATTTTATCAAGTATTTGCATAGAGATTTTTCTCCTTTTTATTTTCATCCTATGCTATAGAAATCCAGACAATCGTGAAAGTGCAGCTATTTATCATTTGCAATGGATTCGAGTGAAAAACTAATTCACCTCTATAGCTTGTACTTGGCCCCTAGTAAAATTCTAGCGGGATAGGCGGACTTCTTCCCTCGAGGTATTCAAGATATTCTATGAATTTCATCCCGGCTTTAGGCTTAGGTAGAGAATCTCTGGGGGAAAAGATTATATATTTGGTGGCTCACTCTCGACTAGTGCTACATAGAAATTAGTACTACAGAATCTTGATTCCCAGATTACTAAGTCACTCAACTTAGAGAAAGACGAGAAAAACCATGCTCTCTTTTGATTCCTTTGTAGTCATGATCTCTTTCTCTTTTTCTTTTTCTTTTCTTTTCTTAGAGCTCAGAATCTCACCAGATTCACACATATGATCCGTATTTGGTGGTCTCACTTGGCACTAACACTTTAATTGAGTTTCCATAACCCTAACACTAAGTTGGAATTCCTCAGCCAGTATTCGGGCGGTCAGAAACACAAGAAAGGTGGGTTAAGGCCATATTTGGTGGATCTCAAATTTATTTGGTGGTATTGCCTCAATGCAACTGAACTAAATATTCACTCTTCTTTCTTTGCTTTTTCTTCTTTTCCTAATTTTTTTTTTCAATTTTTCTTTCTTTTCATCATTTCTTTTATTTTTTTTCTCTTTTTTTTTCAACATAACACAACTAGCACACATCCATGGACTTTATTGAGGAGGTATTATTAGGGATTGGTGATAATCAAGAGACATTGGGTGGCTTATTTGGTGGAGGTGCCTACTCACGACACTGGGAGAGATGGATAGGACGGTGTATTTCTGACCTTAGCATCAATACCCTCCTTCAACTAAGGATTCTGTAAATAATGGCCGTAACCATCCACCTTAGCCCTAGTTTTATGAAAACTCACTCTCCGCATATTTGCCTTATTTGGTGGCTCTCAAAATTTCTCACAAAATGTATACGCAGGAACCGAGAGCGAAAATTATGTCTAATCTCTGAGTATAATCACCTATTATCTAGGATTCCAGATTCCTTGCACTAATCTTAGAGCACCAGTACACTCTACTCTCATCTCATACTATTTGGTGGATTTTTGGAGGAAAATCTGCCTGACTCCCAAAATACTTCTTATCAGCCTTCACTGTGAATCCATTGCAAATTCTACGTGTGTGTGAAAAGTTGTGCTGGATTCCATATTACAAGAATCAACTAGAGGATAGAATCCCTAATGCATTCTCTTAATAAAATAATCTTATTCATGAATGTAATATGTATATATGCTATAAACAAGTGACCTCTTATGTTTGTACTTCATGAGATTGCTGTATCAGGTTACATTCAGCTTGACCCTAAATTTAGAATAAGAGGTGAGCGAGTGAGTCGGAAATGGTTGTTGCGGATGATTTCTAGCTCCAATGCGAGCATTGGAGGTGGAGTTGATTTTCCTTTTATTTAGGGTTCTAAAGTACATTTTACATGTAGCTCCGAGGTTTTCCTAAATGTTGGCATAAAAATTTTCAGTTTTTGTTGTATCATCCCTACCATGCCTAAGTTCTTGCATGTCCTCATGCATGAATATAAAAGAAAATAAATACAACAGGGAGAGAATGGGTAGAAATCACTTATAATTACTCCTAAAAGTACACATTCAGCACCGGCCAACCTGTCAGTATGCAATATACAGAAAGAAAATATGCTAAAAGAAGAATATGCTATGTATAAAAATGAATATGTATAGGGTGATGGATGTGGAGTAGATGCTGAGTTTAACGCCTCCAGCTGGGCAAAAACTCAATCAGATGTAGCAGTTCTAGCATAGGAGCCAACCAAGATTATGAGAAAGATATGCTCATATGCTCCCAGAATCAGTGGTTCAGAGATGCGAACCAGCTGATTGTGCAACCCTACTCCAAAAAGTCTAGCTATAAGAAAGTGTGGAGTGGTGGTGGAAAATAGAGGATAATCAGAAGGGGGATCACGATGTTGATTTAGCTTATTTATCATGTCCCACAATTCATCAGGAAGTTGCTGAGGAAGTAGAACGACATGTATCTCAAAACCAGAATCTGAGTCATAGGGATCCTCATAACGATATTGACATCAAAGATCTTGCCCTCTCTAGGCTCTGGGTCATATGGGGGTATCTGTGAAAGTAGAAGATCTATGGGGAGGTCACTGAAATCCTTGTTAGAAACTACTTCATCCTCATCAGTATTCATCTCTAATTCATCGGAGGCTGACTCTTCAGGCTCGGGGTCGAGCCATTGACTAGGATGATAGGTGTGTTCCAAGCTCATTCTGCTCAAAGCTTCACCCTCACATGCATTGGGTTCCTCAGTAATTCCTGCCTCAGGTAGCATATTTATTTCTTCGGTCAAAACATCCATAGCTACTTCTAGTCTTCGGATGTCAGGATCAAGGATAGAAAGTGTCATCTCAAAATCTCTAGCATCCAAATTAGGGATGTAGGTGAAAGAAGAAGAGTGCAGATCAGAAGATGTTTGCTCTAGCACAGGTTCACCTACAATAGGAAGCAGCCTAGATTGGTTAGTAGTGTTGCATGTATTGTCTACCTCAGGATCCATATCCTCAACTAGATCTACTTCCCTTATCTCAGTTGGGTTTTCTAATCCATGAGGTATCTCCTAGGATTTAGGATAATTCGATTGTGGCTCAGTCTTGGAGATATCAGTCCTTTCCTCCTCAATTTCCTTAAGGGAGTTCTCAAATGAATCCATTCGGCATACTTCCTGCTCCTGTCTCATATCCAAGCTAGATTCTTCTTCCCTTGGAAGCTCTTCCAGCATCTGCTCCTAAGAATCTTCTGTGTGTCCTTCCGGTATAGTCCTTTCAGATTCTTCGAGGTCTTCAAGGCTATTTTCCACTTAATATCTCAAAAGCAGTAGTTCTTGAGTTTCCCGATTATGTCCAATTAGCCTTGTTATCTCTGTTGTTTCCTGAAGGAGCTCCCTCATAGCCTGTTGATGTGGAATCCAACTTCGTCTTTGGTTCGGCTCAGTGATAGCTTTGATTTCGTGTAGATAGAATGCGGCCTTCTCCTTAGCGCTTGCTACAGCTCTCTGTATTCTGTAATGTGGTCGCATATGCACCGGTAGCTCTTCAGGGGTTCCAGGGGGTGAATCAGGTCTACCCATATTCCATGGGAGAGAAGCAGGAGTATGAAATTCATATCCTAGGTTACAGGATGCGGTCCTTTGAGGGACTGACTAGTATGGGTCATAATATCTAGGGTTAAGATATGGGTTTACCATTTAGGTAACCTGAGGAGTAGGATTAGGTGAAGCGAAAAGTCATCTTCACCACCTTGGGTCCTGATCCCAAGGTTGAGCTGATTTAGCGACCCGAGCTCTCAGATAAGCTCATGGTTCTAGCTCTTCTAGATCCTGATTTGGGCCAGATCCAGGGTTAGCCATTGTAGTTAAGCAAATAGAAGAAGTGAGGGGAGAAGATGGTCCTAGAGAGGTGACCTGCCTCCTTGGGAGCAGCTCCCATGGTCCAACCAATTGAGGTCTAAGTGACCTCCTCCCTTGCATACACCACCCAACCCCTGGGTTAGTGTAGCCAAGCTAGACAAGGCTAAGGTCCTATCAATCAGATGGTCCTTATGAATCAAATGACGAGATTTTTCATTTTAGGTTGTAATTCCTGAAGAAAATTTGCCGTACAACTGAATAAAAGCAATTCCTGCCTCTCGGCTAACCCAACCAAGAGGTTAAAAGCACCTAGTTGTACGACAACGAATTCAGGTTGATTTCCTATTTTAGATTTGATTTTTAGCCCATTTTTTCTTCAGTTGGGGTTTTTGGTGAGTGGTCCACAAGGTGACCAAGCTCACCGGCTAAGTACTAGACTTTACTAAGTCTAGGTTAGCTCAAATGTGGTCTCTAAATTGTAACACTAAAGGTTTAACCTAGGGTTCATGCAATTCTAGGATTTTGTTCTTTCATTTTTTTTTTCTTCATTAGCACACCACAAATATTACAATTAGTTCCTTGGTAAAATTTGGAATCCAATTAACTTGAAATTTGATGAGTAGATTCCCTTTTCAATTATACTTTCATAGAATATTTTCTTAGAATTTTTACTATTTTAGCTGAATTTTTAGAGATTTTTGAATGTCAGGGGGTCAGGTTTGGAATTTTTACTTATAGTCTATTTTTCACTTTGAAACAATATGAAATGACTTTCAAAAATTGAAAAAAATACAAAAAATAAAGCTAATGAAATCATCTTTCAAACCCCACCATTTTTAGTCAAAACTAATTCCCAGATTGTTTGAAATTGCTTTTTAAATTTTGAAAAATCTCAGATTTGGGTCAGTCTGACCCTGTTGCACTTTGTAAATTTTTAAAAATTCTATACATATAATTTTTTCAAAATAATGGTGCCGCTTGAAAGATGGTTTGGAAATGAAGGTCTAGCCCGAATGTCATATTCTTTTGTTAACTAATTTTTCGGTAATCGAATTTTTGAAATAGACTTTGAAATCTGGCCGAAAAATAGGAAATGGTGGAGAAGCTTTTAATGAAGGTTTGAGTATGAAATACAAACTTTCCACCAAAAGTGTTTTTTTTTCAAGTGCTTTTGCACATTTTTTTTTTCAAAAAGGAATTTTTTTTTCCAAGGGGGTTTCAAAAATATATATATATTTTTTGCTTTTTTCAAACTAACCTAGGATTCAAAAGAAACCTAGTCTAGATTTTTTTGAATTTTTTTTTGATTTTTTTTCTTCTTCATGAAAATGCATAATTTTTTCTTTTTTTAAAAAGAAATTGCTGTAAGCAAATCTAATCCTAGGGTTACGAAGAAATCTAGCTTGAGAAGAGATGTGCACCAGATTTCTTTTTCTGCGCTCGTTGTGTTGCAGATCTCATTTTCTTCCTGTGTTGTCCTGCACATCAAAAAACAAAGTAGAGGCAGATTTGTCAGTGGAAGTTTAAAAGATCGAAATCAAGAAAAATGACGTTGCCTCCCTGGCAATGGTGCCATTTGACGGAAAGCTGTTCTCGCACATTTGAAAGTCGTCGAAATCATAGTATTGTCATGCAAAAACGTTCATCAAAAATAAGTTTGTAAAAATAATGAGACTTGAGTCCCGGTCATTCGTCTCTGGGAGGCATTTGTTTAATTCTGAAATCGATCTTTTATCTCTCTACTTTATTTAAAATTGCACATCTGTTTCCAATCTTCAAATTAAGACTTCGCCACTTCTATTACGAATTCTGATTACGTGCGCGTGCGTTAAATAGATAACAAAGGTAAAGGTATGAGTTTCGGTGCACACAATTCTAGTTACGTGGTGGCTGTTTACAGAAAATGCATCTATCGTTAGGTTTTCTATATTTTCCGGAACCGACATACTTGTTACAAAATATATCTACAAGTGAAAAATAGGCAACTTGAATCACATAGAAAAGATGGCAACCAATAAGGTCATGGTGATTTCAAACATAGAGACATATATAAAAATGTACCTTTTATTCATTCACTTAGAGAAGCATTTGGAGCATGGAATGTAGAGGAAAGTTTGTATAGGAATGCTTGAAAATGTAAATAAGTTACCATAAAACGATCACATACAGGAATCTACGGGGGGATTTTGCATGCATCATTGGGGGAGATTAAGGACTACACTACTAAGCAGTAAATGAAAGTAGTAAATATAAAGAACTAGCTACTAATCAATCAGAAAGTGAGGGATTCGGAGGTGAGCTCCGATGGCCTTGGAATGGTTGAGTTGAGAAGGAGGGGTGGCCAAAGGTGCTTAGGTCGGCCCTTGGAGAAAGGTTGGAGAGGTGATCCAGTATCCTGGCGTGGAGATGGTGGCCTCCATGGTGGTGCTTCTCGTGGAGGTAGAGTGGAGGTGGAGACGTAGCTAACCTAAGTGGATGAGTGCCAAGAATGGGATGGCCAAGAGTTGATGGGTGCAAATGGCCACCCCTTAGGTCATTTTATAAACATAACGGAGTCTCTCTAGAGAAGTGTGGAACTCTCTAGAGAGGGCTTCATGAGTGGCCAGCCAAGAGAGAGAGAGGTGGTTCTTAGATCCACCATTTGTGGATCTAAGAATTGAATGGCTCTTGGTTGCTAAATTTGGCAACCAAGAGTTGGCGCCACTTTGAATAGATTTCTAGAGAACTCTAGAGGAATGTGTGTGCGTGAATGGGTGTGTGTGTGTGTGTGGTCGTGCCCTAGGTGGCTAAGAGGTCTAGGCTAGGTCCTAAAGGGTTTGGGTAGGTGTATGTCTTGAATTAGGGTTGCAAACACTAATTGCTAAGGGAAATTGCAATTAAACTTAACCTAAGTTTAATTGAATGAGTGTGAACCTAATTGAGAGTGAAATAACTCAATTAGGTTGGGTTTAGGTCAATTGGACTCTCACTATGTCCAATTGGACTTATGTGGGTTGAGACCTGAGCTCAATTGGACTCAATGAGTCTAATTGGCTTAGGTGATGGTAATTGACTTTGATCTAAGTCAATTGGGTTTAGTGAGGACCTAATTAGGTCCTTAGGGAGGTCTAGAGGTGAAGTACTTGGGTTAGGGCACCTTAATTTAGGTTCCTATGGGGTTGGGATTAGGTCTAGGGAGCTAGAGATCCAAGATCAAGGCTTGAATCTCAAAACAGGAATTGGAGACCAATCCCAGACGTCCAAAAACAAAGTCAGACGACTTATACCCAAAAATCAGAAGTCTAGACTTCAGTTCTGGAAGTCCAATCTGAGTCAGGGAGAATTCTAGGTTTTGTTTCGGGTATTCTGCAGAAATTGGACGTCTGACAAAGTGTCTAAACGTCCAATAACACTACAGAAGTGGGTTTGAGGTGTGTGGGAGTTGGCTAAGAGTTCTGGACGTTTTATAATTCATCTGGATGTCTAGATAAAGGCTGGAACTAGGGTTTTAAGGTTTCCTACTGTGTGGTGACCTAATCTAAGGGTGGTTAAGGCTTGGTGAAGTCTCTAGGCTATCCTAGGGCTAGGATGGACCTAAGCTCTTCACATTTTATTGCTTTATTCCTACTTAATAGAGTGGCATACCTTAACTCCCTTACATTATTATTCACTACATCTAATCTAGGTCTTCTGCTCCAGCCTAGCTGCAGCACCCATTATTCCTGATCCAGCTTCAGATCCAGCTTGAGATCAGCTTATTGCTTGCAATTGACATAATGCACTTAATCATCACATTATAACATTATTTTTTGCATAGCTCAAGTAAAGTAGTAAAGATGCAGATAATGCTTATGCATGCATGAATTGCCCTAACTTACTCTAAGTTCTATCCTAATTTAGGTCAATTAAGACCTATGATTGCTGCTTAACCATGAACAAGTTGGCGCCGTTGCCGAGGAGTCAACGGAAATTTTTGTAGCTTTCTTTGGTGCAAATTTGAGATTTCTAACATGTTATTTTCGTTGATTTCGTGTATGCAGGAGAGCAAGGAAATCAAAATGAAACACAACAACGGTAATTGCAGGTTCGAACCTCAGGCAAGTACCCGTAGTTTAGATTTGTTAGATTTAGGATTTGTTTGAACCCTAGGATTAGTTAGGGTTTCTCTTGATTTTTGAGCTGAAATAAAATCATAACTTATAAAATCAATTCCCGAAGATTCACATGTCCAAAAAGTCTCAAATTTTTACTAGACGTGAGTTTTGAAGTCAGGAACAACATATACAAATTTCGTGCATATTCTCAAATTTTTACTGAACGTGAGTTTTGAAGACAGGAACAACATATACAAATTTTGTGCATATCTAAGCTACACAAAATTTTAAAAAATTCATGCACTGATCTGTTATCAATTAGGTTATTGTTCTTAATTTTTCAGAGTTCAAAATATCATAGGAATTTTTATGCAACTCTGATTGAATTGAAATTTATGCCACTAAATTTCTAAGATAATAAAGAATTTAGAAAAAATCTGAAAAAGTTATTTCTTGCATGTTTGATTACGCGAATTATCCAATCACCAACTGGGGGGTCAAAACAAACTACAAAACCCCTAGTATAATTTAAATCATAAAAAAATAGAAATGGTGCATTAAAAATTCTTGAAAAATATTTTTTGAGTGCCTAGTTAGTGGTGCAATAGGAGCAATTGATTGCGTTGTTGGGTCACAGCACTCATTTGAATTTGAAGTTAAAAGAACATCTAGCAACTATCTCCATTTATGGTTTCGCGGTAACGATAGGGCACACTTACATTTCCATACTTAAAGGAAATCTATCAAACAAATTGGGATTTGCAAAACTCTTGTGTGTCTCATCAAAACCTTGATTGAAAATATTAACTCAAGTGAACCCTAAAACGCATTAACACAAGCATTTGAATCTTAAAATTCACTTCATCATAAGAAATTGCTTGTGAACCCTATTTGCCTAAGCACTTCACACATTTCAAAATCAATTTTTAAGGGCAAACACCCCCTAACACCCATTATATTCCAAAAGCACATCAATCCCACGCCTAAAACTAAGTAGAGGTTCCCTAGGAAGGACTTATAGACTTGGGAACTTGAAACTAGATTGGGCTAAGGTAACAACCTTGTCTACTTGGACCCAGTGGTGACAAGAAAGGTTGGTGCGGTAACCGTGTTAACCTTTAGTGGTGTCCCACCATGCTGGGTGCCTTAAGGGGTCCCACCCTTCTAGCTAGCCAAGTAATACAAGGGTTGATCTAACCCATTCGTGTTTTGGAGAGCTAGGATCAGGTCTAATTAGGGTTGACACTCTAAGGACCAATTTGATTTCTTGCATTGAGAAGGCATGGTTTTCTCTCATCTATCTTCTCCTTCTCATCTATAGATATTCTTCTGGTGTATGCAAGGTAGAAGATCTCAAAATCTTGATTTGCTACCACCATTAGAATGAAATCCTAGGAGAAGGCCTATTTATCCAGAATCTGAATCTAAACCTTCTGCAATGGCTAGTCATCACGAGGAAGAAGAGATTGATGAATAACATCTGGATCCTATGACTCTCTTACAAAGGAAAATCACTAAGCAAGGCTAGCATTATGACCGACAGATGGAAGTCATAGTGTAGGCCATCAGTTGACTCCAAAACAGAAGGGTAGATTGGCCCCTCCGTGACTTTTATAACCCTCCTAGTACCCGACCTGAACCCTTTGTTATGGTACCTCAGGATGGGGAAGATTTTGAACTCAAACCTTAGATCATTAACTTGATTCCCAACTTTCATGGCAATGAGTCAAATGACCCCTTCCACCACCTTGAAGAGCTCCTACACATAGGAAGAACCTTTGGCCCTAGGAACATGAATGAAAGTACCCTAATGTTGATGATGTTCCCATTCTCCTTGAAAGGTAGAGCTGCACATTGGCTGAGGATAATTGGTAGACCAATCCTAACTTTGGAAGACTTGAGAAGCACATTTCTTAAGAAATTCTTTCCCGTAGGAAAAACTAATGCCCTTAGATGTGCCATAACAACCTTTAAGCAGAACCCTGAGGAACAATTGCATGACTACATGAGGCTTGAGAGAGGTTCAATGATTTAACTAGGAAATGCCCCTATCATGGGATTTCGAAGTGGCACTTGGCCCATATTTTCTATTATGGGTTGAGTGACAATTTGAAAAATTTTGTTGATGCGACATGTGGGGGCAATTTCCTGACTCGAGATGCTGAGGGAGCCTTTCAATTGTTTAAGAATATGAGTGAAAATTCCCTCAACAATGCCTCAATGTCTGCTTTTAACAAAGATAATCAACCAAGGAGCGGAGTTTATGAAGTTAACAATAATTCAAATTTGGTTGATTTAGAGCTAATTGCACAACAATTAGATAAGGTGGAACTCATGTGAAAGAATGTGGAGAATTTGGATAAGAAGCTGGATAACCTTCTATAGGGAGGGAATTCCTTAGGTACACAATCCAAATTAAATCCTATGCCTAACCAAGGAGTGCTTATATTAACCAACAACCAGTTCCCCAACACTTTGGGTTAAGAAATAGTGTACAACATTAATTACCTTACCATGACTCCACCTATGAGCCAACTGTACATGGACCCATCTCTTTCTGGGTACCAAGGAGGGACCTTGATGCCCTCGAATTCTCAACTAGGTAGCCCAATGCCTAGTTATCTTGAGGATGTGAATGCACTCCAGGGTTACACTAGAAATGAGCATTATTCAAACACTTACAACCTTAGATGGTGCAACCATCCTAACTTTCCTTGGTCAAGTCAGAAACCTACCCAGGGTCCTAACTTGACTAAGCCAAACACTTATGGGCAACCTAGTAGGTACACACAACCGTGCACATACCAGCCACAACCTACTCAGGAAAACCAGCCCACTAATCTAAGCTTGGTCCTCAAAGAAATGAGAGAGATGAACCTAAGTCATAAAGAAGAAATGAATCATTTGAGGATAGAATTGACGGAACGACTGGACCAGCTAGTAGATGCTAGACAACACGGGATGTTGCCATCCAACCCATCCCAAACCCAAGGAACTTCAATAGGGTTAATCGACACAACACACAGGAGCAACAAGCACACCTAATTCAGCCTACTCCCCAGCACCCACTAGGATTTGTTAATCCTAACCCAACCCGGGATCAACCCATCTTACAAAATGAACCTTAACCTTCTAACCCTAATGCACATGCTTGTGTTGTCACTTTGAGAAGTGGGAAACAAACCCAAGATCCTTCTACGTCAAAATCTTAGCAAGATCTTGAGGAGCCTGAATCTGACCTGGGAGACGAAGCTAATCTAGAAAACAAGACTCAGGATTTGAATACTCATGATTTCTCTCAAGCACCTTTTCTTGAGGCCTTGATCAAACCCAGGGAAAAGAAAACCAACCAATCTAAGGAGTGGCTTGAGATTCTAAAGCAAGTCCAAGTGAACATACCACTCCTTGAGGCTATTGAGAACATCCTAGCCTAGGAAAAATTTTTGAAGTAAATATGCACACCGAAATGCCAGCCAAATCATCAAAAAGGGTCATGATTTCTTAACAAGCCAGTGCCATCATCGTAAATAAGTTCCCTCCTAAAAAGAAAGATCCGGGGACTCCCTTAATTTCATGTGAAATAGATGGGTTCATCCTGGATTGAGCCTTACCATAACTTGGTGCCTCCATCAACTTAATCCTCACAAAATTATATAAAGAGTTGAATTTAGGCCCCTTGCAACACATTGACGTGACCCTTCAGATTGCTGATAGGTCAACCAAAATTCCGAAGGGCCTTCTACAAAATGTGATTATAAAAGTGAGCGATTTTGGGTATCCTATGGACTTCCTTGTTTTAGATATGGAGGCATCAGAAAATTTGAACCGCACCCCGATAATCTTAAGGAGACCTTTCTTGTCCACTACCAAGGCTCTAATCAACTATGAGATGGGGATTATGCACATCACCACTGGAAGGAAAAATTGTCAACTCAATATCTTTAAAACTTCTCAAAAGAATAAGGTGAATTGTGGTTCATTGAGGTTGTAGGAACAATTGAACAAGTTTTGGCAATTCACACTTAAGATGATCCGAATCCTGCTAAAGCTCAAGACCAGCACAAATGGAAAGAAGAGGATGTACTTCAGGATAATTCTGATCTACCATCTCCCATGGAAAATCAAATCAAGCTGGACATTAGTGAGATGGAGAAACTCCTGGGGATAACTTATGATGAATTAGATGATAATATAAAGAATCCTCAATACATCCACCCTAAAATTCAAGAACTTTTGAATTCTAAGGGAGTTCAAGAAAATGGACAATCCAAGGACATGAACTAGGAAGTAACCTCAGAAGAAGAAGTTTAACACGTAATGGACTGGGGAAGAACTTATAAGCCAACTGGTTCAAATGGATGGCTTGACTTAGAAGAAGTGACTTCAAATGAGGAAGAGGAAATTTTTGATGAAGATTTTGATGAATTCCACACAACTCTACCCTTATCCTCATATGACTCAGAACCTAGAGAACTCATGATATTTTATATCAACTGCCATTATGAAGACCCTTATTACTCTGATTTAGAACTAGATATAATTATAAATCATGATTTCAATCCAAACCCTATACCACCTCTTCTTGATTTGTCGAACTAGATTGACAGACAGGCTCTGCAATTTAAACCTCATCCACCCAACCCTATTTCATATTCCAAATCAGAAAGACTCTTTGGAATAGGGTTGCATCATTTGCTCATCCGCATATGTGGATCACTGATTTTGGGAGCAAATGATCATATCTTTCTACTAATCTTAAATTCCCCTACAACAGTTAGTACTTCTCTTAACCCATAGCATTGAAGTACATATTTTTGGGTTTAAGTTCGGCAAATGACGTTAAACTTAGCGCTGGCTGGGAGGCAACCCAGTACTTTGTATAGGTAGCTCTGCATCCTCCACATCCATACTGACTTGGATTAACAAGCATAGTCAGGTGATATCCCCTCCTCTTGCTTACTATATGAGGACATTGTATTGAATAGGCATGGGGGGGTGGACATTGTATGTCTTATTTTTAGGTCAGACAAAAAAATTGTATTTAGGCATAAATAATTTTTATTAATGTTTTATTAGGGATTTATTCTTAAGTTGATTATTGAGTTTGGAATCCAATATAATTTCACAATCACACGTAAAATTTGCAATAGATCATCTGTGAAGGCCGATAAACATCTTTAGTTTATTGAGAAGCAGTGCTTCTTCTCCTAAGCCATTGGAGAGTAATTAGGGAGGCAGGCAAACTATCTTCTAACAGATCCACCAAACAAGTGTAAGGTGAGAGTAGAAAGGCTACTGGTGCTCTAAGGCAATTATGAGAAACCTTAACTTCTAGATAATTAGATAATGATACTCGGAGATAGGCATAGTTTTTTCTCTCGATTTCTGCATACAAATTCTTAGTGTGAATATCTTGAGAGCCACCAAATAAGGAAAATACACAGAGAGCGAGTTTTAATAAAACTAGGACTGAGGTGGATGGTCACGATTGTCTTTACGAAATCCTTAGCTGAAGGAGGGTATTAATATCAAGATCAGAAATACAATGTCCTATCCATTCCCTTCCTAGTGTCGATATTAGGAACTTCCACCAAATAATCCACTGATATCCTCTTGAACACCCATAATCCAAAATAATGCCTCGTAAATAAAAATTCGTATGCTACACTACATTGCATTAGTACATATTTGGATGCAAAAAAGAAATTGAGGAAAAAGAAAAGCAAAGAAAAAATATATATATACATAGAAAAAAAATTTTTTAAGTGTTTTTAGAATTTTTTTCAAATGTAATGAGGCAACAATACCTACCACCCTCTCGATCCACCAAATATAGCCTTGACCTACTTTTCTATATTTCTGGCTGCTTGAATACGGGCAGAGGAATTCTGACTTAGTCTTAGAGTTATCAGAACCAAATCAAAGTGTTAATGCCAGAAAAGGCTGCCAAATATACTGATAAAATCTAGTGAGATTGTGAGCTCAAAAAGAAAAGAAAAGATAAGATAAGAAAAAGAAAAAGATAGAGAAAGAGAAAGAGGAGAGAGAATGAGTACAAAAGAACTAAAGAGAGCACAGTTTCCCACCTCTCTTTGAGTTGAATTATTTAATATCTGGAAATCTAGGTTCTAATGTACTAGTCTATATGTTGCACCAGATGAATGTGAGCCACCAAATACAAATCTACTTGACTTAGAAATCTTCTACCTAAGCCAAAAATCGGGGTTGAATTTACAGATAACCCTGAGGGAAGAAGTTTGCCTATACCAATAGATTTTTACGAAAGGTCAAGTACGAGCTTTAGATGTGGATTAACTTTTCACTTGGATCCATTGTAGACTACAACAAGAGAGAACACAATTATCTCGATTACTAAAGCTTCGGATGAAAACAAAAGACGTAAACCTCTAGTCAAACTCTTGATAAAAATTAGTCATATAGGACCATTTTACATTTAGTCTTGCATTTGCTAGGGACTAGCAAGATTTAGGCATGGGGGTATGATTGCACAGCAATCATGCAACCTAAATCACCTAAATTAAGCTAGATTCTAGCATAACTTAGGAATAATACATTCAAAGGCATCGTAATTTGCATAATAGCTAGTTTATTAGTCATATAGATAATATTGTCATTTTATGTACTAATGAGAGATGATTTTAATCATAGATGTTTCAAAGCCGTGGATAATAGATCAGACTGTATTGATCTTATCAAGATGACAATGGGAGTCCAATGCTTCCAAAATCATCTTGATCAGACAACCAAAGCATTGTGTGCAGTCCATAGAAGAGAAGAGACCATGGAGCTAGAGGACAAAGATCCAAGCCACAGATAAAAATCTAACCACACGAATGGATCCAGATCAACGATCCCAGTCCAACGGTGAAAAAATCAACTTGATCGGAGGTCTACAGCACCAGATACAAGGAAAAGATGATGGACAGCCAAGATGGGGTCACGTGGTGCCAACACAGCCGCCCCCTCATCATCGACCAATCTCTAAAGAAGCTCTCCTCATGCATTGTGGGCTGTTGGATCATCATCCAATGGCCACCATGCGCCCACGTCGCCCCCACCCCCACTCTCCATGAACTAAGAAAAGATCTCAACCATTGGATCTCCATCCAACATCTAAGAGTGAAGTTACCTAAAACCTAGATGCAACACAAAAAGCACCTTAGCACATTGGTTAGCACGCCAACACACAAGCACAAGAGATGTGTTCGAGCCTCGTCTCCTCCAAATCAAGAAGGCGATGCACTCGATTTTAATTGGACCGTGGGATGATGAGCGGAGGGCGTGGATGTGAACGCGTGGTGCAGTGAAGGCCATCGGATGGTCATGCACAATCTACATGCATTAATCTTAGGCTGCAAGCGCATGTGATTTAAGTTGTCTGATTGCGAGATCGGACAGCTGAAATCAAGTGCACATGTTTTGAATTTGAAGCGCACGATGACAAAATGTGGCAGGCATGAGGAGTGGGCAGGCGTGATCCAAGGCCGTAGCGACCGCCACATGTCAAGCAGAGGTGTGATTCGTGCAATGGAGGCGTGTTGGAGGTTGTTTTGAGGCCTAATCAGGTCCGTTGATCTCCCGATCAATGGATCTAATCAAATAAGAGTTGTTGCACAAGATAAAGGGGTTAAATACCCACTTTGCCCCTCATTAAAACTATAAAAGAAGGCCCAGGGCGCCCTAGTTGAAGCATCTCTCTCTTCTATCAACTCCAGATACAACTCTTCCACCTTCTCTACAACTCTTCGTCCCTCTACAACTCTACTCCGACCTTCATCCTAGTGCTCTGGATCTGAGGTGCTGCCGCACCTTACGCAAGCATCCTACAAGCGGCATCGTCTCTTTACCACTTTCTATCTCTCTCTCTACCTATCTATCTATTTGTTTCTAGTAGCATTCTCTATTGTGAAAGCTTTATTTTAATTGCAATAAAATTCTGATCTTCTGAATGCATGTATCTTATTCCTATACATATATAAATATCTGCAAGTTCTTTTGAAATACTTCTACATAAATTGCGATTGCCTCCCTGCAAACGGCCTAGTACTCACCATTTTGTTAAATTTATTTGTCGACGTGTTTTCGCGCTTTACTACAACTGAATTAACTTTTAAAATGTGAATTACGGATCGAACAACTAGAAATGCACATTTACGAAATGTGACCCTCCATCGCTGATGATGGCTTTTGGAACCCCAAACCTGGAAAATATGTTCTCCTAAATGAACTGAAGAACAAATTTGTAATCATATTTTTTGTTAGGGATGGCTTCGATCCACTTCAAGACATAATCAACTACGAGTAAGATGTACTCGAAGTTATTAGATCTTGGAAAGGGACCCATAAAATCAATTCCTAAGATGTCAAAGATTTCGCACACGATGATTGGATTCAAGGGCATCATGTCGCATGGGCCCATGTTGCCGAGGGTCTGACAATGGGCACATGCCCTACAATAGGATTGCATGCCTTTGAGCATTGTGGGCCAATTGAACCCACACTGGAGGATCTTTGCTATGGTTTTACACCCAAAGTAATGGCCACCGCAAGCCTGGTCATGACAGAATGAGATGACATCATTGACCACATTGTCGAGAATGCATCATCGGATCACTTGGCCATTACCGACGTGAAAGAGATGTGGATCTTCCCAGACATAGTACTTGGCATCGGAAATCAGCTTGTCCCACTGGGAGGTCGCCTAATCTGGCAGGACTTGCCCCGTAACCAAGCAGTTCATGATATCTATAAAACATGGAAGTTCGTTAATGGCCAAGAGATGCTCAACTGGAAAGTGCTCGGTGATAGGTCTGGATGGGTCAATAACCGAAGAAGGAAGGTGAGACAGATGGTTAGCTACCACATTCTGCTTTCCCTCCTTGTCATAAATTTCAGGATCAAATTCTTTCAGTAGCAGGATCCAACAGATTAATCTAGGCTTTGTATCCTTCTTCGTGAGTAAGTGGCTCACTGCAGTGTGATCCGAGTAAATGATGTCATGGGATCCTAGGAGGTATGATCTAAATTTCTCTAAACCAAATACTACAGCCAGCAACTCTTTCTTTGTAATCATGTAATTATGCTAAGACTCGTCCAGTGTCATGCTGGTGTAATATATAACCACCGATTTCCTGTCGATTTTCTAACCTAACACCTCTCCTATTGCATAGTTAGATGCATCACCCATGATCTTGAAGGGTTGAGACCAGTCAGGAGGTTGCAGGATTGGTGCTTGGGTGACTGGGTCACGTAGGACTTCAAACATGTGAATGTACCTACTCATCATCTTGAAAGACGTGTCCTTCGAGAGAAGATTTGCTAAGGGGTGCACGATTTTGAAAAAATCATATATGAATTGGTGGAAGAATCTAACATGGCTCAAAAATAATCTGATGTCTTTGACCGAGGTAGGCATTGGTAATTTGAAAATTAGATTTACCTTAGCTCAGTCAACTTGGTTATCTCCTTTGGAGACAAGATGTCCAAGCATGATGCCCTCAAGAACCATGAAATGGCTCTTTTCCCAAGAGACAACCAGGTTCACTTCGATGCATCTTTGAAGGATCTGAACCAAATGCAGGAGGCAATCATCAAAAGATTCACCAAAAACCAAGAAGTCATCCATGAAGACCTCAAGGTCTTTACCTACCATATTGGAGAATATGGATAGCTTGCACCGCTGAAAGGTGGCAGGTGCATTGCAAAGCCAAAATGGCACCCTGCGGAACACTTACGTATTGGAGGGGTAGGCAAAGATGGTCTTCTCTTGATCTTCGGGATGGATTACCACCTAATTATATCCAGAGTACCCATCCAGGAAATAGAAAATTGATTTCTCGCCAGTTTTTCGAGAATCTGATCAATGAACGGGAGCAGGAAATGATTTTTCTTTGTGGAGGCATTCAATCTCCAGTAGTCTGTGTAGACTCTCCATGAATTCGCAATACGTGTTGAGATGGTCTCTCTAGATTTGTTCGTAGTCACAGTGAGCCCTACCTTCTTAGGCACAACCTGGATAGGGCTTACCCAGCTGCTGTCGGAGATTGGGTATATGATTCTAGCATCTACCCACTTAATGATCTCGTTCTTCACGACCTCTTGAAGATTTAGATTCAGTCATTTCTTGAGATAGTCGTGAGCCCTCTTCGGTGTAAATATGATGTGTGCAGAAAAAGGGGCTTATTCTAGTAAGGTCATCTAGAGTCCATCTGATGGCTCTTAGATGCTACTGGAGGACAAAAATTAGCTTTGTTTCCTGATAAGGAGAAAGTCGGGAATTGATGACCATAGGAAACATTTGATTGGAACCCAAAAAGATGTACTTCAGAAGATCTGGGAGGCATTTCAATTCCAGTACTGGGTTATCAACAGCGAGTGGGGGTTTAGGATGGGCCTCATAAGATAAGGTGGAAGCTATGGGTATGTCTGGATCAATTCTGTGCTTCTCTATTTGTTGGTTAGGTTCTTGTGGTTGAGGATTAGGGATAATGGGGTCTTCCTCTGTAATCGATTCCTCGACCAAAGAACTTATGTCGCATACTTCTTCGATCGCCCCACAGTTTATTCCCTTTTGGGCCTTAAAGATATCAATATGTAACATCCTATTCCTGAATTTTAACTTGATTTGGCCCTCTTCACAATTAATATTTGCCCTAGCAGTGGTCAGGATTGGTCTCGCTAAGATGATCGGTGTGTCTCTCAGATTTTCAGAAGTATCCATATTTAAAACAATGAAGCCTACTGGAAAGTAGAAATCTTGAATCCTAACTGGAATATCCTCAAGAACTTCTCTTGGTGACTTGATTGATCTATCTGCTAGCTGCAAGGTCACCTTAGTCAGTTTGAGCCTAATTTCCTAGAAAACATCTGGTGGGGATGTAGGGATGAGGTTTATGGAGGCTCCTAAATCTAATAAAGATCTCTATGTTGCCGATCTTACAGGAGATCAAAGTGGTGCCAAGATCTTTCACTTTCTATGGGAGTTACTCTGGATGATTGAGTTGGCTTGTTCAGATAATACGATTGGACTCCCTTCTTTGTTTCGCGACTTACAGTTCGGTGTACATAAGTCCTTCAGAAATCGCATGTAAGCAGGTATGTCGTGGATCGCATCCATCAAGGGGATGTTTTATTCGGACTTGCATAAAGAGCTTGACCAAGACTTCCTCAAGTGCCACATATTTGGGTTTCCTCTTTCCTTTTGTCAAGGCCTTGGTAAATGGAACCTCTATGTGTTCCTCTAGGATTGGTTCAGGCTTTGGATCTGTGATAAGGGTGTTCTGGCTAACCATCCAAAGATTAGGCTTTGAACTACCAAGCTTAGAGTGGCTAGGACAAGGTGGATTCTGAGTTGATTTTCCACTATGGGTGGTGACAACATTAAGGCCTGCCTGGTTTTGGTTCAAAGTTGGCAAAAGAGGTGGTTGCTGCTGATATCCCGAATACGATGTGGAAGCCTCCATCCCGTCGGGTGATGGAGCAGAAGGGGACTGACAAACATAGTGCGCTTGGTCATGATTCGAGTTCATAATGCACCTCTGGTTCAGCACATTGTTCAGATTCGATAGAGGTTGGGAGGGAAGTGCACCAGGCTGGCGAGACCTAGTGATCTGTGCGAGCTGATTTTGAAACTCTGTGATCTCATCATCATGTTATTTCTGCATGGTCGCATTGGTCTTTTGAATGTTAGCTAGGTTTGTAAAATTAGATTCATTTGATCTTCCTTGACGGTCCAGATTGGTAATTCGGGTTGGGCCCAGGTTGAGTAGGCTAATATGGGTGTTGAGCCTACAATTGGGGCAGAAATTACAGTCTCGTGTTGTGGTTATTTCTTGACCACACGAAGTTTGGATGATTGAGCCATCCAGGGTTTTAGGTATTGGAGAGTGGGTCATTCTGGATGGTATGGATATCCTCACAAGTCTGAGGAACTCCAGAGAAGTCAGAGTACGAGGGTTCAGAGTTCCCTCAACTAGAGTTGGCAGGTTCAGAGTTTCCTCCGAAACTGGGGTCAAATCGGGGTGGATATGGGTCCATTCCCTAATAAGAGTGGTGGTGAATGTTATGCACAGCCTCCCTACTTGAGGGCGATTGAGTTTTGTTGATGTCGCAAAATGTAGATATAAGTAGAAAACATGTCGTAGTATAGCGCAAATCACAACTCCAAGGAAAATTAATAATGAGACAGTGAGTCTCAGTCGATCTTAAGGAGGTAAATAATAGTGAAATTGATTCTTAGTTTTTTTTTACCTTTCTTAGCTTCAAATTGTACGCTGGTTTTGAGTCTGCTAATGTATGTTTCGCCAGTTGCATTGTTAACCCTAACTATGTGTGCATGCGTTAGATAAACAATAAATGTGAAAGTGTGTCTGCTAGTGCACAAAATTCTCACTTCACGATGGCTGTTAATAGAAAATGCAGCAATCGCAAGATCGTTATTATTTTCAGGAACCAACATGTTTGTTGCAATATATATATCTTATGCAGCAAGCAACTGTTGATTTTTATTTCTCCAAAAATATTGTCATTATAATGATTCTAGAAGAAAGCTTGTACATGGAAATTGTAATACTAATTCTAGCTAATATAAAGGATATGCATTAATGGATCTAGGGAAGACTATGCATGCATTCTTAGGGAGAGTATTACTGATGGAAACACCATCATGAGCCATAACTATCTCAATTTGATCTGACTAAGTCATTAAATGCTCTTACGTAATCATCAGAAGGGCATAATTCATTGCAAATCCTTTTAGAGAGAAATACAAGAAGCCAAGGTTAAAAATGCAATTTTACCATCATATCTTTAATGTAGAACAATCACAGGTTCTCTTAGAGGCGGAACAAAGGTCAAATGGTATTAAGAGTCTAATAAGTGGGATAGAACAGACAGAAAAGGATTTTCATGCGTTACAGGAATTAATGGACATCTGAAAGCTTAAAAGCAGACCTACTTAATCTACTGAGGTTCTGGTTATGATAAAATTCACCTAAACCCTCTAAAATTCATAGAAAATTATTCTCTACGGTTTGGTACCTTTAATTTGACCATCAAAACTCTTCTTGACCCAAAACAGAATCACAAACAGACATTTGCCATAATTTGAGATTTTGTATAAATTACCTAGTCAAACTAGGTCAAAACCAAAATCCAACTTCACCATTGAATTCCATACATCCAAATTAGATTTGTACCAAAATTTGGGCTCAATCTGAGGTCATGACCTAGTTTCCAATTTGGTCCTGTCTGATTCTTTTATCTCACAAACATGCCGTTAACTTTCAAAATCCTTGCAAATAGCCCCCAAACTTTATCTTCTTCTTCACAAAAGGGTCCTTACTACCATGAAATCCTATTCCTACAAGTTCGGTGACCTTTGATTGAAGAGAACTTCTTTTCTGATCAATCAATCCCTTTCAAAATTGGAAGGGAGATTTCTTAAGGAGTCCTCTTTCTATTGCACCCATCCATGAGGCCCAAAACCTTTCCAATCTCTCATGCAAATGCATGAGAGATTCGGGTATCAAAGAGTTTCCAAACACCAGTGAGCTTTCCTAGCAAGCTTCCCAAGCTCTAAACTCCATCTAGAGCCTTTTCAAAGGACCTCCATTGCGCATTTTCTCAGCTAGGTTTTGGCTAGAAACCTCTTCAAATCCGTACCTCTGGCCTCCTCTAACGTACGCTCCGGTGGCCTTCTCGACCCCCTTCCTTCGCACCTGCAATGGCCAAATTGAAAGCATAGCGACCTTCCCCATCTTTCTTCATGCCTCGCCGATCACAGCAGGTGCCATCTTCCCCTCTCTTCATCACTGTCCCCCTCATAGAGGGTTCATCTTCCCCACATTAGGCAATCACACCAGCATGGGAATCTCCCTTATTTCATCCCTAATTTAGGTCCACTCTCTCTCTCTCTCCCTTTAGGTTCTACCTATACTTTTTCCCCTTCCTTTCGACCATCATTCATGTCGTTCACCCTCCATCTTCCCCATGACCGGCCAAGATCCGACGAGGCCTCCACAGCTCCACAAGCCACTGTTTGCCTACCCATGACTCCCATAAGCACCACTGTGCTCCACAGACCAAAACCCCTCAGGAAATTAAGGGGATTGGTCCCTCACTTGCCTCATTGGACACGATCACCTTCACACCACCTACTTGCCTCTGTCTAGCCACCACACACCCCATTTCATCACAGAACCAGTGCCACTACACTCGTCGTGGTCCGGCGATGCTTATGAGCTATTCTAATGTGGCCATGAGGCCGTATTTGTGATTCTCAGGTTTTGTCATCCTCCACCATCGCCGCCACCTTCTCCGACCACATCCACCCTCCTCCGAGCTTGTTCTTCATTGCTGTTACTCCCAGGCCCTGTAGACCACCTTCAGGATCTTTCCCAGGTCCTCAGTCGGAGTCCACAGGAGCAGCAGCTACCTCAATTGAAGGTGCCATCAATGCTGCGCACGCAAAGGAAGGAGTGGGACAATAGTCCCACATCGTAGAGTGACAGACCAACGCACACGCATAAATTGATTTTATTCTACCTGCTTATCGCCTCCTAACACGGAGGGTGAGGTCCTCCACACCCTTCACATGCGCCTCGCCCATGATCTGTTCCCTGCGGGCCTAGTGCTGATCCGACCTGCCTAACCCGCATACTCCTTGCTCACTACCTACTGCTGGTGAGCTTGGTCTCGGGTGCGCTCTACTCGAATATCCGATAACCCAGACCTTGGCCTTGTGAAGGTGAAGAAGAGAAAACCCAGAGAGAGGAAGGAAAGAGAGTGTGGGGGTAGGGGGGTTTTGCTCTCTGTGACACTTAGCCATTGGAGGGATTGCCTCCCACTGTGCATTAAGAAAGAAAACCAAGAGGAGAAGGAAGAAGGCCTTGATAGAAGAGAAAGAAAGAAGGAAGGAGAAGGACTAGAGAAGAAAATGAAAGGGGAAGAGAAGAGTGGTAGAAGAAGCACACAAAGAAGAAGTAAGAAGAAGAGAAGAGTAGAAGCGGAAGGAGAGAAAGAAGAGGAGGCTGAAGAAGAAGCACAGTGCCTTGGTTGATACTGTTGATATATTTGAGTACCTAAGTTTGAATGGTTGATGGCACTTTTGTATTATTTGAACTCAATGCATATATGATTAAATTGAATAGTTGGTGATCTAAGTCACCATTATTTTTGCTTTGAGATTCTTTTTGCCATGCACAATTATTGTTCAACTCATGCTCTACATTGATTATCATTTCTGAGTAATTATTATTCATTTCTTGGTATTATTTGGCTTGAATCTTGTGCTCAATTACATTTTATTTGAGATTAGCGTGTGAATTCCTATTTGCTCCAAGTGAACGACCTCGAACTTCATTTCTGATATTCGAGTTATAAATCTTATCTCTTTTTTGCACGGATTCAACCAATACGGCAATGTTACAATTTTAAAACATGTTTTATAGCAATTAACATTTTTGTGCCGTTGCCGAGAAGCAATGCGCAATTCACTTCTATTCTCTTGCTATAATTTTATATTTTTGAGCGTTAACTTGCCCTATTTGCTTTATTCTGATTTTGCGTGATACTTCATGAGGAGATTTCCACGCAAATCAACCACTCCTTAGCAGGTAACTTCTCTTTTCTTCCTTAATCTACCTTCTAATCTTGGGAAGACAAAAAAGGAAACAATCAATTAGGAATCACCTGCTTATTTTTATAGTAATTATCATTTAAAGGCTAAGTTCCTGATTTGCAAAATTTTCTTTTTCAAATCTGATTGAAGACTGAGACAATTCTGTTTAGAATTCCCAACCCCAAATTTCCTGTGCCTATTAAGGACTACGCTCAATTTCTAATCATCTTGGATTGCTTACCTTCTTATTTGAGTCCAAGGTGTAACATGTTGAGATCAAATTGGATGCAGAATAGAGCCACTTAGGGTTTCAATTTTAGGGTTTTGGAGTGCTAGTTCACACTTGCCTGTATAAAAGGAAACAAACCCACCTGCATTTGCGTGCTACCCAAGCCCTTGGTTGAAAAGATCTAATCAACAAAAACCCTAATATTAGGCTCTAATTTTACTTGAACTCTAAAATCCTTGGACCTAATAACCTGAGAGTCAATTAGGGTGATTTCTAGGTCTTGACCTAGATCTCATTCTGCCATCTTTAAGGCAGGTCAGTTAAAGTTGGTCTACATTGTAGGCCAACCAACCTCCAAATTAGGTCGTAAGTTGAATTAACTTCTAATCAAGTGAAATCAAAGGCACAAATTAGGACATAAAATTCGTAGACTTAAGGACTTATGTTCGTACGTTCCGGTCTACCTGGACCATCAATGAGAAGGAAGGTCGGGTGGGGGAAATGCTATAACCCATAGGGACGCTCTACCGTGTAGGGGTCTTTGTAGGGCTCTCCCTTCCTGGCTGCCTAAGTAATTCTCGGGTGTGTGAATTTCTGATTTAGAGGTATCATCCACCTCGAAACTACCTTAGTGATCTAGAAATCTTTGTGTGCCTTGATTGGGTCAAAAATTCACATCCAGTCCCTCATCCTTCTATTTAGAACACATACACTGATCATCTTAGGGATTTCTTTCAAGATCTAATCAGCTTCAAATTTAATCTTGAGTCTTGAATCTACATCTTGATTCCACCATTTGATACAAAAATGCAACCTAACATGTTAGTAGACCCATTTGAGGATATATAGGTTAATGTGTCAAACACAAGAACACTCATTTCAGAACAAGCACAGCTGATTTTGACACAACTAGAAATGGGGTAACTTGGGATGTTCTCATGCCAAAATACCTGGAAATTGAGAGATGGCATAATGGTGAGTATATGTTGTGTAGATTTGAGCCATCACTATGGAAAATACACCGAGATGACATTGAAAAAAGAGACAAAATAATGTAGATGTTGAAACATGTTATCAATCATAGGCATCAATACACCCTTGCAACAACTTGGATTAACCAGCAAAATCTCCAAAATCCCAGTTTTGATAATCAAGCTTATTACAGACCCCCAACCCAGAGGAATTCCAATTCAAATTTCATAGCAATCGACATACCTGATATTGAAATGGGTGGGGAAGATCCGATTACAGGTGATATAATTACGAGCCAACCCTACCATGCCCAAATGTTCCAAACACCTGTGATACCAAGATTGAATCTGAACCTCTCGAGGGTGTAAATTCCATCCCTTATTCTGATAAGGTGACTCTTGAGAGCAATTCTGGCATCCCTATAGAGCCCAATCTACATCCTAATGATCCAACCTACACCCTTAACCTAGAATCTGGATTTAAGCCTTATTGGGATGATTATGAGGCCCCGTGCAAAACAAATCAGATTTTGAATCTGGATTATGATTCAGGACCTATATTTGATGAGTACACCTCTCCAAACACCTCAGAGATACAAAGTGATTTTTCGGAAGTCACGTTAATCTATGATACAGAAACTGAGGAGTTGGAAGAGTTGGGATTTGATTAGGTCTTCCCTACAAGCCAAGAACCTGAGCCCATGCCGAAGAGGGACACCTTTTTATGATCGGAAACTGAAACTAGGTTAGTTCCAAGTTAGGTTGCTGAGTCTATATCTTTTGAATTATTCTGTGGTGGAACCTCTGATTCGGAATCAAATTCAGGACATGATTCTTGCAAGTTCTCTGACAATTTTAAATCTTACTATGATATCGAAGAACTGTTGTTTCTTGATGATTACAAGCCCATCAAGCCAATCTACGACCCCAGCATCCACAACCCATCTTTTGATTCTGACACTCAGGTAAATAATTTGAAAGAAAGCACCTCTTCTACATATGCAGAACCATCCCAAAATCGTTTTCAACCTCAACCCGCTACCGAACTCAATTTCTACTTTGATTCTCCTCTCAATGAGCTGGTTACAGATGATTCTCCTCCGCATTCCAATCAGGTTTCTTTCATTGATCAGACTACAAATCACGCCACATCCTTCTTTGATCACTCTCATAAAGTTCCTGCATCCTCCACTGATTCTTTTTCATTTAAGGATCCCCACTCTGATCAGGCTGATCCGATTCAGCCAAACCCTAGCTATACACTTCCACATCCTTTTGAGCTCCACAACATCCGGTGGGTACCACATCTTTTAATCCACATCTATCAACCCACTAGATTAATTGGGTTTGGGTTGTATCATCAGCCTGTTGACTTGAACAAGGACCTGGTTGGACCAACTAGGCTTTCGATCAAGGTACTTGTTCTACAAAATTCATCTGATTTCACCACTCCATGACCATTTTCTACTCGGCTGAAGGCATTGAATTTAGCCCTTAACGGGAGGCAACCTGTCATTCCAAAAACCCAAGATCCTTCGGATTATCCTTTTATACTTCACATCTATTGCACTCTGAGTTCAGTTTTAAAATAGGCAACTCCACCTCTGGTAATCATATCAGAGTTTGAAATCATCCACAACAGTCATTTCAATCCATTCACCCACCCGATAATCCTTTTTTAAATCTTGAACAAAAAAAAAAAAAATTTCATACCTCCATTTAAAATGACATTGAAAAACTTAGGCATAGCGGGGTGTTAAAGTGCAAACATACAAAATTCAAAGTTCGGAAGGGTTCTCACAAAAAAATACATATTCCAAAAATCCAAAAAAATAGAAAATTGAAAAAGAACAAAAAAAATGGAGAAGGGAGGAAATTTTGAAATTTAATTGCACATCATTCCTTGAGGAGGAAAAGAGAGGAGATTTTGAAATGTCAAAACAGAGCAACAATTTGAAATAAAAAAAAGAGTTAGTCATTAGTAAAAGATTATGGAATCTATTTAATGTCTTGACCAAATCAAAAGAAAGAAATAAAAGACAAAAAAAAAGTACTAAGAGGCACAATGGTTGGTATGAATGCTGATCTTAGGCCTCTTGGGCTTGTGTTCAGGCTTAAAAATTCATGTATCTATTAAGATCTGGATAGTCCTCTAGAGGTTGAGGAAAATGTGAATCTTAAGTATTAGGTCTAAGTCTTAGGGATTATTTGACGTCGTCAACTAACCTATAGTTTCCGGGACTCAGTAACCTAAGGACCCTAATCCACACACAGTCTGGTTCAGTGCTTCTAATTATCAAAATCACGCAAATGCGTTAAATCTATTCTAAAAAGCTACCTAGATTAGGAGCGACTCATCAACACAAGTTGATTTGGACGAGTTCTCGGCATGGAGAGGCAAGGCATTCCCCTCGGATGAGTTCTCCTAGGATATCTAAATATCCTACTAGGGGCATGTAAGAACTTTGTGCTAATTCAGGTGCCATGGGCAGGATTATCCTAAAATGTCGATTGCCAGGGCTTGAATTTAGCTACAGAACACCATGGGTGGCACTATCTCAAAGCGTCGAAAGCAAGGGTTCTGGGGGCTGCCATGGGTGGTGCTATCTCGAAGTGTCGAAAGCTAGGGACCTTGCGAGGATTGATGGTGGGAGCAAGGAATCTGATACAAATGATGTTGTAAAGCCAATCTGAAGTTAGAAATAAAGAAAGAAAGGGGAGAGAAAACTGTCCAAAAATAGAAAAATCTTCTATCTCTCTCTTACAAAAAACGCATTGCAAATGGAACTGGGACTTAACATGTTTTAAGCACAGGTGCTTTAACTGTGGAGATCAACAAACCTTAGGTTAGTTCCTTTGGGCCTTAGAAACCTTTGAGCTAGACTGAGGCTAGAGCTGGTCAGGTCTGGATCTTGGTTGATACCTGAGTACCTCTAGGCCTACTATTGGCATTCTGACCTAATCTACAAAGAAAGCATACATTAGAAATATGAGCATAAAAAGGCTTGGCCTCAAATTTTAGTTAATTCCATAAGGTTTTGCTAAGGGACTAGCAAAAGCTAGGCATGGGGTTATGATGGAAACACCATAATGAGCCATAACTGGCACAATTTGATCTGATTAAGTCATTAAATGCTCCTACATAACCATCAGAAGGCCATAATTCATTGCAAATCCTTATAGAGAGAAATACAAGAAACCAAGGTTAAAACTATAATTTTACCATCATATCTTGAATGCAAAACAATCATGGGTTCTCTCAGGGATGAAACAAAGGTCAAATGGTCATAAGAGTCTAATAAGTGGGTTAGAATAGATAGAAAAGTGTTTTCATGCATTACAGGAATTAATGGACATCTGAAACCCTAAAAATAAACTTTCTTAATCTACTGAGGTTTTGATCAGGATAAATTTCACCTAAACCCTCTAAAATTCATAGAAAAATATTCTCAAGAGCTTGGTACCTTCAATTTGACCATCAGAACCCATCTTGACCCAAAACAGAACCACAGATAGACATTTGCCGTAATTTAAGTTTTTTCATAAATTGCTCAGCTAAACTAGGTAGAAACCAAAATCCAACTTCACCATTGAATTCCTTAGGTCCAAATTAGGTTTGTACCGAAATTTAGGCCTAATATGAGATCATCTTGACCTAGTTTGCAATTTGGTCTTGTCTGATTCTTTTATCTCACACACATGCCGTTAACTTTCAAAATCCTTGCAAATAGCCCCCCAGCTTTGTCGTCTTCTTCGCAAAAGGTCCTTTCTGCCATGAAATCCTATTCCTACAACTCCGATGACCTTTGATTGTAGAGAACTTCTCTGATCAATCAATACATTCCAAAATTGGATGAGAGATTCCTTGAGGACTCCTCTTTCTATTGCACCCATCCATGAGACCCAAAACATTCCCAATCTCTCATGCAAACGCATGAGAGATTCGGGTACCAAAGAGTTTCCAAACTCTGATGAGCTTTCCTAGATTGGGAAGCTTGCTTCCCAAGCTATAAACTCCATCTAGAGCCCTATAAAAGGACCTCCATGGCATTGCGCATTTTCTCAGCTAGGTTTTGGCCAAAATCCTCTTCAAATCCCTACCTCCGATGGCCTTCTCAACCCCCTTCCTCTATGCCTCTAACAACCAAATTGAAAATGCAATGACCTTCCCATCTTCCACCGTGCCTCGTCGGTCACAGCAGGTGCCAACTTCCCCTCTCTTCACCGCAGTTGATGAGTCCATTTTAATGGACTATTGTTACGCCTAAGTTAACTTTAATCTTACCTTTAGGTTTGTTAATAACTAAATTAAGTTATAGAATGTTTGCATGCATCATTATTTAAGTTTACATCGATTTTATTGCATTCTATAACTTAACATGTAATGACTTTATGTTTTGTTGCAGGAATGATATTGGAAAAGAACAAGGAGGTGGGGATAAATTTCCCCAACAAACGGCCAGCTCAACACCTTCCTCATCCTTAGGTCAGGATCAACACCTCCCTCAACAAATGAAAGCACTCGCCGGCCAAAATTAGTAAATGGATTTGAAAATCCCTTAACTCACGAGAGGAGAGGAGATAAAAAGGCTTGGCAATGGGTCGCATCTTCATCTTCTTCCTCCCCCTAGGGGGATATCCTTCTTCTCCACCTTTCCCACTGTGGAGAGAGCATGCACTGTGGAGAACGAGCGGTGAATGCACTTGCATTATCCACATCCAAGCCTTCCAGCCTGCACCGCACACCATCACCCTCCTACCCTTACTGCAGGCGCTGTGCCGACACTTGCATGCACCCTTCCACTACCTGTCCACTGCGTGTGTCCCTTGCAACCGCACCAAGCCCCTCCGTTGCACAAGCTCCTATAGGCAGTAGCGCACCTCATGCCAAGCCTTCCACCGCCCGCACTTGTGCCCTTTGCAGGCGCAACCATACAGCGCCCTTGCATGCCCTCTGCAGGTGCAGCCCCACCGCGCTCTCGCTGCACCATCCACTCCACTGCAGGCGCCGCACCCACCCCCGCTCTACCACCAAGCGCCCTCCACCGCTACTTCCAATAATCCTGCAGGCATTGTACCCACGACCAACGCCTGCAGGCACCCACTGCCCCTACTCGCCATCACACCATAGTGCCAAGCCTTCCACCTCCCACACCCGCACCCTCTACAGGCACAACCCTCTCCACTGTAGGCGCACCCCAACAGGCGCGCCCCCTCCAGCACCCCTGTGCCTTCTACCTCAGTGCCCCACCGCGCCCTGCAAGACTGCCCGCAGGCTCCCCAATGCTGCACCAGCACCTGCAGGTAGCAGCAAGCCAGCAACCATCCCTGCAAGCACTCGCCTTGCATGCCTTGCGCTCGCGCGTGCCCAGCATGCAACCATGCTGGTCGCAGTAGCAACGCCATCCTCTTCACGCACGGCCTCCTCCTCCAACAGGCCGGCGGCCATTCCCCTCCGCCCAGCCGCCGCGTCACCGCCGTTGCATAGCCCTCATCGAGGCGCACCTCCCCGTCGACTCTCGCCGCCAACCGTGTACGGCCGCCCACGCGAGGAAGAGAGAGGAGAAATCCTCTGTTTTCTTCTCAATTAATATTTACATTCAATGCCATTGCCAATTATATATTCATATTTTATTTAGGCCACATTGCGTTGATACACTTATGGTTTCCTGAAATTACTTCGCTTGTGTTATGAGCATGATTTAACCTTGAATTTCAAATCAGAATTGCATGCAAGTTGAATTTATATGATATGACATTGTACATGCATCATATGCATATTTTTGGAGCTTAATTCCTGACATGAAAATTGCATACTAACCCTGAACTTTTAAAGATATTACAACCTCCATTTAAAATAGCATATTCCTCGCATTAAAGTTGCAAAAGTGTCTACGAACATTATATTCGTCTTCTCGTGAATTTATTGGTCTATTCCTCCCTGTGGATATGACATCTTTACTGTGGTTAAAATTGATATTTAGTTTTGATTGAGAGATTTTTCACCACATTAAACACAACGACACATCATTCTATTGCTGTCATAATTAAGCAAAAATCTCTCCGTCAAAATGGCGCCGTTGCCAGGGATGCAACAGATGCAATAGATTCACTTCATTATTTTTTAATATTCTGAGTTGCACAGTTATCTGACCATATTTTTATTGTGCGAGGAATCTGACGGGGCGACAGACGTAGCAGAGCGACGACATTGGCCCTGAACTACGGCACGATCGAGACGATCTTTTTGGTGGACCTTGACGCCACCTGGAAGCCAGCAACATGAACACGTGGGCCTTGATCCCACACACATAGGCTTACGGAGGAGCCTATTTTTGATTTAGTCAGTAGAGCTTAGTTAGATTTAGTTTAGATAGACATTAGAATTTAATTTATGTCTTTTTGGATCCTTTCGGGTATTTTTGCGAACGTGTTCCCAGTGACTCTTGATTTCTTCTTATTCTTGTATGCGGGAGCGTATTTCCAGGAGCGTGTTCCCATTTATTTAGATTATACGATTATTTGAATTCTTTCAACTGCATTTCGATTAGTTAGTTAGATTAGGTCTGTTTGTTTATTATTATTATTATTGAAAAAAAATATATACTTGAATTGCCTGGTAGAAGCTGCATATCTATAGGACGACCATCTAGGACTGAATGGGAAGCATCAAGTTTAGTTTTACTGCATTGCATACATTATTGCACGAAGAAAGCTGGAGTAAGGTATGTCTTCTCTTAAGCATCAATTACCTGTCATGTATCTGCATTGAACTTAAATCTAAGACCACTAAAGTGCTTGAATCAAATTAATTCAATGGTCACTTTAAAAATTGGGACCGCTAAGAGGTTGGACCTTAAAATCTGACCTAAAATTGTGTGCAAAAGGAACTTGTTTGCAAAATTTCAAAACTCAAAACATGATCGTATATTTGCACACCTGAGACACTGTGCACCTCACACATAAGGTCACTAGATAAATTTCTTCCTCTCCTCTTTTGCACCACAAGGGAAGTTAGTCAGAAATCAACAAGCCTATCCACCAAGTTACTTCGGTTCCTCGTGTGTGGGCTCGATTCGAGACTTCCATCCCTTGCGAGTAGGTTATAGGCACCAGCGAAGGTTGGCCTAGGAAGCGTAATTTTTTGCAAAACTTGTTTAGCCACTAACTGAACATTTAATTCTAAGACCTACAATCTGCTTAAAATAGGTCCCACTGAATTTGCATTTGCTTTGACAATAAAACTCTCTAGGAAGTTTCTGCTTGTATTCTGAATTCTTCAAAATCCTGAGTTAAAACTGTTTTTCTTAAAGAAATGGATCACCCTTACTTCTATCATTTAGATTATCAGAGTCAATACCTCCCATCTTTTAACCAGGATCCCATGCCCCGAGCATATCCATCCTTTGATGGGTACATTGACAATTCATGGGATATTCATATCATTATCCTAGGAGTACTGGCCTAATAACTCCCACTTTTGAGCAGAGCCTAGGAGTGGGATTTTCCAACCCTGAAATCCCTACTTCTATGCAAACACCCAACCCTCCCACCCTTCTTCATTTTCTCTATCGAGGTTGGACCGATACCCCTAGGCAACCAGAGCCTGAAATTGACTATCCTCCCCAACTTGATAATAGTAGCCTCTCCTCTTTTACGATAGAAATGCAAAAACAACAAAAGGAAATGATGTAAGCTTTGGGAGAGATGTTGAGGAATAGTTAACAGTTAAATGAAGAAATAAGATAGCTTAGCTACAAGCTTCCCAATAATCCTGATCCCTACCCATACGACCATGATCATGAAAATAATTCTGAGGAACCCAATGACAACAGGGATCTAGTTTTATGTAGCTATCACTTAGACTCCCATTGAAACACGGCCACTAGAGGAGAACGATCATAGTGATTATCCACCCGAGCTATATTGGAGTCAAAAGCAAGGGAAGATGGTACCTCTTGAGAACCTTGACCCCAATGACAGTATTGTTCTTACCTCTACCAACCTGGGTCAAGGTTGTATTATACCTATCACTTCCCCTATTAATTATTTGGTGGAATCCCATTCTACCCTTAGTGAGCCTACTCCTGACCGTCCACTTAGGGAATCAACACCTACCATTCAGCATCCTGAGGATTTAAATGCACCCAATGAAGGTGACCCTAAGGGAATGGAAGATGAATTAGATCAATTTGGTCTCAGGGATATGAAGAGTCTATTTTAGAGGATGAGGATGCCCCAATAGAGGAAAATCTGGAGTGAATCATAAGGGAATTATTTATTATTTGAGGATTTACCTCCAGAGAATATAAATAATATGGTGAAATCCAGATTCCTCCCTTCTTTTGAGGAGTTGATAATAGAGGAGGACAAACAAAATAGTGAGAAGAATAACGAATTCAGTGATATAGGCTTGCTCCAAAACATTACGACTAATCCTCCTTTAAGAATAATTAAGGATACTGATCCAACTCCTAATGAATCACATATACACCCTGACAAAAATTTGAGTGAACCAAACGAATCTGAGGATGAGCTTAATGAGAATGATTCCGATATTTTGACACTGCCATCAAAGAGTTGTAATTTGGAGTCTACCCTTGATTCAAATATGACTCCGATCATTAATTCTAGGCAGGGTAACCTAAAGTTGTCTACAACTGTTAGGGAGTATACACAATCTAAATCATTGTTGGAATTGGACCTGACATCGACTAAGCCCTCATTGGACTTAACCATTACCTTCCAATACTACAAAAAACCTTTTACTTCCTAACTGATCCTTGGCTCAGATCTCTGCTCACGTATATTCTTTCTGGAGAACATATTAGGCCAGTACATCCTCGGGTAGAATGGCGAGTGTGGATCGATACTTGTACTTTTACTCCCGCCATTCAAGGGTTTCAAATATTAATGTTTATATCTTTTAAAACCCATCCTATTTTGGAGGATCCTTGTTATCCTCCACTTATTCCATTTTAGGAGGCCTCTTTTCATATTCCCTTTCTTATTCCTAGACCTCCCCAAGTAGCTAACGAGGTTTTCTACTTTCATACTTTCTGGCTAGAATTTGGGATTACGTTGCATCATCAGCTTGCCAACAACTATGGCTACCTGATTTCTAGGCCCGCGTTGTTATGCATATTTTTAGGGCCTAACTTTTCTATCTGGAACCAGAGTTACAGGTTCCTTCTAAGTCTAGCTGCTGATAGAAAATGTAGTACTTGTTGGGAGGCAACCCAGCATTCTGAATAACACCGTTGTCAGGTAATTTCTTTCCTTTCTCCCCCTATTTTAATTTTACAATGAGGACATTGTAGGATTTAGGCATGGGGGGTGCATTTTGCATTTTAGGAAGTATTCATGCATTTAGGTTAGCATATAAAAGAAAATTCCCTTTTCTTGAGCTGAATGGGTTAGTCCCTAGCAGAATGCCCTTGTCATCAAAGGTTTTTCTTCCTGAATTATTTCTTAAGTTTAGAATTCAGTACATTTATTTCACGTGCACATAGACTGGGTTATGGATCCTTGAAGAAAACCAATAAACATTTGTGGTCTACTGAACCCTTGGATAGTTAATAGGGAGTCAGGCATACTATCTTCTAATAGATCCACCCCATATTTGTGAGATGAAAGTAGAGAGATTACTGGTGCACTAAGTCTAATGCAAGGACTCTTAAAATTTGGATAATTAGATGATGATACTTCAAAGTTAGGCACAGTTTTCACTCTCTGTTCCTGTGAGCGTACTTTGTGTGAATTCTTGAGAGTCACCAAATAAGGCAGATACATAGAGATGGAGTCTTAATAAAGCTATGACTATGGTGGATGCTTACGACAGTCCTTCATAGAGTCCTCAGCTGAAGGAGGGTAATAGTGTCAAAGGTTTGAAATATGCCTGTCCTATCCATTCCTTCCCGATGCCGAGAATAGGCACTTCCACCAAATATGCCACACAATATCCTCTTGACCATCATCATCCCTAATAATGCCTTATAAATAAAAGTCTGTATCGTGTTGTGTTGATTAATAAAGAAAGAAAAAGAAAAAGAAAAAGAAAGAGAATAAGAAACAAAAAAAAGGTGCAAAAAAAAGAAAGAGAAAAGAGAGAGAAAAGAAAAAGAAAAGAGTCTAGGGTTATAATTTTATCATTGTAACATTATTTCTGAGGCAACAAAAACACTTACACGTTCCACCAAATATGACCCATACCTACCTTTCAGTATTTCTGATCTCTCGATACTGGTTGAGGACTCTAACTTAGTTGTAGAATTATTAGGACTTTAATTGAAGTGTGGATGCCTTGTGAGGCCACCAAACAAAGAGTACAATTACTGAATCTGTTGAGATTTGTGATCTCAAAAAGAAAGAAAAGAGTGAGCGCCCAGGAACATCAAGAGAGCACATTTGTTTAGTCTCTCTCTGAGTTGACTTGTCTAATAGTCTAGAGATCTAGAGTCTGTAGTAGTAGACTACATGTAGCACCAGATGAGTGTGCCACCAAATACAAATACATTCAACTCAATATTTCCTACCTAATCCAAACGTCGGTGTCAAATTATAGATTATCTTCTGCTTTATCTCCGAGGGAAGTAGTTGCCTATCTCGAAAGCAATATTTACCAAGGGTGAAGTGCGAACTCCCAATCCGAATTGCTTTTTTACTTTGATCTGTTACTTAGGCTATTATCACGTCACATTTGTCTGGATCTCTAAAGTTTTGAAATAAGAAAAGAGGAAATCTTCTGATTACTTCTATTATTTTTCATTTTTTTTGCTAGGGACTAACAAATCTTAGGCATGGGGGTATTCGATGAGTCCATTTTAATGGACTATTGTTATGCTAAATTTAACTTTAATCTTACCTTTTAGGTTTGTTAATAACTACATTAAGTTATAGAATGTTTGCATGCATCATTATTAAATTTACATCTATTTTATCACATTCTATAACTTAATATGTAATGATTTTATGTTTTGTTGTAGGAATGATATTGGAAAGGAACAAGGAGGGGGGATAAATTTCCCCAACGAACGGCCGGCTCAACACCTTCTTCATCCTCAGGCTGCGATCATCACCTCCCTCAACAAATGAAAATAGTCGCCGGCCAAAATTAGTAAAGGGATTTGAAAATCCCTTAACTCACGAGAGGAGAGGAGATAAAAAGGCTTGGCAAAGGGTCGCATCTTCATCTTCATCTTCTTCCTCCCCCAGGGGGGATATCCTTCTTCTCCACCTTCCCCACCGTGGAGAGAGCATGCACTGTGGAGGAGTGCACGGTGAACGCCCTTGCATTACCCACAGCCAAGGCTTCTAGCCTGCACCACACACCATCTCCTTCCTGCCCTTACCACAGGTGTTGCGCCTGCACTTGCATGCACCCTCCCACTGCCTGTCCACTGCATGCACGTCCTTGCAGGAGCACCAAGCCCCTCCGCTACACCAGCACCTACAGGTAGTAGCACGCCTTATGCCAAGCCTTCCACCATCCGCACCCACGCCCTCTACAAGCCAAGCCCCACAGTGCCCTTGCACACCCTCTGCAGGTGCAACCCCACCGCGCTCTCGCCGCACCATCCTCTCCACTGCAGGCATCGCACCCACCCCTTCTCTACCATAAGTGCCCTCCACCGCTACTGCCAAGCATCCTATAGGCACTTCAGTGGCGACAAACGCCCGCAGGAGCTCACCGCCCTTGCGCGCCATCACGCCACAGTGCTAAGCCTTCCACTACCTACACCCGCGCCCTCTACAGGCGTAGCCCTCTCCACTGCAGGTGCACCCCCATAAATGCGCCCCCTCCAGTGCCCTTGTGCCTTCTTGCCCAACAACCCACCACGCCCTGCAAGATCGCCCGTAGGCACCCCCGCGCTACACCAGCGCCCGTAGGTAGCAGCAAGCCAGTGACCAGCCCTACAGGCACTCGCCCTACACACCATGTACGCGTGCGTGCCCTACGCACAGCCACGTAGGCCGCAGCATCGACGCCATCCTCTTCACGTTCGGCCTCCTCCTCCAATAGGCCGGTAGCCATTCTCCTCCGCCCGGCCACCGCGTCACTGCCATTGCATAGCCCTCATCGAGGCTCACCTCCCCGTCGACTCTCGTCGCCAACCATGCACAGTTGCCCACGTGAGGAAGAGAGAGGAGAAATCCTCTATTTTCTTCTCAATTAATATTTACATTTAATGCTATTGCCAATTATATATTCATTTTTATTTACGCCACATTGCATTGATACACTTATGGTTTCCTGAAATTACTTCGCCTGTGTTATGAGCATGATTTAACCTTGAATTTGAAATCAGAATTGCATGCAAGTTGAATTTATATGATATGCCATTATACATGCATCATATGCATATTTTTGGAGCTTAATTCCTAACGTTAAAATTGCATAACTAACCCTAAACTTTTAAAGATACTGCAAGCTCCATTTAAAATAGCATATTCCTCACATTAAAGTCGTGAAAGTGTCTGCCAACATTATATTCCTCTTCTCATGAATTTATTGGTCTTTTCGTCCTTATGGATACGACATCCTAACTATGGTTAAAATTGATATTTAGTTTTGATTGAGAGATTTTCCACCACATTAAACACAACGACACATCATTCTATTGCTATCAAAATTAAGCGAAAATCTCTCTGTCAGCCATCCCCTCACGGAGGGTTCATCTTCCCCATGTCTGGCAATACACTGGCATGGGAATCTCCCTTATTTCATCCCTAATTTAGGTCAACTCTCTCTCACTTTCTCTCTTGGTTCTATTTATAATTTTTTCCATTTGTTTAGACCATCGTTTGTGCCGTTCGCCCTCTGTCTTCCCCATGACCGGTCGAGCTTTGGTGTGGCCTCCACAGCTCCATAAGCCACTGTTCACCTCCCCACGACTCCCATAAGCACTACTGTGCTCCACTGACAAAAACCCCTCAAGAAATTTAGGGGATTGTTCCCTCACTCGCCTCACAGGACATGATCACCTCTGCACCACCTTCTTGCCTCTGTCTAGCCACCACACACCCCATTTCGTCATAGAACCACCACCACTACACTTGCCGTGGTTCGGCGACGCTTACAAGCTATTCTAATGTGGCCGTGAGGCCATATTTGTGGTTCTCAAGTTTCGTCGTCCTCTACCATCGCTGCTACCTTCTCCGGCCATATCCGCCCTCCTCCAAGCTTATTATTCATTGCTGTTACTCTCAAGCCCCACAGACCACCTTCAGGATCTTTCCCAGGTCCTCAGTCGAAGTCCACAAGAGCAACAGCTACCTCAATTGAAGGCGCCATCAGTGCTGCTCACGTGAAGGAAGTGTTGGTGCTAAAGCACCACGATCATTTGTTTTGATGATAACAAAACACGTGTTATTTAACATTTGCTATTTGAGTCCTAGATTTCAGGTCAATTGCAAATGTGGACGTGTTTAGACGGAATTCGAGCTCGCATCCAGGACGGATTGGAGGAGCTTGACAGAAAACATAGGAGGTTCGCGTGGAGCGACAGATTGAAGATAGAAGACAAGAAGAATAGGATAGATTCTTTTTAATCCTTTCATGTACTTTTATCTTTATTTTTCTTGCTCTTTATTTTCCTTAGAAATTATGTTAAAGAGCCTCAAAGAACCCTAACAGTAGTCCTAAGAACACCGGCACAACCTTAGGATACTTAGGTTTTCTGTAGAATACTTAGAAAACCAATATAGGGTTCAAACAGCACTTCCAGACGTCTAATTCCCAAATCAGACGTCTGATAATGTATTTTAAGACGTCTGATTGTTGTTTCAGACGTCCGATAACTGTTAGGCTGGAGATAGTAGTTCTGTCTGATGAAATCCGACGTCCAAACCTTAGACCAGACGTCTTAGAAGACGTCTGATGGATTTGCCAGACGTCCAGTTAGTGGACCGTTGGCTGGCTTAGCAGGCACTCAAAGATATGACCGTTAGAGCCTTATCAGACGTCCATAGGACTTTCCAGATGTCTGATAAATGACCGTTTTGCCTCGGCTGACCCAAAATCTCTTCTCAGAGATTTTCTAGCCGTTGCAACATTTGGAAATCAATTCCCACAGTAAAAGTAGGTTTCCAGACGTCCAGACATAGTGCCAGACGTCCTGTATGTCGTCTGATGGACTTGCGTAAAAACCCTGTTTAGATCTGATCCAAGTCAGGGAGAGACCCGCCCAAAATCAGACGTCTGACCTTTTAATCAGACGTCTTATAGTGAACTTCCAGACGTCTGATGCTAGAATTAGACGTCTGATAAGCCTGTCAGAACAATGATTGTTCCTGATTTCGGGCTGATTCACTTGGGCTTTGTTCCCAACGGCTATAGAACCTTTCTTAATCCTTCCAAAGCCTTCCTAAGGCCTCTATAAATAGAGGGGAGCCTTTACACACCTACATACACTAAGAGACACACAAGATACACACCTAGAGAGACCAAGATACACTAAGATCAAGTATTTCCACTCTCTTGTGTCCAAGAAGCTCTTGCTCTCTAAGCTCAAGCTCCATCATCTTGAGAGCATCATTCCCTTCGCGCACTCGCTCTCCCGCCGTTGTCTACGAGAGCGACATTGTGCCGTCGCGTGGCTCACGCACCGCGTCATCGTCGACGCACTCCTTGCAAAGGGGAGTTTCCTAAATCCTATAGAAGCTTAGGTTTATTACTTTGTTGGCTCTATAGGTTTGTTGTTTATTTTACCTTTGTCTTTTGGTTGGGTATTTGCTTTGCGAATTCCCGTCTCCTTCATGGGACAAAATCCTTCTCGTGGAGAGAAGGGGTTGAGGAACGCTACCCTCGTACTTGTAGCGTGGTTGTACTGAGGTTGAATCACCCTTGTTTTAAAGTGATTCATTTAGTGGATTTGATCAACTAGGTTGATCGGAAAATCCTAACTCGAGAGGGTTAGGTGGTGGCTTTCACCCGATTTGGGTTTCCACCTAAAAATTCCTGTGTACATTTTGTGATTACTTATTTTTGTGAGATTGTTTATATTTTCAATTCCGCATTTTTTTGTCACGCTGATCTCACCCCTCCAAGTAGGGAAATTACATTTGGCATCAGAGCAGGTCATGCTGTTTCGGCATAACAACCAGGCAAGAAGATCACATGGAGGGAAGCTGTTCCATAAGCAGGATTTCCGAGGGGCAGTCCACAACCCGTCCGCCGTTCTTCGACGGGAGCAACTACCTCTACTGGAAGTTGCGGATGAAGACGTGGCTTCAAGCCACCGACTTCACAGTCTGGGCCAAGTGCAAGACCCCCTTCGACATCCCAGAGAAACCCGCCGGAGGATACTCGCAGCAGCAGATCCGGGAGCTCTCTCTCAATGCGAAAACAATGAAAGCGCTGTATTGCGTGCTCAGCCCGGTGGAGTTCAACAGAATCTCGCAATGCGCCACCGCATACGAGATCTGGCACACACTCGAGGTAACTCATGAAGGTACCTCTAAGGTAAAAACTTCTAAACTCAATTTACTTTCACAAGAATTTGAGGCTTTTTCTATGAAAACTAACGAAACTTTAAGTGAGATGAACACTAGGTTCACTCTCATAGTAAATAACTTGAAAGCTTTAGGGAAGACTTTCATCAAGGGGTAGCTTCAAGGGAAGCTTCTTCGTTCCCTTGGATCGGAATGGGAACAGAAAGTCACCACCATCCAAGAGGCGAACGAAATGGAGGAGCCAAACATGGAAGATCTCCTAGGCAATCTGATGGCCTACGAGACTAAGTTGAAGCAGAAGAGGAAGGATACACCAGAGCCTAAACTAAAGAAGACTCTCGCCTTCAGAGCCGCGTCGGATAGCGAGGTAAGTTCCGACGATGAAGACTTTAGAATTTTACTTAAAAATTTTTCCAAGTTTTGTAGGGAATTAAAGAAAGAGAAAAAGGAGAAGAAGGAAAGCCCGAGACGTTGCTACCACTGCAACGGGAAAGGGCATCTGCGACCAGAATGCCCTCTTCTCAAAAAGGAGAAGAAGAAGGAAAAGGAGAAGAAATCTAAGAAGAAGGCATTCCAAGCCACTTGGGATGATTCTAGCTTGGAGGAAGAAGAAGAAAAGACCATAGAAGAAGAAATCGCTTGCTTCGGCTTCATGGCCAGAGGAAGCGACAGCGAAAGCGAAAGCGACTCAGACAACGAGGTAAATCTCGATCTTCAAGAAGCTTTTAATGAACTTTTTGAGATTAGTAAATCACTTAGGATAGAAAATAAAAGCATTAAAAAGAACCTTAGTTTTCTTAAAAATGAAAATGATAGGTTAGAAAAACAACTTAAGGACATAGAAGCTAGTCCTAAAAATGATAACCTATTATTAGAAAATCATAACCTCATCAATGAAAATAATAAATTGATTGAGGAAAATGATAGTCGAAAGTTAGAAATCTCTAATTTAAAGACTAAGATGAGTATTATAGAAAAAGAAATTGCATGTCTTAGGGAAAATTCTAACAAATTAATCAACAAAGTTGATAATTTTTATAGCCCTAAGGTTGAGAAAGGATCTCCGTCAAGGAGACCTTCTAACAAATCCGGATCCAAGCCCACTTGGATACCGAAAAAAGAATTAGAATCTTGTTTTGTAGGATTCAGGGATAATTACAACATAAGGGACTGGACCTACAGGCTCAAGGCTGGTCAACTCAAGTTAGGGGAACCAAGGAGTAGACCAAGGAGGAGAACAAGAAGACCTACGAGACGGTGAACAAACGACGGACCCGCCGCACGTCGACCACCAGATTGGAGACCGGCGCCGATGCCCGGGCCTCCAAGCTACGGATGGGAGCCCCATCCGATGTGGCATCCACCACCACCATTCGGGCCATTTTATTGGCCATGGTAGGTGAGGTAAAACCCTTTACCCTATCTTTTTATCATAAGCATTTAGATAGGGGGAGTTAAAATTAATGAGCTAATTGTCAATTTTTAAGGGGGAGATATAAGGTAGCTAAATTTCCTTTAGTAAGGGGGAGAAAAATAATAGCTATCTCATTGTTACAAAAAGGGGGAGGAGATTACCTTTGTTAAAATAAATTCATCGAAGAGCATGTTTTAAGGGGGAGTTATAGGAAATATAAAATCAATTAAACCTTTTTGATAATGTCAAAAAGGGGGAGGATTTTTATGCATTATTTACGATTTTGTCATCATCAAAAAGGGGGAGATTGTTGGTGCCAAAGCACCACGATCATTTGTTTTGATGATAACAAAACACGTGTTATTTAACATTTGCAATTTGAGTCCTAGATTTCAGGTCAATTGCAAATGTGGACATGTTTAGACGGAATTCGAGCTCGCATCCAGGATGGATTGGAGGAGCTTAACGGAAAACAGAGGAGGTTCGCGTGGAGCGACAGATTGAAGATAGAAGACAAGAAGAATATGATAGATTCTTTTTAATCCTTTCATGTGCTTTTATCTTTATTTTTCTTGCTCTTTATTTTCCTTAGAAATTATGTTAAAGAGCCTCAAAGAACCCTAACAGTAGTCCTAGGAACACCGGTGTTGAGCGAGAATCTACGCTAACGTGTTTGGTTTTTGGAAAAACCCGTCGTTGTAGTTCGAAAGCGAAGGATTCGTGTTCAACAAATAAAATTTATACCGAAATAAGAATTCCGGGTCGAACACAGGGAGGCGAACGTTTGATTTAAAAACTCCGCGTTTCTTTTTATTTTGTCACAAAGAAATTCAATTTAAACTATCTAAGTATCTACAACAAATAAAAGAGAGAGAGGGAGTAAGAGAGAGCGAAGGAATACTATACATGGAAATCAAAATGAGATGTAGAATAGACAAGGAATTTATCATAAAAGAGTTCTTTCATTACAACTAGAAAACATAAAACAATTACTCTAGAAAGCATTAAAAGAATGGAGGGAGAAATGTCCTCCTCGACGATCGCTCGGAGGACGAATAGACTACTCTAGAAAGCAGTAAATCTATACTAGAAAACAGTAAAAAGAATAGGGAGAGAGAAATCCTCCTCGACGGTCGCTTGGAGGACGAGCCGGACGGGACGACGCCTGGACGAAGGAGAACGAAGCGGGACGAAGGAGGACGAAGCAGAAGAACGGGAACGAAGCAGCACGCCGTCGTCGTCGCGGGATCCACTTCCGAAGGGGGACGAAAATTTGGACTTTATCTCGCGAGAAGCATCCCGGGTGTGGGACAAGCTTCTCTTGAGCTTTGGAGAGGTAGAGAGGAGAAGGAAGGGATGAAAATTTCGTATGGAGGGGGTCTCCTTTTATAGTTGCAAGGAGTGGGGGCAAAATGGACATTACATCTTCAAAATAATAAATAAGGGGTCTTTAGTGACGGATAAAACCGTCGCTAAAGCCCCGCCGTCGCCGTCGCCGCCGCGCCACGCGCGCCCGCTCGGCTACCTGCGCGCGTAACGCAGACGCACGTCCGCGTCGTCTCAGCCGTCCGATCGCGAGATCGGACGGCTTAGATCGCGCCCGCGCCCGCTGCGTAGCGCGCCGCCCGCGTGCGATCGCGCGCCCACCAGGGCGTCCAATTGCGCGTCGGCGCTATCGGGCGCGCGCGGCCGTTGGATCTTCATCCGACGCTCGTGCGCGCCCGCTAGCCCGCGCCTTCGACCCCCTCTCCGCGGCTCGAACCCGCGACCTCCGCTTCGCCCGCAGCTGCGTCGCCGCTGCGCTACGCGGGCGAAATGGTCGCGCGGACGTTTTTTAAACGCGCGCGACCGCAGCCGTTGGATCGAGATCCAACGGCGGAGAGGAGACGTTGCGCGGACTTCACAGGACTCCTGCGGCCGATTGGGCGGCTGGGATGGCGCCACGTGGCGCCATCTTGGCCGTCCATCTTCTGGAAGTTGTAGATGGTGCCACGGATGTCGGATTGACTCGATTTTTGTGTCGTTCGACTGCGATCGTCGATCCGAATTCATCCGTGTGGTCGGATTTTCCATCTGAAGTGCGGATTTACACCATCCTGGCCCTTGATCTTCTAGGGTTCCCCGGTCTCTATCTGATGCTACGGATGCCTGATTAGGGCGATCTTGGAGTCGTTGAACTCCAATCGTCGCCCTGATCATATCCATACGATTGGATCTTTGATCCGAGGCCCCGATAAAATATTTGCCCTGTCCAAGCACATAAAAGGAGACAATTAACCTCCATTTTATTCAAACTACTCTAAATGCAAGATGATGCATGTAATGCAATATTTATATCATGAAATGCAATCTTATGCTTAAGAACATGCATAAATAAACATTTTAAGTAGTGTAAATGTGTTTACATCATACCCCCATGCCTATCTTTTGCTAGTCCCTAGCAAAAACTATATGCTATTTATAAAAGAATTAGGTTAGATTATTTGGACCTGAGTTATTTTCAATCATTAAGAAATTGTCTACTTAAGAACTGAACTTTCAAAGACACAACAGTGCCCGGGTATCAGCCAAAATGCAGACCGCCTCAAGCCTCGCCTTATTCAAAGAAAAATTTCTTTTTCTGTTTTTACTCTTTTTTTTTAGATTTTCAACTTTTAGGGTTTAAGAGTGGCTTTCTACGGCCATTCAACTCACCCAAGATTTGATGAGAACCCTAAGTTTTAAGCATCTTATTGTGATTGTGATAGACTCGTTGACCGGCAATTAAAACGGACTTCGGATTTCTACGCCTCTAGGTGACCTCAAAAAGAATTCTGCCTAAAGGTGTATCTTTACAACCGGTAGCTTTCTCCCTACTTTTATTTTTTAACGGGGTCAACACAAGGGTGAATCCAGTGTATATCTCCCCGGTTTATTCTACTTCTCCGCTTCTTCCTAAGTGTTTTGGGAATTTTTAGTGCATTTTCTGAGCTGGGTTCTGGACAACCGGTCGATGAGCTGTTACCACCGACAACTTGCCAGCCATACTCGTGCGGCGAAGTGTGGCTTATTTCTTTTTGTTCTTTTCTCCTTTTTGATTCTTTTTTTTTTTTTTTTTTTTAAGTAGGTGGCTTCCTTGGTCTAAGATTTACCTAAAGGCAGCAAAAAGAGAAAGGTCCAGTGACTGGGCTCTGGACAACCTACCTATGGGCTGTTACCCACGATAACTTGCCAGCCATATCACCCTAGAAGGTTCATTAGCTACCCAATTTCCGTTAAAATCGCCAAACAACGAGTCAGTGCAAAGAAAGTGTGTAGATGCTTAAGACTCAAAATTCCCTCACATCAGAGGGCGGGTTGATAAGTCATGTACTTATCACCCAAACTTATTTACTCCAATTATAATAAAATTCAGGTTGGCGAGAACTCGAAAAACAAATCCACATTTTAGTGGATACATAGGCTGATTAAGTCCAAAGACCTGAAGGGTCTTTGTGTTCAAACCATAATATAGTATTTCTTAAGATCGAAAATTTTCTTAAACCCAAATTCTCTTTCCTAATTTCGATTTTTTTTTTTTTTTTTAATAATAAAACAAATCTACAGAGCTGACGAATGAATTCAAAGATAAATATCCACCCCCCCATGCCTATCTAATGCAATGTCCTCATTGTATTGAAAAGACATAAAACAGAGTGGAAAAGCGTAGAAAGCACCTGAATTGCGTGGATATCGGGTCCGCTCCGAGATGAAAATGAAAAAGAACTGTATATGTGCTGAGTTTAGTGCCTTCAGCTAGGCACACTATACAAAGAAAAGAAATGAAGAATTCACATGTGCAGGTCAGAATTAGAATAAACAGAAGAATCTTCTGACCTGTCAGCAGAGGTCCACAGATGTGGACCAGATTGTGGTGCAGACCCACACCCCATAATCGAGAATATCTTAGGTTCTGGATAAAAATTACCCAAAACCTAAAATCAGAATGCAAGCGGGGTCGGGCCTGCGATTTGTGAGGATGCAACCCAAGGCCAAAATGTCGGGTTACAGAGAATTGAAGCTCAAAAGGATAATCGTTAAATGTGTGCTTGAGTTTGACATCCTCGAAACAAATGTCGTAAGGGTTCTGATTTGATGGTTTTAGCTTAAAAGGAACCCTTCGACTCAATCTTCCATTTCCTCCAAAATTAATTTCCCAAATTAGAACTTCCCTGCTCCTATCCTCCTCATTAAGTGTATCAAATTCCAGGACATCTTGTATATTCATCACCCCGTCTGGAATCTCCAAGTGTAAATGATGTGGCAGAATCAAAATTGACTTGGGTCTAATTATCTCAGAATTAAAATCATCAATAAGCTCAACAGGGTGTAACTGATAATTAGGGCATTGAATTGATTCCTCCAGAAAATGCGATTCTGGATTTGTATCGTGTGCCCTAATAAGATCAGTTTCCTTAGTTATTGGGCTATCAAATGATCTATCAGATTCCTCAGGCCCAATCGTCTCACAAAAATCGTGATTTGAAAACTCGTGTGAGACTTCGCAACTTGAATCTTCACCATCAAAGAAATCAGGATCCGTATCAATGTATGTCCCAAAATCAGTTGTCACTTTGTGTTCCCAGGAGACATATGTTTTCTCGTAACCCAGCTCAGGGATCTCAGGTGAAGAAATCAGATCATCCTTAATTGGTTGCTTTAATTCAATCTGGTCAGCTTCGTAACACGTGTCCCCCCCAACAGGTGCCTGAGCAGGTTCTGTCATTGGCTTTCCTGAAGAGAGTTCATCCTGGGAATTATTCCAAGATTGAATCAAAGCAACCACGAATCTCATCCTCAATTTCGCTAATTTCCCAAGTAGAAACTCACCCGGGTTCTTATCCTTAACATCCTGGAGCCAATCCAACAAAAACTTGTTTAAATCATCAATCATTTCAATCAGGGGCTCCAATCTCTCAATGCAAGGTATTGGCTGAAATTCTAAAGATTGAATGATATTCCTCAAGTTAGCCAGAACCTTATCTTGAACCTGATTAACCTGAACCAAATGAGTTGGTTCAGGGTTGGGCGGGTTTGACATCAATGTAGAGGAATTAACGAATTGAGATTCGTTATACCCATCCTGATAATAGGTCATTTCAGATTGTTCATAAGATGGAGATGACCTAAAGGCAGTGAAATCAGAGGATGGGTAAGGATCAGTGTATCCTTCTTGATTGTAGATCGCATTAGGTTGTTCATGAAAGGAGGACGATCTATAATCGATGCAACTCTGAGAAGGATAGAATTGAGAATCAAAGTGTTCAGGGTTAGACCCTAAACACGGGGGTCCGGAATTGTATCCCCAATCCGAATTATCCCAACTAACTGATAGTCTATTACAATACGAATTGGGATAATCATCATGTTGAGGATAATTTACAACAGGAGGGAAAGAGCGGGAATGCGTGAAATATGTGGAAGGATTCATGAGATACGGGAGGAAGAAAGGTGCCCTGCAATACAAACAATCAAACCTGTCCTTAAATGGGTTAGCCTACAGACCTACAGACTCTCAAAACCCGTCTTCAGATAAAGGGACGATTTGATCTACTTCTGTCTGTTCAATCCAACCAGTTAGAAGGAGGGACTGGGGAGAAGGTTCTTCCTTCGGCTTGCGCCTCCGGTTCCTAGTGTACCCCCCAGCCGCGATCGTTTGACTCTGCTCCCCTAGCTAGACATCAGATTGAACAGTAGAAACAGACTAATCGAAAATAATCTCGTTCTGAGTTCTGAAGAGCGAGTCCAATCCTTAAGGCCAACGTCTACTCTGTTTTATTTAGGGCTAGGTTTGAATGTGCTTTGGAATGTGATGGGCCCTTTAAATGGGTTGTGCCCTTAATGATTGATTGCTTTGTGTGTGCGTGCACAACCAGTGGTTTTCAAGCAAGATTATTTTTGATGTGGTGAATTTTAAGGTTCAAATCTTGCTTAGTAGCTTTTAGGATTCAACTTTAGGTGTTTTCAATCAAGTTTCATTGGCACACCAGGTTTTGCAAGCACAGGTGAAGATATTTTCCTTTAAAGTTTAAAAAGAATGTGGAGTGCCTGGTAGATCCCTAAGAGTTGAACCTAATTGGCAGCTACTAGATGAGTTGATTTTATTTGAAGTGGTGCGGCCCAAACAACTCAAACAACTGGCCTGATGCACCACCTAATTAGGCACACAAATGATTACCCAATCTGATTTCTACTCGATTATGTGTTTGGATGTGTGTACCGGCTCCTAAGATTGGTTTACCGGTTGAGTTAGAAAATCAGATGAGGTTGTGTACCTCTGTGAGATTTTTTTTATTTTTCTTCTTTTTTTAATGTGGGAGTTGGAGTGAGTATGGATGTCAAACAACAAACAATCTAACCTTAGAGTTTATAAGAACACCTAGGTTGATTGATGTTTGAATTATTATGTGATGAAATGAAATCTAATGGGTGGGAGGTGGGGGATAACTTACAAAACCTTCCACAGCACTTTACTCCGATCTACCGCTTTTGCCTGTCTCAAAAGAGTACCTGCAATTACAATAAGAAAGGAGAAAAGTGAGGTAAATGATTTGTAAGTTACAAAACGCGAAGAGAAATCAAAGAGCGTTGCTTCCCCGGCAACGGCGCCAAAATGTTGAGCGAGAATCTACGCTAACGTGTTTGGTTTTTGGAAAAACCCGTCGTTGTAGTTCGAAAGCGAAGGATTCGTGTTCAACAAATAAAATTTATACCGAAATAAGAATTCCGGGTCGAACACAGGGAGGCGAACGTTTGATTTAAAAACTCCGCGTTTCTTTTTATTTTGTCACAAAGAAATTCAATTTAAACTATCTAAGTATCTACAACAAATAAAAGAGAGAGAGGGAGTAAGAGAGAGCGAAGGAATACTATACATGGAAATCAAAATGAGATGTAGAATAGACAAGGAATTTATCATAAAAGAGTTCTTTCATTACAACTAGAAAACATAAAACAATTACTCTAGAAAGCATTAAAAGAATGGAGGGAGAAATGTCCTCCTCGACGATCGCTCGGAGGACGAATAGACTACTCTAGAAAGTAGTAAATCTATACTAGAAAGCAGTAAAAAGAATAGGGAGAGAGAAATCCTCCTCGACGGTCGCTTGGAGGACGAGCCGGACGGGACGACGCCTGGACGAAGGAGAACGAAGCGGGACGAAGGAGGACGAAGTAGAAGAACGGGAACGAAGCAGCACGCCGTCGTCGTCGCGGGATCCACTTCCGAAGGGGGACGAAAATTTGGACTTTATCTCGCGAGAAGCATCCCGGGTGTGGGACAAGCTTCTCTTGAGCTTTGGAGAGGTAGAGAGGAGAAGGAAGGGATGAAAATTTCGTATGGAGGGGGTCTCCTTTTATAGTTGCAAGGAGTGGGGGCAAAATGGACATTACATCTTCAAAATAATAAATAAGGGGTCTTTAGTGACGGATAAAACCGTCGCTAAAGCCCCGCCGTCACCGTCACCGCCGCGCCACGCGCGCCCGCTCGGCTACCTGCGCGCGTAACGCAGACGCACGTCCGCGTCGTCTCAGCCGTCCGATCGCGAGATCGGACGGCTTAGATCGCGCCCGCGCCCGCTGCGTAGCGCGCCGCCCGGGTGCGATCGCGCGCCCACCAGGGCGTCCAATTGCGCGTCGGCGCTATCGGGCGCGCGCGGCCGTTGGATCTTCATCCGACGCTCGTGCGCGCCCGCTAGCCCGCGCCTTCGACCCCCTCTCCGCGGCTCGAACCCGCGACCTCCGCTTCGCCCGCAGCTGCGTCGCCGCTGCGCTACGCGGGCGAAATGGTCGCGCGGACGTTTTTTAAACGCACGCGACCGCAGCCGTTGGATCGAGATCCAACGGCGGAGAGGAGACGTTGCGCGGACTTCACAATACTCCTGCGGCCGATTGGGCGGCTGGGATGGCGCCACGTGGCGCCATCTTGGCCGTCCATCTTCTGGAAGTTGTAGATGGTGCCACGGATGTCGGATTGACTCGATTTTTGTGTCGTTCGACTGCGATCGTCGATCCGAATTCATCCGTGTGGTCAGATTTTCCATCTGAAGTGCGGATTTACACCATCCTGGCCCTTGATCTTCTAGGGTTCCCCGGTCTCTATCTGATGCTACGGATGCCTGATTAGGGCGATCTTGGAGTCGTTGAACTCCAATCGTCGCCCTGATCATATCCATACGGTTGGATCTTTGATCCGAGGCCCCGATAAAATATTTGCCCTGTCCAAGCACATAAAAGGAGACAATTAACCTCCATTTTATTCAAACTACTCTAAATGCAAGATGATGCATGTAATGCAATATTTATATCATGAAATGCAATCTTATGCTTAAGAACATGCATAAATAAACATTTTAAGTAGTGTAAATGTGTTTACATCAACCGGCACAACCTTAGGATACTTAGATTTTCTGTAGAATACTTAGAAAACCAATATAGGGTTCAAACAGCACTTCCAGACGTCTAATTCCCAAATCAGACGTCTGATAATGTATTTTAAGACGTCTGACTGTTGTTTCATATGTCCGATAACTGTTAGGCTGGAGATAGTAGTTCTGTCTGATGAAATCCGACGTCCAAACCTTAGACCAGACGTCTTAGAAGACGTCTGATGGATTTGCCAGACGTCCAGTTAGTGGACCGTTGGCTGGCTTAGCAGGCACTCAAAGATATGACCGTTAGAGCCTTATCAGACGTCCATAGGACTTTCCAGACGTCTGATAAATGACCGTTTTGCCTCGGCTGACCAGAAATCTCTTCTCAGAGATTTTCTAGCCGTTGCAACGTTTGGAAATCAATTCCCACAGTAAAAGTAGGTTTCCAGACGTCCAGACATAGTGCCAGACGTCCTGTATGTCGTCTGATGGACTTGCGTAAAAACCCTATTTAGATTTGATCCAAGTCAGGGAGAGACCCACCCAAAATCAGACGTCTGACCTTTTAATCAGACATCTTATAGTGAACTTCCAGACGTCTGATGCTAGAATTAGACGTCTGATAAGCCTGTCAGAACAATGATTGTTCCTGATTTCGGGCTGATTCACTTGGGCTTTGTTCCCAACGGCTATAGAACCTTTCTTAAGCCTTCCAAAGCCTTCCTAAGGCCTCTATAAATAGAGGGGAGCCTTTACACACCTGCATACACTAAGAGACACACAAGATACACACCTAGAGAGACCAAGATACACTAAGATCAAGTATTTCCACTCTCTTGTGTCCAAGAAGCTCTTGCTCTCTAAGCTCAAGCTCCATCATCTTGAGAGCATCATTCCCTTCGCGCACCCGCTCTCCCGCCATTGTCTACGAGAGCGACATTGCACCGTCGCGTGGCTCAAGCACCGCATCATTGTCGACGCACTCCTTGCAAAGGGGAGTTTCCTAAACCCTATAGAAGCTTAGGTTTGTTACTTTGTTGGCTCTACAGGTTTGTTGTTTATTTTACCTTTGTCTTTTGGTTGGGTATTCGCTTTGCGAATTCCCGTCTCCTTCGTGGGACAAAATCCTTCACGTGGAGAGAAGGGGTTGAGGAACGCTACCCTCGTACTTGTAGCGTGGTTGTACTGAGGTTGAATCACCCTCGTTTTAAAGTGATTCGTTTAGTGGATTTGATCAACTAGGTTGATCGGAAAATCCTAACTCGAGAGGGTTAGGTGGTGGTTTTCACACGGTTTGGGTTTCCACCTAAAAATTCCTGTGTACATTTTGTGATTGCTTATTTTTGTGAGATTGTTTATATTTTCAATTCCGCATTTTTTTGTCATGCTGATCTCACCCCTCCAAGTAGGGAAATTACAGGAAGGAGTGGGAAAATAGTCCCACATCATAGAGCGGAAGACCAATGCGCATGCATAAATTGATTTTATGCGACCTGCTTATCGCCTCCTAACATAGAGGATGAGGTCCTCCACACCCTTCACATGCGCCTCGCCCGTGACCTATTCCCCGCAGGCCTGGCGCTGATCCGACCCACCTAACCCATGCACTCCTCACTCATTATCCACTGCCGGTGAGCCTGGTCTCGGGTGTGCTCTCCCCGAATATTCGATAACCCGGACCTTGGCCTTGTGAAGGCGAAGAAGAGAAAACCTAGAGAGAGGAAGGAAAGTGAGTGTAGGGGCAGGGGGTTTTTCTCTCTATGACACTTAGCCGTTGGAGGGATTGCCTCCCTCTGTACGTGAAGAAAGAAAGCCAAGAGGGGAAGGAAGAAGGCCTTGACAAAAGAGAAAGAAAGAAGGAAGAAGGACTTGAGAAGAAAAGGAAAGGAGAAGAGAAGAGCGGCAGAGGAAGCACACACGAAAGAAGAAGGGAGAAAAGAAGAAGAGCAGAAGTAGGAGAGAAAGAAGAGGAGGTTGAAGAAGAAGCATAGTGCCCTGGTTGATACTATTGATATATTTGAGTACCTAAGTTTAAATGGTTCATGGCACTGTTGCATTTTTTGAACTCAATTCATATATGCTTAAATTGAATAATTGGTGATCTAAATCACCATTGTTTTTGCTTTGAGATTCTTTTTTCCATGCATAATTATTGTTCAACTCATGCTCTACATTGATTATCATTTCTATGTAATTATTATTCATTTCTTGGTATTATTTGGCTTCAATCTTGTGCTCAATTACATTTTATTTGAGATTAGCATGTGAATTCCTATTTGTTCCCAGCGAATGACCTCGGACTTCATTTTTGATATTTGAGTTATAAATTTTATCTATTTTGCACACTGATTCAACCTATACTGCAATGTTACGATTTTAAAACCTATTTCAAAGTGATTAACAGTTACTGCTATTGCACAAAAGAAAATAATGCAAGAATTTAACTATGAAGAATAATAATTCTATAGTACTAGAACTTAGGGCATTGGAGGTGGTCTCCAATGGCCGTGTGGTTGGAGGTGGTAGGAGGGAAGAGATGGTTAGCCATTGTGTGCAGGCCGGCCACTTGAGAAGGTGGTGGAGTTGCTTGCTCTTGGATCTTGGATGTGGAGAGTGTGTGGTGCTTGATGGAGGAGCTCACCAATGGAAGTAGTGGTGGAGATGGCATCCAAGATAGGGTCCATGGTCATCCACTTTAGTCCATAAATAGACTAAGGGAGTGTTAGAATTAAGCCTAGGTGGTGGCTAGAAAGGTAGGGAGTGGGCCTTCTTAGATCCACTTCCTAAGGAGGTTGGTTGTGGACTCCTTGAAGACTATGTTTAGTCGTCAAGGTGGCGCCACTTGGAGGCCACTCTAGAATACTCTAGAGTGGATGGCCAAGTGGTGGTGTGTGTGTGCGTGTGTGTGTACGTGAGTTTGGGTGGTGGCTACGTGGTTTAGGTTGAGTCCTATAGGTCTAGATAATTGGGTTTAGGCAGGTTTCTAAAACTAGGTTCATAAAACCTAATACTAAAGTGATAAGTGCAATTAAACTCACCACAAGTTTAATTGAGTAGGTGTGTGTGCAATTGGGAGACAAAGTTCCCAATTAGGTTAGGCTTAGTCAATTAGACTTTCACTGAGTCCAATTAGACTTGTTTTAGTTAAGATTTGAGCTCAATTGGACTCTATGACTCCAATTGGCTAGGTAGGGTGTAACTGACTTAGATCCAAGTCAATTGGTCTCAGCGAGAACCTAAGCAGGTTCTAAGGAGGGTTTTAGGGTAGTGGACTAGGCTTATGGTACCTTAATTTAGGTTTCCTAGGGTGTAGGATTGGGTTTAGGAGCCCAAGAAATCAAGATCTAAGTTTGATTTCAAAAACAACAACTAGAGATGAGTTCTAGACATTTGATTTGAAGATCAAACGACTTATACTTAAAAATTAGAAGTCTAAGTCTCTAGTCTCGGCATGCAATGATGAATTAGTGTGGAATTAAGGTTCTGTCTTAGATTTCTATAGAAATTGGACATCTCACGCCTTGTCTGGACATCCAATATTCCAACAAATTAGGCTATAAGTTTTGCAGGTTGTATCTAAGGGGCCTGGACATCCAGCATCCTATCTAGACATCCAGAGAAGGGCTGGAATGTGAGTTTTAAGGTATTCTATGCTAAGGTGACCTAATACACGGGTGTCTAAGGTTTAGGAAGGTATTTAGGGTTGTCCTAAGGGTAGGGGTAGGTGTAGGAAAGTCTTATGTTCTTCAGAATTTAATTCACACATTAAAATCCTATAAGTAATGTAGTATACCTCTTCCCTACATTATTTCTTCCAACTCTGCTGTAACTCCAGCCTATTCCCTGGTTTAGATCCATCTTCAGGCCATCTCCAGAGCTTTTATTACCTATAAACCAAATAATATACTAATTAGTACATTATTATAGCATTATTTCATGATTATGTAAGTAAAGCAGGAAAGATGCAATGTATGCTACTGATGCATGAATTATACTACATTTATGCTAAGTTCTAACTCAATTAAGGTCTTTTAAGTCCTATGATTGCTGCGTAATCATACCCCCATGCCTAAATCTTGCTAGTCGCTAGCAAATGCAAAATGAATTTATCTATAGGCTAGGTTATCTACAGGATTGATTATTTTTAATCAAGTGTAAGACTATAGATTCTTTCATTATTGTCTTCATCCGAGAATCTAGAAACCCAGACAATTGTGAAAGTATAGTTATGTAGCTTATGCAACAGATTCGAGTGAAAAGTCGATTCACCTCTAAATCTCATACTTGAACCCTAGAAAAATTCTATCGAGATAGGAAAACTTCTTCCCTCGAGGTAAAACTGAGAGTTTTGCCTATGGATCAAATGAATATTAGAGGGGAGGGGTGAATAGTATCACTTCTTGAAATAGTAAAAGATAAAAACATATTCACAACATAATCAAGCATAATTTACAGCTAGATTTAGAGTGGAAACCCAAACTAGGTGAAAACCACTACCTAAGCTTCTCAGCTTAGGACTTTTCTGACTAGTCAAGACAAGTCAATCCACTATAGTACCACTTGAACGACGATAGGACAACCTCTTTACAACCACTTCTCCTTTTATCCTAAAGAGAAGAAGAACAACAACTTGGATCTTTCCAACAACTTGGAATCCGTTAATAAAAAATAACAAAGTTGAATAATAAATAAATATATCTATGGAACCTCAATAAAAGATCAAACCAGGTGTTTTTAATGCTGAATCGATTTTAAGAATAACGTGTTGTAATATAGCCGAAAAATTGTTCAAAACAAATACAATTTTATTACTCGAATTTTGAAGTCCGAGGTCGAACACAGGGAGCAAATTGGTGTTTTAGAAATCAAGATCACAATTAAAGGAATATGCAATAATATCAAATATCACAGTACAACAATATAAGAGGAATTGGCAATGTAAATCAAAAATACTCAAGAATTCAATGAATGTGAATATGAATAAAAAATAGAATGTCTATGCCCTTTCTCCTCTCTCTAATTCTCCTCTTCTTCTGATTTTGCCTTGGAGAGCTCTTCCTTTCTCTGTCTTCTTCTTTCTTCCTCTTCTTCTTTCTTCCTCTTCTTCTTTTGGCTTCTCTCTTCTACAGCTTTCCTGCCTTTTCCTTTCCCTTAGCTTTCTCTGCCTCCTTCTTCTTTGGCTTTCTTCTTTCTCTCTCTCTCTGTCGGCTGCCTTTTCTTCTTCCTTTGCCTTACTACCTTTTTGCCTTCAACTTCCTTTTCTTTTCTTTCTTTGCCTTAGCATCCCTGCCTGCTTCTTGTCTTCTCCTTCCTCTTCCTTTGGCTTCACTTCTCTTCCTCTGTAGACCAAAACCTACCCCCTACCTACGTGCACTCTCCTCTCTTTTCTCTCTTAGGTTCTACTCTCCTAGAGCCACATGTTTCTTCGGTAATCGGGTTGGGCACGTACCCGAGACCAAGCCCACCAGCGTGCGATGGTGAGCGAGGAGTGCAAGTCGAGTCGGGTCAATACTAGGTCCACGGGGCGTGGTCACGAACGAGGCCTGTTGGTCAAGTGAGAGGGACCGCACCCTGTGATTTAGAGGTGATAAGCCACTGGCAAGAATTCAATTTATGCGGGTGTTGGGCCTCTTCCAGTTACGAGGTGGGACTATCTTCCTACCTTCTTCACGCATGCCTGTAGCAGAGGTGTTCCTTCGATTGCAGCAACTGTGACTATCCTTGACTGGAATTGGATGCCTGGAGTTGTGCGCGAGTGTCTTCCGCATAGCCTGGGACAGAGACCAGGGGCTGGCGTGGCCTGGAGCTCGCTTCAAGCTCTATAACAATGGAGGAGCATGGCTACACCTGAAATCACCACAACGGCCTCGCGATCACGTCAGAACGTTTAGGAAGCTTCGCTGAGGCACGATGAGTGTGCTGCGGTGGCTGGCATGGCGTGGGAATGCCTGTGTGAACGTGCCTAGGGCACACTATGTGTGTATGTGTGGGTGTGTTCGGGGGTGTGTTTGAGTGAGTGTTTGGGTGATATGAGTGAGGGGTTGTGCTCAGGGAGTCGAGGTGATGCTTATGGACTTGTCGGTGAGGAGCGGGTGGTCTATGATGGTGGAGTGGTCTCGTCGGAGTTTGTGGCCAGAGGTGAAGGAGATAATGGTGGTGGAGTGCGGCAGTAGTCGATTTAGGGGAATAAAGAGGGTAGAAGAATGTTGAGGGTGAATGGGACTTATCTAGGAGGTGAAAAGACAAGAGGGAGATGGAGATGGCATTGGTTGGTGCTGCGCGACGTAGAAAAATGTGAGGAAGAACCTACCACTGGTATTGTGGTCAGGCGATGAAGGAGATCAAGGAATGTCGCCAGAGCTTGATGAGGGAATGGACCGGAGGAGGAGAGACAAATTTAAGGGGGTTTTTCAGTAAATTTCAAGCTTAGTGGAGTCGGGGCAAACTGGGGCTCCATAAATAGATCTCTGGAAGGGAATTTGTGCTTGGAAACCGAGCTTCCAAGCAAGGTAAGCTCACCGGCGATGGAAACTCCAAAAGTGACCCAAATCTCTCATGTGTTCACATGAGAGATTGGGTATCAAGTAGGGCATCAAATTGGGTTCGCATTGGAGGGAATTTCTCAGAGAATCTCCCATCCAATTTTGAAGGGGATTCTCTGAGAAATTAGGGAGAAATCACCTTCTATAGCTTGTCGGAGTTGGATTCCTCGGCTGTAATCAAGGAGGGACCTAATTGCAAAGAACAATGAAGAAGCTACATGGGCTTTTGTAAAGGTTTTTGAAAGATAGGGGTATAAATGTAATTAGGTTGAACCAATTTGCAAAGTGGGTCAAGATGAGTACCCCTTGGGCCCAAATCTTGGTACAAATCTAATTTGGACCTAAGGAATCCAATGGTGAAGTTAGATTTTGGGTTTGACCATGTTTGACTAGGCAATTTATGCAAAAACCTAATTCAGGGTAAATATATATTTGAGACCCCATTCTAGGTCAAGATGGATTCCAATGGCCAATTTGAAGGTTCTAAACCCTAGAGAAGATTTCTAGAGGGTTTAGGTGAATTTTATTCTGACCAAAACCTTGTTTAATTAAGTTGGACTATTTTAGGGTTTGAAGAAGTCAGTTAATTCACAAGGTTCACACAAAGCCTTTTCTATCAAATCCAACCCACTTTTTATCTTGTTAAGACCTTTTGACTTCTATTTAGCCCTTAAGAAAACCTGGTTTTATACTGTAATGGTAAAATTGCAGTTTTACCCCTTGTTTCTTAGTTTTCTCTCCGAAAGGTTATTCAGTGAATTATGACCACTAGTTGGATATGTAGGAGCTTTTATTCTCTTCAATGGGTGAAATTAAGCTAGTTAGGGCTCATGATGGTGTTCCCATCATACCCGCATGCCTAGCTTTTGCTAGTCCCTTAGCAAAATTTTAAGGTTTTAACTTTGATTCTAGACCATGAGTTTCTTTGATGTTCAAAACTATGATGTGTGCTTTTTTTTCTGTAGATTAGGTTGGAATGCCAATAGTAGGCCTAGAGGTACTCAAGTACCAACCAAGATCTGGACCTAACTAGCTCTAGCCTCAGTCTGCCACGAAGGATTTTAAGGCCCACAGGAACTATCCTAAGGTTCTTTGAACTCCACAGTTAAAGCACCCATGCTTGTAACATATTTTACCCTCGAATCAGTTTGGAGTGCATTTTTGTAATAGAGAGACAGAGAAATTTTCCTTGTTTGGAGAGTTTTCTCTCTCTTTTATTTTTATTTCTAGCTTCAGATTGCCTTCTCAATACTGTCTGTATCGGATTCCTAGTCCCCATCATCAATCCTCGAAGGGTCCCTGGCAATCGATGCTTCGTGGTAAAACCGCCCATGGCAACCCCCAAAACCCTAGCTTTCGAGATTTTGAGATAATCCCACCCATGGTGTTCTGTAGCTAAATCTCAACCCTGGCAATCTACATTTCTTGGTAATGCCACACATGGCATCTGAACCAACACAGGGTGCTTACATGGCCCTAGTAGGATATGTAAATATCCTAGGAGACAAGCACCGAGGAGATGATATGTTATTGCACATCTTCGAGGGGAATTTCCTGCCTCTCCATGCTGGGAACTCGTCCAAATCAACTTGTGTTGATTGGCCACTCCTAATCTAAGTGACTTTTTCAGAACATTTTAAATGCATTTCCATGATTTTGATACTTATGCACACTGAACTAGGCTGTGTGTGGATTGGGGTTCTTAGGTTATCGAGTCCCGCAAACCAGAGGTCAGTTAACGAGGCCGAATACTCCCTAGGCCTTAGACCTAATACTTAAGCTTCACATTTTCCCCAACCTCTTGAGGACTATCCAGATCTTAGCTGATACTTGAATTTTTAAGCCTAGGAGTCTAGCTCAAGAGGCTTAAGATTATAGTTCCTACTAATCTCTTCTGTGTTTCATTAGCACTTTTTTTCTTTCATTTTCTTTTTCATGATATGATCTAGAACTCAGTTAATCCCTTTATTTCTTACTAATGACTATCTCCTTTCTTTTCTTTTCAACTTGTGCTCCTTTTTTACATTTTTAACTTTTCCCCTTTTTCTCCTCAAGATTTGTATGGCCTCAAAATTTTCTCTCCCCTTAGAATTTTTTTGTTTTTTTCTGAAATTTTTAAAATTTTTTTGGTATTTTTGGAATATGTGATTTTTTTGATGAACCCTTTTCTTGTGGGATAATTTTCATGGCGTTTTGCACTTTCATACCCCCCCATGCCTACAATTTGCAATGTCCCCATTGTAAATTAGGTGGGTTCGAGTTCAGCTTAGATCATTCATCAGAACAGGTTCTAGGTGGTCAAATGGGTCGAGGTGATTGTTGCGGATGATTTCAAACTCGGCTACAGGTACCTAAGGTGGCGTCGGCTGTTCTAATGGATGAACCCTAAAGTGCAATATGAATACAACATAGGAATGTCAAGAAAGGTTTCAGGCTTTTCACAAATGATGGGTTGCCTCCTCTTAAGCGCTAAGTTTTATGCCATCAGCTGGGCGCAATGAGCTCAGGGAGAATGGGGGTAAAGGATATCTCAGCCACATTTGTATCGGTAAGGTCAATGAACGGTTTGAGTCTCTGACCGTTAACGATGAAAGGTTCTGAATCGTGGCTGAGTTGACTAATCTCAATGGCTCCATTTCCAAAGATTCGTCAGATGAGGTAAGGTCCGATCAATTTCGATTTGAGATTTCCTAGGAATAGCTTGAGTTTGTCATCAAAGAGTAGGACTTTTTGACCAGGGTAGAAGATCTTTTTGGATATGTGCTTATCGTGAAAGGCCTTAACCCACTCTTTGTAAATTCGCGAGTTCTCATACGCGTCGTGGCATAGTTAATCTATGTCGCTCATTTGAAGCTTTCTGTGGGTTCCTGCCTTAGAAAGATCTGGATTGTAGGTCCATACTACCCAATAGGCTTTATGCTCCAATTCGACGGGGAGGTGACATGCCTTCTCGTACACCAATCTAAAGGGAGACATACCTAATTGGGTTTTGTGGGCAGTCCTATAAGCCTACGAAGCTTCCAGAAGTCGGAATGACTAGTCTTTCTTGTCAGGTCGAACAGTAACCTAGAGGATTTTCTTGATCTCCCGATTTGATAGCTCAGCTAGACCATTAGTTTGGGGGTGATAAGGAGTAGAGATTTGGTGTGATACCCCGTATTTGGTCATCAGTGACCTGAACTGAGCATTAATGAAATGGGTCCCTCCATTAGAGATTATCGCTCATGGAATCCTGAACTGTGAAAAGATGTTCTGATGAATGAATTTGATAACCACCTTATGATCATTGGTTCAGGTCAGAATGGCTTCAATCCATTTGGACACGTAGTCAATAGCGAGTAGAATGTTCTCGAAGCTGTCCAAAACAAGAAAGGGTCCCATAAAATCAATCCCCCAGACATCGAAGATTTTGCATACAAAAATTGGCTGTAAGGGCATCATATCATAGTGGTTCATGTTGCCTAAGGTCTAGCAACGAGTGCATGCCGTACAGTGATTGTATGCGTCTTTGAAAGTCGTCGGCCAATAGAAGCTGCACTGGAGGACTTTTATTGCGGTTTTATGACCCGAGAAGTGTCCACCGCATGCCTAGTCACGGCAGAAGGACAGGATGTCCTGAATTTCCACTCCCACGACACATCATCGAATGATTTGGTCAGCATCGATGCAGAAAAGATACAAGTCTTCCCAGAAGTAACACTTGGCTTCGGAAAGCAATTTGTCCTTCTTGGCCTTCGGCTAATCGGACAGGATCTGATGTGATGCTAGGTAGTTTACTAGATCAACAAACCATGGAATCCTTCTACTGATAGTTAGGAGGTACTCATCAGGAAAATGTTCCATAATGGGTTTGAAAGGGTCGATAATATCGAAAGGAAGGTGGGACAAGTGACCAGCTACCATGTTCTATTTTCCTACTTTGTCACGAATCTCGAGGTCAAATTCTTGCAATAGTAAGATCTAGCGAATTAATTGAGGTTTCGCATCCTACTTCACAAGGAGATGCCTCACAGTTGTATGATCAAAGTAAATGATAACATGGGAACCCAGAAGATATTATCTGAACTTTTTCAGGGCAAATACTTCAACTAGCAGCCCTTTCTCAGTAACTGTGTAGTTACGTTGAGCCTCGTCAAGTGTCTTGCTAGCGTAGTAGATGACTACGGGTTTCTCGTCAATTTTCTACCCAAGTACCACTCCTACGGTGAAATCAGATGCATCGCACATGATCTCAAAGGGTTGAGACCAATCAGGGGACGATAGGATCGGAGCTTGGGTAACTCGATCATGTAGGATTTCAAATGCTTGAGTGCATTCCTTGGAGATATCGAAAGGAACATCCTTAGATGGTAGAGTGGTCAGGGGGCGCACGATCTTTGAGAAATCAGGAATAAATCGACGGTACAAACCGACATGCCACAGAAAAGATCAGATGTCCTTGATCGAGCTAGGCATAGGGAGTTTGGAAATCAGATTCACCTTGGCTCGATCAACCTGGATGCCTTTTTCTGATATGAGATGTCCCAAGGCAATTCCTTCAGGCACCATGAAATGGTTGTTTTCCTAGGAAAGAACTAGATTCACGTCAATGCACTGCTTGAGGATCTGGACCAAGTGGAGGAGGCAATCGTCAAATGTTTCGTTGAATACTGAAAAGTCATCCATGAAGACTTCTAGATAATCACCTACCATATATGAGAATATGGCAAGCATGCACCAGTGAAAAGTAGTGGGTGCATTGCAGAGACCGAATGGCATCCTTCGGAACGTGTACATTCTGAAGGGGCAGGTGAAAGTGATCTTTTCTTGGTCCTCAGGATGGATTGCAACCTGGTTATAATCGGAGTACCCGTCCAAAAAGTAGAAGAACCTATTTCCCGCTAGTTTCTCAAGGATCTGATCAATAAACGGTAGTGGGAAATGATCCTTCTTTGTGGAGGTATTAAGTCTTCTGTAATCAATGTAGACTCTCCACGAATTCACCACACAGGTCGGTATGATTTCTCCGATTTCAGTCATGATTATGGTAGTGCTGCCTTCTTAGGCATAACCTGAATTAGACTCACCCACCGATTGTCGGAGATCGGGTAGATGATCCCAGCATCTAACCACTTGATGATCTCCTTTTTCATGACCTCCTACAGATTAGGATTCAGACATCTCTGCATTTCACGGGAAGGTCGTGTGCCCTCTTCAGTATAGATATGGTGTGTGCAGTAAGAGGGACTAATGCCAGTCAAATCATGGAGAGTCCATCCAATGGCACTTCGATGTTGCTGGAGAATAGTAATCAGATGGGATTCCTGATTAGGTGTGAGTCTGGAGTTGATAATCATAGGAAACGTATGATTGGAACCCAAAAAGACATACTTCAGATGATCGGGAGGAGGCTTGAGTTCCAAAATAAGGTTTTCAGTAGCAACAGGCGGTTCAAGGTGTGAGTCAGTAGCAAGGGAAGGAGTTATGGGTGTGTCTAAGTCAAGCTCAGACTCCTTTGATTGCGGGTTTCGATCCTCTTGTGGTTGATCAGAAGTAGTAAGGTTTTCCTCAATATATGGATCGTCAACCATAGCCTTGATATCACATATCTATTCTAGAACACCGCAATTAATCCCTTGTTGGGCCTTAAAGATGTCAATCTTTAGTGTTTGGTTTCCAAATTTCAGTTCAATTTGGCCCTCCACACAATTTACGTTGGCCCTAGTAGTGGCTAGAAAGGGTCTCTCTAGTATAATTGGTGTATCCCTCGAGTTTTCTGGAGCATCCATATCCAAGACTACAAAGTCCACCAGGAAATATAAATCTCGAACCCTAACAATGACATCCTTAAGAAGTCCTTTAGGTGACTTAATATATCGATCAACCAACTGTAATGTCACCTCTGTCGGTTTGAGCTCAGATTCCTCAAGATGGTCTAGTAGGGATGTAAGTATTCGGTTTATGGAGGCTCTTAGATCTAATAAAGCTCTATCAAATTTGGTGTCACCAATGGTATAGGAAATCAGGGGAGTACCTAGGTCTTTTGCCTTAGGTGGGAGTTTGCTTAAAATTACAGAGCTGGCCTGCTCTAACAATATAATTGGGCTTCCACTTTTGGTTCACGGCTTACGTTTAGGTGTACACACGTTTTTCAGAAATTGTGCGTAAGCCGATACGTGGCAGATCACATCCATCAAGGGGATGTTTATATGGATTTATTCAAAGAGCTTGACCAGATCCTCCTCGGGTGCCATGGGTTTGTTTGTCTTCTTTCCCTTGGTCAAGGCCTTGGGAAATGGAACCTTGGATGGTTCCTCTAGAATAGGTCTAGGTTCTTGATCAAGGATAGCGGTATCCTAGATAACTATCCTAGGGCTTGGGTTAGTACTACCAAGCATAAAGTGGCTTGGGTAAGGTGGGTCTTGTGTTGCTTTGCCACTACAGGTTGTTACTGAATTTAATCCTACCTGGTTTTGGTTCGGTGTCAGTAAAATAGATGGCTGCTGCTGAAATCCCGAATATGATGTCGAAGCTTCCATCCTGTAAGGCAATGGAGCAGAAGGGGCCTGATAAATCATGTAGGCTTGGCCCGAATTTGGGTTCATAACGCGTCACTTGTTTGGCACGTTATTCGTATTCGGTAGAGGTTGTGAAGGGAGTATGCCAGGTTGGTGGGAATTTTCCATCTGGGTGAGTTGATTGCGAACCTCTATGATCTCATCTTTATTCTATTTTTGCATAGCCACATTCGTCTTCTGAATGTCAGCCAGAGTCTGAAGGATAAGTCATTTGATCAGTTTGAGTTGGCCCAGATTGATAGGTGGGGTTGGGTCGAGGCTGAGGTAGCTGATATGGACGAGGAGCTTGTGGACGGGGTTGATATGGTGGTCTTTGATTCTGATTATTTCCTGGCAACAAAAAATTGGGATGATTCTGCCATCCAGGGTTATAGGTATTAGAGAATGGGTCATTCTGGATGGCATTGAGGTCATCCCAGGTTTGAGGAACCTCAGAGAAATCAGAGTACGAGGGTTCAGAGTTCCCCTAACTGGAGTAAGTAGGATCGGAGTTTCCTCAAGTCCTAGAGTCAGATGGGGGTGGGTACAGGTCCATCCCCTGAGAAGATCGGTGATAGATGTTATGCATAGCTTCCCTCCCAGAGGGTGGCTTTGCAAACAGGTTTTGCACAGAGGTGGCTCGCTGTAGATGTCGAGTTAGCTTATCCACCTGCTTCTCAATGATAGAGACCTTGTCCAAATGATTGGCCATCAATTCCAAGTCAACGAATGCAGACAGGCCCTACATCTCATGTGCTCCCCTTCGATTCATTGATGTGCAGGCATTCGTCTGGTCGAATAGGCCCATGAAGTCATTATTGATGGAGTTCTCGCACATATTCTCGAGAATCTACCACACAATGTCTTCGTGTTGACCCATGATATTTCCTTCGTAGGTTGCATTGATGAATAAGCGAATATCTTCACGAAGTCCCTACTAAAAAGATTGGACTTGTTCCCAATTTGGAACTCCGTAATGGGGGCACATTCGCATGAGATCCAAAAAATGGTCCCACGCTTCATGAAGTGGTTCTCTAGGCTGCTGGGTGAGGTGTGTGATTTGGTGTCGTAAGGCATTCGTCTGACCAACTGGGAAGAACTTTTTCAAAAACTCAGATTGTAGTTCAACCCATGTGTTGATCGGACGCGTTTGAGTCTATAGTAGTGAGCTGCTTTGTCCATGAGAGAGGAGAACATCTTCATCAGAAGAATATCCCAACTTTGGACATCTGACCCGAAGGTCTGGGCCAGATGCTTGAGTTGTTTGATGTGCTGGAAGGGATCCTCAAAATTAAGCCCATGAAACTTAGGAATAGCATGAATCATGTTGGTCTTGAGTTCAAAATCAGGACCTCCAGTCGGGATTTGGATTAAAGGTTCGATCGCCACCGCAACAGGATTATAGTGATCATCATAGGACATTGCGGTGCGTTTATAAAGGCTTGAAATAAATCATTAAGGTGCTGGAGTTGGTTCTCAAGGTTATTCTCTTCTATTGGTTGTACCATGATGATGGAAGAAGAAGAATTGGGTTCAGATGAATCAGAGGAGACGTCTATGTGATGGGGTTGCTGCACAAACACAGAAGTTGAGGCCTGGCCTCGACGGGAGTGAATAACTAAAGGAGGCCTCAAGGATGGTCCTAAGGACCTCCTACCGAACATGCACCGATGGCTGGATGAGAGTAGAATGTGATGGACCCAATCAAGACACCCAAAAATTTGGATGACTATAGAGGTTCGGGGTGGATGATACCCCTTAGTCAGAAAGCCGTCCACTTGAGAAATACCTGGGTAGCTAGAGAGGGAGAGTCCCACAACGACCCCTACATGGTAGAGCGCCCCAACGAGTTATAGGGTTTCCCCCACCAGACCTCTCTTGTCAATGATGTTCCAAGTAGACCAGAATGGGGACTTGACCTCTTAAGTCTACCAATTTTATTAAAGAGCAAGGGTGCTTAAGATTTCCACTTAAACTTTAGATGTGTTAAGTGCAAAAAGTGACCTAATTTCAAAGTTTGTTGACCCAACAAGGTGGGTCAACTTTACCCATTTGTCCTTTGAGAAGTTTTAGGTCCCTTCTGTTATGATTCAAGTGAGATTAAGAGCCTGAATTGTAGGGTTTTCTTGAATAAATCTCTTCAACCAAGGCTTAGGCACACATCTTTTTGGAGAGTTGATTGTCGCTTATGAAGATGTGTCTCTAAAACCCTAGACTGAAATCCTTAATTTGGCTCTAATCTTGGTCCAATTTAGTTTGCCAAATGTGGTACCTAGGGCTCAATCAAGAATATGGTAGCCCTAGTTACCTTAAATGGGTGCACAAATCAGTGTTATTGTTGAAATCAAATCAGGCAACTTGTTGAATTAGCTAGAAATGGAAAGCAAGTAGCGCTAATTGATTTTATCTTTTTCTTCCTTTTCAAAATGAGGGGCTTAAGAGAAAGCACTCAGAAATTACCTACTCCAAGCATGTTTGATGTGAGGTTGTCGTTCTTTGAATCTCCTCCCTGAAACAACCACAACAAAAGGAGAAATAGCACGTTAGTACCCAATAAGCAATTGCAGTCAAGAATTCTAAATTGCCCACTGCTTCCTGGCAACGGCACCAAAATGTTTATGGGATCGTTGAATCGGTTGTAAGAATATCATGTTGTAATATAGCCGAAAAGGCGTTCAAAACAAATACAATTTTATTGCTCAAATTTTGAAGTCCGAGGTCGAACACAGGGAGCAAATTGGTGTTCTAGAAATCAAGATCACAATTAAAGGAATATGCAATAATATCAAATATCACATTGCAACAATATAGGAGTAATTGGCAATGTAGATAAAAAATGCTCAAGAATTCAATGTATGTGAATAAGAATAAAAAATAGATTGTCTATGCTCTTTCTCCTCTCTTTGATTCTCTTCTCTTCTTCTTCTGATTTTGCCTTAGCGAGCTCCTCCTTTCTCTGTCTTCTCCTTCTTTCTTCTTCTTTTGGCTTCTCTCTTCTTCAGCTTTCCTGCCTTAGCCCTTCCCTTAGCTTTCTCTGCCTGGTTCTTCTTCTTTGGCTTTTTTCTTTCTCTCTCTCTCTACCGACTGCCTTTTATTCTTCCTTTGCCTTACTGCCTGTTTACCTTCAGCTTCTTCCTTTTCTTTTCTTTCTCTGCCTTATCCTCTCTACGTACTTCTTGTCTTCTCCTTCCTCTTCCTTTGGCTTCTCTTCTTTTCCTTTGTAGAGCAAAACCTACTCCCTACCCACACGCACTCTCCTCTCTTTTCTCTCATAGGTTCTACTCTCCCAGAGCCACACGTTTCTCAGGTAATCGAGTCAGGTACGTACCCAGTACCAGGCCCACCGACGTGCAGTGGTGGGAGAGGAGTGCAAGTCAGGTTAGGTCAAGGCTGGGTTCGTGGGGTGTGGTCGTGGACGAGGCCGGTCAGTCGGGTGAGAGGGACCTCACCCCGTGATTTAGAGGTGATAAGCCACTGGCAAGAATTCAATTTATGCGGGTGCTGCACCTCTTCCAGTTCCGAGGTGGGACTATCTTCCCACCTTCTTTGCACGCACTTGCAGCAGAGGTGTTCCTTCGATTGCAGCAGCTATGACTATCCTTGACTGGAAATGGATGCTTGGAGTTGTGCACGAGTGTCTTTCGTGTAGCCCGGGATAGAGACCTGGGGTGGTGCGACCTGGAGCTCGCTTCAATCTTACTTCAAGCTCTGTGCCAATGGCGGAGCACGCCTGCACCTGAAATCACCACAACGGCCCAGTGGCAGTGTCAGAATGTTTAGGAAGCTTCACCGAGGCACGGCGAGTGTGCTACTGTGGTCAACGTGGCATGGGAACGGCCGTGTTAGTGTGCCTAGGGCACATTATGTGCATATGTGTGGGTGTGTTTGAGTGAGTGTTTGGGTGATATGAGTGAGGGGTTGTGCTCAGGGAGTCAAGGCATTACTTATGGACTTGTCAGCGAGAAGGGGGGTGGTCTGTGGTGGTGGAGCGATCTCACCGGAGTTGGTGGCTGGAGGTGAAGGAGATGATGGTGGTGGAGTGTGGCAGTAGTCGATTTTGGGGAATAAAGCGGGTAGAAGAATGTAGAGGGTGAAGGGAACTTATCAAGGAGGTGAGGAGATGAGAAGGAGATGGTGATGGTGTCTGGCGCGTATTGCCGACGCCGAAGACGAAGATGCTCTGAGAGGGACGGTTGGTGAGGATGAAGAGGATTCAAGAGCATCAGCTGGTGCTGTGCGACGTGGATGAATGTGAGGAAGAACCTACCATTGGTATTGTGGTCAAGCGATGGAGATTGGGAAGGTTGCCGGAGCTTAATGAGAAAATCGGCCAGAGGAGAGACGAATTTAAGGGGGTTTTCTGGTCAATTTAAAGCTTATAGGAGTCGGGGCAAACTGGGGCTCCTTAAATAGATCTTTGGAAGGGAATTTGTGCTTCCTTAAATAGATCTCTAGAAGGGAATTTGTGCTTGGAAGCTAAGCTTCCAAGCAAGGTAAGCTTGTCGGCGATGGCAACTCCAAAAGCGACCCAAATCTCTCATGCATTCACATGAGAGATTTAGTACCAAGTAGGGCATCAAATTGGGTTCACATTGGAGGGAATTTCTTAAAGTAATTTTGAAGGGGATTCTATGAGAAATCAGGGAGAAATCACCTTCTAAAGCTCACTGAAGTAGGATTCCTCCGTTATAATGGTGGAGGGAGCTAATTGCAAAGAATAATGAAGAAGATAGGGGGTTTTTTTAAGGGTTTTTGAAAGATAGGTGTACAAATGTAATCATGTTGGACCTATTTGCAAAGTGGGTCAAGATGAGTTCCCTTCTACCCAAATTTTGGTAGAAATATAATTTGGTCCTAAGAAATCAAATGGTGAAGTTGGATTTTGGATTTTACCACGTTTGACTAGGCTATTTATGAAAAAACCCAATTTAAGGTAAATATACATCTGAGACACCATTCTAGGTCAAGATGGGTTCCAATGGCCAATTTGAAGTTTCTAAACCATAAAGATGATTTTTAGAGGGTTTAGGTGAATTTTATCCTGACCAAAACCTTATTTAATCAAGTGGGTCTATTTTAGGGTTTCAAGAAGTTATTTAATTCACAAGGTTCACACAAACACTTTTCTGTCAATTCCAACCCACTTTTTATCTTATTAAGACCTTTTGACCTGTGTTTAGCCCTTGAGAAAACCTGTTGCTGTACTACAATGGTAAAATTATAGTTTTACCTCGTATTTCTTGCTTTTCTCTCAGAAAGGTTATTCAGCAAATTATGACCTTTAGTTGGTTATGTAGGAGCTTTTATTCTCTTCATTAGGTCAAAATGAGCTAGTTAGGGCTCACGATGGTGTTCCCATCACCAGGATTTTAGTAGAGGCTCAAAACAATGTGCTTTTGAAAGACATGAATAGCAAAGTATAGAACACTTGAAAGAAGCATGATAAGCTTTGATTTTAGAGAGTATTTCTATTGAAAGTTATATTTTGAAAGAGCTATGTACAACCTATATTTATACTAAAAAGTTAGCTTGAAAAGAAAGTGATATTGGTCAATCAATTAAGGTATATTGGTCGATCAAAATGCTATTTTGTCAATCAATTAAGTTATTTGATCGATCACAGGTTGGTTAATTAATTAGCTTGGTTGGTCGATTAATAGGATTTTAATTGACTTCCTAAAAAGGATTAGTTTGATTGATTAACAAGCTTGGTTGGTCAATCAATTGAATTTGGTCGATCAAGAAGGAAGATTGGTCGATCAATAACCCTAAAAGTAGGTTTTCAATGAAGCATGAAAAACTATTTAATTATTTTATTGTTGAGGTTCCTTACAACTATATCCTATACTCAAATAAAAAGGAAAATGAAGCACATCAGCAACCATCTGAACTTTATCCAAAAGAGAAGCTTTAATCTAAGATGGTCTTGAAATATTAGTGTAGTAATGAACATAATTTTGGCAAATCAAAATAGAGGTGCTTACATTCTCCCCCTTTTTGATGACAACAAAATTATAATTATGAAATTTAAACAATTATGCATAATATCTCCCCCTTTTTGTTTCAGCAAAAAGTAAAACTTGCTGCTATGTTTTTTATTTAACTCCCCCTTAAGCATGTAAATAAAGCAAGATTAAATTAAACATGCATTAACCAAGAGAGTAACTTTTAGTTGAGAGAGATAACATTCATGCAGATATGAAGAGTCTAGAAAACGGTGCATAAAAATAAAATTGTTCTAAGAAAAATTAAGTTTTACATGGCAATAGAAAAACTAAGTAAAGATAAATCTAATCATCTAATGATGCCCTGAAGGCATCCATTGTGCTCTGAAGATCTGTGTCCAACTCAAGATCTAGTGAATCTGATCTCTCAGAAGATGCAGGCTTACCAAGACAGAGGCGACGCTATGTTGATGACTTGGGTGTCAGTTGTCTAGATGTCTTGCACAGTGGAGTAACTTGCTGATTTGCTGGTGCTGCTGCTAAACTAGAAGGTGGAGGAGGAGGTGCTGCTAAGAATGGAGGCATGGTAGTAGATTGGCGAGGTCGAGGAGGTTGGTGAAGCTATTGCTAAATGTCATGAACAAACTCTCCAAGCCTGTCCAAGAACTGACTCTGAGCATTCAGGTAGTCTCATACCTGATGCCCATGGTGCATCATCATCAAATCAGTCTCCCTCTGCCGATGCACCATCAAAGAGATACCATTTATCACATCCTTAATACTCACAAAATCCCTGCCTAAGAGAGGTCTGTCCAAGAGGCTCTAGTCCTGGTTGTAGAAGGATGGAGACGGTTGCACTGGAGGAGGACATGTTGTTGTAAAGCGCTCATAAGGTGGGAAAGGAGGAGGAACTACTGATGGCTCCTACTGCTGCTGCTGTTGCTCCTGGGCTGCCTCCTCGCCACAGGCTCCCTATGCTTGCTCCATCTTCGTATAAGTGAGCTTATAAGAAATGTACTCTAGTGATAAATTGTTTATGGTTTACATCCATGGGAACACTGAAGTGTATTAAGATATGGGAGAGAAGTGTCCCAAATTGGAAAGAGCTAGTGAGTGGCTTGCTCATGAGATATAGAATCAAGTGGTTCCAGTTGAACCGCTTATCCTTAAGGAATGCATAAACGGTGATGAGCATAATACCAGGGCAGTTTTTAAACAATGTAGATTTGGACATAAAATTCCATAGAAGGACTCTATTAAGAAATTGTGGTAGACGACAAAAATATGGTGACTTGGCTGGTTGACCCAAGTCAAAGTGAGAGGGAGTGAGTAGGGTCTCCCTAATAGTATCTGTTTGTGTCTGTTGGTGGAGCTCAAGAAAAGTGGGACCAATAGACGGACATATAAGAATCTCAGAAAGAACATCTACATTGACCAGAACCTCTATGCCATAGACATTCTAGGTCAACTTGATGTTGAAACCATAACCTATATTTTTCATATTAGCATAAAATAGGTGACAGGCCATAGGGTCAATACTAGGTATACAGCTGTTCTTGGAACCTGTGTAAAAGTTTCGCTCAAAAAGACAAAATCTGGTGGGAAGCAAATTTTTCGTGGATCTCAGGGAATATAGACTTAAAGTATGTAAAGTCGACGGGTCTACCAACATGCGGTGAAAATTTTGCAAATAAAGAAAAATGGTCACGTGCAGCCTCAATGATGAAGAAACGATCAAAAGTGTCATCACGATGAGATGAAGAGGAGGTACGTGCATGTTCAGAGCCATTCAGATTTCGTAAAAACACGTTGGTCGATCAAAATATTTTGATTGGTCAATCAAAAACAACCCGATTGAACTTCTGGAAAAATCGACTTTTGGTCAATCAACCAAGGAATTTGGTTGACCAAAAGTAGTTAGACTCGACAAAAATGAGAGTATACAGATGTTTTGCTCACTTATACTACTCGATTTCACAAGTAATCAAACAAGAAATGAAGAAAACATTAGAACACAACAAAGCACATCTAATACTTAAGTATAAATCCAAAAAGGGATGGATTTCACTAAGTTTTAAAGTGTACCGAGGCCGACCAAGGATTGATCGATCAAACTAGGAGAGTGGCTAGAGGTTGCGAGTGCACGGAGGGTGCACGATAAGGGCATAGCGTCATTGCAGCGTTGGTCGAAGATGACAAGTTGGTCGATCAAGTTCGTTGGAGGAGGAGAGCTAGGGTCACATGGATGTGTTGTTCTTGTGGTGGAGAGTGTATGGGGTCGAGTTGGTGGGGTAAGGTAGTAAAAAGAATAGGTTTGAAGGTAAAAAACAAGTGTTTTTATTGAAAATGTGATTAGTAAAATAGGTAAGAACATTTTAGGTGACTAATCACGATTACAAAAGTCGTTGGAATAGATTTGGAGCAAGATTCGAGGTGAAAAGATCTCAATCTCGAAATTGAAACACACAATTTTGTTCTATCAAAACTAGTAATGATCTATCAAATGTGTTAATTGGTCAATCAAAGTTTGAATGATTAGAGGGAAAATTCTCGCTCAACTAGATTGGTCAATCAAATAACCAGGTTGATCGATCAAAACTCAAATTTTTGGAGGGAAATTTCCCACCCAAGAATTTGGTCGATCAATCAATGATTTTGATTGATCAAAATGTTTTGGTCTATCATTTCAAAAAATTGATCAATCAATAGTGAACAAAACAGACCAAACAAGCATGTTAATTAAGTTCTTTTAGTCTTGATAATCCTAGTGAATGACAAATTTGGCTGAATCTTTCTTTTGGCAAAGGTTTTGTGAATATATCAGCTAATTTATTTTCTGTTTTAACAAATTCTAGGTTAATCTCTCCTTTTAAAACGTAGTCTCTATGAAAGTGATGTCTTACATCAATATGCTTAGTCCTAGAATGTTGTATCGGATTCTTTGATAAGTTGATTGCACTAGTGTTGTCACACAGTATTTTATTATTTTTGTAGGATAGGCTAAAATCTTGCAAAGTTTGTTTGATCCACAATAGTTGTGAGCAAGCTAAAGATGTAGCTACATATTATGCTTCTGTTGTGGAGAGTGAAACAGTATTTTACTAGAGAACTAAGAGACTAGAGAATTTCCAAGAAATTGATACATTCCACTAGTACTCTTTCTATATGTAAAGCTACCTACATAATCAGCATCACAAAAGGAATATAATTCAAATATGTCTGACTTTGAATAGAAAAGCCCTAGGTCTTATGTGTTTTTTAAATATCTAAATATTCTTTTAACAGCATTTAAATGTATTTCTTTAGGATTTACTTGAAAGCGAGCACACAAACAAGTACCAAGGAGAATATTAGGTCTACTGCCAATAAAGTATAACAATGATCCTGTCATACTTCTATATAATTTCTGATCTACAGATTTTCATATTTCATCAGATTTTAATTGTGTAGAGGCTATCATTGGCGTGTCATTACCCTTTACTTTGTCCACTGAGAGTTTCTTCAAGATCTCCGTTGTGTATTTGGTTTGAGATATGAAGATTCTAGAGGGTAGCTAGTCAATTTGAAGTCCAAGAAAGAACTGAAGTTCTCCCATCATGCTCATTTCAAACTGATCTGGCATTACCTTTGCAAATTCTTGGTATAATAGATCATTAGTAGCACCGAAAATAATATCATCAACATATATTTCTATTATTAAGAGATTATCTTCTTTTCTTTTTGTAAATAAAGTTAGATTTATTTTACCAATTTTGAACTCATTTTCAATTAGATAGGATTTTAATTTGTCGTACCAAGCTTGTGGAGCTTGTTTAAGACCATATAATGCTTTGTTTAGTTTATATACATAGTTTAGACATTTAGCATCTTCAAAACCTAGAGGTTGTTTAACATAGACTTCTTCCTTGATGAATCCATTAAGGAAGGCACTTTTGATGTCCATTTGAAAATGTTTGAATTTCATATGGGCGGCAAAGGCTATCGGCATCTTAATGGATTCTTGGTGAGCTACGGGCGCATATGTTTCATCAAAATCAATTCATTCTTCTTGATTATACCCTTGGGCCACAAGTCTGGCATTATTTCCAACTACTTCTCCTGATTCATTCAATTTGCTCCTAAAGACCCACTTGGTTCCTATAATAGTCTGAGAGTCAAGCTTTGGAACAAGTTCCCATACATTATTTTTTATGAATTGATTCAATTCATCTTCCATTGCAGTAATCCATTAACTGTCAGAAAAGGCTTCCTTGACATTTTTGGGTTCTAATTGAGAAACAAAACAAATACAGTGAAGGCTAAACCATTAAGAGAAGATGTAGTTTGAACTCCTTTAGACAATTCTCCTATCACTAATTCTTTTGGATGAACTTTTACATAGGAAATATCTCTAGGTAGGTCATCAGAAATATTTTCTTCTGGAATATTTGATGGGCCATCTAACATTTCATCATCATCATTGTTTATTGAAGATTTAGGTTGAGCTAATGTTTCATCAAATGATACATGCACGGTTTCCTCAACAATTGAATTCTTCTTGTTAAAAACTCTATAGGCTTTATTTCTGGTTGAGTAACTTAAGAATATTCCTTCTAAATTTTTAGCATCAAACTTATCAAGATTACCCTTAGTATTAAGTATAAAGCATCGACAACCAAATATCCTGAAGTAGAAAATTCTAGGTGTCCTTCCATGATAGAGCTCAAACGATGTTTTATTTAGGATAGGTCTAATTAGTGATCTATTTTGGATATACCAAGTAGTGCTTACAGCCTCTGCCCAAAAATATCGAAGCAACCTTGACTCTCATAGCATTATGTGGGTGCATTCTTGCAAGGTTCTTTTTTTCCTTTCTGCTACACCATTTTGGGGTGCGACTCTAGTGAAAGCAAATTCATGTTTTATTCCATATTGATCACAGAAATTGAAAAAAGATTCATTCTCAAATTCTCCGACGTGTTCACTCCTAATCCTAATTACTTCAGACCCTTTTTTTTGTAGTCTTCTAAATAATTTGCTAAAAGTATCAAAGGTTAAGTCCTTACTTTTTAAGAAAGATACCAAAGTAAATTTAGAAAAGTCATCAATTGTGACTAGACAATATCTGCACCCGCTTAGGCTTTCAAATTTGGTTGGTCCGAACAAGTCTAAGTGAAGTAGCTCTAAAGGATGTGAAGTGCTAACCATCCTTTTTGGTTTGAAGGGATTTTTAGTTTGTTTACCAGCTTGATAAGAATCGCACACTTTGCTTTTTTTTAAGTTGATATTTGGCAGACCTTTGACAAGTTCATGTTTCACGAGTTTATTAATGTTTCTCATGTGAACATGACCTAGTCGTCTATGCCAAAGTGTCGCCTCTTCATCAGATATGACAAGACATTCAAGATTGTGGCATTTGTTGAAGTTGACATGTAGATATCTTTATGCCAGTTTCCTTTGAGAAGAGTTTGTTTTGTTTCTTTGTCACGTATTTTAAAATCATTTGAGGTGAAAGTGATTTTGTATCCTTTATAACATATTTGGCTTACACTTAGAAGGTTATATTTTAATCCACTAACTAAATGTACATTATCAAAGGAGGTGGAAGAATTACCAATTTGACCAGTACCAATAATATGCCATTTGTGGTTGTTCCTAAATGTGTCAATACCACCATCCTAGTGGTGAAGTTGTAGGAATAGGTCTTCCTTCCCAGTCATGTGCTTTGAACATCCACTATCCATGATCCATCTCTTTTCTTCTCATTCCTGTCATTGGTTTGCGTTTGTGAAGTCTTGGTTTGGCTGATCTATAGAGTGGCTTCAATTTTCCATTAATTGTTGATATGTCCAATTCTTATACTCTACTTGACCTACAAAATAGGATTACAGTAATGGTTTTGGTACCCATTTTTGTTTGGGTCCATGGCGGTTAGATGCTACCTATTTAGGCAAGCTACCTTTCCATTTGTTTTGGCTAGAACTAGATGCTTCATGATCATTTTTAGGTATGTAACATAACCCAATTTTTGTTGTGCTCTGGATTTGTGTTCCTAATAGCTTATACAAGTTTCTACTTCCCTTAGTAAACTTAGCTAAATCATTTAAGAGAATCGTAGAATTTTCTTTTAATTTATCTAGATCCATCTTTATATTATCTACGTGTGATTTTAATGAGGTGATCTCTTCAGATAACTCTTTATTTTGTTGAGAAAGCATATCATTTTGTGCTCTTTCTACCCCTAATATTTTTAGTAGGTTTTTATTTTCTATTTTTAGTGACTTAGCTATGTCATGCATCTCCAAAAATGCTTCTAATAGTTCATCTTGCGAAAAAGATGTTACCTCATCTCCTAGTGCCATTAGTCCTAGGAGAGCTTCTTCTCTAGAGGTTTCTTCTTCTTCTGAACATGAGTCTGATTCATCCCAAGTTGCTGTTAATGCCCTTTTCTTTCCTTCTATTCTGGGAAATTTCTTCCTTTCTAACTCCTTTTTGAGAAATGGACAATCCTTCTTGATGTGTCCCTTTCTCTTGCAGTTGTAGCAGATAATGGCATCCGCTTTGGCTTCTTCTTTCTTCGTTCTCCAACTTCTTTTGTTCTTGAGGAATTTTCTGAACTTTCTTGAGATGAGGGCTATATCTTCCTTTTCGTCTTCACTTGAGGAATCTTCTATTTGTTGATTGGCTTCAAGAGCCACAGTCTTCTTCTTGATTCCTTCATCTTCATGCTCCTTCATGTGTTTGAGTTGAACATCATAGGCCATAAGGCTTCCGATAAGATCATCTAGTTTTAAGGTAGACAAATCTTTTGACTCCTGTATGGTTGTAGTCATGGTCTCCCAATCTCTGGTGAATGATCGAAGAATCTTTCTCATTAAGGCTTCGTTCTTGATCTCCTGATCTAGATTTCTTAGGGAGTTTATGATGTCAATGAACCTCGTGGACATCTCTTTAATTGATTCTCCCCTCTTCATCCTGAAAAGCTCATAATTCTATGTTAGTAAATTTACCCTAGTTTCTTTAACCTTAGATGTCCCCTTGTGGGTGACCTTGAAGATGCTCTAGATCTCGTAGGCTGTCTTGCAAGTAGAAACACGGTTGAATTCTACTCTCGAAAGCCTGTAGAAGATTGCATTCATGGCTTTGGTATTGTGTGTTGCCATCTTCCTTTGATCTGGTGTCACTGCCACTCCTTCCTTGATTTTAGGACGTGTGTACTTGGAGGCGATGACGTGCCACACCTCGAAATCCATAGATTCTAGGAAGATCTGCATCCTAGTCTTCCAATATCCGCAGTTCGTTCCATCAAAGAGAGGAGGTCGAACAACTGATTGCCCCTCAACATATGTGTCAATAGATGACTTTGACATCTTCAGGACAACTAGGCTTTGATACCAAGTGAGAGTTTTGCCTATGGATCAAACGAATACTATAGGGGAGGGGTGAATAGTATCACTTCTTAAAACATTTAAGGATAAAAATATATTCATAACAAAATCAAGCATAATTTACACCTGGATTTAGAGTGGAAACCTAAATCGGGTGAAAACCACTACCTAAGCCTCTCAGCTTAGGTTTTTTCGACAAGTCAAGACTAGTCAATCCACTATAGCACCACTTGAATGAGGGTGGCACAACGTCTTTATAACCAGTTCTCCTTTTATCATAAAGAGAACAACAACAACAACATGGATCTTTCTAACACCTTGGAATCCGTTAATCAAAAACAACAAAGTTGAATAATAATAAATATTTCTATAGAACCTCAATAAAAAATCAAACCAAGATTTCGGAAGAGGTTTGAAATGATGTGTTTTTGAAAGACATGAATAGTGAAGCATAGAACACTTGAAAGAAGTATGAGAAGCTTTGATTTTAGAGAGTATTTCTATTGAAAGTTATATTTTGAAAGAGCTGTGTACGACCTTTATTTATACTAAAAAGTTGGCTTGAAAAGGATGTGATATTGGTTGATCAAAAAGCTATTTAGTGGATCAATTAAGTTATTAGATCGACAACAGGTTGGTCGATTAATTAGCTTGGTTGATTAATCAATAGGATTTTAATCAACTTCCTAAAAAGGATTGGTTTGATCTATTAATAAGCTTAGTTGGTCGATCAATTGACTTTGGTTGATCAAGAAGGAAGATTGGTCTATCAATAACCCTAAAAGTAGGTTTTCAAAGAAGCATGAAAAACTATTTGATTGTTTTATTTTTGAGGTTCCTTACAATGATATCCTAGACACAAATAAAAATGAAAATGACACACATCACCAACCATCTAAACTTGATCCAAAAGAGAAGCTTTAATCCAAGATGGTCCTAAAATATTAGTGTAGAAATAAACATAATTTTGGTGCATCAAAACAGAGGTGCTTACAGTAACAAAATATTCCATAATTTCTACCCCGACTTTTAGCTTAGGTAGAAAATGTCTAAGTCAAGTGGGTTTGTATTTGGTGGGTCATACTCATTTGGTGCTACATATAGACTAATACTACAAAATGTAGATTTCTAGACTATCAAGTAAATCAACTCAGAGAGAAGTGGGGAAAATTGAGCTCTCTTTGGTTCCCTTGTACTTACTCTCTTTTTCTTCTCTTCTTTTCTTTTTTTTCTTTTTTTTCTGAGATCACAATCTCACCAGATTTACAAGTATAATTCATATTTGGTGGCCTCACATGGCATTAACACTTTAATAGAGTTATGATAACCCTAACACAAAGTTAGAATTCCTCAGCCAGTATATGGGTGGTCAGAAATACAGAAAAGTAGGTTAAGGCCATATTTGGTAGATCACAAATGTAATTGAAATAAACACACTTATGAACTCGACACTTTTTTTTTCTATATATTTTTTTCTCTTTTTTTTCTTTCTTCTTTTTTTCCTTCTCTTTCCTTTTTCTTCTTTTTTCTTTCATATCAACAAGACTGGATATAACATAACACACGCAAATTTTATTCAGGAGGCACTATTGGGAATTGGTGGTGTTCAAAAGGATATCGGGTGGGTTATTTGGTGAGAGTGCCTACTCTCAACACTGGGAAAGGGATGGATAGGACGACATATTTTCTAACCTTGATATCAACACCCTCCTTCAGTCGAGGATTCCGTAGATAATGGTCGCAACTATCCACCTTAGTCCTTGTTTTATTAGAACTCGATCTTTATGTATTTGTCTTATTTGGCGGCTCTCAAAAATTCACATAAAGTTCATACGCAAGAATAGAGAGTAAGGACTATGCCTAACTCCAAGTATCATTACCTAATTATCCAAAAATTAAGATTCCTTGCATTAGTCTTAGAGCACCAGTAACACTCACAACTATTTCGTGGATCTTCTAGAAGAAGGTTCACCTGACTGCCTAACCACTATCCAGGGGTTCTGGAAAAGAGGTACTACTTCTTGACAAACTATAGATGTCTATCGGTCATCACTGTGAATCCATTGCAAAATCTATATGTGAGTGTGAAAATTGTACCAGATTCTATATTACAGGAATCAACTAAAGAATAAATCATGGATGCAATATATATAAAGTTGCTATATACAATTAATCTCTTATGATTTGTACTTCAATATTGCTCCCTTATTAGGTTGCATTCAGCTTAGTCCTAATTTAGAATGAAAAGTGAGCAAGAGAATTGGAAGTTGCTGTTGCATATGATTTCTACCTCCAATGCAACCATTGGAGGTGGAGTCGGTTGTTCTTAAATTATGTACTCTAAAGTACAATTATCATTTTGCTTAGAGGTTTTCTATGTGTTGACATAAAATTTTTCAGTTTACTATATACTACACCCCCTTGCCTAAGTTCTTTCATGTCCTCATCCATGAATGTATATGAAATAAATTAAGATAGGGAGTAAGTGGGTAGAAATCACCTGGAATCGATCCTAAAATTTTTTGTTTAGCATAAGCCAACATCGTGGTCTATAATATGCAAAAAAATATGCTATGTATAAAAGGGGAAGCAGATGCTATTTATAAACTTTGAGTTTAATGCCTCCAGGTAGGCGAAAAATTAGATAGATCAGTGATTGCAGAAGAGCAGATCAGGAAGATGTGCTCATGTGCTCCTAGAATCAGTGGTCCACAAATGCGAACCAGCTGATGATTCATCCCTGCTCCAAAGAGTCTATCTATACCAAAATGTGGAATAGGGGTGACAAGTGAAGGATAATCAGAATGAGGACCATGATGCCAATTCTACTAATCAATCATGTTTGAAAATTCAATGCGCAATTACTGAGGAAGTGTATTGATATGATGATCAAAGTGCATGTCAGCATCAGAGTCTGGATCATAGGGGTCTTCATAATGGTGATTGACATCAAAAATCATGCTCTCCGCAGACCTTGAGTTATATAAGGATATATGTGAGATTGGGGGTTCTACATATAGGACACTAAAATCCTCATCAAAAATCATCTCACCCAGATTGTCACTATCTTTAGATTCATCGGAAGTTGTCTCAGTCTTCGAGTGAGCCATCTATTAGATTGACTAGGAATGTAAGTCCCCAGTTCATTCTGCTTAGTATTTCACCCTCACATGTAGTAGGTTCCTCAACATTTCTTGCTTCAGATAGCATTTCCATTTTCCTAGGCAAATCATTCAAAGCCATTCTTGATATTTGCATATCAGAATTAGGAATAGAGAGTGCAGCTCAGAGTTTCCATCATCACCTTGGTAGGCAGAAGGAGAAAGATGGAAATCACATGATGTTGGATTGAAAATGGATTCACTTCCTATGGGAAGTGACTCAGACTGATTATTAGTGTCAAATCTAGATGTTGCACTCAATTCATCCAAGCATGTATGATCATCAGGAATGATTGATTCGTCCAAATGGAATGCATGCATCTTAGGGCTTCCATTAAGATTCATATCCTCGAGTGGATCTACTTCCTTCATCTTAGTCGGGATGTCCAACCCATGAGATATCTCCTAGGATTCAGGGTATTCAGATTGAGAGTCAGTCTTGGAGATACTAATCCATTCCTCATCACTTTCACGAATGGGGTTCTCAGATGAGTCCATTTGGGATATTCTCGGCTTATGTCCCATATCCACACAAGATGCTTCTCTCCTTGAATTGATTCCAAGTATTTGCTCTAGAGAATCCCTTGTAGCACTTTCAGGTGTAGTCACTTCAGGTTCTTCGAGGTCCTCAAGGCTATTCTCCACTTAATACTGCAAAAGTAGTATTTCTTGAAGTGTCTGATTTTGTCTAGTTAGCCTTGTCAAGGATTTTAATTCTAGAAGGGCCATCATTAAAGATTCTTGGGTTGGAATCCAAGCTCGTCTTTGTTCCAGATCAGTAGTTGTATGGATTTTGTGTAGATAAAATGCGACCTTTTCCTTAGTCTTAGCTATCATTTGTTGCAATCTAAAATGTGGTAGTGGCAATTCATCGGGGATTCCCAGGGGTGAATTAGGTCTACCAATGTTACGTGGGTGAGATGCAGAAGTACGAAAATCATAGCCTGGGACATAAGATGGGGTCCTTTGTAAAGCCATTTGGTATCGGCCATAATGACCTAGGTTAGGATTTGGGTTAACCATTTCAGTAACTCGAGAAGAAGGATTAGGTGATATGAAAAGTCATCTTCACCACCTTGGGTTTGGTTCCCAAAGTTGTTCTGAATCAAATGACCTGGGCTTCCAGACAAGCCATCGAGTCTAGATTTTCTAGATCCTGACCAAGTCCAGGTCTAGGGTTAGCCATTTCAGCTAATCTAGTAGGAGAAGAAGGTAGATGAGAAGAAGGTCTGGGCGGTACGATGAATTGCCTTCACCTCCTTGGGATTGGCTCCCAAGGTCCAACCAATTGAGGTCAAAGTGACCTCCCTTGCATACACCACCCCACTCGAGTTGGTGCAACCAAGCCAAACAAGGCTAAGGCCTTATCAATCAAGTGATCCTTAAGATCGGGTGACCAGAGTTTTCGTTAAGATTTTAATTGTTGAAGAAAAGTTTGCTACAAAACCAACTGAAAATAATCTCAACCCCTCAAGCTAACTCAGCCAATCTGTATGAGGGGATTGATGGAAAAGTTCCTCCTTTGGCTTTCGCCTTTGGTTCCTTTGTACCCTTTAGACGTCATTTGGCACTACCCAAAAGATTTGGCAATGGGTTTGACTAAAGCGGTTGTGATGACTCAGTAGTTTGATAACAAATTCAAGTTAGTTATTGAGCTTTACAAAATTTTTACTTGACCTTTTTTTCTATAGTTTGGGTTCTGGTGAGTGGTCCACAAGACGATCTAGCTCACCAACTAACCACTAGACTTGATTAAGTCTAGGCTAGTCAAGTGTGGTCTCTATGTTACAACCCTACAAGTTGCACCTAAGGGTCATGCAATGGACTGTGTTTAGGCAGTAGAACATAGTTCAACTTAAAAATATTCTCCACAGCACAATTTCAATTCAAATGATTTCAAATTTGATAGGAAAATTACTTTCTAAATTTGATTTTCATAGAATACTTTTGGAATTTTTACAATTTCAGATGAATAAAATGAATTTTTAACTTTCAAGGGGTCAGATTTGGATTTTTGACCCCTTGTCGATTTTTATTTTTGAAACAATATCAATTTTTCTCCAAAAATTCGGGAAAAGTATGGAAATGAAAGCTAACCTTTCAATCCCCACCATTTTCAGTCAAATCTGATTTGTTTACTATTTGAAATCGCTTTTTGAAATTCAAAACATTTTGGATCTGAGTCTATTTGATCCCCTTGTATTTCGTGAATTTTCAAAAATTGCACAAATTGAATTTTTTTAAATGAACAATGTCGTTTGAAAGATGATTGCAAAATATAGTTTGAACCCGAATTTTAGAATTTTTGGGCCATAAAATATTTGACAATTAAATTTTGAAATCATAAAAAAAATCTGTTCGAATTTTAGGTAGTGGTGAGAAGGCTTTTGAAAAGGTTTGAATTCAAAAATGAACCTTCTCACATAAATTTTTTTTTTCAAATTTTTTTTCTTCCTTTTTATAGGGAAAATATTCATTTTTTTTTCTTTTCTTTTTTTCTTTCTAAAAGCAACTCTAACCCTAAGATTCAAAAGAAACCTAAGTCTAAAATCTAATTTTTTCTTTTCTTTTTTTGCATGAAAATTTTCATACTTTTTTTCTTTTTTCCTCCCAAAAAGAAAATCTACCTAGCATTTAAAGGAAACTTAATACTAAGATTCTGATGTGCACCTGATTTTTCTTCAATTGAGCCCGATGGGTACGCAGAATCCGCTTTTTCTGTTCCTACGCACCAAAAGCAAGTAGTGGCAAATATGTTAGCGTTAAGCTCAAAAATCAAAAACTAAAATCGCGTTGCCTCCCCTGACAATGATGCCATTTTTTGAGGTCACAAAACGCAAATTTAATTAGGAAACATGCAGTATAACACGAATCACTACTCCAAAATTAGATGGTTAGTCGCGATTTACCTTAGGGAAGCAGACAATAGCAAAATTGATTCTTCTTTTTCCTTTTTGATTGCTTAAAATTGTATTCCAGTTTCAAGTCTGTGAATGCAAGTTTCTCCCATCGCGTTGCTAACCCTAACTACATGTGCGTGCATCAAATAAATAATAAATGTGAATGTGTGAGTGCTAGTGCACATAATTCTCACTTCGCGAAGGCTGTTGACAGAAAATGCATCAATTGTAAGATCGTTGATATTTTTAGGAACCAACATGTTTGTTACAACATATATATCTTATGAAGTAGGCAACTATTGATTTTTATTTCTCCAAAAATGTTGTCATTACAATGATTCTAGAGGAAAGCTTGTACATGGAAATTGCAAATACTAATTCTAGCTAATAGAAAGATAGGTATGCATGCAGGGCAGAGTATGCATGCATTCTTAGGGAGACTATTACTACTATTACAAGAAAGAAAATAATGCAAGAATTTTACTATGAAGAACAATAATTCCATATTACTAGAACTCAGAGCATTGGAGGTGGTCTCCAATGGCTGTATGGCTGGAGGTGGTTGGAGGGAAGAGAGGGACAGCTAAGGTGTGTAGGTCGACTGACGAGTCGATTTTCTCTTAACAGGATGTTAATTAAAATGATTTGTCATTTGTATTTCTAAGTGGTGAGAAGCCAACTAATCAAAGTATTAAAATAAAATTAACCACTCAATGAGGAGCAGGTCATCTCTGCAGGGAGGCACGTGCCTATTACAAACTTGCAAAATGAGAGAAATGATGTTCACTATGATCTCCCCCAACTAATGAGACCAAAATCCACTTTAAATCAAGATAACAATGATAAGATATGCTAAAATTGCATTTGTGTGAAATTGGAGGGGTATTCGACCAAAGTAGCCACAATAATATTAATTATACAAAATTCAACTTTTGACAATGGAAATGGAATGTAAAAACTAATACTACTTCTACTGTAGCAAAATAGGGGAATGGCTTCCACTTGAGTCTATGCATGGAGGAGAGGAGGGTTGGCCACGTGGAGCACATTGAAGGTAAAGTGAAGCGAGGGCTTTGCGGTGGAGGTGGTGACGAGAGCTGGGACTATCGGTGATGCTAGAAATGAGGAGTAGGTGGTCGGTGGTGGTGGCTGTTAAGCTGCTACTATTGTCGTGCGCTAAAGGGGTTGCTGGACTGTGCGCGTAGGCACATTGCTGGCTCCTGCACGTGGAGGTGCACGTGCGAGGAGGGTATCAGCAAGGAGGCAAGGCTGGTGATGGTGGGCACCTGAGGGTTTGTGCAAGCAGGCAGCGACATACAGGGGTGTGTGGAAGGTGTGGCAAGCAGGGCAGCGCACTCAGTGTGCGTAGTAGCTGTAGGTGGACAAGGTGGCCACACATGCGGGTGGGTGGCACTCTACATGTGGTGGCATGCATGACGAGGGTGGCAGCTAGTGGCTTCAGTGGCTGTAAGGCCACATGGAGTGCTGCTTGGTGGGTGGTGATGTTGGGTTCTTTTTAGTTGCAAAGGAAAAAGAAAAAGAAGAAACATAGAGGAAGAAGTAAAGATGGTGGTGGCCTGTTGGGTCTTCAGACTTCCGGGAACCTTCTCGGACGACTTAATCGGAGGGGATGGCACAACGAGGATGGATGTGAGGTGTGCGTGCATCGTGGCATGTGTATGATTGTGCATGGATGGCGCGGCGAGAGCTGCTAGTGCAGTGATGGTCACGATTATGATGGTGTTGCGAGGCTCTGCAGATGGCGGTATGAGTTGTCACCCCGCATAGCCACAGTAGCACAACTCTTGCTGTAGTCAAGCCCATGGTGGTAAGATGATGAGCTTGAAGCCCTGCACAGTGATGGAGTGGGATGGTGGCCTTCCTCGCTTTGTCATTGAAGCTTTTTTTTATATTGCAGGAGAATAACTTGCGTTGGTTAGGGGAAGAGATGAAGCGACGAAGAACATGGGGAACAGACATCCGCTTCTATCGCTTCTTCCTTGATGCTCTTAGGTGGGTGCATCTCCTGCATGCATCCATTGCAGAAGAAAGTGAATAAAATAATAAAAAGAAATGATAGGTTATGTATGTATAAACCTTTAACTTCTATGTTAAATCCAAAACAATACATGTAATGCACCTAATTAGTTAACCAATCAAATGCATGCCATTCTAAGTCAATTTTAAATGCATTTAATTATGAATGCAATGCATGTATTATGCAATATAGTTAAAAATATAAACTAATTTATTTACATCCTAATGCATGCTAAATAAATGTTAAAGATAACTTAATATCTAAGCATTGAAATACCTAAATAGCCCACAAATATGGGCTCATCAAATGCCCCCATGCTTAGTTTTTGCTAGTCCCTAGTAACATTTATGATGAATTCCTAAGTTCTAGGCTAGAATTAATCATTAGGATGCCTTATTATATCTCATCTTTAGTGATTTGTTGAAATACTAACTTATACCTGAAGGTATCCAAGTACTAGTTAAAATTCAGACTTGATTTGCTTCAGTTTTGGTCTCGGGCAATGGTTTCTTAAACTTCTAAGTTTATCCTATAGTTTGTAAATCTTAGAGGTTAAAGTGTCAGTGCTAAGTGTATAATTTGATTAATGAGCATCCATACTTGTTCTTCCCATACGTTCCCAGGATCGGACATGCCCTACATCTACTTAGACCTAGCTAGGTTCAACCATACCTAGACTTGGCAACTTTCTCCTCACTTTTTTTGTTTTTTTTTTGGTGTCAACACATGGGTGAACTTAATGTATATCTCCTCAGCTATTTCTCCTTTTTTCTTTAGTACCCATGTATAATGAGGCACTTTTTATTTTCAATGACACCTATGTGTAACGAGGTGTTATTTCCCTCCTCATTTTTATTATTCTCCATTTCATTTTTTTTTTTAGTGAGTGGCTCTCCTTCGTCTTTTCTAGATGCTTCACCTAAGTAAAATCTAGGAAGACTTGGGGTGCAAGGTTGGGCTTTGGGCATCCCACACCCAGGGGTTACTACGTGTGGCATGCCAGCCATACCCTGCAGGGATCTCTTAAGTTTGAATATAAGTTAAGGTGCATTAATTTAGAGTCCCCAACCTCAGTTCTGATAGAACCTACGGTAAACTCTCACATGGTTGCCCCAATTTTAAGTTTGTGTAAGGGAAAAAGACACTTATGTTTCAAGGATCTCCAAACCAAGGAATAAACAGAGAAGTTCTACACTTTCTAAGCCCTTAACTTAATAGATCAGCTTCTCAAGTACCTCAATTGCTTAAGGGAAAATCTGTATCTTAACAAATACTTAGAGTTTTAAGCCAACCCAATCCTAATGGTCTAAGATTAATATCTCTTCCTTATCTCCTGAAGCAAGACATTTAAGGTCTTATCTCATCATTCGTTCCTACCTAGAACTTTAGGTAACTCATCTACAGTGATTGTTGGGACTAACCAATTAAGCTCAACAAATTAAAACTTTTTTTTTATGCAATATGAATGCATGAATGTAATATGTATACATGCTATAAACAGATGCCTTAGGTCCTATCACCCCATGCCTAGTTCAAACAATGTCCTTATTGAAAGTACAATAGCCAAGGGATGATTTTACCTGAGGCGAAGAATGAAATGAGCTCAGGCTCCTCGAGAGTAACCTTATCAAACAGATGTCCATCCAAAGTAACATATGGCTTTAATCATTGGTCGTTGATAGTAAAGGGTGTTGCTGAAGAGGAAGGGCTCTTCATCTCCAAAACCTCTTGCAGAAACACTTTGGTGATTATGTATGGCCCATCCCAATGAGATTTCAACTTCCCTGGAAAAAGCTTAAGTTTGGAATTGAAAAGCCATACTTGTTGATTTGCTCAAAGGTCTTTCTAAGGATATACCTATCATCCAAGACCTTAGTTCTCTCTTTATAACCTTCGGAGGTGTCATAAGCATCATTCCTCAACTCCTCAAGCTTAGTCAACTCCAGTAATCATTCCTTTCTTGCTTGCTCTAAATCTGGGTTGACACTATGGATAGCCTAGAGTGCCCTACGTTCAAGCTCAAGTAAATGGCACACTTCCCGTACACTATCTAAAAGGCAAACATACCAAAAGGGGTTTTGTAGGCCGTTTGATAAGCCCATAAAGCATCATCGAGCTTTTGGAACTAGTCCTTCCTATCAGGCCTAGTGGTCTTTTCGAAAATGTTCTTTATCTCCCTATTCGACACTTCAACCTGGCCACTTGTCTGAGGATGGTAAGGGGTAGTGATCTTGTGAGTTACTCCTAAACTCTTGAGTAGCCGATTGAAGTGGTGGTTCCGAAAATGAGGTCCCCCATGGCTTATAATCGCTTTTGGGTAGCCAAAGCGAGATATGATATTGGCGTTCAAAAATTTCAACACGACAGAGTTGTCATTTAGGTGTGTAGGAATGGCCTTTATCCATTTAGAGACATAATCAGCTACCACCAAGATATACCCATATCCATGGGACGAAGGGAAGGGACCCATGAAGTCTATCCTCCATACGTCAAAAATTTCAATAGGTTGGATCGGGTGTTGGGGCATCTCATTCCTCTTCCCAATCGCTCTAGTCAGTTGACATCTAATGTAGGCCTTAACAAAGTTATGAAATCCTTAAATAAAGTAGGCCACCAAAAATTGGATTGGAGAACTTAAAATCCATTTTCTTTAGACCAAAGTGTCCTCGATAATGAAGTTCATGGCAAAATCTCAACACACTTTGTTGCTCCTCTCCAGGCACGCATTGTCTTAGTTCTTGGTCTTGTCCAATTCTAAATAATTCCAGCTCTTCCCAGTGAAAGTATCTAGCTTGGGAAATGAATCTCTTCCTTTTTTGCTCATCCCAAGAGCCGGGAGTCTCTCCAGTGACCAAGTAATTAACAGTATCAGTATACCAGGGTGAAGTCAGTGTTACCGCCACAAGGGTTTCATCAGGAGATGTCTCACGGATGTATCCAAATGGAGATTCGTCAAATGGGAGGTGAGACAGGTGGTCAGCCACTACATTTTCCACTCCTTTCTTCTCATGAATTTCTAAGTCAAACTCTTGAAGGAGTAGGATCCACCTAATAAGTCAAGGCCTAGAATCCTTCTTGGCATTAAGATGTTTCACTGCCGCATGATCAGTAAAAATGACCACCTTTGACCCAAGAAGCTATGACCTAAACTTCTCCAAAGAAAAAACTATAGCAAGTAATTCCTTTTTAGTGATGGTGTAGCTTTGCTATGGTTCAGTTAAAGTCTTGTTGGCATAGTGTAGCACATGTGATCTTCCCTCAACCCTTTGTCCAAGGACTGCTCCCACTGTGTAATCCGAAGCGTCACACATTAGCTCGAATGGGAGTGCTCAATCTGGAGCTCAGAGAATAGGCGTAGAGGTCAAGGCCTCCTTTAGCTTATGAAAGGCCTTTGCAAACTTTGAATCAAAATCGAAGGAAGATTCCTTCACCAATAGGTCACAAAGTGGCCCAGAAATTTTGTTGAAATTTTTAATAAAGCACCTATAAAAGCCTACATGGCCAATAATGGATCTAATCTATTTAACATTCATGTGAAATGGAAGTTTGGAAATAGAATCAACCTTGGCCTTATCTACTTCCAAATCCCCCTCAGACACAACATGCCCAAGTACAATGCCTTCTGTACCATGAAATGACTCTTCTCCTAGCTAAGGACTAAACCAGTCTCCTTACATCTATTCAGCACATTCTCTAAGTGTAGGAGACACTGGTTAAAATACAAGCCGTAAATGGAGAAGTCATCCTAAAAATCCTCAACACACTCGTCAATCATGTCCGAGAAAATGGACATCATACACACTGGAAGGTTGCTGGTGCATTACATAATCCAAATGGCATATGCCTGAATGCAAATGTATCATAAGGACTAGTAAAAGTTGTCTTATCCTTGTCATCAAGGAAGACTACAACTTGGTTATATCTAGAATATCCATTTAAAAAGCAGAAATACCAATTCCCTGTCAATTTCTCGAGGATTTGATCAATAAAGGGCAAGGGAAAGTGATCCTTCTAGGTAGTGATGTTTAGTTTGTGGTAGTCTATGCAAACCCTCTAGCCAGTTGAGGGTCTGGTCACCACTTGCTCTCCCTAGTCATTCGTTTCTACCGAAAGGCCTACCTTCTAAGGTACCACATGGATTGGACTAACCCATTTGCTATCTGCAATGGGATATATGATCCAATGCCCAACCACTTCAGAATCTCCTTTTTAACCACCTCCCTTATGTTAGGGTTAAGACGTCTCTACATGTCTCTAAATGGTTTGATGGAATCATCAGTATAAATGTGATGCATGTACAGTGTAGAGTCTGTACCCGTACTATCAGCAATTGTCCAAGCAATGGCTTCCTTGTGCCTTGATTAGTAGTCTAGTAAGGCTTCCTCTTACACCTCAGATAGCATAGATGAGATGATTACAGGTAGCGTATCATTTGGCCCAAGCAATACATACTTGAGAGTGTCCAGGAGGAGTTTCAGTTCAAGGTTGGGGGCTTCTATGGTTGAGGGTTTCAAAATAGATGTCGCCATCTTTGGTAGCAGATCTACCTTAGGCAGGTATGATGGGGAGAGAGACTTAGCAGAAACTCCAAGCAGCTCCTCAAGTTCTAATACATCCCCTTCACAATCCTCCAAGAGATGGGAATGCACATTTGGCATGACATGCTGAAGGGGGTCATCACATAAAATTGCAGGAGTTGTCTCTTCAATTAGGTCGTTGATGTAAACACATTTATTGAGGGTAAAATGCCTATTCATGCATGTTCCTAGGCTTAGATTTGCATTTCATGTTATAAATATTGCATAGCATGCATCATTCTGCATGTAGAGTAGTTGTATATAATTTAAGTTAATTGCGTCCTTTTTGTTGTCAAGAGAGAAGGATATTTATTTCAGAGCCTCGGATTGATGATCTGACCATACGGATCTGATCATGACAACGATCGAAGTCCAACGCCTCTGAAATTGCCTTGATCGGAGTCCTATAGCACCATATGCAGTTTGTGGAAATCAACATCCAATGGACTAGGTGATATAATTTGGAGCTTCAAATGACAAATCTAACTGTATGGATGGATTTTGGTCGACGATTGTAGCCTAAAGGATTAAAAATCGACTTAATCTGACCTCTGTAGCAGCCCCTACAACGAAAAGAAGATGGACGGCCTAGATTACGGTACGTGGCACAACATAGGCTGCCCATGCGCACGCACGTGCACAGCAGCACAGGTGCGCGTGCACATGCGGAGGCATGCATGTGCATAGCGCAGCGCCAGCGCGTGAGCATGCGCACGTGGCAAGGAGAGCGCACAGCGCAGCGCCAGCGGAGCATGGGGCAGGCACATGCTCAGTTGGCGCCAGCCTACAGCGACGCTTGAGATGGATCTACAACGACGCTTACAGCCATTGCTAATTATTCACATGCCAGCAAGGCCAGCTATGCATGCTAGCAGGCATGAGCTGCCTACAGTGACACTTCCAGTGATAGCCTGGAGGTCGCTAATGGTCCCATACCTATTTTAGCCTCTTCTCCTCTACTATAAAAGGACCTACACCCCCTCCCTTCCAAGCCATCTCTACCTACTGTACTCCTACCTACTCCTAACCTCTAACAAGCCTACCAACTCTCCATTAGAGCTTACTCTCAAGCTCCCAAGGCTCCTATTAGTGTAGCGAACCTCTGCCTCACCAAATATTCATCCATCTTCCCATCCGAGCTCATAGGTCACCTTGGAGCCATCCTCCCACCTCCATTCCGATAGCAGGCATCTCCGCCTTCTCACATCCATTCCGGAGCTACTCTGAAGCTTTCCTCTACCCGACGACCTCCAGCATCTCACCTCCGTTGTACCGCTCCTCACCTCCTTCGTCCGAGATTCTGCCAGGCACCGTCATCTCATCGGACAGCCGATTCGTGAGATTTCTTCTCACCTCCCTCTCTTTTTATGCTTTTGTAGATTATTGTAATAGACATTCATGCAATACATCACATTTGATTCTATCTCTATCTTGTGATTGCTTGTCTTTTATTTCAGGAACAAAAAAAAAACAAAACCCTAAAACACCAAAAAGAAACAAATCGAAGAGTAGTTTTCATACAAAGTAAATGTCGCCTCCCTGTGTTTGACCCGGGACTCCCTTGTAGTTTAGGTATAAATTTTATTTGTATCACGAGTTTTGCAACTACAATGACAAGTTACTCGTAACCCTAATTTCAAACCTGCGAAGCCCGTGTGATCAGTCATCTACCATGTCAACTTTAGAACAATCCTCAAATCCAGCTTCTTTATAAGTATCAAACACATTAAGCCGAATTTCCTATTGCCAAAGCCCATTTTTAATGCCTCAGTGTGATAATTAATTGAAGAAGTTGAACTTGTAAGAAAAGCGCAGCCCAAGATAATGGAGGGCTTGGTTGGTTTATTGGTAGGGTCAGTGTCCAATACTAGAAAGTCAACAGGGAAGATGAAATCCTCCACTCTCACGAGGACATCCTTCGATAGGCCCCATAGTGTCTTCAAGGATCGGTCTGCAACTTGGAGGATTATGGGGGAAGGCTTCAGATTACCTCCTCCAAGTTATTCATATACATAGCTCAGAAGGATGTTTACCCTGCACCCAGATCAAGTAGAGCCTTGTCTATATGTAGGTCATCAACGACCACCGAAATGTATGGGGCTCCTAGGTCCTTAAGTTTCGAGGGTGTCCTGTAATGTATAATTGAGTTAACAAAATCAAGCAAGACAACTTTTGATTGGACCTGTTTCCTCGATTATCACTTTTTCATGCACAGGTCCTTTAGAAAGTGGGCATAGGATGGAATCTACAAGATAGCCTTAAGAAAAGGTAGGTTAATCTACACTTGCTTGAAAGTCTCCATGATTTCGTCTATCCTATCTTTATCTCTAGATGAGCTAGCAGAATGATGAGAGTCTCATCGTAAGCCATAACTAGCTCATTTTGACCCAATAAAGAAGATAAAAGCTCCTACATAACCTAGAAGAAGGCCTAAATGAAGGAATAAGTGTTCTGAGAAGAAAACATGAAATAAAGGTTAAAACTGTAATTTTACCATTGCAGTACATAAACGGGATTTCTCAGAGGCAAAACATAGGTCAAAAGGTCTAAATAAGATAAAAAGTGGGTTGATTCAATCAGAAATGGGTTCATGTGCAATCTAGGAATTAAATGACATTTGGTAACCCTAAAACGGACCCGCTTAAAGCAACAAGGTTCCGGTCAGGATAAAAATCAATTAAACCCTCTAAAAATCACGGAAAAATATCTTCTAGGGTTTAGAACACTCAATTTGGCCTTGTGAACCCAGTTTGACCTAGATTAGGGTCCTAGCTCATCAATTAACCTAATTTGGGTTTTTACACAAAATGTCCAGTCAAACATGGTCAAACCTAAAATCCAACTTCATCATTGGATTCCTTAGGTCCATATTCAAATTAGGTTTGTACCAAAAGTTGGACTTAAGGGGAGGTCATCTTGACCTACTTTGCAATTTAGTAGACCCAAATCACATTTTGGTCCCTACTTTTGAAAATCATCACAGAGAGCCCCCTAACTTCCTCGCCAACCTTGCAATCAGGTCCTTCCGCCATTATTGGGGCAAAATCCTTCTCTGGTGAGGATTAGAGAGGGAATACTCTCTGATTCCTCAGAGATCCCCTCCCAGAAATGGAAGGGAGATTATCTGAGGAATTCCCTTCCATCTGAGGCCAGTCATGATCCCTGATTTGATCCCAATCTCTCGTGCGAACACACGAGGGATTTGGGTATCCACCAACTTTCCTTCTCTGGCGAGCCGTCGGAGACGGATATGTGCCCTCCAAGCTTTGAACACACAGCCCAATGCCTATAAAAGAACCCCCAAACCCGGTCGCTCATTTTCAGCTCGACCTGGCTGGGGTTTCACCTCAGATTCATCTCTTCCTTCCCAGCCAGGGTACCCAGCGAGCTTCGGCGAGCTTTCTTTCCTTTCCTCTTTGCTCTGCCACAAAACCAGTGGCAGAGACTTCTTCCTGATTCTCCTCCGCATCGCGCAATACCCGTGCACGCTGCCTCAGACCCGTCATCGCCGCCGTCCTCCCCCACTGGGCATCTTCTTCTCTGGCGATAGCAGGTACAGCTATCCGCCTCTCCGCCCCCTTCGTCCCAGTAGTTAGGTTTAAACTATTCTCCTATATCCCCTCTTCATTCCCCTCACCTTATTTCATCAATCAACTCTCGACCGTCGCTGACCACCGCCATCTTCCTCACCTCCGGCCACCCTCCGGCGAGTCACCCCCGTCACTCCACACTTCCACACGACTCGCCGACCAACTTAGAGGCTCCGCCTCACCTCACCGAGCAACCTCCGCCCATCCACCATCCCTCTACGCCTCCACAACAGTTCCCCAAACACACCCACACCTCCGGTCACAGGATGACCTAGGCACGCATGCCTAGGCCACCCCTTGACCTACTGCACGTCGCACCACCTTCGCCGTGCCACAGCGAAGGTCTGCAGGTGGTTTGATTAGGCCAATAGGCCGTATTCGTGCATGACAGGATCGGAGCTGCAGCCGCCATTGACAACGGTTGAAGCAGCTTCCAAGCATGCTCAGGCTCCGTGGCTTCAGGATTTTAGCTATTGTGGAGTGGAGTGAGTTGCGTGCAAGCAGCCAGTTATCTTGTGAAGAGAGTTGAGGCTGCAACTAAGCAGAGTGCGAAGAGCGTTCTGCGGGCGCGCGCGAGAGCAGGGCGGGACTAATAGTCCCACATCGAAAATCTACGAGGCGAAGGTGTAGTATAAAGTGAATTTGTGTTATCTTCTCGTTGCCTCCTAACGCATAGGGGTGAGGTCCCTCACCTTACCCACACTCTCCTCGTCCGCGGTTTCACCTCGCGGATTTGGCAGGATCCGACCCTACCTTATCTGAGCACACCTCACGCATCACCCTCACGCCGGTGTGCCTGGTCACGGGCATGCGATCCGACCCGTTAACTCGGCTCTGGGAGAGCTACATGTGAGCGATTTGCAGAGAGAGAGACACGCGCGGGTAGACGGAGGGTTAGGTTTTGCTTCCCCTTGTGTGCAGGCGAACGGAGCGCCGAAGAAGAAGCTGACACTTAGCCGCAGGGAGAAGAAACTCTGAAGAAGAGGCTGAGCAAGGAAGAAGACGAGAAGAAGCAGAAAAAGAAGCCTTCGCAGAAGAGAGAAGAGAAGGAAGAAGAGAGACTGCAGAGAAAGAAGAAGAAAGGCCAAAATAGAAGACCAAAGAAGAAGAAGACAGAAGGAAGACAGAAGAGAAAGAAGCAAAGTGAAGGCTGCAGAAAAAAGAAAGCAAGATCAGAGGAAGAAGAATAATTAAAGAAGGGAAAACACTTTTAAGATGTATGATCTTGTGATCAGACGTCCAAATTTACTCCTGCCTGGATTACTTTTTAAATGCATTTGAATTAAACTTTTGAGTAAATTAGAGTGTTCAATTACATTTGAGATTAGTAATAAATTCCGATTGCTCCCTGTGTTCGACCTTGGATACTCCAATTTTCGAGTAATAAAAACTTTTATTTATTGACGACGCTTGATCACCTATACTACGACGCAATAACTGTTAAAACACGATCGAGTCAGTCGCGTCAACAAAATGGCACTGTTGCCGGGAAGCAACGCGCAATTTATCACTAGTCTCTACATTCTTTTTATCATATTGAACACTAACTTGCCCTACTTTGCTTTGTTTTGATCTTGCAGGTATTTCACGAGAAAATCCCTCCCGCAAGTCAACCACTCCAGGGCAGGTAACTTCTTTTCTTCCTTAAACCATCCCCTAATCCTGAAAATACAAAAGGAAGAAAATCAATTTAGGAATCAATTTCCTTCTTTATATAGTAGTCACCATCTTTAAGGCAAACGTTTCCTAATTTTGCGAAAATTTTTTCAAATGTCCTTGAAGTTGGAGCGATTTTTTTAGATTCTATCCCACAAATTCATGTGCCTAATAGAAATAATGCTTAATCTCTATGGACAACACACTTCTTTCTTTCAAGTCCGAAGAGAATTTTTGCGAAAAAAAGGATTGGAAATAGAACCAAATTAGGGTTTCTACAGTAGGATCTTGGAGTGTTAGTCACACATGCCTGCATAAAAGGAAATAAACCTTCCAGCATCAGTGTGTCACCCAAGAGCTTGATTGAAGAGATCTAAACAAGACAAACCCTAAGAAAAATTGAGTTCTAAAATCACTTGAATCTTAAAATTTTTGGACCTAATAACCTGGGAGTCAAATCAGGGTGATCTCTAGGCTCCAAACCTAGAATCATTCTGCCATCTATAGGATAGGTCAGGTGAAGTTGACCCATTGGGTCAACCAACCTCTAAATTAGGTCACAATATCAAAACATCTAAAGTTCAAGTGAGAACCCTAAAGCACCTTTGAAATAAAAGTGGTAGACTTAAGAGGTCAAGGTCCCCATTCTGGTTTACCTGGAATCTTAGAGACAAGAGAGGTCGGGTGGGGGAAACCCTGTAACCTGTGGGGACGCTCTACCATGTAGGGGTCTTTGCGGTACTCTCCCTCTCTGGCTGCCCAGGTAATTCTCTGGTGGACGATCTTCTGATCCAGGGGTCCATCCGCCCCAAACCTCCATAGTCATCCAAACGTCTTTGGGTGTCTTGATTGGGTCAAAAACATCTCCAGTCCCTTATCTTTTCTCTTTAGAACACACATACACATTTTTAGTGGGACTCGTTATTCAGATCTGATCGCTTCATAACTTGATTCTACATCTTGAGTTAAACTCTGAGTCTGCATCTGGATTCCACCACCTGATCCAACTATGCAGCCAAACCACTTAGGACCACCATTCAAGAAACCTGAATATCAGAGATCCATGGGCGATAAAATGATTGAGGATGCCATGAAATTCTATGAAAATGAAGAAACCTCAACACCAGTAGGAAACATTCAGGTTGATGTCCCAACAACCACAACCTTTATCATAACTTGTGCCCAAGTACTATTAGCAGAAGCCACAAAAGGATCAACCCGTGACTTGCTCATTACTGCATACATTGAGATAGAAAAACTACACAATCTTGAATATCTTCAATGTATGACAAATCCTCGACTTTGGAAGCAACACCAAGATAGTCTTGAAAAGCGGGAAGAGATAATGAGATTAGTAAAACAAGTTATTGACCAGAAATACCCGTATATACCACAAACAGAGGAGGAACTATCTTGGGACAACATCGAGGTAAATCTGATCTCGGGTTTGAGGCACAAAATGGTTGTGGATTCCCAACCCAGATAAAATACAATGTGCCGGATATTGAAGAAGGTTGGGAAGCTCCAAATGCAAGAAAATACCATGATGAGCCCATCTAGAAATCCAAAATTCCTGCAAGTATGAGAGTAGAACTGAACCTCTCGAGTGTATAAATTCCATCCCTTATCCTGATAAGGTGACACTTGAAGGTTATTCAGACCTAGATTCTAGTAATTCAACCAACATCCGAAGCCTAGAATCTAGATCTGAAACCTATTTTGAAGATTTCAAGGTCCCATATGAAAAAGATCAATCTTCTAATGAAGAATATGACTTTGGGCCTCAATTTGATGAATATCCCTTGCTAACATCCTCAGAGGAACGAATCAATTTTTCGAAAGTCATGCCAATCTACGACACAGAAATCAAGGAGTTGGACGAGCGGGGTTTCAATTGGGTCTACCCTACTAGCTTAGAACCTAAGCCTCTACCAGATAAGGATACCTTTTTAAGCTCAGAATTAACATTTAGGCTAGCCCCAGTCAGGCTGCTGAGTATACAACATATGATTTATTCTATGGTGGTGGAACTCATGATCTTGAATCTCATTCAAATTTTGATTTTCGCAAACTCTCCGATGATTTCGAATCTGACCATAACATCGGAGAAAATCTACTTCCTGATTATAAGAAGCCAATTTTCTTTGAAGCCACCTACTCCACATATACAGAACCAATCAAAACCCGTTCCCTACCCCGACCCACAATAGGACTCAATTTCTACTCCGATTCACCTCTCATTGAGCCGTTTGCAGATGATTCAACTCCATATCTATATTGGGTATCGAGCATTGATCAGACCGAAAAACAGAGCCAACATTCTTTGATCACCCCTGTAGGGATTCCACACCTTACATTGATTATTTTTCGGAACCCTACTCTGACCAGGCTGAGTCGACTCAGCCTAAACCCGAGCTTTCACTTCCATATTCATTTGAACTTCACTACATATGGTGGGTTCCGCATCTATTGATCTACATCTATCAACCCACCAGACTCATTGGGTTTGGGCTGCATCATTAGCCGACTGATCTTAACAAGCACCTGGTTGGACCAACCAGGCTCTTAATTAAGGTGCTTGTTTTACAAAATACCACTGATTTGACCACTCCCTCTCCACCCCATTTTCCGCACGGCTGAAGGCATTGAATTTAGCGCTTAACGGGAGGCAACCCATCATCCCAAAAACAGAGACCCGTCTGATTATCCATCTGCACCTTGAGTTCAGCCTTAGACAGTTGATCCCACCTCTGGTACACGTATCAGACCTTGAAATCATCCGCATCATTCATTTTCGACCCATTCACCCACCCGATGTATCCTATTCTAGGTCCCTGACCTCAACACTATTTCACACCCTCCGTTTACAATGAGGACATTGCAAAACTTAGGCATGGGGGGGTGATAAAGTGCATACATACAGAACCATGAAAAAAATCAGAAGGATTCACACAAAAAAATTCACATATGTCAAAAACACAAAAAAATTGAAAAATTATGAACAAGAACAAAAAAATGGGGGAGGGAGGAAATTTTGTGAGCCACATATTCATACGGAGGAGAAAAAGAGTAAAATGACAAAAAGGAGTACAAAATGAAAAAAGAAAAAGAAATAGTCATTAGTAAAAGATTAAGGAATTAACTGAAGTTCTAGACCAGATCAAGAAAGGAAATAAAAGAAAAGTGCTAAGGAGACATAACAAGAGATTAGCGGGAACATTGGTCTTAGGCCTGTTGGGCTAGATTCTTTAGCTTAAAAATTCACGTATCCGCTAAAATTTGGATAATCCTCAAGAGGTTGGGGAAAATGCGAAGCTTAAGTATTAGGTCTAAGGCTTAGGAAGTATTCGGCCTCGTTAATTGACCTCCGGTTTGCGGGATTCGGTAACCTAAGCACCCCAAATTCACACACACCCTGGTTTAGTGCGCATAAACATCCAAATCACGCAAAAGCGTTTAATGTTCTACAAAAGTCACCTAGATTAGGAGTGGCCAATCAACACAAGTTGATTTGGATGAGTTCCCAGCGCAGAGAGGTGGGAAATTCCCCTCGGAGATGCATAATAACATATCGTCTCCTCGGTGCTTGTCTCTTAGGGTATTTAAATATCCTATTGGGGGCATGTAAGCACTCTGCTGGTTCAGATACCATGGGCAGCATTATCACGAAATGTCGATCGTCAGGGTCTAAATTCGGCCACGGAATGCCATGGGCGGGATTATCTCGAAAGCCAGGGTTCTGGGGGTTGCCATGGGCGGGATTATCTCGAAATCTCGAAAGCCAGGGACTCTTGAGGATTGATGATGGGGACAAGGAATCCAATACAGACTGTGTTGAGAAGCTAATCCAAAGCTAGAAATAAAAAGAAAAGAGAGAAAAGTTCTCCAAACAAATAAATCATCTATCTCTCTTACAAAAACCCACTACAAACTGAACTTAGGCTAAGAATGTCTCAAGCACGGGTGCTTTAACCGCGGAGTTCAACAAACCCTAGGGTAGTTTTTGTGGGCCTTAGAAACCTTTGCGGAGGACTGAGGCTAAAGCAGAATAGGTCTGGATTTTGGTTGGTACTTGAATACCTCTAGGCCTATTGTCGGCATTCCGACCTAATCACAAAAGAAAAAGAAAAGCACAGACACTCAGGGTCTAGAACAGAAGTTAAAACCTTGAAATTTTGCTAAGGGACTAGCAAAAGCTAGGCATGGGGGTATGATGAGAGTCTCATCATGAGCCATAATTAGCTCATTTTTACCCAATAAAGAAGATAAAAGCTCTTACATAACCTAGAAGGACTAAATGAAGGAATAAGTGTTCTGAGAAGAAAACATGAAATAAAGGTTAAAACTGTAATTTTACCATTGCAGTACATAAACGGGATTTCTCAGAGGCAAAACATAGGTAAAAAGGTCTAAATAAGATAAAAAGTGGCTTGATTCAATCAGAAATGGTTTCATGTGCAATCTAGGAATTAAATGACATTTGATAACCTTAAAACAAAACCGCTTAAAGCAACAAGGTTCCGGTCAAGATAAAAATGAAGTAAACCCTCTAAAAATCATGGAAAAATATCCTCTAGGGTTTAGAACACTCAATTTGGCCTTGTGAACCCAGTTTGACCTAGATTAGGGTCCTAGCTCATCAATTAACCTAATTTGGGTTTTTTCACAAAATGTCCAACCAAACGTGGTAAAACCTAAAATCCAACTTCATTATTGGATTCCTTAGGTCAAAATTAGGTTTTTACCAAAATTTGGACCTAAGGGGAGGTCATCTTGACCTACTTTGCAATTTAGTACACTCAAATCACATTTTGGTCCCTAACTTTTGAAAATCATCACAGAGAGCCCCCTAACTTCCTCGCAAACCTTGCAATCAGGTCCTTCCACCATTATTGGGGCAGAATCCTTCTCCGGCGAGGATTAGAGAGGGAATACTCTCTGATTCCTCAGAGATCCCCTCCCAGAAATGGAAGGGAGATTCTCTGAGGAATTCCCTTCCATTTGAGGCCAGTATGATCCCTGATTTGATCCCAATCTCTCATGCGAACGCACGAGGGATTTGGGTATCCACCCACTTTCCTTCTCCGGTGAGCCGTCAGAGATGGATACGTGCCCTCCAAGCTCTGAACACACGGCCCAATGCCTATAAAAGAACCCCCAAACCCGGCCGCTCATTTTCAGCTTGACCTGGCTGGGATTTCACCTCAGATTCGTCTCTTCCTTCCCGGCCAGGGTACCCAGTGAGCTCCGGTGAGCTTTCTTTCCTTTCCTCTTCGCTCTGCCACAAAACCAGTGGCAGAGAATTCTTCCTGATTCTCCTCCCCGTCGCACAGTACCTGCACACGCTGCCTCAGACCCGTCGTCGCCGCCGTCCTCCCCCACTGGGCATCTTCCTCTCCGGCAACAGTAGGTACAGCTGTCTGCCTCTCCGCCCCCTTCGTCCCTGTAGTTAGGTTTAAGCTATTCTCCTCCATCCCCTCTTTCATTCCCCTCACCTTATTTCATCAATCGACCCTCGACCGTCGCTGACCACCGCCATCTTCCTCGCCTCCGGCCACCCTCCGGCGAGTCGCCCCCGTCGCTCCACGCTTCCGCACAACTCGCCGACCAACTCAGAGGCTCTGCCTCACCTCACCGAGCAACCTCTGCCCATCCACCATCCCTTTACGCCTCCACAACAGCCTCCCGAACACACCCACACCTCCGGTCATAGGATGACCTAGGCACGCACGCCTAGGAAGCCCCGCGAACTGCTGCACGTCGCACCACCTTCGCCGTGCCACGGCGAAGGTATACAGGTGGTTTGATTAGTCCAATAGGCCGTATTCATGCATGACAGGATCGAAGCTGTAGCCGCCATTGACAACGGTTGAAGCAGCTTCCAAGCACGCTCAGGCTCCGTGGCTTCAGGATTTCAGCTGCTATGGAGTGGAGTGAGTTGCGTGCAAGCAGCCAGTTATCCAGTGAAGAGAGTTGAGGTTGCAACTGAGCAGAGCGCGAAGAGCATTCTGTGGGCGCGCGCGAGAGCAGGGCGGGACTAATAGTCCCACATCGGAAATCTACGAGGCGCAGGTGTAGTATAAAGTGAATTTGTGTTATCTTCTCATTGCCTCCGAACGCACAAGGGTGAGGTCCCTCACCTTACCCACGCTTGCCTCGTCCGCGGTTTCACCTCACGGATCTGGAGGGATCCGACCCTACCTTATCTGAGCACACCTCGCGCATCACCCTCACGCTGGTGCGCCTGGTCACGGGCATGCGATTCGACCCATTAACCCGGCTCTGGGAGAGCTACATGTGAGCGGTTTGCAGAGAGAGAGACACGTGCGGGTAGAGGGAGGGTTAGGTTTTGCTTCCCCTTGTGTGCAGGCTAGTGGAGCGTCGAAGAAGAAGGTAACACTTAGCTGCACGGAGGAGAAACTCTGAAGAAGAGGCTAAGCAAGGAAGAAGAAGAGAAGAAGCAGAAAAAGAAGCCTTCGTAGAAGAGAGAAGAGAAGGAAGAAGAGGGACTGCAGAGAAAGAAGAAGAAAGGCCAATACAGAAGACCAAGGAAGAAGAAGACAGAAGGAAGACAGAAGAGAAAGAAGCAAAGTGAAGGCTGCAGAAGAAAGAAAGCAAGATCAGAGGAAGAAGAATAATCAAAGAAGGGAAAACACTTTTAAGACGTCTGATCTTGTGATCAGACGTCCAATTTTACTCCTGCCTGGATTACTTTTTAAATGCATTTGAATTAAACTTTTGAGTAAATTAGTGTGTTCAATTACATTTGAGATTAGTAGTAAATTCCGATTGCTCCCTGTGTTCGACCTCGGATACTCCGATTTTCGAGTAATAAAAACTTTTATTTGTTGACGATGCTTGATCACCTATACTACGACGCAATAACTGTTAAAACACGATCGAGTCAGTTGCATCAACACAGAAGCCTGCCCAGAGCCAGATAATCACTGTAGAAAGTGCACTCTCGATCTTTGGGTGGAAGGGTTGTCGTGTTAGGTAAGGGGTGGAATGGGGACAACCTCTTTCGGTGATGTGATTTCAAGTGGAGAAGAGTTGGGAAACTCTTCTATAGTGGGAACGAAAGTCTAGGTGGATGGGTTTTTAGAAGGTGGGACTAAAAGAGCATCAGGTTTGGAAATTTCTTTCCCACTCCTTAGAGTATTCACCACCTAAGCATGCTCCCTAAAGGCAATCCCTTTTCCTTTAGTATTCTCCTCAGCAGCACTAGGAGGCTTCCTAGTCTCTCTTTGTCTAATAGCCTCGACAAAGTGTCCAATCTGTGATTTCATTTCTTGTATAGCCTTGTCATGAGTTTGGATGATGGCACTCTGACTTTCTTGCATAGTTCTCAACATCACCTTCAATTCACCCATCTCAGAAGTCTTTGGTTGGGAAAAGGTCTGAGGTTGTTCAATTGTTGGTTCTGAAAGGGTTGCGGTTTATAATTCCCTTGATTTGAGACATTCCTTATCTCAATGAAAAGTTTGGGTGGTTGCTTCTTCCCTCATTATAAGTGTTGGAGAAAGGATCATTATGAGGTCTAGGATGAAACCCTTGGGCGGCATTCAGATCTGCCTATACAAGCTCAAGGACTTGGGAGGCCAAGTGGCAATCCACAGAGGCATGCATATTGCCTTGGCAAATGGAGCAATTTGAAGCTTGGGAAATGGATGCATTTGGCGTGAGTTGGTTAGAGTTCGGCATATGCCTTTCCATATTTTGGTTCAACAATTGAATTTGGAACGCTAAATTCTAGCATTCCTAGCCTCATTTGCCTCAATCTTTCAATGCATAAGAGTGGGTTTCCTATACAAATAGGTAGAATTTAGGTGGATAGAATTCCCACTCAAAGTCTCAAAAAGCTCCCAAGCCTCTTTAGTTTTTGTGAGAAAGGTTCTTGCACAAGCACCATCCAATGTTTGCTTGTGCATGCCATTTAACCCAGTGTAGAACCTTTCTACAAGTTGCCATCTTGGCACCTAATGATGGTGACATAAGCGTAATAAATCTTTAAAGCGCTCCCATGCATCATGAAATTGCTCTCCATCTTGTTGAGCAAAACCTATGATTTCTCTCCTATAATGATTAGTTTTGCTCATGGGGAAGTATTTTTTCAAAAACTCTCCCTTCAAGGCATCCCAAGTATCCACTCTACCATCTAGAGTGTGATACCAATGCTTCACCTTATCCTTGAGGGAGAAGGCAAAGAGGGTTCGCATTTGGGCATCATTAGTAACACCCTGCAATCTCACTGTGGAATTGACCTCGATGAATTCCTTCAAATGCCTATTGTGGTCCTCCCTAGAAGTACTATAGAATAAGGGCAACAGAGATATGGTTCTACTCTTGAATTCGTAAGGATTGTTCCCCTAGGTCTTCTAAGTGTATAGCCAAGTTGGTTGGTATGGATAAAATTGTCTCTTAAAGATTGTTGGTTTCCCACAATTCTATTTTCTCCTTCCTTGGCCATTTTTCTTCTCTCTTAGTTGGCTTTCCTAAGGCTTCTTTCAGGCTCTGGATTAAACACAAGTTGTCTCCTCGGGGATCGCCTACCAAGCATACACTAACAACACGAACACAATTCGAAAGGACTTTTGATGTCTTTAATCAATTAAGGCCTTTGAGATTTTAGTCCAGTTGTAGGTGACAATACAAATTGTCCAATCAATTACGTGCCTATTGTCCAATCAATAAATATGCCATCTTGTGTTATTTCCTAGCACTGCCATTGCATATTAGGTAACCACAGTTGCATTTATAAAAAAAAGATACCTGCATGCATTTATTTGAGAGGGGAGGAAAGTGAATAATTGGGCTTGTAATTAACGTCTTCATCAAGGGTTGCATCATAATTTTCACCTTCTTTATTTTATTTGGCTTTGAACATCTTCCCTGCGCGGCTGCAGGGCATGGCTTCTTCTTCGCGCCACTCTCTGCCAAAGCATGCTCCAGCTGCATACTTAGTCATCCATGCAGCCCAGGGCATGGCTGTGCATGCCTCATTCTTCTTTAAAAAGGCACAGCCATCTTCCTTGCACGGTAGCCTGGTCCAGATACACACAATAGCCCCTTCCTCCAGGCCGTCTCCGCCCCTCTCCCCTCCATACGCAACACCTCTTCCTACTAAAGAGATACGTTGCGACCAAGAGCAGCTCATAGTGGTCCACGACCACCACTGTGAGTCTCACCCCCGCCCAGCTCATCCAAGAGTAGGTGGGCGTGGAGGATTCCACCCTCTATTTTGATGTTCAAGCACTTCTGGCACTGCCGCAGACTTGAGCTCTGAAGCTCAATAGTAGCAGCAGCACGGCACCGGCAACTCCACGCACCACGCAAGCCCCTGCACGCACGCCAACAGCCGGCGCCATCCCCTTCCGAGTGCACAGGCTCTCTCCAGCGTGCCCACGCACACAAAACCGGCCGCAACCGGTTGTCCGCGCCGCATGAGCACTGTAGCTACTGTTCACGCGTTTCTGCTGAACACTGTAGCTACAATGCGGTGACCGGAAAGTTTCTCACTTATCCAGTCACCGCGTGCTCTCTCTCCATGCCGCAACTGTCTCCAGCCCATCCGCGCGCCTGCTCCCGCGTACACTCGCGCCCGTAGCGTTTGCTCCAGCGCCTGCGCCCACGCCCGCTTCTTCGCCCACTCTAGCACGCAGCGCAGTGCATTGTGCTACAGCCTCACGCCCCCGTAGTCCCTCCAGCGCCTGCGCATGGCCCCTTCAGCGTGCCTACGCCTGCACGTGCATGTGCCTATGCTTGGGCCATCAGACGTCGGCTACGTGCTCTAGAGGACTTAACTCCCCAGCACTCTCTCCCGCTCACTCTCCAGTAGCCACTCTCTCACTCATACACACACACACTCACTTGTACATGCCTATATACATACTTTTATATATATATACATATATATATATGTACATATTAGTACCTATACAACTATATATAAGTATATATACATACATATATATATATTTATATATATATTTATACATATATATACATATATACATACATATATACATATATATCTATAGATATAAACACATATATATATATATCTATATACATAGATATTTATACTAATATATCAATATACATATATACATATACATATCTATAATATAACTATATACATATATTACTATATATATATATATATATATACCTATATCTATATAGTCACATAAACATACATATATATCTAGTTATAAATACATATATACCTATATATATATATTTACATATCTATAAACATATACGTACAACTACCTCTACATCTATATAATTACAACCCTATCTATACATATATATACATATATATTTACATATATACATATATATATAGATATTTACATTCATATCCCTGCACCACGCGTTATATCGTGGGAATATTTGCACCAATTGCTGATATTCCCCGATACTCGCGTATAGAAAGCATCTCCGCACACACACTTCCACCCATCCATCCTACACTCCACGTGGCACTTTGTCCTATTGGTTGCGTCTTCCTAGACATCGATCAACTCGACACCATGCTACACACCATTTCCACCTCCACCCCCACCCCTATATATAATATATATATCTATATATATAGACTATATTTATCTTGTTTCCTTTTCTCTTTTGTTTCTTGCTACTAAAAAGATAAAATAAATAAATAAATAAAATAGCAAAAGGAAAAGATAATTCTCGTCTTGCAGGTACTCTATCTGGTGAACCGCAAGATCCATTTTTTTTGGAACCTTAATTTGGCTCAATGCCAAGAAAAATTTGGCTTTAAGCCAAGGACCTGATTTTGACGGTGTACATCAAGGATAAAATTATCAAAAAAAAAAATCTTAAATAGAAAAACACCAAAAACATAATAAACGAACGGAAGAGATTCGTTGTAGGAAAGGTGTAGAAACTTATTCACCTCTAATCCCACCTCCCTGAGTTCGACCCTAGGCCTAAAAGTGACAAAGATAAAAATCAAGTAGACCTGGTTAAAAATTTGTGTAAAAAGATGGTTAGGTTCGATTTAGGTTAACCACTATACTCATTTCAACGATTAATTCGCTATATTAACACAACCTATCCAAGCCCGATCATAACCTTTTTCTGGCGCCGTTGCCGAGGACGTGCGCATTGAGGTAAAGTTTCTACTCCATTCCTTTGGTTTTCTCTTCTTACACCCTTCTCTTCACGGGTGTTTTTGTTTGCTAGTGTGCAGGTGAACCAGTTGCAAGGAGGAGGCAAGTAGAGGAAGTCGGAGACGTGGGTAGATCCAAGGTGGTAAGGATAGAGAGAACTCGCCAACACCGCATTGGAGCTTCGCCCACGTTGCTGAACAGGTAAGTCTCTCTCTTAGCAACTTAGTCACCTTAATAAAAAAAAAACTTCTTGGGATTTCTTGGGGCAAGTGGACTAAAAATCACTTCCTTGATTGTTTGCCATCACTTCCACCGCCCCGGGAATTCCTGCCAAACTTCGCATAGCAAAGATCCAAGAATCTTGATTCTTGAATCTTTCGCCATGTAAAGTATTCTTTGAGGCAAGACTAAACAGATTGATTGCCATCTCTCCTTGCCTCATTCATCCATAATTCAGGATCACACTTTTGGTGGGGAGACTTGGAATTGAGTTGATTCCAACCCCAGCACGACCTTTCACATGCCTAAGATTTGATTCCGAATACTTCAACCCCAACAATTTGATTTTCTTTACCTTGTGGTTGAGCCTTGTGTGTGGAAGATCATTTTGGTGATTAGGAGCACTTGAATTGAAGTGCTTTGTCTCCCTTTCACACTAATCTAAAATTGACTCGTGCATCCACACATAGAAAACTCCATCTAGGGAAGCCCATTGCATTTTAGCATGCATTAACCAACTGACAATGAAGAAGGGTTTGTTGGGCTTAGAAGAACTTGCATTCTCTCAAAACCCGGAGAATGGTTGAATTGGTAATTCAGAAAAATCCTAAAATCCATACTACTTAAGGCTGAAACTCTAAAAACCATTCACCAATTAAAACTTCAATTCGGGGAGATTTCCCCGTTGCATGCTTGGTTTACACACTTTATAAAATCAACCACTTGGGCATTACCCGTAAATAACGTCCTTCACATTCCAAAAGCACTTGATCCTGAGCCTCTAACTAAAACTAGTAGCAACTTGACCCTTTTTAAGGATTGGAGGTCAACTACCTACATGTAGCGCCTACGTGCTGGTGAGGGTTCCCGCGTGCTATCGGGTGTCTAAGACTGGGGCAAACGGCCTTTCAATCTGGCCCAGTGGTTCCGCGGTGCTCGCATTTGGTTCCGTAGGTCGTGATAGTAGGTAACTTAGATCTTCAGGTCTAAGGGCATAGTGTAGAGGTTAGGAATTTGATTGTCTTGATTTGTCATCAAGTGTACCTTTGCGGCGTCAGTTCTCTCATCGCTTTTTCCCTTCTTATCCCCCCAATTCTTCCTACAGTAGTGCATGTTTGGGAGGAGGTCACAAAACCCTGAACTATTTGAATTGTCTGATAATTTTAGGAAAGAAGCCGAATCGTCATCCTCCTCCACAAACATGGCTGCATGCCCACCCCCAAATCCTGAGGGAGGAAACCACCCTCAAAACCCACCAGGTGGTGGAGCCTTGGATCCCATAACCCACTTCCAAGCCCAAATGGAAATGTATAATGAACAAATTGAAGCCATTAGGGAAACATTGGAGGAAATGCAGAACCCTTCCGAATGGGAGGAGCCTAGGTCTCTTAGCTCCTATCAGAATCCTGCTGCTATAGAGACCATAGGACAAATTCGGGTCCCCATGAGTGGGGACGACTTTGAATTGAAACCAAATGTAATTCGCCTGATTAATTTCCACTTCCATGGTCTTGCAAGTGAAGATCCTTTTCTCCATTTAGAAGACCTAACCCGATTGGCTGAAATAGTTAAACCAAGAAACATCGGGTTACCTATTGTCCTCATGAAAATGTTCCCATTTTCGTTGTGGGATAAAGCTTCACAATGGTTACGCACCCTTGGGAGAACTATCCACTGTTGGGAAGAGATGCGAACAGTGTTTCTCAAGAAGTTCTTCCCAATCCGGTGAACCAATGCGCTTCGCCGTGCTATCACTTCCTTTACACAAGAAAACGGTGAATAGCTTCATGAGGCTTGGGAGAGGTATAATGACCTCCACCGGAAGTGTCCGCACCACGGTCTGCCTAAGTGGCATATAGTCCAGATTTTCTATTATGGGCTAAATGAGACTTTGAAGCAGATTGCAGACACTTCCTGCGGAGGGAATTTCATGAATAAAGACAAGAATGGAGCATTCAGATTATTTGAAAATATGACCGAAAACTCAATGAACAATGCCTCCATTATCACCTTTAATCATACCAGCCTGCCTCGTAACGTTCACGAAGTTGAAATGGGACCCTCCCATTCATCCACTGATCTTAGCCTTATCGCACAGAAATTGGATGAGGTCTCCGTCGTTCACAAGACACTGGATGAGCTTCTGGCCAACCCCACCCATTCTATGGCAAACTCCCCCACCTCACCACTTCGTCACAATCCCAATTCTTCCAACACCAGGCTTATTTCCAGAAACCCCGTGAGAACTTCCTTACCGAGTGTTGCATCGAGCGATTCGGTAAGTCATTTGGATCTGGCTTCTGCAAGCCAGTATTTTGACAGGAGGACCAATCCTCCGTGTGCTCGGATGCGTATTTACATGCGGACTCGTCTTCCGGTTTAGAAGATGCTTGCACCCTGGGGAACAACCTATTCTTTGCCACTTATAACCCAGGGTGGTGAATCATCTGAACTTCACATGGTCTAGCAACCCACAGGGCCAAAACCCCCTGGGTGGACCAATGTGACGATCCGCACCCATCATCCTAAGGGCCCAGTCTAATCCAGTGGCGAATTCACCATCAGGTCCTTGCATACCGCAAACAGAACAGGCATCAAGTCCTCTTGAGAAATTGATGAGAATGATGACGGAAATGTCAAAGCACCATGAAGAGAACATGACCTCTCTTCAGCACCAATTGGCGCAACAGAATGCTGAGATCAGTCAACTACGCATGGCGACTCGATCTCATGGCACTCTTCCAGCCCAACCTATCCCCAACCCACGACATTTCGTACCCTGTGGTCCTCAACCACAGGTACAACCTTCTCAGGGGTAGGTTGATCAGATTCTGCAGGCTCTGAGCATTCCACAGAGATTTCAGGCTAATCCCGCTACAGCACCTCACTCTTATGTCCCTATTGCGAACCCTCCTCCGCCTTATGATCCCACTGGACCTGCAACGTCCAATGCGATTAATACGAGAAGCGGTAAGCAAATCGTCGATCCGCCTCGACTTGATCCAGGCCCGTCTTATTCATCGCCCACTCATTCGGGATGCGCATCACATTCGTGAGAGGACGATATACCCAAATTAGTTCCAGAATCGGTCCCATTCCCTGAGGCTCTACTGAGGGAGCCAAGAGGCAAGAAAAAGGATATGCAGGCCTTTGATAACCTGCGTAATTTATTCAGGGATGCTGAAATCAAGGTACCCCTGCTAGAGGCTATTGACCACATACCTACTATTGCCTGATTTTTCAAAGACTACACAACACCCAAGCAACAGTCGAAGAAAACAAAGAATCTGATGGTTCTCCTGCCTCATGTAAGTTGTGCTATACTGTCAAAACTACCACCGAAGCAGAAAGATCCGAGCACACCACTTATTTCCTATAGCATACAAGGCTGCAATTTTAACTGTGCCCTGCTTAGTCTAGGATCTTCCATCAATCTTATACCAACCATCATGCTAGAAAAATTTTCCTTGGGAAATCTGAAACCCACCCCTGTCACGTTACAGTTGGCAGATCGTTCTGTCAAAATACCAAATGGTGTGGTGGAAGATGTGGTGGTTAGGGTCAACAGTCTCTATTTTCCTGTTGACTTTCTTATTTTAGATATGGAAGTTCCTAGCTCACTTTCTGATTGTCCGATCATCCTTGTGCGATCCTTCTTGGCCACAACCCGTGCCCAAATCGACTGTGAGTCAGGTTATATTGAGATTGCCGTTGGATCTGAGAAGCTCAAGCTTAACATATTCAAGGCAGCCAAGAACTTTGATTGCAATCGCATCGAGGATGACACGTCTGACGAGGACATGGCCGTCAGTGCATGTATCGGACTAATTGGGACCTATTCTGACTGCTGCGGATTGCCTTTAGACACTGATGATTGCCTGATCGATACATATTGTGACGTTCCCCCATCCCTCCCTATTCCCGTACCTTCTCCTAAGCAAACTTCTGACAAGGTTTTTTCCGCTTCCCATACCTCGTGGTCTGAGTCATATCCAGGCTACTCATCGCCGATCCACACTCTTGAAGACCGGATTGCCCTTTCTTTCCTGCCAAATCAGGCAGATTTGCAATTCCACACTGGGACCTTGAGCCCACATACTACTCACTGGGGCTATCCATTTTTGGATCCATCTAACCAAGATGCCCCTCTTCTTGGCCAATCTAAGGGCCAACTTCTTCCTCCTAGCTTGTTTTCTTCCGATCCGCTTGGGACACTCTCGTCCCAAGAAAGGCCAGATCTTTCACGATCCACTCCCAAGCTGAAAGAGCTGCCTGATACGCTTAAGTATGGTTTCTTGGGACCAAATGAAATGCTCCCCGTAATCATCAATTCAAAATTGACCAGGGAGCAAGAGTGCAAACTAACAAATGCCCTTATGGAACACAAGGCAGCCATTGGATGGTCTTTATCAGACTTAACTAGCATTAGCCCCTCCTACTGCACTCACCGTATATATACAGAGGAGGAGGCTCGACCTTCCCACGAGATGCAGCGACGTCTCAACCCTAACATGCAGGTGGTCGTTAAAAAGGAAATTATTAAGTGGCTGGATGCGGGTATAATCTACCCGATTAGCGATAGCCCCTGGGTGAGTCCAATTCATGTTGTGCCCAAAAAGGCGGGACTCACCATCCATGTCAATGACAGGGGTGAATCCATCCCTACATGCACTCCTACATCTTGTAGAGTGTGTGTAGATTATAGGAAACTCAATGCTGCAACTAAGAAAGATTACTTTCCACTACCTTTCATTGACCAAATCCTGGAGCGGTTAGCGGGAAATAAATTTTTCTATTTCCTGGATGGATTCTTAGGATATAACCAGGTGGCAATTGACCCCCGGGACCAAGAGAAAACCACCTTTACCTGCCCCTTCGTCACCTTTGCATTTAGAAGGATGCCGTTCGGACTTTGTAAGGCGCCGGGAACTTTCCAGAGATGTATGCTGGAAACATTCCATGACATGGTACGTGACTTTCTCGAGGTTTTCATGGATGACTTTTCGATCTTTGGACCATCTTTTGATGACTGTCTTGCCAACCTGACTCGTATCCTTAGGAGATGTATTGATGTAAACCTCATGCTTTCTTGGGAAAAAAGTCATTTTATGGTACACGAGGGAATTGTTCTCGGTCATATCATCTCCGATAGGGGTATCGAGGTTGACAGAGCAAAGCTTGATGTGATTGCTGATTTACCTGTGCCTGGCTCTGTCAAACAAATCTGCTCCTTCCTAGGACACGTCGATTTCTATAGGAGATTCATCAAAGACTTCTCCAAGATTTCTCGACCTTTAACTCATCTCCTATCAACCGACGTACCCTTCGATATGGGCCCCGACTGCATACGAGCATTCATGCAGCTGCGTGATGATGTCACCAAGGCCCCTACTCTCCAGCCACCTGATTGGTCCCTCAACTTTGAACTAATGTGTGACGCTTCCGACCTTGCAGTCGGAGCCATCTTGGGACAAAGATGCGATAGACACCCCTTCGCGGTGTACTACGCCAGTAAGACATTGGACGAAGCCCAGCGTAATTATACTACCACTGTGAAAGAACTACTGGCGATTATCTTTGGGCTGGAGAAATTCTACTCTTACCTTCTGGGCTCACATGTTATTTTTTTCACTGATCATGCGGCCATTCGCCATCTCATGCACAAGAAGGATGCCAAGCCTTGACTGATTCGTTGGATCCTTCTGCTCCATGAATTTGATATTGAGATCCACGATAAGGCCGGAGCCCAGAATGTTGTGGCTGATCATCTTTCTAGACTGGACCCTGACCATATTGGACTTACTCTGCCGATTAATGACATTTTTCTCGATGAGCACCTATTGGCAATTAATGTGGCAAGTGGACCTTGGTATGCTGACATTGCCAATTACCTTGCTTCTACTTCCCTTCCACGTGGCTGGCCTAAAAACCAGCGCGAGTGTCTCATGGCAGAAGCAAAGTATTATTTCTAGGATAATCCACTTCTTTTTCAAATAGGTGCTGATCAGATCAACCGTCGCTGTATTCCTGACAGTGAATTCCCTAGTGTGCTATCCTTCTGCCATGACCAGACCTACGGAGGCCATTTCGCTGGGAGGAAAACTGCAGCCAAGGTGTTGCAGTGCGATTTCTTTTGGCCCTCGCTTCACCAGGATGCACACAATTATGCCAAACATTGCACTAGGTGCCAGTCGTTAGGGTCAATGTCACGTTGTGACATGATGCCCTTGCAACCCATCCAAGCTACGGAAATCTTGAACATTTGGGGAATTGATTTCATGGGTCCCTTTCCTCCTTCCAACGGCTTCGAATATATCCTCATGGCTGTTGATTATGTTTTGAAATGGATCGAGGCTATTCCCACGTGCCATGCTGACCATGTTATATCCACTCGATTTGTCAAAGACCACATTTTTGCCCGCTTTGGGATCCCTCGAGCCATTATCTCGGATGGAGGAAGCCATTTTACCCATGCTTCTTTTCGGGCACATCTGAGGAAATATGGAGTCCATCATTGTATCGCATCTCCGTATCATCCTCAGACGAACGGCCAGGCAGAGGTGTCGAACTGGCAAATCAAGCAAATTCTCCAGAAAACGGTTCGGCCTGACAGTAAGGATTGGTCCGACAAGCTGATTGACGCACTTTGGGCATATTGGACCACCTTCAAGGCTCCCCTTGGAATGTCTCGTTATAGAATCATTTACGGGAATCCTTGTCATTTGCCCGTGGAGTTGGAGCACCGCGCTTATTGGGCGGTTCGCCAATGTAACCTCGACCCAGACCTGTGTGGTGGAGAAAGGAAACTCCAACTCCAAGAGCTGGAAGAGCTTCGTCATGAAGCCTATGATTCTGCCTTAACTTTTAAGCAACGTACTAAGGCTTTTCATGATAGCCGTATTCGGCGGAAGGAATTTGAGCCATCTCAGCAAGTTTGGCTCTACAATGCCAGGCTTAAATTCTTTCCTGGGAAATTGAAGTCCAAATGGACTGGTCCTTTCCTGGTCTCAAGACCATTTCCTAATGGGGCCATTGAAATTGAAGATCCCAAATCTTGGCATAAATTTACGGTCAATGGGCAGCGTTTGAAACCCTATCTTACTCATGAACCTGCCCCTATTGGAGAAACTGTTGCCCTGCTGGAGTGTAACTAATTTCGTGCCTCATCCTGAGTCTAGTTGGGGACGTTAAATTCAGCGCTTGTTGGGAGGCACCCCAACAACACTCCGCCACTGTCACATACACTTTGCACCTTTTCACTTCACCACCCACCCTACCACCCTGCTAAATACCTGGCACCTCAGCTCTCGTTACTCGATCTTTGGTCCTTCCTCTACCCTACCCTGCATGCATATGAGGACATAGCATCGTTTGGCATGGGGGGGTGGATAGGCATCCATAGGATCCAGGTATTATATGGTATCATGCAGTCTCCATCTATCTATAAAGAAAAAAAAAATGGTGTTTAGTAATGATCTGAAGGCTGAAACAAAAATACAATAAGTGTTTATGGATATTCAACCACTGTTTTGAAGACTTCCTAGGCCACAGAAGCTTGATTTGCTCAAGCTCGGCTTAATTCACTTGAGCATTGACAAGACAAATCAGAATCTCTCCTAAGGACGTATTCTTGTACCTGAGACACCAGTACAGGTTCCGTTGGATTGCTTCTACTTGAGAGCCTAAGTAATCTTGGTTCACACTACACATATAAAGAAAGATCGGGTGAACATAAGATCCAACCCTAATGTTGATTAGGGAAGGTGGAGTTCTTACCTGTGCGCGCAGGTAGACTTTTTATCCTAGGCTTTAGTCTTGTGTTTAGGAGAGAATCTTTCCACCAAAAAGGAACTCTCCCACCAAAAGAAAAGTGTGCTCCTCCAAATAAAGTTGTAAGAGATATACTGACACGGTTTCTATTAAAAAAAAATTGTGCAAATAAGTCAGTATATCTCACATATGTCTGTAAAGTCTTCTCCCTACAAAAGTTTTCAGGGCAAGTTACAAATACCATGTTTCTACCATATATTCTTTGAGCCACAAATGTAATAAAATGGGAGTTAAGTTTTCCGTCATCATTTTAAGGGTCAATCTGAAGACATGAGCTGAAACTGGGACCAACCTGCACTTAAAAATTCGTGAAACCCTGGGCTTGAGTCTTAATGTTCATCTAGTCAGTCTTGATCCTTCACTAACCACAAGCCATAATCTCTTGAGCTCTCAAGTACAGCAAAAACCTCTTGAGTCCTGGAAATCTTACTTAAGGTTTAAATATCAAGACTCTTGGTTAGTCGAGAGATGGTCTATGTCACATATGACTTAAAGTACTGGTAGTCTTCTCTGCAATTGATTCTCACAATATCTAACAAATAAACACACCTATGTCGCCTCAAAAGAAAATCTTCAACTTATGGTCATTTCTAAATACAATACAAAAATGTCTTGCTAGGGACTAGCAAAAGATAGGCATGGGGGTATGATTGCACAGCAAAAATACACCAATAAATATGCCATCTTGTGTTATTTCCTAGCACTGCCATTGCATATTAGGTAACCACAGTTGCATTTGTAAAAAAAAGATACTTGCATGCATTTATTTGAGAGGGGAGTAAAGTGAACAATTAGCCTTGTAATTAACGTCTTCATCAAGGGTTGTATCGCAATTTTCACCTCCTTTATTTTATTTGGCTTTGAACATCTTCTTCCCTGTGCGGCTACAGGGCATGGCTTCTTCTTCGTGCCACTCTCTACCAAAGCATGCTTTGTCAGCTACATGCTTACTCATGCATGCAACCTAGGGCATGGTTGTTCATGCCTCATTCTTCTTTAAAAAGGCATAGCCATCTCCCGTGCACGGTAGCCTGATCCAGATACACACAGCAACCCCTTCCTCCAGGCCGTATCCTCCCTTCTCCCCTCCATACATAGCACCTCCTTCTGAAAAGGTACGTTGCTAGCAGGAGCAGCTCACAGTGGTCGACGACCAGAACTATGAGTCCCACCACTGCCCAGCTCATCCAAGAGCAGGTGGGCGTGGTGGATTCCACCCTCTATTTTGATGTTCAAGCACTTCCACCATTGCCGCAGACTTGAGCTCTGAAGCTCAACAGCAGCAACAGCACGGCACTGGCAGCTCCACGCACCACGCAATCCCCTGCACACACACCAGCAGCCGGCGCCATCCCCTTTCACGTGCGCAGGCACTCTCCAGCGCACCTGCGCCAGCAAAATCGGCCGCAACCGGTTGTTTGCGCCATGCGAGCACTGTAGCTACTTTTCACGTGTTTCTGTGGAACACTGTAGCAACAGTGCGGTGACCGGAAAGTTTCTCATTTATCTGGCCATCGCACGCTCTCTCTCCATGCCACAACTGTCACTAGCCCGTCTGCGTTCCTGCTCCCATGTATGCTCGCACCTGCAATGTCTGCTCCAGTGCCTGTGCCCATCTGCGCCCATGCCTGCTTCTTCTCCCACTCCAGTATGCAGCGCGGTGCGCTGCACTGCAGCCTCACGCCAACGTAGTCCCTCCAGCGCCTGCGCGTGGCCCCTTCAGTGTGCCTGTGCCTGCGCATGCATGCGCCTATGCCTGGGCCATTAGATGTCAGCTGCATGCTCCGGACGACTTATCTATCCAGCTCTCTCTCCTGCTCACTCTCCAGCAGCCACTCTCTCACTCATACACACACACACACTCTCATACACACACACACTCACTTGTAGACTCCTATATACATACTTATATATATATATACATATATATATATATATATGTACATATTAGTACCTATGCAACTATAAATAATTATATATACATACATACATACACACACACACATATATATATCTATATATTTGTATATATATATACATATATACATATATACATATATATATATACATATATATCTATAGATATAAATACATATATATATATATATATACATAAATCTATATACATAGATACTTATACTAATATATCTATATACATATATACATATACATATCTATAATATAAATATATAATATATTACTATATATATATACTTATATCTATATAGTCACATATACATACATATATATCTAGTTATAAATGCATATATACCTATATATATATATTTACATATCTATAAAGATATACATACAACTACCACTACATCTACATAATTACAACCGCATCTATACATATATATACATATATATATAGATATTTACATTCATATTCCTGCACCACGCGTTATATCACGGGAATATTTGCACCAGTTGCTGATATTCCCCGATACCCACGTACAGAAAGCGTCCCCGCACACACACTTCCACCCATCCATCCTACAATCCACGCGGCACTTCATCCTGTTGGTTGCATCTTCCGAGATGTCTATCAACTCGACACCGTGCTACACACCATTTCCACCTCCACACTCACCCCTATATATAATATATATATATCTGTATATATAGACTATATTTATCTTGTTTCCATTTCTCTTCTGTTTCCTGCTACTAAAAAGATAAAAATAAATAAATAAATAAAATAGTAAAAGAGAACAGATAATCCTTATCTTGCAGGTACTCGGTCTGGTGAACAGCAAGACCAATTTTTTTTGGAACCCTAATTTGGCTCAATGCCAAGAACAATTTGGCTCTAAGCCAAGGACCTGATTTTGAGGGTGTACCTCAAGGATAAAATTATCAGAAAAAAAATCTTAAATAGAAAAACACCAAAAAATAATAAACGCACAGAAGAGATTTGTTGTGGGAAAGGCGTAGAAACTTATTCGCCTCTAATCCCGCCTCCCTGAGTTCGACCCTAGGCCTAAAAGTGACCAAGATAGAAATCAAGTAGACCAGGTTAAAAATTTTTGTAAAAAGATGGTTAGACTCGATTTAGGTTAACCAATATACTCATTTCAATGATTAATTCGCTATATTAACACAACCTATCAGAGCCCAATCAATCTCAAAGCATCACCACCACCATCCAAATCTATGTCTTCTGTCTCAACGGCTGGAAGCAAGGTCCACCTTGGTGTGGATGCGGGTGAAGCAGCACTCCTCACAAGTTGATATACCTCGCACCCAAACACAAATATATATTAGTGATAATAGCGTTAAAAATAGATCAAAGTGAATAGAAAAATGTGTGTAAATTTGTTAAGCAAATTTCCTCCTCGACAACGATGCCATTTGATGAGTCAATTTTTTCTTAACAAGATGATAATTAAAATGATTTGTCATTTGTATTTCTAAGTGGTGGAAAATCGACTAATCAAAGTATTGAATTAAAATTAACCATTCAATGAGAAGCAGGTCATCTCCACAGGGAGGCACGCACCTATTACATACTCGCAAAATGAGAGAAAAGATGTTCACTATGATTTTCCCTGACTAATGAGACCAAAATCCACCTTAAATCAAGATAACAATGATAAGATATGATGAAATTACATTTCTGTGAAAGTGTAGGGGTATTTGAGCAAAGCAGCCACAATAATATTAATTAGAAAAATCCAACTTTTGATAATGGCAATGGAATGTAACAACTAATACCACTTCTACAGTAGAAAAATAGGGGAATGGCTTCCCCTTGATCCTGCACACAGAGGGAAGGAGGGTTGGCTGCGAGGAGCACACCGAAGGTAGAGTGAAGCGAGGGCACCGCAGTGGAGGTGGCAGTGAGAGTTAGGACTATCGAAGGCAGCAGCAATGAGGAGTGGGTGGTGGGTGGCGGTGGCTGTTGAGTAATGGGAACACCATCATGAGCCATAACTAGCTCAATTTGATCTAATTAAGTGAATAAAAGCTCCTGCATATCCATCAGAAGGTCTTAAGGGCATAAAACACTGATTTGAGGAGAAAATAAGAAAATTGGGTTATTTCCACAAATTTACATTCTATCAAAAAATCAAAATAACCACGAGTTTTCTCAGGGGTTAAATAAAGGTCAAAATGTGCTTTAGAGTCTAACAAGAGGGTTCATACAGAATGAAATGGGTTTTCATGCTTTACGGGAATTAATGGACATCTGAAACCCAAAAGACAAACCTGCTTAATCTACCGAGGTTCTAGTCAAGATAAAATTCACCTAAACCCTCTAAAATTTATAGAAAAATATTCTCTATGGTTTGGTATGCTTGATTTGACCATCAGAACCTAATTTGACAAAAAATAGTTTCTCAAATAGAAAGTTACCCTAATTTGGTAAATTATGCAATTTACCTAGTCAAACATGGTCAAAACCAAAATCTAACTTCACCATTGGATTCTTTAGGCCTAAATTAGGTTTGTACCAAAATTTGGGCTCAATATGAAATCATATTGACCAAGTTTTCATTTTGGTCCTATCAGACTATTTTTTCTCACACCCGTGCCCCTAACATTGAAAAAATATGCATTTGGGTCCCTAACTTTTGTCATCTTATTTACAATCTGGTCCCTAGCACCATTGGTGTGAATGCACTTTGCTCCAGCGAGATTCGAGTAGAGATTTTTCACTCGATTCTCAATCAAACCTTCCTAAAATTGAACTAGAGATTCTTTGTGAAATTCCGTTCCACAAGAGATCGGTCTTGGGCTTCAATTCTTTCCTAAAAGATCATGTGAACCTTTCAAAGGTTCGGGTATCTTATTTTATGAAGCCTTTTCGAGCTTGGAAGATTCTTTCCAAGCTTGGAAAGGCCTCCTATGGATTATAAAAGATGCCCTATTGCATACTGCACATCTTCAGCAAGTCATGGCAAGCCAAAAGCCCCTGAATCGCTTTCTCCGGCAACCAACGACAGCTGCTCCGGTGACTTCTTCAATCCCCTTCCTCTGGCCGTCCAATGACCAAATTGGTTGATCCTCTCGACTCTCCTCTTCGTCGCGATCCTCCTCGACCAAAGGGAGGACATGCCTCTGCCTACCTTGCTGTCACCACTTCGCCATCTTCATCTCCTTCTCTAGCATTGATCTACCACAACTGGCCATCTCCACCTCTCTACCTCATCTCTAAGTATCTTCATCTCTCTCTCTATCTATCGACATCCATTTCCCGCTCTCACATCTCACCTCCGACCACGGACTCTCCCTCGATGCCCTCATCTTCATCTGCTCTGGTGATGCTATGACGATGCCTACATGCTGCTACAACGCTCGACTCTTGCCGCTCTCACTCTCATGAGCTTCACCATCACACTGAGGGTAAAAACGCTTTGTTTTTTTTGTTGATTCGCCTCCCCATGAGTCCCTCGAGCACCACCCTTACCACACCTCCGTTCTGACTTCATACTACCACCACACACACATGCATGCCAAACCAATGCCACCATTGCACTTGCCGGTCCTTGGCGATCCTCTCTAGTGCTTTAACTAGGGCTCATAGCTCGTATTTCTATCTCAGGTATCTTCATCGGAGCTCCAATGTTGCACCATCTTCTCCGCCTCTAATTGCTACCTTCCAACCAAGTTCCTCCTCACTTCCACACACATGCGACGCGAAAACTCCTAGGTTCATCTCCAGGCATCCAATTGGAGTCATCAGCCATTCCTTTGATGCCAATTGGAAGCCCTAGCTACTGAAGAGTGTACACGGAAGAAGCGAGGCTTTTTAGTCCCACATCGTCGGTTGCTGAAGCCCATGTGCTACTTAAGGCATTTTTGTGCCTTACTCTTGTTGCCTAAGTAAGCATAGGGTGAGGTCCATCCCCCATGTGCTCACACGCCCTTGCCTGCGGTCATGCCACGTGGGTCTGGGTTCTAATCCGATTACCCAGATACCCAAGTCCGCCTATCATTATAGAGCAAGAAAAAGAAAGAGAGGAGGTAGAGGGGGGTTTTGTTCTTTGCACCTCTCAACACTTGGTCTCTGCAAGGCATTCATGCCTCTGTGCTGTGCTTGTGCCTCTCACTGAGTTTTGGAGAAGAGGCCTTTGCCTCTGTTGGTACTCAGAGCTGTGAGTTAAGGCATCCAACACCTTGTGCCTTCGTCTGGTAAGCTACTATTGCTAGACTGTATTGCATTATTACTTACGTGGAAACTGATTGATATCACTGTTCAAACATATCTATTAATTGTGATTAAATTATAGGGTTAATTTGGTGATTCAAATCACCATTTCAACCCCTTCCTTTTGCACTTTATTACTGAGCTTCATCTCTATATCATTTTTAATTAAGTTTTGATTGCAATTGCTCAAATATTTGATTCAAATTGTAATCTTGAGATTCATATTTGCCACTTGCTCCTAGCGAATGACCTCGAATTTCATTAGAGTATAAATTACTTATTTTTCACGCTAACTCGATCTATACTGCAACGCGATGATTTTAAAACCCATTTCAGAGTGACTAATATTGAGTTGATGCTATTGTCACGTGCTAGAGGGGTGCTGGACTATGCGTGCAGGGGTATTGTTGGTTGCTGCACGCAAAGGCGCGTGCACGAGGAGGGTGTTGATGAGGAGGCGATGCTGGCAGTGGTGGACTGACGAAGGTGTATGCAAGCAAGTAGTGGCACGTTGGGGTGCGTGGAAGGTATGGCAAGTAGGGCAAGTCACTTGGCGTGTGCAACAATTGCAGGTGGATAGGGTGGCCACACGTGCAAGAGGGTGGCTCTCTGCGTGTGGTGGCATGCTCGAGGTGGGTGGCGGCTAATGACTTTAGCGATCATTGGACACTTGGAGTGGTGCTTGGTGGGTGGTGATGTTGGGTTCATTTTGGTTGCATAGGAAGAAGAAGAAGAAGAAATGAAGAGGAAGAAGTGAAGATGGTGCTAGCCTGTTGGGTCTTCAGATGTCAAGGAACCTTCCCAGACAACTTAAATTGAGGAGATGGCATGGGGAAGATGGATGCAAGGTGTGTGTGCGTGGTGGCGTGGCTGTGACTGTGCGTGGACGGCACGACGAGGGTTGCTGGTGCGGTGATGTTCGTAGTTACGATGGTGTTGCGAGGCTTTGCGGATGGCAGTGCAGGCTATCACCCTGCATGCCCACGATAGTAGAACTTTTGCCGCGGTCGAGGCCCATGGTGGTGAGATGATGATCTTGAAGCCCTACACAGTGGTGGAGTGGGATGGTGGCCTTTCTTGCTCTGTCACTGAAGCTTCATTTTATATTGCAAGAAAATAACTTGCATTGGTTGAGGGGAAGAGATGAAGCAATGAAGAATGTGGGAAATAGAGATCCACTTCTATCGTTTCTTCCTTAATGCTCTTAAGTGGGTGCATCTCCTACATGCATCCATTGGAGAAGAAAGTGAATAAAATAATAAAAAGAAATGATAGGTTATTTATGCACAAACCCATAACTTCTATGTTAAATCCAAAACAATACATCTTATCCACCTAATTGGTTAACTAATCAAATGCATGCCATTCTAAGTCAATTTTAAATGCATTTAATTTTGAATGAAATGCGTGAATTATGAAATCAAGTCAAAAATATAAACTAATCTATTTACATCCTAATGCATGCTAAATACATGTTAAAGATAACTTAATATCTAAGCATTGAAATAATTAAATAGCCCATAAATATGGGCTCATCACCGACCTCTTGAGAAGGTGGTGGAGTTGCTTGCTTTTGGATCTTGGATGTGGAGAGTGGGCGGTGCTTGATGGAGGAGCTCGGCAATGGAAGTGGTGGTGGAGATGGCATCCAAGATAGGGTACATGGTTGTCCATCCTTAAATAGTCTAAGGGAGTGGCCCTCTAGAGAATTATAGAATTCTCTAGAATTAGGCTTAGGTGGCAGCTAGAGATGTAGGGAGTGGGTCTTGTTAGATCCACTTCCTGAGGAGGTAGGTTGTGGACTCCTTGGAGCCTATTTTTTAGTCTATAGGTGGTGCCACTTGGAGGCCACTCTAGAATACTCTAGATAGGACGACTAGCTGGTGGTGTGGGTGTGTGTGTGCATGAGTATGGGTGGTTGCTAGGTGGTCTAGGTTGAGACCTATAGGTCTAGGTAATTGGGTTTAGATAGGTTTCTAAAAACTAAGTTCATAAACAATAATACTAAAGTGATAAGTGAAATTAAACTCACCACAACTTTAGTTGAGTGGGTGTGTTCGTAATTGGGAGAGAAAGTTCCCAATTAAGTTAGGCTTGAGTCAATTGGACTCTCATTGAGCCCAATTAGACTTGTTTTGGTTGAGATTTAAGCTTAATTGCACTTTGAGTCCAATTGACTAGGTAGGGTGTAATTGACTTAGATCTAAGTCAATTGGGCTTAGTGAGAACCTAATTAGGTTCTTAAAAGGGTCCTAGGGTAGTGTACTAGGCTTAGGGCACCTTAATTTAGGTTTCCTAGGGTGTAGGATTGGGTTTAGGGCCTAAGAAATCGAGATCTAGGCTTGATTTTAAAAATAGCAACTGGAGAGGAGTTGCAGACATTTGATTTAAAGATCAGATGACTTATACTTCAAAATCAGAAGTCTAAGTTTCTCGTCTGGACGTCCAATGATGAACCAATGTGGAGTTAAGGTTCTGTCTTAGATTTCTACAAAAATTAGACATTTGACACCTTGTTTAGACATCCAATATTCCAGCAGATTGGGATCTAAGTGTTCCATGCGGTATCTAAGGGACTTGGACATCCAACATCCTACCTGGACATCCAAAGAAGGGCTAGAATGTGGGTTTTGAGGTATTATAGGCTGATGTGACCTAATATAAGGGTGGATAAGGTTTGGGAAGGTATTTAGGGTTGCCCTAAGGCTAGGGATAGGTGTAGGAGAGTCCTATGTTCTTCATAGTTTAATTCACACATTAAAATCCTACAAGTAATGTAGTATACCTCTTCCCTACATTATGTCTTCATCTTGAGTGGCTTTATTCCAAGGCTTCTACTCCAACTCTGTTGCAGCTCCAACCTCTTCCCTGCCTCAGATCCAGCTTCAGGCCATCTTCTAAGCTTTTATTACCTATAAACCAAATAATATACGAATTGGTACATTATTGTAGCATTATTTCATGATTATCTAAGTAAAGCAGGAAAGATGCAATGTATGCTACTAATGCATGAATTATACTACAATTCTGCTAGTTCTAACTTAATTCAGGTCTTTTCAATCCTATGATTGCTGCGCAATCATGCATATGTGCTCTATTGTGCGGAGGTGGCTCTTTGTTGCTTTCGAGTCAATTCATCCACCTTCTTCTCAATGATATAGACCTTATCCAAGCGACTAGCTACCAACTCAACATCGATGGATGCGAATAGGTCTTGAGTCTCGTGTGCCTCTCGCATGTTTGTCATTGCGTGGGTGGTAGTCCGGTTGAACAAACCCACAGATTCATTGTTTATGAACTTCTCGCACATATTCTCAAGAATCTCCCAAATAGTTTCTTCATTCTGGCCCATGATGTTGCCACCATAGGTTGCATTGACAAATAGCCTGATATCCTCAGTGAGTGCATGATAAAAAGACTAGACATATTCCCATTTACTAACTCTGTGATGGGGGCATTTTCGCATGAGATCCAAAAGGCAATCCCATGCCTCATGAAGTGGTTCTCCCACATTCTATGTGAAATGCGTGATCTAGTGCCTCATTGCATTGGTGCAACCAACTAGGAAGAATTTCCTCAGGAATTCAAATTGGAGTTGCACCCAAGTGTTGATTCGACGAGTCAGAGTCTAATATCAGTGGGCAGCATTGTCCATAAGAGAGAATGAGAACATCTTCATCAGTAGGATGTCCCGATTCTAAGCACGTGGTCCAAAGGTCTGGGCCAGATGTTTCAGCTGCTTGATGTGCTCGAAGGAATCTTTGGAGTTTAAGCTGTGAAATTTGGGGATAGCATTAATCATATTTGACTTCAGTTTAGTGTCAAGCCCTTCAGTCGGGATTTGCACCCTGGGTTCAATCGCCACCGCAGCAAGATTGTAGTGATCTCTCAACTATGGATGCTACAATGGGTTTATGAATGCATGAAATAGATTAGTGAGGCACTGTAATTGATTCAAAATGTTGGGTAGTTCTTCTTGGTTCTCCATGCATGCAACTGATGGAGATTTGGGTTCAGATATGGAAGAGTCGGAAGAGATGTCAATCTGGTCAGGTGGTAGCATAAACAACTTGGTTGAGGCTTGGCCTAGATAAGAATGAACTGCTAGTCGAGGCCTCAAGGGTGGTCTTAAGGACCTCCTCCCGAACATGCACTAAAGAACCTGATGATGGACAGAATATGTAATGGACCCAATCGAGGCACCCAAAAACCTTTGGATGACTAACGAGGTTCGAGGTAGATGATACCTCTAGATCAGAAACTCACTCATTCAAGAATTACTTGGGCATCTAGGAAGGGAGACTCAGGCAATGACCCCTACACGTTAGAGCATCCCAATGAGTTATAGGGTTTCCCCCACCCGACCTTCCTTATCACCGAGAATCCAAGTAGATCAGAATGAGCAAGCTTGATGCCTAAGTCTACTAATTTTAATCCTGAATATGTGCCTTGAATTTCAATTGAAATTTTAGAGTTGATTTGATTATAACTTAATTTGGAGGTTGGTTAACCCTCAAAGTGGATCAGCTTCAGCTGACTTGCCCTAAAATTGTGGATGAGTTGGGTAAAGAACCCAAAATCACCTTGAATGGTTTGAAAATAGGTTATTAGGTCCCAAGTTTTAGTGATTCAAGTGATTGTTATAGCTTCCTTTTAGGGTTTACTTTGTTCGATCAATTCAAACAAGCTTAGGTAACACACAATACGAGAAATTTGTTCTCCTTAAATCAAGTGTGTTTTCAAGAAACCTTAATGTGGAAACCCTAATTTGGCACAATTTTCTAGGTCCAAGTCTTGCCAAAGTTGGTACCTAGGGATCAATCAAGAAGGTGAATAGCCCAAGGCACCTTAAGTCCTTAATAGGTATAAGTATTAGGATGGGGATCTCTAATCAAATCAAACCAAATCAAGCAACTCAGATGATTATTACTATGTAAATAAGGTGAGTTGATCCTAACTAATTTTCTTTTTAATCTTTCTAGAGATGAGGGGCTTAATAAGGAAGAGAATGAGGTTACCTGCCCCTGGAGTGGTTGCTCGTGCAGGCGATCATCCTATTCACCTTGCAAAATCACAACAGCTCAAAAAAGCAAGTTAGTATCAAATCAGAAATGTAATTAGCAAATGAAATGCACATTGCTCCCCAGCAACGGTGCCAAAATGTTAACAAGCTTTCTCCGAGTTTTAAAAAAATGCATCATAGTACTATCAACAAAAGTGAATCATCATTTAAATTTGAAAGCTTGAGAAATGGAAATGAATCCGAGGCCATTAACTGGGAGAAAGTATAGCGAATCAATTCACTAATTACAATAATCAGAAATAGAATTTGCAAGTGAATCAGATAATCAAAAAGATATGTATGATATGTCAAAAAATGTATCTCAGATTGTAGATATCAAAGTGCAAAATGAATGGGTAAAAATGGTGGCTTAAACGACCAAATTAACCCTAGAAATTGAGCTCTAACCAACTCAAATATTTGAACAGTACTCCTCAACCAAATATCCACGTAAGACTCAATGGATCCATGGTAACCTCAAACCAGCACAAGGCCTTAGACGACAAGTATAAGGCACAGATGCCTTAACCTTCAAAGGCCTCAGAAGGGCTACACAAGGCATAGCACAACAATAGTAGGGACAAGGCTCAGGTAAGTATAAGCCTCAGAATGGCTAAGTGTTGAGGAGAGGGCATGCTTCCCAAGGCCATAGTGCAAAACCCACCCCTCACTCTCCTTAGATCCTCTTTTTTTCCTTAACCAGGTAAACAAACGAAGAGTAGTGGGTTATTGGGTCATGTATAGTGTCGAGGTTCACTGACAGAGGGTGATGAGTGAGGAGTGCATGGCACGTGAGGCAGGGGCCTCACCTCTGCAGTGTCGAGGTGATAAGGCCTTGGCATGAATTTGATTTATTCGTTGTTGGAGGCTCTGTCCCACATGATGTGGGATTGAGGTGTCCCACTTCTCCTTCAGCTGCCATGTCTAGTTTCTCTTCACAATCAAGCTACTGCAGCTGCGTGCTATGCTTAATTGATGTCTCCGCTTCCGTCAGGAGATGAAATGTCAATTGAAAGCACCAGTAGGTCAAGTGTTAGTCAGATGGTAGTAGACAACGTCGTAGAAGATAGTGGCAGTGACAGAGGTCCAATGAAGTCCTATACACTCGAAAAATGGCCTTACAACCTTATCAGAGATGCTTAGAAGATTCACTATGAGAAGGCAAACGTAGTGGTTGTGGTTTTAGGGCGTGCGGTGGTCGTAGAGGGCTTGTCGATGATGGAGAAAGTAACCAGAGTTGTGGGAGTTTTGGGGAGTTGTGGAGTGGGTGGATGTGTAAATAAGGAGAGGGCTTTCCAAGGTGGAGTCACGATAGAGCTTTGGGAAGGGATGGCAGTGAGTTTGGTGTTGTATAGTGGCTGTGCGAACTCACCGGAGCCTCGTCAGCCGTGAAGATGAGGGGTGTGAGGGTAGTACAATGATCGCAAATGGAATTTGAGTGGATAAAAAAGAAGTAGAGTAAAGGAGGAGGTTAGAGGGACTTAGGAGGTGAGACAAAGGAGGAGACATCTGGTGATGATGGGTCGGAGTCAGAGAAGATGAGATCGATGGTGAGGGGTTGGTAAGGATGAAGAGGAAGGAAGCACTCTCTCTTTACCCAGAGAGGCGTGTGACGAAGAGATAAAGAAGATGACTCGGTCAATATGACCATTGGTCGACTCGATGAGGTTGTCAGGGAAGGCTCACCAGAGCCGAAGTCGCGGAGGTCGGAGATGGTAGAAGGGGAGGAAATCTGGTCGAAGCTTGGTTGAGGAGGATGTTGAAATCTCAAGGGCTCTTTAAAGAGCTCAGGGTCGAGCTCTAATGCAAGGAGAGGGGCTTGAAATGCCTAAAATTTCAAGGGAAAAGATCCCTAAATTCCCTCATGTTTGCTTGATTTCCATGAGCTGATTTATGTCTCGTTAGGCTGTTCAATTGGTTAGGAAGGTTATAGCTGTCATTCCCTCTAATTTTGAAGGAGTTTGGCTCGAATTGGAGGAAGAAATCCTCCCTCGAATCTCGTTGCGTAGATTCATTCACACAATGGTAGTTGGGACTTGTTTGAAGAAAATGACAGGTAAGTTAGGGACCTAATCGCAATAAATTTAAACCTATCGGGCTAAATGTAAGAAATAGATTTTTAAGGGCTAAAATGCAAAACAAGTCATGATGACTCTGATTGAGCCCCAATTTTGGTGATAACCTAATTTGGACCCAAGGAATCTAATGGTAAACTTGGATTTGAGTTTTGATCATGTATAATTCAGCAATTTGCATAAAATCCCAAATTAAGGAAAATTTATGTCTGAAACTCTATTCTTGTTCAAAATGCATTTAGATGATCAAACTAAGGATACCAAACCACTTATAATATTTTTATATTAATTTTAGGAGGGTTAGATTAATTTTATCCTAATCATAATCTCTTTAATTTATGAGGGTGGATAGTTAGGATTTTTTGTGCTGTTTTCGCCCTTGAAATGCGGGAAGCCCTGTGTTAGTCAGTGTTGACCCACCTTTTAGACTTTTGTGCTCATCTGACCTTCAATTAGCCCTTGAGTGTTCCCATGGTTAATCTATGTTTGGGATGTGCTATTAAAATTATAGAATTAACTTTGATTCCTTGTTTTCTTTTCAAACCAGAATAATTCGGAGTTGTGATCCTCAGATGATTAAGTAGGAGCTTTTATCATTGAAACCTGGCTAAATGTGGCTAGTTACGACTTATGATAGTGTTACCATCAGGGTGATATATTCATATTTGTTTAAGTAATTAATGCTTAACTATTCCAAGCTTGAGGGTAATTTAGCTTTGATTACATTATAATACATTAGTTTAGTCATATTGCATCAATATGTAAATATGACATTTTCTAGGGTTTTTATGCAATATTTACATTAGCTACATGTGGCACCTTGATATATGTGATCCATCCATTTGCCAATGGAAATTAAGATTTGGAATCAGAAATGAAATCGAAATGTGTTGTTGTGTGGCGGCAAACCAACCGTATAAGAATTTATTTGAATCAAACCTCATATAGTGGTTAGGTCAAACCACGAAGAGGCTATTAAAACACACATCTAAGTTATTATTTAATTACAAACATCTAAAAAGTATAATGTTCAAATATCATCAAATGCAAAATAGAAAACATGCAAAACAGTAAAAGAGAGACATGGCAATGGAATGGAGCACTCCCTTCGCAAGCAGGAAGTGTGTGGCTGCGATTGACATGGTTGTGATGCCAACATGGAGCTCGATGGAAGTCCCTAAAGAAGATGGCCAACACACACACACCCCTCACACTGTCACTGCGAGGGGGTTGTCAGTGTAAAGGCCCCTATTGTGGTCGATCGTTAGCTAGTGGAGCCCTTGGAGGAGTTGGAGAGGGGCACAACCTCGTGCTTGCATCGTGGTGGTCGGTTAAGAGGTAGGCCTAGTGTCCTACACTGAAATTACACTAGAGAGGGGGTGGATAGTGAAATTTAAGTATAATATGAAAATAAAAATTCAATCGCATAATGAAGACAAAGGTTTTTATGTGGAAACCCAAACTGGAAGAAAAGTACCACCTAAGTCAACCTTCACTAAGGATTTATAATCACTATGTGATCAATCCACTAACCACACCACTTAAGAACGAGGTGGTGTACCTCAATTCAAAGCTCACCTCTGATCCCTAAACAGAGGTGTCTACCTTCACAAGGACGAGACGAGGATCTGACAAGCCGGACACCCAACAACAATAAACAAGAAAATAAATGAAAGATATATAACACCTTATAGAGCACCCCAAAATAGATATAAGGATGATATTGCTATTATGGGTGAATAAAAGACTCCCTGTGAACTATAGTAGCAAAGTAATGAGGGAGATGGTGTGTTTGCCTAAGAATTATAGTATACAGCAATAGGGCAAATGTTTATGTAAGAGAGCTAGTATATGGCATCTATTTTATCTCTAACTATTTTGTATTGCTAAAGGAGGGTTACGGGGTATATATAGGCACCAATGAAACCTTCAAGAAGGCTTAGGAGCCTCCCCTTAGCCATTGGAGGCATATCCCAATTGATTTGGTCGAAATCCAAATTAAATCAGGCAATTAATGTTTCTAACAACAGAGTTAGACATCTAAGAAATAGGTTGGTCATCTAATCTAAGGTTTTTGGATGTCTAATGGAAATTCTGGATGTCTGGAAAGAAGGATTAGTGTTATTGAAAATTATTAGATCTAAATAGTGTTCTTGTCACTAAAAGTCAGATGTTTGATAACTTAATTTAGGATGTCTAAGAAAATTTTTAGACGTCTAATAATGTGTGGGTTTGATTGGATCAGATCCAAACATGGATCTAGTATATAATGATCAGATGTCTACTGGATGTTTAGCATCATTGTTGATCATCTGATGGTCATAATGACCTCGGGTTAATGATTCTTAGAAAATTTGTAGATTGAGATTTGGTTTGACAAATTTCACTTTAAGTCGAAATTAGCCTAACGTTCCAATATTAGACGTCTGGAGCCATGTATGTGATAATAACACCATCATCTGCCATAACGAGCCTAATTTAGCCTAATTCTAAGGTTAAATGCTCCTTAATAATCATCTGAAGGTCAATTCAGTTCTGAGTTGAATTTGAGAAGAAGAAAGGAAATTCCGTTAATTATGCTATTTTAATTAGATATCACAAATGCCGATTAACGAAGGGGTTAATCAGTTCCAAATCTAAAGTTAAATGAACTTAAATTTCCAAGAAGTGGGTTCGAACTAATTAAATCAAGATTATTTGAGAATTGAGGATTAATTTAATAATAAAAACCCTAATTTCAACCTTCCTTCAATTGAACGGGTTCTCATGGAAATAAATGTATTCTAAACCTTCTAAAAATCATTGAAAAATATTCTATGAGGTTTGAAACTTTCACCTTGACCAAATGAACCCATTTTGACCAATAAAGAGAACTAGGCAGGAAATTGCTCCATTTTGGACTAAATGTCTATTACCAAATCAAAATTTATCAAAACCCAAATTTGAGGTCACCATTAGATTCCTTTGGTCGAAACTAGGTTATCACTAAATTTTGAGACCAATTAAAGCCCATCTTGACCTAATTTACGATTTTGCTCATTCGCCTCTACTTATTACAAGATTACCCCTAGGTTTTCATCTCTCTTGCATTGAGGCCCCTGCCTTCTTCCCCATTCCAATTAAGGCAACAATCAAACAAGCAACAACATCAACGTACCCATCAACATTGAAATTCAATCATAGATTTGATTAAGAAATTCTCAACAAAATCTCACCAAACTTGGTAAGATTACTCCTCATGTCATGCTGAATCCAATGAGCCCCCTCTCAAGGGAATTGACGCCAATGAGCGTCAATTTAGTGAGCTAAAGGTCAGCCAAATTGTAAGACAAACTTGCATGTTTTGGCTTAATTGTGAAGGAATTCTCCTCTATAACCAAGTCTCAACTTCTAAAAGTGAAGACCATGCCAAATGATTGGATCTCACTCATCTTCTTCCTTGCCTGCAGAATTCAAGCAACATCAGAGCTTTGATGGAAACACCATCATGAGCCCTAACTAGCTCATTTTGACCAAGAAAAGAGAACAAAAGCTCCTACATAACCAAGTAAAGGGCTTAATTCAAGGAATAACTATTCTGAAAGGAAAATAAGGAACAAAGGGTAAAGCTGTAATTTTACCATTGCAGTACATCAATAGGATTTCTTAGGGACTAAACATAGGTCAATTAGTCTTAATAAGATAAAAAGTGGGTTGGTTCAATCAGAAAAGGGTTAATGTGCAATCTGAGAATTAAATGACATCCTGTAACCCTAAAACAAACCCACCTAATTCAACAAGGTTCTGGTCAGGATAAAAATTAACTAAACCCTCTAAAATTTATGAAAAAGTATCCTCTAGGGCTTAGAACCTTCAATTTGGCCTTTAGAACCAATTTTGACTTAAATAGGGGTCCTAGTCATACATTTGCATTAAATTGGGTTTTTATGCAAAATGCCTAGTCAAATGTGGTCAAACCTAAAATCCAACTTCAGCATTGGACCTAAGGGGAGTTCACCTTGACCTACTTTGTAAAAAAATCCAACCCAATTACTTTTATGCCCCTAACTTTCGAAAACCCTGTAGAGACCCCCTATCTTCCTCGTCACTCTTTGCAATTAGGTCACTCCGCCATTACAGCGGAGGAGTCCTACTCCAGTGAGGATTCAAGAGGGAAGTTGATTGCATCGCAAAAATACACCTGCAATTGTGCCATCTTGTGCTATTTCCTAGCATTATCAGTGCATATTAGGTAGACATAGTCGCATTTGTGAATATAGACGCATGCATGCATTTAATTGAGAGGGAAGGAGAGTGAATATAATGGCCTCGCAATTCACGTTTTCCTCAAGTGTTGCTTTGCAAAATTCACCATCTTTTTATTTTAATTCTATTTGACTTTGAAATTCTTCCTGCAGCTGAATGGGCTCTTCTTCCTCTTCACGCCATGCTCTGCAGCAGGGCCTTCCCTATGGCAGCTTGCGCTACACAGCCATGCTGAGGCATGCACAGCCAGGGCATGGCTGTGCATGCTTTCTTCCTCTATAAAATAGGTGCGGCTCCTTCTTGCAAAGGGGAGCTTGGTCCACCCAACAAGAATAGCACCTCCTTCCAGGCCATCCCCTTCCCTCCCCTCCATACGCAGACCCTCCTCCTCTGAGGAGACACTCTGTGGGTAGGAGCACCTCACAGCGGTGCACAACCACCACTGTGAGTCCACCACCGCCCAGATCAACAGAGAGCCGGTGGGTGTGGTGGTTCTCTCTGTTTCAACGTCTAAGCCACTCCCGCTATTGCCACAAAGCTTCAAGCTTTGAAGCTCAACCGGCCACCGCACGCCCCTGCAACAGTCGGCCAAACTCCACCGTGCACGCCAGCAGCGTGGTGGTCTTGTCTTCCCTGAATTTTTCATTTCCAGCACTTCCGCCATTGCCACAGGCTTCAAGGTCTAAAGCTCCGCGGCAGCAACAGCAGCAATGCGGCAGCAGGTAGGCAGGCCATCGCACACCCTCACGCAAGCCACCGCGCGCGCCTGCAGGCTACCCTCGCCACCTGCTTCCTCATGCAAACATCGCTTCTCCCCACTGCTCAGCCGGCGCAGACCTTCTTCCGCGCTCACCAAGCCACGTCCACGCCACCCGCACTCATAGCACCGGGCGCACCCGGCCACTGTAGCCACTGTTCATGCGTTTCAGAGGAACACTGTGGCTACAGTGGGGTGACCGGTAAGTTTCTCACTTGTCCGGTCACCCGGTGCGTCGCTGCCAGCCACTGCCCGCGTGAGCATCCCGTCCCGAGTCCACTCCACCGCCCGCCCACGTGTCTGCGTGTGGTCCTCTGCCAGCTCCCGCCCGCTTCAGTGTCTTCGCCCGTGTACGCTCACCCACTCCTAGCACCTGCGTCTGCTCGCACCCGACTCTCCGCGCAGCGCTGTGTGCTGCGGTTCTCTCCCTGCACTCACTCCCTCCCAGCGCGCACGTCCTCGCATGCATACGTGCCTGTGTGCGCGCTTGAAGCCTCAGACGATGTTTTGCTGTGCGTGGACAGCTTAAATGCCCCCTTCACTCAAGCAGGAAGCCCTCTCTCTCTCTCTCTCACAGCACACTCTCCCTCTCTCTCTACAAATACACAAACACACACACTCACACACTCATACACACACGCTCACACTCTCGCACACACACACTCTCACTTATATATTATTATATACTTATATATATATATACATATACATATATATATTGAAATATATACATATATTTATATACATATATATATATACATATATATATATATATATACTTATATCTATACATATAGTAGTACCTATATACTTAAGTATTAATATACATACATACATATATATATATATCTATATACTTATATATATACATATATATTTACATATATACATATACTTATATACATATATATATATATACATATATCTATACAAATATTAGTACTTATATAACTATGTATTAGTCTATATACGTACATATATATATATATACATATCTATCTATATAACTATATATACATATATATATATATACGTACCTATCAACATGTATCTATATACATATATTACTATATATATATATATATATTTACATCTATATAGTTATATATACATACTTATACATATATATATATATATATCTATACATATATCTATCTATACATATACTTATATATATATATACATATATATATACACATATACATATACATAAATAACAACATATATAAAGCCATATATTTATAACTATATATATATACATATAGATACATTTACATATATACATATATATATATATATTTTCACTTTACTTACCATACGTGGTATCGCCGGAATATCTGCACCAGTTGCTGATATTCCCCGATACACGCGTACAAAAAGCATGGTCACACTCATCTTCCATCAATCCACCTTACACTCCATGCGGCACTTCATCCTGTTGGTTGCATCTTTCTAGATGACGACCGACTCGACACCGTGCTACACTCCATCTCCGCCTCCACCCCCACCCCTTTATACGTATATAATATATACCTATATATATATATACTATATTTACTTTATTTCTGTTTCGCTTTCATGCTAGTAAAAAGATAAAAAAATATATAAAAGAGAAAAGATAATCTTTGACTTATAGGTACTCCGTCTTGCGAATAGCAAGACCCATTTTGGAACCCTGATTTGGCTTAAGGCCAAGAACCTAATTTTGAGGGTGTTCCTCAAGGACAAGAATTCTCAGAAAAAATCTAAACAGAAAAAACACCAAAAACACAATAAACAAACGGAAGAGATTCATTGTAGGAAAGGCATAGAAACTTGACTTTTAACCCCACTTCCCTGAGTTCGACCTTGGGCCTAAAAGTAACCAAGATAAAATGAAATAGGCTAGGTAAAAAAATATTTTGTATAGAGATGGTTAGGCTCGATTTAGGTTAACCACTATACACACTTTAACGATAAAATCACCATATTAACACACCTATCCGGGCCCAACCACCATCTTTTCTGGCGCCATTACCGGGGAAGTGCTCCTTTGAGTAAGTTTCTATTTCATTCCTTTCATTTTTCTCTTCTCTCTTAACGGGTGTCTCTATTTTCGGTGTGTAGGTAAACCTGTTGTAAGGAGAAGACAGGCAGATGAAGTCAGAGACGTGGGCAGATCCAAGGTGGGAACGAGAGCATGAAGATGCCGACAACGCACTGGAGCTCCGCACACGTTGTTGCACAAGTAGGTCCTTCTTTCTTAGCAATCTAGGTTAACTTGTAACCTTAAAACAAAAAAAAAACTAAAAACTAAAAAAAACTAGAAAATCTTCTTGGGATCTCTTGAGGCAAGTGGATTAAAATTAACTTTTTTGATTGATTGCCTTCACTCCCACTGCCTCGAGATTTCCCACCTTACTTCGCATAGTGAAAATCCAAGAATCCTGATTCTTGAATTTTTTCGCCATGTGAAGTATTCTTTGAGGAAAACATAAAAAGATTCATTGCACCCCTCTTTGCCTCACTTATCTGCAAATTCGGGATCACATTTTTGGTGGGGAGACTTGGAATTGAGTTGATTCCAACCCCACCACGACTTTTTAGCTTGCCTAAGATTCAATCCTGAATAATTCAACCCCAACAATTTGATTTTCTTTATCTTGTTGTTGAGCCTTGTGTGTGGACATCATTTTCGTGATTGGGAGCACTTGAATTGGAGTTCTTTGGCTCCCTTTCACACTAATCTAAAATTGATTCGTGCATCCACACATGGAAATCTCCATCTAGGGAAGCCCATTGCATTGTAGCATGCATTAACCAATTGACATTGAAGAAGGGTTTGTTGAGCTTAGAAGAAAACTTGTATTCTTGCAAAACCCGGAGATTGGTTGAATTGGTAATTCAACAAAATCCTAAAATCCATACTACTTAAGGCTGAACTCTAAAAACAATTCACCAATTAAAAATTCAATTCAGGGAGATTTCCCCATTGCATGCATGTTTTACACACTTGAAAAAATCAATCACTTGGGCATTACCCGTAAACAATGCCCTTCACATTCAAAGAAGCACTTGATCTTAAGCCTCTAACTAAAATTGATAGTAACTTGACCTTTATTAAGGATTGGAGGTCTAACTACCTGCGTGTAGCATCTACGTACTGGTGAGGGTTCTCGCGTGCTATCGGGTGTCTAAGACTAGGACAAACAGCCTTTCAATCTGGCCCGGTGGTTCCGTGGTGCTGGCATTCGGTTCCGTAGTTCATGTAGTAGGTAACTTAGATCTTTAGGTTTAAGGGCACACTGTAGAGGTTAGGAATTTGATTGAATTGATTTGTCATCAAGTGTACCTTTTGGGCGTCATTTCTCTCATCTCTTTTCCCTTCGTATTCCCCCAATTCTTCCTACGGTAGTGCATGTTTGGGAGGGGGTCACAAAACCCTGAACTGTTTGAATTGTCTGATAAATTTAGCAAAGAAGCCGAATCATCCTCCTCCTCCACAAAGATGGCTGCACGCCCACCCCCAAATCCCGAGGGAGGAAACTGCCCTCAGAACCCACCAGGTGGTGGAGCCTTAGATCCCATAACCCTCCTCCAAGCCCAAATGGAAATGTATAATGAACAAATTGAAGCCATTAGGGAAACATTGGAGGAAATGCAGAACCCTCTCGAACGGGAGGAGCCTAGGTCTCTTAGCTCCTATCAGAATCCTGCTGCTACAGAGACCATAGGACAAATTCGGGTCCCCATGGGCAGGGACGACTTCCAATTAAAACCTAAAATAATTGGCCTAATAAAATTTCACTTCCATGCTCTTGCAAGTGGAGAACATTTTCTCCACTTAGAAGACCTAACCCGATTAGCTGAAACTGTTAAACCAAGAAATATCGGGTTACCTATAGTCCTCATGAAAATGTTCCCATTTTCATTGCGGGATAAAGCGTCGTAGTGGATACGCACCCTTGGGAGAACCATCCACTCTTGGGAAGAGATGCGAACAGCGTTTCTCAAGAAGTTCTTCCCAGTCGGGCGAACCAATGTGCTTCGCCGTGCTATCACCTCTTTTACGCAACAAAACAGTGAACAATTTCATGAGGCATGGGAGAGATATAATGACCTCAGGAAGTGTCCGCACCACGGTCTGCCTAAGTGGCATATAGCCCAGATTTTCTACTATGGGCTAAATGAGACTTTGAAGAAGATTGCAGACGCTTCCTGTGAAGGGAATTTCATGAATAATGATGAGAATGGAGCATTCGAATTATTTGAAAATATGAGTGAAAACTCAATGAACAATGCCTCCATTGTCGCCTTTATTCGTACTAGGCAGCCCCGAAATGTCCACACAGGACCCTCCCATTCATCCACTGATCTTAGCCTTATCTCACAGAAATTGGATGAAGTCTCCATCGTGCACAAGAAGCTGGATGAGCATCTGGCCAACCCTGCCCGTTCTATGGCAAACACCCCTACTTCACCACTTGGTCACAATCCAAATTCTTCCAACACCAGGCTTATCCTGAGAAACCCCGTAAGACCTTCCTCACCGAGTGTCGCGCCGAGCGACTTGGTAAGTCATGTGGATCTAGCTTCTGCGAGCCAGTATTTTGACACGGAGGACCAAGCCTCCGTGTGCTCGGATGCATATTTTCATGAGTATGCATCTTCTGGTATAGAAGACGATTGCGCCCAGGGGAACAACCTGTTCTCTGCCACTTATAACCCAGGGTGGAGAAATCATCCGAGCTTCGCATGGTCCAACAACCCGCAACACTAAAACCCCACGGGTGGACTAATGCGACCGTCCGCACCCATCATCCCAAGGGCCCAGTCTAATCCTATGGCGAATCTGCCATCAGGCCCTTGCGTACCATAAATAGAACACGCATCAAGTCCTCTTGATAAATTGATGCGAATGATGACAGAAATGTCAAAGCGGCATGAAGAGAACATGACCTCTCTTCAGCACCAATTGGCGCAGCAGAATGCTAAGATCAGTCAACTACGCATGGCGACTCGATCTCAGGGCACTCTTCCCGCCCAACCTGTTCCAAACCTGCAAAATTTCGTACCCCGTGATCCTCAACCATAGGTACAACCTTCTCAGGGGCAGGTACATCAGATTTTGTAAGCTCCAAGCATTCCATCGGGATTTCAGGCTAATCCCGCTACAGCACCGCACTCTTATGTCCCTATTGAAAACCCTCCTCCGCCGTATGATCCCACTGGACCAGCATCATCCAATGCTATCACTATGAGGAGCAGTAAGCAAACCGTCGATCCGCCTCGACCTGATCTTGGCCCGTGTTCTTCATTTCCCTCTCATTTGGGATGAGCACCGCATTCGCGAGAGGACGATACACCCAAATTGGTGCCAGAATCAGTCCCATTCCCTGAGGCTCTACTGAGGGAGCCTGCGTAATTTGTTCAGGAATGTAGAAATCAAGGTACCCCTGCTCGAGGCTATCGACCACATACCTACTGTCGCCTGATTTTTCAAAGACTACACAACACCCAGGCGACAGTCAAAGAAAACCAAGAATCCGGTGGTTCTCTCACCTCATGCGAGTTGTGCTATACTGTCAAACCTACCACCGAAGCAGAAAGATCCTGGCACACCACTTATTTCCTGTAGCATCCAAGGCTACAATTTTAACCGTGCCCTGCTTGATCTAGGATTTTCCATTAATCTCATACCGACCATCATGCTCAAAAAATTTTCCTTGGGAAATCTGAAACACACCCCTGTCACATTACAGTTGGCAGATCGTTCTATCAAAATCCCGAAGGGTGTGGTGGAAGACGTGGTGGTTAGGGTCAACAGTCTCTGTTTTCCTGTTGACTTTCTTGTTTTAGATATGGAAGTTCCTAGTTCACTTTCTGATTGTCCGATCATCCTTGGTCGACCTTTCTTGGCCACAACCCGCCCCCATATCGACTGTGAGTCGGGCTATATTGAGATTGCCGTTGGATCTGAAAAGCTCAAGCTTAACATCTTCAAGGCAGCCAAGAACTTTGATTGAGATTGCATCGAAGATGACACGTCTGACGAGGACATGACTGTCAGCATGTGTATCAACTATTTGGGACCTATTCGGACTACTGCGGATTACCTATAAACATTGACAATTGCCTGACTGACACAAATTGTGATGTTCCCCCATCCCTCCCTATTCCTGTACCTTCTCCTGACCAGACTTCTGATGAGGTTTTCTCTGCTTCCATACCTCGTGGTCTGAGTCATATCTGGGCTACTCACCGTCGGTCCACACTTTTGAAGATCGGATTGCCCTTTCTTTCCCACCAAATCAGGTGGATTTACAACTCCACACTGGGACCTTGAGCCCACATCCCACTCGCTGGGGCTATTCCCTTTTGGATCCATCTATCCAAGGAGCCCCTCTTCTTGGCAAATCTGAGGGCCAACTTCTTCCTCCTGACTTGTTCTCCGATCCGCCTAGGACACTCCCATCCCAGGAAATCCAGATCTTTCACCATCCACCATTACTTTTCACGCCGCTGTCACAATCACTTCACTTTTCACTTCACCACCCACCATCCACCCACCCTACCACCCTGCTGTTTACCCTGCACCTCAGCTCTCGTTACCCGATCTTTCATCCTTCCTCTACCCTACCCTGCATGCATATGAGGACATAGCATCGTTTGGCATGGGGGGGTGGATAGACATCCTTAGGATTTGGGTATTTTATGGTATCATGCAGTTTCTATCTACATATATATATATATAAACAAAAAATGAAAATGGTGTTTAGTAATGATCTGAAAGCTAAAACAAAAATACAATAAGTGTTTATGGATATTCAACCACTATTTTGAAGACTTTCCAGGCCACAGAAGCTTGATTCGCTCAGGCACGGCTTAATTCACTTGAGCATTGACAAAATAGATCGGAATCTCTGCTAACTAAGGACGTATTCTTGTACCTGAGACACTAATACAGGATCCGTTGGTTTGCTTCTACTTGAGAGCTTAAGTAAACTTGGTTCACACTACACATATCAAGAAAGACCAGGTGAACATAAGATCCAACCCTACTGTTCATTAGGGAAGGTGGAGTCCTTACCTATGCGTGCAGGTAGACTTTTTATCCCAGGTTCTAGTCTTGTGTTTAGGAGAGACACTTTCCACCAAAAAGAAACTCTCCCACCAAAAAGAAAAGTGTGCCCCTTCAAATAAAGTTGTGAGAGATATACTGACATGTGTTTCAAAAAAAAAAAGATGCAAATAAGTCAGTATATCTCCTAAATATCTGTAAAAGTCTTCCCCTAAACGAAGTTCTACCCTAGTCTCTTTGAGCCACAAATATCAGAAAATGGGAGTTGAGTTTCCATCATCTTTTTAAGGGTCAATCCGAAGACATGAGTTGAAACTGGGACCCACATGTACTTAAAAATTCATGAAACCCTGGGCTTGAGTCTTAATGTTCATTTGGTCAGTCTTGATCCATCACTAAGCACAAGCCATAATCTCTTGAGCTCTCGAGTATGGCAAAAACCTCTTGGGTCCTGGAAATTGTACTTAAGGTTTAAATATCAAGAGTCCTGGTTAGTTGTGAGATGATCTATGTCATGTGAGACTTAAAGTACTGGTAGTCTTCTCTGCAATTGGTTCCAACAATATACAATATTAAATAGACGTTTGTCACCTCAGAAGAAAATCTTCAGCTTAAGATCATTTCTAAATACTATTTTGCTAGGACTAGCAAAAGATAGGCATGGGGGTACGATTGCACCGCAAAAATACACTTGGAATTGTGCCGTCTTGTGCTATTTCGTAGCATTATCAGTGCAGATGAGGTAGACAGTCACATTTGTGAATATAGACGCATGCATGCATTTAATTGAGAGGGGAGGAGAATGAATAAAATGGCCTCGCAATTCACATTTTCCTCAAGTGCTGCTTTGCAAAATTAACAATCTTTTTATTTTAACTCTATTTGACTTTGAAATTCTTCCCGCGGCATGCTCTGCAGCAAGCCCTTCCCTTCGGCAGCTTGCCCTGCACAGCCAGGCCATGGCTGTGCATGCTTTCTTCCTCTATAAAACAGGTGCGGCTCCTTCTTGCAAAGGGGAGCCTGGTCCACCCAACAAGAACAGCACCTCCTTCCAGGCCGTCCCCTTCCCTCTCCCTCCATACGCAGACCCTCCTCCTTTGAGGAGACACTCTGCGGGCAGGAGCACCTCACACTGCTGCACAACCACCACTGTGAGTCCACCACCGCCCAGCTCAACAGAGAGCTGGTGGGCGTGGTGGTTCTCTCTATGTTTCAACATCCAAGCCACTCCCGCCATTGCCACAAAGCTTCAAGCTTTCAAGCTCAACCGGCCACCGCATGCCCCTATAGCAGCCGGCCAAACTCCACCGTGGACGCCAGCGGCGTGGTGGTCTTCTCTTCCCTGACTTCTTCGTTTCCAGCACTTCTGCCATTGCTGCAGGCTTCAAGGTCTAAAGCTTCGCGGCAGCAGCAGTAGTAAGGCGGCAGCAGGTGCGCAGGCCACTGCGCACTTGCACGTAGGCCACCGTGTGCGCTTGCAAGATGCCCTCGCCTCCCGCTTCTTTGTGTAAACACCGCTTCCCCCCGTAGCCCAACCGACGCAGACCTTCTTCTACGTGCGCCGAGCCACTTCCACGCCACCCGCACTCACAGCACCGAGCCCACCCGGTCACGTGGCTCGCCCGGCCACTGTAGCCACTATTCACGCATTTCAGCGGAACACTGTGGCTACAGTGGGGTGACCGGTAAGTTTCTCACGTATCCGATCACCCAACGCACCGCTACCAGCCACTGCCCGTGCGCACATCCTGCCCCGAGTCCACTCCAGTGCCTGCCTGCGCGTCTGCGTGCGGTCCTCTACCAGTGCCCGCCAGCTTCAGCGTCTTCACCCGCGTACGCTCACCCGCTCTTAGCGCCTACGTTTGCCCTCACTCGACTCTCCACGCAGCGCTGTGGTTCTCTCCCCGCGCTCACTCCCTCACAGCGTGCACGTCCTCTCATGCATACATGCCTGCGCGTGCGCTTGAAACCTCAGATGACATTCTGCTGTGCGCGGACGACTTAAACGCCCCCTTCACTCCAGTAGGAAGCCCCCCCTCTCTCTCTCTCTCTCTCTCTCATACAGTACACTCTCCCTCTCTCTCTGCAAACACACACACACACACACTCACACACTCATACACACACACTCACTTTCTCGCACACACACACTCTCACTTATATATTATTATATACTTATATATATATACATATACATATATTTATATACATATATATATATACTTATATTTATACATATAGTAATACCTATATACTTAAGTATTAGTATACATACATACATATATATATATATATATATATGCATACATATATATTTACATATTTACATATACTTATATACATACATATATATATATACATATATTAGTACTTATATAACTATGTATTAGTCTGTATACATACATATATATATATATATATATATATATACAACTATATACTTATATATATATATATATATACATATATATACACATATACTTATACATACATATATATATTTATATATATATATATTTACATATGCATATCTATCGACATATATCTATATACATATATTACTATATATATATATATATATTTACATCTATATAGTTATATATACATACTTATACATATATATATATCTATACATATATCTATCTATACATCTACTTATATATATATATATATACATATATAACTACATATATATACCTATATAATTATAACCATATATATATATACATATAGATATATTTACATATATACACATATATATATATTTTCACATTACTTACTATACGTGGTATCACGGGAATATCTGCACCAGTTGCTGATATTCCCCGATACACATGTACAAAAAGCGTGGTCACACTCATCTTCCATCAATACACCTTACACGCCACGCGGCACTTTGTCCTATTGGTTGCATCTTTCAAGACGACGATCGACTCGACACCGTACTACACTCCATCTCCTTCACCACCCCCACCCCTTTACACATATATAATATATACCAATATATATACTATATTTACTTTATTTCTATTTCGCTTTCCTGCTAGTAAAAAGATAAAAAAATATATAAAAGAGAAAAGATAATCTTTGACTTGCAGGTACTCCGTCTTGCGAATAGCAAGACCCATTTTGGAACCTTGATTTGGCTCAAGGCCAAGAGCGTAATTTTGAGGGTGTGCCTCAAGGACAAGAATTCTCAGAAGAAAATCTAAATTGAAAAAACACCAAAAATACAATAAACGAATGGAAGAGATTCATTGTAGGAAAGGCGTAGAAACCTGACTTTTAACCCCACTTCCCTGAGTTCGACCCTGGGCCTAAAGGTGACCAAGATAAAATCAAATAGGCCAGGTAAAAAAATATTTTGTAAAGAGATGGTTAGGCTCAAATTAGGTTAACCACTATACACACTTCAACGATAAAATCACCATATTAACACACCTATCTGGGCCCGACCACCAGAAGTCTCCCTGATTCCTCAGAGAATCCCACTCAAATTTGAAAGGGAGATTCTCTAAGGAATTCCCCACCATGTGAACTCAATCATGTGTTCTGATTCGAACCTAATCACTCGTGCCAATGGACGAGAGATATGGGTATCTCTTGACTTTCCTACACCGGCGAGGAAACCTGTGCTTGGAAGCTTGTCTTCCAAGCACAAGGCCCTCTGCCTGTGCCTATAAAAGAAGTCCCAGGCCCGGTCGATCTTTCCAAGCTTGATTTGGCTAAAGAATCCCCCAAAATTCCTCCTTTCCCCTCTCCGACCAAGTACCCACAAGCTCCGGCGACTCTTCCTCCCTCTTCTCATCACTCTATCACCATACCAGTGGCAGAGTCTTCTCTACATCATTCTTCCACGTTGCTCCAAACCTACACCCACTTCTTCAGCCCTCTCATCGTCGCCGCCTCTTCACCTCAGGGCTTTCGTCTCCGGCGATGACAAATATGCGTCGTCCGCCCACTGCCTCCCCCCTTTGTCCACCTACTCTCAGATAATACCTCTCTCCCTACTCTTCATTTTCCCCCACTTTATTTCTATTTTCGCACCTCGACAGCCACAGACCACCCTCATCCTCCTCATCTCCGGCAGACCATCGGCGAAGGTGCATCCACCACTCCACACACCCACACACCTCTCCAACTACCGTAGAAGCTTCACCACCTTCCACTGATCATCATCGACCTCTTCATTGATCGCCACACGCATTACACCCTACACTTCCCCCAAACAACCCCACTTTCACAGCCATAGACCAACCTAGGCACGCATGCCTAGTCCTTCTCGTGCCATGCCAACCACCGTGCCACCTTTGCCGTGTCATGGAAAAGCTTTCTAAGTACTTTGATAGGGCCGTGAGGCCATATTTGTGTTGACAGGGTTGGACCCCCAGCTGCCATTGGAGCTAGAGCAAAGTTTGCTCGCAAGCTTGCTCCATGTTTCCCTGCTCCAGGAGATCGAGCCCCATGTGCGTGGAACCACTTCGCAATCCCCTTGCACCCAGTAATTGAAGCCATTGCACTCTACTACTGTAGCAATCAATGGAGACTCCCTGCGAACGCATGCGAAGGAGCGAGTGGGACTTTAGTCCCACCTCAGTGACTTTGGAAGCAGGTGAGTAATATAAAGTGTTTTTGTGCTTTAGGCTCGTTGCCTCCGAACACGGGGTGAGGTCTCCTCGCCCACTCACCCGCCTCATCCACGCTCACTCCTCTACAGACCTGGCTGACTTGACCCGATAACCCGACACTCCTCGAGCATCACCCACGCTGATGCGCCTGGACCCGAGTACGCTTGCCTGACCCGTTTACCTAAGAGAAAGAAGAGAGAGAGAATACATAGGAGAGGGTAGGGGTAAGTTTTGCACTTCTATGCTGGGAATGGAAGAAGGAAGAAGGAAGCTGAAGAAGGCTAAGGGTAGGAGGAGCCAAAGAGGAAGCTGAGGACCTGAAGGCAAATCTTATGGAGAAAGAACGAGATCAAAAGCTGGAGGAAGAAGAAAGAGCCATAGGGGAAAAGCTAAGGCAAAGAGAGGACTCTGAAGGAAAGCTCAAGGCTGAAGAGAAGAAGCTATAGAGGACACCAAGGAAGGAAAAAGGAGTTACTGTTGCAGAGAAGAAGGAAGGAGAAAGAAGAAGCGAAAGTCTGAAGTCAGAGAAAGAAGAAGAATAAGGGTAGAAGCCAAGGCTGAAAAAAGGAGAAATCAGAGAAAGAAGCCATAGTCAAGGGAAGAACTAAAGCCAGGGAAGAAAAGGAAGAGAAAGTACATGACATCAGAGAAGAAGAAAGAAGAAGAGAAAGCCCAGGATAGAAGCATCTTATTTTCATATCTTTTCGAGCTTTTATATACATTGAGACTAATCTATCGCTTCATCATTTGATTAAACATCACATTTGTCAAATTAAGATTGTGTTCTTAGTTTTAAAATACCAATTTGCTCCCCATGTTTGACCTTGGATTCTTAGTTTTTTGAGTAATAAATTCTTATTTGTTTTTTCAAAGCGATTTCAACTATACTGTAATGCAACATTTACAAGCCCGATTTTGCTTTCGAATAAATATTTTGGCACCATTGCCGGGGTGCAATGGGAATTTTGTAAACTTTGATCACAACCTTTGATTCAGTACTAACTTGCTCTCTTTCTTTTGTTGTGATTGTTTCAAGGGAAGAAAAGAAAATAGGTGCACAACAACCACACCTGGAATAGGTAAATTCTCATTAGCCCTTTCTCTTAATCCCCTCAAATCTGAAAAGGAAAACAAAGAAAAATAAATCTAGGGCTGCCTAGTTTCCATATTTAGTAATTCACCAAAGTTGCTTGATTTTAATTTCAACACATTTTTGAATTGCCCATCCATTTACGGTAACTAGGGCTAGCACCTTCTTGATTGAGCCCTAGATATCATCTTTGAGGCAACTAAATTGGACCAAATAGAGCCAACATAAGGATTTCAATCTAGGGTTTTAGAGACACATCTTCTCTAAGCAAAGAATCAAAATTTTCAAAAGAGGTTTGCCTAAGGACCTATGAAAATCAAGCTCTTAACTCACTTGAACCCTAAAAGAAAGGACCTAAAAGCTCTCAAAGGACAAAGAGGTGAAGTTGACCCCTTGGGTCAACCAACCTTGAAATTAGGTCACTTTTTGCACTCAAAAGATCTAAAGTTCATGTGGAACCCTAAGCACCTTGATCTTAATTAAAAGTGGTAGACTTAAGAAGACAAGGTCCCCATTCTGGCCTACCTGGAATCTTAGTGACAAGAGAGGTTGGGTGGGGGAAACTCTGTAACTCATGGGGACGCTCTACCGTGTAGGGGTCTTTGTGGGACTCTCCCTCTCTGGCTGCCTAGGTATTTATCAAGTGGACAGCCTTTCTGACTAAGGGGTATCATCCACCCTGAACTTCTGCAGTCACCCAAAATTTTTCGGTGTCTCAATTGGGTCCAGCACGTTCTAATCTCATGAAATCCTTTAGTGCATGTTTGGTAGGAGGTCCTTAAGACCATCCTTAAGACCTCCTTTAGAAATCCACTCCCGCCGAGGCCAAGCCTCGATGCTCGTATCTGTGCAGCAACCCCACCACATAGATCTCTCCTCTGATTCATCAGAACCAAGTTCTCCTTCTTCCATCATGGCACAACCAATTGAAGAAGAGAATAACCTTGAGCACCAACTTCAACACTTAAAAGATCTATTCCAAATCTTTGTAAACCCACTGCAGCGTCCTATGATGCAAGATCACTATAATCCCACTGTGGTGACAATCGAGCCTCGAGTCCAAATCCCAGCTGGAGGTCCTGATTCTGAACTCAAGCCCAATATGATTCATGCCATTCCAAAATTCCATGGGCTTAACTTCGAGGATCCCTTCCAGCACATCAAACAACTCAAACATTTGGCCCAAACCTTCAGGTTAGTTGTACAAAATTGGGATATTCTACTCATGAAGATGTTTTCTTTCTCCCTCATGGACAAGGCTATTCATTGGTATCTGACTCAAACACGTCTGATCAACACATGGGTTGAACTCCAGTCAGAATTTTTGAAAAAGTTCTTCCCATTGGCCAGATGAATGCCTTGCACCACCAAATCACTCACTTCACTCAACAATCAGGAGAACCTCTTCATGAGGCATTGGACCGATTCTTAGATCTCATGCGAAAGTGCCCCCATCACGAAGTTCCTAAATGGGAACAAGTCCAGTCTTTTTACTAGGGACTCCGTGAAGACATTCGATTGTTCGTCAATGCAACCTGCGGAGGAAACATCATGGGTCAACATGAGGACACGGTGTGGGAGATTCTCAAGAATATGTGCAAGAACTCCATCAATAATGACTCCATGGGCTTATTCGACTGGAAGAATGCCCGCACATCAATGAATCTTAAGGGAGCACATGAGACATAGGGCCTGTCCACATACATCGACTTGGAGCTGATGGCCAGTCGGTTGGACAAGGTCTCTATCATAGAGAAGAAGGTGGATGAGCTAACTCAGCATCTGTAGCGAGCCACCTCTGTGCAAAACTCATTTTCACAGCCACCTCTTGCGAGGGAAACTATGCAAAACATCTATCACCAATCTTCTCAGGGGATGGACCCATATTCACCCTTGTCTGACTCCAGGATCAGAGGGATCTCCGATCCACTCTATTCTAGTTGGGGGAACTCTGAACCCTCATACTCTAATTTTCCTGAGGCTCCTCAAACCTGTGAGGACCTCAACGCTATCCAGAATGACCCATTCTCCAATGCCTACAACCTTGGATGGTGGAATCATCCCAACTTCTTGTGGATGGGAAATTCTCAAAATCAAAGACCACCTTATCAACCCCATCTACAAGCTCCTCGTCCATATCAGCAGCCTCAGCCTTGACCCAACCCCACCTATCAATCTAGGCCAAGCCAAGCAGATCAAATGACTCTTATCCTTCAAACACTAGCTGATATTCAGAGGATGAATGTGGCAATGCAAAAACAACATTAGGACAAGATCACAGAGGTTCGCAATCAACTCTCCCAGATGGCAAATTCTCGCCAACCTAGCACACTTCCTTCGCAACCTCTACCAAATCCAAATAACATGCCAACCCAGAGGCGCATTATGAACCCAAATCCAGGCCATGCACATATGATTTATCAGGCCCCCTCTGTTCCATCACCAGACGGGTTGGAAGCTTCGACATCTTACGCGGGATTTCAACAGCAGCCACCTATTTTACCAAACCTAAACCAAAACTAGGTAGGATTAAACTCCGTAACAACCCGTAGTGGTAAAGCAACTCAAGGCCCACCTTATCCAAGCCACTCCATGCCTGGTAGTAACCCAAGCCCTAGGATAGTTATCCAGGATACCCCTATCCCAGATCAAGAACCTGGACCTATTCTGGAGGAACCAACCAAGGTTCCATTTCCCGAGGCCTTGACCAAAGGAAAGAGGATAACCAAACCCGTGGCTCCTGAGGAGGATCTAGTCAAGATCTTTGAATTGGACCAGATAAACATCCCCTTGATGGATGCAATCTGCCACGTATCGGCTTATGCACGATTTCTGAAAGACGTGTGTACACCCAAGCGTACGCTGCGAACCAAAACTGGGAGTCTGATAGTACTGTCAGAGCAAGCCAGCTCTATAATCTTGAGCACACTCCCACCTAAGGCTAAAGACCCAGGTACTCCCCTGATCTCATGTACAATTGGTGATACCTAATTTGACAGAGCCTTATTAGATCTAGGTGCCTCCATAAACCTCATACCTACATCCCTCCTTGACTACCTTGAAGAATCCGAGTTTAAACCGAGAGCGGTGATGTTACAATTAGCCGATCGATCCATCAAGTCACCTAAAGGAATACTCGAGGATGTCATTGTTAGGGTATGAGATTTCTACTTCCCGATGAATTTTATAGTCCTGGATATGGATGCATCTGAGAACCCAAGGGATACATCGATTATACTAGGGAGACCTTTTCTGGCCACTGCTAGGGCCAATATAAACTGTGAAGAGGGCCAAACAGAACTAAAATTCAGGAACCAAACATTAAAGATTGACATCATTAAGGCCCAACAAGGGATTAATTGCGATGTTATAGAACAAATATGTGATATCAAAGCCGCAGTTGATGAATAACATATCGAGGACAGCCTGATTATTCCCGATCAACCACCAGAAGATCAAAACTCGCAAATAGAGGAGTCTGAAACTGATCTAGCTACACCTATAACTCCTTCCCTTATTCTTGACACACGCTCTGAACTGCCCACTGCCGCTGATAATCCTATCCTGGAACTCAGCCTCTTCCCGATCATCTAAAATATGTCTTTTTGGGTTCCAATCAGACGTTTCCTGTGATTATCAACTCTAGAGTCACACCTGACTAGGAATCCCATCTGGTTACTGTTCTCCAGCAACATCGTAGAGCCATTGGATGGACTCTCGATGACTTGACTAGCATAAGTCCCTCTTATTGCACACACCGAATCTACACCAAAGTGGGCACACGACCTTCGTGAGAAATGCAAAGACGTTTGAACCCTAATCTGCAGGAGGTCGTGAAAAAGGAGATCATTAAGTGGTTAGATGCAGGGATCATCTACCTGATCTCCGACAGTCGGTGGGTAAGTCCAATCTAGGTTGTGCCTAAAAAGATAGGACTCACCGTCATTACGACTGAAACCAGAGAAGTCATACCGACCCATGTAGCTAATTTGTGGAGAGTCTGCATTGATTACAGAAGACTCAATTCCTCCATGAAGAAGGATCATTTTCCACTACCGTTTATTGATCAGATCCTTGAGAAACTGGTGGGAAATAGGTTCTTCTACTTTCTTGATGGGTACTCTGGTTATAACCAAGTGGCAATCCATCATGGGGACCAAGAAATGACAACTTTCACCTGTCCCTTCAGGATGTACGCATTCGGTGTCTACAATGCACCTGCAACTTTTCAGCAGTGCATGCTTGCCATATTCTCAGATATGGTAGGTGATTATCTAGAAGTCTTCATGGATGACTTTTCAATATTTGGAGCATCATTTGATGATTGCCTCCAACACTTGGTCCAAATCCTCAAGCAGTGCATTGACGTGAATCTGGTTCTCTCCTGGGAAAAGAGCCATCTCATGGTGCCTGAAGGAATCATCCTGGGACATCAGATTTCAGAGACAGGCATCCAAGTTGATCGAGCCAAGGTGAACTTAATTTCCAAACTCCCTATGCCTAGCTCGATAAAGGACATCCGATCTTTTTTGGGGGACATCAATTTTTACCATAGATTTTTCCCTGATTTCTCAAAAATCACGTGCCCCCTGACCACTCTTCTCCCCAAGGATGTATGGTCACGTGTGTTTCACGTGTTTAGAAATCGAGGTTACAAGTAACCTATCGTCGTAGTTGCAAAACACGTCTATCAAATAAAATTTATACCGAAACTTGAAGGAAGTCTCGGGTCGAACACAGGGAGGCGATGTTTACTTTACTTGAAAATCGTGCTTCGTTTTGTTTCTTTTTTTTGTATTTTGGGTTTTTGTTATTTTTTGTATTTTTGAAATAAAAGACAAGTAGAATGAATCACAAGATAGAAATGGAACAAATATGTTATATATATATCAAGCCGATATCAATTATAATGAACTATAAAAGCATAAAAAGAGAGGGAGGTGAGAGGAAATCTCCCGATTCGGCTGTTTAGTGAGACGACGGTGCTTAGTGGAAGCTCGGACGAAGGAGGTGACGAGCAAGATGATGGGCACGAGATGCTGGAGGACATCAGGTTGAGGAAAGCTTTGGAGTAGCTCTGGAATGGAGGTGAGAAGATGGAGTTGATCTGCTACCGGAATGGAGGTGAGAGGATGGCTCCAAGGTGACCTATGAAGGGAGATGGGAAGTTGGAGGAGTATTTGGTGGGGCAGAGGTTCGCTACACTAATAGGCACCTTGGGAGCTTGAGAACAAGCTCTATTGGAGCGTTGGTAGGCTTGCTAGAGCTTGGGAGTAGGTGGGAGTAGAGTAGGTAGAGATGGCTTGGAGGGGATGGGGTGTAGGTCCTTTTATAGTGGTGAAGAGGCAAAAATTGTATCTGGGTCATTACTGACGTCAACAAATGTCGCTGCAGCTGTCACTGAAGATCCTCCCTTCAATTGTTCTTGTTGGCGTGCACGGGCCTTTAGTGACGTCCATGTCGCTGAAGATCCACCAATCAAACCCTCTTGCTGGCATGCGCAGACCATTAGTGACACTACAAGCATCACTAAAGGTGCATCGCTGAAGATCCACACGCCTCCCTGCTAGCGTGTGCTTCGCTGGCGTTGCGCGCTTCGCACGCCCGTGTTGCATGCGCATTGGCGTGCAATGGCATGCACGTACGTGTACGCTGCGCTGCTACTGCTGTGCAGCTGCTGCTGAGTAGCCATTGAAATTGGAAATTGGGGGGGCTGTGGGGATTCGAACCCGCGCCCTTGCTTTGCAAGCCAGCGCTTCCACCGTTGCGGCAATCCTCCCCTTGTGTCGCATGGAGTGGTTTGGTGTGCCTGCCTCCCAGCCGTTGGATCTTGATCCAATTGCTAGGATTGAAGGGTGCGGATGAAGGAGTTGGGCGATGCTGCTGGCCGGTGTTGGGCGGTCTGGATGGCACCACATGGTGCCATCTGGGCCATCCATCTTCTTCTTCTTGTAGTGGGTGCTACAGTGCTCAGATCAAGATGATTCTCGCATTGCCGAATTGCGATCGTCGCTCTGGATCCATCCGTACGGTTGGATTTTCCATATGGAACTCATATGGATGTCGCATTGCTCCTTGGCCATTGATCTTCCTCAGGCTTAATATGATGCTATGGGACTCCAATCTGGATGATTTTAGAGGCGTTAGTCTCCGATCGTCGTCCCGATCAGATCCATTTGGTCTGATCATCCATCTGAGGCCCTGAAATAAATCCTCTTTTCTCTTGACCATAAAAAGGACCTAATTAACCTAAAATATAAACAACTACTCTAAATGCAAAATGATGCATGCTATGCGATATTTATATCATGATATGCAGTGCTAAGCCTAGGAACTATCACAAATAAGCATTTTACGATGAATTAATAAGTGTTTATCATACCCCCATGCTTACTTTTTGCTAGTCCCTAGCAAAATTAAACTAGATGCTATGTATATCAATAGAATCAGGGTTCGAGTATTTAAGCAAAATTCATTGATTGCTTTAGAAAGTCTCATCCCCAAGACCTAATTACAAAAACTCAACAGTGCTCGGGTGCCTACCATAATGCAGACAGTTCGAGCCTTCGCCATATTTGAGAAGATAATTTTTTTTTTTGTACTTTTGGAGTTTGAGAGTTACGGGATAAATTTTTATAGCTACCTGACCTGCCTAAGACTCGAAAAGGACTCTAAGTGCTAAGCATCTTTGTGAAAAAGTGATAGACTCACAAAACGGCTGTTAAGATGGACTTCGGGTTTCTACGACACTAGGTGACCTTGCCTAAAGGTTTATCTTTACAATTGGTAGCTTTCTCCTTACTTCTTTTATTTTTGGGGTCAACACAAGGGTGAATCCAGTGTATATCTCCCCGATTTATTCTACTTCCCCGCTTCTTCCCTAAGTGTTTTGGGAATCATTGTGCATTTTTTTGTGAGCTGGGTTCTAGACAATTGGACAATGAGCTGTTACCACCGACAACTTGCCAGCCATACTCGTGTGGTGAAGTGTGGTTTTATTTTATTTTTTTTATTTTCTCCTTTTTTTTCCTTTTCTTTTTATTTTTAAAGTAGGTGGCTTCCCTGATCTAAGATTTACCTAATGACAGTACAACGAAAATGGTCTTGTGGCTAGGCTCTGGACAACCAGCCGATGAGCTGTTACCACAAACAACTTACCAGCCATACCACCCAAGTCGGTCCATTAGCTACCCAATTTCCGTAAAAACCATCGGAAAGTGAGTCAGTGCAAAATAATGTGTGTAGATGCTTAGGCTTAAAGTCCCCCTAGATCAGAGGGCAGGTTGATAAGCCTCATACTTATCATCCTAAATTATTTACCAAATTAAAATAAATTTTAATTGGCGAGGACTCGAGACTAAATCCACATTCGAGTGGACACCCAGGCTAATTAGGCCCGAAGACCTAAAGAGTCTAAGTATTCAGGTCTCAAAGAATCAATTCCTAAAGTTTACAACTCCTAATGCCTAAGTTCTTGTCTCCTAATTCTAATTTTTCTTTTTTAACAAGAATCAAATAATAGGAAATTACTATTACAGCTGACAAAATGGTTATAAAATATGTCCACCGCCCCATCCTTAGCTTTTGCAATGTCCTCATTGTAAAAAAAATGAAAGCATGCAAGAGAGTAGAAGTGGAAGAATAGCACCTGGTTTTCATGAGACTCAGGTTAGCTTGGAACAGTCTTTACATGTGCTGAGTTTAGTGCCTTCAGCTAGGCAAGGTTCTCAATCGTCAATAACTAAACATTGAGGCCACAACAACATAATTTCTAGGCCCCCAGGTATGGGTCTCGGAGAGTGAAAATGGGCTTACCAAAGAGATGAACAATGAAAGTGGTAAGCTGGTGGTGCAGGGAGAGCCCAAATGGTCTCCAATAGGAGTTTTGTTGATTTATTACAGAGGAAGTGTAGTTGGGTAAAGAATTTATGCAATGGTTGGGTGAAAAAGGACGATGAGGGTTTTGTAATGTGCTGGGGATTTGTGAGTACCCTAGAATACCTAATGTTTGAAGAGTTCTTCCCCAATGTTCAATTTGATCCTCACACTCTAGGTTCTTAAACCAACCATCCTGATCCTCAGAATTCCCACCCACAAGTTGGACCTCAAACTTTAAGCATTCAGGATAAGGATATTGTTGGATTTTTTCTTGATCACGTAAATCATTCAACAATTTTTTGATTTCATGTATATCTTCCTCATCCTGTGTTGCTACAATTGGTCGCATTTTTGCTTTGTCCTCAATTATTTCAGCAACTGTGTGATCTTCTTCTCGAGTTTGGGTTGAGTTGGCCATTAAAAGGTTGTCTAAGGTATGTATAGCCATTACTTCCTCTATTCTACCAAGCTCCTCCATCGAACCACACTTAGTTTTATTCTTCTTTGAGACCTCGAAAATATTGAATTGATTTATCTTATCCCCTGAGGCCATTTCTATATTTCCCGATTCACAATCAATCCTCGCCTTGGCAGTAGCCAAGAAAGGTCATCCCAAAATAATCGTGGTGTGGTTGAGCTGTTTTGGGGCTTCCATGTCTAGGACCATGAAATTAGCAAGGTAATGTAAATCATTAACCTTGACTAAAACATCTTCCAAATTACCCCTTGGTTTTGTAATGGATCTATCGGCTAACTGCAAGGTTATGTCAGTGTGTTTTAGGTAGCCTAGACCCAATTCCATGTGTAGTGAGGTGGGGATCACATTAATGGAAGCGCCTAAGTCGAGGAGGGCCCGATCAAAAGTAATGTTTCCTATTGTGCAGGAAATCAGCGGGGCTCCCGGGTCCTGCTTCTTAGGAGGTAGCTTGTTTATGATCAATGTGCTTGTGTTATCGGACAAAACTACTCTCCTATTGATTTCAGATTTTGCTCTACGCCTTTCTTTATATGCATTTAGTAAACCTGTGGCGTAGGCAGGGATTGATTCGATAGCCGTGAGGAGTAAAATGATTGTTAATTTGAAAGCCTGAAGTAAGGACATCCTTTACTCCAATTTCTCCTCCGACTTTTTCTATTTGCCCATACAACAACAACATACTCCCGAATCAGACCCTGATGTTTTGTTGATCACATTCTTAGTTGGGAGTTTGGAATTCATGCTATAGGGCCTAATGGGGTTGACATGGGGTTGCGTAGGTCCCTTGTGTTTACTACCACTCCTCAAGGTGATGGTGTTTGCCATGGCAAAATGCTGTTGGTTAGTGCCTTGGGGAGGGTTGGGCAAAACAGGAGGCTCATGGTTGATTATGGTAGGAACTTGGTTAGCTCCGGGAGGGGCTGGGGTAGCCTGTTAGATAGCATGAGCTTGAGCATGTGACTCCCCATCATTACCAAACCCTTGAGGCCCAACACCTCAGTTCTGAACATTCCTTGGGTTTGGTATAGAATGTGATGGTAGAGATCCAGGCTGTTGGTTGTTTGTACTAAGTTTGGATTGCAAGGTGTCCAGCGAAGTTTTCATCTGGTGCATGAGCTGGAGCATTGACCCTTGCATTTCTACCATTTTCAGGTTCAAGTCAGCCTGCTCGGCGGGTTGTTGAGCATTCCACATGGGCTGATTAACCTGATTCAGGGGCAACTGAGTATATACATGACCCTGACCCATTGGTTTTTGCGGTACATAGTTGTTGGGTCGATATTGGGTCTGCTGCCCTTGATCTGTCCAAGAGAAGTTAGGATGATTTTTCCAACCAGAATTGTAGGAATTCGAATAAGGGTTGGACCTAACATTCTCTTGCACAGCATGAACATCCTCATAAGATGAGGATGAAGAAGGATTAGAAATACTAGGGTCAAAGGCCCCAGTTTGGAATCCATAAGGTTTCTAGAAAAGTTTGCTCGAAGGTTGAGCTGTCTCTAGTTGGTTCATAAACTCCCATCCCGTAGGAGTTTGCGAAGAATGGAATCCCGATCCCTGGGATTGAGCAGATTTAGAAAAATTAGAGTTTCCGGACATCCACTCTTCCATTCATTTAGTAAACAGATCCATCTTATCTAATCTATTGCAGATCAATTCCATATCAAATGTACGAGAATCTCGAACCTCATTAGCATTTGATCTAACTTGTTGGGATTAGTTAAAGGTTTCCATGGAGGCGTGGTTTAAAGAATTTTCGCTCATTTCCTCAAACAAATCATACGCGCTATCTGCATCCTTGTTGAGGAAATTGCCTCCGCAAGAAGAGTCCACATGATTACGGAGTTGATCATTCAACCCGTGATAAAAAATCTGCACAAGCTGCCATTTAGGCACCTCATGGTGTGGACACTTCCGCAATAGATCCTGGAATCTCTCCTAGGCCTAATGAAACGGTTCCCCCTGCCGCTGGGCAAAAGTGGTAATTGCCCGTAGCAATGCATTGGTTTGCCCAATTGGGAAGAATTTCTTCAGGAAGGCCGATTTCAAAGCTGTCCAAGTAGTAATCGGTCTTCCAATTGTACGATACCAATGTGCGGCCTTATCCCTGAGTGAATGGGGGAAAAGCCTCATGAGCATCTGTTCTTCATCCACATTCCACGATTTGGTAGTTTGAACAAGAGTGATCAGGTCTTCCAATTGTTGGAATGGGTCATCTGAGCCAAGCCCGTGAAAGTGTTTAATTAGACTCAAAACTTGGGGCTTGATCTCAACATCTCCGGCAAGGATTACAACGCCGGGATGATCCTCATAATTTGAAGGATCATAAAAATCCTTCAAGGGCTGAGTGCCCTAACCATTCATTTGTTGGAACCATTGCTGCATTTGCTGCAATTCTTCCAACTGCCTCTGAATCAGCTCCTGCTGGTTCAGAGGTGGGGGAGGTGATTGTTGATCAGCCATGGGATCTATTTGGCTAAAGCTCAACCTCCGCCTCTGAGAATGGTCTAAAGGTCCTTCCAAACGAGGGTTCAGTGACCTCCTTCCATGCATACACTAGAAGGAAGTCAGAAGGACGAGGAAGAGAAGGGACCCTGCAGCACAAAAAATACAAGCCTATCCTTAGATGGGGTAGCCTAAGGTCTACTGACTCTCAAAATCCATCCTAAGATTATGGACAATTTACTCTACTTATGTCCAGGCAATCCAACCAGTTAGAAGGAGGGACTAGGGAGAGGGTTCTTCCTTTGGCTTGCGCCTCCGGTTCCTAGTGTACCCCCCAGCCACGGTTGTTTGACGCTACTCCCCTAGCTAGACATCAGATTAACTAGCATAAGCAGGTTAATTGTGAATAATCTCAATCTGGATCCTGATGAGCGAATGAATCCTTAGGGCCAACGTCTAATTGATTTTAGTTAGGCTTGGGAAATTGGTGCTCTAGAATGTGATGGGCCCTTAATGGGTTGTGTCCTTAATGATTTGTTTGAGAACGTGTGAATGGGCACAACCAAGAGGTTTTCAAGCAAGATTATTAATAATGAGGTGAGTTTTAGGATTCAAATCTTAATAGCTTTTAGGATTCAAATATTAGGTGTTTTCAACCAAGTTTTGTGAGGCAAACCAAGTTTGTTATTGATAGCACGTGTTCAAGTATTTTCCTTTATAAATCAAGAAAAATATGGAGTGCTTGGCTTGACCTAATTATTGAATCCTATGGGGTAGCTAGAAAATGAACCTCTTTTAGATTAGGTGGTGCAGCCCAAACAATTCAATCAATCGGCTCAAATGCACCACCGATTAAGGCACACAAAAAGGTGATTAACCTAATATGATTTCTACTCTTTCATGTGTTGAATTCGTGTACTGGGTCCACAGGTCAGAATACCAGTTGAGTAGATAAAAATCAAGTCCGATTATGTGCCTCAAATGTTGGTGTATAGAGTGTGTATATTGATTCGTCCTATAGCAAGTATCTCTTTTCTTTTTGTTTTCCTTTTTAAATGTGGGGGTGAGGTGGATAAAGGTGGCAAACAAGACAAATAATTCTATCCTAGGGTTTATGCAAACACCTAGGTAGATTAGGTCTTGGTTATGATTGTGGCGAAATGAACTAGTGGGGGGGAAGTGGGGGACACTTACAGAGTACTCTACCCACACTTTACTCCGATCTACCGCACTTGGATCTCCATGCTAGGGTACCTGCAAGATAGTAGATCAAAGACAAGTAGGGTTAGTGCTATGTAAATGCAAAGAAGCGCAATAAACAATAAAGTAAATTCCATTGCCTCCCCAGCAACGGCACCAAAACGGTCGCATGTGTTTCGCGTGTTTAGAAATTGAGGTTACAAGTAACCTGTCTTCATAGTTGCAAAACACGTCGATCAAATAAAATTTATACCGAAACTCCAAGGGAGTCCCGGGTCGAACACAGGGAGGCAACGTTTACTTTACATGAAAACCATGCTTCGTTTTGTTTTTTTTTTGTATTTTTGGGGTTTTGTTATTTTTTGTATTTTTGAAATAAAAGACAAGTAGAATGAATCACAAGATAGAAATGGAACAAATATGATATATATTTATATCAAGCCAATGTCAATTACAATGAACTATAAAAGGATAAAAAGAGAGGAAGGTGAGAGGAAATCTCTCGAATCGGCTGTTCGATGAGACGACGGCACTTGGCGGAAGCTCGGATGAAAAAGGTAAGGAGTAGGACAATGGAGGTGAGATGTTGGAGGACGTCAGGTTGAGGAAAGCTTCGACGTAGCTATGGAATGGAGGTGAGAAGACAGAGTTGATCTGCTACTGGAATGGAGGTGAGAGGACGGCTCCAAGGTGACCTATGAAGGGAGATGGGAAGTTGGAGGAGTATTTGGTGGGGCAGAGGTTCACTACACTAATAGGCACCTTGGGAGCTTGAGAACAAGCTCTAATGGAGCATTGGTAGGCTTGCTAGAGCTTGGGAGTAGGTGGGAGTAGAGAAGGTAGAGATGGCTTGGAAGGGAGGGGGTGTAGGTCCTTTTATAGTGGTGGAGAAGAGGCAAAAATCGTATCTCGGTCTTTACTGACGTCCACAAACATCGCTGCAGCTATCGCCGAAGATCCTCTCTTTAATTGTTCTTGCTGGCACACACGGGCCTTTAGTGACGTCCATAAACATCACTGTAGCTGTCGCTGAGGATCCGCCTATCAAATCCTCTTGCTGGCGTGCGCAGACCATTAGTGACAGCTGCAAGCATCACTAAAGGTGCGTCGCTGAAGATCCACGTGCCTCCCTACAGGCGTGCGCTTCGCTGGCGCTGCGCGCTTCCAACACCCGTGTCGCACGCACGGTGGCGTGCACTAGAATGCACGTACGCGTACGCTGCGCTGCTGCTGCTGGGCGCTGCATGGTTACGCAGCTGCTGTTGAGCGGCCGACGAAATTTAAAATTGGGGGGGCTGCAGGGATTCGAACCCGGGCCCCTCCTTTGCAAGCTACCGCTTCCACCGTTGCGGCAATCCTCCCCTTGTGTCGCGTGGAGTGGTTTGGCGCGTCCGCCTCCAAGCCATTGGATCTTTATCTAATGGCTAGGATTGAAGGGCGCGGATGAAGGAGTTGAGCGGTGCTACTGGCCGGTGTTGGGCGGTCTGGATGGTGCCACGTGGCACCATCTAGGCAGTCCATCTTCTTCTTCTTGGGAAGGGTGCTACGGTGCTCAGATCAAGATGATTCCTGCGGTGCTGATCTGCAATCGTCGCTCCTGATCCATCCGTACAGTCGGATTTTCCATCCAAAACCCATATGGATGTCGCATTGCCCCCTGGCTGTTGATCTTCCTCGGGCTTAATGTGATGCTATGGGACTCCGATCTGGACGATTTCAGAGGTGCTAGTCTATGATCGTCGTCTCGATCAGATCCGTATGATCTTATTGTCCATCCAAGGCCCTGAAATAAATCCTCTTTTCTCCTGACCATAAAAATGACCTAATTAGCCTAAAATATAAACAACTACTCTAAATGCAGAATGATGCATGCTATGCGATATTTATATCATGATATGCAGTGTTAAGCCTAGGAACTATCACAAATAAGCATTTTACGATGAATTTATACGTATTTATCAATGTACCTTTCGAAATCTCCAAGGAATGCACTCAAGCATTTGAAATCCTCTGTGACCGAGTTACCCAAGCCTTGATCCTACAGTACCCTGATTGGTCTCAACCCTTTGAGATCATGTGCGTTGCATCTGATTTCACTGTAGGAGTGGTATTGGGGCAGAAAATTGATGGGAAACCTGTGGTCATTTATTACGCTAGCAAAACACTTGATGAGGCTCAGCGTAACTACACAGTTATTGAGAAAGAGCTGCTAGCCGTAGTATTTGCCCTAGAAAAATTCAGATCTTACCTCCTGGGTTCCCGTGTTATTATTTACTCGGATCACACAGCTGTGAGGCATCTCCTTGCAAAGAAGGATGCGAAACCTTGATTAATCCACTGGATCTTGCTGTTGCAAGAATTTAACCTCGAGATTTGCTACAAAGCGGGAAAATAGAATGTAGTAGCTGATCACTTGTCCTGCCTTCCTTCTGAAATCATCGACCCTTCTGGACCCATCAAGGAAAATTTTCCTGATGAGCACCTTCTGGCTATCAATATAGGGCTTCCATGGTTTGCTGACATAGTAAACTACTTGGCATCACATCAGATCCGTCCGATTGTCCAAAGGCCAAGAAGGACCAATTGCTCTCCGATGCCAAGTATTACTTTTGGGAAGACCCGTATCTTTTCCGCATCGATGCTGATTAAATAATTCGACGATTTGTCACGGAAGAGGAAATCAAAGACATACTTCTTTCTACCATGACCAACCATGAGGTAGACACTTTTCAGGACAAAAAATAGTAGCAAAAGTCCTCCAATGCAGCTTTTACTGGCCCACAATTTTCAAGGATGCATACAATCACTGTAAGGCATGTACTCGTTGGCAGACCTTGGGCAACATGAGCCATCGAGATATGATGCCTTTACAGCCAATTATGGTATGCAAAATTTTTGACATTTGGGGGATTGATTTTATGGGACCCTTCCCTATCTTGGATGGCTTCGAATACATTTTACTCGCTATTGACTATATGTCCTAATGGATCGAAGTCATTCTGACCCGAACCAATGATCACAAGGTTGTTATCAAATTCATTCATTAGAACATCTTCTCACGGTTCGGGATTCCACATACAATAATTTCCGATGGAGGGACCCATTTTACAAAAGCTCAGTTCAGGTATCTGATGACCAAATACGGGGTGTCATAACAAATCTCTACTCCTTACTACCCCCAAACTAATGGTCTAGTTGAGCTATCAAACTGGGACATCAAGAAAATCCTCTAGGTTACTGTTCGACCTGACAGGAAGGATTGGTCATCCCAGCTTCAGGAAGCTTTGTGGGCTTATAGGACTGCCCACAAGACCCAATTAGGTATGTCTCCCTTCAGACTGGTGTACGGGAAGGCGTGTCACCCCCTGTCGAATTGGAGCATAAAGCCTATTGGGCAATACGAAATTGTAACCTAGATCTTTCTAAGGCTGGAACCCATATAAAGCTTCAAATGAGTGAGATCGATGAATTACTCCACGACGTTTATGAGAACTCATGAATTTACAAAGAGCGGGTTAAAGCCTTTCATGACAAGCACATATCTAGAAAGATCTTTCACCTTAGTCAAAAGGTCCTACTCTTCGATGGCAGACTCAAATTATTCCCAGGAAAACTACGATCCAAATGGATTTGACCCTACTTAGTCTGACGAATCTTTGGAAATGGAGCCATTGAGATCAGTCCACTCCGCCACGATTCTGAGCCCTTCATCGTGAACGGTCAGAAAATCAAACCGTTCATTGACGTGACCAATACAAATTTGGCTGAGATTTCCTTTATCCTCCATTCTCTTTGAGCTCATTACACCTAGCCGATGGTGTAAAACTCAGTGCTTAATGAGAGGCAACCCGTCATTCTTGAAAGACCTGAAACCTTTCTTGACATTTCTATGCTGAATTCATATTGTACTTTGGGGTTTATCCATTTGAATAGCCGACTCCACCTCAAGTACCTGTACCCGAGTCTAGAAATCGTTCGCAGCAGTCACCTCGACCCGTTCGCCCACCCAAGACCTGTCTTAATGAATGAACTAAGCTGAATTCGAACCCCCCTAATTTACAATGGGGACATTGCAAATTGTAGGCATGGAGGGGTATGAAAGTGCAAAATGTCATGAAAACTCATATCACAAGAAAAGGTTTCAACAAAAAAGTCACATATCACAAAAAACACCAAAAAATGAGAAAATCTAGAAAAAGAATAAAAAAATTGAGGGGGGAGGAGAGAAAATTTTTGAGGCTATACAAAACATGAGGAAAAGAGCAAAATGACAGAAAAGAGCATAAAATAAAAATAAATAGTCATTAGTAAGAGATTAAGGGATTAAACGAAGTTCTAGACAACATCAAGGAAAAGTGAAAAATAGGAAAAAAGTGCTAATGGGACACAAAAAGAGATTAGTAGGAATGCTGATCTTACGCCTTTTGGGCTAGACTCTTAGGCTTAAAAATTCAAGTACCCGCAAAGATTTGAATAATCTTAAAAAGGTTGTGGAAAATGCGAAGCTTATGTATTAGGTCTAAGGCTTAGGGAGTATTCGACCTCATTAACTGACCTTCGGTTTGTGGGACTCGGTAACCTAAGCATCCTAATCCATACACAGTCTGGTTCAGTCGCATAACTATCAAAATCACATAAAAGCATTTAAATATTCTGAAAAAAAGGTTGCCTACATTAGGAGCAGCAGATCAACACAAGTTGATTTGGGCGAGTTCCTGATGTGGAGAGGTGGGAAATTCCCCTTGAAGATGCGTAACATATCGTCTCCTCGTTGCTTATCTCCTAGGATATTTACATATCCTGCCGGGGGCATGTAAGCACTCTGCTAGTTCAGATACCATGGGCGGCATTATCATGAAATGTTGATTGCTAGGGTCTGGATTTGGCTATGAAACGCCATGGGTGGGATTATCTCAAAATCTCAAAAGCCATGGTTCTGGGGGTTGCCATGGGTGGTGCTATCACAAAGCATCGATTGCTAAGGACCTTTGAGGATTGATGATGGGGATGAGGAATCTGATATAGACCATGTTGAGAAGCCAATTCGAAGCTAGAAATAAAAAGAAAAGAGTGAGAAAACTCTCCAAACAAATAAATCCTCTATCTCTCTCTTACAAAAATGCATTGCAAACTGAACCGAGGCTAAAATATGTCTCAAACACAGGTGCTTTAACTGTGGAGTCCAACGAACCTTAGGATAGTTCTTGCAGGCCTTAAAAACCTTCATGGAGGACCAAGGATAAAGCTGGTCAGGTCTGGATCATGGTTGGTAGTTGAGTACCTCTAGGCCTAGTGTTGGCATTCTAACCTAATCACAAAGAAAAGGAAAACGGACTTATCGTAGATTGTGACAAAAAATCATGGCCTAGAACAAAAGTTAAAACCTTTAAATTTTGCTAAGGGACTAGCAAAAGCTAGGCATGGAAGTATGATGGGAACACCAACATGAGCCATAACTAGCTTATTTTGACCAAGAAAAGAGAATAAAAGCTCCTACATAACCAAATAAAGAGCCTAATTGAAGGAATAACTATTCTGAAAGGAAAACAAGGAACAAAGGGTAAAACTCCAATTTTACCATTGCAATACATCAACGGGATTTCTCAGGGGCTAAACATAGGTCAATTGGTCTTAGCAAGATAAAAAGTGGGTTAGTTCAATCAGAAAAGGGTTAATGTGCAATCTGAGAATTAAATGACATCCTATGACCGTAAAACAAACCCACCTAATTCAATAAGGTTCTGGTCAGGATAAAAATCAAGTAAATCATCTAAAATTCATGAAAAAATATCCTCTAGGGCTTAGAACCTTCAATTTGGCCTTTAGAACCTATTTTGACTTAAATAGGGGTCCTAGTCATACATTTGCCCTAACTTGGGTTTTATGCAAAATGCCTAGTCAAACATGGTCAGACCTAAAATCTAACTTCACCATTGGATTCCTTAGGTTCGAATTAGATTTATACCAAAATTTGGACCTAAGGGGAGTTCACCTTGACCTACCTTGCAAAATATTCCAACCCAATTACTTTTACGCCCCTAACTTTCAAAAACCTTGTAGAGACCCCCCTATCTTCCTCCCCTCTCTTTGCAAATAGGTCCCTCTGCCATTACAGTTGAGGAGTCCTACTCCGGTGAGGATTCAAGAGGGATGTTCGCCTTGATTCCTCAGAGAATCCCTCTCAAATTTGAAAGGGAGATTCTCTGAGGAATTCCCCACCATGTGAACTCAATCATGCACTCTGATTTGCACCTAATCTCTCATGTGAACGCACGAGAGATATGGGTATCTCTCGACTTTGCTACTCCATGAGAAAACTTGTGCTTGGAAGCTTGTCTTCCATGCATAAGGCCCTCTGCCTGTGCCTATAAAAGAAGCCCTAGCCCTCGCTGATCATTCTAAGCTTGATTTGGCCGAAGAATCCCCCAAAATTCCTCCTTTCCCTTCTCTGACCAAGTAGCCCGCAAGCTCCGGTGACTCTTCCTCCCTCTTATCATCACTCTACCACCATACCAATGGCAAAGTCTTCACCTCATTCTTCCACATCGCGCCATAGCTGCGCCTACATCTTCAGCCCTCTCGTCATCGCCGCCTCTTCACCTCAGGGCTTTCGTCTCTGGCGATGGCAAATACACATTATCCACCTGTTGCCTCCCACTTTGTCTAGATACTCTCAGATAATACCCCTCTCCGTACTCTTCATTTTCCCCCACTTTATTTCGATTTTCATGCCTCGACAGCCACAGGCCACCCTCATCCTCCTCAACTCCGACAATCCACCAGCAAAGGCACATCCACCACTCCACACACCCACATGCCTCTCCAACTACCGCAGAAGCTTCACCACCTTCCACAGATCGTCATCCACCTCTTCATCAATTGCCACACGTGCCCTACACTTCCCTCGAACAACCCCACCTTCACAGTCATAGACTGACCTAGGCACGCACGCCTAGGCCTTCCAGTGCCACGCCACCCACCGCGCCACCTTCGCCGTGTCATGGTGAAGCTTTCTAAGTACTCTGATAGGGTCATGAGGCCATATTCGTGTTGACAGGGTTGGACCCCCAGCCGCCATTGGAGCAGAAGCAAAGCTTGCTCGCAAGCTTGCTCCAGGTCGCCCCGCTCGAGGAGATCTAGCCCCAGGTGCGTGGAACCACTTCATGATCCCCTTGCACCTAGTAATTGAAGCCAACGCACTCTACTACTGCAGCATTCAGTGGAGACTCCATGTGGATGCACGCGAAGGAGTGGGTGGGACTTTTGTCCCACCTCGGTGACTTTAGAAGCAGGTGAGTAATATAAAGTGTTTTTGTGCTTTAGGCTCATTACCTCCGAACACGGGGTGGGGCCCCTCACCCACTTGCCTGCCTCATCTGCACTCACTCCTCCGTGGACCTGGCTAACCTGACCAGATAACCCTGCACTCCTCACGCATCGCCAACGCCGGTGCGCCTGGACCCGGGTGCGCTTGCACGACCCATTTACCTGGTTGGCCCTGGGAGAGTGAACCTAAGAGAAAGAAGAGAGAGAGCGTACGCGAGGGAGGGTGGGGTAGGTTTTGCACTTCTGTGAAGGGAAAGGAAGAAAGAAGAAGGAAGCTGAAGAAGGCTAAATGGTAGGAGGAGCCAAAAAGGAAGCTAAGGATCTGAAGGCAAATCTGAAGGAGAAAGAAGGATATCAGAAGCTGAAGGAAGAAGAAAGAGCCACAGGGGAAAAGCTAAGGCAAAGAGAGGACTTTGAAGGAAAGCTCAAGGATGAAGAGAAGAAGCTGTAGAGGATGCCAAGGAAGGAAAAAGGAGTTACTATTGTAGAGAAGAAGGAAGGCGAAAGAAGAAGCGAAAGTCTGAAGTCAGAGAAAGAAGAAGAAGGGAAGAAGCCAAGGCTGAAGAAAGGAGAAATCAGAGAAAGAAGCCATAGTTAGGGGAAGAACTAAAGCCAAGGAAGAAAAGGAAGAGAAAGAACAAGATATCAGAGAAGAGGAAAGAAGAAGAGAATGCCCAAGCTAGAAGCATCTTATTTTCATATCTTTTTGAGCTTTTATAGACATTGAGAATAGTCTATTGCTTCATCATTTGATTAAACATCACATTTATTAAATTAAGATTGTGTTAGTATTTAAATACCAATTTGCTCCCTGTGTTCGCCCTTGGATTCTTAGTTTTTCGAGTAATAAATTCTTATTATTTTTTCGAAGTGACTTCAACTATATTGCAATGCAACATTTACAAACCCGATTTCACTTTCAAGCAAACAAGCTTCCTCCTTCCACTTTGTCTCCCTCTGCCACATAGAGGGCTTTGCTCCCTCTTGATTCTATGAAGCTTCTCGTGAAGCTTTGCCCTCTAATTCTTCTTCCTCAGTTCCAGCCACCTCCATCTTCTTCTTCCTTGCCGGTGACCACTGATGACCTTCCTCTATCTTCCTCTCATGGAATTAAGTTAGGGCTTCTTCTCCCCTACTCCTCAATTAGGTTTAGGGAGCTTCTTAGCTCCATTTATGCTAAGAAGGTTTAGGGATTCCATCTGTGCCACGTCTTGGCTTCTTAGCTCTGAAGGTTTTGGGAGCTTCTTAACTCCATGGTCTTGGATTGATGATCCAACCGTACAAATCTAATTAGGAGGATGATAAGATTCCAATGCCTCAAAAAATTCCTTGATTGGAGTAGTATCATATGCAATCCGAGGCAAATCAATGGATAAGGGGCACGGTGGTGCAAATCTAAACCTTAGTTGCCAAATCTGACCACACAAATGGATCCTGATCAACGATCGTAGCCCAACAGTGCAAAAATTGATTTGATCTGATATCCGTGGGATCCTCCACATGCAAAATAAGATAGAAGATCTAGATGGTGCCCTATGGAACAATCCAGACCACTCAACATCACCTGCCCTTCCTGAAAGGTTCCTTCGACAAGTGATCTCGGCCATTGGATGAAAATCCAACGGCCAAGATTGCATGACCACTGGTTGCGGGAAATTCGTAAACATGACGCAACCATGTGCGTAGCACATCGGTAAGGCGCTCAGTGCAAGACGAACATCGTGTGTTCTAGTCGCAGCGAGCGGATTTAATTTGCTGAAGAAAGGCGTGGATGGGATTAGATCATTTATTCAGATCTGAGCAGCCATGGATGCGAAGACATGGCACTCATGAACACAACATCATATGTGGTGTTAGGGTGCAATCCGAGATGCTGATCTTTGTGCGATCTGCACCCTCTAGTGCAGATTGAACAACTGTGGCGCTTACTTTGTTGTGCTAGCTGCTATTGTATGAGATCTCTATAAGCAATTGTGGCCATTGATTGAGCATCTAATGGCAGGCATGCAATGAGAGTCGTGTGTGCGTGAGCGCTAGAAGGCGTGTGTGCTGGCCTTCAATGACGATAGTGGCGGGTTCTCAAGGAGATTTTAAGCCTCCTTTGCTACACAATAAAAGGACCACCACCCCTCCTATTCCTCATCATGTCTTCCTCTTCTTCCCTCACCTCCTCTAAAAGCTTTAAGGAACTGGTCCCAAGCCCGGGATGATCTTATAGAGTAGAAAAGTAAAAATATTTTCCCGCTTCTCATCCTCTTTGTGGAGCACCCTGATGGTAACACCATCATGGGCCATAACTAGCCATAATTAGTCAACTTCAAATGGTAACCTACTTAATCATCTGAGGGTCACAACTCCGCAATGTTTTGATTTGAGTAGAAAATAAGGAAACATGATTAATTCTACTATTTTAACAGCACATCACAAATGCAGAATAACGACAGGGTCACTTAGCGGTTAATTAAAAGTCAAATTGAACATAAAATTCTAAAAAGGTGGGTTCACATCGATTAAATTAGGGTTTCATATGTTTCGAGGGTGAAAATATAATTGAAAACCCTAATTATCAACCCCACATAAATTGGAAAGGTTCTAGTGAGGATAAAATTAATATAAACCTCCTAAAATTCTTAGAAAAGTATTCTAAGAGGTTTAGTACCTTTGGTTTGACCATCTGAACCCATTTTGACCAAGAATAGAGTTTCCAATGGGAATTTGCCTTTATTTAGTCTTCTATGCAATTGTCCCAGTAAAATATGGTCAAAACTCAAATCCAAGTTCACCATTAGCTTCCCTGGGTCCAAATTAGGTTAAGACAAAAATTTAGGCCGAATCAGAATCCATCTTGACATAGTTTGCCTTTTAGCCCTTGAAGACTTTGTTCCTTCCACTTAATCCCTTTAGTTTTAAGTTTACTACAAATGGCCCCCTAACTTTCTCGTCATCTTTACAAATGGGTCCCTACCACCATTGAAGGTGTGAGCAACACCTCATATCAAGCCCGTGATCATTCAATCACTGATTTCTCTCTGGATTCCTGATCAAATCTGTTCAAACTTGGAGGGATTGTTCTAAAGAAGTTGCCTAATCACTGAACCGCCTCAATGATCGCAAATCAGATCCTAAAGTTGATGTGAGCACGAGAAATTTGGGGTATTTTTCTTTCCAAAATAATGGACCAATCAAGGTCATTTCTTCATTTAGAGCTCATGCATGAGCTCTATATAAACTCCCGTAGGTCCCAACATTCAAGTAGTGAAGAATAGACTGGAATTCCTCCTACTCCTCCTCCTCCGACCATCACCTTCATCAGCTTTAGCGAGCCTCTCTGCCTCATTCATCTGGCTGGCCAATAGTTAAATTGATCAGCCCATCTTCTTCCTCTCTTCATCGTGATTGAGTCCAACCAAAGTCTAGCCGGTCCTAGCCTCTCCTTCCTTGCCATTGTCTCGCCGCACTCCATCGTCTTCTCCACATCGGGCCGACTAACATCACACACCTCCTCCTCTCGCTCGCCACTTAAACCCTCCTAAACTCTTCCTCTCCCTCTCTAGGTCCTTCTTCCCCCTTAGATCTTAGGATCGACCACCGCATCGCACTCCTCCCACTTCATCATCCCCAAGGCTACCACGAGCTCCGTCACATCCTCCCACACCTTAGCCACACCTCATTGAGTAAAAGTAACAAACAAATTTGGGGCTTTAACTTCTCATTCTCCCTATCGAACAACACTCCCTCAACACACCTTCTCCGAACTCGACAGACCACCACCGTGCACCTAATTAGGGAGATAAGCCCATGTTTATGTTTTCAGGTATTCATCAGAGCTCCGCTGCCACCTATGTCTCCCTCGATGCTAATCGCCTATCTCCGGCTGCCATCCATCCTAATACTGCATCAACTCAACAAGGCTGCCACTGATGTGGGATTACAATCTAGATTTGCATATAATGCATGGATAGAGGTGAGGTCCCCGTTGACCGCACGCACTACGCATGCTCTCGCCTGTGATCTCACACACGCAGGTTTGAGATCTGACCAAATTACCCGATACTATTCACCCGATTAGCCATAATAGGGTATGGAAAAAAGAGAGAAAGGAAGAAATTAGAGGAGGGAGGGGGAGGTTTCGCTTCTGGAGATTCATGCCCCTGCTTGCTCAACACTTAGGCATTTCAGAGGTTTGTGCCTTGTGTTGTTGTTGCTTAGCGACTTTAAGTCATCTGGTTTGCTTGGCCGATGTCTAACCTTGGTTCTAAGCACTATGGAGATATTGCACACTTGGTCTGATGTGGACATTTCTGATTAGTGGTTGATGAACACCGTTGAAAAATTTGATAGGGATTTGCGCTTAAATTCTAGGGTTAAATTGGTGGTTTCAACCACCAATTTTAGTCCTATCTTTTTGTATTTTTATCCCTAACATTTGAGATACATTTTTGTTTTATATTGAATCTAATTATTATTCCTGATTATTGTGATTAATGAATTGATTTGCTATAATTGCTCCCTACAAATAACCTCAGAACTCATGATTTTTCGAGCAAATAAATTTAAATGTCTCATTAATTTTCATCGCTAGATTACAACGAGATATTTTTACAATAATTTTCGATGCAATACATCTCGTGGCAGTCCTCTCACCCCAATCCAAAAGTAGAACCTCACCGCAACGTCATCCTGCCCCATCCTCCATCCTCCGATTCTATTCTTCGTTGTCCAACCTCTCACAACCTGTTTAACTTACAAAATCGGTATTTAAGATTGATATGTGTAGTACAGACCAGCATCACTCGTCAACTAATATAATTTATTACTTGAATTTAAGTCTGAGGTCAAACACATGGAGTAAGTGTGGTTGTCGAATTTCTTAAGAAAAATATTTTCTCAAGATTCGGCATACCAAAAGCCATTATCAGTGACGGAGGCTCACATTTCACCCACTCACAATTCCGTCACCTCCTTTCTAAATACGGGGTTAATAATAAAATTTCCACACCATATCACCCCCAAACTAATGGCCAGGCTGAAGTTTCTAATCGGGAAATTAAAAATATTTTACAAAAGACGGTTAGGTCCGACCGTAAAGATTGGTCCACTAAATTGGACGATGCTTTTTGGGCCTACCGTACCGCTTTTAAAACTCCACTTGGCATGTCTCCCTTCCGTCTGATTTTTGGGAAGCCATGCCATAGGCATGCCATCTCCTGATAGAATTAGAACATAGGGATTTTTGGGCAATAAAACAACTCAATATGGATTTATCTGACGCCGGTAACCATAGAAAATTACAATTAACTGAATTGGAAGAATTACGTAATTTTTCCTATGAAAATGCGAGGATTTATAAAGACCGAACAAAGAAATTTCACGATAAATATATTGTTCGTAAACACTTTGACGTTAATCAACGTGTTTGGCTTTTCGATGTGAGATTACGTCTTTTTCTTGGGAAATTAAAATCTAAATGGACCGGCCCCTTTATTGTCCATAAAACATATCCATACAGCGCTGTTGACCTTTTTGATCCAAAAACTAATTCGACATTTCAAGTCAATGGCCAGTGTTTAAAGCCCTATTTTGACCATACGCCTAGAATTCCATCTGAATCTTTTAATTTTATTGAGCCAGCCACCCTTGATCACCAGTGCACATCACGCCCGGCTAAATGGCATAAAAGATAGCACTGGATGGGAGGTAACCCATCAATTTTTTTCTTGCTTTCCTTTTTTTTTCTTCTTGCAGGTTTTGTTCATCCTAAACCCAACCATTCTTCACTAAGGTGATCCCTTTTCCCTCCTAATGCATGAGGACATGGAATTTCTTAAGCATGGGGGGGTGTTTTTAAATTTTTACGATTGATTTAGGATATTCAAAACCTAAAAACATACAATTTTCTTTATTTCCTGCTTGCAAAAAAATAAAATAAAATAAAAAAATAAAATAAAAATGTTGAAAACTTTTTGAGGAAAAATTTTGAAATCGGGACTAAGGTCGAAAAATTCACTTTTTGTACAATGGGATTTAATCTTTAACAAACTAGGGATAAGGATATAGATCTGATCATTAGAATTCCAGGGTCTATTTTAGACTAGATCAGATATCCTTCTCTAAAATTCCACCTGAATTCATGATAGTTCAGGTGACTTGATCCTATTTTGTAATACGGAAAGTACTCGACTTAGTTTCTGATTCAAAAACTTGTGTATCTTAAGAAACTTCTTATGTCCATTTTCACACACAAGCCAATACTTAAAAATAATTAAAATTTTTTTGAAAAACTCCCGTATTTGGATTTAGTAAAAGTCTGAAGCAGATCATTGGTTTGAGTTCCCACCACCGAGAAGAAGGAAAATACCTTCTTTGAGGACGCGATGTCAACATGTTACCGACATGGCGCCGCTCTATATCTATATTTCATATCTTTAGACGGAGCATTAAAGTGCATTTTAGCAGCTCAAGTGTCTTGGACGGTGCTCTACCTATAGCATCAGAGCAAGAGCTTGAGTTTGCTTGGAGCGCCCCTTTTCACTGCGTCGTGTTTTGGGGTTGTGAGCTCCTAGGTGGTGTCATGGACAGTGCTATCCCGAAGTACTGGTGCTAGAGCCCCCTCGAGGAATGGTAACGGGAATGATGATCCCGACACATCTGTTGTAAGACTAAGCTAAAAATAAGCATGGGGGAGAAAAAAATAAAAAAAAAAAATATATAATAATAATAACACGTCCTTATAAATGTTGGCTTTTCACAAGCACAGACATAAGGTTTTAAAGGATTTTGCAAGTTGCGAATTAGATTCACGAGCCAGAAAAATCCTAAAAACAAACATTTCAAGTCATCTGAATTAACAAGGGGTTAATTTGTGAATTTTCTGGAAGATATATTGATCCCATTCTGTCTAATGGTTGGATCCAAAAATAAATCCTGATGTTTATCTTCAACAAATCCCGTACCTCCAGTGTTTTAATCTACCAAGGTCCATTAATCTCTTTTTCTCCTCAAAAGTCGAAAAAATTAGATTTCCCAAAAATTCTGTTTTAAGTTTTGCTAAGAGACTAGCAAAATATAAGCATGGGGGTGTGATAAACTCCAGTTTATCATCATTCTTATGCATTAAAACAAACCTAGCTTTTAGGATTTTACTCCGCAAATGGGTTTTTGGGCTGCATTTAGGCATAAGATAGGTTAGGCATGCATTGCATTTTTTATTGTCTTTTTAATATGTTTTTGTGAGTGTTAGGGATGTACAGATATATAGATCCCTAAAACCCTAGCACTCAAGAAGGCAAATGGCGAAGGAGAAGCCCAGACTAGCGGGAACTCAGCCTAATCCAGCTCACCTCAGCTTGATCTAGCTCACCTTAGATTGATCCAGCTCACCGCAGCTGGAACCTAGCTTACATGAACTACGGTTAGCTCTTCCCTGCTCCATTCAGCTAATCTTAGCTGGATGGTAGCTCAAGAGAGTTCACATTAGCTCACCCTAGCTCAAGTCAGCTCAGATCCAGCTCAACTTAGTTGAGTCTAGCTCATCTCAGCTCCCACTAGTCCACAGGGAGCTCTAGCTAGCTCAACTAAGTTGACAGGAGTTCACCCCAACTCAGATCCAGCTACATCCATCTCCACTCAGCTCCAGCTAGCTGAAGAAGAACTCATCCCAGCTTAGGAAGCTCAAGTCCAGCTCCCGGGGACTCAACTGAGCTCAACTCAGTTGAGCTAAGCTACCTTAGCTGCCTCAACCAGCTTGATTCTCCCCGGGAGCATCAGACCTAGCTCACCTTAGCTCATTATGGTAGAAGCTAGCTTACCTTAGCTCGGCTTAGTAGCTAGCAAAGAACTAGTAAGCTAAGCCAACTGGAATAGCTCCATGCCAGCCTCTTCACCAGCAGCCAGCTCCAAATTTCAGCTCCAGACTTCTCCTCCTCAGCTCCTCCCTCCAAACTCTAGCTCCAACACCTTCTCCTCTACTCCTCCATTAGCTAAGCTAGCTTAGCTTAGCTTAGCTTACCTTAGCTTAGCTATGCTCCAACTTCCTTGGCTTGTACCACCCCAAAAACCCACCTAACAACTCCACCCAACTAGCTCCACCTAAGCTCCACGTAAGCTAACCTACTTGGCACCAACCTAACCTAACCACCACCTCCAAAAGACACCTAAAAGTGGTGCCAAAAACTACCCTAACCACCCCCTTAATGGCGCCACTTTTCCCTCCAAAATCCCCCGTCATCTCCACCACACAATTTCCCTTGAATTCGTCTCCACCATCCACCTAACCCCTCTTCTAGAAGACCCCATGTTGGCGCCAACATGGTGGTGTCTCTCCACCACCAAAAGACACCAAAACCACCATAACTATCCCCTTTAACACCCCTTGGGTTGTACCAACTCTCCTTAGCCATAAGATCACCAACCACCTCCATTCTTCCATCCTAGCCCTCCATTTCAAGGGGCACCTTAACCCCCCATCCTACCCTATAAAAAGACCACTACCCACCACCATTCAAGCCATCCTTGGCTATCAATTTCACTCTCATATTCCACCAAGAAGCCCACGTCCAAGAGAGAAGAAGAAGAAGATTAAGGGGAAATTCTGTCCCCTTGGTGCCTTCCCCTCTTCCCTTCTCTCTTGGGTCACGCCAGCCAAAGGAGAAGCCAGGCAAGGAAGATCTTGGAGGAGATCTTGAAGGTGGTCCATGCCACCTTGGAGGAGTTCTTGAGGGTGGTGCACGCCCACCCCTTGGAGAGAGCATTGAAGGTGGAAGCTTCCACCTTGGAGGAGCTCTCAAGGAAGGAGAAGAAGGAGGCTCTCTTTTCAAGCCAAGGAGCAGCTAGGCTTGGAGCAAGAAGACTCCCTTCTTCACCATTTTTTTTTAAGAGGATTTGTGTTTCTTTTCTTGCTTTTAGATTGTTTAATTCTAGTAGAAGCATTCCTCTACTTGTCCTTGAAAAGAACACTCATTCTACTCAATCAAATTGCCTTCTTTTAGCTTTTTATTGCAGTTGTTTTTGGTTCTAGCACTTGTTTCACCTCTTCTTCCTAATTACCCTAGGCCTCCACTTGCCTAGAGTGAGCTTAGGAAGAAGATATTTCTATCTTTTAGATTTTAGTTAATCATTTGTTGGTGTTGGTTCTTTTCGCTACAGTCTGTAGTTTGCCCTCGTCTTTTCAAAATACAAAAAAATTTACATATTGAAAAATATCAAAAAGAAAGTTGAGATCTATCTGTAAGCAAGAGGATTAATTTTGCAATTTTTGCCTCCTTGGACGACCCTGGATACTCCCATATCTTGTATATAAATTTAAAAGCGAAAACGGATTCACGTGTTACAACGACGTTAAAAACCCGCTTTTACAAATCACGCGTATTTCGCTATCACTTTTTTTTATCACCTGGGCATTAGTAAAGTTAGGTGAATTAGTGGAGTCTGATTTTTGCCACCCTTCCGAGCAATTCTATTTCCGAGAACAAGCGGGGAGGAAGACAAATGAATTCTTTGATTCCAACAATCCTGCTTGAACCCCTCCGGTGGGGGGAAGTGATCTTTGGTGAACAATTCTTTTCTTCGCATGGGGGATATAAGTAGCGGAGTGGAGAACCTCAACCTCCATGAGTGGTTACGGCGGGCGAGGATTTGAATGAAGATGCCGCGGGTATGGATATGGACGTACTCCTAGGTTCCAATCTTTCCCGAAAGAATCAAAGCTTTTCACACTTGTACCTCATCCCACTAATAGATAACTTAGCGAGGCGGAGCAGTGGACTGATAGTCGTTGTGTTAGTGTTTCCCAGGTAAATTTGCATCAAAGTCTAATTCCGAGGAATTACCATAACAAAGGGTAGTATTGAGTGTACCCAACCCGGGCGGAAAGAAGATCCCTTGAATCGAGGGATGCATTGGGGTGCTGCCTTACTATACCGAGTTCACCAAATTCCCAGTCGGAGAAAGGGATAATGAAGAAGTAATCCCAGGGGAAGAGCGGAATAAGTAATAATATAAGTAGTAATCCAAGAAGAGAAGAGAAGTCAGAACCTGGGAGAATGAATAAGGAATCTAAGAAGAGCAATTGACCTATCTATTCAGAATCGATTCCCGGTGGGGCTTTGCTTTACTTATTACTTGATTTCACCCTGGCAGAATCCAATTAGTGAATGATTACTGACTCGCCCTTACTACTAGAAAGCTTCCCTCTATCTATTCAAGTTCCGGGAATTCAGTGCATATTATATATAGAGAGAGGATGAGGTGGAACTAAGCGGACTTTAGTATTAAAGGGTGACCCTTAATTAACACCTTCCCACCACACAATTCTTTTCTAAGTAGATTGATTGAGTATTAGGTATTTCAGGTTAAGGGTGACCATTGAAGTAATGTACACCTTCCCACCTTAACTTACCACACCGGTCAGGGAAATATAAGAACCACTCCTTTATATAATATACGTCATTACCCTAAGGGTCAGGAATATTACCTCTTTATAATAGATCCACCCCTCCCTTATTTATTGAGTTTGTTGTATGAAATACCGTGACCCAAAAGCTTTCCTTTTTGAGCGAGGGATTACTGAATACAGTTGATTTGATGGACTAACTACCCAGAATCAGCCTACTTTCCGTAGCCGGGTGAAGTATGGGTGTTTCTGATGAGATTAGGAAGTTTACTCGCTCTTCTCCGGGGCCACTGAGAGACATAGCATATTGGGAGAATGACATTGTGTCAACTAATGACTAATTTCCTTTCCTATTGGAATGGCATGGTTGAGTAAAGTAGTGCTTAACCTAGCTTTGCCGGGTTCGGAGGAAACAGGTGAATGGGAGTTCGCAGGTTAGGATTCAGGGAAGTCAAGAATATAGTAATTTCCCGATGAATGATTGGATTCAAATAAAGCTTTGTTTAACCCCTATTCAATATATTATTAATATATTATTACTTAATTGACTTATGAATTATAAGCTTATAAGAATAATGGAATGAATATGAAAATAGTTTTGATTGTAAGAAAGAGATGAAAGCTTCTTTCTATGTATTATATCCAAATACCAGGAATAGATAGATTGCTAACTCGCTAAAACTCGTTCTACTACAAAAAGCTGCACTTCGCACCACTGCACTTTGCTCATACGACTCGCATGCACCTACGACTTTCTCTTGGAAGAACTCGTTACACTCTATAGTAGTGAACTCATAAGGAATACCTATGAACTAAGGACTCATAACAAGAACAACTAGATTGATTTCATTAAAAGAAAGATATTCCACCCCAAACCCCCCATTTACGTCTCACTCGTTATACCTGGTATAACTCGTTCATCTCCTTCTACTACTAACTAGTACATTATAGTTATAATATATTCACTCTTATATAATTAATAAGTTATTAGATATATGGATCGTTTCACTCGTTATCTTGAGGTGCGAAGTGAAGCGCGTTTATTGGCTGTACTATTTGATACCTTCAATATCCAGTTAGATTAGCCCGGAAGAATCAAAGCTTTCTCATATAAAAAATGCACCGAGTCGAGCTAGTCGGATTTTTCAGAAAGGAAACAGACCGAATTCATAATTGAATAAAGAAACCCACCCCAGGGGTACAGGTGAAGTAAGAGAGCAAGTCGTATGTTTTTGTAGTCGACTAGCTAGCTTTAGGCCATTCCACTCCACTCGTAGGAGACGAGGTTGTTCGTGGGGCATGTGATTCTTCGGCGGGGTGACTCAAATAAACAGGTTGCGCGGATATATAATCAGATTCTCAAGAGAGCCGCTCGTCGTAGCTCTGAAGAGAGTACTCAGGCGACTTTCCATTACTCTAAAGTAGTATGCAGAAGCTGGGTTTTTGTAGAATCGAGGTCAAAGTCCTTCAAAGTAGAATCTGATTTCCCGGTCTCAGGAGTAGGAGGAGAGGAATGAATTAGGTAATTGAGGGTTGGCGCAGTAATAAACCACCCCGAGGTCTTCAGTGAGTTCGGAGGAGGAGGGTTCATTTAGGTCATCCACTGCTAAGGCTAAGGGAAGATAAATCAATCCAATTGGGTAATGGATTCAGGTTTTAAGTAAACAGTGAATTCCCTCGACCCGGTGAGGTAAGTTTAGAGGAAGAAGTGGTTTCTACTAGTTCACCAGCGGGTTTTTAGAATAGCGAAGTTCCGGAGTCAAGTCTGAAGCAGTCAAGAAAGGGGTCCAACACTATCCTAATAGTAGTGTGTGATAAGCTGATATTAGTTGTTCTACTATTACCTTCACTTCGCAGGGACAGGTTGATTCCACAGTGATCTAGTGCTTATTGGGTTATGATACTTGAATAGCTCAGCTAGGGAGGGAGACGAGTAGTAGAAGGAGAATAAAGTCTTAGAGAGAGTCTGATAGAGAAGAGAGTCATTTACTAAATCATACTACAACTCCTTGCACCACATGCTATTCAGAATCCAGCGACACGAAGCTTGCGGAGTGGAGCGAGTCAAAGTAGGAGTAGGAGAAAGGGTATGAGTCTGTGGGAGAAGGAGAGTATCAAGCCAGAGAACTACCCAACCAATAAGCACCTGTCGAATAGTCCGGGGAGCGAGGGCCCTTAGGACTAGGCTTCTTTCTCTTAGGTACCAATCCCAGGTTTTCAAGTATTGCAGGAGTAGTAGGTAATCGAGGGGTAGGCTCAGTCCCATCCCATGTATGAAGCAAACCCGTGGTAAACCAGTAGGGTAAGTAGTGATTCGGGTTATTATATTGACTTCAGTGAGTTCGATTCCGGAGGGGAGGGAGGTCCAATGAGTATTTGGAAAGTTCGGGTTCAAGTATTGCAAGTATAATTATACATATAATCCATCCTCATACTGTATGAATTCCCGGGATGAGTAGTTCACCCAATGCGTCCATTTTTCAATCCCCGGGGTATAGGGGAATGGGGTTCATTGAGGCGACATGGGTCAATTACATACTATGTCCGATAGAAATTGAGAAATGATAAAAGACAACAACAATAAGAAAACACTATACTCTAACAGTTCAGATGACTAGAATGTTGCTTGATATAACTGAAATTGTTCATGGCTTCAACCGAAAACCACTCAAACTAATTCGAGAGGGGCTCATCTCCTATTGAGATTCACATTGAACAAAATGGATCAAGATTCACCAAAAGTCAATAAATATGTCAAAGATGTAAAGACACTTGCATGCTATGCAAGACATTTGTACCAAAAGGGATTAGACTTCAGAGATTATACTACATTACCATCAAGCAATAACAGATACATGACAAAGTGATCTGCATACACACCAAAAGATGAAAATCAACCAGCTTACTTGAATTGAATGATAGTTTTCTCTCACACTTCTGTGGTTTCCTTTTGAAGGATTTGGAGAGGCCTGCCTCCTTGGGATTTTGGATAAAGCAGGATAAGAAAACAACAATACTCCATTAATAACAAGGCACTTCAATATCAACTAGGCACAAAAAAAAGACTAGATAGGAGGTCAATCAATGGGTATCTCCACTTCAAAGTAGGATTCATTGCAGCTAAAAGATCAAACCAAATGGAAAAGTATGCTACTCAAAAATACCATAAAACATAAAGCTCAGGACTGATTTGCCTTTCGACCCACATTTCCCTTCTTTACACTTCTCAACTCAATTTGGCTTTGACTTAAAGCAAAAGGGTATTTCCACCATGCAATGCAAGAACCCACCTTACTGTGAAGCACATTAAAGATGGTGAATTTGACAAAACTAGGCCAGGTAAATTGGTTTTTTTTCAAATAAAAAGGACGACTACCTACTTCATAGCATAGGTCAATAGCTATCCAAAAACCTCCTTCATTCTACCCATCAGTCGAAAAATATACAATCCATTACATAATCTGTGTCCAAAACTAGCACAAGGATTGAGAATCCCTTACAACAATATCTGCCGAAACCCTTTCGCTCGCCCTCAAAATGCTTCCATTCCTCTCAATCGAAATGCTCCAGAAAGCCACCGCAAGCTGCATCCGAACTCCAGCATCAGCCTACCTCCGACTCTTGAAATTCATCCAAAAATCCTTGCCGTCTGGTGCCCTGCAGGGGGAAGACAAGGCCCTGGAAAACCTCTTTAGTAAAGGCGCAATTCCAGAAGAGATGCTAACAATCCTCCTCCCTAGTCCTACACAACACACAAGTAGCATCTTGGTCCTTGTTGGAAGATATATTGTAGGTTGGGTTTAGTCCGAACTACTCTACTCTACCATAGTGGGCATGAGATTTGTGGGGTGTGTGATAGCCTATATAAAGTAAAGGCTCGTGTACCCTCATTTGTGTCTTGGAGAGAAAATCTAGAATATCTTCCCATTAGGGCTCTCCCGTGGTTTTCTCCCCTATCTTCGTGAGAGGGGTTTCCATGTCAAACCCAAGTGTCTGATATGTGATGCTTTGATATTTTTTGTCATTGGATTGGATTGGAAATGAAGGCTGCTAGGTGGGAAAGCACCACTCGATTTCTAATAAATAGTCTGATTCATACTAGGCGAGTTCCGAACTATCCTTCCATCGATGAAATACCAGGCTGAGGCGTTTTGAAAAGAACAACACCATTCACTCATCCCATTGCTTAAATCTCCAGTGACCCTCAAGCTTGGTACAAATATAATACAATCTCTTCTTTGGAAGCGCTTTAGTGAAAACATCTGCCAGCTGGTCTTCAGTGCTAATGTAAGGTGTAGAAATTGGATTGGCTAAGATGGCCTCTCTAATGAGTAACAGTCCACTTCAATATGCTTGGTCCTCTCATGAAAAACAAGGTTATTTGCAATAAATGTGGCAGCTTTATTGTCACAGTGCATTGGAATAGAATCAGTTAACTTCACTCCAAAGTCTTCCAAAATGGAACGAATCCAGAGTAACTCACAGGTAGTTTGGGACATGGCCCTGTATTCTGATTCAGCACTCGATCTGGATACCATTGCCTGTTTCTTGCTCCTCCAAGTAACCAAATTACCTCCAACAAATGTGCAGTACCCTGTAGTGGACTTCCTATCCTCATGAGCACCTGCATAGTCTGCATCAGAGTACCTACACACATCCAAGTGGCCATTATCTTTGAAAAGGAGTCGTTTCCCAGGTGCACTTTTCAAGTACCTGAGAATTTGTCAAACACCATCCCAGTGGATTTCCCATGGTGACTGCATAAACTGCCTTAATCTTCCGACTGCAAAAGCAATATCAAAGTAATAGTCACATACAGTAATTTACCAATCACTGCCCGATATCTGGTGACATCTTGCAATAGTGGGCTGTCATCATCAGCAGTAGGCAAGGACACATCCATGGGAACATATGCTGGTTTGTATCCTAGCATACCCATGTCTCTCAGCATGTCAAGAACATACTTGCGCTGAGAAAGCACAAGTCCTCCACCAGTGTGTTGCACCTCAATACCAAGGAAGTAGTTGATAGGGCCTAAATCCTTGGTAACAAAATGCGATTGTAGCATCTTCTTTATTTCCTCTATCCCTTGCCTGTCACTACCAGTCAAAAGGATGTCATCCACATATACCACAAGTATGATAGAGCCTATTTGTTTATGCAATGTAAAGACAGAATGATCTGCCGACGACCTGGTGAAGCCATAATCTTGGACAACCCTGCCGAATCTCTCAAACCAAGCTCTAGGACTCTGTTTTAGTCCATAAATAGCTTTATTCAACCTACACACCTTCTGACACTCCCCCTGAATAGGGAAGTCGGGTGGCTGCTCCATGTAGACTTCCTCCTCCAAATCGCCATAGAGAGGCATTTTTGATATCCAGCTGATTTACAGTCCAAGGTTTGTTGACAACAAGAGATAGCAGTATCCGGACAAAATTCAGACGAGCAACCGGGGAGAAGGTCTTGAAGTAGTCAACCCCAAACGTCTGAGTGTACCCTTTGGCCACCAAGTGTGCTTTGTACCGATCCACAGTGCCATCAGGATCACATTTGAGGGTAAACATCCATCTACACCCCACAACAGTAGCTCCTGGGGGTAGATCAACCAGGTCCCAAGTACCACGAGACTGTAAAGCTGCCATCTCCTCCTCCATTTCCAATGTCCAAGATGGATCACGGAAGGCCTCATGATGATCTCGAGGTACCTGCACGCTGTCAATGGCAAGTGAAAATTGGCGTCCAATAGTAGACAGGCTATCAAGAGACAAACTGAGACATAGAATATTTGGCACAAGAACGTGGAACCTTCCTTTGTGCAATAGCAAGGTCCAAAGTAGTGTCCTCAGTTGTAGGAGGTACTTGGTCCTCATACAAGTCATCAGCAGCTGGTGGGGACTGAGTAGAGACAGTGGATAGTGGTTCATCCAAATGAGTAGTATCTTGGATCCTATGTTAGAAGTGTTTAGGAAAGGTATCTGTATCAGGAATCTCCGGATGATACAGAAAGGGACCTGGATTAGGTTGAGTGGTCCTGGATATAGGTGGCTCAGTTGGCTATGGTGGTTTAGTGGGCATAGGAAGGGGAACTTCATGTGAAGGCTCAGTAGGTTCCTCCCCCTTTTTCCTGTAATATGGTATCTCCTCAAAGAAGGTGACATCAGCAGAAACATCCAATTTCCATGAAACAGGGTCATAGCATTTGTATCCTTTCTGGGTCTTGGAATATCCCAAAATCACACACTTCACAGATTAAGGAGAAATTGGATCTACTTTATGTAAATGGACAAAACACACACAGCCAAAGATGACAGGAGTAAGAGAAAACATATCACTGCCAGGAAACAACACAGAATACGGAGTTTGACCCCCTAAGATAGAGGAGCAAACTTTGTTCACCAGATAACTAGCAGTAAGAACAGCATCAACCCAAAACTATAAGGGAACATTCATGTGAAACATGATAGAACGGGCAACATCAAGTAAGTGACGGAGCTTACGTTTAGCAACCCTATTTTGTTGGGAGGTGTGAACGCAAGTAGTCTGGTGAACAATACCAAAGGATTGAAAAAAGACATCAGTCCTGGCATTCATAAATTCCAAACCATTGTCACTCCGAACAATTTGAACAATAGTAGAAAATTGAGTCTTGATTTCCAAAATACAATTTAGAACAATATCAAAGACTTCGGATTTGTCTTTCATCATAAAAACCCAGACATCCTGGTATGATCATCCACAAGAATAAAAAAAAAATGAAATCCTTTCAAAATCACACTATTAACCCTCCCCAAACATTAGCATGCACAAGAGGAAAAGTAGACTCGGCTCTTTTATTATTTGGTGGAAAAGAAGACCTATGGCGTTTGCCTAACTGACAAGCTTCACACCTCAAAACATCAAGAAAAAACAAAGCAGGAAACTGACGACGCAAAACTTGAATGCTAGGATGACCAAGTCTCAAGTGCCACTGAAGAGCAGTAGTGGCATACATAGCATCGGTACTGGAAGGAGGAGGGATATGTAGGTAGTAAAGCCCATTCAATTCAAGTCCTCCACCAATCTGCCTCATCGTCTGAAGGTCTTGCAAGACGAAATATTGGTCATCAAAAATAGCCCGACATCTCAAATCTCTAGTAATTTGGCTGATAGATATCAAATTCAGTGCAAATATAGGAGCATGCATGACGTTAGAAAGAGGCAAGGTGCTAGAGATAGAAATATTCCCGAGCCCAGTAACAGGAGACAAACCCCCATCAGCCACTTTGACCTGAAATGGTGTAACTAGGTCACGAAGAGACGAAAAGAGGGTACTATCACCAGTAATGTGAGAGGAGGCACCGGAATTTGCAAGCCAGACAGGAGCTTGGATTTCACTGACATGGCGGAAGTACCTGTAGACTTCTGAACAGAAGCAGAAGTAGATCCCTGAGACGCTATGAACCACTCGTAATCAGCCCTAGAAACCATGATCTGGCTGTCATCCTCCTGTATTTTGGTAGGCTCCTCTGCAGATACCTAATGGGCACGTGGATCCATACCTTGTGGGTAGTCGTGCTTCACCTAGCACTAGTCCACAGTGTGTCCATTCCTGTGATAAGACTGACATAAAAGGGAACTCCGACCATGACCACGTGCACCACCACCACGAGCTCTACCACCTCTTCCCCCCTTTACCCGACCTGGGAATCCATGCTTGAGCCCTGTTTATCGGGGGTTTGGGGACTTTTTCTCCCCAGGCTATATGCATTGGTCCAACCCTTTCCTCATCCCCTAGTTAGCATTCTCACTTTAAGGCACCCTTTGCTGCCGGTTCACTCGTCTTCCTTCCTCATTTCCCTTTCTCCCGGTTCTTTGCTCGGCTTATTCATTCTATTGAAACCCAACCCCAGAAAGATCAACCCCGAATTGATAATCCACCCTGCTTTCAAGCCCGGTTCTTTACTTCACTTCCCCTGGGATTACTGATGAATTATCCCGGTCATCGATTGGATTCCTGATTCAGTTCACTTTCCTCGCCTCGGTATCCTATAATCAGCCTACTTTCACTCCAGCTTTGTGGTAGTAGCAACTCTTTAGTCATGTTTGATTCCCATGGGATTACTGATGAATGATACTTCCGGGCACTGCACCTCACGTCTTTCGAGAAGTACTCCTCCACTGATGACCGAACCGGGAAAGCATCAAAGTGGACTCACCCTACCTGGGGATCTTCCTACTTGAATTCTTTGACTTCATCTGCTGTTGAACTATACACTGAATCTGACCCCATGTACTACTACAAAGAAAGCTAGGCAATACTTCTCTGAATCCGAGCTCACAACCTCCCCTGCTGCGCAAACCCTCAACTCCCTCCCATTCGTTGTTGCTCCAGAGTACCTTCTATGGGTAATTCCCCCGGGTTGGTGTATCATATGCTTGCTGGAGCTGGTCGAACCAAAGACCCGATGAACAAAACACGCATTGCAAACCAGTCTTTCGTCGGGCGAGGAACCGGTTCACAGAGGGAATGGGGAGTCAAAGTGGGGTAATCACGTTGTCTTATGTAGAATAGAGTTCATTCTCCAGCTTTTGTTCTGTGATTCTAGTCGGTTAATCCAAGAAATTCAGGTATCTTCTGACCTGGGGTAATATAGGTGGCAGTTGGGGTGAGAGTAACCGAATATAAGCTAAGCTAAATAGCACATTCACTCATGGTTGAGCTGATACATGCATATATGACTCCTAGCTCATAACGCCTGGGAGGGTCACTTCACACATCCCTAAGTAGCTCAATCACGCCTGGCCTTGGAGGGTCACTTCGCACATCTAACATAAGCTCATAACGTGCTACTTAACTGCAGATAAGTAGTAATACCGGGTTCAGCACTTACGCCACTATATATGCATATATGACCGTTAGCTTCACTTTGTACCCTAGCTTCCCGACTTCAGAAAGAAAGGTGCGACATGATACTAAGCGTAGAGGAACGAAGCAGAGCTCAGCAGCGGAATGGAGCTGCTCAATCAAGGTGCTTAAAGTCGAACTGAAAAGAGATCATGGAAGAGAAGGCTGCTCAAGCTCGACGAGGGTTCGACTCTTCGATGCCTTGATGGCTTCAGCTCTAGTTTGCCCCCATGATAGGGAAGGACCCAATGTCGTTGAATACAACTCAGGACCTTCAAGCCGCTGACTCTAGAATGCTCAGACCTTCCCTGAAACTCCAAGATCGACTACTCTCACTAGAGCTACTACCTCTCTTGTTGAGCATGAGGAGTATGGGTGCGTGGTCGCTACACGTAGCGGGGAGATGAAGAGGGTACAAAAGACGCCAGTCCGAGTTGTTACTCGATCGAGGCCTCCCCTGATGTGAAATGGGACGCTGTGTCTATTCAACCACGTATATGCACTATTCCAGAAAAAGAAGAGTAGGCTCAGGCAGATGACTCAGTAGATGTCTTTGGTTTGTTTAATGACAGCATAGAAAGCACTACTAGAAATGATAGCTTACCGGAGGTGCCTCGTTCTTTCTGAAAAGCCCCTTGCCTAGAGGGTATTTCAAGTGGTTTGAATCTACCTTGGGGTTGACACTCGCATGCATACATAACAGCAGGCAAGCCAGTTAGGATGGACCCTTGACGACCCCGGGAGGTACTACCTGAAAGGCTAAGGCCTCAAGTCTCGGCCTGGCTTTTGCTTGAAACTCATAACCAGGGTATTAATAACTCCTAGACCTCAACAAGGACCTAGGTTGCCTCTCAGGTCTTCGGGGAAGAAGTCCACCTTCCCCCAAGCAGCCGAGCTTGGCAAGCCTAGCATCCTACGAGTGACGACTGGTATCTACTAGAAGGCCCAGTGCCCCTTCCAAATCGAGAGAACTTACCTAAAGGGAGGTGCTTTGAGTCCACGGGACGGTGCCAAAGCTTCTTCCATTCGCACTACACTTGAAAGGGAAAACACGAAAGAGGGATCCAACCCCCTGACACCAGCTCAAACATCTTTCCGGGCTACCCGTCAGGAAGTAGCTTAGCTTAGCTGACCTCTCCCATTTGGTTGAAGCCCATCTTGACTTGTACCTCCTCATGTGATCCGCTAGCCTCCGAGGTCTTCTGCCTTTCTACTCTTAGCTAGGACTGAAAAAGGTAGCACCGATCATGTGCGGGACCTTTACTAAACTAATCGGGAAGTGACCTTACTACACTACCCTTGGGTAGTTCTCTACCTGTCCGGAATCCTGAGATTCTTGAACATTGTCTTCAGGGTACGAGCTACTCCAGTAGCGCTATAGTTGCGAGGCATTTTGTTAAGGTCATTTCTCAGGGGAAGGGGAGCGTGGGAAACCGAAATCCCCGAATCAGTGGAAAGCGAGAAGGGAGGAGAAAGATGGGGAATAACGTTGAGTTTAGGAAAGAAGTTCATAGCTTCGGCAACCGGGGGAACTTGAGATTGAGGGTTGGAATTGGGCTTTTCCGGGGGAATCTCACTGCCTGGTGATTTGTCAGAAGTTTGACTTTCTTTACACGTAGTAAGGACTCGGTTAGTCTTTCGATAACAAGCAAGATCAAGGGAAAGATCTCTATGAAAGTCAAGCTTAGGGAATTCAGTGTATATATACACCAATACCCGGGTAAGACAAAATGGAATGTTAGAAATCATGCTTAAAGAAAAGAGTACTAAGGGTAGTATTGATTGGGGTGAATAATGACACTCTTGCTTGCCCGGGTGGGGTGAAAGGTGATTTTGACAATGAGTTATAGATGCCAATTAGGGGGAATAATGAGGTGAATAGTGTGGTTTCCCAGGCATCAGTGAGGGGAATTTCTGAAGTCAAGGAATCATACGGGGTTGAGCTAGAAGTGAGGAAGGAGTTGAAGTCCAGTTTAATGGAGCCTAGTTCAGGGTGGGGATTGTTGTTAGCTCCAACCCCGGGTCTGGGTGTAGTTTAGTAAAGTCGACGAGCTGTGTCCTGTTCCATCCATTTGTAGTAGTACAAAGACGAGCTTGTTCGCTCATTGCACGTAATTAAGAAACCCTCCGTTTCACTTCGCATCCCTTAGTAGCTCAATCACTCACTAATTATTCACCGGGTGAGATCTAAGAGTCAGATATGCGTATATTAGATCTAAACATGCATTAATGAGTTATGAGTCTATATTAGATGTATATTGTGCCAACACATATATGATTCTTATCGTTTACCTGTAACTATTCAATATCCTTATGACAAATTCATCCACGGTCGAATTCATTTTTCATTTGACAAATGTATTGCTTGCGAAGTATTTGTTCGTGTATGTCCTATAGATCTACCCGTTGTTGATTGGAGATTGAAAACAGATATGAAAAAGAAACAATTGCTTAATTATAGTATAGATTTTGGAGTATGTAGATTTTGTGGTAACTGTGTTGAGTATTGCCCAACAAACTGTTTGTCAATGACTGAAGAATATGAACTTTCCGCTTATGATCGTCACGAATTGAATTATAATCAAATTGCTTTGGGTTGGTTACCTATGTCAGTAATTGGAGATTACACAATTCAAGCAATTCGGAATTCGACACAAAACCAATTCCAATAGAAGAAGAGAAATCTTTTGATTCCAAATTCATTACGAATTCTTCCATTTTCTAGAATCTAAGAAATTCCTTTTTTTCCTTTTCCTATTGATGGATTTTCATATGGGTTTAGTTCATCAATACCTAGAACTAATAACTATGGATTGTTGAGAATTACTGTTTCCTTTCCACGAAGAAGATGGAAATGGAGAATGGAGAGAATTGTCTATTTCATTCTTCAAAAATATACACTATATTCCGATTCCATTCGAAACATATCATATACAAGAACCAAAAATAAGGTCATTCCTTTTTTCCTGAATTCTTCCATCTAGAAAAGTCATGAAATCCTGTGACTTATTTATCTCTGACTTTAGCCATACTTTAGACAGAATGGGTTCACTGGACCAATACATGATATTCTTGTAGTATTTCTGGGATCCGTTCTTATATTAGGAAGCCCAGGAGTAGTTTGATTCACCAATCCTATTCTTTCTGCTTTTTCCTTGGGATTGGTTCTTGTTTGTATATCTTTATTATATATTTGATCGAACTCCTATTTTGTAGCTACTGCACAGCTCCTTATTTATGTGGGAGCTATCAATGTTTTGACCCTATTTGCGATGATGTTTACAAATCATTCCGAATATTCTAATCATTTTCATCTTTGGACTGTTGGGGATGCAGTGACTTCGTTGGTCTATACAAGTCTGATTTTTTCCCTAATTACTACTATGAAACCTGGAAACATCATGGTATGGGATTCTTTGGACTACAAGATCCAACCAAATTATAGAACAAGATCTAATAAGTAATGTTCAAAAAATGGGAATTTATCAACGGATTTCTTTCGTGCTTCCATTGGAACTCATTTCTATAATTATTTGAGTTGCCTTGATAGGTGCAATTAGTATTGCTCGTCAATAAGAAGTACAAATTATTAGAATTCTCAATCCAAAATCAAAGAATGGTTTCTCATGTGTGATTTGGATCACACTCATTTTGTCTTTCCAATTCTGATGTATTTTTGTAGTTTTTCATTTTCGTTCTATATTCTGAAAACCTATTTCATTATAACATACTGAAGTGTAGTATCTAAATAGTATAGATCCCAATCTCAAAAATAGCACAAAAGAAGCAAAGCTTTTCATTAGATCTATCACGAATACCTTCTTTTTTCTTTGGTTCGGTAATTCTTTTCTGGAATCCAATTGTTTGAATGAATGGTCATTCCTATTCCTATAGATTGCACAGATCGGATCAACTCAGGATCTGATGGAGTTAGTTAATGATGTTTGAGCACTTTGAGTCTCTGGAACAAAATCGAGATTAACTGGTAAGGAGTTAGTTAATGATGTTTGAGCATGCACTTTTTTTGAGTGCCTATTGATTTTTGATCGGTATCTATGGATTGATCACAAGTCGAAACATGGTTAGAGCGCTTCTTGAACTTATACTAAATTCGGTGAATATCAATCTTGTCACATTTTCGGATTTCTTTGATAGTCGTTAATTTTTGGTTTTGAAAAGTAGATCTTTTTTCGATTTGGGTTATAGAACTACCATTGCAGCTGTAGAAGTAGCAATTGGAGTAGATATTGTTTCATCAATTCATCGTAACAAAAAATCCACTCGTATCAATCAATCGAATTTGTTGAAGAAAGAGTCCTAATCGTAGAATCAGATATTCATAGAATCAGATAGAATGAAGAATCTACTATTTGAATTTCATATAGAAGAAAATGATGTATTATTTTTTGATTATTAGTTTGAATCCTTGATAATATTAGGAATTGGAAGATTCTCGAATTGGAATCCGATTAGCATGTATGACTAGTATTACCATCTTTTTGGAAACCAAAATGAAAGTGTATTGGATCTTTATTTATTGTGAACATATCCAGAAATGGATAGATTCTCCAAAATTCTGGGAAACCACTGATTTGTTTGGTACCTATAATATAGAATTCATTGACTACTGACTTTTTTACCAGATCCAAATCATTTCTTTCCAAAACTTCAATTGATAGATTCCATGTCACATTCAGTCAAAATTGATGATACATGTATAGGGTGTACTCAATGTGTACGAGCTTGCCCTATGGATGTTGGAAATGATACCTTTTAGCATGACGGATGCAAATCTAAGCAAATTGCTTCCACACCGAGAACTTAGAACTATGTAGGTTGTAAGAGATGTGAATTCGCTTGTCCAACAGATTGGTTGAGTGTTCGTGTTGATTTATCCAATGAGACAACCTGTAGTATGGGTCTAGCTTATTGATACGTTCCAAAAAACTCCACTTGAATCATTTGATTCCTTTTTTTACCGACAAAAATCCGTACTCAGAAAAATATATTGGTTTTTAGTACGGGTTTTGATGGTAGTATCAAAGCGTATCTTGTCTTTACCATTAGTGATTTTCCTTGGTTAACAATCATTGTAGTTTTGCCAATATTTGTTAGCCAGGTTCCTTCCTTTTTTTTTCCCCATAGAGCAAATAAGGTAATTCGGTGGTATACTCTATGTATATGCCTTTTGGAACTCCTTCTAATGACCTATGTATTTTGTTATCATTTCCAATTGGACGATCCATTAATACAATTGGGAGAGGATGAAAAAAAGTAATAAGATATGCGTATATAGAGCTGAACCTGGAATGAGTGAGTGACGGGGGGTGGGTGAATAGCGTTTTAGGACTAGGATCAAGATTTTTGATTTTCACTGGAGATTGGGAATTGATGGACTTTCCATAGGACCCATTTGATTAACAGGATTGATCACTACTTTAGCAACTTTAGCGGCTTGGCCAGTGACTCGAGATTCATGATTGTTTGATTTCCTGATGTTAGCAATGTACAGTGGTCAAATCGGATCATTTTCCTCTCGAGACCTTTTACTTTTTTCATTATGTGGGAATTCAAATGAATTCCTGTTTACTTACTTTGATTCCTGTGGGGAGGTAAAAAATGTCTTTACTCGGCTACCAAATTTCTTTCATACACTACTGGCCCTTTTTCTCTTAATAGGAGTTTTGGGTATAGGTTTATATGGTTCTGACGGCCCAATATGGAATTAGGAAACATTAGCGAATCAATCCTATCCCATAGCCTTGGAGATTCTATTCTATTTTGGCTTTCTTATTGCTTATGCTGTCAAATCACCGATTATACCCCTACAAACATGGTTACCAGATACCCACGGAGAAGCACATTGCAGTACATGTATGCTTCTGGCTGGAATCTTATGAAAAATGGGAGCGTATGGGTTGATTCGAATCAATATGGAAGTAGTTGAGTTTTGACCCCATGCTCATTCTATATTTTCTCCATGGTTCGTGATAGTGGGAACGATACAAATCATTTATGCAGCTTCAACCTGGTCAACGTAATTTCAAAAAGAGAATAGCCTATTCCTCCGTATCTCATATGGGTTTTCTAATGATTGGAATTAGGCACTTCCATAACCAACGCACTTTTGACTCAAACTCGCCGTCGTGAGTCTTTCTTCTCCCCACAATGTGATCAGCTTGACATGCTAATGTGATCTGAGGGAAAGTCGCGATTCCTGATCATCGATCTGCTTATTCTTTGCAAGGTAGTTTACATATTGATTGGCTCGATTTGCAATCATAAGGTACTGATTTACTGGATCGGTAGGGAGGGGAGAGTGATGCTAGTCCCGTGACATGTCCCTTTCTGTTGATTGCCGCCCTTCTTCTTGTACCCACTACTCTGAGTAGGGACCTTCCTCAGACTCTGTAGGCTTAACTGACAGTCAGGGGAGGAGATCGACGTGACGGAAAGCATCGATGGGAGAAAGATCAGTCTGCACTACCCTATGATGGAATAGCTCCACTTTATAGCTCCACTCCGCAAGCTACATGTCGCTTTTTATCTCCTCTCCGCCACTCCGAGTCACTCTCGTCGACCTCTCTTTACTGGTTGCCAGTAGGAGGCCATGCTCTTTCGTCCTGCAGCGACGGACGGGGGAGGGCAGGCATTGGCCTACCCGGCTCGACACGAGGCGTCGCATACTAGCAGTATGACAGTATGCTTGCCTGTTTTCGACTCAAGAGGTCAGCTAATTACAGAAGGTGACGCTTGGTAGTCGTCATTCATGATTGGGTTGGTGTGAACTGCAGCATTGGTATGCGCTATCAAAAATCATGCATTGGATGGATGCCTGGGCATTGAGAAGGAAGGACGCTTTCAGAGGTGAAAGCCCATGGGAGATCGACGTCTGTGATCCATGGATCTCCGATCGGGAAACCATATCCAAGCTCCGTGTCCCGTCTGCGCTCTTCGGACTTTTCAAACTTAGCGAACTGAAACATCTTAGTAGCTATAGGAAGGGAAATCAACCGAGACTCCGTTAGTAGCGTTGAGCGAGAGCGGATTTGGCCAACTGAAAGTGAGTAGGCATTCCGGTTTCATTTGATTTGGATTGGATGATGGAAAAACCAGCAAGCAGCCCCCTCTATCGTCCACCGTCGCCGTAGCGCACCCAGAGTCGTACAAAGTCAGCAACAACCTGGGGCGCAAGCATAGGCAAGCGGCCAGTCTCTCAAAGAGAAGTAGCGTCACGGGGCAGTGAACTGTAATTGGAAAAGGTTGGAAGATCTGGCCAAAGAAGGTTATAGCCCTGTAGATTCATTCCCATGGTTTGATCCTTCCAAGTCAAACGCGGCATGTTCGAATGATGATCTCTTTTACGTCAGAAAGGGGGATGATAAACGCCAGTTTATCATCATTCTTATGCATTAAAACAAACCTACCTCTTAGGATTTTACTTCGCAAACGGGTTTTTGGGCTGCATTTAGGCATAAATTAGGATAGGCATGCATTGCATTTTTTTATTGTCTTTTTAATATGTTTTTGTGAGTGTTAGGGATGTACAGATGCACAGATCCCTAAAATCCTAGCACTCAAGAAGGCAAATGGTGAAGGAGAAGCCCAGACTAGCTGGAACTCAGCTTGATCCAGCACACCACAGCTGGAACCTAGCTTACTTGAACTAGGGTTAGCTCATCCCAGCTCCATTCAGCTAATCTCAGCTGGATGGCAGCTCAAGAGAGTTCACCTTAGCTCACCATAGCTCAAGTCAGCTCAGATTTAGCTCAACCTAGCTGAGTCTAGCTCATCTCAGCTCCCACTAGTCCACAGGGAGCTGTAGCTAGCTCAGCTAAGTTGACAGTTCACCCCAGCTCAGATCCAGCTACATCCAGCTCCACTCAGCTCCAGCCAGCTGAAGAAGAACTCATCCCAGCTCAGGAAGCTCAAGTCCAGCTCCCGGGGACTCAGCTTAGCTCAACTCAGTTGAGCTAAGCTACCTTAGCTGCCTCAACCAGCTTGACCCTCCCCGGGAGCACCAGACCTAGCTCACCTCAGCTCATTTTGGTAGAAGCTAGCTCACTTTAGCTTGGCTTAGCAACTAGCAAAGAACTAGCAAGCTAAGCCAGCTAGAGTAGCCCCATGCCAGCCACTTCAGCAGTAGCCAGCTCTAGCTCTAGGTCCAGACTTCTCCTCCTCAGCTCCTTCCTCCAAATTCTAGCTCCATTACCTTCTCCTCTACTCCACCTTTAGTTAAGCTAGCTTAGCTTATCCTAGCTTAGCTTAGCTTAGCTAACAACTAGCTCCTTGGCCATCCATTACCTTCAAAATCAACCCTAGCTAACTCCACCAACTCAAGCCTACCTAAGCTAGCTACACTACTCATGTTGGCACCACCTCCTAGCCATCCCTTCACCCCACTATCTCCACCAAAAGACACCTAAAGTTGGTGCCAAAAACCACCCCTAACCACCTCTATATTGGCACCACTTTCAGCCCCTTCATCCACCTTACACCTACCCACATAACCCATCCTAGCCATCCACATACCCCCCTTCTAGAATCCTAAGGTGGCGCCACCTAATAGCCTTCTAGAAGGCCCATTTTGGCGCCAATTCTAAAGGGGCACCAAAGCCTTAACTACCCCCTTGGTGTCCATTAAGGTATCGCCAACTCACCTTGGCCATGGGATCTTCAACCACCTCCACCAACTCATCTTGGCCATCCATTTCAAAGGTCACCATAGCCCCCTTCCTATTCTATAAAAAGCCACCACCTACCTCCATTTTGGGGCATCCTCCATTAGTGTAATTTGCTACCTAAACCACCTATACCTACGGCCAAGAAGAAGGAGTAGAGAAGGAGATTAAAGGGGCACATCACCAGCCCTTTTGGTGCCTTCTTCTCCCCACTCTCTTCAACTTGGGCCACGCCAAGGAGGAGGACTCTTCCACTTCAAGGAGGATGGCCAGGCAAGGGAGAAGGACCTAGGGTGGACGTCCACCCTTGGAGAGAAGCTTAGGGAACGCTCCCTTTGGGCTTGCTTTAGAGGACATCACCTTGGCAGAGTACTACAAGGAAGGAGTTGAAGGACTCTTTCCAAGATTGGGAGCCACCAACCTTGGAGCAAGAAGCCCTCTTCTTCACCATCTATCTAGAGGATTTGTGTTTTCTTTTCTTATTTGCATTTTTCTAGTAGTAGAAGCTTTCCTCTACTAGGCCTTTTTGTAAAACACCTTTTTCATTTATCAAATTGCCTTCTTTGCAAGTTTTCTTGTTTCCATTTCTATTTGGTTATTTTCTTTAGCATTCTTCACTCCCTCTCCCTAATTATTCTAGGCCTCCACTTTCCTAGAGTGAGCTTAGGGAGAGGCTCTACTTGCCACATAGAAGTAGTATTTAAATTGAAGTGTAAACCACCTTTTCCGTCACCAGTTCGCATGTTGCCTTAGTTTAAAACAAAAAAAAAATGATATATTAAAAAATTACCAAAAAGAAAGTTGAGATTTGTATTTTGAGCAAGAAAATCACTATTGCAAACCTATTGCCTCCTTGGACGACCGTAGATACTCTCCTATCTAGGAATATAAATTTAAGAGTTGATCGGTTTTACGCGTTACAACGACGTATTTTAGCAAACAGCGTGAAATCGCTATCACTTTTTGGCGCCGTTGCCAGGGAAGCACGGCTTTGCATTAACTCATTTTCTCTTTCTTGAAGTGGATCTCATCCCCTTCTCTTTCTTTCTTTTGTGTGTGCACGAACTACGACGGGAAGGCGGGAATCTGGAAGCGAGAGCTCAAAGTTCCTTTTCTTCCTGTGAAATTCAGGTTGGTTCCTCTTTCTGGTCACATAATTAATTAAAACTGCCAAAAATATATTAAACTTAGCTTTCAAGATCCCAAACAACTTAATTAAGTGGAGTGGTGCATTATAAAATCCATTGTTTGTTTGTATGCTTCTTTAACACCATTCCATTGCAAGTATTGGTGTTCCATTTTTCGGGTCCAGATTTCTGTCTGGACTAGAAAAATCTATTCCTAACACCACAGGCCTCCTAAAATCATAAAATTTCATAGAGTGATTCCCAATTAAGTTTGAAACATTTGTTCCAAATTTCAGATCAATTGGATTTGTATTTCATTTTTAACAATTCGTGGATTGCAGAGAGGTCACACCCTTTAATCTTCCTATTTTGCTACTATCCGAGAATTTTTAGAATTTTTATACTCATCCAATTGTTGTGAATTTTAATTTTCTGGAATCCTTGTGAAATTTTACACATCATATAAAATCACAAAAATTTTCTGAGGTCGGTGGTAATACTGAAAAGTCCACAATACCCACGGGTATCATTTCTGTACTTTGATACCAGTACAATTAAAAATTCAAAATAATTAACAAACAAATTCTTAAAATCTTAAAAAAATCTTTTTTGGAATCCTTGTTTGATTTTCTTCAAAGTAGTTGTGTTGTTTGACTTGTTTGGACCACTACTTAATTTTGGAAGCGTAAAAATAATTCATTGGTAGTAAAATTTCTATCTTAGGGATAATTGGCTTAGGGTTTCTTCTTTTTCTTTAGAGTCTCAATTAAAAGGAAATATACAATCACCCATACAACTTGTCTTTCCTTTGATTGTGAACTTTCAAACTTGTTTGAAAACTTAAAGAGAAAAACCCTAAAACTCATCTAACTAAATCAAATCCTAAAAGACAAAAATACAAAAAATTGTGTAACAACTTGATTTTCATTGGAGCCACTCTCCAATTCCTACACACACACAAAAAAATCAAATAACAGGGCAAAAACCCAATAAACGCCCTCCACATTCCTTGTGCACTATAGCATCCTAGACCTAATTAAAATTTGTAGTAACTTGAACCCTAAGGCTTTATCAACTTAGGCTTGTTATTTAGGTCTTAAGTTTTCTTTAGTTAGTACCAATTCTGTCATCTGGATCAGGTGTTCAGGCTAAGGGGCCATGTCAAACGACCAGGCGCAGGTTTGTACAAGCACCTGGGGTTTTCCCTGGGAAACATTTGGGCCCAAACCTCCCCTTAAGCAACTTGGCTAGATTTGTTGATAGAATGGGTATTCACTATTGACTACTTATTTCCTAGATAGACCAAGTCTTAGGTTATTATTAGGGAGTCACATTTAGGTTAGGTCTAGTTCTGTTTGTTTGAATTGCACACTTTCTCTCACCTCTTTCTCTTCTCCTCCCCTCCCGTTCTTCCATTTTATGCACGGGCGACAGTCTCAAAATCCGCACTTGGAAGGACCATTTGATTTTGCCCCCCACCCAAAAAGACCACTTTTTCTGTCTTCTTCTCCTGAAAAAATGGAAACACAACAAAATAGGTCCACAGACCCTTCCACGTCCACCTCTAACCCCACCACTAACCCTAATTCTATCCCTTCCACCCAAAACCCAACCACCAGTAACTTCCCACACTTGGAGCTCCCTAATCTTGAGTTGCCCCACACACAACATCAAGACCCCCTACCTGATCTTTTAAAATTGATGGCCGATCAGATTAATAAATTAAATTCCAATCAACAAACATTGACTAGGAACATCCAAAACCTAGCCAATCCAAGGCCAAACCCACCACCCTGTCAGCAGCCTGTTGTTCCTCTAAAAGATTTCTATGATCCGTCTTATTATGAGGAACGACCAGGGGTGGTTATACCGGAAGGAGACTTTGAGATCAAGCCTGCCGTCCTGAACCTAATTAAACACTTTCATGGCCTTCCTAGGGAAGACCCTTTCAGCCACCTTGAAGAGCTAACTCTTCTTGCACAGACAACCCGTTCCTGAAATGTGCAAGAAGACATATGGCTGATGCGGCTTTTTCCATTATCTCTCAAAGATAAGGCTGCTTATTGGTTTAAGACCATTGGCCGACCCATCACAACATGGCCTCAACTCAAGAGTGCCTTCCTCAACAAATTCTTTACCATAGGTCGTACCAATTCCTTACGGAGATCTATTACGACCTTTCACCAAAAATCTGGTGAAACTTTCCATGATTCTTGGGAAAGATTTCAAGACCTTTTAAGAAGTTGCCCGCACCACGAGATCCCTTTATGGCAGCTCATGCAAATCTTCTATCATGGATTAGAAGATCAAATCTGACAGTTTGTCGACCCCTCGTGTGGCGGCAACTTCTTAAATAAAGATACTGAAAGCGCTTATGACCTATTTGAAGAAATGAGTGAAAACTCATTTAATCAAGCTTCCATGAACACATTTTGCAGAACCCAAAACCCACAGTTTGGTGTTCATGAACTAGGCACTCAATCTATCTCGGTCACCCAAGACAATCTTCAATTGATTGCTCAGAAACTTGACCAGATGCATATTAATCAGAAGAAAATTGAGGAAAGACTCGCCACATCAATCCAAGCTCCACACCCACATCTAACCCAACCTAACTTTCCACGAAGAGAAAATTTGCACAATCTCAACACTACTCCTACTTATTATTCTGAGGTTGTCCATGATTCACTGGGGAATTACAATTATCCAGATCTTAACCCCACCCAAATATTTCTGCCATCCAGGAGCCCTTTAAAAATTCTTCCAATTGGAAAAATTACCCGAACTACTCCTGGAATAATCAAGTTTCCTCCCAACCACATCATTTTAATGGGTATGGATCGAATCCAAACTTCCATCCTAGGCCATCCCAACAAGATATCAATGCCCAGATGCTACGAACCCTGCAGGATATGCAAACAAAAATGACTGAAGTAACCTGCAACATCACAAATCTGAACAATCAGATTGGGGTTACTCCTACGCAAAGACCTACAGGACATCTTCCGTCCCAACCCATGCCCAACCCTAATCACCTAGGAAACCATTATACAGGCAGAACTCCACACTATCCGAATCAGCCTCCTCCTAACCCACCACCTCAGCAGCCACCCAGGTTTCTGCAATCACAGGCCCCCCACCTCCTCCAAATAATAATCCAACTGCACATGCAGTTACTTTGAGGAGTGGGAAAACCACCACTGACCCCGGGCCTTCACATGAACCTGGTAAGATACATGTGCAAATTGACTCCCCACCTCCCCATCAGGAAGAAAAAGAAAAACAAAAATCTCAAGACGAGATTCCTATCCCTTTCCCACAAGCTCTCTACCCCACCACCAACAAAAAGAAGAAATCTAAGCCCACTACAGAAGAACTCATGGAGCTATTTGGGCAAGTTCATATCAATATCCCTCTCCCAGATGCCATTAAATATATACCTACCTATGGTAAATTTTTGAAGGAGATTTATACTCCTAAAAGGTAGGCCAAAAATCTAGGACAGGTGCATCTTTCGGAGACAGTAAGCTCTGTCATACAGAGTAAGTTGCCTCCTAAGATGAAAGATCCGGGGGTGCCTTTAATTTCTGTAATTATTGATGACACTACATTTAATCGTGCCCTCCTTGATCTTGGTGCCTCAGTTAATATTATTCCCACGAGTTTATTCGAAGAATTTCAGATTGGTGAATTAAAACCCGTCGAGGTTACCCTGCAATTAGCCTACCGATCTACAATCAAACCCTGTGGGATTGTCGAGGATGTTTTAGTCAAGGTCCAGAATTGTGTCTTTCCTGCAGACTTTCTAGTTCTTGACATTGAGGCATCCGAATCATTACTGGACTCCCCAATAATCCTTGGATGCCCCTTTTTGGCCACTGCAAAGGCAAATATCAATTGCCACACAGCAAAATGGATATCAACTATGCAGGCCAAACTATCACTTTAGATATTTTTAAATCCTCCAGGAGATTCCATGATGATAACTTCTTTGAGGACTCAGATACTGAAATTTCTAATATGGTGGAGGGGACAATGTTAATAGATACCCATACCGACCACAATTTCTTTGAGGACTCTGATGCAGAATCAGTGGCCAGTGAAATCAGTGATCCGAGAACTTGTCTTGACCCTAAATTTATTCCTAATACCCCCCCTAAGCACCCTAACCCACCCACTATTCACGCACCTAATTTTTCCACACTAACTTCCCCCAATCCTCACCATTCCTTCCCCGACCCCTTTCTTACGGACCTACCACCAACCGTGCCCGAGTTTGGCACCCAACCTGATTTAAAACCATGGCCAGACTCAGGCTACACTTATCATTTTCCATTCAACTTTGATCCCAATATTATTTCTAATCAATGTTCTAGGGATCTAGACGAAGACACCCTTTTTGCGGGCATCCAAGTGTCCAATTATTTACATGATCTTACTTCTTCCGTGCATACCTTCACACCCGGCTGAATGGCGTAAAAGATAGCACTGGATGGGAGGTAACCCATCATTTTTTCTTGCTTTCCCTTTTTTTCTTCTTTTTCCAGGTTTTGTTCCTCCTAAACCCAACCGTTCTTCACTAAGGTGATCCCTTTTCCCTCCTAATGCATGAGGACATGGCATATCTTAAGCATGGGGGGTGTTTTTAAATTTTTACGATCGATTTAGGATGTTCAAAACCTAAAAACAAGCAATTTTCTTTAATTTATTTCCTGCTTACATACCCAAAAAAAAAAATTAAAAATGTTAAAAACTTATTGAGGAAAAATTTTGAAATCGGGACTAAGGTCGAGAAATTCACTTTTGGTACAATGGGATTTAATCTTTAACAAACTAAGGATGAAGATATGGATCTGATCATTAGAATTCCAGGGTCTATTTTAGACTAGATCAGATATCCTTCTATAAAATTCCACCTGAACTCATGATAGTTCAGGTGACTTGATCCTATTTTGTAATACGAAAAGTATTTGACTTAGTTTTTGATTCACAAACTTGCATGTCTTGAGAAACTTCTTGTGTCAATTTTCACACACAAGCCAACACCTAAAAACAATTAAAAATTTGAGAAACTCCCTTGTTTGGACCTAGTGAAAGTCTGGAGCAGATCATTGGTTTGAGTTCCCACCGCCGAGAAGGAGGAAAATACCTCCCATTAGGACGTGATGTCAACATGTTACTGCCTCGACGCTGCTCCTTATCTATATTTCATATCTTTAAACGGAGCATTAAAGCGCATTTTAGCAGCTCAAGTGTCTTGGACGGTGCTCAACCTATAGTGTCGGAGCAAGAGCTTGAGTTTGCTTGGAGCGCCCTTTTTCACCGCATCGTGTTTTGGGGTTGTGAGCTCCTAGGTGGTGTCATGGACAGTGCTATCTCGAAGTACTGGCACCAGAGCTCCCGCGAGGAATGGTAACGGGAATGATGATCCCGACACATCTGTTGTAAGACTAAGCTAAAAATAAGCATGGGGGAGAAAAAAAAAAGAATAAAATAAAGTTATATATATATATAATAACACGTCCTTATAAATGTTGGCTTTTCACAATCACAGACACAAGGTTTTAAAGGATTTTGCAAGGTGCGAATCAGATTCATGAGCCAGAAAAATCCTAAAAACAAACATTTCAAGTCATCTGAATTAACAAAGGGTTAACTTGTGAATTTTCTGGAAGATATATTGATCCCGTACTATCTAATGATTGAATCCAAAAACAAATCCCGATGTTTATCTTTAACAAATCCTGTACCTCCTGTGTTTTAATCTACCAAGTCCCTTAATCTCTTTTTCCCCTCAAAAGTCAAAAAAAAAAAAAAAGATTTCCCATTCTTAAGATACTAGCGAAAGATAAGCATGGGGTGAGATAAACGCCAGTTTATCATCATTCTTATGCATTAAAACAAACCTAGCCCTTAGGATTTTACTTTGCAAACGGGTTTTTGGGCTACATTTAGGCATAAATTGGGATAGGCATGCATTCATTTTTTTATTATCTTTTTAATATGTTTTTGTGAGTGTTAGGGATGTACAGAAGCACAGATCCCTAAAATCCTAGCACTCAAGAAGGCAAATGATGAAGGAGAAGCCCAGACTAGCTGGAACTCAGCTTGATCCAGCTCACCAAAGCTGGAACCTAGCTTACTTGAACTAGGGTTAGCTCATCCTAGCTCCATTCAGCTAATCTCAGCTGGATGGCAGCTCAAGAGAGTTCACCTTAGCTCACCCTAGCACAAGTCAGCTCAGATCTAGCTCAACCTAGCTGAGTCTAGCTCATCTCAGCTCCCACTAATCCACAGGGAGCTCTAGCTAGCTCAGCTAAGTTGACAGGAGTTCACCCCAGCTCAGATCCAACTACATCCAGCTCCACTCAGCTCTAGCCAACTGAAGAAGAACTCATCCCAGCTCAGGAAGCTCAAGTCCAGCTCCCAGGGACTCAGCTTAGCTCAACTCAGTTGAGCTAAGCTGCCTTAGCTGCCTCAACCAGCTTGACCCTCCCCGAGAGCACCAGACCTAGCTCACCTCAGCTCATTTTGGTAGAAGCTGGCTCCCTTTAGCTTGGCTTAGCAACTAGCAAAGAACTAGCAAGCTAAGCCAGTAAGAGTAGCCCCATGCCAGCCTCTTCAGCAGCAGCCAGCTCCAGCTCTAGCTACAGACATCTCCTCAGCTCCTTCCTCCAAACCCTAGCTCCATTACCTTCTCGTCTACTCCACCTTTAGCTAAGCTAGCTTAGCTTATCTTATCCTAGCTTAGCTTAGATAACAACCAGCTCCTTGGCCATCCATTACCTTCAAAATCAACCCTAGCTAGCTCCACCAACTCAAGCCTACCTAAGCTACCTACCCTACTCATGTTGGCGCCACCTCCTAGCCATCCATTCACCCCACTATGTCCACCAAAAGACACCTAAAGTTGGTGCCAAAAACCACCCCTAACCACCTCTATATTGGCGCCACTTTCAGCCCCTTCATCCACCTTACACCTACCCACATAACCCATCCTAGCCATCGACATACCCCCTTCTAGAATCCTAAGGTGGCGCCACCTAATAGCCTTCTAGAAGGCCCATTTTGGCGCCAATTCTAAAGGGCACCAAAGCCTTAACTACCCCCTTGGTGTCCATTAAGGTGGTGCCAACTCACCTTGGCCATGGGATCTTCAACCACCTCCACCAACTCATCTTGGCCATCCATTTCAAAGGTCACCATAGCCCCCTTCCTACTCTATAAAAAGACACCACCTACCTCCATTTTGGGGCATCCTCCATTAGTGTAATTTGCTACCTAAACCACCTATACCTACGGCCAAGAAGAAGGAGTAGAGAAGGAGATTAAAGGAGCACATCACCAGCCCTTTTGGTGCCTTCTTCTCCCCACTCTCTTCAACTTGGGCCATGCCAAGGAGGAGGACTCTTCCACTTCAAGGAGGATGGCTAGGCAAGGGAGAATGACCTAGGGTGGACGTCCACCCTTGGAGAGAAGCTTAGGGCACGCCCCCTTTGGGCTTGCTTCGGAGGACATCACCTTGGCGGAGTACTGCAAGGAAGGAGTTGAAGGACTCTTTTCAAGATTTGGAGCCACCAACCTTGGAGCAAGAAGCCCTGTTCTTCACCATCTATCTAGAGGATTTGTGTTTTCTTTTCTTATTTGCATTTTTCTAGTAGTAGAAGCTTTCCTCTACTAGGCCTTTTTGTAAAACACCTTTTTCATTTATCAAATTGCCTTCTTTGCAAGTTTTCTTATTTGCATTTCTATTTGCTTATTTTTTTTAGAATTCTTCACTCCCTCTCCCTAATTATTCTAGGCCTCCACTTGCCTAGAGTGAGCTTAGGGAGAGGCTCTACTTGCCACATAGAAGTAGTATTTAAATTAAAGTGTAAATCACCTTTTCCGCCACCAGTTCGCATGTTGCCTTAGTTTAAAACAAAAAAAAATGATATATTAAAAAATTACCAAAAAGAATGTTGAGATTTGTATTTTGAGCAAGAGAATCACTATTGCAAACCTATTGCCTCCTTGGACGACCCTAGATACTCTCCTATCTAGGAATATAAATTTAAGAGTTGATCGGTTTTATGCATTACAACGACGTATTTTAACAAATCGCGTGAAATCGCTATCAGGGGACCACCCTCTGACGCCTGACGTATTCCTCAATGACCGATAGCATACAAGTACCGTGAGGGAAAGGTGAAAAGAACCCCCATCGGGAAGTGCAATAGAGAACCTAAAATCAGATGCGAACAATTAGTCGAAGGAGCGGAGCGCAGGCGCACTCACTCTAACCGCGTACCTTTTGCATGATGGGTTAGCGTGGAAATGGGAATAGCGGCTTAGGCTTACCATTAGGTGTAGGCGCTTTCCAGAGGTTCCATCTTTGGGTTCTTCCTATTTGACCCGAAACCGATCGATCTAGCCATGAGCAGGTTGAAGAGAGCTCAGAAAGGCCTTGGAGGACCGAACCCACGTATGTGGCAAAATACGAGGATGACTTGTGGCTAGGGGTAAAAGGCCAACCAAGATCGGATATAGCTGGTTTTCCACGAAATCTATTTAGGTAGAGCGAATGATGTTGATGGCCCGAGGTAGAGCACTCAATGGTCTCGGGTGGCTTTCGCTTTACCAACCCCAGGGAAACTACGAATACAGGCCATCATCGTTTGTATAGACAGACTTTTTGGGTGCTAAGATCCAAAGTCGAGAGGGAAACAACCCAGATCGTACGCTAAGGTCCCTAAGCAATCACTTAGTGGAAAAGGCAGTGATCGATCGATGACAACCAGGAGGTGGGCTTGGAAGCAGCCATCCTTTGAAGAAAGCATAATAGCTCACTGGTCGGGATCCATTGCACCGAAAATGTATCGGGGCTCAAGTGATTCACCGAAGCGATGAGACCAAACTATTTGTGTCAGTAGCGGGACATTCTGTCAATCGGGGAAGGTTTTTGGTTATAAGACGTGGAGATATCAGAAGTGAGAATGCTGACATGAGTAACGAGAAATCCTATGAAAAGCACAATCGCCTGCCAGTGGAAGGCTTTCTGCGTTCAGTCAATCTACGCAGAGTGAATCAATCCCTAAGGATAGTTAAGGCAAAAGGCCCCTACTGGGAGTTCGATGGGTACAAGAAAGTGACGAAGTGGCTTTGACTACTGAACCATGCCTGTCTGTTGGAGCGAATTGGATGATTGGGCCATGGCTCAGCCAAAAGCGCTCGACTTTACCACAAGTCATCAAAGCCTCCCCGGAGGAGGGCTCTCTCTGTTCGCTCGAATCAGGGAGAGTCGCCCGGCCATAGTCGCGACAAAGGGGGCTGGACACTTCCAGGAAAAAACTTCGAATTGGGGGATACCCGGTGAACTGATCGTACCCCAAACCGACACTGTTTCACAAGTAGAGTATACTAGGGTGCGTCGAGAGAACCATGTCGAAGGAACTCAGCAAAATGACCCCGGAACTTCGGGAGAAGGGGTGTTCTCCCATCCTCTGAGGTTGGGGAAAGGGGCACAGGTCAGGGGGTAGCGACTGTTTATTAAAAACACAGGACTCTGCTAAGTGGTAACACGATGTATAGAGTCTGACACCTGCCCGGTGTCGGAAGGCCGGAAGGAGAAGTGTGATAAGCTTTGAATGGAAGCCCCAGTAAACGGCGGCAGTAACTCTAACTGTCCTAAGGTAGCAAAATTCCTTGTCGCATAAGTAGCGACCTGCACGAATGGTGTCACGACTGCCTCGCTATCTCCGACATGGACCCGGTGAAATTGAATTCTCCGTGAAGATGCGGAGTACCAACGGCTAGACGGTAAGACCCCGTGCACCTTGACTATAGCTTCGCAGTGACAACCGTCGATCGAATGTGTAGGATAGGTGGGAGGTGGTGACACACAACGACCAATCCTGAAAGACCACTCTTTCGTCTGACGGATGCCTAATCGCTTTCCAGGGGGGCGGGACACTGCGAGGTGGGTAGTTTATCTGGGGTGGATGCCTCCTAAAGAGTAATGGAGGTGTGCGAAGGTAGGTATTTCTCGTGTCGATTCTGCTCGTGAGAGTAATGGTAGCTTTAAGCCTGCCTGACTGTGAGACCAATAGGTCTAACAGAGACGAAAGTCGGCCATAGTGATCCGGGAGTCCCATGTGGAAGGGCTCTCGCTCAACGAATCAAAGGTACGTCGGGGATAATAGGCTGATGACTCCCAAGAGCTCTTATCAACGGAGTCATTTGGCACCTCGATTCGACTCATCACATCCTAGGGTTGAAGAAGGTCCCAAGGGTTCGGTTGTTCACCGATGAAAGTGGTACGTGAGTTGGGTTTAGAATGTCGTGAGACAGTTCGGTTCCTATCTACCGTTGGTGTTAAAGGGAGAACTGTGAGGAGCCAACCCTAGTACAAGAGGATTGGGTTGGGCCAACCCCTTGTGTACCAATTGTTATGCCAATAGCAGCGTTGGGAAGCTAAGTTGGTATGGAAGAACTGCTGCGCCGCGGGAAATCCTTCTCTATACAAGTTCTCGTATGAGTTTTTTGAACATAACTTCGATAGGCGAGAGGTGTAAGCATCGCGAGGTGTTCCGCGATCTCGTACTAACATTAAGAAATTGCACTTTCCCATTGGTTTCGATGAGTACTATTAATATCTATTCTCAACCCCCTGACTTAATCACCAACCTGCCCGGGACAAGACAAGAAAGAATAGGCCTCCCCTAGTTAGTAGTTTACCTACTGATAATCAATTACTATAGTTAGCAGGATTTAAGGGAGGAAGGGAAATACAAGGAGAAGTAGGATTCTAAAAGATTGATTCGCTAGGTAAAGTAGCTTGGCTTGGCGGCAAGGGTGAATGGAGAGCGATTAGGGATTAGTCGTTCATTCACTTGTTTCCTCAACCCCGGCCCAGGATCAGAGACCTTTACTACTTAAATGAAAAGATCAGGTTTTGACAGAAGTGTCGGAGCATTTAGTCGGATAATACAAGGTAGGTTGAGCTATTCCCTATAAAGACTACCTTCTCACTTCAATTCGTACACCTGCTTCACAACCGTAGGGCCGTTACTAAGGGAAGGGGATCTGATTGAAGCTGGAGTTTACACTTGAACCCGACTTGTCAGAAATGGTTGTTCCCGGGTGCGTGCATATTGTATTATTGATGTTCCAAGCCTGGAATAGAGGGATGGAGTGAGGACAGAGGGAATTATGTGATTGGAGCGAAAGAACTACCTGTATGAAGTCATTATGTGGTTTATAAACCTAGGCTTTCATTCAACCCAGGCGGGAATCTAATACAAGCTCAACCCTCGCTCCAATCCGGCTGATGTCGGGTTGGAAGAGTCTAAACACTTGTTCTTAAAAACCCGATCCCGGGAAACCACACTCTTCACTTCGGGGGCAGTATAATAGGAACTCCCCGGGCTGCAACAATAGAATTCTCTTGTTCTGGAAAGACTCAATTCATACTGATATATGTGGACCATACCCATTCACTCAGAAATACCCTTGAGGGTTGGAGTGGATTATTGATTGTCTAACTTATTCCTTCTTTACTTTACTACAAAGCTCCTTTGAATTCCACGCTTTGGGGAACAAGGCTATTAACCCTAGGCTTCATCCCCTGGGGAGCTAGCCATAAAGCCACCTTTTGCTTTGCTCCTCTCCGCTACGACTCGCTCCGCTATGAAAAGCCAGAAAGAGACCAGAAGCCGTTCATTACTAATATGAATCCCGACCCAGGAAAATCATTAGATAAATTCACTCCGGCCCAATACTCACCAACAGTAACCGGGGGTCTCCAATCAAACCATTCCCCAACCCTAGGTTTGGCCGATGAGGTCCCGGGCCACTGAACAATGCCTCACTTGGAAACAAAGCGGTGAACTATGTACACTTCGTGTACTTTGTGGAGTTCTAACAACGTTTCTCACTTCGAGACATCCCAGGTCTGAGATAAGCATCTAATATTCCTAGCTCGGGTTCCCCCTCGATTGACTCCATCCCTCGATGACCGGCCTCAATCATACGATTATAAGCCGGGAACGGAGCTATTAAAGTTATGAATGAACTTATGGAGCTATTATTATTGGATTTGATTTGAATCAAAAATAGGTTCCAATCTATTTATATATATATGAAATTCATACTTGACTTTAATAGTAGCATCATGTGTGATTGAGTGACTATTAGGTGACTATGACCCCAGCCTATATCAGATCTCATCCATGAATGACACTCTTAGTACTCGAAGTCCCTAGCATTTCTCAATTCCCTGTCTTAGCCCCAATGTGCTTAGTCTTAAAGTGTGAACTCCCATCTACCCCGTAAAAAAGAGGTGAAAGCTGACTTATTCAGGGAAAAGCTAATTGAAGTCGTCTTTTTTCAATCTACCCCGTCAAAAAAGAGGTGAAAGCTGACTTATTCGGGGAAAACCTAACTTCATTCGTCTTTTTTCCATCTACCCCGTAAAAAAGAGGTGAAATTCTATTGATATTTCTTATAGACAAAGACCGGGAATATATCTATTGGATTACTTACTCTCTCATACGACTCGCTCATATGCGGAGAAATACCATGAAAAGCTCGTCGACTTTACCAATAGGGCATTTCTATGACTCGCTTGCACCGTAGACTTGCTGACTCGCAGACTCGCATGCACCATAGACTCACTGAGCTGGGTTTTCAATGTGCAAGTGATATTAGTGCTTTCTATTGTTTGCCTCACAAGATGCAGGTTCACATTGGTTTTGATTGACAGGGTATGAATTTGGAGGTTCACATCTGTTTTTGTTGACTTCAATTGAGGGGGGAGAGAGGTTCAACATGAGGATTTCATATCATTTCGGAGACAGCATGCCATACCATACCTACTACTCCTACTCCTCCGTAGAATGATGGTTTTTTCAAATCCCATCTCTTCCATGCCACCTTAGATTAGAAAATAGAGTCGGGTGTGAATTATAGAGGCTCCTATTAAGTGAAGGTAAGGTCACAGTACACTGTCATTTACCTTTCTGATGCTGTTCCATTTTCTTTGACCTCAGGATTCTACACTCCAGTGAACTTGCATATACTCCAACTCCCGTTTACTCTTCTTCACGTAATCCTGCGATTCCCTTCTTTCGGGGCGGGGTTAGTTCTGATATATGCATATATTATGAAATCCTCACACTGCTTGTTGCAGGGAGCGATCATGTGAGATAGATTTCACTCCCCTCCCCCTACCCGATGGGGGGTTTTCTTTTCACCTTTCTCGAATGCTACTACTTCAAAGAAAACACTATCGGCGTCACCCAGGAGTATTGACTTTAGCCACCTTGGCAAGGACCTTTTCTCTTGCTTGCTGTTTCACATGGGATTCCACGCGCCCCATGAGGGTCAGAACGTAAACTAGTGATGCTTTCTTAGCTACTGGCACCATCTAGGGTGCAGCATTCCACCGCTTCGCCTAGCAGCACGAGGCTTGTATTGCTCTTCCACAACCCTGTTTTCACGATTTAGGCTGCTTGATCCTATTTCTTCACTCGCCGCATATACGGAATAGCAACTTTTGCTTGCTTTTCCTCTGGCTACTAAGATGTTGAAGCTCGCCAGGTTGTCTCTTACGGATTCAGCAGCAGGTTTACCTACCACACCAGCCCACCTCGTTCGGGCTGGATCTATGCTGATTTTAGACTGCCCTTAGCATCATTTCGTCGCTGACTACGCCCTGATTCTTTCTTTAGAGTTAGGGTAAACCACTGCCTGCCTCTCAGGTCTCCCTGACGGTGAAAGAAGATAGAGGCCAACGATAGACAAGAATCACTCCCCGCCCCCCCCGCCGAACACAACAGCTTACTACTTTCTTTCATCTATCTGTGCTGCTCTCAAAATATCCACTCTTCTCTCAACTAAATCAAAGGCAGGCCATGGAGGTACTTACTGAGTTGGAAAATCAATCCCTGGATTAGATGAAACTGGGGAAGGGGATATCCATAGCTAGGTATAAGCTAGGGGATAGGTACCTCTAGGTATAATAAGCTAGGGGATAGGTACTACCTAGTTTGTATATATACATACCCCCCCTCCCACGATATAGTTGTTTTCCAACTACCAACTATTGGTAGAAGGAAAGAAATAGTACATACTCCCTTCTCGATTGTCCATACTCTCCCCCTTCCTTCTTTATAGATAGATAGAAGAGGGAAAAGTACCTCAGGTATAAGGGGCCTACTCCTGACGAATAAAGTGGATTTGACTATTCCCATACTAGTAGCAAGAGGAGGAGAAGAGTATACCCCCAAGGAAATCAATACAAGGAAATCAATAAAGAAAATCCATGGATCGACCCCCTCGTCGTAACCCCTAAGTAATAGCCTGCGAGATCACCCCAACCTACTTGGCGGCATCCAGGGGTTGGCAAATGACCGACGAGACTGACTACCCGATAGATACAGCTGCCAGGTCACGCACAACTGATATGAAGCTCTTTGAGGTCTTGAAAAACAAGAAAGCAATTCAGAAAGAAAAGCATTCTCCACCTACCGAGCAAGAGGCTCAGAAGAAGCCTTGGACAGTTAGAGGAAACCCTCGGTGTATAAGGGGGAAAGGGATCCAGCACTAGCTTAGGACTGGACCCAGGAAAAGAGATTCGAGTGCACGAAGAACTTTGGCCTTCGCAGCATACCACTTCAAGGCGGAGAGATGATGGAGAACTGTGAAAGGCAGAAGGCATGACCTGGAACCAGTTCCTGAGGCGCTTCAGTGACCTTCCGGGTGTAGAAGATGGAGTGATTCCATTGACACCATATGACCGTAAGTGAGTACAAGCTTCAGAATATGGAATTGTCTAGATGCCGAAACGACTTCGAAAGAATTCCAGTGGAGGTTTGAGCTCCATACGCAGCCAAGTCACCATAGCTGAGGTAGCTGATCGAGTGACTGTGCGGCAGTGTGGAAGCTATTTACAAGCAAAAAGAAATGAGAAACAGAAAGAGGCAGAACAGTGGGAGTAGGGGACTACCCCCGAAGGGCCAGGAATTCAGGCCTAGTATTGCACAACCTTTAGTAGACCCTCACCTGGCCAGACAGTGGCAGGTCACAAAGATCGGCAGCCCCCAGCCCGGAAGGTATAGCTCCTAATTTGCAAAAGCTACGGGAATGGTGCGACACTCCGCTTGTAGAGTGGAGCGGATATGTGACACGTAGCTTGTGGAGTGGAGCGGAAATGCAACATGTAGCTTGCGGAGTGGAGCGGAAATGCAACACGTGCGGGTTTTTTTTTATTAGCTCGCCCCCAGTAGCTACCCGTAGGGGGCGGAATGGAGTGGGAGTTGAAGTGCATTAGGAGACAGGGCGGAAAACTGGCGTGAAGGGAGCATATTATAATAAAAAGCATCTAGCACGTCGAACAGCAGCTTACCCAGAATGCTTAATAGTTGCTGGTGACTTCGGCTCCCCTAAAGCGCTTCGCGATGAGCGCTCAAACTATTGGAGGCTTCAAAAGACACATCTGTGGTACTGTGCCTCGATTTGGTTTGTAGTCTTCACAACTCGTGGCTAATGAGAAAATTCTCTAGCTCATCCACAGTGACTTAAAAAAAGCCCGCAAGAGCTGCCAAAACCATATTCTCCATTGATTCAGAGTCTCCTCAGCTTGGTATCGGTGATCTTGCGGGTTGACGAAACAAGTGAGAATTTGCATGAAGATAGGAGGTGGGAGGTGGCAATCAAGCAACTGGTGGACGCTCCCTGGAGGGGACTGAAATAGACTTCTATTTTCTGCTTGCAAAGCTGGTCGGAGGGCCCTCTCCGCTGGTAGACTGGCATGCATTCATGTTCACTTACTCATGTTTGCTCAGTCGGAAACCCTTGGGCGTCGGACTAAGCACACAATTGGGCGTGCATGGTGGGTTTTCTAGGAAGGGGAGGCTGGACTGGGCTCTCTATAATAAAGATTGGTTGTCTACTCCTCCCCACGAGGACTACCTCTCCCCAAGCACAAGTGACCACGCAGCTATGCTCATAAAGTTGGGGCCTATCATGAGCCCGAGCAGAAGACCATTCCACCACTACAACTTCTGGTGTAGGCATATTAGATGCCTAACTATGGCATACCCCATCCATGAGTGAAGCCCGGGGTTAGGCACAAGTGAAGAGCGTTTGTTGGCTACCCGGTGATTGGGATGTGGAGGGTAGAGGAGAGCCAAAAGAGATTGTGATCAAAACGCGAAAAGAAGTTCAGGCAGTAATGGGAAATCAAAATAGGATATTCCAGCAAGAATCAAAGAGGTCCAAGCTCGGCACCATTCATGATGGGGTAAGCTCCAATGCTCCTCGCTTGCCCCCTATTTTTAAGAAGGAGTTGGAATCTCTTCTAGCATGTGAAGAAAGTGCTTGATGCCAAAGGAGGGTGGATTGGTTGCAGGAGATAGGAAGTCAAAGTCTACGCTGCCACGAAGAATAGGGAACTGGAAAATTCTTCCAAGAGGACCCTAGGTTCAGGACCTTGCAGTACAAGATCTTGGAATCTTTTCATCAACAAGACTACTACTAAAAAACTGCACCAGAATGATATGAAAGCGAAATGTCACTAGAGAGGCCAATGAGTGGCTATGTAGACCTGTCTGTCAGCTTAGAGGGGATCGAATCGGTCATATTCCATGTGCGCCAAGCGGTTCTTTGCTCCTCTCTGCTTCGCTACGAGTCGCTGGGTCCAATGAGACTGATTTTGGGAAGCATTGGAGAATTCTCCAGGTGTGAGAGCTTTGAGCTTTTTCTTTGATGGAGGAGGAGTTGAACCATACATTCCCAAAGCGAAGGACCCTATCTTCTGACTGATAGTATAGGCCAATAGCTTTCATTTCCTAAGTTGGATCGAAGATCGTCGAAGGTGGTCTGACCACTCCGAACCAACTTTCTGAAGGGGTACTGACTGCTCTTTGCCACGAGTTCGTCGAGATGTAGAAAAGGGGTTCCTAAAAAAGCATCGAAGGTTGAGGTCCGTGTGAATCGGGAGTGTCTATGGCATTGCCTTAGGTGTATGGGTTTCGACGATACTCAGTCAGATTTTCCCATTCGATGAGTACTATTAATATCTATTCTTTCTTGTCTTGTCCCGGGCCGGTTGGAGTAGTAGGATTTTAGTGTATGTCATCAGCCTGGTTAAAGATCTTCCCCTGGAATGAATCACACATGTCTATTATATAAAGCCTAATCCATGAGTTTCAGCAATATATGCTGGGGTCAAAGCGCTGGGTAATAGTCACCAATGGGGCTGAGTAATAGTCACCTACTTCTGGGGCTCCTTTCTATAGTAACTACAATAATGAGTTTTCTAGTTACGTTTTCTAGTATTACCCTCAACCCAATTTTCTTATATAAGATCAGGGATACGCCCTCCCTCTCACTTCTCGTATAGTTCGTTCTCCAGCTTCTGCTATTAGAGTAGGTTAAGAATGGCAGGTTGTCCTCAGAACTACCTAAGAGCATTCCCGTTGAAAGAGACTCCTCGAGAGTCTCCTGTGTTGGCCGAAATGGTACTCACTGTGAATTCGATTGAACTTGCTCCATCTTTGATTTTTCCCTGAAATAAAAAGGAAAGATGAATTGATCAATGAATCGAATCCTAGTTCGGGACTGATGGCGCTCGAACCTGCAGCTTCCGCCTTGACAGCGTGGTGCTCTAAGCTGCCCAATTGAACTACAATCCCGGGGAAGTGTACAGCATACAGATTGGTTGGTTTCATTCAAACCGTCCTATTTTTGTCCTATTGGAATAGAAATACAAACGATATACTGATCTTATATCCACATGGATATGAATTCTAGTGAGAGTGGGACGGATTCCTAGATGGTTGTCGTTCTTTCTTTTATTGGACTACCAGGTAGTGTAGTAAGGTTGAGAATGAATCTTTCTATAAAAAAAAAGGAATCCTTTGTGACTCCTTTCATGATGCTTAGGAATGATGAATCTAGATCCTTAGAAAGCTGAGAACAAGTGGGAAAAGATGGGATAGAGACACTTTTTTTAAGGCACTTTTTCTTATTCTATAAGATTTTCCGTGTCAGACATACTTTTCAAAAATGGAAGACAAATTGGTTCTATCATACTCATGGAGTGACGAATTCTTGGGTCGAGCTAGATTTGAACCAACGTAGAGCCATTCCACCATATTGCCAATGAATTGACAGTCCGTCCCCATTAACCGCTCGAGCATCTCGACCCAGGAAGAATCCATTCTAGGATTATGGAGAATGGATAATTCATGATCCACTGCCTTATTCAAGTACTACTTTTCCCCCAGGGGAAGTCGAATCCCTGCTACCTCCTTGAAAGAGAGATGTCCTAAACCACTAGACGATGGAAGCATACCTACCCGACGGCCATCAAACTATGATTATAATATGAACAGTTTTTTGGAATTGTCAATATCAAGAATTCTATAGTAAAGTATGGCGAAACTCGAAAAATCTTCCTTCATATAAGTTTTTTTCCTTGTACCGTACTCTTTCTATCTATTCCATACTTCAAATTTTGGATTCTTTCTTTTTTCATTGGATTTTTCTATTTTTGATTTGTATATCTATTTCTTTGTTTTATATTCGTGGAATTTGTTCGATTTGGAATTTCTATGAAAATAATTAGGATGGATAGGATATATATATAACATTTTTCATATAGAATTTTGGAAACTACTTTGATATATTATATATCTAATTATTGTATAGGATTACTTATTTGCAGCTCAGAGTGGTGAAGTAAAGAATTGGTCCGAATTTGTATTTCTCCAATCCAAAATCATTTTCCCCTAAACCTAGACTTCCTTTTCGATCAATCCAATCTATGATTTCTGAATGAGTTCCTTGAATACTCCACGGAATCCATGTCTCTATGTATATATAATACATACATAGGTATAGTAGATTCAATAATGGAAGATGGCTAATTCATGAATGGAATAAAACGAGAGCATACTCTTTACAAATCACTCAGTGGTAGAGTCACGCCATGGGGTAGTAAGGTAAAGCAAGGTCGGGTTGTGGCAAGAACAAGTGAAAGAAGACTTGCAAAATAAAGTGACGAGGACGTCACGAGCTGTAATCTGGTGGTTGGGACCCCTCGCATTTCTTTGATTGATTTTCGGAATGGAGGGAGGAGTATGCGAAGTAGGGCGTCGAAGATAGAGAAAGAAATCGAAGAATGAGTCAACTTGGAATAAGTGTTAAAGAGAAAGAATCCTGAGTCAGCGGAGAGGTACCAGATATTCTGGTCTCATTCCATTCAAGTGTCTTGACCAGTAACCAATGGCGCAAACTCAAAAATCCATTGTTTCCCGGTAGAACCCCATGTTGACCAAGTTCCGGAACCGAGAAGGGCTTTTTCGCATAGCTTGATCAGGGGGCTTGTCCCACTTGTATATCATATTTGGCCGAAGAAGCATCAGACAGGTCATTCTTTAGAACCCCAGGAAATGGAAAGATCTCTTTTCCATTGGAATTTACCTAGTTCATATCTTTCTTTCGTCTGTTCCTGCTACTCCCATTTGTCGAGATCCTAATTGCCCGTTGACCTCTACCACGCCATCCCTCGGGATAGCACCAGAGGGAAGAGTAGAGTCAGACGAGGTCGGGAAGAAAGAGTCAGCGGTAGGCTTGGATGACATACATCGTTGGTTGGTTCCACCACCACGGATGATTTCTCGAAGATTTGGAAAATACCAAAGAAAGAAGCAATAGGCGCACAGCGCTTTCCCTTATTCATTCCCCCAAATCGAGCAAGTCAACTACTCAAACTTGACCTCGCCTCCTTTTTTGGAGTCAAGTAATCGGGACCGGCCTCAGACAGGAGCCTCGGGAAATGTGGACGCAAAGATCGGAGAACTGAGGGAGAAGTCTGCCCCTTTCTCCTTTGTCTCGACATCGGTTCTGGCTTCTGCCTGGTAGCACGATGGGGAAAGGGGTGCATGCGATCCGGTCTTTGCAGCTGTGACTAGCCTACCTCCCTAGCATACCCTTGAGAGTGACGTCATTCCATAGGGAACAAGAAGGGGATCCTCCCATGTAGTCAGTAATGCTTTACATATTCCATTTATATTGGAAGCTCCACTCTGAACTACCCTTTTGATAAAAAAAAAAGCTTCTTCCTTGCGAATTGAGCGAAAAGGGTACCTCAGCATCGATCGTGAACGTCGAATCCTCGCTTTTTTTAGGTAGAGTCACCGGATGTCGAATTGAGTCAAAGGGTGAACAGGCATTCTGCATCTTTTCTTCTTCGGCTTTTCCACCATCCAAGCTCTGATCTTCCCGGCGGCCAAGCCACTGATGCTAGGGCTTCTGCTTCAGCTTCTTCTCAAGCTTGGGACGCTTCCTTCGGAGCTTGGATGACTTGATTTTCTTGCTGGGCTTTCCAGTTGAATAGCTTGAATCTAGGAAGAGTGCTCTAGCTCTTTGTCCTTCCTCCACGCTCGATACCGCGAGTTCACATATTGTCCCACCAGATCTTTTGAGCCGTTCCGTACTTGCACTACTTTACTGCCGTAGAAGAAATGTGTGAATCAACCATCCAAAACGTTCCTTGATCAGTAGGTTGGGGAATCATCACTGACCGACCGAAGCATACCATTGATCGATAGCCGTGCTAAACTAAAGGGTAGAAGGGGCATGATATTAGGTGGATCGCTTATGGGGCAGGGCACTAACTCCTCATACTATACAAGCAAAGCATTTGGAAAGGCAGCACCCACTGTAAATGGGACAGGCACAGATGACTAAAAAAAGGTGGGGACTTCTCTTTTGTTTGGAGATGCCTAAAGATAGTTCTGATGGTCAACGCATCAGTACACGCACCTTACTACACTACCAGTGCTAATGAGACACTTTCAGGACACCCCGCAACGTGCAACCACAATGTTGACAAGAGAGAATCAGAGGGAAGATGAGAACACCAATCCAGTCATAGTTATCCGGGGCCCCGTAGCCAACAATGGGAATCGGAGCCTGACTACATGAACTTAGGAAGTGACAACCTCTCTATTCATATGAGTGGTTAAAGAGACAACTGTCACGACTCCTCAACTCCACTACAACGGTCCACGCAGGACCAGGCACAAATGCAACCTCAGTCTTAGACGGCGATTACGAGCACAAAACCCTGTATACAGACAAATTTGAGCCTACAGCTTTCACTCCAAGGACACGGTTGATCAGACTAGCCCGAAGCTTCCACTGCAGGATGAACGTTTCATCCGGTCACTGCTACTACTGAAGTAGTACCATTATTTTGATCTCCCTGTTCGCTGGGTTTCGACGTTGGACAAGTGCGGCCAGCCCCACCCGATCCATTCGCATAGCAATGATACAACCTCCCATCATCAAGGGTAGCTACCTTCAGCCTTAAGCCCAAGAATCAGTTCGGATACCACCGGTTCTACTATTTGGATTTCCTGGGAGATGAGACCTTATTACTCAACCCACGTAAGCACACGGTAATATGTTGGCATGCGGACAAGGGGAACGACCCCAAGTCCAGCTTACCCATATACACCGTACATATCGGGTCCCACCCAGCTAGGGAAGCGTTGTCATAGGGGTATGGTGGCCCCCGTGAAGACCTTCTCAGGGATTCCCAACAATTTCTGACACCGACGAGCTCCGGTGTTATTAATAGCTGGGGTTTTCCCGAAAGGATTTGACCAGTTGCCACGGATATGAATAATACAGGCACGGTGAGGTGGACGCGAGAGTGTTACCCACCAGTGGAGGTCGTCAAAGACGTGACCTCGCTGGCAGCTCACACCTACCTCGACAGTCACCAAAGGTAGTAGTTTCCTCCAATGATGAAGTCAAAGCTGATGGACTCCGTACCAATATGGACCCACACACTATATTGCAACCCCAGCTGGCCAGGGTCACAATATACTAGCATGCATGATCGGCCCGATACGGATCTAGCTGCTACCGTCACACGATGCCCACCCAAAATAGGACACCAACGATCAGAGAAGCAGATGGGATTCCACTTTCACCCCATCGCCACACCAGCATGACGCCATTTGTTTGTTGGTACCATGTCTCCCGAACCATTTCAGTACATATGGCGCAAGACGACCACAAATACGTATCACCGGAAATACCCATTAACTCATCCCAATCCTTTGAACCCTAGCGGGGGAATACCGACCACTTCTCCTTTACTGCATGCAAATCCGCTTCCTTGCTCTTCTTTGCGGAGCTCCAATTCGCTCCTCCCATTCCTCCAGCTTGCTTCCCAACTTTCATCCTAAACTTCTGTCAAAACCCGGTCCCGTTTTGTGATGTGATTAGTGTATCAGTGTTCATTTCACTTACCAATTCAAACTCCAGATTCCAACTCTTACACTCTGAACTCCCCCTTGCGAAAACCCCTTGCGAAACCCTCTACTCCCTCCTTCTGTTCGTGAACACCAATAGAACCGGCTTCAAAGATAGCTGTATTTGAAGAACAGCATTCCAATGATATTTTGTAGGTAAGCAGCATTCCCGTTTTTGGGAAGTAAGGTATTTCCTACCTCACTTTTTGAGCGAGGTTTTGCTGTAAAAATGGACTCCCTTTTAGGTTCCCTTTAGAACTACCCCTAGGGATCAATCCCATTATTTAGGGTTCCTGCATGCAAAGCAAACTGTTTCATCCACCGCAGGGGAATCGATTGGACTTCACTCGGCAATGGGGCAATTGTTAGCTTACGTGCTTGTTTGAAGTAAATCAAGTGGGTAGTCTTTGAACTCGTTCAGATTACCTCTCGGGCGGGAGAAAATCCTCTTGGGTCAAAACCTGGTTTTTTAGGATTGGGTCAGGCCGGAGACCTACTAATAAAATCCACGTAGCCGGTTTGCTTCCAATTCAAGTCTAATTACACGAACCACACTTGTTGGGGTGAAATCAGATCCAATCCAAACCCATGATCCACCCTTGAGCCCTGTCCTGATCCGAAGTTCAGCGTTGCTTGCCAAGGGAGCACGGGAAATCTGATTTACTGCTTTCACGGTCCAGTCCTGGCCCGGGACTCTGCCCCAGTCCTGTGAATCAAACATGCTTCAGGAATCAGATATATAAGTGAGTGAGGGGGGTGGGTGAATAGCATTTTGACTCCAGTTGAAATGAGACCTCACTAATGAGTAATGTAATATACGAAGTCTCATGTTGTTCGTTTGCCTCTTCCCTTCCTCGGAAATACCCATTACCATTGTGGGTATTTTGGAACAGATCTACTCATTCTTAGATTCCAATTAGGTAGTTCAGAGGGATCTTGAACTAAGAAATAGCCCCTAGAAGGTAACCTAAAAAAGGGTATCCTAAGCAATTGCAATAATTGGGTTCATGGCGAAGGATAAAGATGTCAGAGTCAGAGTGATTTTGGCTCAACTCTACTCTTCGATTCTAGAAGAAAGGAACATCCAATGAAAAAGGAAATAGAAGTGACCACTAGCTAATTATTACATTATAACGAAGGTTTTCGTCATAATGTCAGAATTCCATAATCCCATTTTTTCGAACTATCAATGATTCTGATTTCAATCCCAATATTTCGTTTCCGTATCTTCATTTCGCGGGGAGAGCATCCTAGACCCGCATTTCCATTCTATTCTCTCCAATTCGATCTTGGACCTACTCAATGTGATGATAAAGATCATTTTTTGAATTGTCTTTTTCTCTTTCCCATAAGAAACAACTTAAAAAAGATGAGTGAGAGGGGAAATTTGTCGCAATTTTTTGCTAATTTTCTTTTTTTCTTCCCATGTCAATAACTAGAATGACAGGGCATCTGGGAAAAAATGATTCATTTCTATCAATATACCTGCTAAAGACCCAAACCATATAGTAGTTAGCATGGGTGCTACAGAGAGATATGTTTTGATATCTTGCATTGGAAATCCTCCTTCTTGATTTCTGTATTGTAATCCATATAGATTGGAACCGGTAATAGATTATTAATATATTATTACTTAATTGACTTATGAATTCAAATATATCAGAAAGATCAATACCGGTAATATCTTAATAAGAAATTCTGACTTGACTTAATTGATTTATGAATGAAAATATATAAGAAAGATCAATACCGGTAATATCTTAATAAATGAAGTAATAATATAAGTAGTAATCCAAGAAGAGAAGAGAAGTCAGAACCCGGGTGTCAAGGAAAGATAAACCCTAGATTGAACCAGGGGGTAATTTGATGCCTTGATATAGGATTGATTAGCATCCAGGAAATTCCCATTAAGCTGCCGGGTGGGTTGTTCAGAAAGGGGCAATAGGTGTCCCTAGTTATAAGTTTCCCACTGGTTTTTGAGTAGTAACATCCTCGGGGAAGTTCATAGCGGAATACTTTCCACAATACCTTCTCTCCGGATGCGGGTTGGACTACTTACCTGGGGCTGGGGAACCCTTCACTGAATAGTTTCACTCAATCTCAAGCCTGGAATCATAATACTCACTCTCCCCTGGCTGACGATTCATAATCCTCGAAATCTGCTGACTTTGCCTCTGCTTACAACTATCAATATCCACTTCCTCTGAATCATAATACTTACTTATGTATTGATTATTTCGGCCGCAGACCCTTATCCTTAATTCCCCTAGTTAGCTATGGAGGAGGCATGCATTCCCTTAATGAACTAACCCCGAGGATTAGCTCCTCCAATTCATAACATAACCTCCGGCCGACGGAATATACCTCTATTCCCAACTGGAATCCTCAACCGCTGCTGCCCGTGCCATGGAATAAGAATAATTAGATTCCTTCTTTTTCACAACCCACTTCCCTACCTCAACCCCGCAGATTCAGTGTCTCAATCCCTGGCTCCTGCATACCGGGAATATGAATTCCATTATTCTTATAAGCTTCTGAACAACCCGGGTATTATATATACAATGTCAGTAGTCTTTGTTCACTAAACCCCTTGCTTCCTCCTGATTCCAACTCCAACCCCAACTCCAGACTCCAACCCTACCCCTCAGAGCTGGATTCACAACACAACGCTATTCCCTGATTCTCCTTGCCTTGCTTGTTTTGGGTCCTCTTTGACTTGGATTGGAGCTAAAGCCTGGGGATTTGTGTATATTTCCGGGTGGTTCAGAAGTGGAGTAGTAGAGGAATGGGCTTTGAGCAAAGGTGGAGCTGGAAAGATCAATGGTTTGGTTCCCGGGGTCGAGTTCATTGATGATTATATTGGAATGGAAAGCAACAAAACTATAGTAGTTCCCGCCGAGGAGTGTGTTCCAAAAAAACATCATTCGTAGGTGTGAGTCGGAGGAGAACTGAAAGCCAAGTAATAGTGGCCCAAGCGGAGCATAGAAGCAATCTTGATCCTGGGTTTAGTCTTCATAGGTGTTTCCGTCCGCTCTAGGAAATGAGGAAATCAGATATTTGGAAGTCGAGTCTAATTGGGAAGGGAAAGCTATCTATGAAAAGCTAACTGCCTAACCCTCTTTCCAGGCTGTATAAGCTCATTCCCTATCTCTATTAATAATAGTGTTTATTACTTATTACTTCCGGATTATTCATATCTGATTAATATATACTGATTACTCCAGGTTGACTCCAGTCAGTAATATATTAATACTAGATTCCCGGAGCTTGAATAGAGATAGGGAAGCTTTCTAGTAGTAAGGTGCGAGTCGGGAATGAGTGAATTGGAACACAAGGTATTTTGATTTCTTAGATGGAATCCAATTCCAAATCAGTCGAATCAATTGAATGACTAACAGATTCCCTAGGAACCAACCAAAAAAACTACTTGTGACAAATGCAATTTTGTTGTCACATCGAAACATGTAAACATCTACTAACCTGCCCAATATGGAGCTTAGTACAACGAAATAGTTGAGAATCGGGATCAGCATCTAATTAAGGAATATACATGGAATCCTAAATTTCCTCATGATAGTGGATTCATCATTGGAAAAGTCTCTTGGACGATTTCGGATCAAACGAAACGGCGAACCACTTCGGTGTTCCAAGTAGGGGTGCAAAGTCACGATCGAATTGGTTTGCATGAACCAAATCCAAATGGTTGCCGGAATGACAACCACTACTTTATGAGGTCCTTGGAATGCCCTGTGCAAAGGTGCATAATAGATTGCGAGAACTGTCATAAATTGTCTGGTCACAAAACCGCGCTGCGGTGGTAAAGTGTTTCTTCTTTTGACTTTCTTTCTCGATGATCCAGATTCAAATGAAGAGTATATAGCAGGGGCCCATGGAAAGAACGGAAATCAATCCATAATACAATCCAAGAGTCCATACGGTGATAGACATGAAAACAAAATGGAACCCATAAGCAGTTGAAAAATGGTGAATTGCCTCCACAATAGTCGTACAAAACTGACGAATCTCCTCTACCATCGTAATACGACAACAATGTCAAATGGGATTCTTCATAGTGAAATTCTCCTTATTCCAAAAATGGAAAATACTAAAACAACCATGTCAAATGGGATTCTTCATAATCCTCCCCTACTGGAAAAAAAAGTGTCATTTAGTAGCTAGAGAAATGGATGGAATCACAAATAGAATGAAATCCAAAAAATCACTCTCAATTCATTACATTCTGCCTTCCTAAACCAAATATCTGACTTATAGCTTCCTTCCTCTTTTCTTTTGAATTGAAAATGAAATGGAATTTCCTTCCGCAATGGGATCACTAATATTAATATATTGCAATGGGATCACTAAGCCTAAAGGATTGATCCAAATATTTTGATCACTTGGTACCATTCAATCCAATGGAATGAATTCGAGTATACCCATATACATCATTTAGGAGAAAATCGATTTGTGAAACCGATTTTTGATTGACCTAAGAAATACATCAAAAAGAAAAGATTTGCAATCGATATTCCACTTTCACTGTACTTTTCACAAAAATGAGATCCTTCTATATGTATCTATATCAATCATTTTTTGGAAAGGTGAATTGGTAAGAACCAATTTAGGTGCCGCAAATTCGAATTATATAATCATGAAAAGAATCCAAATAGAAAGAACATAGATAGGAAAACGAAATATATGAAAACTAAGTAAACTCAAACTCGGTAAACAGAAGAATTCTTATTCTATACAACAACGAGTTCTCAATTCTATGGAATTGGGGGCATTCATGAATGTGAATTCTTGATTTTTTTGATCCATTTTTTAGCTGTCTAGGCATATTCAGACTCTTCCAAGGTTTTTTGATTGGTTTCTCTGCCACACTAGGCAAACCATTTTTGGAATTTCCCGTCAAAATGGATTTATCTAAAGAAAAAGCTTTCACCGCAGCCACCCTTTTTCTTCCAAATATTTTGACGAATACGTTTTTTTGACATAGAAGTACATTTTTTCGGAACTGTCATTCAAAAACAAAGAAGTGACTCATTTTTATTGTTCTATGTTAAATACATGTATTTAAAAATTGTTATTTTGATTCATTATCTATACTTCATTTCATAAATAATGGAATCCTTTTTCCCTTTCACCTCACTCGGCTTATAATATCTCTCCTTCATAAGAGAAACATATAGGCTCACTTTTATCACAAATCCATCCGTAATTGCTTCTAGTTTTAGACTGATGTCAGGTTTATCCAATTCAATAGCATCTATAGAGACCATATTCTCATCCATGGAGTAGAATACCAAGTGCCCAAATCAATCGAAAGTGAAATTCGATGTAAGCTATTCATCTTCAAGTGGTATCCACAATATTCACACAGACTCAATCTGTCAGGCAAGAACTTTTGATAATTTAACCGAGAGCAATCTTCGCATAGAGCTTACCCCATAAATGTTTGTATCTCTTAGAATCCATTACTGGATTTGGATCCAGATTACTTGATTCTTCTTCAACGGAGCTACCATTTGAAAGAAAACCATTGCCATTTCTAAGGCAATCCCTTCCATATTTACACAAAAGTGACGATATACTGATATACAATATGTTATTAATCCCAAGAAGACCTCTGTCATTGATAGACAAATCCTTGCTATTACCGTTACTATAAGTTCTTGTCATATTTGAACCCTGAACACGAACTAGAATCCAAATTGGACTTTCATTTCATCACTCTAGAATCCAAATTGGTAGAACCTTTGATACAGGAAAGAACATAATAAAATCAAGAAATAAAGGATTGTATTATCAATGTCCATGAATGAGAAACATTCGACCAGCCGGGTGCATTTTCAGTAGTAAGGCATTTCCTTTCTGGCAAGGGATTCTGTTCCCTCTTTTTTTCTGAGAAGTATCGATTATTTATATCCACTATTTGAAAACATGTATGACAAGATGTGCAAGTCTACCCTTGTGTGATTATCAATTTCTTTGATCGAAATTTCACATATAGATCTAATGAATTAGACTGGCCAGGGAAGGGAAGTCAAGTAAGTAATCAAACTGGGTATCCAACCCAACGGAGCATGATTGAATGAAGGAACCCAACCCACCGGTTCACTCGTCTCCCTCATTTCCCTTCCCCGCGGAATGGTTTAATAGAATAGCTCCGCTATTCTTAAGCTTCACTTCTACCCTTTGACCTCGTCCCCTGCTATACCTATTAATAGATGGAAGAGGTTCGTCTCCCGAGCGAGTCGTATGTTTTGGTAGTCGACGAGCATAACTCATTCCGTTCCACTGCACTTCATTCCGCACCACTTCGTCTATTCCCTTGGGGTTGGGAATTGGGGAGGTGCTATGGGTACAAAAAGACAATGAATCTTTATCGGGTTGTAGTGGATTCTTTCTGTAAGTAATCCAACCTGGCTGAGAGCAGTCAGTAGTATGTGAATTACAGTACCCGATCAGCCAATCCCCAGGGCACGCAAGAAGAGGTGTCCTTAATTGCGCAGTAAGGAACAATTCACTGAATCAATTCCCCCGGGTTGCTGAGTACTATGAATCATTCGCTACATGGTGTGAGTTGTAGGATACGGAGAGGAGCTTGCCTTATTCTAGCTATTAGGGTAAGCTCATAATAAGTAAGTCATCACCGGGCCAGGTTATTAATAGAATGAAGACTGAATACAAGTAATCAGTCATCCAATCTCTTCCCTGTTCTTTACTTACCTTTACTTCCCCCGACATACCTAGACTCAGAATCCGAATACAAATACAGTGAGTGAAGAGAAATGGAGCGAACAAGGCTAGCTCGTCTACGTGCTGACTTCGTAGACTCCGACTCGCACCGACTACCATCTCTCTTTCTGGGCTTCTTGTGCTTCCAGGCTGCGTGACTGTCTGAGCTTCCAGGCGTCTGAGACACTTCCTTCCTGGCTTGAGTCAGTCCCTTACCTTACATGGGAGAAGAAGACTCATGGGGTCCCGGGCTCGCTCTCACTCAAGACCCGCCTCCTCTCCTATCCTATCTGCTTCTCCTGAGGTCTCTTTGTCCAAGGTGCCATATCGATAGAAATGGAATCACTCTCAGTCCTAGTACTTTGAAGTGTGTCAAGCTGAGCTCTCATTTTTTAATTGTAGAATGAATGGAAGAGGCTTGGCCTTTCTAGCCATGTGTGTTTGTCTCCCGAAGCCTGTGATGTTTTGGAAGGGGTAGTTGTTGGAATAAGGTGTGACCTTTTTTTAGGTAGTAAACACAAGCTTATAGTAGCTTTCCATGAGGCACATGACATCAGAACTCACTAGAGGATGTACATTACCCACTTGATTGATGAGTACTGGATGTTGGAAATAATGGGTTCTTTACTCTGTGCAGTAGAACTAGAGGTCGACTACCTTCTTCTGCTCACATCAAAATGTGAACTTTCATTTCACTATAATGATAAAAAAAAATCTCTTGATTTTTCCACAGTTAGAATGCACCTGACTTAGTGCTTGGCCGAGGTAATGGTATTTCAAATGGTAATATCAATCTCATCTTCCCTTTTTTATGCTTATATTAACATGTATGCATCCGGTTCCCTTCGGGGGGAGGCTTACAGAAAGAGAGTGGTCCAGGGTGCTCGATCGATGGTCGAATGCTAGCTAGGCTTACTTCTTCTCCCCTCGGGGACATCGGTCCCTTCTCTTTATCCCCTGGCCTGGTATTTCATCTTTTGCGAAGCCTCTCCGATCCCTCACATTTTCTCAACTCCCTGATTCGCATTCAAAACTACTTGAACACTTTGCAACTCTTTATTTTGAAAGCGGTAGCATTGCTTTTTCTACTTCAAATCAAAAGTGGCCAGATTTCCTCGAAGTCAATTCCACTGCTTGATCATATGGGACCTGCTTTTCGAGCTTACCTTGGTTGCTGCATACCCAGCTCGGTCCTCCTTTCTGTGTACGCATGGGTGGAGCAGGGGAATGAATTCTCATCAATGGTTTGGCTGACTTCCACTGGGTACCATACCCGGCCCGACTGGAGGGTGCGATGGTCGAAGCCATTCGCAAAAGAGAAGGCAGATGCAATACATAGAAAGGAGAAAGTCTCCCTTATGAGGAAAGTGGAAAGACTCTCATGAAACTGATTGTTTATGATTGTCTTTGAAGTGAGACAATTGTTGAGAATGTGGTGCCTGGTGTGATGCCATACGTATGTGAGGGATGAAGATTATTGAGGGGATTCCGTCCAGGTCATTCGAGATGCCCTTGCTACGGGGGATGGAATTGGTTTGAAGCGGACCCCCCCTCCCATCAGACACTCTGCCAGGTAGGTCAGGAAAAGGATGGGAATCGGACAATCGAGCATGTGCTCCATCGTGGTACGGGATCCGGGCGAGACGAGGGGAAGAGACGTGGAGCTCAGGCAGAAAGAGGGGAGACAGAGGAAGGAGATGATGCGAGTCGTATGTTTTTGTAGTCGACAAGCTCTCTAACTCCCCGAAGATGAGTTGTGTCCTGTTCCATCCTCCCAGGACAAAAATGAACTTGTTCGCTTGTTCCACTGAGTTAAGAAACTGTTTAACTTCGCACCGAACATCAACCCAAACCGGCCGACTTCAAGTATTGCACGATATAGTTTATTTCCCACTATTCCTAACCCACCTTTACTTGAAAGTGGAATTGTCCTAAGAACGGGAAGGAAGAAAGCGAGCGGATCCGCTAACTCCTCATCCTCAAATCAGTACTGACCTTCCCAAGGGTCTTGTTTCAACAAAACCAATAAGGAATTCCAAGAGTCAAGTGTTGATAGAATTGGAAGAATCCAAGGACAAGTCTAAGTCCATAAAATCAGAAACAAAGTACGTACTATACTTCAAAAAAGTGTCGGATTTCTAGTATTAAACAAAAGGATTTGCAAATCAAAGTGCTAATGCTAGGACCAATCCATAAATGGTTAAAGCTTACATAAAAGCCAGACTTAGTAATAAAGTGCCTTGTATTTTCCCTTCTGCTTCTGGCTGTCTTGCAATACCTTCTACAGCTTGTCCTGCAGCAGTACCTTGTCCAACTCCAGGTCCAATAGAAGCAAGTCCTACGGCTAACCTAGCAGCAATCACGGAAGCGGCAGAAATCAGTGGATTCACAATAAATGAAGCTCTTCGCATAAAAAAAGAAAGGGTGAATGATACAATCAACCAATGAAGTATGACTTCTTTTTGGATTACGAAAATTCTATCTGGTCGATGCAAAGTGAAACAAAGTGCAACAAGCTATGCTTGTACCTGCTCGTCTTCATATGAAGTGCAGTGGAACGGAACGAGCAGCAGTTCACCTTTGTCCTTCATGAACTGAGTAGTTTCTCGCTCCCTAATAAATCATATTTTGACTGAATCATAAGAACTATTTCGATATCTTGTTTTTCATTACTATCCATGACAGAATTGTTCCATTCCCTAGGAATTGAATTCTAGTTCTTGCATGTTTGTTTTCAAACCCTTTGTTTCATTCCATTCTTCGCTCTTGACTATTCTATGTCCTTGAATAGATCCATTTCTTCAAGGAATGCATAATCACAGACGAAAGAAAGGAACTGACTTTTAAGGTAAGTAGTTGGATCGAAATCGAAATGAAGTGAACTAGGAAATGCTATAGACTAGGAAATCCTATAGGTATACTGTATCACTAGTGAATATCTAATATCACATATACATTGGTTTCCTCTATACTGTAAACCATTCCTATTTTCAATTCCATGGAAAATCAGTGGCAATGGTAGTTTTGAATTCTTCTTCGAAACATACATAGGAGATGGAATTATCTATATAGAAATCATCATATGCCTAGTTTGACCTACCTAATATATTATTGGTTCTAGTAGCACGTCGAAAACGGATAAGATACCAATCCTGATTGCAATTAGACATAGGAATATGGAAATGGACCGAGCAAATAGCAAATTGAAATCCAATTGCAATCGGATAGGTAACAAGAAATGAACCATAGGAAATGGCCTTTTTTTTCCTAAGATTTGGTTTGACAAAAACCACCATAATATCGTACATCTTTCCTGCTATGGTTTTAGATCATATATACATCCATATTGGGATCTATTCTATATGATGATTCTATTTCTTGAATTATGCATGAATTGGGATAAGCTTCACAAAAGAAACAAATTATTTCGAAAGCTAGTCAATGATGACCCTCCATAGATTCACCTATATAAGCCGCAGCTAAAGTTGCAAAAATCAGAGCTCCACTTGTAAATAATCCAAGAAACATGACAGGTATAGGAACTACTGAAGGTACTAAAGAAACAAGAACAACCACTACTAATTCATCAGCTAATATATTATTGGTTCTAGTAGCACGTCGAAAACTCAGTGATAAAGGTTTTGTGAAATCTTCTCAAATGTGAATTGGTAAAAGGATTGGAGTTGGTTGAATATATTTCCCGAAATCACTAAATCCTTTTTTGCTAATACCCACATAGAAATATGCCACTAACGTGAGTAAAGCTAAAGCAACCGTGGTATTTATATCATTCGTTGGTGCAACTAACTCCCCGTGGCTCTATGAGTTTCCAAGGTCAAAGAGCGCCTGACCAATTCGAAACCAAAATCAAGGAGGTAGTAACATAGTTCCAATAAAGGGAACCCAAGGGCATATTCTTCCCCAATCTGAGTTTTGCTTCAGTCTCGAAGGGTAGTGTAGTAAGGTAATAGATATTCGAATCCATTTTTACCGTCAGTCGGAATGGTTTGTGGATTCCGAACAGCTATGGTGATCGAACCCATTAAGATGGCAATTATGACCCGTGAAGTTTTTGATAAGTACTTGAGCATGTACTTGTACACCTCCTATTTGCCAATATCAATGTTGGCCTACTTCTACAAAAGAAAACACCCGATATATCGTATAATCCTTTGAGTGTTTTAATGGAACATGGTATAACATTCATATTGTCCTCTGAACTACCATTCCGAAACAAAACGCCCTTACCATTTTGTTAATCGAACTTCAAACAAAAAAAATAATTCTAAACCAAAATTCAACCATCTCATCCATTTCTCAACTCACCTATTTTCCTAATACCTGGTATATTTAGGATATCGAAGAATGACATAATAGACCCAGTACTTTGGATTCCTTCATGGAAATATAGGAATCTTAACCAATCCAAGAAATCTACGAAGTTTTCATTTCTCGAGATAGGAATGGACTTCTTTTTCTTATTCATCATAATGAACGATTTCTTATATAGCTAGAACGATCTTCCTTTTTTTATAGAACGACCTTCACAAAACCAATTGCGGATACTAATGCATTCAGAATCCATCGTATTGAAAGGAAATTGTCAGCATTGACTGGAATCGAAAGATCAGCAAGATCGGGGTCTGGTATCAATAAAACAAATTGTTGGAATTCCCAAAATCATACATTACCCACTCGAAGAGCCTTATATTCTTAAGGTTTGTTGATTCATGATGATGACAATATCTGGTAACTCCGTCATATATTTGATCCCGCCAAGATATTTTTGCAGAGTATCTCATTTTCTCTTCAAGATTGCTGCATCTCTTTTTGGGCTGGAATTGACCCATCTTTTGTTTTGCTCTTAAGTGCTTGAATTTTCGAAGTCTCCCTTCTGTAGTGGACCAATTCGTTAACATACCACCAAGCCATTTTGTATTCACATAATGACACCGTCCCTCAGCTAATACTACTACCTTGCCTACTCTGCCTTTGGTATTGGTACCAATGATTCAAAAATGTTTTCCTGTATGTGCTGCACCAAAAACTCAATCACAAGCTTCTGATAAAAAATGAGCAGTTCGAATGAGATTTGTAAAATGAATACCATTACGATTTACAGAAATATAAGGTGCCATCTTAGGATTCCAGTTCCTAATACCATTACCAAACTCCCGCTTTCCTCATCTCTTCCAAATGGATGTTCCAATATCTTCTTGTCATTTTTCCTCAAACTTTCTCTTGGTTGTTTGCTTTTTTAATCAAAAACAAAGAGGGGAGGTAGTCTGAAATCAATCAATGTTCCGACAGTACCAAGGATTTACCGCTGATATACGATCCAACCCATTCATTCTTATTTGTCATTTGTTATAATTTCATGAATTCGTTAGAATCTTGATTACCAAAGAAAAGAACACAAAATCGGAACTACCCAAATCCATCAAACAAATCAAAAAGAAGAATGGAATTCAATTCCAATTCCAAGAATGAATCTCTTCTTAGGTTCAGAATTCTTCCATTGTGTAAATCAAAGTTCTGATGTCTCATAGAGATCCTTCGTCGTTTTGGACGAACTCATTTTCAAAAAAAAGATCTGATTCTATGATGGAAAAAAGATCTTCTATCTTTCCCTTTAATCAATTCCTTTTTTGCCAAATGAATGTTCCGTTGTTGCTTTAAGCGGTGTACTCATTTTTGGAATTTGGTACCGGCAGCCCAGAACAACATTTTCTTTTAGACCTTTCAACCAATCAATACGAAGAGAAGATTTTGCTCAAATTCGAGCAGTTTATTGAAAACTAGCTTCACATATGACACTTTGAGTATGAAAGGATGAATTACCCTAATTATTACTAATCTAAGAAGATTGCCTTATAACCGATTGTTTCATCTAGAGCACGCCCTGCTCGTTCCGCTCGTAACAACCCGATTCGTTCTCTCGGTGAACAAACATTAGACATTCCATCTCTTGATGAAACCAAGAGTTGACTTGACCTTGGATGTTACTTGACGTATAATCATCTCTATATGTGCTTGCTATTATGGATCTGTACGTTCTGGGATCGATAAACCTCTTGGATTTGATTAACCAAAGAGATACGACTTTGGGCTATGGTTAGCTCAGCACCAATCAAGCCAAGGGATTCCAATAATTCTTGGTATCTTCCAATTTTCCACTCTCTTTTTGAGCTTCCTGGATATTCCATCAATCGAACGCACTTCGAAGACTTGTTTCGCTTTTCCCCGCGTGATGTCACCAGATCTTGATTTTTCATATCAAAATGTAATTAATGTATTCCCTTCGTAAAGGATTTCCCCATAATGACCATGAACTGTTGTTCCTGGAGTGACGGAATAAGGTTTAGCAGATCTGATTACGGAAGAAGAGTCTACATGAACAATTAGAACTTGACTAGATTTCATTTGCGGTCCATATTGAAAGAAACATACATCTGAACAAAGAAACTGCGCTACCCAAGAATCATTATGGAGGATGATTCCTCGCAATCATCATGATGTAGAAAGTGCCAATTCCAATCCAATGAATTCCAAATGATGTTACTGCGCAGATTGGGATTATAAATCCTCCCATTTTCGTCCATTAAACAATATTCTAGTACTATTATAGCAAAGTGTGTTTCCAATTGTCAAGTAGTCAATATTTCTTTAACAATATCTGATTATGAGTTATGAAATGGTAAGATGAATCTCAATTCATGATTTGAGGTACAGTAATACCAAAAGAGCCAACGAATTTTGTTTTTTATTGTCAGATCTTTTTTTTTTCATTGGTTCTTTTGTCATATTGTGAGATTTGGAAACTTCCCATGTGGTAGAATGGGCCTATTCGAGAACAGTTGGATGATGGCAAGATTAGCAAAGATTGGCGAATTATTCCTTATTTAGATTCAATAAGGTACCAATACCAGGAGTTTCCTTATGGCAGTTGGATAAGTGACTGAATCTTCGCCTTGGAATCAAAAGGATTGATATTGGTACAATTGAATCCAGCAAAGAAACCCCGAACCCGCCGTATCCTTTCTTTTGACAATATATGAAATCGGGGATTGGACAAACTCCATTCTTATCCACGGAAATAGCGAATCAGATCCTTTGTCCTTATTTCCTTTCCACAAAGGAAGCATGAACCTCTTCTATGGAATCCTTTTTTTCTTGGTCCCAATTCCATACTAAGCAAGTCCTAACGAATGAAAAACCTCTTGATCTTCAAATTCGCATTCGCTTGCAATTTCCATAATAATAGACCTTGGCATTGTTAGGAATAGCATGGACAACTTCAAGTGGGACATTCTCCCTTTCCTGCAAGGGATCCTGTGGGAAAAATGTTGCTAAATGGATCTTATCGGTTATTACCCATGCGGCTGCGGGCCGAACCAAAACAACAGATTGTTTCTTGATTTTATTGGATTTGTTCTTGATTTGATTTATCAATGTAATCCATTGGACATGGATCCCCTTTTTCCATTTTGGAGATTCCTTAGAATCTTTTTTTCCTGTTCCTGGAGGTAGGAACTTGTAACTGGGCTTGAATCTATTTCTCTTCTTATCCGTCTCTCCAGGTTTTTGTATGAATATTCCCAAAACAAATGGTCAGTTTTATCCTTTTTTTTTCTCCAACCTCCGCTTACTCGACTTCTTTTAGTGGAAGTGATTTGTGTATATACTCGAATAATACTATTGTATAACTCGGAGTATACCATTATACACGAGGATTGAGGTAAGATATGTATTTCTTGGGAAACCAAATTACTCTATTTTCCTTTTGTCTTTCGGATTCCATCCTTTTATTCCTTGAAACTAAGTGAAACCCCCTTTTTTGAGTTTTTTGAGCATGGAATTCCGCTTTCTCTCTCAGATACTATATCGAAATGGAATTGATTGAATGATTCCCGAACTCCTTATTCTGTATCGGGGATCAGCGCAATAAGCAAAAATACTATTCTTTCTACATCAAATACAATACTTTACTAAAGCGGGTATTTTGATCGAAATGCGAAAACAAGGAATTTGGTCTTTTTCTTTTGATATTTCCTTATGATAGAATTAGAAATCTATTTCTTCGACTCTTCCCCAAGAAATCATAATTGGATTGGTTTTTCAATAGAAGGATATAGGAAATTCCACTGACCCCTAGGTAGGGTTTTATCAGATCTTGAATAATAAAGAACCCCAACTTTCATCCGAAGGGTTTGAACTAGACAATTGATGTCTCACCCAACCCTTAGTCATTGAGGAGTCAGAGATATCTTGTTCTTCGGTAGAACAAAAATGAGCATTGATTTGATCTTGATCCTTTTGGAGCGAAAAAGACACTCTACTGGATCTGCACGGACTCGCGGTAATATCCATAAATGACTTGTTTTTGATAATAGATTAACAATACCATATGGATATTCAAGCACAGTGTAGACACTCCAGTGCATTTCTCCTTCCAATTAAGAAGAAATATGTTTTCGGACCCTCAAAGTGGATGCTCCGATGCGAATCTCAGCAATCACTTGTTCCGATTCTACATATTGATGATTTGGAACGAAAATCACAATCCACTTTTGGATGGAATATTCACATTATGTAGAATATCCGGACTTTTCATAGTGACATACAAGTCTATGGAACATAGAAAAGCAGGATGCCCATGACAAGTACGTGTAGGATGAACAAAATCCTCATTGAATTGGATTTTTCCATTATAGGGAGCTCGTATGTGTTTAGCAGTACCACCCGTAAATACTCCACCGGTATGAAAAGTTCTTAATGTTAGTTGAGTACCCGGTTCTCCAATGGATTGACCCACGATAATACCTACGACCCAATTCGACCAAGTCGCCATGCGTGGAACTCCGGCCATAACATAATTGGCAGATCCAAGATGTACTTCTGCAAGTCAAGTCAAAGTAGTTCGAATATATATTGGTTGTACTCGAAAAGTCAGGAATCGATGGATAAGTCTAATCCCAATATCTTGATTCCATGCGACAATGCATCGTGGACCCATATATAGATCTTCTGCTAATACGCGACCCATTAGTGTTTGGATCCAAATTCTTCTGGTCATCCCCTTTTGGGGACTCACGGAAATACCTCGGATCGTACCACAATTTGTTCTGCGTACAATAATGTGTTGAACTACTTCCACAAGTCTACGTGTGAGGTATCCAGCATCGGATGTTCGTACTGCAGTATTTACAACTACTTTACCAAAAGCGCTCCGTAACAGGAAATTAGATATTCTGTTAAAGAAAGCCCCTCACGTAAGTTGCTTTGAATGGGTAAATCAATCATTTGTCCCTGTGGATCTTACATTAATCCTCTCATGCCTACTAATTGGTGTACCTGAGATGCACTTCCTCTAGCTCCGGAAAATGTGGAATCATTAAATGGACTGGATTCGAGGGATTGGTCATTCGAAAATTAGGATTCATCTCTTGTCTCAAATATTGACTCGTAGCATACCATATCTCAATGGATTGACGTCATTTTCCTACTGCATGTACATTCCCATTATGATGATGTTTCTTCAAAATCCAACTTTGTTGTTTAGCATCTTGGACTAACCATCTCTTCAAAGGGATGGTGAAAAGATCATAAATTCCTAATTCAATAGATGCAGCAGTAGCTTGTTGGAAACCTAGAGTTTTCATTTGATCCAGGATATGTGATGTATATCCCATTCCAAAGTGATCTATGAATCTGCTAATAAGTTGTTTCATGGAAGCTCCATCTATCACTTTATTGGGAAAGACCAGATAGGCCCCTTCTGCCATAAGTACCACCTCTGTATTCTGCTGAGTAGGATTTGACAATGGGTCTGAGTCAGTGATTCAAAAATTTCCTTTCCTCAAGCTTAATTCACATATCCATTTCCAGAATTAAGATACCAATGAAATCGAAGAGATCAACACTTTACTAACACGGATCTCGTGTCATTCTTTCGCGCCTTTCGCTGCCAAATCCTCCCTGATCTTCTGTTTCTCGATCAAAATAAATAGGACCAACATTCGTTCGAATATATATACAACAGATCTCTTTTTTTAGACTTCTGAACCACCTATTAGATAGTTCTTATAAATCTCATGACCCAAGGATTCATATTGAACTTCAATGGGAACTTCTTTGGAACCAATGACACGTTGATCTAATCGCCATCGGAGCCATAAAGGTCTTACTATCAAATTGGATTTATTTTCGAAGCCCCAAGTGCATCATAGGAGCTAGAAAAAGAAACATAGGGTTCTTCTTTTTATTTTGTATACTTACCCATTAGTTAGGATTGTCCACTATTTGATTTGGATAGTTTTTGCTAGGTATTAGACCTATTTTGACGAATACCTTGACGGTTCCCAATCGTTAATATATAGAGTCCAATAAGCATATCTTGAGTTGGTACGCAAATGGGGTTCCCAATAGTTGGAGACAAGAGATTCATATGAGAAAACATAAGTCAACGGGCCTCCGCTTGAGCTTCCAAGGTCATATAAAGTGATATGAATGCCCATTTGATCCCCGAATTAGTGAGTTCACTACATTAAAGCCCTTACAAACTAATGGATGTAAAGAAATAGCACGTCCCTCCACTCAAATAGGTTGAAATGCCTGTATTCCTAATCTATGTAGGGTGGGTGAATAGCGTTGTGACCCCAAGGGGGCGGGGTTTCATAATGTTGTTACCCATGCGTTGTTCAGCTTTTGCTACTTTTTTCTATTTTTTGCCACAAAGCAGAATGCAATATAGAATTTGAAATTCTCTGACTTACATTCCACGTTCCCGAAATGGATCCCCAGAAATATTTGACATTTTCGATGATCATCTCTATTTTAGGTATTCGGGGAATACTCCTTAATAGACAAAATATTCCTATTATGTCAATGCCAATTGAATCAATGTTATTAGCAGTGAATTTGAACTTTTTGGTATTTTCTGTTTCTTTGGATGATATGATGGGTCAATCATTTGCTTCATTAGTTCCAACAGTGGCAGCTGCAGAATCTGCTATTGGGTCAGCCATTTTCGTTATTACTTTCCGAGTCTAAGGGACTATTGCTGTAGAATCCATAAATTGCATTCAAGGTTAAACAAGACTACTGGAGAAAAATACGAAGTTCTTTTTTTCGTTTCATTCTCTTCTTTCTTTTCTTTTTTGGCGAGTGGAAATATAGTAGAGAGCGGTTTGGTGATTTTGTGATTTTCCAAATAGTGAGAAGGGGCAGGTCTTTTTTCATTGGGCGAGCACATCTGATTCCCCAACGACTTCCCGTTGAGTTGCTGAAATACCGATACTGAGGAAGTGTCTAAATGAGAGAGAGTGAAACGGATATGCAATGCTGAAAGATGCTATTCGCTGCTATTCCGTCTATTTGTGCATCAAGTTCGAAGAAGATCTCAATCTATAATGAAGAAATGATAGTAGCTGCTTGTTTTATAGGCTTTCTCATATTAAGTCGGAAGAGTTTAGGTCAGACTTTCCAAACCACTCTTGACGGTAGAATCCAGTCTATTCAGGAAGAATCGCAGCAATTCTCCAATCCTAACAAAGTTCTCCCTCCGGAATCCAATGAACAACAGCGATTACTTAGGATCAGCTTGCGAATTTGTGGCACCGTAGTAGAATCATTACCAACGGCACGCTGTGCGCCTAAATGCGAAAAGACAGTGCAAGCTTTGTTATGCCGAAACCTAAATGTGAAGTCAGAAACACTTCTAAATGCCACTTCTTCCCATTGCATCCATCTTCAGGACGATATAGTCACAAGGTGGGGTGAATGAAAGATTTATCCCCAGGGGTACGTTGAAAGCTTCCATCGTAGAACTAATTTGAGAAGGCTTGGTAGTTTTAAGAATGGTTCGGGTGGGGGATGCAAAGAAAGGGTAATAATTGACAGGGGTGGCCTGTCCTAGTTGAGTTCTAGGGATGGCCTCACCAGGTGTTTTTACGAATGTCACTGTAATGGGAGGACCTGAGGATGGGCCCCTCCCTGATAAAGAAAGTCAATTCGACAGGTCTCTGATGACAAATATGGTCCGGCAACGAGGTCATTTATCCTTGTCTTCTTGGCTCTTCTTTTCTATGTGTTCTGTATTGATATATTGTATATTTGGTTTGGCTCCCCCACTTCTTTCATCCACTCTGATTTTGTGATGTATATGAATACAACCGGACCCCCTGATCTCCACTTTTGGCCACCAGGAAGAGACAGCGGCTGAGGCTCCCCCAACTCACTGAGGCAGAATTGAAGATACTACCATAGAGGTAGCCCCCGAGGGGTGCTCGTCACCTATGTTCGGAATATATACCGAGCGAATCTCCTACCACCCGTAACCTCGGATGAGGCTGACACTGGCGCGGACTTCATTCTAGCGAAGGCTTTGGAGCCTCCGGAATATTGCTTGAGTCATAATCCGCGACGTCGGAGCTAGGGGGAAAAGTGGGACGTGGACAAAATGGATGAGGGACTGGAACAAGATAGAATGGATGAAGGGGACAAAGAGCAGTGAAAGGGGGGAGCGAAGGTGGGGGGATTGGTTTCCGACCTGGGTTAATAAATCCTCCTATCCTGCGAAGTGCAGGTCACTTGAATCACGAGCGAAGTGAAGCAATAGCATAACAAGCTAACTCAACTACCTGCACATCGACTACAAAAACATACGACTTGCACCGTATCCTTCGACTTGCTCGACTCACTCTATTTTTTTTACTTGACTTGACTTGCAATACTTTATCCCGGGGTCTGAACTATTTCACAATAGTGCCCCCACTGACTTCAGCTTTACTAATAAATGAATCAACTTCCTTTGAACCCATATTATGACGAGCATTTGCTACTGCGGAAGAAACCAATTGGAAAATGGGATAAGAGGCTCTAGAAGGCATGAATTCTAGTATCATAAGTGTTTCTTCAAAGGAACGCCCACGAATTTGATCAATGACTCTTCGGGTAAAGCTTTTAAAATAGACATATGTATATGTTTAGCTAAAACTTGGATTTCCGTGCCCGATCTATTCGAGTTCTTCTTTATCATAAGGTTCGTTACACCCCACCAATGGATGATGAGCAATTCTTCTATTCTTCTTGTTACTTTCTTATTCTTGTTACTTCATATATACGTATGATAACTAATATGTATTCTTCATAGAATATGTATGATTCATACTTATATAGATATTATGGATCTAATATATCTAGATTATGTTCTCATATATTCTGTATATAATTCCCATTTGCAGAAGGATCGAATAGCTAGCTAATGAACTATTCATTCCCATTTGTATTTGTTTGGTTTGATTTTTCTCTCTTTTCTCTTTCTCTCTTGAAACCGGTATAGCTAGAAAAGACCAAAAGCAAAACCGCCAATCCAAATGAAATACAAAAAAGGGAATTGAGTTACTTCCCTAAATAGGAGAATAACAATTTCCATATCCGAGACAGACCGTTGAAAAAAGCTTGGATATGAATAGGAAAGCTCTTTTCTTTCCTATATTTCCATATCCATTGGATACATTTCCATAGGAAAGCAATAAGAATTCTTGAGAGGATATGAATCCTATTATTAGACTCCTATTTCTTGACTTTAGGATTTCTTGGAATTCGATTCTATTTGAAAACTTGGAATTCGATTCTATAGAGATACAAGAATGTTGTCTGTAGAGAAAGAAGAATGTTACAATTCCAAATTCAATTACAATCTTTTTTCCAAAGAGAGACTGGTAAATCCCAGAGGATTGGACCTATATAGATATAGTATAGATAGCATCGAAGAAAGCAGATTCGAAATCGAAATAATAGAAAGGAAAGGCGGAAGAAATAGAAGACAAAGTCTGGAACTACCTTTTACATCTCTCGAGTAGAAAATTCCATATCCAGAATAGATAGGAAGGACAAAATCCATAGACTCGATAGATCAAGATTGTCTTTCCATCTATAGAATAGCGATGGAAATCTGAAAAGAAATCTGAAATAGGGTAGTTCTTGAGAAAGACCCTCCCTCGTACCTCTTTCCAACAAATCTATATGCAAATTCTCATGAAATCTCACAAAATGAACGACGAGATTGATTATTGCTTTCCGGATGTTCACCAAAAGTTCGAGTAGGCACGAATTCTCCCATTTTATAACCGTTCATACGATCTTCTATATAAATAGGTAAATGTTCTTTTCCATTATGAAAAGCAATTGTATGGCCAACCATTATGGGCGGGTATAAAATAATGGTAGATGCTCTAGACCAAGTGAATATGGTTTCTTTTCCCCCTTTGCTATTGAGTTTTTCTATTTTGTTTCGTAAATGATGAGCCACAAAAGTGAAGTTTTTTGTTTCGTAAATGCCTGTGATGAAACTTCTTTTTTTGTCTTTTTGTCAAAGGTTTTTTTGTTTCGTAAATGCATGTGATGAAACTCCTTTTTTTGTCTTTTTGTCAAAAGATCCCAATCCCAAATTCGATTTTCCATATTCTTGTTTATTTACGATTTACTACTTCAGAGGGGACGAAGAATGAAACTATCACTATATTGTTTCCTTTTCCTAGTTCTTCTTCCAAACGTAGCATGACCCCAAGGGGTCTTAGGTTGGTCTCTACCAATTGGGGCTTTCCCTTCACCACCTCCATGGGAATGGTCTACAGGGTTCATAACTACTCCTCTGACTACAGGACGCCTACCTAGCCAAGACTGAGATCCGACTCTACCCAAACTTTTTTCTTCGCCCCAACATGACCCACTTGTCCGACAGTTGCTAAGTAGTTTTTGGATATCAAACGGACCTCTCCAAAAGGTAATCTTAATGTGGCTGATTTACCCTCTTTTGCAATCAGTCTCGCTACAGCACCTGCTGCTCTAGGTAATTGTCCACCCAAGTGTGATTTCTATGTTATGTATGGCCGCGCCTAAGGCGCGGTAAGTTCATATTGGTTGAAGTGGATTTTCCGAAGATCAAATGGATTATGGGAGTGTGTGACTTGAACTATTGATGGGGCCATGCGGATATAGGATTGGATCCGCCACATTGGAAATCACAATGAAATGTGTCTCTGCATCCAATCAACATGTAAGTCTTCCTACGTATATGTAGCAGAGGATAGGATGGTTTGCTTAAGGAGAATTGGTTCCATTATTATACCTAAATCCATGTAATGCATGAACAGGCTCCGTAAGATCCCGTAGAATAAATGATTCAGCATCATCCAAATTAGGTTGTCTATTCCATTGATTTATAGTATGGAAATGCATTCATTTCCTTTGCATTGATCCAGATCTATGATACTATCGGAGTCAAATCAGGGATCTAAGGAAGAATAGAGGCTAGACTATATTAGTAACAACTAAATCCTTTGTATGTAAAAAGACTCGAGATATTGTGTGGATAGATAAAAATTACAAACCATGAGAAAACCCAAAAAGCATTGGATCATGATCCAATTTGCAAGCCCACTTGGGTGTTGAGCATTTCCTTTTAAGAACGGAATTCCCAATGAATAGTTTGAACTTCGGCCGATTTTTTCATAGAATGAATCCAGTCAATCTTTTCTGACATAGAGTCATTCTACCCATTTGAATATGGATGAAATCGTTTTTGATATGGATCCAATTTCTGTCATTCTTTTGATTTTGGTTTTGTGGTTTCGGATGATGAAAAATTGTCATGACCCTCGGGGGATGAATACATAAGAATTAACCTATCCCAATAACAAAGAAACCTTATTTGAATGATCCTGTATTAAGAGCTCAATTTGCAACGCTCTTTTGAGGAATGGGACATCATTATTACGGGGAACCTGCATGGCATTTCCCAATGACCTTTTATATCTTTTTCCAGTAGTCATTCTAGGTACTATAGCATGTAACGTAGGCTTAGCCATTCTAGAACCGTCAATGATCGGCGAGAAAGGAAAAGCGGGATGAAAGAGAAAGCTAAGGATGCAAGTAAAAGCTAGTCGAAAATCAATTGGTTCTGTGAGTCACCTTCTCTTTCAGAAGGAGCCCTGATCTCTTCCCAGCTCCAAGTTTAAGCATTTCCCGTCATTACTTTGACAGTTAAGATATTTTGTTGACTACTACTAAAAAAGATGAAGAGAGGGATGGAATTACAGATAGGGTAGGATACCTTCATTGAGGATAGACTAACTCCCTTTGCTTTGAGCAGGCTCAGAGAGCTACTTTGATAGAAGCTTTTTTCTCCTCTCCACCTCACGTTGGGTTAGGAGCCTATCAGTTGTACCAACCCTTGTTCAAAATGAGACTGTTTCAGTCCCTCTTGGTTTTCTTGCTCTCGAGCCGTCCACTAGAGTAGCCCTAAAAGGCCAGCACTACCATTCCTGTGCCTCCATCCTTACTACCCATCCGGTAAGCGGGTCAACGTGTAAGGGAGGAAGTACTATTACTTCCCTTCGCGGGACACTCATCCCTTTCCTCCAGACTTCGGGAAAATATGACTGCCCTCAGTCTCCCCAGGGGAAGGACCGAACTCATTATAGGAGCTCTTCTTCACTCCAAGATGTCTCTAGTTCAGGAACGACTTGACATTGATCTTGCTTTTCATTCTCTAGCCATATCTCCCTTGTCTAAAACATCTATTTTGCTCTCCCCGTATAGTTATAGTCGTTGGTGGAAAAAAAAGCACTTAAGAATAGATATTGTGGAGATCATACAAAGATGACATACCTCTCTTGGGAGCTTGATCCCCATCTCGAAACTCTCTTCTTCCAGCTCTTCGGATCCCTGATGCAGGCTGCAACCTGACTGAGAAAAAAAAGGTTCTCTAAAGCCGTCGAAACCTTGGTAGATTCGTTCCCACGGTTTGATCCTTCCCAATCAAACGCGGCGTGTTCGAATGATGATCTCTTTTATGCAATTGATAGATGCCCCTTTGTTTTTGATCTTCTGGTCCAGTTCGAAATACTAAGTTTAGCCGCAGTGACAGAGCTCCCTTCACGTCATGCTGTCATTTTTGGCCCCCCAGTTCACTCGTCTCCCTCATTTCCCAAAAGCGGGGATTTGCCCACCGACGGTCTCGCTGATATTTCCCGTGCTCCTCCAAAGATCTTTCTATCCTGCAGCCCCTAAGTTTTCCTTGAGAGCCCCCCACTTTTTTATCTCACTTCCATCTTGCAAGCTTGGAAAATGGGGATTCTTGTAAAGCTCGGAAAGGTACGAGCTACTCCAGCTATAGTTGCGAGGCAGTGTTAAGGTAATATCTTTCTTTTTCCCAAACCTTTCTCTTGTCTTTATTTATACACGCAAAACCAAGGGGGATCTCCTTTGTGATCTACTTATAATATCTCTCTGTCTAGGAGGAAAGATATTCCAATGTCGACTGATTTCATGAAATAAGCCTCCCAGTCAGCTCTCTCACTCTCCCTTTCTCTACAGGCCGGTATATACCCAATACAATGTGGGTTCTTTCTTCCTCCAAGACTCTGCTCCTTCCTTTCTTTTTGGAGCAGATCCCTGAGGGACAAAGGAGGACATCCTTTTGTCATGATCCCGAATGCCAGAGGTCATTGAATAATGACCACCACCAGAGCTACTTAAAAATGAAACCTCATTTTTTTATTGCATTACAACCGAGTGACTGGTCAAGCAACTTGACTGACTCAGAAGACGATGATTGCGGAGTTGGATTCATATGCCTATTATAAAGCCTCTGATGGTACCTGAGTCCTCATCAAATCTTCGGCCCGTCGAATTGACCTATACCTATGTGGAAACCGGGATTTTGGTTGATCGGTGCGATATGTCCTCATTCATTTCTATCGCGAGACCAACCACCCCCTGTACCCCCCTACGCCCCCCAAGAGGAGATAATAAAGATAGGCGGACGACGTCAAGTAAAGTATAGGTCGTACCGTGAGCAGTAAGTAGCGGATCCCCCCTTTGTTTGGGGAAAGCTGGTGGAAATACCCTTTTGGCGTGTGGAGTCTTTGGCTTGGCTTGATTCGTTTGGTAGATCTGGTCGAGTATCTTTCGTTAACCAGCGTGTAGGCGGTCTGACCCTCCTATGACCGAGTCTTTCTGGCCCCTGTGAACATCTTTTTTGGAGGTCTTAAAGAGGGCCTCTCTAACCGCTTCGACAGTGGTAGGTGGTCCACTAATGGCCATTCCTGTCTCGGCTCCGAGGAATCCATTCCGGAAGGAGTCGGGGGGGCACTGGATCCCTTCGGACCTGGAGAAGGTGTGACGCTGGGTCGGGGTTTGGTGAACCAACAGGTCGCTCTGGGTCAAGTATCGGGCCCCTCTTTCGTTGCCTAATTTACACCTTCGGAATAGCCCGGGGATTTCACGCTACTCCCCCAATCTGAACTTGACGCCACATCGACTCTCCGTCGTGGAATTAGACCAAGGGGAATCGACAGGCCGTACCGTCTCCCTCACCTTTCGCACGTAGGAGATCGAGAGGGTAAGTAGATCGATCACCCTATACCGACCCCCACATGGAGGGGAGGGTCTCCACAATTGCCATATGGAATAGTTTCGGAGATCGATATTTTTCGGAGGGGGTCTAGTCGTACCCGAACAATAATATTCCAAAGGAAAATGCACCTAAGATCAAATATTTCAAGCCAGCTTCCGTGGAAAATTCTGACTTTCTTTTTGATGCTGCAATCACATAAAAACATAAACTTTGAAGCTCAATAGCTAAATACATGGCAATGAAATCATAAGCTGAGATCATAAAGAGCATACCGCAAGTAGAAAGTAGAATTAATACAATGAATTCAAAAGCATCAAACCTCTCTTTTTCGAAAAAATCAAAACACATCGAAATGGTACCTACTGTACTTAATAATAGAAGAATTTGGCAGAAATATGTCAAATTGTCCCTCCTAAAAAAATGATTCCAGAAGAAATGGGCAATAGTTAGGAGAGGTGCGCCAGCGTTGAGCAAAAGCAAGGTGATTAGAACACTAAGTAATCCAAGCCAACCCACATTACTGAATAAGGGTGGATAATCATCCTTCTTAGAGGTACTAAATACAACTCCATGAATGAGCAAAATGAAGGTTGCGTTAATGAGAAAGATCTCTGGGGAAACCGCTAAAAAAAGATTAAACATGTGGGAGGTGAGAGTCGTATGTTTTGGTAGTCGACGAGCTTAACTCCAATAACGAATTCTGCTTTCATTTCCCCCTTCTGGAGTAGGAGTTGCTTACGGAATGTCAAAGTGCAGGAGGCCTCATATTTGTTTGAAGGGGTCCACCTCACCACTCCCCTTCCCCTGTTGCAGCAATGGAACAGAGCCTCCCTTTTCCACGAATTTCTTCGACCGTACCTAACCCATGAATTTGCTTTCTTTACTTTAGATCTTTTTTTAGCTTTAGAAGACGAATGAGATTAAAAATGCCATCATTGAGGCAAACAATGCAATGGCTTCGGTTAGAGTAAAGCCCAAAATTGCATTCCCAAATAATTGTTTAGCCAATGAAGGATTTCTGGCTACGGAATGAATCAATGAGCTGAAGACATTTCCAATGCCGACGGCAGCACCTGCTAAAGCAATGGTAGCAACTCCGGCTCCTATTAATTTTGACCCCTCCAACATATTTCAATTATGATCTTTGCTTGCTTTTCCTTGTTCGTTTTGGAATGGAGGATTGTGGAGGCTGGAGTGGTGTAGACAAAAATGAGAAAGGGCCAGAAAGGTATTACCGTGGAGTTCTCGGGCCAGGAGTACTCCACGGACTAGGTAGTAATTCTCCCCACCGGGCTATGTTTTTAGATGAAGGTTTTTGTGCTTTCTTGTAAGAATGTCTCTAGTTCAATTTTTCTTTCTGCTGTTAAGCCTGATGCAAGTTCTTTGAGTAATTGTGGATCGATGGTACTTAGAAAGGCTTTCTCATATTGATTGATTCTGTCTAGTGGCATTCAATCACAGAATCCGTTGACAGTAGCATAAATGACTATAATTTGCTTTTCAATGGGAAGTGGTTCATATTGTGGTTGTTTTAGAACTTCCGTTAGCCTTGCACCTCTATTTAGTAATGCTTGAGTGGCAGCATCAAGGTCTGAGCCAAATTGAGCGAAGGCCGCTACTTCTCAATATTGTGCCAATTCCAGTTTTAAACTACCGCAGACTTTTTTCATAGCTTTCAACTGAGCTGTCGACCCGACGCGACTGACAGATAAGCCAACGTTAATAGCTGGTAGGAGTTCGCGATAAAAGAGCTCTGTTTCCAAACAGAATTGTCCATCTGTAATGGAAATCACATTGGTTGGGATATATGCCGATACGTCTCCAGCTTGTGTTTCAATGACAGGCAAGGCCGTCAAGCTACCTGCTCCTGTCTCTTCTGATCATTTAGCCGCTCTTTCTAAGAGACGGGAATGCAAGTAGAAGACGTCCTCGGGGAATGCCTCTCGGACTGGCGGTCGGCGTAATAATAATGACATTTGGTGATATGCCACTGCCTGTTTACTCAAATCATCATGTATGATTAATGCGTGGATTCCATTATCGCGGAAATATTCCCCCATGGCACAGCCAGAATATGGGGAAAAAAATTGGAGAGGAGCAAGATCCGAAGTGGTGGCTGCGACAAGAATGGAATATTCCAATGCATTGGCTGATGAAAGAACTTGTACTAATTGTGCCACAGTCGAGCGTTTCTGCCCAATCGCCACATAGACACAATAGAATTTGTCATTTTCTTTGGCCTTTGCATTCAGTTCTTTTTGGTTTAATATGGTATCCACCGCTATAGTAGTTTTTCCTGTTTGCCTGTCTCCAATTATCAATTCTCGTTGACCACGACCTATAGGAACCAGGCTATCCACCGCTTTTAAGCCAGTTTGCATGGGTTCGTGCATAGATCGACGCTCAATAATACCAGGGGCTTTCACTTCTACACATCTTCGTTCGTGATCGCTTAAAGAACCTCTGCCATCAATGGGTACTCCCAAAGCATCGACCACACGGCCTAACAAGGATTTTCCTGCAGGAACATCCACAATAGACCCAGTGTGCTTGACAAGATCTCCTTCTTTAATAGCGGTATCACTACCAAAGATTACAATACCTACATTCTCATTCTCAAGATTCAAAGCGATTCCTTTTACACCGCTAGAAAATTCTACCATTTCCCCACCTTGAATCACCTTCAATCCATAAACACGTGCAATCCCGTCTCCAACTGAAATCACGCGACTGATCTCAGCAAGGGAAAAAGACAAAGACGACATTCTTTCACACTTCCATCCTACATCAGTCCTAATTCCAATAAAGAGTTCCAAAGCATTTTGCGTCAATACTCAATGTTGCGCCACTTTGACACTTCCTAAATAGTAGGAAAGATCGCCATGATCTCTCTTCTTATTATCTACTATACTACAGAGTCAAAAAAAAGGGCAGAGAAGCCTACCTCCAGCAACTAGAGCAGCACCCCACTAAAGTAGGCCAAGTGAGGGTCGCCCAGGGTGACGAATTTGGTGTTTACCCTCGCCATCTTTCCAAAAAGTGACAAAGAATGAGATCACCTTGCCTGAGAAATACCTAAGAGCACCCCGCCTCAGACATCCCTTGCCACACAGGTATGACGTCATGGCCTACTGTGAGTACCATCGCAATTACGGCCATAATACGGACCGATGCCCTCAAACACTTGGTTCGGAACATGATTGATCAGAACATCATTGTGGTTCAGCTTTTTTGAAGTCGGGGGCAAGGAAGAACATAATCCAGCAACCCCTACCGCAACACAACCCACCCGAAATACCACTTATGAAAATGTTAATCTTGTAGATCATGTGACCTTGTCTGCAGATCCATCTCAGCTCATTCGCCCGATCTCCAATTTCACCCAACATGAATGATCACGTCAATGTTATCACACCATCCCGACTCTCTGGAAGAATCTACGAAGGACCCCCATTGAGGTTCAAGGAAAACGAAAGTGGACATACTCCACGGAAGACAGAGGGCCATGTTCTCTACTGTTCTCCTGAAGCTGCTTAGCGTGCGTTCTTATACAAATCCGAGAACTTTGTCACATGCGTCATGAGCAGTGTAGAAGGTCCCCGTGAGTGTTTTGAATGATCATCTGGATGGCTTGCTTCCTGGGATGACGACTTTAGCCTCCGCGGCCATCTTCCTCCACCTGGTGGCCTACGTGAGAAAAGCCAATCTTCCTTCTACTTCTTCTTACTCAGCCATCAGGTTCACAAGCGAGGTACGAAGTGAAGTAGAGGACTGATGGAACTCACTTCTCACTATGTGGTAAGAAGGGAGATGTTTGTTGGTAGAGCCGAGCCTAGCTAGCGGTTCGAAATCACAGGGGTCGGGAAAGCAGTCTGTCAAGGAGAAGGCCCAGGTGCTACCTTGCAATACTTGAAGCTGGCCGAGAAATACCCTTGTTCAGCTGGCATTGAAGCAACAGGTCAAAGACTACGAGGCCTATGATTGATAAGAAGACGAGCGAGTCTTTGTACTACTACATACGAATGGAACAGGACACAGCTCGTCGACTTTACTAAACTACACCCAGACCCGGGGTTGGAACTAACAACAATCCCCGCCCTAAACTAAGCTCCATTAAACTGGACTTCAACTCCTTCCTTATAGAAGATTATTTCAATAGAATAGTCTAATAGATATGGCTCGTTCACTCGTTCGAACTGCAGTGATAGCGAAACGAGCGAAGTGAAGCGATAGTGTAACGAGCTAACTCAACTACCTACGCGTCTCCTTAGCATACGACTTGCAGTCACCTTCGACTTGCACCAGGTAATCCCTCGTGAAACTCCTATCCTAGAACTCCATACTACACTACATGAGGTATACTTATACGCTCACTCGTTCTACTACCAAAAAGCTTCACTTCGTACACTGCGAGTCGTATGTTTTTGTAGTCGACGAGCTACCTTCGTGCCGTTCCACTCCACTCGCAGGAGTTAGTGAGGCGGGAACCCTTCCTCCTCTTACTAAGACTAAAGAATGTTCTTGTAAATTATGGCCAATACCAGGTATATAAGCAGTGATTTCCGATCTAGAGGTTAATCGTACTCTGGAAACATTACGTAAGGCAGAGTTTGGTTTTTTGGGGGTGATAGTGGAAAAGTGTATAGATAAGTCACCCTTACTGTCACTCTACAAAACCGTACATGAGATTTTCACCTCATACGACTCCTCGTTCCATTCTTGGAATTGAGTGGAATTGGATCCTTTTCCTCGTTCGAGAGTCTCCTCCCTTCCATCCTAAAGAGTCACTAAGACCAATTCTGTCACGTTTTCATATGATATTTGTTGGAACACTTTCCATTTTTGATTAGGATCCAAAGAGAATAGGATTCTTTTTACCAAACATATGCGGATCCAATAATGATCTTAGAATAAGAACAAGAGATCTTTCTTGATCCATCCCTTTGCTCCTCATTCTTCGAGAATAAGAAATCAATCCACTTTTCAAGTTGGAGTTGTTTCATTTGGAATCTAGGTTCTTCTACTTATTTTTGGTTTCTTTTCTTCCTCCTTCATTTCAATTTTCTTTCCCTCTCTTTGGATTCCCTTCCATCATTCCGGAAGTCCTCTAGGTTCCATCCTATAGAATCTGACACATTATCTTATCGAGCGGAGGGAATTTTTCTTTTTCAATCCAAAAAGGGGTATGCTTCGATTTTTTCTTCTTCCTCTATCCCTATCTCATTGGTATAGCCTTTGAATCCATAGAGAACCTTTTCCTCTATATGAATCGATATTCTGAAATTCCCATTTCTTCCCGATACCTCCCAAGGAAAATCCCGAATTGGATCCAAAATGAAAGCACGGGTTGGTGTGAGCTTATCCATGCAGTTATGCACTCTTCCAATAGGAATCCATTTTCTGAAAGATCCTGGCTTTCGCACTTTGGTGAGTCATCCGAGATCCTTCCGATGACCTACTTCAAAAAGTGTGGAAGAAGGGATATTTAAGATCTCTATGATCTGATCATTTGCGTAAGGCCCGAGGTAGCAGCGGAACCAGGGAAATTATACAGAAAAGACAGTTCTTTTTTATTCTATCTTTTCTATTAGATTAGTCATTCGTATTGGCTTTCGTTATCTTCGTATTCATTTTCGTATGAGTGAACCGGCTCGGTGAGTCCTTTCTTCCATGATGAATTGTTGGCACCAGTCCTACATTTGGTCTCTGTGGACCAAGGAGAAAGGGGGCTCAGTGGGAAGAGGGTTGTCCCATGAGAGAAGCAAGGAGGTCAAGTCCGAGGGGTTTAGTGACAAAATACTAATTACATTTATTATAGCATAAATCGGGAAACCACACTCTGACTGAACTTCGGGGACTCACTTAATCAATCCGGGGTCGGTTTTTTAAAGTGCAGTGATTGAGCTAGGAGTCAGATATGCGTATCTTAGATCTAAACATGAGTGAATGCATTATAAGCTTATATTAGATGTGCGAAGTAACCCTTCCCCAGGGTGACCCATACTACAACGGTGACCCTTACGTAAGGTAAGCTTGGTTTTCCCTCGGCCCGGGGCTCACTTTCTGCCTTTCCGCAGGGTTGCTTTCTTTCTTTTGTGCAGGGCCTCCCCCTTTCTCTCTGAAATGCTGGATCAGGAATGCGATAGATAGGTGGTTGGAAGAAAGGAAAGCAAAATGCATCCTTCTTCATTCTACAAAACCCTGGGGAAGCAGCAAGTCAGGCAAAAGAAGGAGATGAGAGAGGAAAGAGAGAGAAGGGACTTAGGAATGATAGAAGGGGAGTTATAGGATTCCCAGTCGAGCATCCCTTTCTTCGGCTTAACAACCCAGGAGAGCAAAGCTTCCCGCTTCTATCCTTTCTTGCCAACTCCAGAGGCCACAAGGGTCAAGTCATCCAAGTCCAGAGTGTTGCCTACCTCCCTCGAGTGTAGTAAGGTCATACATAGAGAGGGGTGGCAAAGGGGTATGCTCATTTTCACAATCGGCAATTACAGGTCATAGAGGGGGGAGCAAAGGGGTATGCTCATTTGAAATCGGAAATGAGATGTTCCTCGTCCTATCCAGCTGCTTATGGTACCGTCCGTGGCCTACTACCATGTGATGGGACCCAAGAGCGACCTTTGTAGTTTATGGTTGGCGGGAGGGATGGATTTCTATTGCTTTGAACTTACCAACACGGTAGTACTTCTGTTTGAAGGAAGGAAGTGATGTGTTATCTCTTCGACCGCCTCTGTGTGAACTCGACCTTACTACAATATAGCGTGTAACATACCGTTAGTGAGTGAAGCAAAAATATACTGGGTAGTATGGTCATTGTTTTGTCACGTCCTTTCTCCTGGTTACTATTGGTCATGGTTTCGCCCTTTCACACACCATGTTCTTTCTAATCTAGCTTTGCTGAGTAAAGTAAGGAGTCGTGTGTTCACCCGCTATAGTGATGACATGATGTAGTGATTGGGGGGAAAAGAACAAGCAAGTCAAGGAATAAACTAAAGCCCTGCTCTTGCTGCTTTCAGCATTCATTCCTCATACCTACTGACACAGCTTAGACAGAGGCTCATACCACCTGCTGACACTGCTTAGACAGAGGTCGGAAAGGAGCAATCTCATGGTTCAGACGTATCTGTCATTCTTTTCTGTGACGGGAATTATTCCCTTAGCAAAGAGGGTGTCTAGCTCTACGTTCGAGACTATCGAATCACTGATGTCCCTGGGCCCAGGTCCGTGAGTTTATTGGTCTATTTGGAGCTTAAGGATTTGATTTGGCGGTACTACCCGTCTTTCTGGAGGGCGATTGCCCCTGAACATGGGCATGACCTGGAAACAATCTTGGAAGGCCTTGCCAACGTATGTTCTGTCACAGTTCTTGACTTTAGGGATCAACCTAATGGTCAAACCCTATCTATGGGTAAGCTATGCTGAAGCTACGTGCCTTCGCGAAGCTCGTCGATTTGGAATATTCGATGGGTCAGCAGGTGTCTCGGTTGTGGCTTTGGCCACATCGGGTCTGATATCCCATCATTGGGCCATATGGTGATCAGGGTAATCCGTTCACGGAATGGTCCATGGTAACTGATCTCGGAAGGGATGTCACGAAATGGTGGCATCTTGGGTACGAGCATTTTCTGGGGCTTGAGGACTGGCGTCAAGCCTGACCCTCTACCCCTGATGGGTTCTGGATCCCTTGCGGGCATCTCGGATGGTCTACGGAGGGGAGGGCTAAGAGAAGGATCTTTTCTATCGGGAACTTAATCAACCAGAGATTGCTGGCTCCTGTCCATGAATGGTGAATTCCAGCACTATTAGTAAAGGTGCGCTTCCCATGGATGGGACGTTTAAGCGGCTAGGGGTTTACCATTAACGCATCTCGGTGGCAGGTCTGGGTATTACTCATATGACTTCTCGTCAGCTACGGACTGCTTCCCATTACCGGTTTGATTTACCGTAATGGAGGCTATTTGGGGTTTTGAGATGGCGAGTGCCTGTGTAAATAGCACTATAAATTGAAACTCGTTGACTTTGCCGATTTGACTACTGCATCGGAAGAAGTTCAGTCTTTCTGAGGACGGAGCAATGACGAGGACAAGAGATGTGGACTTCACAAGGGGAGTAAATCAACCTTCCACCTTTAGATAAATAGCAGCTGCTCCAACTTTCAAGCTTGGCAGTGACTTTCCCAAACAATGGATTCCAATCAGTCTTCTTCAGCTTGGTGTCACGTAGAGGCAGTCCTAGATACCTCACTGGTAGGCTAACAGTAGGCGTGTGCAGACTGGTAGAAAGAGTTGCACTGTCTTGGTTGTTTAGCCCAAAACAGATGAGATAGGATTTCTGACCATTCAGCTTTCACCCAGAAATGTCGCCAAACATGGAGACCATGGTATATAGGACTTTTGCTTCATTTTTCCCCCTTCCACGAAAAATACAGTGTCATCCACATATTGTAGGATTGGCGCCAGCGCTCTAGAGTTGGATAATGAGTAACCTTTCACCAGACCTGTCGCTGAGAGTTTGCACGTAAAGCATGCAAGAGTGTCCACTGCTAGATTGAAGATAAGTGGGGCTAGGGGACAGCCCTGCCTAACCCCTCGCTGAGGTTGGATCCAAGCTCCACATGGTCTACCGTTAAGTAGAGGGGAGAACGATGAAGTTGCAATGCACCTCTTCATCCATTGGATCCATTTAGCAGGGAATCCCCTTCTCTTCATAATCTCCCATAAGTATGACCAGCCACCGAGTCAAACGCCCTGCAGAAGTCCACCTTCCACATGAAGGCTTCACATTTTCATCTACGCCATCCACTAACCATCTCTTGCGCTACAATAAAGGACTCTTGGAGTGACCGGTTGGGGAGGAACACTGACTATACTGGACTTATCAGACGTGCTAGAACACCTCTAAATCTATTTGCCAAGACTTTGCCGATTATCAGATAAATGGAGTTCGTCAAAGCTATTGGCCTGAACTCTTGCAAGCTCTCTGCACCTTGCTTCTTTGGTAGTAGGAAAAGATAGGATTGTTGATTCTTTCGAAGCCCAAATTGTCCTCTTGAAACTCCTTGATGACCTCCATTACATCTGCTTTCACCACCGGCCAAAACTCCTTATAAAAGAAGACTTGGAATCCATCAGGGCCTGGGGAGCCTTCAGAATTCAGACCAGCCATCGCAGTCTCAACCTCCTGAATCGTAATAGGTTTCACCAGTTGTTCAGCTTCAGCTTCATCAACTCGAGTGAAATCAGAATTGGTTAATCTCCAATTCCCACTTTCAGTGGCTTTAGAGGCTTCTCTATAGTATTTGATCGCCTCTCTTTTCATGTCCCCTAAGGAGGTCAGAACCTGCTTGCCTGTTCTCAATGAAGAGATGTAGTTGACCCTTCTTCTAGAGCTAGCTGCCATGTGAAAGAATTGAGTATTTGCATCTCCTTCTTTCAACCATAGTTGCCTAGTTTTTCTCTCCAATCCATTTCCCTTTTTAGATCTTCCTCTTTGATCGTCTCCTGCCAAATCTTGCGCTGCATGCATTCTTCATCTGTTAGCTACTCCCTGTTTTCTTTTTCATCAAGAAGTTGCACATTCTTTAAAGCTTCCATTCTCTTTTGATCTCTCATGACTTCATTGATTTTATTGTATTCTTTCATAACTCAATTAAGTTCTTTGAGTTTAGTTGCAAGTCTGAATGTAGCTGAGCCTTTCACCTGTTTAGAAGACCACCAATTACCAATCATCTCCTTACATCCCTCTTCCCTGAGCCATGACTTTTTCAATTGAAAGTATGAGCCTATTGCAGAATCTTCCTCGCTCTCCCACATTACTGGAGTATGATCAGAGAATGGTCGATCTAGCCCCTTCACTGAAGATAGATGAAAGCCCTCCAACAACTCAGCATTACCAAAGAAGCAATCTAGCTTCGATTTCTGCCCATTTCCATTTCTCCAGGTGTATTTAGCCCCGGAGGAAGGGTATATACAAAGACCCAGTTCTGATATGGCCATCTTCAATTCTAAGGAAACCCCATACAACCTTCCACTTCCTCTGTGCTCTTCATTGAAAGTGCAGTTGAAGTCCCCCCCCAGTAGCCAAGGCCGGCCTTGAACCACATCTGCAGCCCGAGACAAATCTTGCCAAAGGGCATTTCTTGCATTGTCAGCTCATGCGCCATAAACACAAGATAAAATGAGTTCCTGATCTGTTGTCAGTAATCTAAACTTACAGGTGATTATGTACTACTCCCTCCATACTTCTATCAAACTCAACTTCGAGCACCTCCACCATACTGCTATGCCACCAGACCTCCCCTGAGCATCAATGCCCCTGATATCTGCCTGGCCACCTTGCTTTAGGGAATGCCATAGGTGGTTGCAATCCTCTTCAATATGAGTCTCTTGGAGCAGTGCGCAGTCTGCTTCCCATTCACGGAGGTATCGGGTAAGCGAAGCTCTTTGAACTCCATCGTGCAACCCACGGACATTCCAAGTGATGACTTTCATCTATGAGGTTGGTCATTTCCCCTTTGTCCCGTCTGCCTTTTCTCCAGGTTGAGAACTGTTGCTATGGCTTTTTCATTAATCCTCTGACCCCCGCCTACTGTTCTTCCTCTAAGCTTGTAGGGAGAGCGGCCAAGCTTGACTGCTGAGGATGACCCAACCCCATATTTCATTCCTTCAGGGGCCTCAAAGGTCAAATTGACCCCCTTGCCCTGATCTGTCATCAGTTCATCCCCCTAAATTCGTGTAGTCACCCCTGCTAGCATAATTTCCCTCCCCTCATGGCATTCAAGCATCTCCTCACCTCCTTGATGATTTGGAGAAGGCTTATCCATGAACTCTTCTTGCGGTTCCAAGCCATGGAAACCCTTCCTCTTCTTCGAATCAGGATTTTCTTGATGGTGTAGCTGACTCTCAGAGCAGCTCCCTCGAGCCCCCACCACTTCTGCATATGACCTCTCTCCACCTTGTTCCTGCTTGTCCTCATGATGAAGAAGAAATCTCACATGAAGAAGCCAAGAACTCCCTCTGTATCTGAGGATGATTTGATTTGGAACTTGCCCACCCCTGGTTAGTTTCACATCTACTGATATGGATCTCCCATCTCCCTCTTGCAGTCCCACGCTTGCTCCTTCAACTATGGCTGCAAAGCTAGAAATTGCGTTAGACACCACGCTATTGACCCTCAGATGCAAGGGGAGTCCTTTCATTTCCAAGGTTCCCTTTCGTTCCAGTGCTTTTTGGGGGGGTCGCTCCTGTATCGCTCCATCAAACGGAGATACTAGTCTCCAGAGTACATTCAGCCCTTCAGAGACACTCACGCGGAAACGAAGGGTTTCTACACCCATCATGCCCAATCCAAATAGCAGAAAACATGAACCACCTAACATCGCTATCTTCCAACCCTGCCGAGGATAGGGACAAGGAACTCACCAGTTTCTGGGCTTGTGTGAACGTTATCGTCCCTGTCATGGCTTCACCGATCAGGGCTCCTCGCAAGATCATTTCCGAGTCCCGAACATCCTTGGACAAAGGAATCTCCACATCTAGAGCATGATTCAAACCCTTAGGCGGTGGGGGAGGATGAGCATTCTGCTTATTTCCATTTGTTCGGTATGGTTCTCTGCCTGGATTGGAGCCTCCTTTTCTCTTGCAAGCATCCTTCTTATGGCCAAATCCTCCACACTCCAGACAAAGGATTGGGGAGTTGCAGGTCGCGGCCATGTGCCCTCTTCTTCTGCACCTGTAGCATAGTATTTCTGCATTTCCGCTTCCTCCATAGTGCCATCTATCTCTACCCTCATGACTACGACTCGCTCATACGACTTGCACTAAAACCTTCACATACGACTCGCTTGCACCTACGACTTGCTGACTCGCAGACTCGCACCCAATGCGTATCTGACTCCTGGAGCTTAACCCAAAATCAGTGAGTTATGAGCTCCTAAGGGATTACTATTACCTTAGACTACTGAAATTGCATTGTACATCTAGAATAGACCTAAGAAAACATGGTCCCAGGTGGGCGGATACTTGACATGTTCCTCCTCTTCTAGGCCCATCGCAAGGGAGACGAAAACCAAGATTTGCTTTATCAGGTATCAAACGTGAGCTGCGAGCAAATAGGACACCTTTTAGTAGAATAAATAAAGTCACATGGATCGTAAAAGCATGAATGTGATGTACCACAAAGTCTGCAGTTCCTAACTACTAATGGTAAGAATCGGTGACAAAGCTACTTTGCCGCCTACTGCTACTAACTAACCACCTCCCCATGTTCAACTGGTGCTTGCTGCTGCACCAGGAGCTGTTGTACCAGGTGCTAAAGCATGATTTTTTTGTATCCATTAAGCAAAGATGGGTTGTAATTGTATAACGGTATCTGAAAACATATCTTGAGGATGCCATAAAGCACTCATAGTATCATTACGAATATACAAGCCGAAACTGTGAAAACCTAGAAATATACATGCCCAGTTGAGATGCGATAAAATTGCATCACGGTGTCTAAGAACATGATCTAAAAGATCGTTGTATCGAGTAGTTGGATCGTAGTCTCTCACCATACAAATAGCTTCGAGTGCAGCAGCACCAACTATGAGAAATCCGCCGATCCACATGTGATGTGTGAACAAGGAAAGTGGTGTACCATAGTAAATAGCTAGGTATGGATAAGGGGGCATGGAATACAAATGGTGGGCTACTACAATGGTTAAAGAACCTAACATAGCCAGGTTCAGAGATAATTGAGCATGCCATGACCTTGTTAGGATTTCATAAAGGCCCTGATGACCCTGAACTTACCAACAACGGACCCTACCTCTCAAATCTCTTTCAGGCCATGACCAATACCCCAGTTTGTCCTATACATATGACCGGCTATCAGGAAAAGAACTGCAATAGCTAAATGATGATGAGCAATATCACTCAGCCATAGACCCCCTGTGATTGGATTGAATCCTCCGTGAAAACTTAGAAAATCCGCGACCAATTCAAGGTCAAAAATGGGGTTGCTCCCTCAGCAAAACTAGGATAAAATGGAGCCTTTAAGTGAGGTAAGTTCCTGATTTCAGATCCATTCATGAGGAAGTGGTATCTCTTTAGGGTCGACCCCAGCGTCGAGAAATTAGTGAATCGGTAAAGATACATGGATTTGGTGTCCCGCCCAAGAAAGAGATCCAAGTCCCAGTAACCCCGCTAAATGGTGATTCAACATGGATTCTACATCTTTTCATTGGGGCAGCTTTGTGATTTGGATTTCCAACCGGCAAAAAGCATTAACGCTGCAAAAACCAATGCACCAATTGCGGTACAATAGAGTTGTAATTAACTAGTGATTCCAGATGCTCGCCAAATCTGAAACAAACCGGAGGTGATTTGTATTCCTCGGAAGCCCCCACCAACATCACCATTCAAGATTTCTTGTTTGACTCCAAGATTGGCCAAACTACTTGAGCACTAGGTCGAATGCGAGTAGGATCGCTTAGCCATGCTTCATAGTTAGAGAAACGAGCACCATGGAAGTACATGCCACTCAGCCAAAGAAAGATAATGAAGAGTTGACCAAAATGAGCACTTAAGACTTTTCGAGAGATTTCCTCTAAAACATTGGTATGATTGTCGAAATCGTGAGCATCAGCATGTCAGTTCCAGATCCAAGTAGTAGTATCGGGGCCCTTAGCTATTGTTTTGGAGAAATGTCCCAGTTTGGACCCATTGCTCGAAAGATGTTTTTACGGGATCCCTATCAACCACAATTTTCACTTCTTGTTCTAGCGAACGAATAATCATTGAGTCCTCCTCTTTCCGGACAGCACATACAAAGAGACCCGCCAATAGTCAAGTTTTGAGTGAACCTCTATTTTAGTGAACCTCTCAGAGATAGATATTTATGATAAGTTCCCTTCTTTCGTATCTCCTATCTAGGTTTTTTGAGTTATTCACTAGAGCAATTATTAGATGGAAGTCGATTTGGGGCAAGTGTTCGGATCTATTATGACATAGCGATTAGGAAGGGACCCTTTTTTCATCTTTGAAACCCTTTCACGGCGTGACGAGAAAACCATTGTATTGCGCAACTTAGTCTATTCCTAAATGTATGTATAAGTCACTATAGAAATCCACTTCCATACAACATAAGACTTGATTAGTCTATTCCAAATTACAAGATCATTTATGAATCATGAATCAGTGACATTCTGATTTCTATATTTGGCCATTCCATGAAAAAGGGGGGTATCGTTTGACTAGCAATATTCATTCTCTATTGTGATTGTGCCCCTATCTTTGATTTGGATGGGGTACCCAACAAAAAGCTACAAAAAGAATGATTTTCGAAAGGGATATAATGAAATTCCTTGATTTGAGCTTCCATTGGATTTCATTGATGTATCCAAGAACCAAATGAAAAAGAGAGTGTCGAACCGCCCTGTGATCTTCAACCAATTGTGTGCCTCAATATAATTACCTGGAGTAAGCGCTATAGCCTGTTTCCAATACAATACTCAGTAGCTTGATCGTCCTCCGTAATTTCTGAATCACCCTGTCGAATGGCCTGTTCTCCTCAGTCGGAATAGGTCAGTCCCTTCCTTTCCTTAGAACTGTACTTGAGAGTTTCCTATCTCATACGGCTCAGCAATCCATTCTTTTGGCATCCCATCTTCATTTACCTTATCTAACGGAATTGTATTTTTCAGAAATCTATTTACTACCAAAATTCTTGGGTTAACCAGAATAAGTTCATTACATCAATTTCAAACTCGAATTGGAATTTAGAAATCCATTTTTGCACCTACAACTCCCACCTTCCCTTCAGAAGAATCCAATATAGGTACCTACCGATATCATTATTGTTGGAATTGTTTGAAAGGTAACTATCTCAGTTTCCTATAGGAAATTGATATAGAATTTTGGAAAAAGACTTTACCCCGCCCCACGAATGAAGAATAAGAAAAAAAGACTGACCATCTTTGGGATTTGATGCTACACCGCTGCTCAATAAATACCTTAGTGGATCGACTCTATTGCATAAGTGGATTCCTAACCCTTATCTCATAGAATGAGATAAGTAAGCAGTTCTTATTGTATCCATCCAAAGCTAATTGATCCTTAGCTCTATCAATGGAATTCTTTATCCATAGAATAGAAGTATATAGGCCATACCCTATTTGTCTTCCTACGAAGTCCTTTTCCTTGCTACAGCTTATCCAAATCATTGCTTTGGACGATGTAGGAGTCATATACGCGTATATTAGATCTAAACATGAATTCACGCGTTAGAAGCTTATATTTGATGTGCTACTATTGAAAAGCAAATCCCCACTGGGAATCGATTCTGAATAGATAGGTCAATTGCTCTTCTTAGATTCCTTATTCATTCTCCTGAGTTCTGACTTCTCTTCTCTTCTTGGATTACTACTTATATTATTACTTATTCTGCTCTTCCCCTGGGATTACTGATGAAAGAGGGTTATGAATCTGCAGTAAAGAACAACTCATCAATCTCTTCTTATCTGACTGACTGCCCGGGGTATGAACCAAATCTTGAACAAACTCCCCTACTGCGCCAACCGGGGGATTTGATTGTAGCTAAAGCTTGTACTGTAGGAAGGCCTTCGTGTAATTACACTATTGATTGAAAGCTTCACTTGACTTCAGTTGGGGGAGTGAAGTAAGGTGGCAGCTTGTGGTTTGATTTCCCAGGCAGGTTTGAGTGACCGTGCGACCTACCCCTACCCGATTGGCTCAAGTGACAATCTGGTTAGGACGAGTAGAAAGAGTAGGAAGGGTACGGGTCTTTGACTATGTAGGCTTTAAGCAAGGCATCCGGCGGGTGGTTTATGTGAAGCGAGTAAGCAAGCATTGGAGCGAGGACAATAGTGATCTTTCTATCCCCGCTGTATGAAGGTTTGGAGGGTAGTAAGGCGCGAGTCAGTAATCCAATCTATCTATTCCCGGTATTTGTCTATAATCAATATCAATCTATTTGAACCTATTTTGTACGGGGTTTAGTAAAGTGAACACTTGAATACTACTAACATTAGGTGCCCCGCCCTAAGCTTGGTATCTAACCGGTGAGGAAGGGTTCTTTGGAATCAGTATTAATGTAGTCTTTCTTCTTTCAATCCCAATCTCATTCAATTGTTGCAACTGAGTTTTTGATTTGATGTGGTTTCTTTCTTTTGTGAGGGTATGTCTGTAGATAAATACCCTATTCCACAGTTTGATAGATGATTTGCTTGATGAATTCATCCTCATTTGGTGATTTCTCCCATGTCAATGTTTGGGTAGGGTGGTTGTGAAGTCAAAGTGGGAGGGGTCAAAATACCCTGACTCTTGACTTACCCGAGGTTTCGTTCAAACTGATATACTACTCAAAGGTAGAATCAAGGGTGAAACTCAATCAATCCTAGGCTTATACCTATATATATATATCTATGAAACCCAGGATCAATCAAGGTTATGAATCTCTTGTCTTCCCATCCGGAAATTTGGTTTGTTTATCTGATTTCTGTATTCATTAGAAAGTAAAGGGAAAGGGTATTTCTTTCTCTTCTTTCCGAGGTACCTTTCATCGAGTCGAGTTCGAGGGTTGCCCTGGAGTGGAGTATAGGCTAATTCCGGGGAGTTCCAAGGGTAGTTCTGAATCAAAAGAGCTTGAATTGTGTAATACCGTACAAAAACGGGAGTGAGTGGCAGGCGGTTTGCCCATCTCATACAAAATCGGTTATACAGTTGTTTTTATGAACACATTCCTGTCCAAAGCAGAGCAGCCTAACTCAGTTAATACCTAGCCTCCGTGGAACTGAATAGTTCCACTCAATCTCAATCATATACCCCAAATCCTCAGGCCTAGGAATATCCGGGAAAGATGAACCGGGAAGATTCATTCCATTATTCTTATAAGCTTATTCGAAAGGTTATTCGTCTTTTTTCAATAAACCCCGTAAAAAAGAGGTGAAAGCCTATTTCTATTTATTATAGACAAATATCGTCCTCCCTAGAAGAGATTGATTCACCAGGCTTTAGCTCCAATCCAACCATTCACTCTGTTCACCGGGCCAGCTAAAACAAGCTTGACTTCCCAGCTGAAAAGCGTTCTTCGTGAGATAGGGCCGCGATAGTCATATGTGATTCCCTTGCTAGTTATGAATTCTAACCCGGATTGAACTGTAGGGGTAATTCCAGCTCTACCAATAAACGTTCACTTCGCCTCATTTTTTCACTTCAAAGTTAAGGGTCCTTCTAATTAATAAGCCGGGTAAATGAAGTCAGAATATATTAATAAGATATTGAATAGTTTTGATTGTTCTTATTATAAGCTTATAATTCATAAGTCAATTCAGTCAGAATATATTAATAATATATTGAATAAATAATATATTAACCCAACCCATGGGGTGAAATAAGCCCTGCTTCTAGGTCGATTAGGAGATCGACATCCCTAGAAGCAGTATAAAGGAATGGGTTGATTAGGAGATCAACCTTAACAACAGGCATGGGACATGGAGCCCTAGTACAAACCCGACCTCCAGGGAGGAACATGCAAACAGGGAAAACACCCAATATCAATACAGCATACCCTAATGGGTATCCCATGATAATATCCCTTAGGAAGATACAATGACATAAGGGTGAATCCCCTTATGGAGTACATATATCAGATACATATTTGTAAGGCACATATGCCTGACTATAGGATCTCACTCTAATTCAAACAAGATTGGTTCTTCCCTAGTTTGATGGGAAGGAGTCCAAGCTTTCACTTTCCTTAAGGATGGTTGAAGGTTGGAAGGGGCCTGAATACATCTCACGACATTATACTAATAACAGTCTAATGTAAACCATGATGACCATACCCGGGATAATAGCCAAGTTGAGCAATACTATAGTAAATGGATATACTATATCACTAGTGATAAACAAGGGAAATATGACAATAGGAGTAGCTGCGATTAAGGATTTTCTGTGTAGCTAACCATGGAGTAAATCGTCTTTGAGGTAGTATTTGGTCATTGTAAGGGATACAATCCTACAATGGGATATCCCATCATTACTAGAGAGTGAATGGAATATATTGCATGATAACATAAACCCGAGGATGGGGAGTAATATATGATTCAACCCGGTATAAGCCATCCAGTATGTTATAATTACAAGTATAACATTATATTGGTGAATGTTACGGACATATGTAATATACCTGTTTTTATTACATATATTATGATCTCCCATACACGATATCACTGCAATAATCATAGGTAATATATGATTCTATTACCTGATCCTTCTGGAGTAGGATAAGGTATTGATCAGATGATATAGCAGGGTATTTCATGACGTAATGATAAGCCCAACCCCAATGACCAAATATAGAGTATGATCCCCGGAGGTAACGTAATGATCATTACCTTATACAACTCCATAATGATTGGGGTTTGCCATGATGACCATACCCAGAAGTCAATTGGGAAGGCAATTATGGTATACATATATATTATATAGGTCCTATAATATATGGTTCATATTCTCATAATCATATAACCAGTACAATATATGGTTAGTCTCCTGTAACAACCCTCCGGAACTCAATTATAGGTATATATTTGAGCAGGTACAATATGGCTCATGATGACCAAACACTGACATTTTCGGTACTAATATCCAAATAATTATCATGTGTATTGATCAATATAGGTACAATGACATATCAGTCCGTCAATCCCCGGCCTTGGTCTCTGAATCATTCCGTGGCATCTGGTTCGCCCCCGGGATTGGTTGTTGAATCATACTTTGAGTCTTCCGCAGCCCTAGCCTGCTTCAAATGAGTAGATATTGGGATCCAATCTCTCAAACAAACACCCATATCAATTCTAACTAAGTAATCGCTTGTTCTAGTGCTTGTTTGCTTCATACTTGGGATTGGAATCACTACCCTTGTACTCAACCTACTTCCCTGGAGCAAGGGAACTACCCCAATTCGAACTCTCCCGGGACTATACTAACCGGCCTGGGAAAGCGTTTCATCAATTCACCAACCTGATCGCTGAACGTGTACATCATTCCCCAAATCCACACATGCAAGAGAACTGTTTCATCTAGTTGAATCCACCGGGCCAAGGACCCTTCCTTGAAATCGGGTCACCCATTGCCGCACCCCTGAATTCAGTGTTTTAGAAGAGTCCCAGTGTCCGCACCTAAGGTCAATAACCTACTCCTGTTGTTTTCTCGGGTCTTTGGTTTGCGTATACCATAAGGCCTTCACTTCAGTATCCTACCGAAGCTTCACTTTGACCCGTATATTCATTCCAGGGATTGATCGGAAGCATAACCCATCATCATATGCCGAAGACTAAACCCCTGCACCGCCAGCTTAGTCTATCAGCTGAATCGCAAGCACTAAATAAAAGAAAGCCTTACTACATATCGAACCGCTTCATACCTTACCACTCCATTCCACACCACTCCACTCCACAGGATTCGCTGACTACCTGCAACTCGGAGAATCCTCGGGAGCAACCACTTATAATCATCGGACCCTGACTCGACTTTTGGGGAACTCGAAGATATACACTAAATCTGCTGGCCTGACCGGGACCGAAGATTCACGTACCTCCCAACAACCGGGACTACTTCATCAGATGTGGAATCGGGAGATTAACCAGCCACTCCTTCGCGGGGGCTCGCTCCTGACTTCAGAGAACTGTCTTTTTCCATAAATAGCACCGACTCTGCTTTCGGACTAGCGCCCATTAACTCCTTCCTCCCAATCCTTGGGCTTTTCTTAACTTAAGTAGTACCGGTGAACTCTGCTGGTTAACTATCCTCTGCTGGGGAAACTCCTGCTAGACCTTCAAAACTGAATATCCCAGGCAAACTACTTGATTCAACTAGCCTAGTCAGCTTTTTATTGAAAAATCCTCCGTCTGGTGAACTAGAATAAACTGAAACACTTCCACCTGCCCTGCGAACTGCGGAAGAATCAAAAGAAAGTGACTACAAAAAGGTCCGGACCATGCAAATAGAACCGACCGCTGAATACACTTATGTAACAACCCGCCATTTCCCCTTGGATAAACCCCCGAACCGGCTAATTCATACTCATTACACCAGCTTCTTCCCCATTTATTATCCCTGATGAATTGCCCTGTCCGACTCCCACTCTTCGCCCCGCATATGTATAAAGAAAGACCGGGGTCTCAGTCCCGGGTGATTTGACTGATGAAGCATCCGCCTTTGGAAGTTCTCCTCCGACTCGTAGCTTCAGAAAGAAAGCTTCCCTCTCTGCCTAGCTTTGATGTTTATGAAGAATACACTCTACTACACCGAGATCGGGATGGTATGAATCTGATGAATTCCTCTCCGCTTCCTTAGACCTAAACTCCACTAAATGGTATTCCACCCTCGGGGTGGTTTATTAGTGCTCCCTGTAGTCGGGTCCTAAAACCTAAGCTGTTGACCTTACAACCCCTTTTTGAATTACTTCCCCGTGGAGGTGGAGCATCGGCATCAAATGGTAAAGTAAACACTTGGTGGTTCTTCCCGTACATTCAGTCTCAGCGCCAATTCCTACTTCCACCCTACCTAAAGCTGCTTGACTCATGGAGCTCTTCACTTCTCCGCGGATTCGCTAAAGCTTCACTTCTTCCCGTCGAGCCAAGCCCTCTCCCTTCTGAAGAGCTGATTCCACCGCCCAATTCCAGGTTGTATTGTGAAATCAAGAATACACTCAAACCCTCTAGGTTAATTGCTTGTGTTGTCAATAACATCTTCAATCAAACCAGGAGGAAGATTGAACCAAACCAAATTCCCAACAACTACCTTGTACTTATCAGTTCTCCTCCCTTGGAACCAACTCCCCTTTCCTCCACCCCTTTCTGAATAACCCAGGCATTATATATACAATGTGAGTAGTCTTTGTTCACTAAACCCCTCGGACTTTACATCCTTGCGACTAACTTGGACTCGGGTAATACCCGGTTATTTCATCTAGTACCCTTTCCCATGGGTGGGATTCAGGTGAACTGCTAACCAAAGACACTTCTACACACACCTGGCGGCCGGGAGGATCTACCCACACGTTGGAATCATACTTGGAATCGTACTCTGACTTTGGAACCCGTGGAACCAAATCGTGAACTCAATACCACCCTGAACTGACCCGTTTCGGTCCCAGTAAATGTGAGTAGTCTTTTGTCACTAAACCCCATCAAAAAGAGGTGAAAGCATATTTCTATTTTTTCTAGACAAATACCGGGAATAGATTATTAATATATTATTACTGAATTGACTTATGAATGAAAATATATAAGAAAGATCAATACCGGGAATATCTTAATTGGATTACTTACTCACCTCGGGGATTTCAAATCAGTGAATTAATAGCAAGAGTTTGAGTCTGGAGTTTGAGGTAGTTCCGAGAGGTGGTGTTGATTTATAATGAGACTTTTTTGGTTTTTCAAGTCAAGTAAAGCAAACCGATTTTGATTCGTTGTTGGAGTGATTCTTTCTATAAGTAATCCAGCCTAGCTGAGAACAGTCAGTAGTATGTGAAATTCCCCCATTCACAATCCCGGGGTTGGAACAGGTTGTTCACAGGAACCAAATCACCGCACTAGGGTAATTGATCCAACCCCCTGGACTACCACACCGGGGCAATCCATTACCCTAATTGAGCAGTCTTGGAATGAACCCTTCACTGAATCAATTACCGGCTAAGCTGGCGCAGGCAGGAACCCTTTGCTCAAAGCCCTTACCCTGCTTAATCAGAGTTGTGCTTCCTAACCTCGCTTCACACCGAGTCTTCACTGATTTGACCCGTATAATGATTTTCCCAGGGCCAATCAAATCCCAAGATTGACATCTGATGCAAAGTTCATAGCGGAATGAATAGCGGGGGAAATAATGGCACTAATTTGCAGTGGATTCCATTCATAAATGACCCATAAAGATCACCCTGGAATTGGAGCTGGAATTGGAAGATTGTTCCTTCCAATCCTGAGCTATACAGAGCCGTGAATTGTGTTGACCTGCAGAAAGAATATCCAATCTATTCCAGGGGTGAACCTCATCTCCGACTCAACGCTCCTAAACTGATTGTGTGACCCGGTGATTGGGATGTTCCAGGCCAGGAGGAGTGAATGGAGGGTCTGCCCTGGTTGTTTTTTGTAGTAGTATCAGAGCTGCTAAATATAAGCTTTTCGCCAACCCCTTGCTTCAATCAGAGAAACCCCCTTGATTGCTGCCTAGTGAATCAAAGAAATATATTCCCGGTATTGTTCTATAATCAATATAAATATAAAAAAAAAGATATATATTATAAAAATAGGTTCAAATCTAGATATATATTTATGAAATTCATACTTGACTTTAACCCCTATTCAATATCTTAATAAGAAATTCTGACTTGACTTAATTGACTTATGAATTCAAATATATAAGAAAGATAAATACCGGGAATAGATTCATTTTATTACTTCATTTCTTTTGTGTTTGAGAACCATTTAACCCCCTTTTCTTAGTGAGAAATAGTTCTCAAGAACTCACACCCATTTTCTTTCTATTCTATATAGGAAATAGGAACAAATCTCCTGATGTATTCTTTTACACTTTAAGTAGTTTACTCAACTAGATGGAAATGAGAATGAACCATAACTATGTAAACCTATTCCTACTAGATTCACCCCAAAATAGCATATCCAAATGATAAACAATCCTATAGAAGCTACAATTGCCGAAGGTTTCCAATTGTGGTTTGTTTTGGTATGTAAACCAATTATGTATATAGTCCAAGTAATAAATGCCCAAGTTTCTTTCGGATCCCAATTCCAATAAGATCCCCATGCTTCATTAGCCCATACTGCTCCAGTTGTTTTGATAAAGAATGCCTATGGTTAAAAAGAGAAACCCTAGACTAATGACACGATCGCTCCAATAATCTAATTTGTGAGTGAATTGATATTGATAATAATTTGGAAATGAAAAGAAAGAGGAATTTTGGAAAGTCTTTTTTTGATCATTCAAGTGAATGTCGCTAGAGAAAAATGACCTAATTAGGAAATGATTATCCTTAGAGATAGGGAAAATTTGAATATTGTTTCGAAATGTAATCACTAAAAGAGCAATGGAAAATCAGGATCCCAATAATAGAGTTGTATAGCTCAATAACATCATACTTACATGCATTAGCAACCACTGAGATTGTAAAGCAGGTACTAATATTGCATTACGGATGGATGCATTCCAGTGGAAAGACCAGAAGTAGCGAAAGCTTGAGTCAAAATGGAAATTCACTTGGCACGGACACTTAAATCACTATTTTTTTTATGATTTTTCAAATACAGAATTCTACTCCAGAATAATGAGGAAACTCCACGTTTTATAGTCTCATGAATGATTCGTATAAATTACTTAAGGGAAAATGCCCCGACCAATGAATAACTAATAAACTCGTTATAGAGAAAAAAGTAGCTATCATCCCCTTTTCTTACGAATCACACAATGCTACGACTTTGTGAACTAAGAAATTCATCAAATGAATCATAATAATAATGGAATGAATCTTCACTAACCGATCGGTTCTGGGGATTTGTTTCTCTTTCGCATGTGCTGATTTTCTTTCCTTCCTGCCTACTTCTATTATCCAAGGCATCAATTACACGCTTTGATGCTTACCTGTAGTGTAGTAAGGTAGGTCTCTTTCACTGCCATTCACTCTGAAATACCCTGGGAACACACTCCCATAATCCATTTGATCTTCAGAAAATCCACTTCCCAAACTGTACAAGCTCCTTCCAAAGCATACATCTAGATGTATATGATGATATCTAGACAGATGGATCTTCTATGAATCGTATGATGAAATACTACTCTTGCAAATAGGAGTGGATATCTAGGAATATTCCCAAATCTGCCGAATCACTCATGTTATGATCTTCTACATCCTAGGTCTCCCTGTTCCATCATCTGGCTTATGTTCTTCATGTAGCATTCAGACCGAATGACTCTATGAAATTACGTCGATACTTCCACATATTATGGGTAACGTAGGAGACATCTCTATTTTTCCCCCGGGATCTTTATACACTGCTTAGCTTTATATTCGCCTCTGACCATCAAATGAAATGTGAATAACCCATCTTCCTGCGAAGTGAAGGCAACGTAACGAGCGAAGTGAAGCTTAACTCATTCGCCTTCGTCTACTACGACTTGCACCTGGAATAACTCACTCCACTCTTGATTATAGAACTCCTTAGGTATAACTATTAACACCCTAACTCAGGGACTCATACTGAACTAAAGAAAGAATTAGATATATGGGTAACGCTCACCTCCACTAACAACAATAACAATATTGGTTTGATTCAAAGATTCCAACCCCAAACCCCCATGTCGTTGCATTCGTTCCCATCGACCAGGTAAGAACTCATTCCACTCATTACCTTCACTCATAACTCAGGACTAGGAACTCATAACACCATAACTCAGGTATTCACTCAGGTATGAACTCGAAACTCCAACTCAGAACTCCAACTCAACACCATAACTCATAAATCCAACTCCTAACACCAGAACTAGTATAGACTCATAACAGCATAACTCATAACTCAGCTATGAACTAAGGACTAATAGCTCTAGACTCCTAACTCAGTGAACTCAGAAATCGGGAATCATAGCTAATAACTCTGAACTCAATAACTCATTATTTGATTGATACAAGAATAGCGCTTTATTGTCCCCTAGGGGAGAGACCCCAAGACCCCCCTTAGTCTTATGAAGTTCATAACAGAATTATCTATGATGTAAGGTATTGACCGTTTCACTCATGATACCCGACTAGGGCATCACTCGTTACACTCCATTTAAGATATAACTATAATACCAAGAATCACAATTGTATTGAGCGTTGAACTCATGCGACTTTGACCTTCAGGGTCTCGTCGGTACCCCATGAGTTCCACTCTGTTCTTATTATCACTTATATAAGAAGAATATATTATGGAACGTTTCACTCGTGGTAACTTGAAGGAGGGTTCCCACTCGCTCCACTCTGTTGTTATATTAGTATCATTTACTGGGGGAGGACCCCCAGACCCCCTTGCTTATTCATTGATGCATGCTTGGGCATGCTAATAGTACCCATTTCATTCGAGCGAAGTTCAGGTGCGACGTGTTCTTAAGCGTAGAAGTGTGCGAAGATATCCAATTGGATACAAAACACTTGCACCGTAGACTTGCCGACTCACTGCTGAGTAGTTTCTCGCACACTCGCATCCTGCTTTTCTTTGATTCATCGGGGTTGTGGTAAGTTCAGTTAAGTAATAATCTGATTCTTTCCCCTATATTACCTGATCGCTCCGCCAGTCTCTTCCCAGCAGCTGCTCCAGGAGGGAGACTTCAATATGCTTTCACGGTTGGGAGGCGAGGACGGGAAATTGGACTTATTATTTTGAGGTCTGAGGCAGTCTTTTCTTATATTCATACAAGGGGTCGATCAGGCTAATCCCAAAGATGACCCCCAAACTGCTGCCGGACTGCTCTACTTACCTTCTCTCTCTTCGTTCCTTGCCTCACTCCGGCTTGTGGCCTATTCTCGTTCCTTCTCAACCTTTTGCACCGAGAACACAATTCATCACCATCCTTCTCACTCACAAGAAGTGGATGCAAAGTAGGTATGTTGATCTAATCTTCTTTCACATCCAGAAGAGAGGCAGTGGGCTATCCGAGAGAGTGGTTCAGGTGACTACCGGAGTCATTGATGAAGCAGGTTAGATGGGCTTAGTAGGGCTCGAACCTACAATATCACCGTTATGAGTGGTACGCTTCCACCAATTAAACTATAAGCCCCATCAATCATAGTCACTAGAAAAATGGACATGCTCGCTCACTTCGAGAAGGATCAAGAGTTATTTTGTTTGATCATTCCAGAAGAACCAAGGGACCTACGACAGTTTGACTAGCTATATACTACTAGAACCGCGATGTTCATCCTATTTACGCTAATGAATGAGAAGAACTATGTAGTAGGGCTATGAGGAGTCTGATGGTTCACGGGTGAGAGAAGGTTCCCGGTGAGCAGTAGTAGGCTGAGTCTGGTGGAACAGTATGCGAATTCATACGGGGAAGGGAAGTCAGTCATGAGTTTGATGCAGATACGAAGTGAGCTTTGAAGTGTGTGAAGCGGAGGATGCCGAAAAGAGCTTTGATTCTAACCCTAGCCGGGGCGGGCATTCCACTTCTCCTTGAAATCAATCCGACTAGCCGCTAATTTGGTCAAAGATTCCCTTCCCCCAAACCCGACGATATACCAAAGTCCGAACCCTCACTGCTGAATCCTGGGTGGGTTTAGTTCATGTCAGACTAAGACTGACCTCGTTCAACCAGCGAGATGCTATTTGCTGGTATTCTAAGACAGACCTCACGAAGTCAATTCCGTTAGGGTAGTTCGGTTGCCGGTTCGGGGAGCGTTCCGCTCGTGGGTCTGCCTTCTAAGAAAAAGTAAGCTGTTGACCTTACAGCCGCAGTAGTCAGGCAGGAACCAAGTAATACACTGATGAAACAGAACCCGTAGCATACTTCTAGGGCATTTCAAGACTCTGCGTAATTAGGTGTAATTGCATTGTCCCTTTACTAACTCCACCACCCGGTAGCTGTTGGTTGGGGTATTTGCCTAATCAGAATAGGTGCCCGACTCGGCGGTAACTACTATAGTGAATCGCGGCAGTACGTACGGTATAAGTAGCAGCGGGTGCTTTGAGTCTTGCTCGGTCAATCAGATCTCTTTTTACCTACCTACAATTTGTGGGTATTTCGGAATAGAGCGGGTAATCTGATTTTGGTTATTCATACCCACATGCCAGCTGAAACAATAACCTGCTAGGTCAGTTCCGTCGGCTGGGACTCTTGTTCAATCTTGACCAGCAAGTCAGCAGCCCTAGAGTTCGAACTTCGAATGGGACTCAACCCCCAAGAAACGGGGCACAGGGTAGTTTCCGGGAAGCCTGATTCATTGAATTCTATTCTTCCTACTCAATTTGCACTCGAATCAAAACCTTGGGTAATTAACCAAAGCTAAGTTCATGGTCATTTGGTGAATTGGGAAAGTCTCAAAAGTCTCATCATCAATACCGACCGCTCTGACTGAAACTCCTGACTCAAACTACAGAGACTCCCCAGCTTCAATCTGTGAGAGACTCCCAAGCTGAACACCGGAAGTGGCTCGTGAATCTGACCTATACTATCTGGTCTTCTTGGTCAAACCGGGGCTTCTTAGGATTTTAGTTCCCCCGCGAACTCAATCCCATAAAAGCGTAACCCCAGCTGAACAACTGGTGGCTTAGTGGGAATTCTTTGGTGAACCACCTGGAGTCGGTAATTGTTTTCAGAGTGCCCGTAGCTTATCCAGCTTGCGAAATCTTAGCTAGAATCTTTATACTCAATTTATTGTGTTGTGTCGGCTGGCATTGGCTTCCGGTGAGTCTTAGGTGAAATCCTACTTGAAATCAACTGCGGACTAACTAGTGTCGGGAATCCCCTGCGAATGATATACTCGTTATCCTCTGACTCGGAGATACCTTTGATGGAGACTTCAGATCGGACCTAGCCTCTGAGTCTGAATCTGCTTACCTAACTTCCCACCTCATATACCTACACTTGGAATCCGACTCCTGCGAGTTAAGTGGAACGACACGAAGCTAGCTCATCTTCGGGAGTAAAGTGCGTCGACTACCAAAACATACGACTTGCACCTAGAATAACTCGTTCTCCTCTATTGACTGGCTCGCTAATGCTCACCTCCAATAACAAGATTGATTTCATTAATTACAAGAATAAGGTATTATATTAGGTATGGAACGCTGCACTCGTTATACCCGAAAAAGCCAGGGCATCACTCACTCACTCCTTTACTGAAAGCTTATATTAATGAAACAAGCTAGGCAAGTAGTGAACCGGCTTGGTTAAGTTCATTCTCAGCTATCTGAGTTTCGAGCGTTTTTCAATTCCCTGTCTTAGCCCCAATGTGCTTAGTCTTAAAGTGTGAACTCCCATCTACCTTGTCAAAAAGAGGTGAAAGCTGACTTATTCGAGGAAAACCTAATTTCATTCATCTTTTTTCTATCTACCCCGTCAAAAATAGATGCATGAATTCTATGTATTATAGAACAATACCGGGAATAGATAGATTTTCTTACTGACTTGCACGACTTGCTAATTCACCTATGCTATAACTCAATTGATTATGAAACAAGAAAGATAGATTGACTGGGGTGTTCCCCCAAACCCCCCTTTGATCATGTTCGCTTCGTGATACCCTAAAGGGCATCACTTGTTCCACTCCTTCCTTATAATATAATAGGAGATATAACATAATATAATAATATATATGGTGGATCGTTCACTCGTTCTTCCTGACTAGGGAATAACTCGTTCACTCCTTTAATTCACTCAAGGGATATATTAGTCAAAGATGGTAGTTTTGATCGGTTCCCTCATGCTACCCGACTAGGGTACCACTCACTCTCCTCTGTTATGTACTTTGGCTTATATAAGATATATAGAGAATACAAAGGGTAATAATTAGGTTGAATGAACATTTCACTCGTTTCGTTACCTTCACTTCTCCGACTACGACTCACACCATAGCTTAAAGAGTGAAGAGCCAAGGGAGCACGGGAAATCTGATTTACTGCTTCCACGGTCCATTCCTGGCCCTGGACTCTACCCTAGTCCTGTGAATCAAACATGCTTCAAGAATCAGATATATAAGTGAGTGAGGGTTGGAATTACATTAGGCTAAAGAAGATCCCATCTCGGATTCAGTGAGTTAGGAATCAGATATATAAGTGAGTGAAGTTCCGGTATTCCCCTACTGCCTTGACCTCTTGTATTGGAGCTAAAGAACTACCTTTCTATATGATGCATTAGGGGGATCAACCTACCTCTCAGTAATCACACTCACTTTAGAAGGGAACCACCTACTAACTGATCAATCATCAAGCACGGTGCGGGGAATGAAAGCGTATTTCATTATGCCGGCCTTACTACCCCTGAATATTTGAAGGCTCCTCTTCATCTACCCTTGAAATCCTCCCTTCTCTGTTTCCCTGCCTTGGGGAAGAATCAAAGCGCTTGACTGATGCCTAACCCCGGCATTACACGTGAGTTAGGCTTTATATACGCATATATTATCCTTGGCCTGCGAACTGGCAACTAAATAAGAAGGGTCCGATCAAACCATTATAGGCTTTGTTCCTCACCTCCGGAAGATACCTAGCTTTCTCCTCCCATTCCTCACACTCACCGATATTACTCCTAGCCTAGTATTACCCGAACTTCCAACCCAACTTTCATGGGACCTCCGCTGCCGGGATCTGACTTAGCTTAGGTGAAAGACTTGAAATCAACTGCATCATTCGGGTCATCATTTCGGGAATCCACTGTTGTATAATCTGGATCTGGGTTGGACTTCCCAGTGTCTAGGGGGTGAGTAAAGGTAATCTCTGGGGTTAGGGTAATCGAATACAGCTAAGCTCAATCACTCCAGATCATAGGGTCAGGATTGGACGAAGGATTGGTTTCCTCAGCACTTCTTTGTTCCCTTTGTGATTTCCTTGATCTGGCCACTGTGTGCTTACTGGTTGGACCCTATGTAGTAGTTTTGCTCAGGATATATACTACAGGAAAGCAAAGGAGGAAGGATGGCATGCCCAAAGTGCATTCAAGCTCCTCCAGATTGATGAATAATTTCCAATCTTCCAAGGCATATGCATATCATCCTTTCTGAACTTGCTTATTCTTTGTTATCTCTTATATATCTTTCGAAGGGGAACTCACTACTTGAAAGGATGCAAGAAAGGTGGATACCGAATCTCATAGGTGTCAAGCGCGTTGTTGATCTCTGTGCTGCAACTGCTCTAGTTGCTGGAGTCAGGTTCCTTTCACTAGTGTCTGGTTTTTCCATACTATTTGACTCTCCGCTGAATCTCTGATTATTCGTTTCCATTGTCATATTCAATCAAAGTCCCTTCTTGTTGAAGATGAAATTGACTTTTGACTGACTAACAATCTCATGACCCTGTGGATTCTACCCCACAGCAATTGAAATAGTTAGTGAACTTGCAAGGCAAAGACTCTTGTCAAATGTGGGAAGTGTAAGAAAAAACCAAATCCTTTTGGATCTATCTGATATGAATTGAGGATGAGGAAATGATCCAATCTGTGTCAAATCCATCATGGAGGTCCAATTGATTCAGATCATTCTAGTAGATCATTCTCAGAGTGTCTTGAAATGGATATCACACTGCATCCCTTGTGGTTTGACAGTATTCATCATTGAAAATTGCATGCTTGTGTCATCAGTTCAGAGTGGAATTTGGCCAGTTCTCCACATTTGCATTGATGATGAGATTGTGTTCCCGAATCATGGCATGCTTTTGACCTGGTTTTTGCACTATTACCTGTCTGAGTGTTGCATTGAACTGAATCCCAGTGAGTTGTCATTCTGGTTTGGTTCCTCTTCGTGGTTCTCCCAATGTCCATCTTTGCTTGATACATGGTTTCTGTTCTAGCTCAATAGCTATGAACTATCTACAATCTGAATCTAATGTGTTTAGTAGATTCCTCTATACTCTCCGCTTGTGAAGGATACAACACTAGCATAGGAATTGGGCCTGCAGGTGGTGAATTTGGGATCCATTGTGAACTTAGAGTGACATGTGGATGCCAAGGGGGAGGTCATGGTTACAGTTTCATGTGTGTTATTACTATCCTTTTCTTTGATGCTTGTGAGTAACAAAACCAAAGAACCTCAGTCTGCATCTGAGATGGGTGAAATGGTGGTTTAACCCAACTGAGGCACGTTTATGGCTACATTGCACACGTGTTCAAATGGGAAGTGAAATGATCGATCAGATTGGTGATGCATTCAAGCTCCCAGTAAACAACCACACAACATTCTGAAGGAATGTCAAACAAAGAAATTGCAACTTCACATTCCCTACATACAAACACATAAAGTGATATGCTACATCCAATCCACTATTTGTAATGAAATTGGAAATAAGTCAATCACAATTCCCAATTTGCTACTGACAGACATCCACTCTCGTGTCACCTCAATGTGACTACTGATTCTGCCAAAGAACCAAACCTCTTTCCACTTCATCCTTCCTCAGAGAATGTGAACCAGTTTCCGACCTCAGAAAATAAGACAATCTTGGATTGCTTCCCTGTAAAATCTAAGTGTCACATCGGATGCTGACAGCTAGGCACATTTCACTAAACTATGATGAATCACAAAGATTGGTCTATCACTTGATTGATCAAGATTTCTTCTATTACTTGCTTGCCAGGGTCTTTTTTCCCTATCACTTGCCTTCTGCCAATCTGAAGCAAGGTTGCAACACTTGGTATTCGATATTCAGTTGGGGAGGTCACTATGCTTGTGCCATGCGGAGGAGTAATTAGGGATGACTCGGTTGAGTCTTGTTGTCAGATTTATATCTATTTAGAAAATGTATGAAGAAGATGTATGATTGGCACTATTGACTACTAAGCCACAGCTAAATGGAGCTTCCAACAAGTCAGATATCCTATCACATCAAAGTGAGCCATTTTGAAGCTTGCTGAAAGTCACATAAGTAATCAGCCATGTGTCCAAAGTCAATCCACATCTTCAGTTCCAAGTGCTGTATTGCTCATAGTAGTGTGCGATTGAGTAATCAGGTCTTTCAGTGCCTAATCGAGACACTATAAATGCTCGATGACTCGAGCTAGTATACCAAGTGATAGGCTGAATAGATTGCTGCTATCTGGGTTGAGGTCGGAGGATTTGGATCCATTGAGGTTCATAGAGATGGAGATTGGGGGGGCGTGGCTTAGATGGAGGTGCCCATCGCACTATGATGGTGCTCTGGAGGATCGTGCCCCACAAGGCCTATATCTGTCTTTCGTCTTCGAGGGATACCTGTACGTTTGCATACCAAAGAGGTCGTAGAAGGTGTTTGCGCTTCGTTTGCTAAGGTGAGGAGGTGCCATGGTCAATCTTGGTGGATTGGAGGGGGTCTTCTGTGCTCGTGGATGGAGAGATTCTGGTGGGTCGTGAATTGCCTTCGAGGACCATACTGACTTCCGACTTGGTTCAGGGAAGCCAGGGAAGTAAACCTCTAACTAGGCTTAGGTTGATTCCCCGACCAGTTTGATTTGTGTGGTAAGATCAGATGTTTCATTATGCCTGCATGGGTTAGTGAACCTCTTTAATGGAATTCCTACCTAGAAATCGAAAAGTCGGTGCGGTGACGAGATTGGAGCTATGGGTAGTTGCGAGTCTACGTCGGAGAAAGGGATGGAGTTGTTGAGGGAGCTAATTATCCTTGAACCTAGTTCGCAATGGTGCAAGTCGAGCAAGTGAGTCGTATGTTTTTGTAGTCGACGAGCTAGCTTCGTGCCATTCCACTCCACTCGCAGTATTTGTTAGTTTCCCGGACGAGGAAAAAATACCCTTAGTCCACCTTTGCCCCAATCACCACTGCTCAAGTGTGACCCGGTATTTTGGGCGGGAGGGATGTTTCAAATGCAAGCAAAGCTATTAGTAGATTGTCTTTACCAGGACCAGGCGGACGACACTCCAATCAATGTACTCCCCTGGGTAGCTGAGAGGCAGTTGATGGTTCAGATCTAATCAATCAAACGAGATGAGGGTAGTTACTGCTGAAAACCTGGAGAAAGAGTCTTCGTCGGGCATACCCCTGCGGATGGATCATATCAATCATTCTGCTATTCCCTCCTGGATTGGCCTACTTTTCCCCCGCTCGGAACTTAGCTAGCTGAGAATGAACTTAACCAAGCCGGTTCACTCCTTGCCTAGCTTGCTCGGAGGTTTGTAAGAAGCTTATCCAGCATGCGAAATATGAGCCGGGAAGCCATCTTGATCCACTTTATGGGTATATTCATTCATCGCATCCTACCCAACGGAAAGAAACGCAAATCCCCTTAAAGCAACCCACTGAATAGCTCCCTTCACGGGGAACCGAACAGAGCTGTACTTTAGGTCCCCTCATGTAACTCATTCCCAATCACTCCCTAGGTCAACTTCATCGCTGGGAACAGACCTTCCCTCATCATTCGCTGTTGACTGACCAGAGTCTGACTTCTTGGATTCCGCTCTGAACTTCGCTCTTCACTTCTGACCTCGACCAAGAACCCTAGCATTACTACTTGTTCCCCGGGAACTCACTCAACTCACATTCCATTCTTAGTAGTATTGAGTGGGTCGAAGCATATGGTTACCAGGGTGGTTGAATGCTGTTAATGAGAATAGTAATTCACTCTTCTTAACAATAGGTCCTAAAGATTTATTGGTTCATCATGCTATTGCTCTAGGGTTACATACAACTACATTGATTTTAGTAAAAGGTGCTTTAGATGCGTGCGGTTCCAAGCTAATGCCAGATAAAAAGGATTTCGGTTATAGTTTTCCTTGTGACGGTCCAGGATGGGGCGGTACTTGTGATATTTCGGCTTGGGACTCATTTGATTTGGCAGTTTTCTGGATGTAAAATACAATTGGATGGGTTACTTTTTATTGGCATTGGAAACACATCACATTATGGCAGGGTAACGTTTCCGAATTGAATGAATCCTCCACTTATTTGATGGGATGGTTAAGAGATTATCTATGGTGAAACTCTTCACAACTGATCAATGGGTATAACCCTTTTGGGATGAATAGCTTATTGGTCTGGGCGTGGATGTTCTTATTTGGACACCTTGTTTGGGTTACTAGATTTATGTTTTTCAATTCGACAGGGAATTTCTTTCCACTTTAGCATGGGCTCATGAACGCACACCTTTGGCAAATTTCATTCAATGGAAAGATAAGCCAGTAGCTCTTTCCATTGTGCAAGCAAGATTGGTGGGATTAGCCCACTTTTCTGTAGGTTATATATTAACTTATGCAGCTTTCTTAATTGCCTCTACATCAGGAAAATTCTGTTCATTTCCTCTTGGGAAATGGTTCAAATGATTTGATCCATACGAGTGTTCTATATCGGATAAATGACTAACTATGGATTTGGTTTGTTTGGATGGAAATTGGAAATCATTTTTGTACTAACATAGTGGTAGAAAGAGTACCCTCTTGTGCCTAGACTTCAAGCAGTTTAGCTTTAACCATGTTCACGGTCCCAAATGATTGGTTGATAGAGAATCCAAGTGAATTGACCAATCAATCATGAAATGCTATGGTTCTTAGATATGATTTATGAATTTCTTCATAAGTAATTCGTCGGGATTTGCATCTTTCTTTGCTATTTATAGATAGTATTTGTCTTTTCGACGAAATGATCCCATTTCCAAATCAAATGAGAAATAAAAGAAAGAACATAGAACACAAAAAAGAAGTGCAGTTGGTTAGATCCAACCTATTCTTGAAATACACAACTCGCACACACTCCCTTTCCAAAAGAAAGAAACACACCAAGCACTACGCTTAGATTTATTGGATTTGTTGCTAAAATATCGGTATTCAACCCAAAACTCTTGGCCGGCGGATGGCCAATGGTAGTTCCCAAGGAAGCGAAAGAATTGGTTACATTTTTCATATGTTCTCTAATAGATAAAACTAAACCAAAATAGAGTTCTTTTTGTTTCGACCTCTTTTTTTTTTATGGACTTCTGATTTTTCTGATTTGGAAGTTTCGATCCATCAAGATAATATCAATATCTAATTGGGTTAGGTCGCAGGTCTTACGTCAATTCTCAAATACCTTCTTTGTATTTTGTTGCAATCTTTGCTAAAAAGAAAAAGGATTTCTTGACTACTTCAAGTGGAATTGTCATAAGAATGGGAAGGAAGAAAGCTAGCTGATCCGCTAACTCCTCATCCTCATTTCTAATGGAATCGAAAAGAGCTATGGATGGATCGGAAGATCCTTTCCATCAGCCCCAATGCATGACTTGAGCAAAAATGGATCTTGTGGAATCATATTGAATATTTGACGATACATTCCATACCATGCTCAAAAACGGATCCTTGTTTGCCAGGCACACATTGTCTAATCAAATCCAATTCTCTCTCGATACGTTCCTCAAAAATCCAATTCGTGCCACCCCCAGCTGCGGATCGGATCGTCGGTATAAGATAAACAAAGACACTCCACACATTGACTATCTTTTTCCTTGAATGAAATCTCAATTCCAGCTACGGTTTCCTTAGATATCTTACAACTAGAATCCCTCTTTTTTCTGGCCCGCTTCCTCCACCACCGCGAACCCCGGTTAGATTCAGGCGTGATACACTTTGGATTTCTTTGATTTATTGGGAGAACCCAAGTACTCGGATTAGGAGGTCGTACTACTCACTCCGTTAGCCTGAATCGAGAAGAACTACCTTTGAGTTCCAGATCAGTGGGATTAGGTCTAGCTGCCTGATGACATAGGATGGCGGTCTCCCCTTTGGAAGCAGAGTGAGAAGGATGCCCTATGTTATCCAAACATCCTAGACTTCTCTTAATATTCATAGGTTCCCAATGATCATGCCTTCTACTTAAATGAAATCGTCGATCATTTCCGACTGAGTCAATTAAGTACTCCCCATCCTGCATTACCTCTTATCGGCCGGCGGATTCCCTCTTTGAAAGGCGCCTTCACTCTGGGTTGATACTATCTCCCTGCTTCAAAATGGTTCTTTGCTCCTCTCCGCTTCGCTATGAGTTGCTTCTTAGCTCCACTTCATGCGAAGTGAAGCGATAGCGGTTTCTAAACTCAGTGGAATAAATGAATAAGTTCATTTTTGTTTGTCTTGCGAGGATGGAATAGGACACAGCTCGTCTTCGGGGAGTCAGAGAGCTTGTCGACTACAAAAACATATGACTCGTAGACTCGCACTTAACTCGCCTTTGTCCTTAACGAACTTAGTAGTTTCTCGCTGGGTTCCATTCATTTCACTTTGGCAGACTGGGACGGAGGGATGCCAGAGTTGTGGAAGGACCGTAGTTTCGAGGGCGAGGAAATCCGCACCTTCTATCTGATCACATCCCATGCTTTGTGGTGAAGGAGCCCAAGTCCGTCCATACCAAGATGCTCGTCAGTGAGAGAAATTCTACAAGAGTTCGGTCACTGATGAAAATACTGTCATTTTGATCTCAGGAAAATACAGGGAAAAGAAAAAAAGGCATACTACTCACTCAGGGGATACAGCACCCTCAGGTGATGGTAGAATCAAGCTGTCTTATGTGGTGAGAAAATGGAGGAAGACAAGAGGTGATGATACTGAGTGAAAAACCCAAACTGCTTTCCGATTTTGTGAAGGGTCTCAGCTTAGCAATGTCAGAAAATTCCTACTCGATAGAATAGACGTCACAATTCTGACAGGCTAGGACAATGCAAGATACTTATAATACTAGTCAAACTTTTCCTCTAGGCACGTAGATAAAGTAAGGAAGAGGACCACTCTAGTGGGGGCTCGAAAGAGGACACAATAGTGGATTGACTGTTTGTTAAGTCGAGTGGAGTGCGTGGGCCCCAAACGGTTGCTTGTTTCTCATTCCATCTCCCGCTTAACTTGTAGTAAGGATAGTTCGAAATAGGTCAAACTAGTGAATACCTTGACCGGAGGAATCTAATACACCTGCTAAACTGCTGCTCTGCTTCTATCTCCCTGAGGTTGTAGCCCAAGCTCAGCTGCCCAATCATGTGACGACTTTACATAAATGGGGGGCTATGGAATACATCCAGGCATGAACCAGGGATGAAATTTATTTCTATAAAGGGGGGAGGAAATGTAAGGCTTTGAAAATGGCCCCATGAAAAAGCCAAACAATGACTCTCTGGGTGTTAGTCAAACTTATAGTCCTGGCCTTGATCATGTGTAACGCCTCCAGTTTAATGGGACTCTTAGTCAGTCTGAATGTAATACTGAACACTTTTTGACTGAGATTTTCGCTATAAAGAAAAGTGCCGCAAAGCAACTCACATTATGGACTCTTTCCATTCATGAGTTTCATCACCCTTGGAAGGTAGATTCAAACCACGTCAATTTCACTCGAATTGGAGCTCAAATGAGAAAGGTTCACTAGATAATTCGAGTTGGTCTAAAAACGACCTTTCTCCGGAAGCCGCTGCTTCATCCAACTCTGAACAATCTTCGAAGAATGTCCCGCGAAGTTAGGTTCTTCGATACTCAAACTGATCATCGAATAGGGCTAGTTGCATCGCCAGGAGGGATCCATTCCGAAGCGAAGGCCCCACTAATTGGGTTTGAGGACAGTGTCACCGTCCGGATCGAATTGGGATTGGACGGCCTCCCCATTCTCAACCCCGACCTACACAAGTAGTTTTAGGCAAACAAAGTCCAGTTAGGTTCTTCCGGTCCCTTGATTCTTTTATTTCATAGGGATTTTCGTTTCCTTGATAGCTGGAAGTTCTCCAAAAGTATGAAAGGCTGAAGGACTTTCTACCATCCATTCCAGTGTGGTTGAATTCTATTCAACAGCCCCAGGAGATGTCGCACATATTTTTTCCTTTCCACTGCTTAAAGTGATTGCGACGACCATGAAGAAACAACAAATTCCAACTACGGATATATAAGAGCCGAAACTGCTCACAGCATTCCATCCGGCGTAAGCATCTGGATAATCTAGAATGCGACGTGGCATACCCGAAATCCCTAAGAAATGCATGGGAAAGAAGGTCAAGTTCACCCCGAAAAAAGTGATCCAAAAATGGATTTGACCTAAAGTTTCCGGGTATGTCCGACCAAAGATTTTACCCACCCAATAGTAAAATCCTGCAAATAAAGCAAAAATGGCTCCCATAGAAAGTACATAATGGAAATGTGCAACCACATAATAAGTATCGTGTAGAGCAATGTCGAGACCAGAATTTGCTAGAACTATTCCTGTGAGCCCCCCTATGGTGAACAAAACGATGAATCCTACTGCAAATAACATGGGTGTTTTGAATTGTATTGAACCTCCCCACATGGTAGCGATCCAACTAAAGATTTTGATTCCAGAGGGGACAGTAATGATCATGGTAGCTGCGGTGAAGTAGGCACGCATATCAATGTCTAAGCCCACAGTAAACATATGGTGAGCCCAAACCAGGAATCCAAGAACACCTATACTGATCATGGCATAAACCATGCCTAGATACCCGAAGACTGGTTTTCCCGAAAAGGTCGATACGATATGACTAATAATATCGAATCTAGGGAGAATGAAAATATACACCTCTGGATGACCGAAGAACCAAAAGATGGGGTCTCCCCCTCCTACAAGATCAAAAAAGGTTGTATTAAAGTTGCGATCGGTTAATAACAATGTAATTGCCCCTGCCAGTACCGGAAGTGATAATAAAAGTAGGAATGCTGTCACTAGAATGGACCACACAAAAAGGGGTAATCTATGCATAGTCAATCCAGGTCCACGCATGTTGAAGATAGTGGTTATAACATTGATAGAACCTAAAATGGATGAAATACCTGATAAATGAAGACTAAAAATTGCTAAATCAATTGCTCCTCCAGAATGGCTGGTAATACCACTTAAGGGCGGATAGATCATCCACCCAGTGCCAGTACCTACTTGTACTAAGGCTAAGCTTAATAGGAGCAAGAGACTTGGTGGCAACAACCAGAATGATATATTATTTAATCATGGAAATGCCATGTCAGGTGCATCTATCAGAATCGGAACAAACCAATTACCAAATCCACCTATCATCACTGGCATCACCATGAAAAAGATCATTAAAAATGCATGAGCCGTTATTAAAACATTATAAAGTTGATGATTCCCACCAAGAATTTTATCGCCGAGTCATGCTAATTCCATACGAATCAGTACTGAGAAGCATGTGCCCATCACTCCAGCAATGGCACCGAAGATGAAATATAGAGTACCTATATCCTTGTGGTTAGTGGAGAAGAGCCATCGGACCAGATTTGTCATTAGAGACCTGTCGAATTGACTTTCTTTATCAGAGAGGGGCCCCTCCGTGTCAGGGGCTTCAAAAGTCAAAAGCAGGTGAGGGGAGCGGGAGTCGAAGCCAACTCTTCCACGACCCCAAGAGTATCAAAGAAGAAAACCAGAATGAAAAGCACCCCCCATTGTAACACTTAGGACAGAGGTAATCGAGTTAGTGTAACAAAATCCAATAAGGGTGTACTTATTATTATTAACACATATTGGATTTTGTTACATTCACACATCATCTCGAAGTCAAGAAACCAGTTGGGAGGTTGGAGAATAGGTGCACTTGAAACAGTGCCTCGCAATGTCTCGAAAGCACTGAGACATAAGGAGTCGAAATCAAAGGGCGTGTGATTACCAGAAGATTCGTTAATGGATGAGCAATTTTTGAGAAATCTCGAATGAATCTTTGATAAAATCCAACATGCCCTAAGAATGATCTGATTTGCCTAACCAAGTTAGGTGGAGGTAATCATGAAATGATTTCGGACTTAGCTCGATCGACCTCGAGTCCATTAGAGGAGATCTTGTGACCTAGTACAATGCCATCCCTCACCAAAGAATGGCTTTTTTCCAATGATAGTACTAGGTTAACTTCTATGCATCTCCTCAGGATCTTTGTGAGGTTATCAAGACAAGAGTAAAAACATCTCCAAGCACGAAGAAGTCATCCATGAAAACTTTTATGCAATCCCCAATCATGTCTGAAAAGATGGCCATCATGCATCGCTGAAAAGTAGCTGGTGCATTGCAAAGGCCGAAAGGCATCCGCTTAAAAGCGAATGTTCCGAAGAGACACGTAAACGTTATCTTGTCTTGATCTTCCGGGTTGATTGCAACTTGATTGTACCTAGAGTATCCATCCAGAAAGTAGAAGAAGCTACGCCTGGCCAGCCATTCTAGAATCTGATCAATAAAGGGTAAAGGAAAATGATCCTTTTTGGTAGCCGAGTTTAGCTTCATATAATCAATGCAGACCTGCCAAGAAGTCAGGGTGCGGGTCGGGATGGATTCGGCCAATTCATTTCTTATTACAGTGAGTCCCACCTTTTTGGGCACAATCTAAATGGGACTCACCCACTGGTTGTCGGAAATTGGATAGATAATGCTGGCGTCCAACCATTTAATGAACTCCTTCTTAACAACCTCCAACATATTTGGATTTAGGCATCTTTGAGGTTGTCTCAACGGTCCTACCCTCCGTTAGTGTAGATATGGTGAGTGAAATATGAGGGGCGAATCCCGTGGAAATCAGTAATGCCCCACCCAATAGTAGCCCTATGTGCTTGCAGAATGGAGATCAACTGGTGTTCCTGATCCGGAGACAAGTGAGCACTGATAATCGCAGAATATGTCTCACTTTCTGCTAGAAACACATACTTGAGTGAATAAAGTAAGGGCTGTAACTCTAGTAGAGGAGGGTGAGGAGAGGGTTTGTGTAGGGGAGGAGAGGAAGCAACAGCGGAAATCTGCTGACCCTGACTAACGGAGAATCCAACCGTAGTGGTCATGTAATTCCGTCTTATGATGTCAGTGCTAGATGGGACAGGATAGTCAGGATCAGGGGTGTTAGAAGCAGATGAGCACCCATGACAGCAAGATCCATGGGATTAAATGTGTATGTCATTAGTCTCAGTCCCATGTGGATCGCAATCTATGACCCCTGATAGTGAAGATGAATGTGCCATTGGGTCACTGTAGAGGAGCCCAATGTTCCCATAGAAAGCTGAATCTTCATCTTCACTATCCTCCTCGATTAAATCGCAATCAAAGTTCTTTGATGCCCTAAAAATGTCCAGTCTAAGCTTTTCGTTTCCTTAGGCAATCTCCATGCATCCTGATGTGCAGTCGATGTTTGTGCTGGTGGTTGCAAAAAATGGGTGAACTAAAATAATTGGTGCATCATGGAGATTAGGAGGAACCTCCATATCATGAACAAAAAAGTCCACTGGAAAGCAGAATCCTTCGACTTTTACGATCACATTTTCAACCACCCCCTTGACATTTTCACCGATTGGTTAGCCAACTGTATGGTAACTGAGATGGGCTTTAACTCCCCGAATTAAAATCAATCAAATACTGCGATAGGAGTTAGGTTGATGCACGACCCCAAGTCAAGAAGGGCCTTATCAAAAGGGGACCCCTGCAAAAAGTAGGAAATCAGTGGTGTGCCCTGGTCCTTTTTGGGAGGTAAGTCAATTAAGATAACCGAATTGGCTCCCTCAGATAATACCACCTGTCGTCTGATTCTCTGTTGTCGCTTCAGAGTATAGTAGTCCTCGAAGAACCTAGCAATAGCAAGGATGTGATCTATTGCTTCGATGAGAGGGACCTGAATGTGAACTTCCTTGAACATAGATTTCAGGTCCTCAAAATTCCATGTGTCCTTTTTGCATGTTGAATCTCACGTTAGAGCCATAGGAAAAGGGATGAGAATTTTCGGGTCTAGAGGCTTCTTTCCTTTGTCTATTGAAGATGGCTTGTGAGAGGAAGAGGGTTGTGAGCCATCTTCTGGTAGAGCGCTAGAAAAATCATTACTCGCTTGCCTAAGTAGTTGGTCCTATGTAGTCTTTCCGCTCCTTAGAGTGACAACTTTTGCATCGATGTGCTGTCCATGAAGGGGTAGAGGAGTAGGTTGGTCTAGATACACAGGATTTCGAAACAGAGGTGGCTGACCGAGCCCATAGCCAGGTCGTGCGGGAGGTGCTTGCAAAACAGCATGTGCCTACTCCTGTGGTGCTTGGAATCTAGGTGGGGCGCCATGATTTTGCACATATCTCGGGTTTGCGAAAGGTTGGGAAGGCAAAGCTCCCTGTGACCTATGCTCCTCCATCATCTGATTTTGCATGTTCTTTATGCTCTATATTTGGTTAGCCATTTCCTTCATTATTTGCAGGTTGTCATGAGTAGATTTTCGAATTGATGTGTACAATTCCTCCTTCAGAGACTCCAAAGGGTTGGCTTGCTTTGGAGGGTAGTTGGCAGCTTGGTGCAGTGGCTGATAAATAGAGCGTGTCTGTTGTTGCTGAGATGGGAATGCCTACTGGCTAGGATACGTGTTCTGCACATTCCCATATTGTCTGGTCTGGTAGTGTGGAGCATGACTTGGTCTCTATGGGCTACAAGACCAGGAGAAATTGGGATGCTGGCACCAACCAGGGCTATATGTTTTAGAATATGGGTTGTTAGTCCCGTAACTCTGAATAGCATTTTCATCTTCGTAGGCCGAAAACATCTCAGATGCAAATTCATCAAAAGAATACGCACTTGCATCAACATGTGGTGCGTAACCCTGATTGTGCAGCATCAGATCCACATTGTTCATAGGTTCCTGGTATGCAGGATCCTGCGGAGATGGAGAGAAAACAACACGAGTGAACAAATATGTACGAGCAGAGGGAGCTCGAGATGCTTAAGAGGAGTAAGATGGAGTAGTGCTGCCAGAAGATCCAGATCTCGCTCGCATTAGTTCATCGAGCTTCTTATCGAGCAGATCCACCTTGTCAGCTTTCTGGTGATAATGTCCATGTCGGCTCGGGCAGACTCAGCTTGAGCTTTGTGGACGTTGACTTGTTGCTGTCCAGGTCGCTAGAACTAGTTCATTGAGCTGGCTTTCATCGTTCTCTGCTAAGGACTCGAACAGTTCAAATGCGTTGTTCTCATCCTTTGTGAGAAAATTCCCATCGCTAAATGCATCGGCCAGGTATCGATGTGTGTCATCCAGTTCATGGTAAAATACTTGAGCGAGATGCCATTTTGGTACACCATGGTGTGGGCACTTCCTGAGAAGATTGTGAAATCTATCCCAGGCATGATGCTGCTTCTCTCCAGGGCCTCGAGCAAAGGTCATGATCGCGCACCTCATAGCATTTGTTCGACCAATCAGAAAGAACTTTTAGAGGAATTCACAACGTAATTTCTCCCAGGCTCCAATTGGCCCCCCAATAGTCTTGAACCAATAAAGTAGCTTTATCCTTGAGAGGAAAAAGCTTCATGAGAACAATTACAATATCTACCTTCCTGGGTCGAACTAACTCTGTAATCCAACTCAGATCTTCGATGTGCTGGAAGGGATCCTCGTTCGAGTTTTTATGGAAATGAGTCTGAATCAGACTTACGATATTTGGATTCAACTCGAATGCATCTCTACCTACGGAAATCCAGACCTGAGGTGCTATAATTGTTGCTAAAGGATCGTAGAATTCCCGCAGTTGTTCTCCGCATGGTCGATGCAGCATTTTGTCAAGTGTTGTGAGAATCCTATCGATGCACTGCTCGTATTTTTGTTCAGTTTCCTTGACCTTAGCTTCCAGATGAGCCATTGGGTCCTGATTCTCAAGGTCCTAATGAACTCGAGGACTGGGATTAACCATCTCAGCTAATCGAGTGGAAGAAGTTTGAGAAGAGAGGTCAGGCGAAAATCACCTTTGCCGCCTTGGGTTCGGCTCCCAAGGTCCCATAAGTTTAGGTCCTAATGACCTTCCTTGCATACACCAACTTAAAGGGTTGGTGTAGTCAAGTAGAACAAGGCTAAGGCCTTGTTAATTAGAGGGGTCCTTTAGATCAGATGATCAGATTTTTCGTTTCAGTTTGTGTTATTAAAAAAAAATTCGGCGAGAGACCAACTGCAAGGAATTACTGCCTCTCAAGCTAACCCGGTCAATCTGGTTACGAGGGGACTACGAGGAAGGTTCTTCCTTTGGCTTTCGCCTCTAGTTCCGTTACCCTGCAGCTGCGGTCACTTGACACTACCCCACAGGCTTAGACACCAGGTTTTGCAGGAGAGGTTGGAATTACCCAGTAGTTTCAAGACAAATGTAGGTTATTTGATATATTTTCGTGAATTTTTAACCTGTTTCTTCAATTTAGCAGATGGTGGGTGGTCCACAAGATGAGTCGCCTCACTGACTAATTCTTGGGCTCGTCGGAGTTCAAGTTAGTCTATGTAGTCCAATAGTCTCATGCACTTCTAAGTTCTGTTTCAAATTGAAGACCACAATTCAAATGTATACTCTAAAGTAAGATGGAATCCAGTGATTTGAAACTTAGCAAGAAGATTCATTTTTCAATAATATTTTCAGAGAGTATTTTTCCAAAATTTTGACTATTTCCAATAATTAGTTATGAATTTTTAACAAACCAAGGGTCAAATTTGGGATTTAGACCCCATGTTGGTTTTTCTGTTGGAAATAATATCAAATATGCTCTAACATTTTTTTTAAAATATGATAATGAAAGCTAATTTGATTATCTTTCAAACCCACAAATTGTGAGTAAATCCAATTTGTATGTTGGTCAGAATTGATTTCTAAACTTCATAAAAGTTTTGTTTTCAAGCAATTTGACTAGTATGTACTCCACAAATTTTTAAAAATTCCATTGAAGGAATTTCTTTTTGGGAAAGGTGGCATTGAAAAAATAATTTGAAGATCTAGTTCCAATCCAACTTTCAGAACTTTTGGAGCATCAGAAACACAGATAGTGAATTTTAAAGATGACAATGAATTTTTGGCTGAGTTTCTAATAAGAATATGTGCACCTAATTTTTGCAGCGTTCGCTTTGCTTCGTTCGCCACTTTGTCTCATTACACTTGCATACAAAAATACTACACTAGGGATGAAATCAAAAGTTGTCGTGCCTCCCCAGCAACAACACCAATTTTACTCCTGGCATAGATCGCGTAGAAGATTAGCACATTGTAGTATAGCACGAAATACGTCTCAACCAAACAAATTAACAGAACTGATCAGTCCTGGTCGATCACAGGGAGGCAAAAAGCATTTTTGATTTCATTCATTTGTTCCAAATATAAGTATCAAGTAATAGAAGCAATAAATTACAATATCCACATTACAAAGAGATTGAATTTGATATATGCGATAGAATGAAAACATGAATGTAAACAACTACTACTGTAACAGAAATGAGGGCACCACAGGTGGTCTGTGGTGGCCTTTTGGAGAGGTTGGGAAGAGTAGCAACGATCCATTAGGGTGGCCAAATGGACGCTTCAAACAAAGATGTGGAGATAGAGGCAGAGAAGACAGGAAGAAGAAGAGAGAGGTGTTGTAGGAGGAAGAAGAAGAAACTAAGGGAATGGCTTTCAAAGGGGACCCTTAGGTCTCTTTTTATAGCTTTAGTGAAGGGCATTTAGGGTATTTGAGCCCTTAATTCGATGCAAAGGCTTCTGATTAATCAGATCCGTTGATCGAGAGATCAACGACCCTGATTAAGCCTTCTAAATCCTTCTTCAATCCAAGGTTTAATCTGGTGCTGCCACATGCACTCTGTGCACCCTTAGATCTAAATCTGATGACTCCTGCTAGCCCGACGCTAGCCCGTACGCCCACACACCCACCGCTCATCCTCAATCAGCGCCTCAAATCTTAACTCATCTCAATCATCTGATCTCTCAACCGAACGGCTTAAAGAGCACGCTCAGCACCCGCTAAGTCCTAAAGAGCACGTCATCGCACGTGTCTGCATCCAACGCTTTCGTGCCCACCACACATTCATCGCTGATCCGCCCGATGAAGATTCTGTGGTGGAATTTCACCCACGAGCAGCCAACTCCAAATTGCGCTTCGAACCCATGTCTTGTGTTGTCTGTTAATCGTACTCTTCGGTGTGCTACGCACACAAATTGTTGAGGTTTCCAAAACCTGTGCACCCACCCTTGGGGGTTGGATGGGAATCCAATGGTTGAGATCTCGCCCTCGCTTGATGAGGTGGCTAGAGGCGAGCGATGTGGCTGCATCGCAGCCGTTGGATGATGATCCAATGGCCCATGGCTCTCCTTTCCAGATTGGGGTGCGGTGAGAGGCTACTGCGATGGCACCACATAGCGCCATCGTGGCCATCCATCTTCTTCTCCTTTTATCTAATGATGTAGGCCTCCAATTGAGTTGATTTCTGCATCATTGAACTACAAACATCGATCTAGATCCATTCGTGCAGTTGGATTTATCATCTGAGATCTAGATATTCTTCAATTTGCCCTTTGGCTCCTACTTCTACGACCTCTCTAGGGTGCTACGGGAGTCTGATTGATGTGCTCTTAGAAGCGTTGGACTCCCGTCGTCATTCCAAACAGATCCATATGGTTGTATCTATCATCTGGAGCCCTGGATTACCTGTAATTACTAATACCTCCAAATTACACATTATTATGTATAAAACATATAAATCATCTAAGATGCAAAGTACGATGTCTATGTTAACCTAGGTTCTACCTTAATTCAGGCGAATTAGGGCCTATAATTGTTGTGCAATCAAAGATGAACACCACGATGGCGCCACGTGGTACCATCATAGTCGCCCAACGCTACTGCATTCTCCTCTTCTCTCAAGCTTCATTTAATCTAGATCGTTGGATTTTCATCCAACGGTTGTGGATGCTCGCACCTTATTTCAACTTCACACAAAGCTCCTCATAGTGCAGTGGTCAAAGCCTCTCTACGCAACGAAGGACACGGGTTTGAATCGCCCCACGTGACTGATGTAAACATGTTTATATTACATAAAATGTCTATTTATGCATGTTCTTAAGCATAGAATTACATTACATACTACAAATATTGCATAACATGCATCATCTTGCATTTAGATTAGTCTGAATAAAATGGAGGTTAATTATCTCCTTTTATGGTCAAGGATAGGGTGACTTTTTATCAGGGCCTCAAATCAAAGATCCAACCGTACGGATTTGGTCAGGGCGACGATTGGAGTTCAATGACTCCAAGATCGGCTTAATTGGATATCCATAGCATCAGATAGAGACTTAGGAACCCTAGAAGATCAAGGGCCAAGATGGTGTGAATCCGCACTTCAGACGACAAATCGATCGCACGGATGGGTTTGGATCGACAATCGCAGCATAACGGCACAAAAATCAAGTCAATCCGATACCTGTGGCACCATCTACATCACCCAGAAGATGAATGGTAAAGATGGTGCCACGTGGCACCATCTTGGTCGCCCAACCGGCCGTACGCACCGCTGAAGCCCTTTGCACCAATGCTTCTCTATCGTTAGATCAAGATCCAAGGGTTGTGAGTTGCACGCGCTTAAGTTAAGCACTCGACACAAACGCCCTCGTAGCGTGTTGGTTGAGCGCCTTAACAAGGCAGAGAGCCGCGGGATCAAGCCGCGGGACGGCTCAATTGGAGTGGGCGAGCGAGCGCAATCAACTGCACAATGGAGATCGAGCGACTGTGCGCACCCGTTAGCATCCACGTGCCATCCCACACCCCAGCAAGATGTGGGATCTCAAGCGGATTAGGCAGGGCGAGAGGAGCTCTCAGCCGTTCAATCTCACGATCGAACGGCTGAGATTTGAAGGACGTGAACACACATTGTGCAGGGAGGCGAGCGAGCGCACGTGTGCCACCCACTAAAGCCATGTTCAAGCCTTTAGTGACTGATTTATCCATCACTAAGGGTCCTGAATTAATGATTTTCAACATGTAATGACCAAAATGCCCTCACTCCTTGCAACTATAAAAGGAGACCCCTCCATATGAAATTTTCATCCCTTCCTTCTCTTCTATCCCTCTCCAAAGCTCAAGAGAAGCTTGTCCCACACCTGGGAAGCTCCTCAAGAGATAAAGTCAAACTTTCGCTCCCATTTCGAAAGTGGATCCCACAACGACGATGACGTGCTGCCTTATTCTCATTCTTCCTACCTCGACGTCCTTCTTCCCACTCCATTCTTCATCTTCTAGGTGTCGTCCCATCCGGCTTGTCCTCCAAGCGATCATCGAGGAGGATAATTTCTCTCTCCAATTCCTTTTTCCTGCTTTTTAGTGTAGAATTTTCCTGCTTTCTAGTGTAATAGTTTTCCTGCTTTCTAATGTAATTTCTTGCTTACTTAATTGTATAAGCATTTTGAAGTATCATGTGAATGTTTTTCTGTCTCTCTATCTTTTATTCTTATTGTTTATAGTGCATCATTGTAATTACTCAGTTTTTATCAAAAACATGAAAAAAATATAATTGCGAATTTAGATCAATGTAGCCTCCCTTAATTCAACCTAGGATTTCTATTCCAGTATAAATTGTATTTGTTGAATCCGAGTTCTTCGCTTTTCAAACTACAATGATAGGTTTTCAAAACCAAATTTGAAAGCATAGTAACCCGTCGCTTCAACATTTTGGCATCGTTGCCAGGGAGGCAACGATTTCTGATCTTCTTTACGAATTTCACGCACTTTATTATCTTCTAACTTGCTTTCTATTGTGTCAATTGTTTTGCAGAGACCTCCATCAGCGAATCGTCAAGTGGTAGACCGGAGTAAAGTCCAGTTGAAGACGACTGTAAGTGCTCCCTATTCTTCCCCCTCCATAGATTTCATTTGTCACATTAAATTCAAACTCCAATTAATCTAGGTGTTTACATAAATCCTAGGATTAGTTTGGTTGTTTGGATTTTCACTCGCACTCATTTCACCCTCACTTATATAAAAAAAAACAAAAAGATAATTTTGTGGGGTAATTTTCAACAGACGCACAACATACACCCATATTCAAGGCACTTAACCTACTTGATTTGCTTCTATTCAACAAGGTTCTGATCTGTGGAACTGGTACACACAAATCAACACATAAAAGAGTACAAATCATTTTAGTTTAACCATTTCTATGTGCCTAACCTAGTGGTACAGTTATGGCCATTTGTTTGAGTTGTTTGGGCCGCACAACTCAACCTAAAATCAACTCATCAAGTAGCTTCTTCTTATGGTTTTTAATCTAGGTTCATACCAGGCACACCACTTTATTTTTGGTTTTAAAGGAAAGCAATCTTCACTCATGCCTGAAAACCTAGTTTGCCTCAAACTTGATTGAAATCAACCTAATTCTAAACCCTAAAAGCTACTTAAGCAAGATTTGGACATTAAAATCTACACATCACAAATAATCTTACTTGAAAACTCTGGTTGTGCACGTACTTACACAATACTCAATCAATCATTAAGGGTACAACCCATTTTAATGGCCCATCACATTCCATAAGCGCTACAATCCCAGGCCTCAATAAAATCAAGTAGTCGTTGGCCTTAAGGACTGATTCGCTCTTCGGGGCCTAGTCTAAGATTGTTCATGATTAACCTACTTGTACTGATTAATCTGATGTCTATCTAGGGGAGTAGCATCAAATGACCGCGGCGTGGGGTACACTAGGAATCGAAGGCGTAAGCCGAAGGAAGAACCTTCTCCCTAGTCCCTCCTTCTAACTGGTTGGATTGAGCAGACACAAGTAGAGTAAATCATTTATAATCTTAAGGCAGGTTTTGGGAGTCTGTAGATCCTTAGGCTACACCAATTAACGACAGACTTGTTTTGTTGTGCTACATGGTCCTTATCCCTAGTCCTTCCGACTGTTTCTTATTTTATACTGGGAAGACGGTCATTGAATCACTGATTGGAAGGACCACTAGAGTATTCTAGGAGGCGTAAATTGGATTTTGGTTAAATTGATCCCATGGCCAATCAACAGCCTCCTCTGCGTCGAGATCCACAGGAGGAATTCTAAAGGTAGCTGGAATAAATGCAGAGGATGTAGGAATGGTTCCAGAGAATGCAGGGTGCTCAGCCATTGAAAAATTTTTATGATCCTTCAAATTACGGGGAACATCCTCACATCCCGATTCCAGCCGGAGACGTAGAAATCAAGCCCCAAGTGTTAAGCCTGATCAAGCATTACCATGGGCTTGGCTCCGAAGACCCGTTTCAGCACTTGGAGGACTTGACCACTTTGGTCCAGACCACCAAGGCACGAAACGTGAATGAGGAGCAAATGATCATGAGGCTCTTCCTCCACTCTCTTAGGGATAAAGCCGTTCATTGGTACAGGGCTATAAGAAGACCAATTGTAACTTGGAATGAGTTGAAATCGGCCATTTTGAAGAAATTCTTCCCTGTCGGACGTACCAATGCTTTGAGATGGGCAATCACTACCTTTACCCAGCGGCCGGGGGAGCAGTTTCATGTGGCCTAGGAGCGATTCCAGGACCTATTGGGGAGGTGCCCACACCACGAGGTGCTGAAATGGCAACTCGTGCAAAGCTTCTATCATGGGTTGACTAAGCAACTCAGAAATCACATGGATGCTTCTTGCGGAGGCAATTTCCTTAACAAAGATGCAGATAGTTCACATGATTTGTTTGAGGAAATGAGCGAGAATTCAATCAATCATGCCTCCATGGATACTTTTAACTGATCCAGCAGCCCAGATCAAATGTTAATGAAGTCCATGACTCTCATTCATTTGCTATGGAATTGATTTGTAACAAACGTGATAAGGTGGACTTGGTTGCCAAGAGAATGGAAGAGTGGATGGCTGGAAATTCTATGAACAACTCTCGATCCACTCAATCCCAGAATCGAGATCCCATTCATCGTGAGCTCCTTCTGGACGAGAGTTCGTGAATCAACTCGATGCAGCTCAACCTATGAGTCATCATTATTCGGAACCCCACGAGTTAAAACTGGGGCCTTTGATCATAGTTTTTTTTATCCTTCCCTTTCTTTCTCTCCATCCACACCCTATGAGGATGTCTATGCTGTACCAGAGAATGTTAGATCCAACCCCTACACTAATGCTTATAATCCAGGTTGGAGAAACCACCCTAACTTCTCCTGGAGAAACCCGAGGCAACAGACCCAACTCTAACCCAGTAACTATGCTGCGCAACGACCAATGGGTCAAGGTTTTGTGTATACTCAGTTGCCCCCAAATCAGGTCAATCATCCAGCTTGGAATGCCCATCAACCCGTAGGGCAAGCTGATTTGAACTGGCAAATGGTAGAGATGCAAGGATCCATTCTCCAGCTCATGTAGCAAATGAAAGCCTCACTGGACAACTTACAAACCAGGCTCATAGCTAACTCTCGTCAACTCGGATCTCTACCATACCAACCCTTACGCATCCTACGAAATATTCTGAATCCGGGCAACCAAGGCCATGGGTACGAAAATCAGAGGGACCCACACGCACATGCTCAGGTGGTTTAGTAGGGTCCTTCCTCTTCTTCTTCTGGACATCAACAATTCTTGGCTAATCAAGCCCTCCAATCTTTCCTAACCCTCCCCAAGACCCAAACTCTTATGCATCTGTAAATTCTGTTACCTTAAGGAGTGGTAAACAAACTCAGGATCCATAACCACACTGCTCTGATTTACCTAATCCTAAAGAACTTGAGGAGAGAAAGGAGAATTCTAGAGAAGAAATTAAGGCTTAGGAACCTGATTCCAAAGATCTGAGTCACGTTCCTTTTCCTGAAGCCCTGATCAAATCAAAGAAGTCTATTGATAGCAATGAGGAGCTTTTGAATATTTTTAAGAATGTTGAAATCAATATCCCACTCCTCGATGCTATCAAGCATATATTGGCTTACGCAAGATTTTTAAAGGATTTATGTAAACAAAAGCATAAGTCGAGAGAATCTGTTCCGAGGAAGGTGGTACTCTCCGAGCAGGCTAGTTCTATTATCCTGCACCACCTCCATCAGAAAAAGAGTGATCCAGGTGCTCCGTTGATTTCTTGTGTCATCGAAGATTACAGTTTCGATAGAGCACTTCTGGATTTGGGTGCATCCATCAACCTAATTCCGACTTCTCTTTACGAGAAGTTTGGATTAGGTGAACTTCAGCCGACTTCAGTAACGCTGCAATTAGTAGACTGTTCGGTCACAAATCCGTGAGGCGTTATTGAAGATGTTATAGTTAAGGTCAAGGATTTCTATTTTCTTGTAGATTTCCTTGTCCTTGACATAGATGTAGCAGAAAATCTGAGGAACAAGCCCATCATTCTTGGGCATCTGTTCCTGGCTACCACTAAGGCCAACATTAACTGTGAAAGTGGTAGCATGGAAATCGCCTTTGGGGATCAACGAATGAAGTTGGATATTTTTATGGCTATTAATAAATTTGAGGATTGTGTATTTATTGAGGAACTTGAGGAGGAAATGTGAACATTGAAACTTGTTTGATGGTTTCTACAATTGAAAGTTCCTCCTTTGATGATGAATTGGACCCACAACCCTCTACGGCAGACCTGCCATCTTTTGAAGAGGTTATTGATTTTGTTCACTCTCAACCTCTTCCTCTTGATGAATCATCAGCATCTTCCTTACCTTCAATCATCATCCTACCCCAGCTTAAACTGAAACCATTGCCTGAGAATTTGAAATATCAATTTTTAGAACCACAGAAGACACTCTCGGTGATTATCAGTGCTAAATTAACAAAGGAGCAAGAGATTAAGTTGATCAAGGTCCTGAAGGAACACAAGGAAGCAATTGGTTGGACCATTCATGACCTTAGGGGGATCGAGCTATCTTACTGCAATCATAGAATGTTGTTGGAAGATGGATGTCGTCCATCTCATTAGATGCAGAGGAGATTAAATCCAAATTTGTGAAAAGTGGTCAAAAAGGAAATCATTAAGTGGCTCAATGCAGGAATTATTTATCCTATCTCTGATAGTCCCTGGGTAAGTCCTGTGTAGATTGTTTCCAAGAAAGCTAGGATTACCGTTGTGACTAACGAGAGAGGAGAATCTGTCATAACTCATTCAGCTTCCTCTTGGAGGGTTTGTATCTATTACAGGAAGTTGAACACGGCCATGAAAAAGGATCATTTCCCTCTGCCTTTCATTGATCAAATCTTGGAAAGATTAGTCGGGTAGAAGTACTTCTATTTTTTTGATGGCTACTCCGGATACAACCAAGTTCCTATCCATCCCGAGGATCAGGAAAAAACTACTTTCACATGTCCCTATGGAAACTTTGCTTTCCATAGGATGCCTTTCAGTTTATGCAATGCACCTGCGACTTTTCAAAGGTGTATGTTAGCCATATTCTCTAACATGGTGGGAGAGTTTATGGAAGTCTTCCTGGACGATTTCTCTATTTTTGGAGAATCGTTTGACTCTTGACTAGTTAATCTAGAAATGATTCTTAAACGATGCATCAAAACACGATTGGTCCTTAGCTGGGAAAAGAGTCATTTCATGACACAAGAAGGCATCATCTTGGGTCATGTAATTTTTGAACAGGGAATTGAAGTGGATAATGCTAAGGTTGATGATATCGGTAAACTTCCTCCTCCCACATCTGTTAAACAAATTCGATCATTTCTTGGTCATGTGGGATTCTACAGAAGATTCATAAAGGATTTCTCAAAGGTTGCTCGTCCTCTGAACAATCTTCTCGCCAAAGACACATCGTTTGCTTTCAACGAATCATGCTGTAAGGCATTTGATTCCCTAAAAACGGTAGTCACTTGTGCTTTGGTGTTGCAACCATCGGTTTGGATAGCCTCTTTTGAGATCATGACCGATGCTTCTAATTACGCGGTCGAGGCCGTTTTGGGTCAAAAAGTTGACAGGAAGCCCCCTGTCATCTACTGCGCTAGTAAAACTCTGGATGAAGCCTAGAGGAATTACACTATTACTGAAAAGGAATTACTTGCCATAGTATTTGCTTTGGAAAAATTTAGGGATTATCTCTTAGGATCTCATGTCATCATTTATACCGACCACTCGACCTTGAGATATCTCTTGGCCAAAAAGGATGCCAAACCCCAGCTTATTCGTTGGATTGTTCTGCTTCAAGAATTTGATCTTGAAATCAAGGATAAACCCAGGGTACTAAATGTGGTGGCGGATCATTTGTCGAGACTTCTAAGTGATTCTTCTTGTCCGGACATCCCGATTGCTGATACTTTTCCAGATGAAACCATCCTTACTGTTTCAGGTGTCCAAACCCCGTGGTTTGCCGACATTGTTAATTATTTGATTGTTGGTCAAATCTCCCAGGATTGGACCAAGCAACAACGAGATAGACTCAAATATGAGGCCAAATACTACTTTTGGGAGGACCCTGAATTGTACCGCATCGGCTCTGATCAGATTATTTGCTGATGTGTTTCAGAGAATAAATTCAACAGTGTACTTAGGTTATGCAATGCATCTGCATATGGTGGACATTTCTCTGGGAAAAAGACGGCTGCAAAGATTTTGCAATCTGGCTTCTATTGGCCATCTTTATTCAAGGATGCCCAAGATTTCTCAAAGTCATGTTCCCGATGTCAGGCACTCGGGAGCATAACAAAGAGAGATATGATGCCCCTAAACCCAATTCTTCCTATCGAAATCTTTGATGTTTGGGGCATTGATTTCATGGGACTCTTTCTCCCTTCATTTGGACATCAGTACATTCTTGTCGCTATTGATTATGTGTCCAAATGTATTGAGGCGATTCCCACCCAAACCAATTACCAAAATGTGGTCATTGATTTTGTCAAGAAAAACATCTTCAGTAGGTTCGGGATTCCGAGGGCCATCATCAGTGATGGTGGCACTCATTTTACTAATGCCTAGTTCCATAATTTGCTGACTAAATACGGGGTTAATCAACGAATCTCCACACCTTACCATCCTCAGACGAATGGACAGGGCGAGATCTCCAATTGGGAGATCAAGAATATTCTGCAGAAAATGGTTAGGCCTGATCATAAGGACTGGAGTCAAAAGCTTGAAGATGCTCTTTGGGCCTATCGTACGGCATATAAAATGCTTGTGAGTGTGCAAGGACTCTTAAGTTTTGGACAATTAGATGATGATACTTCAGAGTTAGGCACAGTTTTCTCTCTCTGTTCCTATGTGCATACTTTGTGTGAATTCCTGAGAGTCACCATATAAGGCAGATACACAGAGATTGAGTCTTAATAAAGCTATGACTATGGTGGATGGTTATGACCATCCTTCATAGAGTCCTCGGCTGAAGGAGGGTAATAGTGTCAAAGGTCAGAAATATGCCTGTCCTATCCATTCCTTCCCGATGCCGAGAATAGGAACTTCCACCAAATAAGCCACACAATTTCCTCTTGACCATCATCATCCCTAATAATACCTCATAAATAAAAGTCTGTATCGTACTATGTTGATTGATAAAGAAAGAAAAAGGAAAAGAGAAGACAAAACAATTAAAAAAGAAAACAAGAAGAAAAGAGAAAGGGAAAAGAAAAAGAAAAGAGTCCAAATTTATAATTTTATCTTTATAACATTGTTTCTGAGGCAACAAAAATACCTATCGCGATCCACCAAATATGACCCCTACCTACCTTTCAGTATTTCTGATCGCCCGAATACTAGTTGAGGACTCTAACTTAGTTGTAGAGTTATTAGGATTTTAATTGAAGTGTGAATACCATGTAAGGCCACCAATCAGTGAGTACACTTACTAAATCTAGCGAGATTTGGGATCTCAGAAAGAAAAGAAAGAAAAGAGTGAGTGCCAAGGAACATCAAGAGAGTACAGTTGTTTAGCCTCTCTCCGAGTTGACTTGTTTAATAGTCTAGAGATCTAGAGTCTGTAGTACTAGACTACATGTAGCATAAGATGAGTGTGCACCACCAAATACAAATTCATTCAACTTGATATCTCCTACCTAAGCCTAAAGCCAGGGTCAATTTACAGATTATTTTCTGCTTTATCCCCGAGGGAAGTAGTTGCCTATCCTGATAGAAATATTTACTATGGGATATGTACGAACTGCAAATGCGAATTTGCTTTTCACTTATATATGTTACCTAGGTTATTATCATGTCACATTTGTCTGGATCTCTAAAGTTTCGAAAAATGAAAAGAAGAAATCTTCTGATTACATCTATTATTTTTCAGTTTTGCTAAGGACTGGCAAATCTTAGGCATGGGAGTATTTGATGAGTCCATTTTAATGGACTATTGCTACGCCTAAGTAATTCTATTCTAATATTTTATGTTTATTAATAACCACATTAGGTCATTAAATGATTGCATGCATCATTATTTAAGTTTACATTTATTCTATTGCTTATTATGTAATTATTTTATATTTCATACAGGTCCCGCAACAGCGCACCCATTGCATCTCCTCCACTTAATCCACTCCATCAGGCTAATAATTAGGAAGAAGAGAGAGGAGGATCAATTTTGCAAAGAAAAGGGTGGTAAAAGCAATTTCTCCCCCCAACAGCCGTCGACCTCAACAACATCCCCCCAATAGCGGCCGGCCAAATTTAGTAAGGGATTTAAAAATCCCTTGACTTGTAGATGGGGGAGGAGATAAAAGAGTCGCTTAGCAAGAGAGAGGGAGCGGGTGTCTTCTTATCCTCCTAGCAGGGATCATCTCAACCTTCCCCACCGTGGAGAGGGAGTGCACTTTGGAACCAAGCAAACACCACCCACTGCGCGCCTCCAAGCGTGCTTCATCTTCTCCTGCAGCTGCGCCCTTTCACTGCAACAACCGCAAGCACACTCCAGCCTGCCTTCACCATTCCACCGCACGCCCGCCGGTAGCGAAGCGCCCTTGCAAGCCTGCAGCCGCACCGCATCACTAGCCCCACCGTGCGTGCGCGCTCCAGCCACCCCCACCACGCACCTGCAGCCACGCCCGTGCTACTACCTTACCATGCGGTCCTTCCTTCCTTTCCAGTAGCCCTGCTACCAGTCCACCCCAACCCCCACCGTGCGCCTGCAGCCACAACCACGCCCTTGCATGCCCTTGCATGCACACCAGCATAGCTCGTAGAATAGCTGCGCCCTCACACAGCCAACAGCCGTACACGTGCCTCCTCCACGTCGTCTCCTTCGTTCTTCCAAGGCTTCAACGAGGAGAAGAACCCAAAGCGTGCATCCCCCTTCCCCCTTCTGCGTAGCACACCTCACACCTCACAGCGTACCCTCACCACGGAGCGCTCTCAACGCACCAGCACGTGAGCGCGCAGCTGTAGGCCACCACAACCGTGCGACAGAACCCAACACCAGCGTCTTCACCTCCACCGTCCGGCCGTCGCCGTCTACCTCCAGCTGCCACGCCACCTCCATTACGATGCCTGGCCTTCGATGCACCTCCACCGAACTCCAGCCAGCCGATGATCGCCGCTCCACGAGCACGCACTAAAGGGAAGGAGAATCCCCTATTTTCTCTCTTAATAAAATTTACGGGGTATGCCATTGTCAAAGATACTATTCACTTATTTATCTTATTATTATATTGTGATAGAATTGCATGAATGACCCTCAATTCTAATTGAATTGCATGCAATCACATTACATTCATCTCATGACTAAGCTAACATGTATCTTTGTTATGGGGAATAAATTCTGATTTAGTTAAATTTGATGACGCTTGTTAGTATTAAGATAGCAATTCTGGTATTTCGATGGTGGTGATTTTACATGTGCTCCCTCAGATTCTTGGTTAATTATCTAAAGTGAGAATTTATGTTGGAAATGAGAACACTAGTAAGGATGCACATCTGTTGATATTCCTGATTACTTGATGCATCATTACTCATTTTTGATAGGTTAATTCCTCCCTGTGGAGACGACCTAACTATTCGTGGTTAGATTCTGAAAATTAAAATGTTTTGAAAAGCAATTTTCTTCCACACGATTAAATACAACGACACATCATTTTATGTTAAAGTTTTCAACGAAAACGAAGATTGCCCTTTCAACTCCCATCGGCATGTCTCCGTTTCATTTGGTGTATGGAAAGGTGTGTCATTTACCCATAAAGATTGAACATAGGGCATTCTGGGCAATCAAGCAATGCAATTTAGATCTGAATTTAGCTGGGAAGACCAGGAAACTCTAACTATCTGAGTTGGAAGAGCTTAGAAATGATGCATATGAGAATGGCAAGATCTACAAGGCTTGGACCAAAGCTCTACATGATCAATTGATTTCACGAAAGAGCTTTGAGCCGAACCAGAAGGTCTGGTTATTCAATTCTCAACTTAAGCTCTTTTCCAGCAAACTTAGATCAAAATGGAATGGCTCGTTCATTATCGATTAGATTTTTCCAAATGGAGCCATTTAAATCTCTTACCCAAAGATGGGTAACACATTTAAAGTCAACAGTCAATGTCTGAAGCCTATTATTGACCATACTCTTCCAGAACCCGTATCCGACATGGTTGCTCTAACCATATTATGACTTCTTTGGCTAGACTTCTCCCAGCTGATGGCATTAAACTCAGCAGTTGTACATATGACACAAAGCTGACCTGAGCTTCATATTCAGGTGATATCTTTCATACTCTACCCTTTATTTCATATCTCTTTTTCTTAATGTGGACATTGCATCAGCTAGGCATGAGGAGGTGGATTCATTTTTGAATCATTTTGTCAGCTTTGTGAAATTCTTGTAAATTGTATTTCTCTTCTTACATATACATAAAAAAAAATTTACAGTAGGAAGGAATACTTGGACAATAGGACTTTTCAATCTTAGGAAATATTACATTAAGATCTGAACACAAAGACCCTTCGAGTCTTTGGACATAATCGGCCCATGTATCCACTAAAATGTAGATTTATTTTTCGAGTCCTCGCCATCTTAATTTTATTGTATTTCAATTAAATAAGTTTGGGTGATAAGTAAACAACTTATCAACCCACCCTCTAATTTGAGGAAACTTTAAGTCTAAAGCATCTACACACTTTCTTTTCACTGACTTGTTGATCGGTGGTTCTAACGGATATTGGGTAGCTAATGAACCTTCTAGAGTGATATGGCTTACAAGTTATCGTGGGTAATAGCCCATAGGTAGGTTGTCCAGAGCCTAGTCACTGGACCATTCTTTTCTTGCTACATTTAGGTAAGTCTTAGACCAGGGAAGCCACTGTTAGTTCAACCACTCACATATAATATTTTGATGATTTTACAAAATGTAGAAAATGAAATAATAAATAAAGCGTAGCATATTATTTTCTCTCTATAATAACATATTTGCAGGATTTCAAAAAGCTTTCCAAGACGGGAGATTAAAAGCGTGAAGACGAGTAGCATAAGTATTAGGTCTTAGGCTTTTTTCATGTAAACTTTCAAAGGTTGTAATTTTCATCTTATTTGAATCTAGAAATATTGTAAAGAGCCCCCAAACATAACCTATCAATAGCTAACTTAGGCTCTCTACACTTAGGATAAATTAGAAACAAAAACCCAACTCTTATGCTTTTATCAGACGTCCAGGACAAAGTCAAGACATCTGATTTTCCACCATAAGACGTCTGACATGTGTATCAGACGTCTAATTTCAAATATTTCTGCCTTTGTTCATCTCCTCATAAACATCAGTCGAAGGACTTCACTTTCAGACGTCGATAACCGTTCACAGACGTCTGATTATTTACCCAGACGTCCTCATACTAACCGTTAGACTTTTTGTAGGCAAAAACAATTTCAAGACGTCTTGACACACTTACAGACGTCTGCCTTTGAACCGTTGGCCATGATTTTCTATGCGTATCTGTCTACGGCCACATAATCTTTTGGCAGAAGCAGGAAGGAAGAGTATTTAGTTTTCCAGACGTCTGTTAATGTCCTCAGACGTCCGTAACGACGTCTGATCCTCTAAACCTAGAACCCTGTTTGGATCCGATGATAACAGGAACGAATGCACCATTCATTAGACGTCCAGTAAACTAATCAGACGTCTTATGACATAATATCAGACGTCCTTCTTTTGATCCAATAGAGTCCGTTAAGGATGTCCTGCAAGATTAGACGACCATAGTAAAAATCAGACATCCTGTAAGACGTCTGATCATATAATTAGACGTCTGATGTTGCTGTCAGAATCATCATTGCCCTGATTTTGTGTGGATTTCGTCCTAAACTCTTGGGATTTGTCTCCAACGGCTAGAAGAGCTCTCCCAAGTGTTCTTGAAGGTTCCAAACTTGCCTATAAATAGACTACAACTCTTCTTTGGCAACACACACCTCTTGAGATACAATTCCATTAGAAAAATCTCTTGCTCACTACTCTAAGCTCCATCTTGCCCTTGTGCTGTGCTAATACTCTGATCAAAGGGCAAATCCATACTCCCGGCTCGCTCCGTTCTGCAAATCATCAGGGAGTTCTTTTCATGCTTAGTAGATAAGAAAGCAACTAAATTATTGGGGTGCTCTATATGTGTTATTTTTACTTGTTAATTTCTGTATTTTGGGTATCCGGCCTGTCGGGTCCCCGTCTCTTCATTTTGAAGAGGGAAACCTCCGTTTAGGGATCGAAGGTGGGAATTGTAATTGAGGTACACTACCCTCGTTTAAGTAGTGTGGTTAGTGGATTGATCACCTTGTGATCGAAAATCCTAAGTCAAGAGATTGGCTTAGGTGGTGGTTTTCACCCATCTTGGGTTTCCACCTAAAAATAATTGAGTATATTGTGTGATTGAATTTGTTGTATTACAATACTATATAATTTCACTATTCACCCCCCCTCTAGTGCAATTTCATTTGGTATCAGAGCAGGTTTTCCGCCTACAGGAGTAACATCCGCAGAAAGATCACATGGAGGGGAAGGCCATTTCCACAAGCAGATTGGAGGGGCAATCCACCACTCGACCACCACTCTTTGAAGGAACCAACTACACTTACTGAAAGCTGAGAATGAAGATGTGGCTTCAAGCCAATGATTTCTCCATTTGGGAGAAATGCGAATCCGCATACGTCATTCCCGAGAAACCAGAAACTGGTTACACAGTGGAGCAAATCCATCACCTTGGACTGAATGCCAAGGTAATGAACTCACTCTACTGCGCTCTCAGCTCGGAGGAATTCAACCGCATCAGCCAATGCGAAATCGCCCACGAGATCTGGAGAACCTTGGAGGTTACTCACGAAGGTACATCTAAAGTTAAATCCTCAAAGATAAACTTGTTATCGCAGGAATTCGAAGCTTTCTCTATGAAGGAGAATGAAAGACTTAGGGACATGTTCACCCGATTCACGTTAATCGTGAATAACCTCAAGTCTTTAGGAAAGACATTTATAAAGGGGGAGCTTCAAGGGAAGCTCCTTCGCTCCCTTGGACCTGAGTGGGAGCAAAAGGTAACGGCAATAGAAGAAGCCAACCAAGTAGAGGATCTAGACATGGAAAATCTACTTGGGAATCTCATGGCTTACGAATCAAAAATGGAGCAAAAGAAGAAATCAATCTCATCGAAGCCAAAGAAGAAGACCTTAGCCTTCAAAGCTACTTCGGATGATGAGGTAAGTACCGATGACGAAGAATTTGTTTTATTAGCTAAAAAGTTTAAAAAGTTTCTCAGAAATAGAAGAGAGATCAAGGGAAGGAAAAGAGAAGAAGATCCTCTAATTTGCTATAATTGCAAAAAGAGAGGTCACATAAGGAAAGATTGTCCCTTACTCAAAAGGGATGATGAGAAGAAACCCAAGAAGCCTTCTGACTACAAGAAGATCTCCAAACCGAAAGGATTCAAGAAGAAGGCGTTTCAAGCAACGTGGGATGACTCCACCTCCGAAGAAGAAGAGGAGGAGGAAACAAATGAAGAAACGACATGCTTGGGACTAATGGCAACAAATGATGGTTCCGAGTCTGAATCTGAGGAACCTGAGGTAAACCCCTACTCTTTGGATGAATTACAAGATGCCTTTGATTCATTATATATAGATCTTAAGAAAACTAAAACCCAAAGCAAGGCTTTAAAAGAAGAAAAGTTAGAAAATAAGAGATTAATCAATGATCTTGAAGAAAAGAATCTAATTCTTACAAAAGAAACCACTGCTTTAAATATGCAAATAAGAAATCTAATGATTGAGAAAGAGTCATTAACAAATGATTTGTATACAGCAATGAGTGAACAAAAATTTTTAGATAGAGAAGAATTACTCGACAAAATCCATGTGCTTGAAAAATCAAACTCTTTTAAAAAGGATGAAAATGGCTTACTTAGAGTAGAGATTAGGGCATTAGAAGATAAACTAGATATAATGAAAATAGAGATAAATCATCTCAAAGAAAAGTCAAACCAACTTCTTGAGGACCTAGCCAAATTTACAAAGGGGAAAGATAACTTGGACAAACTCATTGCCCATCAAAAACCTTCCTCAAGTAAATTTGGATTAGGCTTTTATGAGCCTAGTCAAAGTGAGCCGAAAAAGGACCCTCCTCTAAAGGATAACACTAACAAATACGGATCCACTTTACAATGGATACCGAAAAGATAACTCTCACTTTGTTTTGTAGGGATGAAAGGACATCATAATATCAAAAATTGGATATACAAAATGAAGGATGGACGACTCAAATTAGAAAGACCTATAGAAACACCAAGTCACCATCGAAGATCTTTTGTAGGAGGAAGAAGGTCTACAAGGAGGAAGACAAGGAAACCTCCACCACCAAGGAGGCCGATGGGTGATGGACTCCGGATGCTCCAAACATATGACAGGAGACAAGCACCTATTTTTGGACCTCCAACCTACTGATGGAGGAACAGTTACATTTGGAAACAACCACAAGGGCCATATTATTGGCCTTGGTAAAATAGGTAACCCTCTCTCTCCCATCTCAAATGTTTCTCTAGTTAAAGGACTAAAACATAATCTTTTAAGTGTAAGTCAAATATGTGATAAGGGTTTTAAAGTAGTGTTTACTTCTAAAATGTTTGAAATTATGCATGCATTAACCAATGAAACCCTTCTTAAGGGAACTAGATTTAAAGACATTTATGCCGTAGAATTTGATAAAAATGGCACTTATGAATGTCTTATAGCAAATGATGAGTTAAGTATATGGCATAAAAGACTAGGACATGTTCATATGAAGCTGGTTCAAAAATTAGCTAAACATGAACTAGTCCGAGGTCTTCCTAAAAGAAAATTTTTAAATGAGCTTATTTGTGATTCATGTAAATTAGGTAAGATTATAAGATCTAGTTTTAAAAGCAAAGAAGTTATATCCACATCAAGACCTTTAGAACTACTTCACCTAGATCTGTTTGGACCAACAAAATATGAGAGTCTCAGTGGATGCAAATATTGCCTTGTAATTGTAGATGATTTTTCGAGGTTTTCATGGGTCTCCTTCTTGAGATCTAAAGAAGGAGTGTTTTCCGTCTTTTCTATTTTTTGTAGGAAAATTCAAACTGAAAAAGGCTACCAAATCACTCGTATCCGTAGTGATCATGGGGGCGAGTTTGAAAATTCCTTGTTTGATGATTTTTGTCAAGAGCATGGTATTGCTCATGAGTTCTCTTTTCCTCGAACACCTCAACAAAATGGGGTGGTTGAGAGAAAGAACCGTACTCTTCAAGAGTGTGCTCGAACATTGCTCATAGACTCGGGGTTACCGAAGTACTTTTGGGCTGAGGCGGTTAACACGGCTTGTTACGTGTTAAATCGCACCTTAATTCGATCCGGATTGCGAAAAACTTGTTTTCAACTATACTATGGGAAAATACCCAAAATTAGTTATTTTAAAGTTTTTGGATGTCGATGTTTTGTCTTGAATACCCGCTCTAATTTAGATAAATTTGATGCCAAAGGTGAAGAAGCCATCTTTATTGGTTACTCCTCACGTAGTAAGGCATATCGGGTTTTTAACAAGACCACATTAATAGTGGAGGAAACCTTTCATGTCTCCTTCGATGAATCTCCTCATTCCTCCATTGACCGAGTCAATATGGATGATGAAGATGATTCTACTATTGATGTGTCTAACATTCCAAACTCCAATATCTATAATCTTCCAAAAGATTGGATATATCAAAGGGATCATCCCGAAAGTCAAGTCATTGGAAGTGTTTCTGATGGCGTTAAAACCCGATCTCGTTTTAGTTGCACCTTTGGTCTCTCCGCCTTTGCATCTCAAGTTGAACCGAAGAGTGTCGAGGAAGCATGCTCCGAAGAAACTTGGATGATGGCCATGCAGGAGGAACTCAACCAATTCCAAAGGAATGAAGTTTGGGATCTAGTACCGAAGCCTGAAGGGCAAACGGTAATAGGTACCAAATGGGTATTCCGGAACAAGTTGAATGAATCCGGTATAGTTATTCGAAATAAGGCTCGGTTGGTAGCACAAGGGTACAACCAAGAAGAAGGAATTGATTTTGATGAGACCTACGCTCCCGTAGCTCGACTCGAATCAATTCGCATGCTTCTTGCTTATGCAGCCTTTCTTGGCTTTAAACTCTTTCAAATGGACGTTAAGAGCGCGTTTCTTAACGGATTCATTAAGGAGAAAGTTTTTGTAAAACAACCTCCTGGTTTTGAGTCTCATGATAAGCCTCATTTTGTCTACAAATTAAACAAGGCACTATATGGTCTAAAGCAAGCTCCTAGAGCTTGGTATGAAAGGCTCAAAGACTACTTGTTAAATGCAAAATTCTCTATAGGGGAAGCTGATTCTACATTATTCATTAAAAGAAAAGGAAAAGACATTTTATTAGTTCAAATATATGTAGATGATATTATATTTGGTGCTACTAATGAATCTATGTATAGAAAGTTTTCAGAAATTATGCAGGAAGAATTCGAAATGAGTTTGATGGGTGAACTCAAGTTTTTCTTGGGCTTGCAAATCACTCAGCTCGAAATTGGAACCTTTGTGTGTCAATCTAAATACACAAAGGAGATGTTGAAGAGATTTGATATGAACAAAAGTAAAGGGAAGAACACTCCTATGAGTGTCACAACTTCCTTAGACTTGGACGAATCAAGTACGCCCATAGATCAAAAGCTCTATCGTAGCATGATTGGATCTTTACTGTATTTAACTTCCAGTAGACCTGATATTTTGTTTAGTACCTGCTTATGCGCTAGGTTTCGATCAAATCCTAAACAATCACACCTAAATGCTGTAAAACGAATATTTAGATATCTAGTTGACACATCTGATTATGGCTTATTCTACCCTAGGAGTCCACAATTCAACTTAGTTACATATAGCGATGCGGACTATGCAGGTAGCCGCACTGATAGGAAGAGTACTAGTGGGACGTGCCAATTCTTAGGCGAATCACTAGTCTCTTGGTTCTCAAAGAAACAATCTAGTGTAGCTTTATCAACTACAGAAGCTGAATACATAGCCGCTGCACTAGCATGTTCCCAAGTGCTTTGGATGAAAAGTACTTTGAAGGATTTTAACTTGATATTTAATAAGATAAAAATATTATGTGACAATACTAGTGCTATCAACCTCTCGAAAAATCCCGTACATCACTCTCGCACAAAACATATTGATGTTCGACATCACTTCCTGAGAGACAATGTACTTAAGGGAGAAATCGAAGTTGAATTTATTTGTACTGAACTGCAATTAGCTGATATTTTCACTAAACCTTTGAATTATGATCGCTTTAATTATATACGTAGGAAACTAGGCATATGTAAGCTAAGTGATATTTGAAGAATTTAGTGATTTAATGGAACCTCTTTTGTCATGAGCATAGATTGAACCTTGATTTCACTAAGCCTTCATTCAAACATCCAAATGCACACTCTGTCCAATATCAGACGTCTGATTAAATAATCAGACGTCTTATACATTAAAATTCGTCATCTAAACATCTGGGACAGACGACGATTTTATATAACAAAACAGTCATATCAGACGTCTGGTACACCACACAGACGTCTGAAATGTCGTCCAAATGTGTTGGCAGACGTCTATCTCGGAGACAGAACATGTACTGCCTGTCGGATGTCTGAATATGTGGTTAGACGTTGTAGGGATCGTCTGACAGGAAAAGCGGACGACCCTGTAACTTTAAACGAAAATCCAGGAAGGTCTGTCTGCAGAAATCGGACGTCTAATATTAAATTTAGACGTCTTCATTGCCGTCTGAGTAAGAAATCAGACGACAACCTGGAGAATAAATCTTTTTGCTGGGGAGGATTCCTGCAGAAATCAGACGTCTATATTATAATTAGTCATCTGATTATTCGTCTGATGAATAAAACAGACGTCTCCCTGAAATGGGCTAAAATCCCTCTGGCAAATCCCGACGTCTGACATCGTTGACAGACGTCTGATCAGGGAAAAATCTGCGCGTCGCGGGTTTTCTCTGGACGGTTTGAAATGCAAATCTCCCCAACTTCAGGGGTAGACTTGCTCCGTGACCTTGGGATATAAGATCCCCTTCGCAAAGGTCCCACTCTCCTGTCCAAAATCCCTACCCCACACAAGATCTGCGCGCCGCTCTCCCTCACACCCGACGGCCCACAGCAGCAGTTGGCGAAGTTCTGCTCGCAGCCAGACGACCGTCGCGCCTCTTCGACGACTGACGGAACTGCTGCTCCTCTGCGCGCATCCTCCCTGCCTCTCGACCGCGCATTTGGAGGCTTCCCTCCTCCCGTGGGTATATCCTCTCCACTCCTAGGGCGCCTCCACGATCTTTTACCCACGACCTTGCAGCATCCTGTAGCATCTAGTTCTCCTTCTTGATTCACTTGACCTACATGTGCATTTCATATCATTATCAGCCTTAGAACCCTAACCCTTGGTCAAGAAAACCCTGTTAGCCCTAGCTGCATCTTCCATGGCAAGGGTATTACCTCATGAGGATCAAGCTGACATTTTAGTGGCTTGCATCCAAAGGTATATTTCCACAACAACATGGCAGGTTGTATTGCCTCAAGGCATACTGCCACATATTTTTTCATGATGATTGCAGTGTTTGAAACTATGTTTTGGGTGAATGCTGTTTGGTTGAATGGTTGTTTCTTTTTTGCAGGTATTCTATCCTCAACGCACCAGTCATTTTTCATAAACCTAACCACCCATTCCACCAAATATGCCTCCCCGTAGGAAGCAAGTTGAGGGATCTTCCAGTTCCTCTTCCACTTATTTGGCAGATCAATTGTGGTGTGACATCGCTAGGCAGCGATTCGTCGTTTCGCGAATGCCAAAGTTAAATGCCCTCGTTTTATTGTTTGGAATGATTTTGCCCATTTGAACCTTCGGGAACAATTCCAAACTCTCCATCTTTTCCAATATTTTGACCGTCAATTCCACTCCGGCATTGGAACTCTTGGTGTGTTCCCTGATCTTTGCCGTCTCTTTTATGCCAACATCGTTGAGGACTACAGCAACGATGAACTTGAACTCTATACCCGCCTATTTGGTCGCGAAATACACATCACATCCGAAACTATCTCCGACCTTCTAGCCATCCCCAATGAGGGAAATGATTTCAATGACATTCTGAGGCAATACGACCCAGAAATCATCAATCAAGAGTTAGTTCTCCCAGAAAAATATGTTGAAAACCTTGGCACTCTACCGTGCAAAAATCTCAAACCCCTTCCACGTCTACTCTCTCGCATTTTTGGGTGGGACCTCCTAAACAAATCGGGAGGTTTTGATTACATCTCGTGCCAACACAAGGCGCTCCTTTTTGCGGCCGTTCGTCATATTCCTTTCAATTATTGCCGCCTCATTGTTCGCGTCATGAATGAGGACCATGGGGCATCACTTCCGTTTGGGTCTATTCTATCCAAAATCTTTTCATCCCATCGGATTTCCATAACTGACCAAGCAGTTGACAAGAAAATTGAGCCTTACAACCGGGCCACAGCCGCCAAGATGCATATACTTAGAGAACATCTTGAGCCCGCCGACGAACCCATGGAAGAAGAGCCCCTTCCACCCTTTCCAGACTTCCATGAACCACGGCCCCTTCAAATAGAAGCTCCCCGCTCGAGCTTTGATGAAGCATGGGATCCAGCCACAGATTCCCTCTCCTCCGGCATCTCCCTCCTGCTGCGTCGAACCGGCGAGATGTACACCTACATGGGAAGCATGCGACGCGACATCGACGAACTTAGATCAGATGTTCAAAATTTGCAGATAGGACAAGGACCCGCTCGTCGCCGCCGCCGCCAAGATCAAGAAGAATAGTTTTAGTGCTTCTATTTTTCTATCTTTTATTCTAAGTTTGTATTAAGGGGCCTTGACCCTGTACTTAATATTTTTGGGAACAATAGCTAGTCCATGCTTAAATATTTCTATTCCTAATCAATTTTCCTTAATGCCTTGTCATCTTTTAAACATGCAATTTTAGTCACGCACTCTACTTTGTAGATATCACTCTTGTAGTTTGGATTTTGACTCCCTTTAAACAACCCTTCATGATGATATTCAAAAAGGGGGAGAAGAATGTAGGTAAGAAATTAAGGAATAATAAAAAAACAACCTTCTTAAATAGATAAAGGCTATCAAGTACAACCTTTAGGGGGAGGAAAGAGGAACCTACAGCTATATTTTGAAAATCATCAAAAAGGGGGAGATTGTTAGTTCAACCACTCATATATAATATTTTGATGATTTTACAAAATGTAGAAAATGAAATAATAAATAAAGCGTAGCATATTGTTTTCTCTCTATAATAACATATTTGCAGGATTTCAAAAAGCTTTCCAAGATGGGAGATTAAAAGCGTGAAGACGAGTAGCATAAGTATTAGGTCTTAGGCTTTTTTCATGTAAACTTTCAAAGGTTGTAATTTTCATCTTATTTGAGTCTAGAAATATTGTAAAGAGCCCCCAAACATAACCTATAAATAGCTAACTTAGGCTCTCTACACTTAGGATAAATTAGAAACAAAAACCCAACTCTTATACTTTTATCAGACGTCCAGGACAAAGTCAAGACGTCTGATTTTCCACCATAAGACGTCTGACATGTGTATCAGACGTCTAATTTCAAATATTTCTGCCTTTGTTCATCTCCTCATAAACATCAGTCGAAGGACTTCACTTTCAGACGTCGATAACCGTTCACAGACATCTGATTATTTACCCAGACGTCCTCATACTAACCGTTAGACTTTTTGTAGGCAAAAACAATTTCAAGACGTCTTGACACACTTACAGACGTCTGCCTTTGAACCGTTGGCCATGATTTTCTGTGCGTATCTGTCTACGGCCACATAATCTTTTGGCAGAAGCAGGAAGGAAGAGTATTTAGGTTTCCAGACATCTGTTAATGTCCTCAGACATCCGTAACGACGTCTGATCCTCTAAACCTAGAACCCTGTTTGGATCCGATGATAACAGGAACGAATGCACCATTCATTAGACGTCCAGTAAACTAATCAGACGTCTTATGACATAATATCAGACGTCCTTCTTTTGATCCAATAGAGTCCGTTAAGGATGTCCTGCAAGATTAGACGACCATAGTAAAAATCAGACGTCCTGTAAGACGTCTGATCATATAATTAGACGTCTGATGTTGCTGTCAGAATCATCATTGCCCTGATTTTGTGTGGATTTCGTCCTAAACTCTTGGGATTTGTCTCCAACGGCTAGAAGAGCTCTCCCAAGTGTTCTTGAAGGTTCCAAACTTGCCTATAAATAGACTACAACTCTTCTTTGGCAACACACACCTCTTGAGATACAATTCCATTAGAAAAATCTCTTGCTCACTACTCTAAGCTCCATCTTGCCCTTGTGCTGTGCTAATACTCTGATCAAAGGGCAAATCCATACTCCCGGCTCGCTCCGTTCTGCAAATCATCAGGGAGTTCTTTTCATGCTTAGTTGATAAGAAAGCAACTAAATTATTGGGGTGCTCTATAGGTGTTATTTTTACTTGTTAATTTCTGTATTTTGGCTATCCGGCCTGTTGGGTCCCCGTCTTTTCATTTTGAAGAGGGAAACCTCCGTTTAGGGATCGGAGGTGGGAATTGTAATTGAGGTACACTACCCTCATTTAAGTAGTGTGGTTAGTGGATTGATCACCTTGTGATCGAAAATCCTATGTCAAGAGATTGGCTTAGGTGGTGGTTTTCACCCATCTTGGGTTTCCACCTAAAAATAATTGAGTATATTGTGTGATTGAATTTGTTGTATTACAATACTATATAATTTCACTATTCACCCCCCCTCTAGTGCAATTTCAGCCACATACTTAAAAAAAGAAAAAGAAAGTCCAAAAGAAAAGAAAAAGAAAAATAGAAAAGAAAAAGAAAACAAAAGAAATAAGCCACACTTCGCCGCACGAGTATGGCTGGCAAGTTGGTGGTAACAGCTCATTGACCGGTTGTTCAGAACCCAACTCAAGAAATGCATTGAAAATTCCCAAAACACTTAGGAAGAAGTGGAGAAGTAGAATAAACCAAGGAGATATACACTAGATTCACCCTTGCGTTGACCCCATAAAAATAAAAGTAGGGAGAAAGCTATCGGTCGTAAAGATACACTTTTTGGTAGAACTCTCTTTTTAAGGCCGCCTAGAGGCGTAGAAACCCAAAGTCCATTCTAATTGCCAATCAACGAGTCTATCACATTCACAATAAGATACTTCGAACTTAAGGTTCTCACCAAATCTAGGGTGAGTTGAATGACCGTAGAAAGCTACTCTTTAGCCCTAAACTTAAAAATCCAAAAAAATTTGAAAAGAGGAAAAAGAGAAAAAGAAACTTTTCTTTGAATAAGGAGAGGGTCTAAGGCAGTCTGCATTTTGGCAGATACCCCGACGCTATTGTGCCTTTGAAAGTTCAGATCCTAAGTAAAACTTTTCTTAATATTGAAAATAACTTATGATCAAGTAATCCAACCTAATTCTTTAGCATGTAATTTTTGCTAGGGACTAGCAAAAGATAGGCATGGGGGTGTGATGTAAACAAGTTTATATTGCATAAAATGCCTATTTATGCATGTTCTTAAGCATAGAATTGCATTACATACTATAAATATTGCATAACATACATCATCTTGCATTTAGATTAGTCTGAATAAAATGGAGGTTAATTATCTCCTTTTATGGTCAGGGACAAGGTAACTTTTTATCGGAGCCTCAGATCGAAGATCCAACCGTACGGATCTAGTCAGGGCGACAATTGGAGTTCAACAACTCCAAGATCGGCCTAATCGGATATCTGTAGCATCAGATAAAGATTGAGGATCCCTAGAAGATCAAGTGCCAAGATGGTGTGAATCCACACTTCAGATGACAAATCTGACCACACGGATGGGTTCGGATCGACGATCGCAGCCTAACGGCATGAAAATCGACTCAATCCGATACCCGTAGCACCATCTACATCACCTAGAAGATGGACGGCCAAGATGGTGCCACATGGCACCATCTCGGCAGCCCAACCAGTTGCACGCACCATTGAAGCCCCTCACGCCAATGCTTATCCACTGTTGGATCAAGATCCAATGGCAGTGACGTGCGTGCGCTTAAGTTAAGCACTCGACACAAATGCGCCTGTAGCATGTTGGTCGAGCGCCTTAACAAGGCAGAGAGCCGTGGGATCGAGCCGCGGGATGCCTCAACTTTAGTGGGCGCACAAGCGTAATCAACCACACAATGGAGATCGAGCGGCTGTGCACACCCGATAGCGTCCACGCGCCATCGCACACCCCCGCTTGATGTAGGATCTCACGCGGATGAGGTAGGGTGAGAGGAGCTCTTGAGATCGAATGGCCGAGATTTGAAGGACGTGAACGCACATTGAGGCGCGAGGAGGTGAGCGGGCGCACATGTGCCACCCACTAAGGCCACGTTCAGGCCTTTAGTGACCGATTTATCCGTCACTAAAGGTCATAAATTAATGATTTTCAACATGTAATGGCCAAAATGCCCTCACTCCTTGAAACTATAAAAGGAGACCCCTCCATATGAAATTTTCATCCCTTCCTTCTCTTCCCTCCCTCTCCAAAGCTCAAGAGAAGCTTGTCCCACACCCGGGAAGCTCCTCAAGAGATAAAGTCAAATTTTCGCTCCCATTTCGGAAGCGGATCCCGTTACGACGACGATATGCTGCCTCATTCTTGTTCTTCCTACCTCGACCTCCTTCTTCCCACTCCATTCTTTGTCTTCCAGGCATCATCCCATCCGGCTCGTCCTCTAAGCAATCATCGAGGAGGATAATTTCTCTCTCCAATTCCTTTTTCCTGCTTTCTAGAGTAGAATTTTCCTACTTTCTAATGTAATAGTTTTCCTGCTTTCTAATGTAATTTCTCACTTACTTAATTGTATAAGCATTTTGAAGTATCAAGTGAATGTTTTCCTCTCTCTATCTCTTATTCTGATTGTTTATAGTGCTTCATTGTAATTACTCCGCTTTTTAGCAAAAACAAAAAAAATATAATTGAGAATTTAGATCAACGTAGCCTCCCTGAATTCGACCCGAGATTTCTATTCCGATATAAATTGTATTTGTTGAATCTAAGTTCTTCGCTTTTCAAACTACAATGACAGGTTTTCAAAACCAAATTCGAAAGCATAGTAACCCGTCTCTTCAACAGTGACCCCAGCGCACCCAATTGAAATAGGTTCGTACGATCTTGATCGTGCGGCCCTAATGAGCCCATGCCAGCACTGTTCATCTCCTCAACGCGTGATCTGGGGCAAACGTTCCTCCACGTGGCACGATCAAATGAACGCGCAATCGGACGCACGAACCCATGCAGCATCCGATGCGATCAAGTGGTGCGATCTCCACATGATCCTTAGCCGCAAGATGATAATCCAACGACTCTTTGTCGACTACACCTTAGCAGCTGTGCTAGTAGGCACATGGGCTGGCCTTCAGCGACGATTGAGCTATATCTATAGTGACCTCTTTGCTGTCGCTAATTGTCCCATACTCGTTTTAGTCCCCTCTCATCCACTATAAAAGGACCACCCCCCCATTCTTCATCATCTCTTCCTTTCTCTCCCTCACCACCTCCAAGGCTCTAAAGAGAGCTTGTCCCAAGCCTGGGATGCTCCTCGAGAGTAGAAATTAAATATTTTTTTCCCTCATCTCACCCCCTTTCATGGAGCAACCCATGGCTATCCTCTTACTATCTTCTAGAAAAGATCCTCGCCGCGATGTCGTCCTGTCCCACCCTCCATCCTCCAGCTCCGTTTTTCTTCATCTAGCTTCCCACCACTTTCTTCTAAGCATCGTCAAAGCAAGTCATCCAAGCGACCGTCAAGAAGGATTCTTCTCAACTCTATCTTTTATCGCTTTTCTAGTGTAGTTGTAATTAGTTCTAATAGGCATTGCTCGATTCTATGAAATATCTCTCTCTCTCTCATTCTGCTAGAGTAGCTTTGAATAGGTAACAAATATTTTGCTTGACACTCTATCTTATAAAAATACCAAAAAAATCTCAAAAGATAAAAATAACAAAAACAAGTAAAATCAAAAGTGCGGATTTTAAAATCGAGCATTCGCCTCCCTATGTTCGACCCGGGACTAATCTCGAGTTTCGATTATAAATTTTATCTGATTAGAGGACTTCTTTGCACTACGACGATGGGTTTTCCAGCTTAAAACTTTTCATGTATGAAATATCATCCACCATTTTGGTGCCATTGCCGGGGAGGTAATGCTCTTTGGTTCTTCCTATGTTTTTTGCCTTAACTTTTTAGCTCACTTTTCTCCTTTCATTCTGTGATTACAAGTACCCTCTCAAGGTAAGCGAAAAGCAGAATAGATTGGTGTAAAGTGCGGTTAGAAGATTCTGTAAGTGTATATCCACCACCCACCCATTAGATTCTCATTCCCTCACCTAAATAACTCAAACTCTAATCAACCTAGGTGCTTTTATAAATCCTAGGATAGATCTTATTGTTTGATTGTTGCTTCACCTCACCTCACCCCCTATATATATATATATATATATATATATATCTGATTGTAGGACACGACTAAAATTTACACACCTCACACGCCCACAAATTTCTTGATCTAAGGCGCACAATCACTTTGATTCTACCACTTAACCTAGGATCTGACCTGTGGAACTAGTACACTTAACTCAATATAAAGATAAGTGAGTAGAAATTTGATTCGGTTAAATATTTTTGTGTGCCTCAATTAAGTGTTGCAATAGGCCAATCGCTTGAACTGTTTGGGTCACACCACTCAATTTAAAATAGATCCGTCAAGTAGCTTGCCACTTAGGATTCAATTTTTAGTAACTAACCAAGCACTCCACATTATTTTTGATTTCTAAAGGAATATATCATCACTGGTGCTTTCAAAACTTGGAGTGTTCTATTAAACCTGATTGAACGAACCTAAAGATTAAACCCTAAAAGCTACTAAACATGGTTAAACCCTAAAAGATACATCATAAAATAACATTGTTTGAAAACCTTGGTTGTGCACACACACACATTTTAATTGATCATTAAGGGCACATTCCATCTAAAGGGCCCATCAAATTCCAAGAGCACAATCATCCTAAGCCTAATTAGAGCTAAGTAGATGTTGACTTTAAGGATTGATTTGCTCTTCGAGACCCAGATTGAGATTGTTTTCAATTAATCTTCTTATACCAGTCTTTTTGATGTCCAGCAAGGGGAGTAGTGTCAAACGATCGTAGTTGAGGGGTATCAAAGGAACCTAAGGCGAAAGCTAAGGGAAGTACCTTCTCCCCATTCCCTCCCTCTAGCTAGTTCGATTGACCAAATAAAAGTACACTAAATCATTTATAATCTTAAGATGAGTTCTAAGAGTCTGTAGATCTTTAAGCTAACCCACCGAAGGACAGGTTTGATTGTTTATATTGCTAGGCTCCTTGTTGTTCTCTTTTCCCTCCCATTTTACTTTGTATCCTTCCATATCCTACACACATTTTCAATCCTACCCTCTTGCCACCAACTATCCCTAAGATGATTACTATCCTAACCCGACTTATGACTACCCATCTCCTATTCGAGATAGCATTGATTGGGGATATGATTTCGGACCTCAATGTCCTGGACCTAACCCTGGACATCATGATTATAATTATTATCCTTCCCAGAGCTACACAATTATAGATCACCACCCTCTTATGAACAAACCAACCCGATCTACAATCAGGAAGGATATGATGATTACTAATGGGAACGCCATCATAGGCCCTAACTAGCCACTTTTAGTCAAGTATGATAGATAAAAGCTCCTACATAATCATCTGAGGGTCGTAATTCCATATTATTCCAATTTAAAAGAAGAACAGGAAATCTGGGTTAATTCTATAGTTTTAATATCACCTCACAAACACATATTAACAATAGGGTCACTCAGAAGTTAAATGAAGATCAAATGTGCTCAAAAGTCCAAAAGGTGCGTCAGTACTACAGGGTTTCACACATTCCGAGAACCGTAACAGCATCTAAAACCCTAATTTCAAACCCGCTTAAATTGAAGTGGTTTTGATCAAAATAAAATTCATATAAACCTCCTAAAATTCATATAAAAATATTCTAATAAGATTTGTACCTTTTGTTTGACCATCTGAACCCATTTTGACCTAGAATAGAGTTACAAATGGGATTTTGTCTTAAGTTAGCCTTTTATGCAATTTTTTCAATCAAACGTGGTCAAAACTCAAATATAACTTTCCCATTAGATTCCTTGCATCCAAACTAAGTTGGTACCAAAATTTAGGCCCAATCAGAATCTATCTTGAAGTAGTTTGCAATTCAGTCCCTAAGATCTCTATTTCTCACCAAAAACCCCTTAACTTTCAAAATTATTGCATTTACCCCCATTGGTTTCTCGTCTTCGTCACATTTTAGCCCCTTCCACCATTGATGAGTCAACTCTACAACACTGACCTTTGACCAGTGTGAAACCTCATCAAATTAGCACCAAATCCCACCAAATTTGGTGGGATTGGTGTTCATACGATGGAGATGAATTCCATGAGGATCTTCGACCTTGATTTATAGCAAGGAAATCATGCGAATGCATGAAATCGATGGGATTTCTTGATTTCCAAAAGAGGGTTAATCAAGCCTCTTCCTTCATTTAGAGCTTGCTCTGAAACTCTATATAAGACCCTTATACCAGGACCGTGCTCCTTAGCCATGTTTTGAGCCGAGAATCCCCTCTCTTCCTCCTCTCTGGCCTACCTTTCCTCAGCTCTAGTGAGCTTGTCCAACTCCTTCCTCCGACCGGCCAACAGTGACATTGACCGGCCCAACATCATCCCCTCTTCCTCATGGCCGTCTCCGACCAATTCACAGTCACTCTTCACCTCTCCTTCCAAGCTACCATGTCACCATCAAGATGGCCTTCTCCGATTCCAATCCATCACAGCTGAGTGCCCTCATCCTCTCTCTCTCTAACTCCCCTACTCTCCCCTTCTCTCTCTAGATCATTCTTATGCCCTTAACTCCTCATTTCCACCATCACACACACTAACTTGCCTCTGTCGTCCCCACGTCCGGCATGAACTCCATCAAGCTTGCGTTGGCACCACACACACACAATCACCCTTCTACTACCACCGCAACCACCACGAGTTCCAACAACCAAAAGCTCCAAGTTTATTAGGGGATTTGGCCACTAGAACTCCCCCCGAACTCACCTACCATAGTCCACCTACTCCAACCTCATTGTCACCCATACGCACCCTCGCACCAATCCACGACCACCACAACATTCTCTGCACTCCGGCAATCATAGTGGACGTTTTAACTTGGGCTTGTAGCCCGTATTTGTGTTTCAGGTATCATCATCAGAGCACTACCACCGCCATCATCTTCTTTGACTCCGTTCATTCATCTCCAACCTTCACTTAACCAGCTACAGCTCATAATCGACGGAGCTTCATGTCTTGAAGCTCTCCAAACCCTCATCCCAATAGTAGCAGTGTAGTGGAACGCCAATTGAACATAGGCAACACCTGCAATTACTCGAGGAAGTTCCTACTACAGCACATAAAGAAGCCCCAGTGTTTAGTCCCACATCATGAAGGACAAAGCCTCAAATAGCATATAAAAGGAAATTGCGATTTGAGCTGTTCACCTCCAAAAGCATGAGGGTGAGGTCCACACGCATGTCCAAATGCACATGCACTCACACACACCCTCACCCATGATCACACTCACGAGTCTAGGCTTGGGTCCGATTACCTGGATCTGGCTTGATCTAAAGGAAGGAGGGGGAGGGTTTTGTACCTCGATATTCATGCCCACCTCACCCAGCACTTAACCTGCGAGACACTTGTGTCTCTTCTATGGTGCTTTGCCCTGGTTCTCTGAGGTGCTGAGTTAAGGCATCTAAAGCCTAAACTTGACATCTAATTAGGTTCTGCATGTGTTGGTTTTGATATTGAATATTCATTTGATTACGAATACTATTGGTTTATTTGGCTTAATTAAAACTTGATTATTAGGTTAAATTGGTGGTTCAAACCATCATTTTAATCTAATCTTTTTGCCCTCCCACTCTTGAGTTTATTGAAATATTATTTTCATTACATTGAGCATTATTCTTGCATATCTTTCTTCATATTGCGATTAGCTGATTGAAATTGCCAGTTTGCTCCCTATAAATGACCTCGGACTCATTTCTTAATTTCAAGTTTTATAAATTTAAATGTTGTAAAAGCATTTTTATCGACTATACTATGACGCAAGCATATCTTTCCTAAAACTTGACTCAAACACTCACAACAATTACAACATTTACCCTCCCCAGGATTATATTGAATATAGGTCACCACCCATATTTTAACAACCAAAAATGGCATACTATCAGGGAGGAACGCAAGAACCTTAATTCCATGACTCCCGTAGATTTATCCCAAAACCACCCAACCCTAAATCAAACCATTCGGTTCAGATGAACCAGGTCCAAGATAGGGTGTTGCTCAATTTGAGGAACACCATACGATCTTTAGAAAACCAACCAACACCCCACAATGAAGAATTGAAGCCCCTAATTCAAATGATTGATGATCTAAATAGTTTTTTGTTGGATTGGCCCTAAGATATTTAGGATAAGGGCCCGGGTGAGTTTTTACTTTAGAAGTTGTCAACATTGAGGATGAACTTCGTGTATGCCCTAGTTCAATCTTGGGATGATTCTCAGGATGAACCCCCTTAAAGGGAGCTAATATCAAACCCCGCTCAGGCACCTGTAGGGGGGACATTTTTCATGAGACTGAGGATGACTAGGTTGGTCTAGAGCAACCCATTGAGGATGAATTGAAATCTTAACCAAGATCCTTGAGCCAAGGAGCATGGAAAAATATATCTCCATGGACAAGGGATGATAGATGATTTTGAGACATATATAAATGAGGATCAAGAATTTTTTAATTCTGAGGGTGAGGAATCTCTTAGTGAAATCTCACTTGAAGTTAAAGAAAATGATTTTAGTGAGACAAACGGGCTCAAGGAGCATAATGAGCCATTTGATAACCCAATAGTTGAGGATTATGATCTGGTTGGCGCTAACTCGGAGGATAAAAATCCTGATTTGATTTAAGATTCAATCAGTAGCCTCATTCCTCAACCACACCCCAAAGAGTTGAATAATGATACTTTCGAAATTGTTGTACCCAAGTCAATCTTGATTCAACCACAATTATTGGACTTGGATAATTTAGGTGGGGTAAATAATATATAGGAGGTCCCAAAAACCCTAATTTTGGAGGGTAGAAATTTGGAAATGAAAATGTGGGAGGCTAATTCTAAGGGAAATAAATGTTTAGATCTAAGGGTTCCTATTAACCTGAAAACATTGACTTTTTACTAGGACCCTTACGATATTTTTGTGGATATGAAACCCAAGTACACAATAATAGATTATCTTTTTGAGCAAACTATTAATTGGATAAATGAGTCCATTGATTTAGAGTTACCTATTATTCATCATTTGACTTGGGTTGCATACCACAAAGTTGCAGGCCCTACCCCATAGGCACAATGATCTCTGGCTTTGGGTAATCTTCATCCAAAACCATAGAACCACTCAACCTTAGGGCTTGGGCTTGCATCACAATCTGGTCCACATCTGTAGACACTCCAATTTGTGGGTTTGAGGATCAATCATTTAATTTTGATCCTGACTCGCACTTCTCATTCCTAATTTCTTCTATTTGTTTGTATAATATGCTTAGCTAAAGGCAATAAATTTAGCACTTGTGTATATTCTCTGCAGAGCTAACCGAATCCATCATGAAATTCAAGTGATATTTTGTTTATTCCATCCTTTCCATGTCTTTATTTTTACAATGAGGACATTGCATCATTAGGCATGGGGGGGTAGATACTTAATCCTGAAAATATTTTGTTAACTCGATGAAATTTCCTTTATTCTCTTGAAAAAAAAATTAAATTAAAAATTCAAAAAGGCAAAAAATTAGAATTAGGAGAAGAGAACTTAGGCATTAGGAGTTGTTAACTTTAGGACTTGAACACTTAGATTCTTTAGGTTTTGGGGCTTAATCAGCCTGGGTGTCCACTAAAATGCGGACCTATGTCTCGAGTCCTCGCCACGTTAATTTTACTTTAATTTGGCTAGTAAATTGGGATTATAAGTACTCAACTTATCAACCCGCTCTCTAATTTGAGGGGACTTTGAGTCTAAAGCATCTACACACTATTTACACTAACTCACTTTTTGGCAATTTGTATGAAAATTAGGTAGTTAATGAACTTTCTAGGGTATGGCTAGCAAGTTGTCATAGGTAACAGTCCATTGTCTGGTTGCCTAAAGCCCAACTACATGAACATACTCTTTCTACTACCTTTAGGTAAATCTTAGATCAGGGAAGCCACCTACTCAAAGAAAGAAAAAATAAATAAATATACTCAATAAAAATAAAAATAAATACATAGAGGAAAATAAATAAGCCACACTTCACTACACGAGTATGGCTTACAAGTTGCCGTGGGTTAGATGCTCTATTGGCCGTTTGTCTAGAGCCCAGCTCACAAAAATGCACAAATAATTCCCAAAACACTTAGGGAAGAAGCGAGGAAGTAGAATAAACCAAGGAGATATACACTGTGTTTGCCCTTGTGTTGACCCCATAAAAAAATTAAAAGTAGGGAGAAAGCTACCAATCAGAAAGATAAACCTTTAGGTAGAAACTTTTAGGTCATCTAAGGTCGTAGAAACCTGAAATCTGTTTTAAATATCGCCTAGTGAGTCTATCATTTTTCATGAGATGCTTAGAACTTGAAGTACCTTTCGTGTCTTGGCTGAGTTGGGTAGCCATAGAAAGCTGCCTTGAAACTTTTAACTCAAAAAATCCAAAAAAATTATAAAAGAAGAAAAAGTAGGAAAAAAAATTGTATCTTTCTTTTTAAAATAAGGCAAGGACTTGGGCTGTCTAGATTTTGGCAGGCACCCAGGCACTATTGATTCTTCGCAATTTAGGACCTTAGTTGAAATTTCTTCTTGTTAATAAACAACTTATGCTTAAGCGATCGAGTCATAATTCTATACATAGCATTTAGGTTAATTTTGCTAGGAACTAGCAAAAGATAGGCATGGGGGTATGATGTAGACACATCTATTTAGGATAAAATGTCTTGTTATGCATGTTCCTAAGCTTATAGATGCATTCCATTTTATAAATATTGCATAGCATGCATCATTCTGCATTAAGAATAGTTTGTACAAATTATAGGTTAATTCGTGTCCTTTTGTGGCCAGGAGAGAAGGATATTTATTTTGGGCCTCTATTGATTATCCAACTGTACGAATCTAATTAGGATGACGATCGGAGTCTAACACCTCCAAAATTGCCTTTATCGGAGTTCCGTAGCAACTTATGCAGTTCGAGGAAGATCAATGGCCAAGGGACTAGGTGACTCAATTTAGAGCTTCAAACGACAAATCCAACTATACGAATGGATTTGGATCAACAATCGCAGCCCAACAACGTGAAAATCGACCCAATCCGACATCCGTGGCACCACCTACAAAGCAAAGAAGATGGACGGCCATGATGGCATCATGTGGCACCATCGTAGTTGCCTAACGCTACCGGTTTCTCCTCTTCTCTCAAGCATCATTTAATCTAGACCATTGGATTTTCATCCAACTATTTCAGATGCTCTCACCTTATTTCAACTTCTCAACACAAAGCTCCTCGTAGCATAGTGGTCAAAGCCTCTCCACGCAATGAAGGATGAGGGTTGGAATCACCTCGCATTACCCCAACACGCCCAATTGAAATAGGATTGCACGATCTTGATCGTGCGGCTTTGATGAGCATGTGCCAGCATCATCCATCTCCTCAACGCGCGATCGAGTTGCGAACGTTCCTCCACATGGCGTAATCAGATGAATGTGCGATCGGATGCACGATCGAACATAGCATCCAATGTGATCAAGAGGCATGATCTCCACGCGATCCACAGCCATGAGATGATGATTCAACGACCCTCCGTCAACCACGCCTTAGTAGCTATGCCAGTGGGTGCATGGGCTGGACTTCAGTGATGATTGAGCTATATCTACAGCGATGCCTTTCCTATATCTAATTGTCCCACACTTGGTTTAGCCCCTCTCCTCCACTGTGAAAGGACCACCACCCCATTCTTCATCATCTCTTCCTTTCTCTCCCACACCACCTCCAGGGCTCTAAAGAGAGCTTGTCCCAAGCCTGAGATGCTCCTCTAGAGTACAAATTAAATATTTTTTCACATTTCCCACCCCTCTTCATGGAGCATTTTGTGGTCATCCTCTCACCACATTCCAGAAGAAGATCCTCACCAAGATGTCATCCTGTCCCCCCCTCTATCCTCCAGCTCTGTTATTCTTTGTCCAGCTTTCCACCACTTTCATCTGGGTGCCATCAAAGCTAGACATCCTCCAAGCAACCATCGAGCGAGATTCTTCTCACCTCTATCTTTTATCGCTTTTCTAGTGTAGTTGTAATTAGTTCTAATAGGCATTGCTCGATTCTATGAAATATCTCTCTCTCTCTCATTCTGCTAGAGTAGCTTAAAACAGATAACAAATATTTCACTTGATATTCTATCTTATAAAAATACCAAAAAAATTTCAAAAGATAAAAACAACAAAAATAAATAAAATCAAAGTACGGATTTTAAAACCAAATGTTCGCCTCCCTGTGTTGACCCAGGACTCGCCTTGAGTTTCAGTTATAAATTTTATCTGGTTAGCAGATTTATACACTCCGCGACAACAGGTTTTCCAACTCAAAACTTTTTACATAAATTCCATCCACCAGTCATACTACAAGGGAGAACGGCTAGGCAAAGGAGTAATTAGGGTGGTCCACATCCACCCTAGGAGGAGTCAAGAAGTAGGCCATCCAAGCTTGTAGAGAGCAAGCACACCCACCAAGGGTTTGCCACAAGGAGGACGTCTAGGAGAGAGGGATTTCTTTTGTTTCTAAGGCAACCAGAACTGGAGCAAGAATTATGGGCATCATCATTTTCTTCATCCTAATTCTTCTTATACTTTGGCATTTTATTTTTGCATTGTAATGTTTGCTTTCTTGTTGGAGATTACAAGTGAGAATTCTTCTCACTTGTGAGTTCTCCAACCTTTTTTATAAAACAACTTCTCCTTAAGAAGCATTCCTCTACTTTTCTTCTAGTTAGCTTGTGATTGTTTTTGCTGTGTCTTATTCCTCCATTATTCCTAGCCTCCCATGCTTGGAGTGAGTTGTAGAAATAAGGCACGTGTTGCCTTGTTATTAGTCTTTATTTCCCATCTTCTACGCATTTGCTTTTCCCCAAACAAAAACCCTAAAAGAATATATATACAGAAATACAGAAAGAAAGTTGATTTTTGATTTTCAAGCAAGAGAATTTCAATTTGCATTTCTGACTCATTTGGGACAACCTGAATACTCACCAAGTACTCTATCTTTATAAATTTTAAAAGTGATCAAAATTGCATGTTGCAACTACATTCGAACCCGTTTTAACAAATCACGCTTTCTTGTGATCAAAGCCCTACAAAGGTTGAAAGGTTTTGAAAGGTATATGCCAAATTAATTTAAAACCTTGAATGGCGAGAGTAAAAGTACAAGCATCGATCCAAACTCACCATTCCACTTGGAGATGTACTGGTCTAATATTCTCCCTAGAAAGAGTGAATGTGAGAAGAGATTTTAGCCAAGGATTGGTTAGGAAGTTTAAGGTTTGCTTGGGTGGTTTGGGGGTAAGAATTAAGTCTAATGAGGGCTTAGTCTATTCCAATTCCATTCCCAACAACCACTCAACTTTGTCATCCTCATCCTTAACCAATTTCATTATTTCTTCATATTCCAACTGCTCCTCAATTAATGAGTCAAGCATAGAATTCCTTATCTTATTATCGAAGGTGGACTCATGATCAAAATCATTTGACAATAGTTGGGTCTCCTGGGAAGCAACAAAATCAGGAATGTCATTCATTTCATCCTCTTTTTTGTCACTTAAATCCTCTCTGGGGGAGTTGTGTGATTTCTCATTAAGTGCAATCGTTGCTACATTACCCTTTATTACTTCACGAGGAGGATCATTCTTAATGCTATAAGTATAGAGAAAGCCTATATCTCACAATTCTTTGCTCTCTTCAAGGTGTAAATCCTCAAATGATGCGTATTGACCTCGAGAGCCACTCCATATTGTTATAGTAGGTTCCTCTATCATACAATCATCCTCCTCAAAATTGGACTCCACAATAATTGATATGGTGATTCCTCAACAATTTCACCTTTCATATCATGCACCTTACGGAATCCATTGGGGGTGATGTTTGGGATTGGTTATGTGAAATTGAATTCGTCATAGTGTACATTATCCATTTAAACCCAACAATAAGTTTAACAAAACACAATTTTAGTTGCTTTCCATTTAGAACTTCGAGTCCCAGTCAAACTCAAGGAGGTCGAGAGCATTTCAACTTGATTTAAATTTTTCGCTCTTTTATATCGTTGTTTGTCTTTTTTTTTTGTCTTTTCATTTATGATTTTTTTTTTGATGATCGACTAACCTAATCAAACCCTAAAGACTAACCTAAAACTAACCTTATCAGGATCTAAACCCCAATCTTGAGTTCCCTCATGAGAACCTCACCCATGGTGTTTGTTACACGAAAAACTGTGTGTGTTAAAAAGATGTAAAATGTAACATAAATTTGTCATTACATACTTCTTTGCTTACTTGCACACTCACGAGTGAGTTTAAAAATATGTTTACGTCACTAATTTGCAGGAGAAACACCATTTTCTTAAATCTCTTTTTTTGTTTTGAAAATGAAGATGAATAATGAACCTAAATTTAACTAAACTAAACTACACAAAGAGAAAACCCTAATCCAATTGAGTTGACCTTTTACAACTCAACACTAACACCCAAAAATATATAGAAATGCTTATGCACCCAAGTTGTGGAAAGGGATGATGGTTATGATGTTGGTGGTTTGTTGGGTCCTTCGGTGCATGGTGTATGCTAACTGTAGGAATGGGTTGGGAGTGAATGTGATGGTGGTGGTAATGGGTGTGATAATGAGGAGGTAGAAGGACATAGATAGTTGTGTGTGTGAAGTGGAGGGTGTTAGGAACCCAGTAATCGAAGGGGGGAGCGTGAATGGTGATGGTGATAGTGAGGGGGACAACCAACCACCACTTGATGGTGGTGATCTCACAAGCGAAGTTGAAGGCGATGCAAAAACGTGAATCGAATCACAAAGTAATAATCAAAATAAATAATCTTTCATTGCATCAAAATAACTACTAAACATTCAACAAAGTAAGATATATAAAGGGATGCTTAACACGAAATAAAACTACACTACTAAAAGATCAACCCCATCAGAAGTGCTCCTAAGAGTCATCAGCTATTGCGGGGTGATGGTGGCTACACCCTAGTTGCAAGGATCACGTACATGCCACAAGGAGCAGATCATGTCCAAGAGGCTATGTAGGGAGCCTTTGGGCACGATCTTGAGAGACGAGAGGGGCACACACACAAGCAAGGAGGAGAGGGAGAGGGGACAACCTTGGAGAGGAGGAGAATGGGAGGAGGACGATGGTGGTGCTCCTCCTTGGGAGGGGCACAACCAGCCCTTAGAAGGTGGAGGAGAGGTGGTGGCTGTTCAAGCAAAAATCGTTGCAGATAGATTTTAGTTTTGAAAACTCGTCGTTGTAGTGTGATTTGCGAGAAAAATCATCCACAAAAAAATTTTACCAAAACTTAAAAGGAATTCTGGGTCGAACACAGGGAGGTGAAAGTTTAATTAAAAATCGCATTTGTTTTATTGTCATGAAGCAAATTAACTGGTCAAATTGAATCTAAACTAGCTATCTACTTAGATAATAATGAATAGATGAGAGAGAGAGAATATTGCAAATAAAGGCAAATAGAGATAGAATAAACATGGATTTCACAATCACAGAATGATGTCTATTGAAACTAACCACTACAGCAAAAAGTGGGAAATCTTACACTAGAAAGCAATAAAAAGAAGGTGGAGAGAAGTTATCCGCCTCGACGGTTGCATAAAGGACGAGCCACATTGACGGAGCGCTTGGATGAAGATGGTGAGATGTGGGATGAAGGAGAACAACAACAGATGATGGAGGACGGGGCAGGGTGACGTCGCAACGGGATTCGCTTCTTGAATGGCGGTGAGAGGACCACCGCGGAATGCTCCACTAAAGGGATGAGAAGGCAAAAAAATTATATTTTTAACTCTAAAGGAGCTTCTCGGGTTTGGGACAAGCCCTTAGGGCTTTGGAGGGGGTGAGAGAAGAGAGGAAGGGATCAAAAAAAGTGTGGGGGTCATAGGGCCTTTTAAAAGTGAAGATTTGAGGGGGCACAAAGGTCATTTCATCTTAAAACATTAAATGAGGGTCTCTTTAGTGATGGATATAAATGTCACTAAAGATCCCATGTCGCTGAACGTGCACGCGTGCCTGTGCGTCCTCTTCCTTTGCTGAACGCTCTTCCCACGTGCGCACACCCTTAGGCATCCAATCGAGAGATTGGATGGCTTAAAATGCACACACATTGCTTCATCCTCATGCATACCGCGTGCCCACATCTCCTCAGTCGTTCGATTACTAATGGAGGGTCGAGATCACGCACTGATCGAGCAGAGAGTGCGCGCTGAAGCACGATCGTGTGTGATCCTCGTAAGTCTGATCACGCATCCACGCTTTGCGCCACGTGGCTTGCCTCTTCGCCGTTCACTCGAGATCGAACAGCTTAATCGAGCCCTTGCGCGTAAGGAGGAAGCATGGCAGGGGGCTTAATCGCGCGACCTGCGTGCGTATGAAGTCTCAACCACTGCGCAATCAACCATTCTTTGTAGTGCTTTTGATTTAACACTCAAGCACTCGCGACCATTGGATAAACATCTAACAGTCGAGATCACTAGAGCATTTAATCTCTTTATCTCTATGAAGAGCAGCTGAGATTGAATCTCAACTGTTGGATCTTTGATCAACGGTTGGGATTTGCTTGAGCAGGTGGAGAGGAAATCTTACGGGTGACCTTGGGTGGCATGGGAGGCTGAGATGGTGCCACATGGTGCCATCTTGGCCGCCCATCTTCTATGACTTGTAGATGGTGCCACTAATGTTGGATTGGATAGATTTTTGCATCATTGGGCTGCCATCGTCAATACGAATCCATCCATGGGGTGGGATTTGTCATCTACTATACGAATTTACACCTTCTTGGCCCCTTGACCTCTGATCATTCTCGAACTGCGTCTGATGCTACAGAAGCTCGATCAGGGCGATCTTAGAGTCGTTGAACTTCGATCGCCGCCCTGATCAAATCTGTACGGTTGGATCTTCAATCCGAGGCCTTGATAAGATATTACCCTATTTCCTGACCACAAAAAGAGAAAATTAACCTAAAATTTGTACAACCTAATCTAAATGCATGATGATGCATGTTATGCAATATTTATAATATATGATGCAACTATATATCTAAGAACATGCTAAAATAGATAGTTTATGTGATGTAACATGTTTACATCACACCCCCATACCTATCTTTTGCTAGTCCCTAGCAAAACTACATGTTATTTATAAGAGAATTAGGTCAGATTTCTTGGGCAATAGTTATTTTTCAACTCTTATGAATTTCAACTAAGACCTGAACTACAGAGACACCACAGCACCCGGGTGTCAACCAAAATGCAGACCACCTCAAGCCCACACCTTATTCAAAGAAGGATCCTTTTCTCCTTTTTCTTCTTTTCAAATTTTTTTTTATTTTAGAGTTTAGGGTTTTGGAGCAGCTTTCTATGGCCACTCAAGCCACCCAATACTTGAAGAGAGCCCTAAGTTCTAAACATCTTTATGCATGAAATGTGATAGACTCATTGATCGACGATTAGAATAGACATCAGGTTTCTATGCCCCTAGGTGACCCTAAAAAGAAATTCTGCCTAATGGTGTATCTATTCAACCGGTAGCTTTCTCCCTACTTTTATTTTTATGGGATCAACACAAGGGCGACCCTAGTGTATATCTACTCGGCTTATTCTACTTCTCTGCTTCTTTCTAAGTGTTTTGGAATTATACGTGCATTTCTTGAGTTGGGTTTTGGATAACCTACCAATGGGCTGTTACCCACGATAACTTGCCAACCATACTCGTGCAAAGAAGTGTACCTTATTAATTTTTTATTATTTTATTTCCTTATTTTCTTTTCTTTTTTTTTCTAGGTAGGTCGCTTCCCTGATCTAAGATTTACCTAAAGATAGTAGGAAAAGAATGGTCTTGTGACTGGGGTCTAGATAACCAACCAATGGGTTGTTACCTATAATAACTTGTCAGCCATACCACCCTAGAAGGTTCATTAGCTACCCGATTTCCATTAAAACCACCAAAAAGTGAGTCAATGCAAATAGTGTGTAGATGCTTAGATTTAAAATCCCCTCAAATCAGAGGGTGGGTTGATAAGTCGTATACTTATCACCCAACATATTTAACCAATTAAAATATGAATTTAGGATGGCAAGGACTCGAGAAACAAGTGCACAGTTTAGTGGACACCCAGGCTGATTAAGCCCGAGGACCTGAAGGGTCTGAGTGTTCAAGTCATATAGTTTTATTCTGTAAGATTGAAAATTTTCTAAAGCCCAAGTTCTCTTTCCTAATTCCATAAATTTTTTTTAATAAATAAAAAGAAAACAAAAGCAATCTATGGAGCTGACAAAATAATTCAGGGATGAATATCCACCCCCCATGCCTATCTAACGCAATGTTCTCATTAGCTAAATTGCATGAATAACAGGTCGGCTCCGAGATGAAAGGAAACTGTATACGTGCTAAATTTAGTGCTTTTAGCTAGGCACACTATACAAAGAAGAAGAAACTAAGAATTCATACGTGCAGGTCAGAAACAGAATAAGAAAATTTAGCTTTGGACCTACCAGGAGAAGATGTCCACAAATGTGGACTAGATTATGATGCAGACCCATACCCCATGGTCGAGTATATCTAAGGTTCTGTATAAAAATTATCCAAAACCTGAGGTTGGCATGCAATCGGAGTTGGGCCTGCGATTTGTGAGGATGCAACCCAAGTCTAAAAAGTTGGATAATAGAGAAATCAAGCTTAAAAGGATAATCAATGAATTTGTGCTTGGGTTGGACATCCTTTGAGTCAAAGATGTCATAAGGATCCTGGTAGAAGGATGGTGGTGGTTTCAGACAGATAGGCACCCTTAGACTCGATCTTTTACTTCCTCCAGAATTGGCTTCCCAAATCATCATTTCCCAATTCCTATCCTCAATCTGGATTTCAAATTCTGGGACCTCTTGCATGATATCACCCCATTTACAATTTCCTAGTCCAAGATTGATGGCTAATGCGTATGCATCTGAATAGCCGAAAATGTCTATTTATGCATGTTCTTAGTATCATAGTTGCATCATACATTATAAATATTGCATAACATGCATCTTCTTGCATTTAGGTTAGGTTATGTAAATTTTAGGTTAATTTTCCCTTTTTATGGTCAGCTAACAGGGCAACTTTTAATCGGGGCCTCGGATCAAAGATCCAACTGTATGGATCTGATCAGGGCGACGATTAGAGTTCAATGACTCCAAGATCACCTTTACCAGACCTCTATAGCATAAGATATAATCCAAGGAAGGTTGGAGATCAAGAGCCAAGATGGTGTAAATTTGCACTTCAAATGACAAATCCGACCACACTGATAAGTTTGGATTGACGATTGCAGTCCAACAACGTGAAAATCGATCCAATCTGACTTCCATGGCACCATCTACAACTCACAGAAGATGGACAGCCATGATGGCGCCACGTGGCACCATCACAACTACCCAAACAGGCTGTAGCACCTCTTCTCAACCTCTAAAGGTGCAGGTGAGGCAAGATCTCGGCCGTTGGATCTTGATCCAACAGCCATTGGTTGAGCCCTCCATACTTGAGCTGAGGGCGTGGGTTCAAAACTCACCGCATGCCTCAATTCAGCGCAGCACGAGCACGATCGATTTTGGCCATTGGATGTGATGCAAATGGCGGATAGAGCAGTGATGTGGTGCAACCAGAATGCACGATGCCTTCACGCATGATCCAATGAGCTATTAACGCTCGATCTTACGCATAGGCGCGGGACAAAGGCACATGCAAGATGGATTTTAAGTCATCCGATCGGTTGATTGGACTGCTAAAAATCAAAGAACGTGCGATGTCGTTGCGTATGGGGAGAAGAAGAGGTGCGCAGCATGCGCACACATGAAGCCTGCAATCTGGGCTTTAGTGACGATTTTATACGTCACTAAATACCCAGATTTAATATTTTAAAGTAAAATGACCTATTTGCCCATTCAAACCTCACCAATAAATAACCCTATGACCCCCACAATTTCTTCATCCCTTCCTTCACCTCTCTCCCTCTCCAAAGCTCTAAAGAAGCTTATCCCAACCCGGGATGCTCCTCTAGAGCCAAAATCAAAGTTTTCTCCCCCTATTCTGAAATTGGATCCTACGACGGCGGTGACGCCCGCCTCGACCCCGGTTCTTCTTGCTCAGTTCTTTGTCTTCCATCTTTATCCTCCATCTTCAAGGCATTGCCCCGTCCGGCTTGTCCTCCAAGAAACCATCGAGGAGGATAACATCTCTCTCCCTTCGTTACTACTTTCTAGAATAGAATTTTCTGCTTTTTAGCTGTAATCATTTCCCGCTTTCTAGTTGTAAAAATAATATTCAGTTGCAAGGTGATTATTCTCTCTCTCTCTTAGTGTTAATATCAAATTCTTTGTGATTATCTCACTTTTAAAACAAAAATACCAAAAAAAAAATATTATCACGGATTTTAGATCGACGTAGCCTCCCTATGTTTTACCCAAAATTTCTTTACGAATTTCGGTAAATTTATCTGTTGACAGATTTCTTCTCAAATCATACTACGACGATGGGCTTTTTCAAAATCCAATCCTTTTTGCATACGTCTTCCGCTTAAACATTTTGGTGTCGTTGCCAGGGAGGCGACACTCTTTGATTTTTCACGTTTTCCTACTTATCTTTTACCTCACTTCTCTCCTCTCTTATTGTGTTTGTAGGTATTCTTACGAGGCGAACAAAAGTGGTAGATTGGAGTAAAGTGTTGTTGAAGGGTTTGCAAGTTTATCCCCACCTCCCACCAACTAGATTTCACTCCATCACCTAATAACACAAACCCTAATTAACCTAGGAGCTTACATAAACTCTAAGGTTGGTTTTTGATTGTTTTTTGTCACCTCTAACCACCTCACCCTCCACACATAAAAGAAAAAATTAAAAAAAATCTTACAAAGGTACACAACCTCTTCTAATTTTCAAACTCAATCAGTAACCCAATCTTTGGAACCACTACACACACCCAAACACATAATCAAGTAGAAATCAAATTAGGTAATCATTTGTGTGCCTAATTAAGTGGTGCATTAGGCCAATTGTTCGAGTTGTTTAGGCCATACCACTTCAACTAAAATCAACTCATCAAGTAACTGCCAAATAGGTTCAACTTTTAGGGATTTACCAGGTACTCCACATTCTTTTAGGCTTTAAAGGAAAACATCTTCACCTGTGTTTTCAAAATTTGGCGTGCCAATTAAACTTGATTGAATACACCTAATGTTGAATCCTAAAAGCTACTAAGTAAGATTTAAGCCCTAAAATTCATCACATTCAAAAATAATCTTGCTCGAAAATCATTGGTTGTGCACTCACACACATATCAATCAATCATTAAGGGCACAACCCAAATAAAGGGCCCATCACATTCCAAAGCACATTCAAACCTAACCCTAATTAAAATAGAGTAGATGTTGCCTTATGGATTGGACTCGCTCTTCGGAGTCCAGACCGAGACTATTTTCAATTAGTCTGTTTCTACCATTCAATCTGATGTCTAGGTAGGGGAGCAGAATCAAATGATCACGGCTGAGGGTACATTAGGAACTGAGGCACAAGCCAAAGGAAGAACCTTTTCCCCAGTCCCTCCCTCTAATTGGTTGGACTGACTGAAAAGAAGTAGATGAAATCATTTATTAATCTCAAGATGGGTTCTAGGAGTCTGTTGGTCTTTAGGCTAGCCCACTTAAGGATAGGTTTGTTTGTTTCTAATGCAGGGCACCTTTCTTCCTCCCATTCTATCATAGATCCTTCCACATCCTATTCAAACTTCCACTCCTAACCTCCTACCACTACTTATTCCCAAAATGATTATTATTCCAACTAGACTTATTCTCATCCATCTTCTAGTTGGAATAATCCTAATTGGGAATATAGCTCCAGACCTCCGTGTTCAGGGTCCAACCCTAGACACCATAATCTTGATTCTTATCCTTCTCCAAGCTACACCGATTATATATCAGCGCCCTCATTTGGACAACCTAATATGATCTACAATCAAGAAGGATACACTAATCCTTACCCCTCCCCTGAATACACTGCCTTTAGGTCATCACCACCTTATGAACAACCTAAAATGACCTATTATCAAGGAGGGTATCAAGATCCTCAATTCGTTAACTCCCCTGCACTAAACCCAAACCCACCAAACCCTGAACCAAACCATTTAGTTCAGGTGAACCAGGCCCAAGATAAGGTGCTGGCTAACTTAATGAATACCATACAATCTTTAGAAGCTCAACCAACACCTTACCCTGAAGAACTGGAGCCCCTGATTGAAATGATTGACGATCTTAACAAGTATCTGTTGGATTGGATCCAGGATGTTAAGGATAAGGGCTCGAGTGAGCTTTTACTTGGGAAGTTATCGAAATTGAGGATGAGATTTATGGTTGCTTTAGTTCAATCATGGGATGATTCCCAGGATGAATCCCTGACAGGAGAGCCAATGTTAGAATCCGCTCAGGTACCTATAGGGGGGACACGTTTTACGAGAACAGGGTTGACCAGGTTATTCTAGAGCAATCAAATAAGTATGAATTGATTACTTTACCTGAGATCCCTGAGCTGGGGTATGTGGAAATGTATGTCTCCATGGATCAGAAAGTGATTGATAATTTTGAGACATACATTAACGCAGATTCAGATTTCTTTAATTCTGAAGGTGAAGAATCATTATGCGAAGTCTCACATGAGTTTACAGAATACGATTTTAGTAAGACAACTAGGCCTGAGGAATTTGATAAACCATTTAATGGCCCTAAAATTGAGGAACTTCATCCTGTTGGGGTTCGCATGGTGGATTCAGATCCTGATTTCATGAAGGATTCAATTCAAAGCCCTATTCCTCAATTACACCCCTTTGAGCTTACTAAAGATTTTGAAATTAGTAAACCGACATCCATTTTGATTCAATCACAATTTTTAGACTTGGAAAATTCAGATGAGGTGATTAACATGCAGGAAGTCTCAGAATTTGAAAGTCTGAATGAGGAGGATAGGAGATGGGAAATATTGATATGGGAAGTTAATTCTGGAGGAGGCAAAAGATCGAGTCTAAGGGTTCCAATTTGTCTAAAAATCCCAACGCTTTACCAGGATCCTTATGACATCATTTCAGAGGATGTCCAACCCAAGTGCACATTCATTGATTATCCTTCTAAGCTTGATTTCTTTGTAACTCGACTTTTTGGTCTTGAGTTGCATCCTCACAAATCGCAAGCTCGACTCTGCTTTCATACTGAGCTCAGGTTTTGGATAATTTTTATCCAAAACCTTAGATAAACTTGACCAAGGGATATGGGTCTGTATCACAATCTGGTCCACATCTGTAGACATCTGCCGGAAGGTCCTGAGGTGAATCTTTTTATTCTAATTCTGACCTACACCTGTGAATTCTTTATTTCTTCTTCTTTGTATAGTGTGCCTAGCTGAAGGCACTAAATTCAGCATGTATACAGTTTCTTTTCATCATAGAGCATACCCGTTATTCACATAATTCAGGTGCTTTCTACTCTACTCCACTTTGTTTCATGTCTTTTTAATACAATGAGGATATTGCATTAGATAGGCATGGGGTTGGATATTCATCTCTAAATTATTTCGTCAGCTCCGTAGATTCTTTTTGTTTTCTTTTTATTTATTAAAAAAAAAAGTTGAATTAGGAAGGATATCTTGGGCTTTAGAAAATTTTCAATCTTAGATAATAAAACTGTATGATTTGAACACTTAGACCCTTCAAGTTTTCGAGCTTAATCAACCTAGGTGTCCTCTAAATTGTGGACTTGTTTCTTAAGTCCTCGCCATTCTAAATTCATATTTTAATTGGTTAAATAAGTTGGGGTGATAAGTACATGACTTATCAACCCACTCTCTGATTTGAGGGGATTTTAAGTCTAAGCATCTACACACTATTTGCACTAACTTGCTTTTCGATGGTCTTTACAGAAATTGGGTAGCTAATGAACCTTCTAGGATGGTATGGCTACCAAGTTATCATGGGTAATAGCCCATAGGTAGGTTGTCCAAAGCTCAGTCACACGACCATTCTTTTCCTGCTGCCTTTAGGTAAACCTTAGATCAGGGAAGCCACCTACCTAAAAAAAAAGAGAAAAGAAAACTATCCAAAAAAAAGGGAAAAAAAGAGAAAAGGAGAAAAGAAAAGAAAAAAAGAAATAAGCCACACTTCATTGCACGAGTATGGCTGGCAAGTTATAATGGGTAACAGCCCATTGGTAGGTTGTCCAAAACCTAACTCAGGAAATGCACCTTAAATTCCAAAACACTTAAGAAGCAAAGAAGTAGAATAAGCTGGGGAAATATACACTTCGCTTGCCCTTATGCTGACCCCAAGGTCGAATAGAAGTAGGGAGAAACCTGCCGGTCGAATAGATACACCTTTAGGCAGAATTTCTTCCACGGTCACATAAGGGGTAGAAACCTGAAGTTCGTTCTAATTGCTGATCAGTGAGTCTATCACATTTCACACAAAGATGCTTATAACATAGGATTCACTTTGAGTCTTGGGTGGGTTGAGTGGCCGTAGAAAGCTATGTCGAAACCTTAAACTCAAAAATCCCCCAAAAAAAAAAGAAAAGAAAAGAAGAAAAGAAAAAGATCCTTCTTTGAATAAGGCAAGGGCTTGAGGTGGTTTGCATTTTGGTAGACACCTGGGCGCTGTTGTGTCTTTATAGTTCAAGTTCTTAGTTGAAATCTCTAAGTGTTGAAAATAACCATTGCCCAAGAAATTTTACCTAATTCTTCTATAAATAACATATAGATTTTGCTAGGGACTAACAAAAGATAGGCATGGGGGTGTGATGAGTATGCATCTGAATAGCCTAAAATGTCTATTTATGCATGTTCTTAGTATCATAGTTGCATCATACATTATAAATATTGCATACATGCATCATCTTGCATTTAGGTTAGGTTGTGCAAATTTTAGGTTAATTTTCCCTTTTTGTGGTCAGGTAACAGGGCAACTTTTAATCGAGGCCTCGGATCAAAGATTTAACCGTACGAATATGATCAAGGTGACGATTGGAGTTCAACGACTCCAAGATCGCCCTGATCGAACTTCCGTAGCACAAGATATAATCCAAGGAAGGTCAGAGATCAAGGGCTAAGATGGTGCAAATTCACACTTCAGATGAGAAATTCGATCTCACAGATGGGTTTGGATCGGCAATCGTAGCCCAACAGCAAGAAAATCAATCCAATCCGACATCCGTGGCACCATCTACAATTCACAAAAGATGGACAACCATGATGGCCCTACGTGATGCCATCATAGCTGCCCGAACCGACCGCAGCATTTCTTCTCAACCTCTGAAGGTGTGAGCAAGGTAAGATCTGGGCCGTTGGATCTTGATCCAATGGCCATGGGCACGTGCGCTTAAAATAAAAGAATTTTATATTAACAATAAGAGAGAGAGAAAGAGAGAACAATCACTTTGCAACTGAATATTGTTTTTACAACTAGAAAGCAGGAAATGATTACTTCTAGAAAGTGGAAAATTCTATTCTAGAAAGCAGTAAAGAAGGGAAAGAGATGTTATCCTCCTCGATGGTTGCTTGGAGGATGAGCTGGATAGGGTGACTCCTAGAAGATGGAGGACAAAGACAAAAGAAGAAGAAAGGAGCAGGAAGAATCGGGGGTGAGGTAGGGCGTCATTGTCGTCGTAGAATCCACTTTTAGAATGGGGGGAGAAAACTTTGATTTTGGCTCTAGAGGAGCATCTCAAGTTTGGGACAAGCTTCTTTAGAGCTTTGGAGAGGGTGAGAGGTGAAGGAAGAGATGAAAAAAGTGTGGGGGTCGTAGGGCTATTTATAGGGGAGGTTTGAATGGGTAAATAGCTCGTTTTACTTTAAAAACATAAAAGCAAGGTCTTTAGTGATGGATAAAATTGTCACTAAAGTCCAGATCGTGGGCTTCATCTGTGCACACGCTGTGCACCTCTTCCACTCCCCACACGCAATGCCATAGCACATTCTTTGATTTTCAATTGTTCGATCAAACGATCGGACGTCTTAAAATCCATCTCATGCTGCATCCAAAGGCCGAAATCGACTATGCTCGCGCTATGCTGAATTAAGGCACGCGGTGAGTTTCAAACCCGTGCCCTCAACTCGCGTATGGAGCACTCAACCAATGCGCTATAGCTGCCGCTTTGTCTCGCTTATGTTTAAAGTGCACGCTCCCATGCCCGTTGGATAAGATCCAACGGCCCAGATCTTGCCTTGCCCACGCCTTCAGAGGTTGAGAAGAGATGTTGCAGTCGGTTCTAGCGGCTGAGATGGCTCCACGTGGCGCCATCTTGGTCATCCATCTTCTCTGACTTGTAGATGGTGCCACGGATGTTGGGTTGAACCGATTTTCCCACTGTTGGGCTACAATCATTAATCCAAACCCATCCATGCGGTCGGATTTGTCATCAAATGTACAATTTGACACCATCTTGGTCCCTTGACCTTTGATCTTTCTCGGATTGCATCTAATGCTACGGAAGCCTGATCAGGGCGATCTTGGAGTCGTTGGACTCCAATCGTTGCCCTGATCAGATCGGTATGTTTGGATCTTCAATCCGAGGCCCCAATAAGATATTGACCTATTTCCTAACCACAAAATGAGAAATTAACCTAAAATTTATACAACCTAATCTAAATGCATGATGATGCATGTTATGCAATATTTATAATATATGATGCAACTATATGTCTCAAAACATGCAAAATTAGATGGTTTATGTGATATAAACATGTTTACATCACACCCCCATGCCTATCTTTTGCTAGTTCCTAGCAAAAATACATGCGATTTAGAAGAGAATTAGGTCGAACTTCTTGGGTAATAGTTATTTTTCAACTCTTATGAATTTCAACTAAGACATGAACTACAGAGACACCACAACGCCCGGGTGTCTGCCAAAATGTAGACCGCCTCAGGCCCTCACCTTATTCAAAGAAGGATCTTTTTCTCTTTTTCTCCTTTTCTAATTTTTTTTATTTTTGAGTTTAGCGTTTCGAAGCAGCTTTCTACGGCCACTCAAGCCACCTAAGACTCGAAGAGAACCCTAAGTTCTAAACATCTTTATGCCTGAAATGTGATAGACTCACTGATCGACAATTAGAACATACTTCGGGTTTCTACGTCGCTAGGTGACCTTGAAAAGAAATTCAGCGTAAAGGTGTATCTATTCAATCGGTAGCTTTCTCCTTACTTCTATTTTTATGGGGTCAACACAAGGGCAAACCCAGTGTATATCTCCCTGGCTTACTCTACTTCTCTACTTCTTCCTAAGTGTTTTGGAATTATACGTGCATTTCTTGAGTTGGGTTCTAGACAACCTACCAATGGGTTGTTACCCACGATAACTTGCCAGCCATATTCGTATAGTGAAGTGTGGCTTATTTCTTTTTTTTCTTTTCCTTTCTCATTTTCTTTTATTTTTTTCTAAGTAGGTGGCTTCCCTGATCTAAGATTTACCTAAAGACAGTATGAAAAGAATGGTTGTGTGACTGGGCTCTAGATAACCTACCAATCGGTTGTTACCTATGATAACTTACCAGCCATACCACCCTAGAAGGTTCATTAGCTACCCGATTTCCGTTAAAACCACGGAAAAGCGAGTCAGTGCAAATAGTGTGTAGATGCTTAGACTAAAAATCCCCTCGAATCAGAGGGCGGGTTGATAAGTCTTGTACTTATCAACCCAACTTTTTTAACCAACTAAAATCTAAAATTAGAATGGCGAGGACTCAAGAAACAAGTCCACAATTTAGTGGACACCCGGGCTAATTAAGCCCAAAGACCTGAAGGGTTTAAGTCTTCAAGTCATACAATTTTATTCTCTAAGATTGAAATTTTCATAATTCCATAATTTTTTTTAATAAATAAAAAGAAAATAAAAAGAATCTATGGTGTTGACAAAATAATTCCGAGATGAATATCCACCCCCCATGCCTATCTAATGCAATGTCCTTATTATATTAAAAAGACATGAAACTGAATGGAGTAGAGTAGAAAGCACCTGACTTGCGTGAATAACAGGTTCGCTCTGAGACGAAAAGAAACTATATACATGCTGAATTTAGTACCTTCAGCTGTGCATACTATAAAAAGAGGAAGAAACAAAGAATTCACAAGTGCAGATCAGAAATAGAATAAGAAAATTTAGCTTTGGACCTGCCACAAAAAGATGTCCACAGATGTGGGCTAGATTGTGATGCACACCCATACCCCATGGTCGAGTATATCTAAGGTTATGGATAAAAATTATCCAAAACCTGAGATTGGTGTGAAAGCAGGGTCGGTCTACGATTTTTAAGGATGCAACCCAAGTCCAAAAAGTTGGATAACAGAGAAATCAAACTCAAAAGGATAATCAACAAAATTGTGATTGGGTTGGACATCCTCTGAGTCAAAGATGTCATAGGGGTCCTAGTAGAAGGTTGGTGGTTTCAGAAAAATAGGCACCCATAGACTCGGTTCTTTACTTCCTCTAGAATTAGCTTCCCAAATCATCATTCCCAATACCTATCCTCCTCTGGGATCTCTTGCATGATAATCACCCCATTTAAAATTTCCAAGTCCAAAATTGATGGCTGAATCAAAATTGACTTGGGTCTAGTGATCTCAAAATCAAAATTATCAACATGCTCAATGGGGTGTGATTGAGGAATGGGGCTTTGAATTGAATCCTTAATAACAGGATCTGAATCTGCCATGCGAGGGCCAACAGGATCAAATTCCTCAATTTTAGGGCCATCAAATGATTCATCGAATTCCTCAGGCTTAGTTGTCTCACTAAAATTGTGTTCTGTAAACTCATGTGAGACTTCGCGTAATGATTCTTCACCTTCATAATCAAGGAATTCTAAATCTGCATTAATGCATGCTTCAAAATCATCAATCACTTTCTATTCCATGTAGACATATGTTTCCTCGCACCCTAGCTTAGGGATCTCAGGTGAATAAATCAATTCATCCTTATTTGATTTCTCTAAAATAACTTGGTCAACACTGGTCTGGTAAAATGTGTTCCCCCTTACAGGTGCCTGAGCGGATGCTGACATTGGCTCTCCTATCAGGGGTTCATCCGGGGAATCCTCCCAAGATTAAACTAGAGCAATCATAAATCTCATCCTCAATTTCGATAACTTCCCAAGTAAAAACTCACCCTGGCCTTTATCCTTAACATCCTAGAGCCAATCCAACAAATACTTGTTAAGATTGTCAATCACCTTAATCAGGGACTCCAATTCTTCAGTGCAAGGTGTTGGATGAGCTTCTAGAGATTGTATGGTATTCCTTAAGTTATCCAACACCTTATCTTGGACTTGGTTAACCTAAACAAAATGGTTTGGTTCAGGGTTAGGCGAGTTTGGGTTCAGTGCAAGGGAGTCAATGAATTGAGGTTCTTGATACCCTCCCTGATAATAGGTCATTTCAGGTTGTCCATAAGGAGTTGATGTCCTATAAGCAATGTAATCTGAAGAAGTGTAGGGATTAGCATATCCTTCTTGATTGTAGATCATATTAGATTATCCAAATGAGGGTGGTGATCTATAATCGATGTAGCTCGGAGAAGGATAAGAATCAAGATTATGGTGTCCAGGGCTAGACCATAAACATGGAGGTCCAAAACTGTATCCCCAATAAGGATTATCCCAACTAGAAGATGGATGAGAATAAGTTTGGTTGGAATAATAATCATTTTGGGAATAAGTAGTGGTAGGAAGGTAGGAATGGAAGTGCGAATAGGATGTGGAAGGATCCATGTCAGACCGGAGGAAGAAAGGTGCCCTGCAATACAAACAAACAAACCTATCCTTAAGTGGGCTTACCTAAAGACCTATAGACTCCCAGAACTCGTCTTGAGATAAAGAAAGATTTGATCTACTTCTTTTCGGTAAATCCAACAAATTAGAGGGAGGGGCTGAGGAGAAAGCTCTTCATTTGGCTTGCACCTCCAATTCCTAGTGTACCCTCCAATCACGATCATTTGATTCTGCTCCCCTAGCTAGGCATCAAATTGAATGGTAGAAAAAGATTAATAAAAAATAATCTCGATCTGGGCTCCGAAGAGCAAGTCCAATCCTTAATGTTTTAATTTGGATTAGGTTTGAATGTGCTTTGGCATGTAATGGGCCCTTTATCAGGGTTGTGCCCTTAATGCTTGATTGATATGTGTCTACGTGCACAATCAGTGGTTTTCAAGCAAGATTATTTTTTATGGATGTGGTGAATTTTAGGATTTAAATATTGCTTAGTAGCTTTTAGGATTCAACTTTAGGTGCATCCAATCAAGTTCAGTTGTCACACCAGGTTTTGAAATCACAGGTGAAGATGTTTTCCTTTAAAGCTTAAAAGAATGTAGAGTGCCTGGTAAATACCTAAAAGTTGAACCTATGTGGCAGCTACTTGACGAGATGTTTTTAGTTGAAGTGGTGCAGCCTAAACAACTAAAACAATTGGCCTAATGCACCACTTAATTAGGCACACAAGTGATTACCTAATCTGATTTCTACTCAATTATGTTTTGTTGAGTGTATCGATCCCAAAGATCAGGTTACCAGTTGAGTATGAAGAATCAGAAGGGGTTGAAGGATCTGTAGGTTACAAGCAAACTAGAAGGGGGGATGAATAGTGTGGTATATAAAAAAAAATTGCAAGAATAATCAAAACACAAAAACCACACGAGATGTATAGTGGTTCCCCTTACTTGGGCACTCCACTACCTAAGTCTCCCAACTTAGGATTTCTTAACCTGATTCCCTTAACCCAGAGGGAATCAATTTACTAATAACTTGAGGTAATTAAAGGGTTACCTCAACTCAATTACAAGATGACGAAAAGAAATAAAGATTATAGGTGTAAGCAAGATACAAACAAAACATTACAACTAATTTCTAAGTATCCAACAAGTGTATTTCTTAATAGATGATATATAAATTCTTACTAGAATGCGAAAGCACAAATTGACAATTTACTAAGTGCAATCACCTTGGGAATTTGTTGCAACCAGAGAATAGCCTTGTGAAGAGAGCAACAAGATAAGCTCCTTTGCAGCTAGAAAATTGGAAAAAGGTGTAGGAAAGGAGAATATTTGTAGCTTATTGGTTATGTGTAAATGATGCTCAAGGAGTGTATATATAGGCTACTAAACACCTCCCCTATGAATACTAGCCGTTAGGGGCAAAAAGAGAAGTGTAGGATTAAGATTAATTGTAAAATAGCCGTTTAGATTAGTCACAACAATTAGTTGGTACCAGTACTAAACTTTTGGTACCAATACTGACTGCCTACAGTCAATTCAACAGTGCTTGCGGTACCGGTACTGATCACTTGGTACCGGTACGCAGTGCATTCTGTTAAGTACCAACAAAGCCACTTGGTACCAGTACTTGTGACTCACAGGCTATGGGGTTGTGACCTACATGTACTGGTACTGGTGATTAGTACCAGTACTTGTAAGGTCCAGGCAAAACTAAGTGCACAAACTGTAACCACTTGGTACCGATGCTCACGATGAGTTCCTGTACATGTTATTCACAGTTTGGGACTTAGGCCCAAACCTGTGCCTAGCATGTATGGGTACTTATGACCAGTACCGGTACTTGCTACAAGTACCTAATATTGTAAGTGTAAGTCAATTTTTAGAGTAAACCCATCTAATCTATACAACTTTATTTTGAAAGATTCGATTTTGAGTTGAAAAGATAAACGATTGAGCGTTAATATGAACCCTAATTGTCTCTACTTTGATTTTGACTCCTAGATCATTTTTTACTTGTTAGGAGACATACAAAGATTCTAAAATACAATAAATGAAACAAAATCTATAATCTTCTGCCTTCATATCTTCAATGTTATCTTGTCGCTTGCTAGCAACCACAAATTCTATTTCCTGTATAGTCTTATAACACTTCATAGCCGCATTAGACTTTAAAAGAGTTTTGTTAACACCAAAACACAAAAGAGAAGTGGAAGTAGGTTCCAACAATCTACCCCTTTTTGGTGTTGACAAAACAAACAAGATACCCATATTTAAAAGTAGACAGAAACTTAATAAGAGAAGAGTAAAAAACTCCATAAGGAGTGAATAACCTCCCTCTCAAACTAAGCCTATCTTCTAGTTTAAATATGAAGTGTCCATATCATTTTATCTCCCCCTTTTTGTCAAGCAAGCAAAAAAGATGGATAAATAATACATTTTTAAGAAGCATGAGACATGAGCAAACTACTTCATTTAAATGAGAAAAGTCATACAAATAAGATCAAAACATGCATGTTCAGCGAAACACAAAAGTAAACAACTAGCAATATGTCATACAAGTTTAGAAAAGCATAGATGTTATACAAATTGAACTAGCAACATGATTAAAAATTAAACAAGTTCGTAGGACGTTTTCTGATGAGCTATTGAGCATGTCCACCATCATCACTATCATCATCATCTTCTTCTTCTTCATCATCTTCATCATCATCTTCTTCATTGACTTCAACATCATCATCTTCATATGAAACTTCTTCTTCATCTTCAGTGTCTTCTTCATCATCATCATGAAATATTGGTTCTTCTTCCACAATTGGAGAAGGGACAGAAGATGGGTCTTGGAAGTGCTTTTGCCTTCTTTCACTATATTCTTGAGGTGCTTTTGGTTGAGTCCTCTTCCTTTGTTTAGGTTGTTGAGTGAAATGAGGCAAGTGTTTGCACTTGGCCTCTTTATATGGGATGGGTCATGTGCTAGTCACATGACCTCTTAACTGGTTGGAAAAAATTTCAATCAACAGCTTAGGTGTTGAAAAATAATATAGTCAACAACCTAAGTTAAGCAACCACATTGCAAACAATACCCTAATATTTTCAGACATATGAAAATATTACAGTTTACCCCTTTATAACAAAAATGGGTAAACTGCAGTAAGGCCCTTAAGGATTTTTATAAATATAAACAAATTACATATCAATCAATTTGTTAGTTTTGAAGCTCATTTATTGTACAAAGTCCTAATTTTCTTATAAAGCAAAATCTCTTTGCTGCAAGAGGTTTTGTAAAAATGTCTACCAATTGGTTTTGTGTGTCTACAAATTCTAATTGAATGGAACCTTGAAGCACATTATCTCTAAGGAAATGATGTCGAATATCTATGTGTTTGGTACGTGAATGATGTACCAGATTTTTGGATAAATTTATTACGTTTGTATTATCACATAATATTTTGGATTGCACAAAAATCAATCCAAAGTCTGTCTCATCAAAATGACCTAAGAGCAAGCAAGTAAAGCAGCAATATACTCTGCTTCAGTCGTAGAAAGTGAAACACAAGTTTGTTTCTTAGAGAACCATGAGACCAGAGATTCTCCAATAAAATGACATGTGTCGCTAGTGCTCTTTCAGTCTGTCTAACTCCCTGCATAGTCTGCATCACTATAGGATAGTAGATCTAAGGTTTGTGCTTTATGATAAAAAAGACCAAGATCTTTTGTGTTGTTTAGGTACCTAAATATTCTTTTTACTACATTAAAATGAGATTCCTTGGGTTTAGATTGGAATCTCGCACATAGACATGTAGCAAAAAGAATATCAGGTCTAGAAGCTATAAGATATAGTAGTGAACCTATCATACCCCGATATTTCTTTTCATCTACCCTCTTGCTGGATAAGTCTTTACCAAGAGAAGTAGATATAGTAAATGGATTCTCTTTGCCATTTACATTTCAAAGTTAAACTTCTTGAGAATTTCAAGAACATATTTTGTTTGGCTAATGTAAATTCTTATGCCTAATTGTTGAATTTGGAGTCCTAAAAGGAATCTGAGTTCACCAATCATACTCATTTCAAACTCAGTCTTCATAGTCTCACAAAAACGCTGACACAGGGACTCCTTGGTTGATCCAAATATAATATCGTTGACATATATTTGAACTAGTAGGATGTCATTTCCTTCTTCTTTTACAAAAAGAGTTGAATCAACAACTCCAATTCTATATCGATGCTGGAGAAGGAAGATCCTAAGTCTATCATACCAAGCCCTAGGAGCTTGTTTAAGTCCATATAGTGCCTTCTTGAGCTTGTATACAAACTCTAGGTGTGCTGGGTCCTCGAATCCGGGAGACTGATGAACAAAAACTTCTTCCTTAATATATCCATTAAGAAAAGCACTCTTGACATCCATTTGATATAGCTTGAAATCCTTTGCACTTGCAAAGGCAAGTAGCATCCGTATGGACTCCAAGAGAGCAATAGGAGCATATGTCTCATCAAAGTCAATACCCTCCTATTGGTTATAGCCTTAAACTACAAGTCTGGCTTCATTCTTGATTACTGAACCAGATTCATCCAATTTATTTCGGAACACCCACTTGGTTCCAATGATGGAATTACCCTCAGTAGCAGGTACCAAGTCCCATACATGGTTCCTTGTAAATTGGAGTAGCTCCTCCTGCATAGCTACAACCCATGATTCATCCTTTAATGCCTCATCAACTTTCTTGGGTTCAAGTTGAGAAACAAAGGCATTAAGGACAAAATCAGCTGTAAAATGAGATAGGGTTTTTACACCTTGTTCAATATCACCTATAACATATTCTTGAGGGTGATCCTTATGGTGTACCTATTCTTTTGGAAGATCATGTACATTTCTTGTATCTTCCATTCTTGATACATCGATGAAGGGGGTATCTTCATCATCAGAATCTAAATGATTTGGTTCAGGTTCTAAGTTTGTTTCATAAAATGAAACATGCAAGGATTCTTCTATAACAAAAGTCCTTTTATTAAAGACTCGATAAGCTTTACTTTTTGTTGAATAGCCAATAAAGATGCCTTCATCACCTTTAGCATCAAACTTATCAAGGCGATTATGGGTGTTTTATAAATATCATCAACTTCCAAACACACTAAAATATGAAATCCTAGAAGACTTCTCATAATAAAGCTCATATGGAGTTTTCATAATAATAGGCCTTAAGAGAGTTCTATTAAGAACCTAGCATACCGTATTAATGGCTTCAGCCCAAAAATATTTTGAAGCCCAGACTCCAAGAGCAAAGTTCGGGCGCATTCTTGAAGAGTGCGATTCTTGCGCTCTACAACACCATTTTGAGATGGTGCCTGAGGAAATGAAAATTCGTGGGTTATGCCAGAATTGACACAAAAACTTGAAAATTTTTCATTTTAAATTCACCCTCATGATCAGTCCTAAGTCTTAAGAATTGAGGATGATTTTTCCTTTTGAAGTCTTCAAGCAAGACTAAGGAAGGAATCAAATGAGTCATCCTTATGTTTCAGGAAGATGACCTAAGTGAACCTAGAGAAGTCATCAACAATAACTAAGCAAAATTTTGATCCATTTAGGCTCTCAAATCATGTTGGCCCAAATAGATCAAGGTGTAATAACTCTAAAGGTCGTGTGGTTGAAACTACGTCTTTAGGTTTGAATGAAGCCTTGTGCATTTTTCTGAGTTCACAAGATTTACACACAGCATCCTTTTTATAAGTTAGTTTGGGTAGGCCCCTTACAAACTCATTTTTGGCTAACCTATTAAGATGTTTGTAATTAATGTGACCTAGCCTACGGTGACATAGATCTACTTCAACATGGGAAGCAAGCAAACATTTTACAAATTTCTCTTGTGAAAAATGAAGAGCATAGATATTTTCATATCTAAACCCTTCAATTAAAATCATATTTGTTCCCACTTTTAATATTTTAAAACCAACTTTAGTAAATAATACATCACATCCATTATCACATATTTGACTAACACTAAGCAGGTTATGTTTTAAGTTTTCTACTAAAAGAACATTACGCACCTGCTTAGAGGAATTAGCTATTGTACCTTCACTAATAATGCGATAAAGTTTGTTGTCGCCCAACTTGACGTGTTCTCCATCTTGTATTCTCGTCCATTTGATAAAGAGGTTGGAGTGTCCCATCATATGCTTGGAACACCCACTGTCTAGGATCCATTTGTCCTTCTTGATCTGCAAAACAGTTTATCAAATCTATTTTAGGTACCCATTTTCTTTTGGGTCCTTGATGGTTAGTACCCTTCAAATCCTTTGGTTTATAGATCCCCTTTGTGTTAGATCAATAATTCATAGGATTTTTGACCTTTTGATAAATCCATACATGTCTAGGTGCATGTGATTTATTTTGTGTATTCTTTTTATTATTGAACTTGGATTTTAAATTATTACAAAATTATGTATTCAACCTAGTTATTATTTTTAGATTATTCAAAGTTCCTTCAAAGTGTTCATAAATATCTTCTAATTCTACTATTTTTGCATGCAATTGATTGTTAGTTTGTTTTGACATTTCTAATTCTATTTCTAAACAAGATTTTTCTATTTCCAATGTCTTATAACTATCATGCAAGACCTTATTTTCTTTTTTAATCATCTTAGCTTTATGATATAAATCTTCATAAGATTGTGACAATTCTTCAAAAATAGTTTCAGAATCTACCTCGATTTCAAATCCATCATTGTTCGCCATTAAGCAAAGATACGCAACTTCCATTTCTTCAGATTCTTCAGAAGATGATTGCATGCAGGAGTCACTGTCATCCCAAGTTGTTTTGTATGCTTTTCTTGAGATCTTCTTGTTCTTCCAATTGAGTTCTTTATCCTTCTTCTTTTCTTCTTTCTTCTTCTTGATCATAGGGCAATCTTTCGTACATGTCCCTTCTTCTTGCACTCAAAACAAACAATGTCATTTGAAAATTTATTGGCTCTCTTCCCTTGTTTTCAGATGAATCTTCAGAATTTTCTCGTTAGAAGAGCAAGCTCCTCTTCTTTGTCAGAGTTGGAATCGTTGAAGTTCGAATCCTCTTGCACAGCTTTAAAAGCAAGCTCCTTCTTCTTGCTCATAGATCTCTCCTTGTTCTTCTTCATGTTTTCCAATTGGACCTCATATGCCATGAGGCTTCCAATCAGATCATCCAAGGAGAGAGTTGATAAATCCTTCGCCTCATGGATCGCCGTGGACTTTGGAGACCAATCACTTGTAAGGGATCTCAAGATCTTCCTTACAAGTTGTTCTTCCATAAACTTCTCTCCCAAATTCTTCATGGGGTTGATAATGTCTCCAAATCTTGTGTACCTTGCCATGATTGTTTCACCTTTCTCCATTCTAAAACACTCATAGCTTTCTGTTAAAATAGATATGCATGCTTCTTTAACTTTACTAGTACCTTCGTATGTGACTTGAAGTGTGTTCCATATCTCGTATGTGGACTCACACGCAGAGATACGATTGAACTCCTCCCTTGATAATGCACAATAGAGCATGTTCATTACCTTGGCATTCCCAGTGATGTTCTTCTTTTGATCCGCTATCCAAACAACTCCTTCCTATGGCTCCGGATCCATGTACTTCTCTTAAATATGAGTCCACGAGTCTTCATCCATGGCCTTGAGGAAGATTTGCATCCTCCTCTTCCAGTATCCATAGTCCATCACATCAAAGTAAGGAGGACGTGTGGATGATTGACCTTCGGTGTGCTTGGCTGATGATGCCATTGCGAGAGAGAATAATTACTTCTTCTTTTCACAACCCACTCTGATACCACCTGAAGGATCTGTAGGACACAAGCACACTAGAAGGAGGGATGAATAGTGTGGTATATAAAAAATTGCAAGAATAATCAAACCACAAGATGCACACAAGATGTATAGTGGTTCCTCTTACTTGGGTACTCCACTACCTAAGTCTCCCGACTAAAGATTTTTTAACCCAATTCCCTCAACCCAGAGGGAATCAATTTACTAATAACATGAGGTAATTAAAGGGTTACCTCAAGCCAATTACAAGATGACAAAAAGAAATAAAGATTATAGGTGTAAGCAAGATACAAACAAAAGCTTCTAACTAATTCCTAAGTCTCCAACAAATGTATTTCTTAACAGATGATATATAAATTCTAACTAGAATGTGAAAGCAAAAATAGACAATTTACTAAGAAGGCAATCGCCTTTGGAACTTGTTGCAACCAGAGAATAGCCTTGTGAAGAGAGCAACAAGACAAGCTCCTTTGCAGCTAGAAAATTGGAAAAAGGTGTAGGGAAAGAGAATATTTTTAGCTTATTGGTTATGTGCAAATGATGCTCAAGGTGTGTATATATAGGCCACTAAACACCTCTCCTACAAATACGAGCCGTTAGGGGCAAAAAGGGAAGCATAGGATTAAGATTAATTCTAAAATAGCCGTTCAAATTAGGCATAACGGTTAGTTGGTACCGGTACTGACCACCTACAGTCAGTTGAATAGTGCTTGGGATACCGATACTGATCACTTGGTACTGGTACTCAATACATTCTATTGAGTACCAACAAAGCCACTTGGTACCACTATTGATCATAAGTACCGGTACTTGTGACTCACAGGCTACGGGGCTATGACCTACAAGTAATGGTACTAGTGATCCTCATGCGTCTGATCATGCATCCACACTATGCGTGATGTGGCTTGCCTCTACGCCGTTCGCTCGAGATCGAACGGCTCAATCGAGCCCTTGCACATGAGGAGGAAGCACGGTGAGAGGGGGATCGATCGCGTGACCTGCGTGCATACAAAGTTCTTAACCACTACGCTATCAATTGTTCTTTGTCGCACTTTTGATTTAATGCTCAAGCACTCACAACCATTGGATAAACATCCAACTGTCAAGATCACTTAAGCATTTAATCTCTTTATCTCTATGAAGCGCAGCTAAGATTAAATCTCAATCGTTGGATCTTCGATCGACGGTTGGGATTTGCTTGAGCGGGTGGAGAGGAAGTCTTGCGGGTGACCTTGGGCGGCTTAGGAGGCTGAGATGGCACTACATGGTGCCATCTTGGCCATCCATCTTCTCTGACTTGTAGATGGTGCCACGGATGTCGGATTAGATCGATTTTCGCACTGTTGGCCTACGATTGTCAATCCAAACCCATACTTGCGGTCGAATTTGTCATCTGATGTACGAATTTACACCACCTTTGCCCCTTGACCTTTAATCTTTCTCGGACTGCATCTGATGCTACGAAAGCCCGATCGAGATGATCTTAGAGTCGTTAAGCTTCGATCGTCGCCCTGATCAGATACGAACAGTTAGATCTTCAATCTGAGGCCCTGATAAGATATTGCCCTATTTCCTGATCACAAAAAGAGAAAATTAACCTAAAATTTATACAACCTAATCTAAATGCATGATGATGCATGTTATGCAATATTTATAATGTATGATGCAACTATATGTCTAAGAACATGCAAAAATAGATGGTTTATATGATATAAACATGTTTACATCAGTGGTCGGCCACCTTAGGGAGAAGGAGGGACGACCTTGGGAGGATGGTCAAGAGGGTGGTGATCTTGAGAGGGAGGTAAAGGAATGTTTTCTTTTTTATGTTGTGGGTTTTTGGAAGGGTTCTTATATGAAAGGGCTTAGTTTTGGAAGGCTGGGTAGTCGCCAAAAAAACTGAAATTGCATGGGATAAGGTGTCGCAAGTTGGATTTAAATTAGCATGTGCATGGGCTTTATGTGCGTGGGTGTCTTTTTGTGTGCATTTTCATAGGCTTAGGTTGTGTGGTGTTGTGGATTTGGGTTGAGTCAACATAGATTAGGTAGTGTTGGATCCTAAGGTGCCTAATTAGAGTCTAGGTGGGTCTAATTAGGTCTAGGTGAACCTAATTAAATTGTAATAAACTTGATTGAATCTAGGTGAGCCCAATTGAAAATCACCTAGCCTAATTAGGACCTTAAAGGGGGAATTGGGATAGGAAAGGTGGAGTTAGGATAAGGATAGGGTAATTGGGATAGTGGATAGCAAGGATAGGGTCTTGAATAGTGGTTTAGGATTATGCATGGTATTATCCAAGTCCCTAGCAAAAATAATGATACATGAATGCTTTTGTCTCAAACTAAACTTTTGCAGATTAACTAAACACTTATTATCAATCAAGTTTCAAAAATAAAGTTAGGACTCTTATTCCAATCGACCTACAGTGTCATGGACAGACATCTAGACCTGGGTGGCTAAATCTTTTTATTGCTTTTTAGCTTTAACCTCTAGTTTTCAAAGTTTGATTTCATAGTTTTCATTGCCCACTTAAGTTTCGGTTGCTACGAGTTTAAAGCATTCTTGCATGTGTAATAAATTTGATCTACAAGCATTCAAGGTTGCAAAAGTATAGGTGTTAAGACATCAAAATTCATTCCTAGTCAACCCAATTTTCACCTTTGGTTTGGCCTTACACACAATTGATAGCTTTCCCCTCACTCGTTTCTATCCTGAGGTCAACACACATTGGCGTATATCTCCCTGGCTAGACCCTACATCACTTTTCGTAACTTCTTTCCTCCAAATTTCTTTCGTTTGTTTGTTTTTCTATTTTTGGGAAGGATAGGACACCCATACATAGTAGGTGTTTTAGTTATTTGAGAACTTTTTGGCACCCATTTGTAATGAGCTGTGAATTTATTTATTCCCTAATTTTTTTAACTTTATTCTCCAAATCATTTTTCTAGGTCAACGACTCATCCTTTATCCTTTCAAGAATCACCCCATGGAGATCCTTGGGGGTGAAAAGGAAATAAATCTGATCCCAATGATGTGTGTGGTTTTACGATTTTAGATGCTTGAAAGTCAATTCTAATCTATGTGAAAGTCGACTGCTTAGGTTACTTAGCTATCGAATCAGAGTGTGAATAGCAAAGCCATATACTTTCTTACTTGTAGACCACTGGTTTCAGCTAGCTAGATTTATCAAGAATCTGACCCAACCCAAATCTAATGAACCATTCTCAGGCACCTAAGCTAACTATATCCTGCAAGGCTTATGGTTTAAGGTTCCTTACTAACCTCTTAGTTTAATTAACTCTAAGTACCTAGTCTCTCTACTCAACTTAGTTGGAAACAAGCAAAACATGCTACTTACAGGAATAAAGGCTTTTTTTTTCTTTTTCTTCATTCTGTAGCATTTTTTTCAAAAATAAATTGAAACTACAGGAATTTCTAGATATTGATAAAATAAATTCAGCAAATGTACTACCACCCATGCCTAAGCTCTTTCATGTCCTCATGAATGAAAATAAACATCAAGGAAACAGGGATAGAAATCACCTAGAAGTTTATCTGAATTTTTTCTTTTTAGCACATCGAACACCCATGTGGTGGAAATAAAAGAAGAGATGCTATTGACAACATGAAAATAAAAACTATGTATATTCATATAGATGTTGGGTTTAACGCCTCCAGCTAAGCGAAAACTCAATCAGAATTTCTCAATTAGATGAATGGCTTCATCAGCAGGAGGAGGTTGTGGGCCAAGAATGACTTGAGGCATTGGTCATTCACTGTAGAAACATACCCAGTCTTTGGGTTTTGGATTTGAATAGCCCCATTAAAATATGGGCTAATCATAATAAACGAGCTAGTCCACTTCGACTTAAATTTCCCCATGAAGAACTTAAGTTTGGAATCAAATAACCAGACTTGGTGATTAGGAATGAAGGTTTTCCTTTGGATGTGGTGGTCATGAAAGACCTTCAGTTTGTCCTTGTAAATTTTTGTATTCTCGTAGGCCTCCTACTAAATCTCTTCCAATTTGCTGAGTTGGAGCTTTCTCTTATGACCTCCCACATCGAGGATGAAATTACAGTTCTGCACCACCCAACATGCACGATATTCCAACTCAACTGGATGGTGACATGCTTTTCCATACACCATTTTGTATGTTGACATTCCAAGCAGAACCATGTATGCAATCCAATATGCCCATAATGCATCCATCAATTGGTTGAACCAATCCTTCTGGTTAGGGCTCACAATCTTTTGTAAAATTAGCTTGATTTGACAATTCAACACCTCAGCTTGCCCATCTGTCTAAGGCTGATATGGGGTGGCTATGCAGTGATTCAGCTCATATTTCTTCAAAACATTTCTAAATTGGGCATGAATAAAATGACTGTCCCCTTCGCTAATCAGTGCACAATGAACACCAAATCTCACAAAAATACTCTTGAACGAATGAAACAATAGTACTTATGATCGATACATCTCGTAGGGATGACTACTACCTACTTCCACCCATAATTAACAAGTAAAATATACTCGAAGCCATATGAGATAGGGAAAGGGCCCATGAAATTGATGACCCAAATGTCGAGCACTTCCACAACCAAGATAAGTTGAAGAGGCATCATGTCTCTCCTGGTCATGGAACCTATTGACTGGCATCATTTGCAGTTCTTGGAAAAGTTGTGTGTGTCTCTAAAGATGGATGACCAGAAGAAATCGAACTACAAGATCCTTGCAGCGGTCTTCTTGCTTGAGAAATTCCCACTAGAAGCCTCGCTATGGCACAAAGAAAGCACACTCAAAATCTCAGTGCCGAGGACACACCTCCTGATCACTTGATTAGAACCTAATTGAAAAAGTAGGGGGTCATCCTAAAAATAAATCATGGCCTCATAAAGGAATTTGAGCTTTTGGTCCTTAGATAATCTTGAGGGAATCTTGCCACAGGCAAGACAATTTGCGATATCCTTAAAGCAGGGGAGCTCTAATAAATCCATAACCAAAACAAATTCATCTAGGAATTTTTCAGAAATTAGAGGGGAAAGAGGAATGTGGGTTTCGTCAAGATATGATAAATGATCAACCATGACATTTTGTGCTCTAGATTTGTTGTGAATCTCGATGTCAATTGTTGTAACAGAAGGATCCAACTAATTAATCATGGTTTGGAATGCTTCTTTGCTAACAAATGTCAAAGGGCTGAATGACCAGTGAATACAATAACCTTAGACCTGAGGAGATAGGAATGGAATTTCTCTAGCCTGAAAAGTCCTGCTAGCAGTTCTTACTCGATGATTGTATAATTACACTGAACCTCATTTAGCATCTTCCTAGCACAGTATATAACAAAAGGATGGCACTCCGACGCTGGTCTAACACTGCTCCAACTACAAAATCTGAAGCAATGCACATAATCTTGAAATCAAGTGACCAGTTGGGTGGCTAGAGAATAGGAGAATCAAGCATAGCCTTTCGCAGAGTCACGAAAGTGCTACGACAGGTTGAGTCAAAGTCAAATGGGACATCCGCTACTAGGAGATTTGTCAATGGATGAGTAATTTCTGAAAAATCTTTATGAATCTCCTGTAGAAACCGACGTATCCCAAGAAGGACTGGATGTATTTGACCAAACTAGGCATACATAAATGAGAAATGATATCATCCTTCGCCTGGTCAACTTCCATACCATTTTCAGAGATCCTATGACCTAGTACAATACCATCTCTCATCATGAAATGGCTCTTCTCCCAAGATAGTACTAGGTTGACTTCTATGCAACGTTTCAAGTTCTTAGTGAGATTATCAAGACAAGAATCGTAGTTATTTTTGAAAATGGAAAAGTCATCCATAAATACCTCCACAAAATTCCAAATATATCAAAGAAGATGGTCATCATGCAAAGCTAAAAAGCTACTACTGCATTGCATAGGCCAAACGGTGTTCGCTTAAAAGCAAATGAGCCAAAGGGACAAGTAAAGGTCATTTTCTCTTGATCTTCCAGGTTGATAGCAACTTGATTGTACCTATAATATCCATCCAAAAAGTAGAAAAAACCTCACCCAGCTAATCTTTCCAAAATCTGGTCAATGAATGGTAATGGAAAGTGGTCCTTCTTAGTAGTCAAGCTAAGTTTATAATAGTCAATACAAGACTGCCATGAAGAAGTAGTGTAGGTTGGGATGGATTCACCTTTTCCATTTCGAATTATGGTGAGTCCTACCTTCTAAGGCACGATCTGAATGGGACTCACCCATTGGCTGTCAGAAATAGGGTATACAATATCAGCATCCAGCCACTTGATTTCTTTTTTAACAACCTTAAGCATATTGAGATTTAGCCTAAGTTGAGGTTGTCAAGAAGGCTTTGCCACATCTTTTGTATAAATGTGATGGGTACAATAAGAAGGGTGAATACCACGATGGTCAGAAATATTCCACCCAATAGCAACCCTATGATCTCGAAGCACAGAAATCAATTTAAGTTCTTATTCTTGGGTCAACTGAGAGCTAATGATAACGGGATATGTCTCTGCATTGCCAAAGAACACATACTTGAGAGGATCAGGTAAGAGCTTCAATTCAATCAAAAGTGGAGTAGAGGAAGAAACACCTATAGGAAGTTTTCCTACAAGGGATAAAATGAGGGGTGAGAGGAATCATCTAGGTATATTTAAAGATCATGAAGTCCATACACATCTTCTGAACCTGCACCTACCAGAAGTTCGGTAGTGGCTGTGTCGGTGAGATGGTAAAGTTCAAAACATGCATCATTAAGACCATGGGGCCAAAGTGAGGATGGGCGGGACCGTAAGTTAGTGCTGAAGTGTTTTACTAGCTGGCTCGAGTCCTCCTCTTGTACAAAGGCAAAAAAGAAACTAGAACTAGTATCATCTACATCACAGCCTAGTATTTCCATTAAGGGCAAACATGGATCATAAACCCTATCTACATGTCTCTCAAGAGGACCTAGATCGTCTATTGCAACCATGACATCCTACACTAGCATAGGCGAGTCAGAAAATTGAAGTACATACAACAGAAGTATCAAGATATAACTGACCTGGGGTGTTAGAATGAACAAAAGGGCACCCCAAACAATCATCGTCAGGGAAGGAAGTAATGTGTGGTGAATCGGAAACAATCATCCCGTACAGAATTTTGTCTAAGAACCTTGTGAATAAAGATGAATGAAACATTAGGTCACTGCATAGAAGCCCAATGTTAGCGCAATACTTTGGTTCTTCATCTTCAAAATCCTCCTCGATTAAATCACAATCAAAATTTGAGGTTGCCCTAAAAATATCAAGTCAAAATCTTTCGTTGCCCTAGGCATCTCCATACACCCAAATGTACAATCGATGTTCGCCAGGGCGATCACCAAAAATGGGGGACCCAAGATGATAGGTGCATCAATGAGATTAGGAGGAACCTCCATGTCCAAGATGAAGGAGTCCTCTGCGAAGCAGAACCCACGGACCTTCATGGTCACATTCTCAACCACCCCCCTTGGTACCTTCATAGATCTATCTGCCAACTGAATGGTGATTGAGGTGGGTTTCAAATCCCCAAATCAAAAATGATCATAAATAGTAGTGGGAGCTAGGTTGATAGACTGATATTTCCATATTTATTTATGTTAATTAGTGACTGCTTAATATTAGTCGAAGGGTAATTTGGGTTAGATTGCATTTAGTTAGGTTAGATTAATCATTTTAGGCCATTATGTAAATATGCATACTTGTGGACTTTTGTGTAATTTTTCCTGCAATTATATCTGGTACCTTGATATATTTATTTTTATATATGCCGATACAAAATTTCAAGTTTATCGGAGCAAGGTTGATTGAATTTTCTTTATTGAGTACACATGGAAGAGGAGTAAGCCTAATTGGTGAACATATTTGGAAACCCAATTAAACCTAACCCTAGCCTAGTTAGGAATCCAAATTTCCAAACCTATGACCTAACCTATGGACCTAACTTCCCACACCCTAAGGCTGACTGAAGACATCAAACCCTAGCCTATTTTCTTGACCAAACTTGATCCTATCCTTTCCTAAAAGAACCTATCCCTTATCCTTAGAAAACCTAAATCCTAACCCAACAAACCTCATTTGGCCATCCCTTTTATACACAAATAAAAACTATTTGGATGGTCAAAATACACCATAATTTATCCACCACTAGATCTAAATCCCAGGATCCTAAATTGCCTACCTAAATACCTTTCTTAAAACCCTAAACCAAATCCTATTCCTAATCCTAAACTTAATCTCGAAATTCGTAACATCATGAAACATCTCTAGTATTTTGGACATAATGTTTTCATTTCAAATCTAAATTGAGTGATCCAAGTTGTGTTAGAAAGAAAATTTCGAGGGATACAACTTTACATTTATGTACAACTTGAAATTCGAAATATAAAGAGACCAAAAATTCAAGAGAACCACAACCCTCCATCATCCTCTCAAAGCCATCTTGGCGCTCCATCAGTTCCAACAACACCTAACCTACTCTGTCCACCTATTCTTTCATCCTACCCCTTGATACCTAGTCTCCTTATCCTAGCCCTTTATTTTGGTGATCGAATGCAACTTGGATCAACCAATCACAAGCCTTCTTGACCTTTATATAAATACCCTACCCACCCACCTTAGGATCATTCCTTTCCACTTCCAAATAGATTCACCAACTAGAATTAGTCCTCTACTTCTCCCCTTGGAGTTTGTGAGTGCACCTTCACATCCACATCTACGTCAATGGTCCAAACTTTGCCTTCGAAGCCAATAGTTTTAGTTTTTATTTTTCTAGTTGTATTAGATTTGCTTTTCAAAGCATTCTTCTAGCTGTACTCTAAGTTTTAATTGTTCAGATTTTCTATAGCAATAAAGTTCTAGTTTTTTTTCAACTTGTCATCAAGTTGTATCCTTTCTAATAGTGGTATATTATAATTCGAGTAGTTGTATGCTATTAGATTTAGTATTAGTTGTAATAATCATCTTACTTGCTATTTAGTTCTAGCTCTAATTAGGAAAGTAATTTTGATCTATTTTCCTCCCTTCAAACAAACTGGACTCCCATATTTCTATTCGAAAATCTTATGAGTTTGATTTCACTTACAAATTTAAGAGTTTTTGTACTTATTTACTACAACGAAAAGCAATTTTTCACATCACATCCACGTTCAAAACACTTTTTGGTGTCGTTGCTGGGGAGGCAACATGATTATTTCACTTTCAATAGCTTCATCTAGATTTTAATTTGTGAGATCTAACTTGTTCTTCTCTTTTTGTCATTTTGTGTGCAGGATTGCACAGCCACACAAGAACGAATCATGAAGCGATGAGAAGAAAAAGTGCAAGTGAAGATCTCCAGGTAGGTCATCTATGTCATAGACTTAGGTAGGTCCATGACTCCTAGGAGTAATTGCATTGAGTATTATTTTCAAACAAAAAAAAATCTCTCTTATCCTAGTCTAGTTGCACTTTAAAGATCATATCTCATCCTAACCATGTTTGGATTAGTTTCTCATGGTAAATTAAAATTTTAATTCCAAAATATTGGTGCTTTTGAAAGTTGCCAAATTTTTACTGAGTGGCTTCCTTGAAATCAGTAACAAACCCACCAAATTTCACATGAAAATTCATTTTGTGCTATCCTAGAAAAATCTTGTACTGTCAATGGGTCAATATGAAAGGTTTCTATTAGAGATCCGGGTTCATCGAATTTTCCTGAATTCTATGCAACTTAAAATTTAGTGAAATCTTTTTCATTGGATTTATGATCAAATCTAGTTTATTGAAAAAGAATTGAGAAAATTTTCTGACGGATGTATCATTATTATTTATGAAAAATACTCATTAGGGTTCTATTTGGACTATTTTTCCACTATTAGTTGTAAAATCTGAAAAAAATATTTTTAAGCCCCTAAAAATTCAGAAAAAAAATTTATTTAGTGTGTGCTTGCTCAATTGATGTTTGGGAAGCCTTTATTACATTGTTTAGGCTACAACATTTGAAATAAAAGTGATTCACTTTGAAGCTGCATGCTAAGGTGCCACATTAGGGTTTCCAAATTCACAAGTTGAAAGGAAAAGATCAAGGTTTGGTGATTGAAAAACATTGTCTGTTCCACTCAAAACTTATGTGAAAAGGCCTTGAAATTTGAACCCTAAATTTGATGAATTAATTATTTGAGCATTAAAAATACTTCACCAATTAAATCTATTTGTGGGTCCTTATTTGGCATGCACACACATCTGAATTGAATTAATTGGGCACCCACCCCCCTCACACTCATCATATAACCCTGTGCACTTTAAATCTTAAACCCTAATTAATTTGATAGATGCGCCAACTAGGTTGGATTTTATTTTCCAAACTGTAGCTATACCTAGTTGATTGTATCTGAGTCCTTGTCTACTTGGACCAACTGGTGACAAGAAAGGTCAGTGCAGTGACCATGTTAACCTCTAGTGGTGTCCCACTATGCAGGGTGTCCTAGGGGGTCCCACCCTTCTAGCCAGCCAAGTAATTCAAGGGTTAGGTCATTTAGCTAGGATTAGCAAAATTTCGACTAGGTCCAATAGGTGCAACCCTTTAGGGCTAGAATTCGATTGCTTGTATTGTGCACACACTTCTCTCTCCTATTCTATTGGCATCTATAACATTCTTCCAAATGTATGCATGTAACTATATCACAAAATCCACACTTGCTGCCACCTCTACAAAGAGAACCAAGGAAGAGACTGATTATTGGTGAATCCAATTCTACATCTGACTTGGACTCTGACCTTGATTTGATGGCTAACCCAGCCAACTCGAATCCACAACCAAATCAAATAGATCCTCAGGTCAAATCCAGAACCTCCAACTCTAGTTGAATTAGTTTCAATAGAATCATCAGACCCAAGTGCAGGAAGTGCTTGAGATTTTATAGATCCAACATCCATAGGCTAGGCCCTTGAGGGATTTTTACAACCCCGCCTAGTATCAACAGCAACCTTATGTTATATAGGATCCCACCTGTAGAGGCTCAATTTGAGATTAAGCACTCCACTATACAGCCCCAACCTCATTTTAAGAGAAACAATGATGAAGACCCCTGTCAATTCTTAGAAGAGTTTGTAGCCATTAATGAGACAATTAGAATTCCTAATTTACATGATGATGTGATAAAAATAAAACTCTTCCTTTTTTCCCTAAAAGAGAAAGATAGTCATTGGTTTAGGTCTATAGGAAGGCCTATTAACACTTGGGGGGAGCTAAAAAGCACCTTCCTGAAGAAATTTTTCCCAATTGGAAAAACTAATGCACTTAGAAGAGCTATCACCATCTTCTCCATACACCCTAAAGAAGCATTGCATGAAGCTTGGGAGAAATTCATGGATTTAATTAGAAAATGCCTACATCATGAGGTTCCTAGATGGCAACTAGTGCAGATCTTTTATCATGGGTTTAATGATCATATGAGAAGCCTTGTGGATGCCGCCTGTGAAGGAAACTTTTTGAGTAAGGATGAAAATAATGCTTTTGATTTATTTGAGACTATGAGTGAGAATTCCATAAACAATGCCTTCATGTAAACTTATGGAAGATCCATGCAACCTAGAGGTGGAATTTATGAGGTCTAGGAGAGCTCTAGTAATGTGGATATGAATTTGATCTGTGAAAAGCTGGACAAAGTTGAGGTTGCATCTAAAAAACTGGATGAACTAATGAGCCAAAATAGGAAGAGAGCAACCCTCCCATCACCCAGTATCTAAGCTCCCTCAAGGAGGGAGTTTGTGAACAAGCTACACATGGCTTCAGATGGGATCCAACTGACCCAGGGTCCTTCTCAAGGGACCCACACAGGGACCTTTGATCCCTGCTATCTTGACTCTGCACTCCTATCCTCATCATCACCTGGATATGAGGATGTGTCAGCTATCCAAGGAAACAATAGAAATCCTTTCTCCAACTCTTATAACCCTAGTTGGAGAAATCACCCGAATTTTTCTTAGAAAAGCCAAGGGCAAGTAAACCAACAAATTCCACAACCTAGACCTTATCAAATAAACACTGGCTTACCTAATACTTTCAACCAAGGTCAAACCTATCAATCTATGCCCCCTAACTAGCCTAGCCAAACTAAGTTGGCTATATTGAATCAAAGCCAGCAACTGATGGACACAACTACTTCCATGTTGCAAGCTATGCTACAATTGACCCAGTCCATCTAACATCTGAAGAACCAGATAGGGCCTAAGCCTAATGGTAGACGTATTGGTGCCCTCCCTTCCTAACCCATTCTGAACACTAGAAACATGCCTTATCAAGGACACAATCCTCAAGGGTTCAGCCAAGCACACGTGATTCAACTAGCTCCTCTAACTCACCCTGGTTTTCATTCACCTCAAGTTCCACATCGTTCTGCACCTGTCTTTCCTACACCTTCTCTGGGGGAATCAATACCCACCTGCCACTGCCAATTCCATCACCTTGAGAAGTGGCATGACCACTCAGAAACCTATCCACTGAAATTAGGCAACCCAGGATCATGATAAACTAACTGTGATTAATGCACCTGAGGTTCAAGATGAGATCCAGGCTCATGATTTTGAGGATCCAAAGATTTGAATTCCTTTTCTTGAGGCCCTAAATAGGCCTAGGAAGAAGTCTGAGCCTAAGACTATGACCTGGTTAGATGTGTTCAAACAAATACAAATTAATATCCCACTTTTGGAATCTATTGAACACATCTCGGATTATGCCAAGTGTTAGAAGTAACTAACTGCTACAAAGTGAAAGTCAAAATCGAGTAATCATGAGAAGGTAATCCTTTCTTAACAGGTCAGCTTTATTCTCTTAAAGGATTCACCTATCAAGAAGAGAGACCCTAGAACCCCCTTGATTTCATGCAAAATTAATGATCTAGACTTTAACAGGGGCTTAATTGATTTGGGGGATTCCATCAACTTGATGCCCACTAAGATCTATGAGATGATTGGATTAGGGGACCTTGAACTAACTAAAATACAAATCCAGTTGGCTGACCAATCCACAAGACGTCCATGCAGGATTTTGAGGGATGTAATTGTTCGAATTCATAATTTTTACTACCCCATAGATTTCAATATCTTGGATCTTAACACTCCTAAGGATTTGAGACGGGCCCCGATTATTCTCGGAAGACCATTTTTAGCAATTGTAGAGGCCCTGATTGACTGTAAAAATGATAATATACAAATAGCCTTTGGGGAAGAAAAGATGAAATTACAACTTTTTAAGGTTATTGAGGATTCTAATGAAAGTTGTGGGCTCATTAAAGAACTCAAGCAGGTTGAGGGTCTGATTAAAAGTGCCTCATTGAAAGTCTTAGAATTTGAGGAACATATAGATGAATCTAAATACAAGGCATTTCTTTTTTAGGATCAAGCTTTTGATAACTCTGAAATGGAAAGCTTTATATTCGATATTGAAATTGAATCTGAGGAAAATGAGCATAAATCTGAGTATGAGACCTTTCTATTTGAGGAGATTTCTAATAAATCTAAAATGGAAAGATTCACATTTGATTTTGAGGAGAATTTTTCGCCTGAAGTAGGTGAAGCTCAGATGTTTCAATTCGAACTTGATGAACCTTCAATGACTAGCATCACCGTTAAAGTAGATATGATGTAACCAAGTTTGATTTTAGCATTGATGATTTTAAAGACTTGGACTTCAAGGAAGAAAAGGAGGTGGTGGAACTAAGAGAAAATTTTTGGGGAAATAACACCAAGAATCTAAGGGTGCCTCTACTCTTAATGCATCGAACTCTATATAAGGACCCTTATGACTTAATCAAATCTAATTTCTGTAAACCCAAGATAGCCTAAAATCTGCACCCTCACTCCAAATCTCATTTTCATTGGGCTCAACACTTTATGAATTACACATTTTTGATACTTGGGTTACCTACCTTCAGTCTCAATGCACCTCATGTCCTAAGCACTAAATGCCATTAGATACAGCTTCTTCTGATTTATCTATCATGTACCCAACCTTCTAACATGGGGTTGCAACACTAACTAGTCTGCATTTGCGAACATCTAATTGTTAGCTTCCTTGATCTATTTGTTATTCTACTCTTTACCCTCTCCTCTTTATTAATTGATTCATCCTTTTATAGGTTTAGGTCTAGTTGTAGATGTAAAATTCAATGCTTGTTGAGAGGCAACCCAACGGTTGTAAATAATCTTGTTATTTGCTTTGAAATTTTTATTTAAGTATGGAGATGATCGAGTCTTAATTTCTTTAGAACTCTCAGATTTCTAGCTAACTATTATTATATTATATTTATCACATGTATTGAGGACATTGCATGAGATAGGCATGGGGGGGTAGTTAATTTTTTCAAAGTCATTCTTATTTATTTCCAGAATTATAGGTATTAGTGGTTTTTCTTGAATTAGTTCTGTCATCAAAAAATAATAGCTACTTTCAAAAAAAACAAATAAAGAAAAAAATCATGGTTTTCATAGTTTAAGCTATAAAAATATTGGGCAATTCGATTTTGAGGATTTACTAATCTTAGGAATAGTATGAACAAAGTCTTCTCTTAACTCTTCAGGTCGTATGTCGACTTAATTATCTTGAGTATTTACGTAAATCAGGATTTATTTTCTCGAGACTTTGAAAGGAGTATGAAATAGCTGGAAGTATCAAGTCAAAGGAGTGATGAGTGAATGACTTATCACTCTGCCCTTAGGTTTGGATAGTCGTGGAGTTCCAAGCACCTTCACTGGCACAGTGCATTGACTCATTTTTTTGGTGATTTTGTTGAGTCATTAGTGGTCAAGAAGATTTAGTCTTAGGGATTGGAGATCCAAAGGACCTTGCCATGTTTCTAGCTCTTAGGACTATTCTTGTTTTTAGGGGATTGCATTTACAACGGATGAAAGAGAGCGACTCACCTAGAAAAATGATTTGAAGTAATATATATATATTTCACCTTAAAAAAATGAGAAAAATATGAAAAAAAAATTCACTAAATAAAGCTCCTCGTTATAAATGGGTGCAATTCCACAAAATAAAAGCATCTCACTACACATGGATGCTACCCTTTCCATTTACAAAATAAAAACACCTCGCTACAAATGGGTGTTTATCCTATAGAAAAAAAGAAAAAATACAGAGAAAAAAAATTAGAAATAAGAGAATAATGGGTTCAACAGGGGAGATATACACCTAATGTGTTGACCTCGAGGTAAAAAAGTGGTGAGGAGAAAGCTGTCAAATCTTAGTATGGCCAATCCGAAGATAGGATTGTCTCAGAGAGAGATAGAAATATTCTAAGTTTTATTGAATACTAGGAATCAACTTAATTGCCTGTTTGATGGGTCACATTATTTCACACATAAGATGCTTGTTTCTCGCATTCAATTTGAACCTTTCGTGGGTCGACTCAATCAAAGAAAGTTACTCCAAATACCCAAGTCTGATGGCTAATAGGATTCCTGATTTGATTTGGGAGGTCTCAATTTGAGTTGATACTTTAGAAGTCTTTGACGTTAAGGCCTTGTGTATAATTCCTTTGTCTTGATGAAGAATCGAGATTGATGACTTTGTTGTGACATAGCTCAAAACTCGAAGTGGTTTCCCATGTAAATACTATTTTCTCGTAAGTTTTTCACCTAGTGTTTTGCTCGAAAATGATAGTAACACCATCATTCGTCATAACTAACTTCAAGTAGTCAGAATCAAGTGTAAAATGTTCTTAATGATCGTCTAAGGATCATAATTCCGTGCTGAACTGAATTGAGAAGATGAGAAAATTGGTTAATTCTACTATTTTAACATCTGATCATTAATGCAGATTAACCACACAGTTGACCATGGGTTAATTCAAGGTCAAATGAACTTAAATGTCTAAGAAGTGGGATCAAACTAATTGAATCAGGGTTTCACGCATTTTGAGGATTAAAATATTATAGAAAAAAACCCTAATAATCAACCTCACTAAAGTTCAAAGGGTTATGATTGAGATAAATTCAATCTAAACCTCCAAAAAATTATTAAAAAATATTCTAGGAGGTTTAGTACCTCCACTTTGACCATCTGAACCCATTTTGACCAAAAACAGAAATTTTAATAGGAATTTGCCTTAATTTGGGCTTATGTGTAATTTACCAAGACAAACATTGTCAAGAACCAAATCTATGTTTACTATTAGATTTCTTGAGTTCAAATAAAGTTAACACCAAAATTTGGGCCCAATCAGAGTTCATCTTAACCTAATTTTAATTTTAGCCCTTGAAATCTCTAATTCTTACAGCTAAACCCCTAGGTTTCATGTTTTATTACAAACAAGTCACCAACTTTCATGTCTTCTTCACAAATGAGTCCCTGCCACTTGAAACCTCCTAGTTCCTAAACACGCAGTCAACACCCAAACGTGCTACTTTCACTTGACAAAATCAGGAGGAAATCTCCACCAAATCCTACCAAAATTGGTGGGATTGGAGAGAAATCAATTAAGCAAGTTCCTAAGTCCTAATTTGAAGAGGAATGATCCAGAAAAAGGTTGGAGTTTCCATTTCCTTTTCCTTCTGAAATTCTAATTCCATTGAGCGAATTCTTCTAAATTAAGCTTGCAATTGAGATTTATATAAGCTCTATGTTGGTCTCACATCCAAAGTAGTCGATTCTTGGTTGAAATCCCCTCTAATTCTTCCTCTTTGGCCAACTCCACCATCGACTCTAGCAAGCCTCTTCACACCCCCTCTTCTGCCACCCAACGACCAAATTGGGTGGCCCACCCTCTTCCTCTCTTCCTGGCATTCCTCGCCAGCCAAAGCTCGAGTGTTTTCCACCTCTTCTTCCTTATCGATTCCACCACCGGACTTCGTCGCCTTCCTCATGTCCAAGTAGCCAACACCAAATTCTCTCTACCTCCACTTGTCGAAATAAGTATCTCTCATTCTCCTCGTTCTCTAGCAACTTTATACACCCATAACATCTAGTTTCAGCCACTCTACACACTGTTCCACCATTGTCTTCCTCCTCTTCGACCTCAGCTCTGACTAGGTTGCCACAACACCACAGTACACGAAATGCAACACCACCATCACCACAACCTTTCTCTCCCTCCATTGACTAAAAGCTCTAACATAATTAGGACTATTGGCCACTCATTCGCACCCTTGAACAAACCCATACACCACCTACAACTCTACCTTCGTTTGACCTCATCTCACCGCCAATCATCAAACAACCACCATACCGTGTTCCTTGCACTACCGCAAGTACCCTAAACCTTCTGATTGGGGCTTTTAGTCCATGATACTTATTTCAGGGATTCACCGAATCTCCGCTTCATGTCGTCGTCATCCACCGCCATCTGCCACTCTTTAAGCTCGACTCTACCAATTGAACAAGCAGCCTCAACTGCAGTTGCAATTGATCGTAGGATACATATGCAACAGCTGAGCAAGGAGACCAACATACCACCACATTAGAAAAAGATGATTTGAAATTTGATATTTAATGAATTTTGTCCTTAGGCATACTGCCTTAGAACATGGGTCAAGTCCCACTGAACCCATGAGCCTACGCACATCAGCTTGTCTCGCCCATGCCTTGTGAGCTAAATCGCCCCCTATACTGAACTAGTCTAGGTCTAATTTAAGGAGAGAGAGGGGATTTGTGAGAGAGAAGGGAGGGGTTTTGCACTGTGGAGATTTGAAATAGCACTTAAGTTGTCTAAAGCTCATTGAGGATGTCTAATATGAGAAGTTTGAGAATTGGCTAAATGAAATGACCCTTCCTAAGAATCATTTAGCTTTTTCCTAAACCTTAAGGGCCCTATTGTAATTTTTTACTCACCAAGGAGACATCGTGTGGAATATTATGACTCTTAAGGGTGCTGAACATAATTTCAACACCCCATTTTTCATTCTATGGGGTCAAGTGTAAATCTCCCTGGCCCCACCTTACCCCACTAACCCGAAAACCCTACTCCCGCCTCTTAAAAACCCCAACCCTCCTCGGTTTCTGCACCCTCACCCTTTTGTTGCATTATGAGCGATGCCTCTCCTCCACCATTTGAGAGTGAGCGAGAGGGAGAAGGTAGGGAGAGGGGAGGTAGGGAGAGAGGAGCTGGTGCTGCACGTGATGTGAGGCTGTAGCAACACACAGCGCAAGGGGTGCTTTGAGGCAAATGTTCACTGTGAGTAGGGACTGCACGCAAGGTGAGGGCACATTTCCTACAGCCGTCAGACATCCAGGAGGTTACGCAGATGACTGGGAGGCTCTACAGACTACCAAGGCACACTTCGAACGTCCGGGCACACACAGGACCCAAGGTGAGGTCTGCCTGAGGTGTTTGCATTATGCACGAGCATGAGGCACGAGCTCACATAGGGAAATGAGTTGCGTAGGGGAGGAGGTGCTGGGAAGGCATGCATACTTGGTAATCGAGGCACTTTCGGATGTCTGAAGGAGGCGTCAGACATCCGATAGCATCCTCGGATAGTCGTGAGGGGTGTCAGACGGCGTAAAGAGGAGCAGGAGATTTAGGTGGGTTTCTACATGCATTTCAGACGTATAGGAGTCATTCCAGATGTCTGATATCGGTCAGTGTGCGCATCTACTGCAGGCAGGCCGTCGATCTAGCTAGACCAGCTTACCTGGTCTGGTTCAGGTGAACCAGGAGATGTGTTTGGGCTGATTCAAGGCCAAAATGAAGCTAGAATCATGCAAACTCGGTACGATTGGAAAGCTAATAGGATTCCTTACGTTTTAGAACTATTTGCACACTATTTTGAGCCCACTTTACACACTAAAATGCCAGTCAATGAAATTAATGCCCCATTTGACCGTTAATTAGGTGTAGGCCCCAAGTCCATAGCGCACACAGGATCTACAAAGGTGACGAGATTCATCGCTCATGCCCCCCATATCACCCGTACCCCTTGGTAGAGTGGTCCTTTTCTACTCTTTTCCGTTGTTCCAGTTAAGTGAATGTCAAAACTAGAGATTTTTGTTTGAAACCTAAAATATGGGTTGGGGATTATGTTAACACTTATTCTAGGTTTGGTTGCTGAATATGTGAGATACCATGGAGCTTACTCATTATGTAATAAACCCTGAGATTTAGAATGATGCTTGCTATGTTCAATGCCTGGACGCTGTTGTCATAACATAAATGTGAAAAGGTGAAGATTCTAACAAATGAGATAAATGCCTTTACTATTATACTGCTAATTGCCTATTTCCAAGTTGGATTTTTCAATGTGAGTAGAGATGTATGTAAATCATTGTGCGTGAAACAAGAATTTTGAATAAACCCTATGGGGAATTAGAAGTATAGCTTAAATGCTATGGCATGCAAACTATGATTTATGATGGAATAACTCACCTACAAGGACATGACTGTTGGTTGAACTTGGGTACAGAAAGTGAGCTGACCCTCGTGTACATGTGTACCGAGGAGAGCTACTGTCACTTTTGTGTAGGGAGAGAGCTAGCCTCCCCTTGGGTTGAGACCTGGGGTTGGAATGGCCTCCCTACACTAGCTCCTATTGGGCCCACTAGGCAAACCGAGATAGTCAGGCGAGGGTACGAAGACTAGTGAGGGGTGTAGCCCCTGTTCTATTTTGTGCTGCACATTTGAGCATACCCACTAACAGAAAGGATTAACCGCATGCCAGTGTGGGGTAGCTACCTGTGTGTTTATCGCACATGCCGTAATCACCACTACTTCGTGACCTTGACCCCAAGGTGGTAGACCGGGTGTAAGATTAACACAGGGTACTCTCCCGGCCAGGAGAGTACCACGTGTGCATCCTGCATCGTGGGAAAACTGCAACAAGATCATTCCCTTAGGGAACATGTAAATCAAGTGATAACATGGACCCTTTTCTAGAATGTCTAAATACTAAACATCCAGTACATAGAAATAGAAATAAAGATTAAATGTAGGAATAACTACAATTGCATAAATTGTTTATTGCTTTTAATTTTAAATGCATTAGATGTTTCTTAAAGTTTGCCACTCTACTCAGCATTTTGCTAACGACTGCCACTTATGCTCAGGTCAGGGAGGTAAGCAGCCAGTACCACCATCTACGGAGGGTGTTGGGCCTAGCCGATTCCAACCATAGTCTGTTCCAGCTTTTCCGTTTCCATTACTATGGTACTTTTCTTACTACAGTCGTGAATGTTTCGTGTTTTAGAACTAGTAGCTCTATTCTCTGTCTCTCAATTTCAGTTGGGGTGGCTATGTTGTGAACTTTACCTTTCACCTGCGACGTTGTGTCTATTTAAGACTACTGTTCAGCTTTCTGTCTTTCCTATAGTACTTAGCTATGTTGCATGCATGGAATGGTTATATATCTTTGGTCTATTTCTCCATGGACGACTGGGTCTTGGGATTAGTTAAGGTGAACCATTCCCAGGTTCCATGAGGAGGCGAATGTTTAATGTGAGAAATTGATGTTTTAGAATACTTCGTCGTAGTATAGTCGAAATCACACAAAAACAAATACAATTTATACTCGAATTTGAAGTCCGAGATCATTCCTGAGAGCAAGTACTGCAATTAATCTCAATATCACAATATAACCACAGATGAGCAATTTATAATGAAAAATCCATGCATGAGTGATATATATATGAGAATCAGTAGCAATGTGCAAAAAAAATGGGGTAAAATGGTGATTTAAATCACCAATTACCCTTTACAATTATACCAAATAAATGCACAGTATCAACGAAGTAATTCCACGCAAGATAAGTAAGCAATATAGCCTCAGAAACATGATTTGGAGTCAGATGTCGGATGCTTAGGACAGATGACTTAAACAGCACCCTGTTACAGTGCTTAAGCACTATTCTTCTTCCTCTTCTCTTCTCCTCTCTGCCTTAGCTACTTCTGCTCTTCATTCCTTCCCAGCATGGCCCTTCTTCTTTCGAGTCCTTCAGTAGCAAAACCCTCCCCTCCCTCTCTCTCTCTTTCCCATCTTTCCTCCTTTCTCAAATATTCAGATAATCGGGTATACGGGTACGCGTAATCAGGTCCAGGTTCACCAAAGGTCGTAATGAGCGAGAAGTGATAGGACTAGGCAGTCGGGTTAGCTGCGGGGGTGAGGGACCTCACCCCTTGTTTGGAGGTGATAAGCCCCAATCACAAAATCACTTTATGCACCTTTAGTTCCTTCTGTGTTTCCGAGGTGGGACTATTCCCACCCCTTCTTGCTCGCACGTGCCCACAGATGAAGATGCCTCTAATTGAAGGTGCAGCTGAGGTTGGCATTCCCAATCAAGGACCGAGGAAGGATCCTAGGGCTATTCCACACTGCCTGGAGATGGAGCCTAGAGCAGTTGTCCCAAGAATACGCTTCGAGCTCACTCAAAGCAGCTTCGTTGTTGGAACTACAAGTTACTACGCTAACGTGTTTGATTTTGAAAACCCTGTCGTCGTAGTGTGAAAGCGAAGAACTCGTGTTCAACAAATAAAATTTATACTGGAATAGAAATCCCAGGTCGAACTCAGGGAGGCTACATCGATCTATATTTGCAATTATATCCTTTTAGAATTTTTATTGAAAAGTTAAGCGATGTAATTACAATGAAGCAATATTAACAATCAGAATAAACGAGAGAAAGAGAGAGAGAAAACATGCATTTAATAATTCAAAATGTTTATACAATAAAACCAGAGAAGAATTACACTAGAAAGTAAGAAATCGCTACACTAGAAAGTAGGAAAATTCTACTCTAGAAAGTTATAAGAAGAATGGGAGAGAGAAGTTATCCTCCTCGACGATTGCTTGGAGGACGAGCCGGATGAGACGACGCCTGGAAGAAGGAGGATGGAGCAGGAAGAAGAAGGTCGAAGCAGGAGGAACGAGAATGGGGCAGCATGTTGTCGTCGTCGCGAGATCCGCTTTGGAAATGAGAGCAAAAATTTGACTTTATCTCGCGAGGAGCATCCCAGGTGTGGGACAAGCTTCTCTTGAGCTTTGGAGAGGTAGAGGAGAGAAGGAAGGAATGAGAATTTCGTATGGAGGGGGTCTCCTTTTATAGTTTCAAGGAGTGAGGGCAATTTGGTCATTTTAATTTGAAAAACATTAATTCTGGACCTTTAGTGACGAATAAAACCGTCGGTAAAGGTCTGAACATGGGCATAGTGGGCCAGCACGGGCGTGCCCGCTCGTCTCCTCTCTTTAAACACCTACCCACGATCTTCAAATCTCGGCCGTTTGATCGTGAGATCGAACGACTGAGAGCGTTCCTCGCCGCGTCTCCTCAGTGCGCACTCGTGCATCTGATCCAGCGTCTTCACTGCACGTCTAATTGCGCGTGACCTCTATCGAGCGCACGAAGCCGCTCGATCGCGATTAAGCGCTCCTCACGTCGGTTCGCCCGTGCGCCCCTCACCTTCTCCTTGCAGCTCGAACCCACGCCCAACCGCGAGCGAGCGTGCTATCCACTGCACTACGTGCGTGGATGGGCGGGCAAACTGATCTCTAAGCACGTGATTAGGACTGTTGGATTGAGATCCAATGGTCAAGACAGCTCCTTTCAGCGATCCTTCAAAGTCTTCAAGCGCCCGTTGAGCTCCTCTCTCAACCATTGGATCTTGATCCAACAGCGGAGATGCGTGGGAGGTAGAAGCTTCAGCTGTTGAGGGTGGCTAATTGGGAGGCCAAGATGCTGCCACATGATGCCATCTTGGCCGTCCATCTTCTAGATGATGTAGATGGTGCCACGGGTGTCGGATTAAGTCAATTTTCATGCTGTTAGGTTGCGATCGTTGATCTGAATCCATCCGTGCGGTCGGATTTGTTGTTTGAAGTGTGGATTCACACCATATTGGCCCTTGATCTTCTAAGGTTCCTCAATCTCTATCTGATGCTATAGGTGTCTGATTAGGGTGATCTTGGAGTCATTGAACTCCAATCATCCCCTGATCACATTTGTATGGTTGGATCTTCAATCTGAGGCACCGATAAAAATTTGCCCTATCCCTGAACATAAAAGGAGACAATTAACCTAGATTTTATTCAAACTAATCTAAATGCAAGATGATGCATGCTATGCAATATTTATAGTATGCAATGCGATTCTATGCTTAAGAACATGCATAAATAGACATCCTATGCAATGTAAACATGTTTACATCACACCCCCATGCCTATCTTTTGCTAGTCCCTAGCAAAAACTATATGCTACTTATAAAAGAATCAGGTTGAATTATTTAGGCATGAGTTATTTTCAATCATTAAGAAAATGTTTACTTAGGATCTAAACTTTCAAAGACACAACAGTGCCTAGGTATCTGCCAAAATGTAGACCGCCTCAAGCCCTTACCTTATTCAAAGAAAGTTTTCTTTTTCTCTTTTTCTTCTTTTCTAATTTTTTTGGATTTTTAAGTTTTAGGGTTTAGGAGTGGCTTTCTACGGCCGTTCAACTCACTGAAGATTTGATGAGAATCCTAAGTTCTAAGCATCTTATTGTGAATGTGATAGACTCGTTGATCGGCAGTTAAAATGGACTTTGGGTTTCTTTGCCTCTAAGTGACCTTAAAAAGGGAATTCTACCTAAAGGTGTATCTTTGCAACCGGTAGCTTTCTGCCTACTTTTATTTTTACGGGGTCAACACAAGGGTGAATCCAGTGTATATCTCCTCGATTTGTTCTACTTCTCCACTTCTTCCTAAGTGTTTTGGGAATTTTCAGTGCATTTATTGAGCTAGGTTCTGGACAACCGGTCGATGAGCTGTTACCACCGATAACTTGCTAGCCATACCCATGCGGCGAAGTGTGGCTTATTTCTTTTGTTTTCTTTTCTTTTCTCCTTTTCTTTTTCTTTTCTCTTTTTTTTCTTTTCTTTTCTTTTTTTTTAAGTAGGTGGCTTCCCTAGTCTAAGATTTACCTAAAGGTAGGAAAAAGAGAATGGTCTAGTGACTAGGCTCTGGACAACCTACCTATGGGCTATTACCCACGATAACTTGCCAGCCATATCACCCTAGAAGGTTCATTAGCTACCCAATTTCCATTAAAATCATCGAACAATGAGTCATTGCAAAGAAAGTGTGTAGATGCTTAAAACTCAAAGTTCCCTCAAATCGGAGGGCGGGTTGATAAGTTGTGTAATTATCACCCAAACTTATTTACTTCAATTACAATAGAATTAAGATTAGAGAGGACTCGAAAAGCAAATCTACATTTTAGTGGATACACAGGTCGATTAAGTCCAAAGACCTGAAGGGTCTTTGTGTTCAGATCCAAATGTAATATTTCCTAGGATTGAAAAGTCCTAATGTCCAACTATTCCTTCCTAATTCAATTTTTTTTTTTAATGTATAAATAAGAAAAGAAAAATAATTTACATGAATTTCACAAAGTTTTTCTTTATGTATAAATAAGAAAAGAAAAATAATTTACATGAATTTCACAAAGCTGACCAAATGATTCAAAAATGAATCCACCCCCCCATGCCTAGCTAATGTAATGTCCACATTGAGAAAGAGACATGAAAGAAAGGGTAGAGTATGAAAGATGTCACCTGAATATGAAGCTCATGTCAGCTTTGTGTCATATGTACAACTGCTGAGTTTAATGCCATTAGCTAGGCAAAGTCCAGCCAAAGAAGTCACAGAATGGCTAGAGCAACCATGTCTGAGACAGGTTCTGGAAGTGTATGGTCAATAACAGGCTTCAGACGTTAACCGTTGACTTTAAATGTGTTACCCATCTTTGGGTCAAAAATCTGTACGGCTCCATTTGGAAAAATCTGGTCAATTATGAATGGGCCATTCCATTTAGATCTAAGTTTGCCAGGAAAGAGCTTAAGTCTATAATTGAATAACCAAACCTTCTAGTTCGGCTTAAAGCTCTTGTGGGAAATCAATTGATCATGTAGAGCTTTGGTTCGAGCCTTGTAGATCTTGGCATTCTCATATGCATCATTTCTAAGCTCCTCCAACTTAGATAGTTTGAGTTTCCTGGTCTTCCTAGCTAAATTCAGATCTAAATTGCATTGCTTGATCGCCCAGAATGCCCCATGTTCAATCTCTACAGGGAGATGGCACGCCTTTCCATACACCAAATGAAATAGAGACATGCCAATGGGCATTTTATATATCATACGGTAGGCCCAAAGAGCGTCCTCAAGCTTTTGAGTCCAGTCCTTGCGATCAGGCCTAACCGTTTTCTGTAGAATGTTCTTGATCTCCCGATTGGAGATCTCGGCTTGTCCATTCGTCTGGGGATGGTAAGGTGTGGAAATTTTCTTATTAACCCCGTATTTGGCCAACAAATTCTAGAATTGGGCATTAGTAAAATGAGTGCCACCATCAATGATGATGGCTCTTGGAATCCCAAACCTACTTGACGTGATTTCGTGCGTGTGTGTTAAGAAGCGTTGCTATAGTTCGCACTTGCAACTCCGGTTTTAAAGTAAAGAAATGGATGTGAGTCCGAGTGTCGGTCTCAGGGACACGTGAAAATTAGATTTTTCTTGTCACTTATTGTCAGAAAAATCGCAGAGTTTTGCTTGCGAAAAGGTGCGGGTGAAAAGCGAGAGAGAGATTAGGGTTAGAGTGATTTCATTCTTTAACATGCAACTTTGATAGGAAATAAAGTAGACAACTGAATGGAAAATAATTTCATTAATCATGTAGCTTTAATTCATAAATTACAACATTAGATACATGCTTAAACAGAAGTAAAGTAAAGCTTAAAAGAGAGGAAGAAAGAGAGAGAGAGGGAGGGCGGCGAGGCAGCCACGGTGGTGGAGAAGGCTCCATCGGTGGCTCATCATCTCCGGCGATTACAAGAGGGACTAAAGCTACTAGCTAAGAGAGGGGTAGAGTAGTTGCAAGGGAAGTAAATGCCTTGAATGGGTGGTTGGAAGGGGCTTAAATAGGGAAAAGGGCTTTCCAAAGGAAGAAGGGGTTTTAGTGACATCCCGGATGTCGCTAAAACCGTTCAAAAAATTTTGGTGAAGCCCCCAGCTTGTTGGTCGCTCACCTGCACCATTCTTCCTTGCGCTCGATCTGTGGGCGCGGCATGAGAGTCGTCCGATCAAAGATCGGACGACCGAGATCTTAGCCCGGGCGCGCTCGGATCGCGCCTTGAGTGCACGTGCATGCAGGCGTTGTTGTCCAGCATGCGTGCATGCATGGCTGATCAGCGCCGTGTGGTGCTATCGTCACCATTTGCATGCAGATCTACGGCTGAATTTCGTTCGCATGCCTTGCTGTCTTCAAATTCCCGCACTGTGAGGCTTGAACCCACGTCGCATGGGCGCAGGCTTGCACTTTAACCGCTGTGCCACGCCCGCTACTTGGTCACGGCGACCGCGGGCAAGCGTGCGGTTCTTAGCCGTTCGATCAGAGATCGACATCAAAGATCTGATCTCTGGTTGAAGGTGGAAGCGAGTGCCACGTGGCGCATCGAGGGCCATTGATCATCAGATCAATGGTCAAAACTTCTTGGGCCCATTGTGGGAGCTCTGGATGTCAGATTTGGCCGATTTTGAGTCTGTTAGACTCCGTTCGTCATTCTGAATCCATCTGTGCGGTCCGATTGCTCATCTGAGGCCTGCTTTGACAAGTGCTTATACAAATGGCTGTTAATACTATCTTATAAGCAATCTTAGCATATGATACATGCGATGCTCCCATTCTACTTATGTTGTGCCTTTCATTCTTAGGATTGGCCCTATTTAACAAAATTATCACCCCTATATGCAGTGTTATCATACCCCCATGTTTACTCCTTGCTAGTCCCTGGCAAGGTTTATTCTAGCCTTTATTTTCTGTCAGAATTTAAGAAGTAATTGCTTAGGCACTTTGTCACTTGTCAATAGGAGGAAATATACTAAGATCTTAATCTACAAAGACTAAGCAGCACCCGTGTGTCTGCCAAAATATGAATCGCCTGAATCCTTGCTTTAATGTATGTAAATATACATATGTATATGTATATATATTTTTTTAGAATTTTTTTGGAATTCAGAGTGGGTTTGTAACTTTTTACGGCTACCCAACACACCCAAAACTCGGTCAAAACCCTGAGTGCTAAGCATCCTGGTGTGAAGATTGTGATAGACTCATTCAACGGTAATTCAGACAAACTTCGGGTTTTATGCCCCTAGGTGATTGGAAGAGGAAGTATTTTGCCTGAAGGTGTATTTGTTCGATTGGTAGCTTTCTCCCTATGTTTGTTTTAATTGGGGTGAATACAAGGATTTTTCCAGTGTATATCTCCCCGGTGTATACTACTTCCCCGCTTCTTCCTTAAGTGTTTTGGTTCTTTTTGTGCAATTACTGAGCTGGGCTCTGGACAACCGACCAATGGGCTGTTACCCACGATCACTTGCCAGCCATACTGATGGGTCGGCCCGAATAGGTTGTTAATATGATATTTTTATCGTTGAAATGTGTATAGTGGTTAACCTAATTCAGACCTAACCATCTCTTTACAAAATTTTTTAACCTGGCCTAATTGATTTCATCTTGTCGCTTTTAGGCCCAGGGTCGAACACAGGGAAGTGGGGTTAAAGTCGAGTTTCTACGTTTTCCTTAAAACGCGTCTCTTCCGTTCGTTTATTGTGTTTTTGGTGTTTTTCTTATTTAGGTTTTTTATGGTAATCCTTGTTCTTGAGGCACACCCTCAAAATTGTGTCCTTGGCTTTTAGCCAAACAGAGTCCCAAAACAAGTCTTGCTACTCGCAAGACGAGGTACCTGCAAGTCAAAGATTATCTTTTCTTTTTTATGTATTTTTTTAATCTTTTTGCTAACAGAAAAGCAAATAGACAGAAAGTAAATATAGTATGTATATATATATGTAGTATATATATAAAGGGGTGGGGGTGGAGGTGGCGATGGAGTGTAGCACTATGTCGAGTCAGTCGACGTCTAGAGAGACGCAACCAATACGACTAGGTGCCGCGTGGAGTGTGGATGGAGGATGGATGATGTATGGGACCACGCTTTTTTTTTTTGCACGCGTGTATCAGGAAATATCAGCAATTGGTGCAGATATTCCTGCGATACAGCGTATAGTAAATATATATATATATATATATAAATGTATAGTTATATATGTATATATATATATATATAGATATATATGTGTTTATATATATAGGTGTATAGATATATATATATATATATGTATATATATATGTATATAGATATTTATATATATATATGTATATAAGTATATATGTCTATATATATGTAAGTATATGTATAAGTATATAGATGTATATATAAGTAGATATATATATATATTATATATATATGTATGTATACATAACTATATAGATATACTATGTATATAAGTATATATATATAGATATATGTATGTATATATATATATATATATGTATATATGTTACTATAAGTGTGTGTGTGTGTGTGTCGGTGAATGTGTGTGTGCGTCGGTGAATGTGTGTGTGTGTGTTGCTGTGAGTTAAATAAAAGAGAGAGAGAGCACCAGACAGAGAGAGAGCGGGCGGGAGAGATCGAGCGGATGCGCGCGGGAGAGATCGGCAGAGAGAGAGGGAGATCGCGGACGCGCGAGTTAAGACGTCTGCAAGAGGTGGCGGACGTCTGACGCCGCGTCGTCTGAAGGCGAAGGCGAACGTCTGACCGTCGCGGTGCACCGCGCCTTCACGTAGAGGACGTGAGGCATCTACTGCAGACCGGAAGCGAGGACAGAGAGCAGGTGATGGCGCGCTCGGAGAAGGCGGCGGGGAGTCTGCACTCGGTCGCGGAGGGTTGCGGAGGAGGGCAGGGGTCGGTGCGAGGCCGTAACCGGCCGCTGCAGTGCGCGTGGCGGCCGGCTGTGGGTGCAATGCGGGGTGGACAGAATGGAGACGGAGGCGGGGAACGGGCCTGCAGGCGAGCGCGGAGGGTTGCGCGCCTGCGGGTAAGGTCGCGGAGGAGGCGGGAGGACCTGCTGCTGCTGCTGCGTGGCTGCTGCTGCCGCGACTTCAAGCTTCGAAGCTTGGAGCGGCGGCAATGGCGTTAAAGAAAAAAAATGAAGCGAGGGAATGCACCACGCCCACCGGCTCGTCGAAGAGCTGGGCGGTGGTGCTCCCACTGTGGTGGTGTGCACCACAGTGGGTTCTCCTGCTCGCCGGGTGCCTCCTCGACGGAGGGCCGACGTATGGGAGGGGAAAGCGGTGGAGAAGATGGCTGCGAGTTTTTGTTGCTGCAGCAGCCTTCGTTGCGAGGATGAAGCTGCAGCTACTTATAGAGGAGGAGAGAGTGGCGTGCCGGCTGCAGCAGGGAGAGGGTGTGCGAGTTGCAGCTATAGGGAGCGGCGTTGGCAGGGAGAAGTGACGGGAAGAAGTGCTGCGTGGCTACTGCATGCAGCTGCGGGAAGAGTGCAGCCACGGGAAGGAGAGAAAAGAAGAAATCAAGAGGAAAAATAAAAAGAGGGTGATTTTGCAAGGAGGCACTTGAAGAAAAATGTAACTATGCAGGCGATTGTTTCACTCCTCTTCCTCTCTTGATTAAATGCATGCATGCAACCGTTTTTACAAATGTGGCTATAGGATTATAATATACATAGTTAATGCTAGAAAATAGCATAAGAAGGCGTTATTATAGGCGTGTTTTGAGGTGCAAACACATACTCGTGCGGTGAAGTGTGGTTTATTTTGTTTTCTTTTTTTTTTTCCTTTTTTTTTGTAGGTGGCTTCCCTGATATTAAATGTACCTAGAGGCAATGAAGAAGAAGTGATCCCATGGCTGGGCTCTGGACAACCTGCCAATGGACTGTTACCCACGACAACTTGCCAGCCATACCACCCTAGAGAGTTCATTAGCTACCCAATTTTTGTCAAAATCTCCAAGGAGTGAGTCTGTGCAAGAATGTGTGCAGATGCTTAAACTCAAAGTTCTTCTAAGTTAGAGGGTGAGTTGATAAGTTGTATACTTATCACCTTATTTAGTAGGTGGATTAGAGTAGCTTAAGGTTGCAAGGATTCGAAGCTAAATCCATATTTTAACGGACACCAGGGCTGATTAACCCTGAAGGCCTGAAAAGTCTAAGTGTTCAAGTTCTTTTGGTATTATTTCCCACCATTGACAAGTTTCTAATGCCTAAGTTTCCTCCTAAATTCAAAATTTTTTTTCTTTAATTTTATTTTATTCAGACTGATTAAATAGCTCAGGATCATGCAATTTACAATCCCCCATGCTTAAGTTGGACAATGCCCTCATTGGTAAATACATGGATGCAACAGGGGTTCAAAAAGATAGTACCTAGTGACATAAAATACCGGATCAGTCTGAATCCTCTGGGTTGCCTCCCAGGAAGCGCTGAGTTTAACGCCTCCAGCTGAGCGGTGCTTCGTGTCATCCCTCAATGAGGGTGACACTCTCCTTTGGGGGAACCTGGGCTAGGAAGTGTTTTAATCTTTGACCATTAACTGTAAAAGTGTGCCCAGTGTTCGGATCAGCGATGTCAACCACCCCATTAGAGTAAGGCTTAACCATTCGAAATGGTCCTGTCCATTTGGACTTAAGTTTCCCCGGGAAGAGTTTTAAGCAGCCATCAAGCAGCTAGACTTGCTGGTTAGGCTCAAAGGTCTTTCTATGGATAAGTCGATCATGGATGGCTTTCATTTTCTCCTTATACAGTCAACTATTCTCAAAGGCGTCCCGACGAATTTCTTCGAGCTCAGATAGTTGGAGCATCCTCTGCGCACTGGCTAACTGGGAATCCATGTTACATTGCTTGACAACCCAGTAAGCCTGGTGTTCCAATTCGACAGGAAGATGGCAGGCTTTGCCAAAGATCAGGCGATAAGGCGACATGCCTATCGGGTTCTTGAAAGCGGTCCTGTATGCTCATAGGGCATCATCTAGTCGTGTGGACCAGTCATTCCTGTCAGGTCTCACAGTCTTTTGTAAAATGTTCTTGATTTGTCTATTTGAGACCTCGGTCTGCCCATTTGTTTGCAGATGATACAGGGTAGCAATGCGGCGGTTAACCCCGCATTTTCTAAGTAGGGCACGAAATTGGGAGTGGATAAAATGACTTCCACCATCACTGATCATGGCCTTTGGTATTCCAAATCGGGAAAAGATGTTCTGCTTAACAAAGTCCATGACAGTCCTATGATCGCATCGGTGGGTGGCGACTGCTTCAATCCATTTAGAAACATAGTATACCGAGACTAGGATATACTCGAAGCCGTTGGATGGTGGAAAGGGGCCCATAAAATCGATACCCCACACGTCGAAGATTTCTATAATCAAGATGGGATGGAGGGGCATCATATCTTTCCTGGTCATGGTCTCCAGCATTTGGCAGCGTGAGCAAGTCTTGGCAAAGTTGTGTGCATCCTTAAATTGGCAAGGCCAGTAAAATCCAGACTACAGAACCTTTGCAGCCATTTTCTTTCAAGAGAAGTGGCCACCACAAGCCTGGTCATGATAGAAGGAAAGCACACTCAGAACTTCGTTCTCGGGGATACACCTCCTGATGATCTGGTCAGCACAGAGGTGAAACAACATGGGATCATCCCAGAAATAGTGCTTGGCCTCAGCCAAGAACCTGTCCCGTTGCTGTCTGGACCAGCTGTGCGGGGTTTGTCCTACAACTAGGTAGTTGACGTAGTCAGCATACCAAGGTAGTCTCTTGTCTTGCACAGCTAGAATGTGTTCATCGGGGAAGGTGTTAGATAGAGGTAGGGAGGGTCCAATGCGGTCTAGATGAAGTCTAGACAAGTGGTCAGCCACCACATTCTTCAATTTGGCCTTGTCACAGATTTCCAGGTCAAATTCCTGCAAGAGCAAGATCCATCTGATGAGCCTTGGCTTTGCGTCCTTCTTGGCCAACAGGTGCTGGATGGTTGAATGGTCAATATAGATGGTCACGTGAGATCCCAGCAAGTATGATCGAAACTTCTCAAGTCCGAAGACTACAGCGAGCAATTCTTTCTCTGTGACCGTATAATTTCGTTGGGCCTCGTCCAACATTTTGCTCACGTAGTAGATCACCAGGGGTTTCTTGTCTTGTCTTTGTCCCAGGACAGCGCCTATGGCAAAATCTGATGCATCACACATAATCTCAAAGTCCTGGGACCAATCCGGGGGCTGAAGTACAGGTGCTGTGGAGACTAAGTCCCGGAGGGTGTGATAAGCCTGGATGCAATCAGAAGACATGTGGAATATGGCGTCGTTGGCCAGAAGGTCGGTTAAGGGTTTGGAAAGCTTGGAAAAGTCTTTAATGAACCTTTGATAGAAGCCAACGTGTCCCAGAAATGAGCGAATCTGTCAGACCGAGCTAGGTGGAGGAAGTTTGGAAATCAAATCAACCTTAGCCCGATCTACCTCGATGCCCCTATGCAATACGATGTGATCGAGGATAATTCCTTCTTGAAACATAAAATGGCTCTTTTCCCAACTTAACACCAAATTAACCTTGATACATCATTTCAGGATTTTCTCCAAGTTTCTCAAACAATGGTCGAATGAATTCCCAAATATAGAGAAATCATCCATAATGACCTCTAGGTATTCACCCACCATTTCTGAAAAAATGGCTAGCATGCAACGCTGGAAGGTAGCAGGTGCGTTGCATAGCCCGAACAGCATTCGACGGGATGCAAACGTGCCGTACGGGCAAGTGAATGTTGTCTTTTCTTGATCTTCCAGAGCAATTGCGACTTGGTTATATCCTGAATATCCATCCAAGAAGCAAAAATACCTTTTCCGTACCAATCATTCAATGATTTGGTCAATGAATGGCAAGGGGAAATGATCCTTCTTAGTGGCTTCATTGAGCTTCCTATAATCAATACACACCCACCATGCTGTGGTGGTACGGGAGGGGATGGATTCACCATGATCATTGGTGACAACGGTGAGCCCGGCTTTCTTTGGAACCACTTGAGTGGGGCTCACCTAGGGGCTATCGAAGATAGGATAGATGATGTCGGCGTCAAGCCACTTGATAATTTCCTTCTTAACGACTTCCCACATGCTTGGGTTTAGACGTCTCTACATCTGGTGGGAGGGTCGTGCCCCATCTTCCAGGAAAATCTTATGGGTGCAATAGGTGGGGCTAATTCCTCTCAAGTCCAAAATGGTCCAACCAATGGCAGCCCGATGTTCTGAAAGGGTTGCGGTCAACTTGAGTTCCTGATCCTTGGTTAGATGAGAATTAATAATCACAAGGAAAGACTTTATCACCCGAAAGATATCCAATTGCATTTTCCTGTCTCCGAAGGCGATTTCCATACATCCCATGTCACAATCAATGTTTGCCTTAGCTGTAGCTAAGAAAGCTCTGCCTAAGATTGTGGGTGCGTTATGTAATTTTTCAGGGACTTCCATGTCGAGCACCAAGAAGTCGACCAGGTAATGAAAGTCCTTGACCCGTACGATTACATCCTCGACAACCCCCTTCGGGGTTTTCACCGATCTATCATCCAGTAGGATGGTGACAGGTGTAGGTGTCAACTCTCCAAAACCAAATTGGTGGTACAGGGTTGTTGGAATCAGATTAATAGAAGCACCTAAGTCCAGGAGCACTCTATCAAATGTCATGTCCTCGATATTGCAGGAAATCAGGGGTGCTCTTAGGTCAGTTCGCTTGAGCGGAAGGTTGCTGGATATTACAAAACTTGCTTGTTCGGAGAGCACAACCTTCCTAGGCGCTCGAGGTCTTGGCTTACGTTTGGGTGTACAGGCATCTTTTAAAAACTTGGCATAAGTCGGTATGTGCATAACGACTTCGAGGAGCAGAATATTAATCTGTACCTGCTTAAAGATCTCCAAAAGATCCTCAGTTTCCATAACATTCTTCTTTTTCTTGATTGTTTACAAGGCCTCAGGGTAGGGTGTCCGAATGTGGATCGGATCTATTTCTGGGTCCTTGAGTTTTTCTGGTGCTTCTTCTGAGTTGGGTATTTCAGCGAGTGAAGTCTCGGGGAGAGTCAGCCATTTGGGATCCTGGGTTTTGGTGTCGCTTCTCAAGGTCACTGCATTCACAAAGGCATTGGGACCATGGGTTGAGACTTGAGAAGACGAGGATGAAGAAGCATCAAACCCAGGGGGTGTTTGTGGGGCTAGCTGGACCTTGTGAGCCTGCCCGGGATTGCCTTGGAACCCTTGAGAATTGGGGCCTCTATTAATTATGTTTCGCGGGTTCGGTTGTGGCTGGGAAGGAAGAGATCCTTATTGTTTACAGTCCAAGAGTTGGCTTAACTGTCCCTTTACCAAGGCCATTTCCTCCTGATGTTTCTGGTTCATGTCAGCCATCATCTTTATTAGGGTGTCCATTTGATTTTGTGGGCGAGGGGCCTCCCTATTTTGATTATATGGGGGTCTAACTGGTGGTCCTTGCTGATAGGGGGTAAGTGTGGCTGCTGGTTTGGCCTGGGCTGATTTTGGAATTGCGGTGGTTTCTGGTTTGTCCAACCGAAGTTGGGGTGGTTACGTCAGCCAATGTTGTAAGTGTTGGAGAAAGGGTCAGGTTTAGCATAACCTTGGATAGCTTGCACATCTTCAAGGATAGCCGACGTCGATGGAGAGGGAAGAGAGTAATCAAGGGTTGAGGGAGCAAAGGTCCCTCCCTGGAACGTGGTCAGGGGTTGTTCTAGGTTTAGTTGGGTTAAGGGCTGGACCAGGTCAACATTATGTGCTCCCTTTGCTAGGGAGAAGGTCTGTAATGGGTTCCTGGTCTGGTTCAGTAGCTCATCAATCTTTCTGTCCACCAATTCCACTCGATCTAGTTTCTTGGCAATGATATCCATGTCAACCATTCCAGAATTTGCTTGTACCTCATAAATCCCACCATGGGGTTGACTGGACCTGTTAAACTAGGTCATGGAGGCATTGTTGAGGGAATTTTCACTCATGGACTCAAACAGCTCAAACGTGCTCTCCTTGTCCTTGTTCAGGAAGTTCCACCCGCATGAGGCATCGACGAAGTTCTGTAGGTTGCTGTCCAGACCGTGGTAGAAAATCTGGGCCAATTGCCACCTTGGTACTTTGTGGTGTGGGCATTTCCTCAAAATTTCATTAAATCTTTCCCATGCCTCATGGAACTGTTCCCCACCCTGGAGTGTGAAGGTAATAATAGCTCTTCTGAGGGCATTGGTCTTTCCTGTGGAGAAGAATTTCTTTAGAAATGCATGCCTCAGTTCTTCCCAGGTGGTGATGGGTCTACCTAGGGTTCTAAGCCAGTGAGAAGCCTTGTCTCTCAATGAGAAGGGGAACATCTTAATTAGAACAATGTCAAGGCTAATGTTCCTAGGTTTCACAGTTCGTGCTATGCTGTCGAGATCCTCTAGGTGTTGGAATGGGTCCACATTTGAGCTTACATGGAAGTGGCTCTGGATCAGACTTAAGACATTTGGTTTTAGCTCAAAATCATCTCCCCCTTCGGGGATCCTAAGGTGTGTCTCGACTTTAATAGCGGAAGGATTATAGAAATCACGGACGGGCCTCGGTTGATCCTGAAATGGTGGTATATCAAGAGGTGGTTGCCCTTGTGGGTTCTATAACTAGTGTATGGCTTGCATGATGGTGTGGATCTGTTGTTGCTGAAGCCGGTGGTTTGCATTAATTTGGGCTTGGATGATGGCCATTGTGTCTGGTGGGGGTTGATCCTTAGCCTCATCTAGGTTCAGCCATGTTTCTAACAGAATCACATCGCCTAGATTCCCGTCCCAAAATAAACAACTCGGGATGCAGTGAGCATCTCCCGTGCATACACTAGAGAAGAACAGGAGGGGATGCAGAGAGCGACAGATGCGAGAAGTGTGTTCAACCAACAAAACAAGCCTAGTCCTTATGGTGTATTCCTTAGGAGACTTAGAAGTCTCAAAAGGGGTGATTAAGTCCGTAAGCACTGGACTCCCCTTCCCAAGGCTAATCTGGCCAGGTTGATTACGAGTGGATTGCAGGGAAGGTTCTTCCTTTGGCTTGCGCCGTCGGTTCCGTAGACCCCACAACCGTAGTAGTTTGACATTGCCCTGCACCCTAGTCACCAGATTCTACCAAGGGAATGAAAGCCAAGTGCCCAGTGAACAAAACCTCGCCTTTTGAGACTTAACTCAGTCCTGCCTAGGGCACGTCTACTCAGTTTTAAAAGGGCTAGGATAGTGCTTGTGCTAGGGTTATGTGATGAGGCATTGATTGGGGTGGTGCCTCTTAATTTTCCACTTTCAGAGTGTGTGCTTCTATTGAAGCATGGTTTTCAAGCAAGGATTTTTTTCAAGATGTGGTGTCTTTTAGTGTTTCATCCTTACTTTAGTGTCTTTTAGGTTTGACGTGTCTTAATGTTTTCAGACAAGTTTCAGTGGTCACGTCAAATTTTGCACACAATTTGGTGAAAGTAGATTTCCTTTTATTCTGTAGAGGCTCTAAAACCCTAATGTACTCATCCTAATGATCATGCAGCTTCTATCAGATGAGTCATTTTTAGGGTTGAGTGGTGCGGTCCAAGTCAATCCACGGTAGCTTCGCAAACACCACTCAGAAAGAGAAAAGAACACTCCAAGAATTTATTTAGAATGTTAGAGTGTACATTTTTTTGTTGGGTGATGTGTTAAGGATGTGGGCCAAGTAATCATACACCACGCCAATTTTTTTCAATTTTTACAATTTTTTTAGTTTTTCATGCAAGCAAACAGTCATGAGTGAAGACTTACTCACTACCGGTCCTTGTTGCTTCTACTCCCTTGTTACAATCATGGGATGCACCGCTTCGTCGTCCAAGTGCAGAATTCCTGCAACCATCAAGTAAAAAAAAGGTGACAAGGCGTTAGACGATGTGAGAATGGATGCGGAATGGAAGTGACAAAACAACTCTGTTGCCTCCCCGGCAATGATGCCAAAAACTGACGTGCGCCCGTGCGTGTGTTAAGAAGTGTCGTTATAGTTCGCACTTGCAACACCGATTTTAAGGTAAAGAAACAGATGAGTCCGAGTGTCGGTCTCAGGGAGGCGTGAAAACTAAATTTCTCTTATCACTTATTGTCACGAAAATCGTGGAGTTTTGCTTGCGAAAAGGTGCAGGTGAAAAGTGAGAGAGAGAGAGAGATTAGGGTTAGAGTCGTTTCATTCTTTAACATGCAACTTGGATAGGAAATAAAGTAGACAACTGAATGGAAAATAACTTCATTAATCATGCAGCTTTAATTCATAAATTAAAACATTGGATACATGCTTAAAAGAGAGGAAGAAAGACAGAGAGGGAGGGCGGCGAGGCAGCCACGGTGGTGGAAAAGGCTCCGTCGGCGGCTCGTAGTCTCTGGCAATTTCAAGAGGGCCTAAAGCTATCTAAGAGAGGGGTAGAGTAGTTGCAAGGGAAGCGAATGCCGTGAATGGTTGGTTGGAAGGGGTTTAAATAGGGAGAAGGGCTTTCCAAATGAAGAAGGGGTTTTAGCGACGTCCCTGGATGTCGCTAAAACCCTTCCAAAATCGTCGGTGAAGCCCCCAGCCCGTCGATCGCTCACCCGTGCCGTTCTTCCTCATGCTCGATCCGTGGGCGTGGCATGAAAGCCGTCCGATCGAAGATCGAATGGTTGAGATCTTCACCCGGGCACGCTCGGATCGCACCTTGAGTGCTCATGTGTGCGAGCATTGTCATCCGACGTGCGCGCGCGCATGGCTGATCTGCTCCTGAGGGCACGTCGCATGGCACTATCGTCACCGTTCGCGTACGGATCTACAGCTAAATTTCATCCACGTGCCTCGCTATTTTCGAATTCCCGCACCGCGCGGCTCGAACCCACGTCGTGTGAGCTCAGGCGTGCACTTTAACTGCTGCGTTACGCCCGTTGCTTGGTCGCAGCAACCGTGGGTGTGCACGCGGTTCTTAGCCATCCGATCAAAGATCGACAACTGAGATCTGATCTCTGGTTGAAGGTGGAAGCGGGGGCGGGGTGAGCGGGCACCAAGTGGTGCATCGAGGGCAGTTGATCATCAGATCAACGGTCAGAACTTCTTGGGCCCATTATGGGAGGTTCGGATGTTGGATTTGGCCGATTTTGAGTCCGTTGGACTCCGTTCGTCATTCTGAATCCATCTGTGCGGTCTGATTGCTCATCTGAGACCTGCTTTGATAAGTGCTTATACAAAAAGCCGTTAATACTATTTTATAAGCAATCTTGGCATATGATGCATGCAATGCTCCCATTCTACTTATGTTGTGCCTTTTATTCTTAAGATGGGCCCTATTTAACAGAATTATCACCCCCATATGCAATGTTATTACTACTAAAGATATTTTTCTTGACAAAATCGATGACCACCTTATGGTCATTGGTTTGGGTGGGAATTGTCTCAATCCGTTTGGACACATAATCAACAGCAACAAGAATGTATTGATGTCCAAATGAAGGGAGAAAGGGTCCCATGAAATTGATGCCCCAAACATCGAAAATTTTGACAAGAAGAATTGGGTTTAGAGACATCATATCTCTCTTAGTTGTGCTCCCAAGTGCCTGACATCGAGAACATGACCTTGATAAATCCTGGGCATCCTTAAATAAAGACAGCCAATAGAAGCCAGATTGCAAGATTTTTGCAGCCATCTTTTTCCTGGAGAAATGTCCACCACACACAGATGCATGGCAGAACTCGAGAATACTGCTGAATTCATTCTCCGGTACACATCGGCGAATAATCTGATCAGAGCCGATGCGGTACAGTTCAGGGTCCTCCCAGAAGTAATATTTGGCCTCAGATTTGAGTCTATCCCGTTGTTGCCTGGTCCAATCCTGGGGGATTTGACCAACGGCCAAATAGTTAACAATGTCAGCAAACCATGGGGTTTGGACACTTGAAACTGTAAGAATAGCTTCGTTTAAAAAAGTGTCAACAATTGGGATGTTCAAACGAGAAGAATCACCTAGGAGTCTCGATAAATGATCCGCCACCACATTTTGTACCCCGATTTTATCCTTGATTTCAAGATCAAATTCTTGAAGCAGAAGAATCCAACGAATAAGCCAAGGTTTGGCATCCTTTTTGGCCAAGAGATGTCTCAAGGATGAGTGGTCGGTATAGATGATAACATGAGACCTTAAGAGATATGCTCTGAATTTTTCCATAGTGAACACTACAGCTAGTAATTCCTTCTCAGTAACAGTGTAATTCTTCTAGGCTTCATCCAAAGTTTTACTACCGTAGTAGATGACAAAGGGCTTTCTATCAATTTTCTGACCCAAGACAGCCTCGACCACGTAATCAGAAGCGTCGATCATGATCTCAAAAGGGGCTGTCCAAATTGGTGGTTGCAATATTGGAGCACAGGTGACTGCCGTTTTCAGGAAATCAAATGCCTTTCGGCATGATTCGTTGAAAACAAACGGCATTTCTTTGGCAAGAAGATTGCTCAAGAGATGAGCAACCTTCGAGAAATCCTTAATGAATCTTCGATAGAATCCTACATGACCAAGAAATGATCGGATTTGTTTAACAGATGTGGGAGGAGGAAGTTTAGCGATAGCATTGATGAGTGGCTACTCATCATGGCTAAAAGGCCGAAATTAAGCTAGACACTAAGCAAAACAATATCAAATTAACATATAAAAAGGGTTAAGTGTGGGAATTAAAGAAAAGACCTAAAACTTTTAATGTGTGTTAAAACCTCCTAATTAGGTCACAAAAATGAGATATTCTGAAAACTAAAGAACAAATGATGATCCATGCATCAATTGAACACATAAACAAGTTTGAGAAGACAAATCAGAAGTAAAATCAATGTCTTAAATGTTCAATTAAGCACATGTAAAAATTTGAAAGCAATTGGACATCATTTAGGCTTAGAAATAAATAGATTACAATTAGGTCCTTCATGCATTACATTTCTACCCTTCAAAACTCCTTCTTGGACCTTTTTGCAAGCCGTAGGGACCCTTCTGTATGACTGCAAGGCCCTTCCAGTTATAGTTCTTTTCACTTTTGGACCTGCACTCTATTCTTCTACCCCTTCGTTCAAGGGTCTTCCTGCAAGTTTTCCCTCATTTCAGAGAGAAGCCGGTGTTCTTCACGCGCACTGTAGCACGCGAAGAACACAGCCATTCTCGACCGTCCATCGCACTTTTGATCTCGATCTGCGGCTGGAATCAAATGGAACCTTCGCGCGATTCGGTGCATGTGTTCACCTCTCTTCCCAGATCTCATCTGACGGTCAGATCTCTCTCTTGACTCGCCGCACGCTCTACCCATCTCATCCTCACCGCCGGCTTAATTTTGATTAACCTCACCCTTGCGGTGATTCCAATCACTGAGCTGCTACTTAAGCACCTCAGTGGTGTCGTGCGCAAGGGATCGCTCCCTCCTACATCTCTTAGCGATCAGTTCATCCACTCCAGTCTCTCCTCCTCATCTAGACCCTGATTGCACAGCCACCGGCTGTGGAATCATCGCCTGCTCTCGACCCTCCTCGTCGCTAAGGACCTCGTAGCACCTAAGGACGACCCTGGAGTCTCACTAGCAGACTCTTCCCTCCGCTGGAGTCACCCTCCTCCTTTCTTCCTCCTTAGCCGTCGGCTAAGGACCCATAGGTCCCATTCTTCCTTTTAGTTTAGGTTTTTAATTCTGCACAAGTAGTGTTAGATTTAGTTTGCAGTAGTTTAGAATAGATTTAGTTTTAATTGTTAGTGTTTAATGTTAGCTGTAGTTAGATTAGTCTTAGGAGTAGAATTAGTATTAGATCCCCTCCCTCACCTCCTCTGATCAGTCCAGATCAGAGGGGAAGAATCATCTGTTCATTGTTCAATTTATCTCCCTCTTCATGTTTTGTTTTTCCATCATCCAAATCTGATTCTTGTTTTCCTTTTAACGATGAATTTTTCATCAATCACCCACACATCCTGACCCAATTTCAGATCTGATGGTGCACTGCCTCAGATCTGAAAATGGCGTCACAAGCACCATTTGGGGCTTCTCACTCACTCCATTTGTTTCACAAAAGCCCCTTTGTTTTAAATGGATTGCCTCAGTTTGTCAGAGCACTTTTGATTTGGATTTTAAAGGATTTTTACTCTCTGAAATGTTTTGACAGATCTGACAAATTGAAGGGGTTTTTGGTTTTCATTGTGGGCAAGGACTCTGAGAAGTTCTCTGGTGACAGAGAACAACTCAGAAGAGCCTTTCATGAATCTGTTTCTACCTTGATCTGAATGCATTCGCAAGCTTTTATAAATTCCTTTAATGCATTCTTAGTCTGTTTTGCCATTTCAGAACTGTCATACACCACCTGTTTTGATGATTATTTTTGTATGGTGATTTCCTAACCTAAGGAGTTCTCCATACTCCTTAAGGTTGCGAGAAACTGGGATGGTATGTTTTTTGGTTTTAATTGATTGAGTTAAGTTCTCCTTCATGCTGTCTATAGCATTAGGAAAAGACTAACTCAATGCCATTTGCTGTTTTGATCTAAAATGATGCTTCTGATAAGGTTTTTCCTTGTGGGTATTTGAACTGAATTCTTATGAGATTTTCGTGGGATTTAAACCCCTATCAGATTTGGATTTCAACTCTTTAATGTTTAGTTTGTTTTGAATTTTATCTTACTCCCAGTTACACAGCAACATGCTGCATCTAGCAGCTACATTCCCCTCTTCTCTAAACTCCCTTCTTCTCTAAATTTTCCTCTCATCTGTTGAATACATCCCTCTCTTCAAGTGGACTAACTGCAGCAGCAGTTAGCCCATTTGACAGTGGCTTAAGCCACTGCTGATGCTAAACAAAACACCCTGAACAGCACACCTTCTCATCCCTCTCCATCTTCTCTGACAGTAGCTTAGCTGCTGTTTAAATTGAAATCAAAACTTAATTAACCCTTCTTCCCTCATTTCCTAACTTCCTACTAAAACCTAATTATACATACTTATTTTAAAACTGTAAATATACCTATCCTTAGTATTATAACTATAACATATAGCCTAATTATGTAAGTAAGATACATAGTTATACTGTAAATATGTATAAAACCTGTACATAAATCCATATACATATGTAATCTATGTAAATATATGTTTATATACTAAACTATTATGTATGTATCTACTTAATAATGTATATATATATAAACAAATCCCTATTTACATATTTAATAGCTAAATTATAGAGTAACTTAGCTAAATTAATAATTTATAGCTATAATTAAATTAAATAAATCTATAAACTTAGGATAATATATATAGTAAGTAATTTAAGCTAATTAAAGTGTATTTATACCTAGTACAGCTTACTGTAACTTAGTTTTAATTATAAACTACACAGAATTGCTATTTTAGCCTAAATAAAACATAAATAAATTCGTAAAAATACAATAAAAATATGTATTAAATACTTAAGTATGTAAATTGAAACTATTTAAGGTCAATTAGACCATTTACTAATTATTTTATAAGTAATTAACTATTTAATCACCTAAATCCACCTGTATAATCAGCATAGTTTAACGAATTTATTTGTATAGTAAATATATTTAAAATTCAAAATTAATAAATCAACTATGTAGTATTATGTAAATATTTTATTTACCATATTTTATTTTATTTTTTTTAATAATTTATGGCCCCCAAATCGAGGACCAAAAACGTGCCCAGAAGCAGCTGCGGCTGACTTCCAGTGCACAATGTGGCGCTGGAATAGCGCCACATCATGCGCTGCAAGTCAGACGCAGCACCATATAAGTTAATTATGCTATAGGTTACGCAGTCGTCACGGTGCCGGGCACCCGAAACGCGATCCTCTTATGCGACCCGATTACCCATTGAACTCTGGTCTGACTACTCTGTCTGATTTGCGATAAATGTGTGATGTGTGTTTGGGGCCGGGGGCCCGAGCGTGTGTGTGTGTGGTGCATGGCTGAGGTCCAGCGCTTAGCATGAAAACGTAATTAAGCCACCTAACTAAAGATTAGGGCGTGCTTAGTAGAGGTTAGGTCCCGCCCTCTGGGTGCAGCGTATCCCTCGAAAAGCACACCCACAAATTAAATAAATTTTAAACTGAATAATAAAAAGCTAATGACGGTTGCTTAATCCCCTTCGCCACAGCACTTGAAAGCTCTCTTAAGGCCGAAACATAACGCAAAAACAAAAGAGAAGAAGAAACGTCGCTATAGCCCATTACATTTGTATAAATAAAACCCATATAATTACTAACAGAATAAAATGACACTATAAACGTCGCTAAAGACCTCAGTTTGCTTCTTTAGGTTGAATATAGTGTTTTCTGAGATTTAGCAACGCTTATATCTGTCACTGAAACTGCTGTATATGTTACTATACATAATAGACTAATAAGTTAAGTTTCTACACCATTGCATTCTAATGTATTATGTACTATTATGTTAGTACTAATAGGATAACTTGTAAATACATAGTTTAGAGTATAATAATAGATTGTTTGATGCTTGTTCATAGTTAGTATTTTTACAAGTATTTCTTAGTAATTAGGTAAATAAAACACACATTCATTCATTCTTTAATAAGATGTAAAGTTTCTTTTTGGAATTAGAGGATAATTTTGATATCAAAGAGTGAACGATGTAATTCAATAAATTGCCTCCCAGTGAACGACTTGGAACAAAACCAGTAAAAATTAGATAAATAAGAAAATGATAATAATGGTTGTAATGACTGGTACTCACCCATACTCACCACTATACGACATTCTTAATGTTATATTATACACCCTATACTACAACGAGATGATCATAACAATAATCATTCATTGTCATACAACCATTGTGTTATATACACATTAGCATTCAAGCACCAACCTTAGCTTTATTCACTTTGATTCCCCATTAAGAGATTACATGACCCAAAATGATGCCTTGGGTCATGAAAGGACTCTTTTCCCAGCTAAGGACCAATCGTGTTTTGATACATCGCTTAAGAATCATTTCCAAATTAGCCAAACAAGAATCAAACGATTCTCCGAAAATAGAGAAATCGTCCATGAAGACTTCCATAAACTCTCCCACCATGTCAGAGAATATGGCTAGCATACACCTTTGAAAAGTCGCAAGTGCATTGCATAAACCAAAAGGCATCCTACGGAAAGTAAAGGTTCCGTAGGGACAGGTGAAAGTAGTTTTCTCCTAATCCTCGGGATGGATAGGAACTTGGTTGTATCTCGAGTAGCCATCAAGAAAATAGAAGTACTTCTACCCGGCTAGTCTTTCCAAGATTTGATCAATGAAAGGCAAGGGAAAATGATCCTTTTTAGTGGCTGTGTTCAGTTTCCTGTAATCAATACAAACCCTCCAAGAGGAAGCTGAGCATGTTGTGATAGATTCTCCTCTCCCGTTAGTCACAATTGTAATCCCAACATTCTTGGAAACAATCTGCATGGGACCTACTCAGGGGCTATCAGAGATTAGATAAATAATTCCTACATCGAGCCACTTGATGATTTCCTTTCTGACCACTTCTCTCATATTTGGATTTAATCTCCTCTACATCTGGTGAGAAGGGCGAGATCTATCTTCCAAGAATATTCTATGATTGCAGTGGCTCGATCCCCCTGAGGTCATGAATGGTCCAACCAATTGCCTCCTTATGTTCCTTTAGGACCTGGATCAATTTAATCTCTTGCTCCTTTGTTAATTTAGCACTGATAATCACAGGGAGCATCTTCTGAGGTCCTAAAAATTGATATTTTAAATTCTCAAGCAATGGTTTCAGTTCAAGCTGGGGCGGGTTGATGATTGATGGTAAGGAAGATGCTGAAGGCTCAACAAGAGGAAGTGGTTGTGAGTGAACAAAATCAATAAGCTCTTCAGAAGATGGCAGGTCTACCATAGAGGGTTGCGGGTCAAATTCATCATCAAAGGAGGAACATTCAGTTGAAGAAATCATCAAACAGGTTTCAATGTTTTCATTATCCTCCTCAAGTTCCTTAATAAATCCATAATCCTAAAATTTATTAATCACCTTAAAAGTATGCAATTTCATTCATTGATCCCCAAAGGTGATTTCCATGCTACCGCTTTCAAAATTAATGTTGGCCTTAGCGGTAGCCAGGAACGAATGCCCCAGAATGATGGGCGTGTTCCTCAGATTTTTAGGTACATCCATGTCAAGGACAAGAAAATCTATAGGAAAATAGAAATCCTTGACCTTAACTTTAACATCTTCAATAACACCTCGCGGATTTGTGATCGAGTGGTCCGCTAACTGTAGTGTTACTGAAATTGGCCGAAGTTCACCTAATTCAAACTTCTCGTAAAGAGAAGTCGGAATTAGGTTGATGGATGCACCGTGATGAGAGCTTCATCATGAGCCATAACTAGCTCATTTTGACCCAATAAAGAAGATAAAAGCTCCTACATAACCTAGAAGACAACTTAACTGAAGGAACAAGTGCTCTGAGAAGAAAGCATGAAATAAAGGTTAAAACTGTAATTTCACAATTGCAGTTCATAAACGGGATTTCTCAGAGGCAAAACATATCTCAAATGGTCTAAATGAGATAAAAAGTGGGTTGAGTCAATCAGAAATGGATTTATGTGCAATCTAAGAATTAAATGACACTTGGTAACCCTAAAACAGACTCGCATAAATTAACAAGGTTCCGGTCAGAATAAAAATCAAGTAAATCCTCTAAAAATCATGGAAAAACATTCTCTAGGGTTTGGAACACTTAATTTGGCCCTTGGAACCCAGTTTGACCTAGATTAGGGTCCTAGCTCTTCAATTAACCTAATTTGGGTTTTTATGCAAAATGTCTAGACAAACGAGGTCAAACATAAAATCCAACTTCACCATTGGATTCCTTAGGTCAAAATTAGGTTCGTACCAAAATTTGGACCTAAGGGGAGGTCATCTTGACCTACTTTGCAATTTAGTACACCCAAAGCACAATTTGGTCCCTATCGTTTGAATATCTCTGCAGAGAGCCCCCTAAGTTTTCCGCCCCCTTTGCAATCCGGTCCGGCCGCCATTGTTAGGGTAGAACCGAGCTCCGGCGAGGTTTAGAGAGGGATTACTCTCTAATCCCTCAGAGATTCCCTCCCAGAAATGGAAGGGGGATTCTCTGAGGAATTCCCTTCCTTCTAAAGCCAATTACAATCGCTGGTGTGAACCCAATCTCTCGTGTGAACGCACGAGAGATTGGGGTATCCACCCTCTTTCCAACTCCGGCGAGCCGGCGGAGGTGATTGCGCGATCTCCACGCGCTAGAAGGTTCAGCCAGCGCCTATAAAAGGCTTTGCAGACCCAGCCGCAGAACCTAAGCTTGATTTTGACAGAGATCCCCTCCAAATTCCCCCTCTCCCATCTCCGGCCAAACTACCTGCAAGCTCCGGCGACCTCCTCCCCTCCTTCTCATCGCTCTGCTGCCATACCAGCAGCAGAGTCAACTCCGCCACTTCCTCCCGCGTCGCGCTGTACCACGCGCCCGTGCCCCTGACCTCATCTTCATCGCCGCTTCCTCCCTCAGGGTCCTTCTTCCCCGACGATGGCAGTTACGTGCCGTCCTCTCCGCCGCCTCCCTTCCTTCCAGACCACTCCAGATACCTTCTCCCTCCTCTCCTCTCTCTTTTCCCCTTACTATTTTATCTGATTACCCCTCGACAGTGCCTAACCACCTCCATCGTCCTCGCCTCCGACCTCCCTCCGGCGAGCTGCCCACACCACTCCGCCCCTCCATGCGGCTCACCAACCCCCTCTCGAGCTCCGCCTCACCACCAGGAACTCACTTCACCCCACCACTGCCACTCCAGACCTCCACAATCACCCCCTGAACAACCCAACATCTCCGGCCACAGGTTGACCTAGGCACGCACGCCTAGGCCGACCTGCAGCCTACAGCACCGCCTTCGCCGTGCCACGGCAAAGGTTTCTAGCCAATCTGATTGGGCCAATAGGCCATTTTTGTGTGTGACAGGTTTAAGCTCCGGCCGCCATTATCAGCCGAAGCAGCAAGGAGCTTGCAGCAGCTTCAGGTACCAGGACTCCCAGGCTGCAGGTGCAGCAGACTCACGCGAGTGTCGCGAAGTGAGTGAGGCTAGCAAGTCGCACAGAGAGTCCAGCAGCTGGAGCAATCGCGTGATGAAAGCTCTGCGGGCGCGAAAGCAGGACCGACCAGATAGTCCCACATCGTGGGATTGCAAAACACAGGTATCATATAAATTATTTTTGTGTCTTAATCCCATTGCCTCCGTAAGCACAGGGGTGAGGTCCCTCACCTGCCCTCACACCCGCCTCGTCCGCGGCTTGACCTCGCAGATCTGGCGGGATCCGACCCGACCTAAACCTTTGCACTCCTCGTGCATCACCACCTGCCGGTGCACCTAGTCCCGGGTGCGAATCCGACCCAACTACTCATGTGGCTCTGGGAAAGCGTCGTTGAGTGAATTGCTTGAGAGAGAGAGAGACGCTTGGGTAGAGGGACGGGTGTAGGTTTTGCTTTGAATGTGCTGTGTGCAGGAAGGAAGAAGCGAAAGAGGCAGCGAACACTTAGCAGCTGCAGAATAGGAAGAGAAGAAGGAAGAGGCTGTGTAGCAGTGAAAGGAGAAGTTTTCGCAGAGAAGAAGAAGGAAGAAGGAAGACAAGGCAGAAGAAAGAGAAGAGCAACAAAGAAGAAGAGAGAAAGGAGATTACATTTAAGACGTCTGATACAGAAATCAGACGTCCAATTCTATTTTTATTTCTCAAATCCTTTTTAAAATTCTCTCTTTGAATCAATCCTTTTCATTTAACAGTTGTATTGTTTGGTTTTAAAAAGTACTGAGCTTGCTCCCTGTGTTCGACCTCGGATACTTTAGTTTTTCGAGTAATAAAATTCATTATATTTGTTTGAACGTTTTGTCGGTTATACTACAACGTGATATACTTTAAAGCCGCACAAAAATGTGAGAACATTTTGGCGCCGTTGCCGGGGAGCAACGGGCACTTTTAAAGATTTTGATTACAATTTTTCTATCTAATATCTGACTTAACTTCTCTCTTTTGTTGTGTTCAAGCAGGGAAAGCAAATCAAAAAGGAAAGAGCAATAACTGCACAACAGACTCTCCAAGGAACAGGTAATTTCCATAAGCCCTCTCTCTTAACCCTCTCAAAATCTAAAAAGGAAAAAAAAAGAGAAAAATCAACTTAGGGCTACCTGTTTCATATTTAGTAACTCATCAAGTTGCCTGATTTTCATTTCAACATATTTTTGTCTGTTCATCCAACTAAGGCAACTAGGGCTAAAACTTTCTTGATTGAGCCCTAGGTGCTAATTTCTAAAGCAACTAAATTGGACCCACTAGAGCCAAGTTAGGGATTGCAAAGCTAGGGTTTTTAGAGACGCATCTCCTCTTAAATAAAGAAACAAATTTTCCAAAATGAGGTGTGCCTAAACCGTGTTTGGAAAGATCTATACAAGAGGAATCCTAAGCAAATCAGGTTTTTAATCCATTTGAACCATACTCTCAAAGGACCAAGAGGTGAAGTTGATCCCTTGGGTCAACCAACCTTAAAATTAGGTCACCTTTTTACACTCAAAATACTTAAAAGTTCAAGTGGAACATTAAGCACCTTGATCTTAAAATAAAAAAAAGGTAGACTTAAGAGGTCAAGGTCCCCATTCTGGTCTACCTGGAACCGCAGTGACAAGTGAGGTCGGGTGGGGGAAACCCTGTAACCCGTGGGGACGCTCTACCGTGTAGGGGTCTTTGCGGGACTCTCCCTCTCTGGCTGCCCAGGTATTTCTCAGGTGGGCGATCTTCTGATCCAGGGGTCCATCTGCCCCGAACCTCTATAGTCACCCAACAATTTTTGGGTGTCTTGATTGGGTCTAGCACCTTCTAATCTCATCACATCTTTCGGTGCATGTTCGGTAGGAGGTCCTTAAGACCACCCACAAGACCTCCTTTAGAAATTCACTCTCATCGAGGCCAAGCCTCGACGCCCTTGTTTGTGCAGCAACCCCACCACATAAATCTTTCATCTGATTCAGATCCTAATTCTCCTTCTCCCATCATGGCACAACCCATTGAAGAGGAGAACAACCTTGAACACCAACTTCAACGCCTTAATGATCTCTTTCAGAACTTTGTAAACCCACCACAGCGACCTATGATGCGAGATCACTATAATCCCGCTGCGGTGGCAATCGAACCCCGAGTACGAATCCCAATTGGAGGACCTGATTCTGAACTGAAGCCCAATATGATTCATGCCATACCGAAGTTCCATGGGCTTAACTCTGAGGATCCATTCCAACACATCAAACAACTCAAGCATCTGGCCCAGACCTTCGGGTCAGATGTACAAAATCGGGATATCCTACTCATGAAAATGTTTTCGTTCTCCCTTATGGACAAGGCCGCACATTGGTATCAAACTCAAACCCGTCCGATCAACACATGGGAGGAATTGCAGTTCGAATTTTTGAAAAAATTCTTCCCCGTTGGCCGGACGAATGCCTTGCACCACCAGATCACTCATTTCACTCAACAACCGGGAGAACCTCTTCATGAAGCTTGGGATCGATTCCTAGATCTCATGCGAAAGTGCCCCCATCACGGAGTTCCTAGGTGGGAACAAGTCCAGTCTTTTTACCAGGGACTCCGTGAGGATATTCGTTTATTTGTCAATGCAACGTGCGGAGGAAACATCATGGGTCAACACGAGGACACGGTGTGGGAGATTCTCGAAAACATGTGCGAAAACTCCATAAATAATGACTCCATGGGCTTATTCGACAGGACGAATGCTCGCGCATCGACGAATCTAAGAGGGACACATGAGATGCAGGACCTGTCCACTTCCGTCGACTTGGAACTGATGGCCAGTCGGTTGGACAAGGTTTCTATCATAGAAAAGAAGGTGGATGAGCTAACTCGACATTTGCAGCAAGCAACCTCTGCGCAAAACTCTTTTGCATGAATTCCTCTAGCAAGGGAAACTGTGCAAAACATCTATCACCAACCTGCCAAGGGGATGGACCCATATCCACCCCCGTCTGCCTCTCGGACCGGAGTAACCTCCGATCCATTCAACTCGAGTTGGGGGAACTCTAAACCCTCGTATTCTGACTTTCCCGAGGTTCCTCAGAACTGCGAGGACCTCAACACCATCCAGAATGACCAGTTCTCCAATACCTACAACCCTGGATGGCGAAATCATCCTAACTTTCAGTGGGCGGGAAATTCTCAAAGACCACCATATCAACCCCGTCCACAAGCCTCTCGTCCATTTCAGCCGCCTCAGCCTCGGCCCAATCCTACCTACCAATCCGGGCAAGACCAGGATCAAATGACTCTTATCCTTCAAGCACTGGCTGGCATTCAAAAGACAAATGTGGCAATGCAAAAACAGCACAAGGATGAAATCACAGAGGTTCGCAACCAACTGGCCCAGATGCCAAATTCCCGCCAACCTGGCACCCTTCCTTCGCAACCTCTGCCCAACCCAAATAACGTGCTAACCCAGAAGCGCGTTATGAATCCAAATTTAGGCCAAACACATGTGATTTATCAGGCCCCTGCTACTCCATCACCAGACGGGATGGAGGCTTCAACATCTTATGCGGGATTTCAGCAGCAGCCACCCCTCCTACCTAGCCTAAATCAGGCCGGGTTGAACTCTGTAACAACACGTAGTGGTAAAATAACCCAAGACCCACATTATCCGAACCACTCCAAGCCTGATAATGGCCAAGACCCTAGGATAGTTATCCAAGATACTACTGTTCCAGATCAAGAACCTGGACCTATCCTAGAGGAACCAGCTAGGATCCCATTTCATGAGGCCTTGACCAAAGGAAAAAGAATAACCAAACCTGTGGCTCCCGAGCAGGATCTGGTCAAGCTCTTTGAACAGGTCCAGATAAACATCCCGTTGATGGATGCAATCCGCCACATACCGGCTTACGCAAGATTCTTGAAAGACATGTACACCAAAACGTAAGCCGCGAACCAAGGATGGGAACCCAATCGTACTGTCAGACCAAGCCAGCTCTGTCATCTTGAGCAAACTCCCACCCAAGGCTAAAGACCCAGGAACTCCCTTGATTTCTTTTAAAATTGGTGAAACCCAATTTGATAGAGCCCTACTAGATCTAGGTGCCTCCATAAATTTAATACCTACATCCCTCCTTGACCACCTTGAAGAATCTAAACTTAAACCCACTGAGGTGACATTGCAGTTAGCTGATCGATCCATCAAGTCACCCAAAGGAATACTCGAGGATGTCATTGTTAGGGTAAGAGATTTTTATTTTCCAGTGGATTTCATAGTACTAGACATGGATGCACCTAAGAACCCAAGGGACACACCAATCACATTAGGGAGACCCTTTTTGGCCACTGCTAGGGCCAACATTAACTGCGAAGAGGGCCAGATAGAATTAAAATTTGGGAATCAAAACATGAAGATTGACATTTTCAAGGCCCAGCAAGGGATTAATTACGGGGTTATAGAGGAAATATGTGATGTCAAAGCCGTGGTTGATGAATTGCATATAGAGGACAACCTGATTATTCCTGATCAACCACTAGAGAATCGAAAACCGCTAACAGAGGAGTGCGAACATGATCTAGATACACCTATGACTCCTACCATTGCTCCTGATGCAAACCCCGAACCACCCGCTGCTGCTGACAACCCTGTCATGGAACTCAAACCCCTTCCCGAACATCTGAAGTACGTCTTTCTGGATTCAAATCAGACGTTTCCTGTGATTATCAATTCTCGACTCACACCTGACTAGGAACTCCATTTGATTTCTGTTCTCCAGCAACATCGTAGAGCCATTGGATGGACTCTCGATGATTTGACTGGTATAAGCCCTTCATACTGCACACATCGAATCTACACAGAAGAAGGCTCATGACCTTCAAGAGAAATGCAAAGACACCTAAACCCTAACCTACAGGAGGTCGTGAAAAAGGAGATCATAAAGTGGTTAGATGCAGGGATCATCTACCCGATCTCCGACAGTCGTTGGGTGAGTCCAATACAAGTGGTGCCTAAGAAGGCAGGACTTACCATCATCACGACTGAAACCGGAGAAGTCATTCCTACCCAAATAGCTAACTCGTGGAGAGTCTGCATTGATTATAGAAGACTCAATTCCTCCACGAAGAAGGATCATTTCCCACTACCGTTTATTGATCAAATCCTCAAAAAAACTAGCGGGAACTAGGTTCTTCTGCATTCTTGATGGGTATTCCGGTTACAATCAGGTGGCAATCCATCCAGAGGACCAAGAAAATACCACATTCACCTGCCCCTTCGGGACGTACGCGTTTCGAAGGATGCCGTTCGGTCTCTGCAATGCACCTGCAACTTTTCAGCGGTGCATGCTTGCCATATTCTCAGATATGGTAGGTGATTATCTAGAAGTCTTCATGGATGATTTTTCAATTTTTGGAGAATCATTTGACGATTGCCTCCAACACTTGGTCCAAATACTCAGGCGGTGCATCGAGGTGAATTTGGTTCTTTCCTGGGAAAAGAGCCATTTCATGGTGCCTGAGGGAATTGTCTTAGGACATCTAATCTCGGAGAAAGGCATCCAAGTGGATCGAGCTAAGGTTAACCTGATTTCCAAGCTTCCTATGCCTAGCTTGATTAAGGACATCCGATCTTTTTTGGGGCACGTCGGTTTCTACCGTCGATTCATTCCCGATTTCTTAAAAATTGCGTGCCCCCTGACCAACCTTCTCTCCAAGGATGTGCCTTTCGAAATTTCCAAGGAATGCACTCAAGCATTTGAGATCCTACGCTACCGAGTCACCCAAGCCCCGATCCTACAGTCCCCTGATTGGTCTTAACCCTTTGAGATCATGTGCGATGCATCTGACTTCGCTGTAGGAGCGATTTTGGGGCAGAAAATTGACGGGAAACCTGTGGTCATTTACTATGCCAGCAAAACACTGGATGAAACTCAGCGTAACTATACAGTTACTGAGAAAGAGCTGCTGGCCGTAGTATTTGCCCTGGAAAAATTCAGATCATACCTTCTGGGTTCCCGTGTTATTATATACTCGGATCATATAGCTGTGAGGCATCTCTTTGCTAAGAAGGATGCGAAACCTCGATTAATCCGATGGATCTTGCTATTGCAAGAATTTGACCTCAAGATTCGTGACAAGGTGGGAAAGCAAAATGTGGTAGCCGATCACTTGTCCCGCCTTCCTTCTGAAATTATTGATCCTTCCGGACCTATTACAAAACATTTTCCTGATGAGCACCTCTTGACTATCAATACAAGTCTTCCATGGTTTGCTGATATAGTTAATTACCTGGCATCACATCAGATTCCGTCTGATTGGCCGAAAGCCAAAAAGGACAGATTGCATTCCGATGCTAAGTACTACCTATGGGAAGACTCGTATCTATTCCGCATTGGTGCTGATCAGATAATCCGACGATGCGTCGCGGAAGTGGAAATCAAAGACATACTCTCATTCTGCCATGACCAGGCATGCGGTGGACATTTTTCAGGACATAAAACCACAGCAAAAGTCCTCCAGTGTGGCTTTTACTGGCCTACAATTTTCAAGGATACATACGATCACTGTAAGGCATGTTCTCGTTGCCAGACTCTAGGCAACATGAGCCATCGAGACATGATGCCTCTATAGCCGATCTTGGTATGCGAAATTTTTGATATTTGGGGGATTGATTTCATGGGACCCTTTCCGACCTCTAATGGCTTCGAATACATCTTACTCGCAATTGACTATATTTCCAAGTGGATAGAAGCCATTCCGACCCGAACCAACAATCATAAAGTCGTTATAAAATTCCTCCATCAAAACATTTTCTCAAGGTTCGGGATTCCGCATGCTATAATTTCCGACGGAGGGACCCATTTTACAAATGCTCAGTTCAGGTCACTGATGACCAAATACAGGGTGTCGCATCAAATCTCTACTCCTTACCACCCCGAAACTAATGGTCTAGCTGGGCTATCTAACCGAGAGATCAAGAAGATCCTTCAGGTTACTGTTCGACCTAATAGAAAAGGTTGGTCTTCTCGGCTTCCGGAAGCATTGTGGGCCTATAGGACCGCCCACAAGACCCAATTAGGAATGTCTCCCTTCAGACTAGTGTACGGGAAGGCATGTCACCTCCCCGTCAAGTTGGAGCATAAATCCTATTGGGCAGTACGGACCTGCAATCTTAACCTTTCCAAGGCTAGAACCCACAAAAGACTTCAAATGAGCGAGATCGATGAGTTACGCCACGATGCGTATGAGAACTCGTGAATTTACAAAGAACGGGTTAAAGCTTTTCACGACAAACACATTTCTAGAAATGTCTTTCATCCTGGTCAAAAAGTTTTACTCTTTGATGCCTGACTAAAACTATTCCCAGGGAAGCTAAGATCCAAGTGGGTCGGACCCTACCTAGTCCAACAAATCTTCGAAAATGGAGCCATTGAAATCAGCCCACTCAGCCACGATTCTGAACCCTTTGTCGTGAACGGTCAGAGACTCAAGCCGTTCATTGACACGACTGATATAGATTTGGCTGAGTCATCCTTTACCCTCCATTCCTCTTGAGCTCATTGTGCCCAGCCAATGGCATAAAAATCAGCGCTTAACGAGAGGCAACCCGTCATTCTTTGAAAAACCCGAAGCCTTTTCTGACATCTCTATACGAAACTCATATTGCACTTTAGGGCTCATCCATTATAACAGCCGACTTTACCTCAGGTATACCTACCTGAGATTAGAAATCATTGGCAACAAGTCACTTCGACCCATTCACTCACCACACACCTGTCCTAATGCATGAACTAAGCTGAATTCGAACCCACCTAATTTACAATGGGGACATTGCAAATCTTAGGCATGGGGGGGTATGAAAGTGCAAAATGTCAGAAAATTCATATCAAGAAAAGGGTTTCATAAAAAAAAAAAAAAGACTTGATAGAGGGGAGGAACATTTCAGGGTCATACAAATGAGAGGAAGAAAAGAGAGCAAAATGACAAAAAGGAGCACAAAAGGAAAATAAAAAGAAATAGTCATTAGTAAAAGATTAAGGGGTTAACTGAAGTTCTAGACCGAAACAAGAAAAAGAAAAGAAAAGTGCTACGGAGATATAACAAGAGGTTAGCAGGAACGCTGGTCTTAGGCCTCTTGGGCTAGTATCTTTAGCTTAAAAATTCACGTATCCATTAAAATCTGGATAGTCCTCAAGAGGTTGAGGAAAATGCGAAGTTTGAGTATTAGGTCTAAGGCTTAGGAAGTATTCGGCCTCGTTAACTGACCTCCGGTTTGCGGGATTCGGTAACCTAAGCACCCCAAATTCACACAGTCTGGTTCAGTGCGCATAAACATCCAAATCATGCGAAAAGCATTGAATGTTCTAAAAAAGTCACCTAGATTAGGAGCGGCCAATCAACACAAATTGATTTGGATGAGTTCCCAGCGCGGAGAGGCGGGAAATTCCCCTCGAAGATGCGTAACAACATATTGTCTCCTCGATGCTTGTCTCTTAGGATATTTAAATATCCTACTGGGGGCAGGTAAGCACTCTGCTGGTTCAGATACCATGGGCGGCATTATCACGAAATGTCGATCGCCAGGGGCTGAATTCGACCATGGAACCCCATGGGCGGGATTATCTCGAGATCTCGAAAGCCAAGGTTCTGGGGGTTGCCATGGGCGGGATTATCTCGAAATCTCGAAAGCCGGGGACCCTTGAGGATTGATGATGGGGACGAGGAATCCGATACAGACAGTGTTGAGAAGCTAATCCGAAGCTAGAAATAAAAAGAAAAGAGTGAGAAAAGCTCTCCAAACAAATAAATCTTCTATCTCCCTCTTACAAAAATGCACTGCAAACTGAACTTAGGCTAAAAATGTCTCAAGCACGGGTGCTTAAACCGCGGAGTCCAACAAACCCTAGGTTAGTTTTTGTGGGCCGTAGAAACCTTTGCGGAGGATTGAGGCTAAAGCAGAACAGGTCCAGATTTTGGTTGGTACTTGAGTACCTCTAGGCCTATTGTCAGCATTCCTACCTAATCATAGAAGGAGAAGCACTTATCATTGTTGACAGACACTCAGGGTCTAGAATGGAAGTTAAAACTTTGAAATTTTGCCAAGGGACTAGCAAAAGCTAGGCATGGGGGTATGATGAGAGCCTCATCATGAGCCATAACTAGCTCATTTTGACCCAATAAAGAAGATAAAAGCTCCTACATAACCTAGAAGACGGCTTAACTAAAGGAACAAGTGCTCTGAGAAGAAAGCATGAAATAAAGGTTAAAACTGTAATTTTACCATTGCAGTTCATAAATGGGATTTCTCAGAGGCAAAACATTGGTCAAATGGTCTAAATGAGATAAAAAGTAGGTTGAGTCAATCAGAAATGTGTTTATGTGCAATCTAAGAATTAAATGACACTTAGTAACCCTAAAACAGACCCGCATAAATTAACAAGGTTCCAGTCAGAATAAAAATCAATTAAACCCTCTAAAAATCATGGGAAAACATTCTCTAGGGTTTGGAACACTTAATTTGGCCCTTGGAACCCAGTTTGACCTAGATTAGGGTCCTAGCTCTTCAATTAACCTACTTTGGGTTTTTACGCAAAATGTCCAGACAAATGAGGTGAAACCTAAAATACAACTTCACCATTGGATTCCTTAGGTCAAAATTAGGTTCGTACCAAAATTTGGACCTAAGGGGAGGTCATCTTGACCTACTTTGCAATTTAGTACACCCAAAGCATAATTTGGTCCCTATCTTTTGAATATCTCTGCAGAGAGCCCCCTAAGTTTTCCGCCCCCTTTGCAATCCGGTCCTGCCGCCATTGTTAGGGCAGAACCGAGCTCCGGCGAGGTTTAGAGAGGGACTACTCTCTAATCCCTCAGAGATTCCCTCCCAGAAATGGAAGGGGGATTCTCTGAGGAATTCCCTTCCTTCTAAAGCCAATTACAATCGCTGGTGTGAACCCAATCTCTCGTGTGAACGCACGAGAGATTGGGGTATCCACCCTCTTTCCAACTCCGGCGAGCCGGCGGAGGTGATTGCGTGGTCTCCACGCACTAGAAGGTTCGACCAGCGCCTATAAAAGGCTTCGCAGACCCTGCTGCAGAACCTAAGCTTGATTTTGACGGAGATCCCCTCCAAATTCCCTCTCTCCCATCTCCGGCCAAACGACACGCAAGCTCCGGCGACCTCCTCCCCTCCTTCTCGTCGCTCTGCTGCCATACCAGCAGTAGAGTCAACTCCGCCACTTCCTCCCGCGTCGCGCTGTACCACGCGCACGTGCCCCTGACCTCATCTTCATCGCCGCTTCCTCCCTCAGGGTCCTTCTTCCCCGACGATGGCAATTACGCGTCGTCCTCTCCGCTGCCTCCCTTCCTTCCAGACCACTCCAGATACCTTCTCCCTCCTCTCCTCTCTCTTTTCCCCTTACTATTTTATCTGATTACCCCTCGACAGTGCCTAACCACCTCCATCGTCCTCGCCTCCGACCTCCCTCCGGCGAGCTGCCCACACCACTCCGCCCCTCCACGCGGCTCGCCAACCCCCTCTCGAGCTCCGCCTCACCACCAGGAACTCACTTCACCCCACCACTGCCACTCCAGACCTCCATAATCACCCCCTGAACAACCCAACATCTCCGGCCACAGGTTGACCTAGGCATGCACGCCTAGGCCGACCTGCAGCCTACAGCACCGCCTTCGCCGTGCCACGGCAAAGGTTTCTAGCCAATCTGATTGGGCCAATAGGCCATTTTTGTGTGTGACAGGTTTAAGCCCCGGCCGCCATTATCAGCCGAAGCAGCAAGGAGCTTGCAGCAGCTTCAGGTACCAGGACTCCCAGGCTGCAGGTGCAGCAGACTCACGCGAGTGTCGCGAAGTGAGTGAGGCTAGCAAGTCGCACAGAGAGGCCAGCAGCTGGAGCAATCGCGTGATGAAAGCTCTGCGGGCGCGAAAGCAGGACCGACCAGATAGTCCCACATCGTGGGATTGCAAAACACAGGTATCATATAAATTGTTTTTGTGTCTTAATCCCATTGCCTCCGTAAGCACAGGGGTGAGGTCCCTCACCTGCCCTCACACCCGCCTCGTCCGCGGCTTGACCTCGCGGATCTGGCGGGATCCGACCCGACCTAAACCTTTGCACTCCTCGCACATCACCACCTGCCGGTGCACCTAGTCCCGGGTGCGAATCCGACCCAACTACTCATGTGGCTCTGGGAAAGCGTCGTTGAGTGAATTGCTTGAGAGAGAGAGAGACGCTTGGGTAGAGGGACGGGTGTAGGTTTTGCTTTGAATGTGCTGTGTGCAGGAAGGAAGAAGCGAAAGAGGCAGCGAACACTTAGCAGCTGCAGAATAGGAAGAGAAGAAGGAAGAGGCTGTGTAGCAGTGAAAGGAGAAGTTTTCGCAGAGAAGAAGAAGGAAGAAGGAAGACAAGGCAGAAGAAAGAGAAGAGCAACGAAGAAGAAGAGAGAAAGGAGATTACATTTAAGACGTCCAATTCTATTTTTATTTCACAAATCCTTTTTAAAATTCTCTCTTTGAATCAATCCTTTTCAATTAACAGCTGTATTCTTTGGTTTTAAAAAGTACTGAGCTTGCTCCCTGTGTTCGACCTCGGATACTTTAGTTTTTCGAGTAATAAAATTCCTTATATTTGTTTAAATGTTTTGTCGGTTATACTACAACGTGATATACTTTAAACCCGCACAAAAACATGAGAACACACCCAGATCCAAAAGTGCTATATCAAATGCGTAATCTCCGATGACACAAGAAATAACCGAGCACCTGGATCTCTCTTTTTCTGAGGGAGGTGGTGTAGGATAACAGAACTGGCCTACTCGAAGAGTACCACCTTCCTCGGAACAGATTCTCTCGACTTACACTTTTGTGTACATAAATTCTTTAAAAATCTTGCGTAAGCCGGTATATGCTTGATAGCATCGTGGTGCGGGATATTGATCTCAACATTCTTAAATAGATTCAGAAGCTCCTCATTGTTACTAATGGACTTCATCTTTGATTTGATCAAGGCTTCAGGAAAAGGAACATGAGTCAAATCTTTAGAATCAGGTTCCTGAGCCTTGATTTCTCCTCCAGAATTCTCCTCTCTCCTCAGGTTCTTCAGGATTCAGTAGATCAGAACAATGTGGTTGTGGATCCTATGTCTGCTTACCACTCAAGGTGACAGAATTTGCAGATGCATGAGTTTAGGTCTTGGGGAGGGTTAGGAAATATTGGAGGGGCTTGATTAGTAAGAAATTGTTGATTTGCAGAAGAAGAAGAAGAGGAGGAGGAACCTGCCTCAACCACCTAAGGATGTGCATGTGGGTCCCTCTGATTTCCGTACCCATGGGCTTGGTTGCCTGGATTCAAAATAGTTAGCAAATTGGGTACGGGTTGGGATGGTAGAGATCTAGGTTGATAAGAGTTAGCAATGAGCCAGGTCTGCAAGTTGTCCAGTGAGGTTTTCATTTGCTGCATGAGCTAGAGAATGGATCCTTGCATCTCTACCATTTACTGGTTCAAATCAGCCTGCCCTACGGGTTGACGGGCATTCCAAATTGGCTGATTAACCTAATTTGGGGGCAACTGAGTATATACATGACCCTGGCGCATTGGTCGTTACCGGGTCGAAATTGGGTCTGTTGCCCTGGGTTTTTCCAAGAGAAGTTAGGGTGGTTTCTCCAACCCAGATTATAAACATTCTTGCGGAGGCCGATTTCAACTCATTCCAAGTTGCAATTGGTCTTCCTATTATACTATACCAATGCATGGCCTTATCCCTAAGAAAGTTTGGGGAAGAGCCTCATGATCATTTACTCCTCGTTTACATTTCGTTCCTTGGTGGTCTGGACCAAAGTGGTCAAGTCCTCCAAGTGCTGAAATGGATCTTCGGAGCCAAGCCCGTGATAATGTTTGATCAGGCTTAACACCTGGGGCTTGATTTCTACGTCACTGACTAGAATCTGGATGCCGGGACGTTCTCCATAATTTGAAGGATCATAAAAATCCTTCAAGGGCTGAGTGCCCTACATTCTCTAGAACCATTCCTGCATTCTCTGCATTTGTTCCAGCTGCCTTCAGAATTCTTCCTATGGATCTCCAGGCAGAGGGGGCTGTTGGTCGGCCATGGGATCAATTTGACCAAAATCCAATTTTCACCTCTTAGAATACTCTAGTGGTCCTTCAAATCAGGGATTCAATGACCGTCTTCCCAGCATAAACTAGGAGAAGGTCGAAAGGACTGGGGATAGGGACCCTGCAGCACAACAAAATAAGGCTGCCCTTAAGTGGGGTAGCCTAAGGATCTACTGACTTCCAAAACCTGCCATAAGATTGTAAATGATTTACTCTACTTGCGTCTGCTCAATCCAACTAGTTAGAAGGAGGGACTGGGGAGAAGGTTCTTCCTTCGACTTTTGCATCCAGTTCCTAGTGTACCCCCCAGCCGCGGTCGTTTGACGCTACTTCCCTATCTAGACATCAGATTAATCAGTACAAGTAGGTTAATCAAAGACAATCTCGAACTTGGCCCTAAAGAGCGAATCAGACCTTAAGGCCAACATCTACTCAATTTTATTAAGGCCTAGGATTGTGGTGCTTATTGAATGTGATGGGCCCTTAAAATAGGTTGTGCCCTTAATGATTGATTGAGAATTGTGTAAGTGCATGCAGAACCACGGTTTTCAAGCAAGATTTTTTTGTGATGCGTGGATTTTAATGTTCAAATCTTGCTTTAAGTAGCTTTTAAGGTTTAAAATTAGGTTGATTGCAATTAAGTTTCGAGGCAAACGAAGTTGTCAAACACGGGTGAAGATTGCTTTCCTTCAAAATCAAAAAGAAAGTGGAGTGCCTTGAATAGACCTAGATTTGAAACCCTAAAGAGGAGCTACTTGATGAGATGATTTTAAGTAGAGTGGTGCGACCCAAACAACTCAAACAACTGGCCACAAATGCACCACTAAGTTAGGCACACAAAGATGGTTAACCTAGAATGATTTCTACTCTTTTATGTGTTGCTTTATGTGTATCGGTTCCACAGATCAGAACCCGGTTGAGTAGAAACAAATCAATTAGGTTAAGTGCCTTGAATGTGGGTGTACGTTGTGTGTTTGTTGAAAATTTTCCCATAAGATTTTCTTTTTGTTGTTTTTTTTCTATAAACAAGGGTGGAATGAATGTGAGTGAGAATCCAAACAACCAAACTATTCCTAGGATTTATGCAAACACTTAGGTTAATTGGAATTTGGATTTAATGTGGCAAATGAAATCTATGGAAAGGGGAAGAATGGGGAGCACTTACAGTTATCTTCAACTACACTTTACTCTGGTCTACCGCTTGATGATTCCCTGATGGAGGTCTCTGCAAAACAATAGACACAAGAGAAAATAAGTTAGAAAATAATAAAGTGCGTGAAATGCGAAAAGATCGGAAATCATTGCCTCCCCGGCAATAACGCCAAAATGTTGGAACTACAAGTTACTACACTAACGTGTTTGGTTTTGAAAAATCTGTCGTCGTAGTGTGAAAGTGAAGAACTCATGTTCAACAAATAAATTTATACCGGAATAGAAATCTCGGGTCGAACTCAGGGAGGCTACGTCGATCTATATTCGCAATTATATTTTTTTAGAATTTTTGTTTAAAAGTGAAGTGATGTAATTACAATGAAGCAATATTAACAATCAGAATGAATGAGAGAGAGAGAGAAAACATGCATTTAATAATTAAAAATGTCTATACAATAAAACCAGAGAAGAATTACACTAGAAAGTAAGAAATCAGCTACACTAGAAAGCAGGAAAATTCTACTCTAGAAAGCTGTAAGAAGAATGGGAGAGAGAAGTCATCCTCCTCGACGATTGCTTGGAGGACGAGCCGGACGAGATGCCGCCTGGACGAAGGATGACGGAGTGGGAAGAAGAAAGTCGAAGCAGAAGGAACGAGAATAGGGCAGCACGTCATTGTCGTCACGGGATCTGCTTCTGAAATGAGAGTGAAAATTTGACTTTATCTCGCGAGGAGCATCCTGGCTGTGGGACAAGCTTCTCTTGAGCTTTGGAGAGGTAGAGGAGAGAAGGAAGGGATGAGAATTTCGTATGAAGGGGGTCTCTTTTTATAGTTGCAAGGAGTGAGGGAAATTTGGTCTTTTTAATTTGAAAAAATTAATTCTGGACCTTTAGTGACGAATAAAACCGTCGCTAAAGGTCCAAACATGGGCATAGTCGGGCGGCGTGCATGCACCTACTCGTCTCCTCTCTTTAAATGCCTACCCACGATCATCAAATCTCAGCCGTTCGATCGTGAGATGGAGCGGCTGAGAGCGTTCCTCGCCGCGCCTCCTCAGCATGTGCTCGCGCGTGTGATCCAGCATCTTCACCGCATGTCTAATTGCACGTGAGCTCTATCGAGTACGCACAATCGCTCGATCGCGATCGAGCGCTCCTCACCCCCATTCACCCATGCGCCCCTCGCCTTCTCCTTGCAGCTCGAACCCACGCCCAACCCCAAGCGAGCGCTCTATCCACTATGCTACATGCGTGGATGGGCAGGCGGGCTAATCTCTAAGCGCGCGATCATGACCGTTGGATTGAGATCCAACAGTCGAGACAGCTCCTTCCAGCGATCCTTCAGAGTCTTCAAGCACCGGTTGAGCTCCTCTCTCAACCGTTGGATCTTGATCCAATAGCAGAGATGCATGGGCGTTAGAAGCTTCAGCGGTTGAGGGTGGAGGATTGGGCGGCCAAGATGGTGCCACGTGGTGCCATCTTGGCCATCCATCTTCTGGATGATGAAGATGGTGCCACAGGTGTCAGATTAAGTCGATTTTCATGCCGTTAGGCTACGATCGTCGATCTGAATCCATCCATGCGGTCGGATTTGTCGTTTGAAGTGTGGATTCACACCATCTTGGCCCTTGATCTTCTAGGGTTCCTCGATCTCTATCTGATGCTACAGGTGTCTGATTAGGGTGATCTTGGAGTCGTTGAACTCCAATCGTAGCCCTGATCACATCTATATGGTTGGATCTTCGATCCGAGGCATCGATAAAAATTTGCCTTGTCCTTGAATATAAAAGGAGACAATTAACCTCCATTTTATTCAAACTAGTCTAAATGCAAGATGATGCATTCTATGCAATATTTATAGTATGCAATGCGATTTTATGCTTAAGAACATGCATAAATAGACATCTTATGCAATGTAAACATGTTTACATCATTCATCAATGGAGATGATGACTTGTGTACCTGAAAGCATGAAAATGACCTAATGACCTCGTCAGAATAGCTTAATAGATGCACACAGGTGCGATGAAGGTGGTGCTGGTAGTGGCATGCTATGAAGGTAGTCGGAGGGCCTGATGACCTCGAGGAAGGCAGACAGAGGTGCGTAAGTCAGGTGAGGAGATAGAGAGAGCTAAGTCCCAAATTTCTTTGGGGCTTTTACTCAGTGAGGTGAGGCGATGCTCGTGGAGGCAGTGGTGGGTGGAGAGATGGTCTGTAGCGGCTAGAATGCCTCGCTGAAGGTACGCCGGCGGGGTGGAAGACGGAGGTGTGGAGGGCTCGTGAAGGGTCAAATTGGAGCGACAGTGATGTTGTGGTGATCAGTGGCTGAAGGAGTATCGATTGAGGTAGAAGTCGGATGAAGGGGAGTAGAGAAGGTGCCAGATCTGGTATGGATGGCACCGAAGACGAAGGTGCTCCGGATGTGGATAACAACGACAATGGAGGGATAGAGAACACCTCGCTGGTATTATGAGGTGTGGAAAGACGTGGGGAAGGAGAACTGACCACCTATTGTACGTGGTGGCTAGGGAAGAGATCAGAGGTGCAGAGTCACTGGAGTGAGGTGGAACGAGCCAGAGTTTAAGGAAGTAGAGGGGTTTTTAGCTCTATTTCTCACTAAGGATGTGAGGTTGTTCCTGGAGGTCCTTTATAGGCCTTCAAGCAAGCCTCCAAGCTTGGAAGCAAGATTGAGAAGCTTGAATTTTTAAGGGAAGAAAGCTTGAGGTCCAAGAATTCGCATGAGCCACAAAGGAGGATTTGGAAACTAGAAATATGTTTAAATGAACAAGGATTTCCTCATGATCATCCCTTCTAATTTTGTAATGGATTGGTCAAGTAATTAAGGAGGAATCCTTGATTGAACCTCGGGTATGTAGGTTCACATCTGCCATGGTGACAGGGACTCATCTGCCGAGAAGATAATGTTAGGGGGTAGTTCGCAAGGATTTTTGAAAGTTGAGGGGCTTTATGTAAGAAAAAGAGTCAGAACAGGATTAAAATCCAAACTAGGTCAAGATGATCTTAGATTAGGCCCAAATTTTGATGTAAACCTAATTTCAAACCAAGGAATCTGATGGTGAAGTCACATTTATTTTTTGAATAAATTTGACTGGGTAAATAGCATAGAAACCCACATTAGGGCAACTGTCTATTTAAGACTATTTTAGGTTAAAATGGGTTCACATGGTAAAATCAAAGGCACCAAACCTTAGGGAAAATTTTTCTATGATTTTTAGAAGGTTTAGATGAATTTTATCCTGACTAGAACCTCAGTTAATTAAGCAGGTCTGTTTTTAGGGTTTTAGATAGCCATTAATTCTTGAAATACATGAAAACCCATTTCATTCTACATGGAAACACTTATTAGACATTAATGACCATATGACCTTTAATAAACCCCTAAAATACCTTGTGGTTATTCTGTAATTGTGGAATGCTGTTAATTTTGTAGAAATAACCTTGTATTCTTCTCTTCTTTGCAAAGCACGATAATGTGCCCTTAGGACCTTCTGATGGATATGTACGAGCTTTTATCAACTTTGTCAGACCAAATTGAGTTAGTTATGGCTCATGTTGGCATTCCCATCATACCCCCATGCTTAGGTTTTGCTAGTCCCTTAGCAAAACCTTATGGATCAAACTAGTTATCTAGGTTGGATGTAACCGTCAAAATGCCTTACTAAGCCGCAACTCTAGGAATCAGATCTTAATACCAATAATAGTCCTAGAGGTACTTATGTATCAGCCCAGATCCAGACTTGACTAGCTTTTGCCTCTGTCTGCCGCGAAAGTTTCTAAGGCTCACAGGAACTATCCTAAGGTTCGTTGGACACAGCGGTTAAAGCACCCGTGCTTGTGACATGGTTAGCCCAAGTTCAATTTGCCAGTGTATTTTCTTTGTAAGAGAGAGGGATAGAAGAATATTTTCAGTTGTAGAGAGTCTTCTCTCTCTTTTTCTTTTCATTATATTTTTCCTTAGATCCAACCTCAGATTATCCCTAAACATGTTCTATATCGAATTCCTTGTCCCCACCATCAATCCTTGCCGGATCCCTAGCAATCGATGCTCTGAGATAGCAACGTCCATGGCAATGCCAAGAACCCTGGCTTTCGACAATTCGGGATAGTGCCGCCCATGGCATTTTGTAGCTAAATCTAGACTATGGCAATAGACATTTCATGATAATGCTACCCATGGCATCTTAACCAACACAAGGTGTTCGCATGCCCTGGTAGGATATTTAGATATTGTAAGAGACAAGCACTGAGGAGACTATGTTATTATGCATCTTCGAGGGGAATTTCCTACCTCTCCACATTGGGAACTCATCCAAATCAACTTGTGTTTTCAAGTTGCTCCTAATCTAGATCTTAGGACCACTTTTAGAATAGCATAAATGCTTTTTGGCATGATTTCATATTTAAGCACACCGAACCAAACTGTGTGTGATTTAGGGTGCTTAAGTTACTGAGTCCCACAAACTAAAGGTCAGTTAATAGGGCCGAATAACCCTAAGCCTTAGACCTAAAACACAAACTTTGTATTTCATCAACCTCTTGAGGACTAATCAAGATCTTGACAAGTACATGAGTGTTTAAATCTTAGAATATATCCAAGAGGCCTAAGATAGGTATTCGCCACTAATCCCTTAAGTTTTATCCTTCTAGGTCTTAATTCATCACTCGATCCAACCTAGAAGTTAGGTAAGTTTCATATTATTTAGAAGGGACTCAATTTTTTTCTTTATCTTTTTACTCCTTTCTTTTCTTTTCAATTTTCCTCCCTCCTTTTTCTCATTTTTCTCTCAAATGGATCTTCTTTTTCCTCAACCTCCATTTTGTATGTATATATATATTGTGAAATCCTTTTATAATTTGATTTTTGATGAGAGCCTCATCATGAGCCATAACTAGCTCATTTTGACCCAATAAAGAAGATAAAAGCTCCTACATAACCTAGACGAAGGCCTAACTGAAGGAACAAGTTCTCTGAGAAGAAAACATGAAATAAAGGTTAAAACTGCAATTTTACCATTGCAGTACATAAACGGGATTTCTCAGAGGCAAAACATAGGTCAAATGGTCTAAATGAGATAAAAAGTGGGTTGAGTCAATCAAAAATGGGTTCATGTGTAATCTAGGAATTAAATGACACCTGGTAACCCTAAAACAGACCCGCTTTAATTAACAAGGTTTCGGTCAGAGAAAAAGCAAGTAAACCATCTAAAAATCATGGAAAAACATCCTCTAGGGTTTGGAACATTTAATTTGGCCTTTGGAACCTAGTTTGACCTAGATTAGGGTCCTAGCTCTTCAGTTAACCTAATTTGGGTTTTTATGCAAAATGTCCAGTCAAACGAGGTCAAACCTAAAATCCAACTTCACCATTGGATTCCTTAGGTCCAAATTAGGTTTGTACCAAAATTTGGACCTAATGAGAAGTCATCTTGACCTACTTTGCAATTTAGTACACCCAAATCATAAATTGGTCCCTATCTTTTGAATACCTTTGCAGAGAGCCCCCTAGGTTCTTCGCCCCCTTTGCAAACCGGTCCTGCCTCCATTGCTAGGGTAGAATCGAGCTCCGGCGAGGTTCAGAGAGAGATTGCTCTCTAATTCCTCAGAAATTCTCTCCCAGAAATGGAAGGGAGATTCTCTGAGGAATTCCCTTTCATTTAAGACCGATCTCGATCCCTGGTGTGAACCCAATCTCTCGTGCGAACGCACGAGAGATTTGGGTATCCTAACTCCTTTCCATCTTCGGAGACCAACCTCAGGCAATTACGTGCCCTTCACGCCCTACACACCCAGTCCAGCGCCTATATAAGAACCCACAACTCCGGCCGAAGAGGCTCAGCTTGATTTGGCCGAGTTTCCCCCTTCAATTCCTCTCCTCCTGCCTGGCCAAAGACCCCCAACAAGCTCCGGCGAGCCCCCCTCCCCTCCCTCTTCGCTCTTCCACAAAACCAGTGGCAGAGTTAGCTTCCTGACCTCCCTCCGCGTCGCCGCAGTACCAGCGCACGCCGCCTCAGCCCCGTCGTCACCGCCGTTCTCCCCCCACTGGGCGTCATCTTCTCCGGCGACAGCAGGTACTGCTGTCCGCCTTCTGTCCCCTTTCGTCCTTACAATTAGGTTAGAACTCCTCTCCATCCTATCCTCTCTCTTTTCCCCCTGTTATCTCATCTGATTACCCCTCGACCGATGCTGACCACCCTCATCTTCCACATCACCGACTGATCTCCGGCGAGCCGCTTCCACCATTCCAACCCCCTACCCGGCTCACCAACCACCTCGAGAGCTCCGCCTCACCACCAGGAACTCACTCCACCCCACAACTACCACTCCAGACCTCCATAATCACCCCCCGAACAACCCACCATCTCCGGCCATAGGTTGACCTAGGCACGCATGCCTAGGCCGACCTGCGGCCTACAGCATCGTCCACCGCCTTCGCCGTGCCACAGCGAAGGTCTCTAGCTGATCTGATTGGGCCTAGAGGCTTGTTTTGTGTATGACAGTGTTTTAGCCGCTGCCACCATGGATGACCTTCGGTGAAGCTCCAACGAAGCTCCAGGCATCAAGCTTCCTAGGCTGCAGATGCAGGAGACTCACGCGAGTGTCGCAAAGTGAGAGAGCCCAGCCAGTAGCGCCAGCAGAGCCATCAGCTTGGGCAATTGCATACGAGAGTCTGTGGGCGTGCGCAAAGGAAGGGCGGAACCTTTAGTCCCACATCGTGGAATCTCAAGGCACAGGTATGGTATAAAGAGTTTTTGTGATATAGTTTTACTGCCTCGAAAGCATAGGGGTGAGGTCCCTCACTGACCCCACACCCGCCTCGTCCGCGGCTTGACCACGCGGATCTGGCGGATCCGACCCGACCTAAGCCTACGCACTCCTCGCGCATCACACCATCTGCTGGTGCGCCTGGTCCGAGGTACGATCCGACCCGATTATGGCTGTGGCTCTAGTAGAGCGTCCGTGAGTGAATTGCTTGAGAGAGAGAGAGACGCGCGGGTAGAGGGAGAAAGGTAGGTTTTGTTCTGTGTAGGCACAGGCTGAACGCAGGAGAAGAAAGACTTGGCCGCTAGAAGGAGCAGAAGGAAAGGCAGGAAGAACAGAGAAGAGAGAAGCAAGGCAAGACCACAGAAGAGAAGAGTAAGAAGCAAGGTAGAGAAGAAGAAAAGAAAGAGCAAGGCAGAAGCAAAAGACACGGGAGATCAAAAGAAGAAGGAAGGAAAGAAAGGCTTCGCAAGGCAGAAAGAAGAAGGATAATCAAGAAGAAAAGGGAAAATACTTTTAAGACGTCTGATCGCAAGATCAAACGTCCAATTTCATATTTTTATCCTAATTACTTTTAATTGCATACATTCACATTTGAATTGATATTTTGAGTAAATTAGAGTGTTCAATTACATTTTGACTAGTAGTAAATTCCATTTGCTCCCTGTGTTTGACCTCGGATACTCCGATTTTCGAGTAATAAAAATCTTTATTTGTTTTGAATGCTTTAGCGGCTATACTACAACGCGATATTATCTTTTAACAAACCGCATAAAAGCATGACGAACAATTTTCATGGCAATTTGCACTTTAATACCCTTGCATGCCTATGATTTGCAATGTCCTTATTATAAATTAGGTGGGTTCGAGTTCAGCTTAGATTGTACACTAGAATAGGCTCAAAGGGTGAGTGGATAGGTTAGGGTGACTATTGCAGACAATTTCATGCTTTCATACAAGTACCAAAGGTGGAGTCAGTTGTTCTAATGAACGAACCCTAAAGTACAATATGAGTTCGGCGAGTTATGTCAAAAGGATTTTGGATCTTTCAAAAAGATGATGGGTTGCCTCCCGTTAAGCACTAAGTTTAATGCCATTAGCTAGGCACAATAAGTTCAGGGAGAATGGAGATCAAAAGATAACTCAACCAAGTTTGTGTCAATGAGTTCGATGAACGGTTTCAGTCTCTGACCGTTCACAATGAACGGTTCAGAATCAAAGCTAACTTCACTGATTTCTATAGCCCCATTTCCAAAAACAAGTCGGACAAGGAATGGTCCAATCCATTTTGATCTGAGTTTGCCTGGGAACAACTTGAGTTTGGCATCAAAGAGTAGGACCTTCTAACCAGGATGGAAAGTTTTTCTTGATATGTGCTTGTCATGAAAGGCTTTAACACATTCTTTGTAAATTCGTAAGTTCTCATACGTGTCATTGCATAGTTCCTCAATCTCGCTCATTTGTAATTGTCTATGGGTTCCAGCCTTAAAAGGATCTAGATTGTACATCCGTAGTACCCAATAAGCTTTGTGCTCCATTTCAACAGGTACGTAACATGCCTTCCCATACATGAGTCTTAACAGAGACACAATTAATTGGGTTTTGTGGGTGGTGCTATAGGCCCACAAAGCTTTCGAAAGGTAGTGATGTAAACACATTTACACTACTTAAGATGTCTATTTATACATGTTCTTAAGAATAGGATTGCATTTCATGATATAAATATTGCATAACATGCATCATCTTGCATTTAGAGTAGTTTGAATAAAATGGAGGTTAATTGTCTCCTTCTATGTGCTTGGACAGGGCAAACATTTTATCGAGGCCTCGGATCAAAGATCCAACCGTATGGATGTAATCAGGGCGACGATTAGAGTTCAACGACTCCAAGATCACCCTAATCAGGCATTCGTAGCAACAGATAATGACCAGGGAACCCTACAAGATCAAGGGCCAGGATGGTGTAAATCCACACTTCAAATGACAAATCTGACCACACGGATGAATTCGGATCGACGATTGCAGCCCAATGATGCAAAAATCGAGTCAATCAGACACCCATGGCACCATCTACAACATCCAGAAGTTGGATGGCCAAGATGGCACCACGTGGTGCCATCTCGGTCGCCCAAACTGCCGCATACAATCTCTGAAGCTTCCGCACCCGCTCCCCCTCCGATGTGGACAGCCGCGCCTAAAAGTGTCCGCTCGACCATCCACCCCTCGTAGCGCAGCGATCGAAGGCGCTATCGCGAGTTGCAGCCACGGGTTCGAGCCGCAGTGAAGGGGAGAAAGGTGTGGGTGAGCGAGCGTGGGCGGGTGTTGGATCGTCATCAGGCGGCTCAGATCTACCGATAGTGTTTACGCACTATTGTACGCATGGCGAGGATGCGCCATCGTACGTGTTGAGGCTGGCGCATAGCAGCGGGCGAAGGAGCATCCTAAGCCATCCTATCTCGCATTCGGATGACTGAGATTTGATGAACGTGGGCGGATGCGTTGAGCGCAGGCAGCTTAGGAGGCGCACGTGGGGAGCGCCCACTACACCCACGTTGGAGCTTTAGCGACAGTTTTATCCGTCACTAAAGACCCCTCATTTATTGTTTTAAAGATGTAATGACCAATTTGCCCCCACTCCTTGCAACTATAAAAGGATACCCTCTCCACACGAAATTCTCATCCCTTCCTTCTCTTCTATACATCTCCAAAGCTTAAGAGAAGCTTGTCCCACACCCAGGATGCTCCTCGCGAGATAAAGTCTAAATTTTCGTCCCCCTTCGGAAGTGGATCCCGCAACGACGATGGCGTGCTGCTCCATTCCCGCTCTTCTGCTTCATCCTCCCTCGTCCTACTCCATTCTCCATCCAGGCGTCATCTCGTTCGGCTCATCCTCCAAGCAATCGTCGAGGAGGATAACTTCTCTCTCCCATTCTTCTTTATAGCTTTTCTAGTGTAGAATTTTCCTACTTTCTAGTGTAGCTGATTTCCCGCTTTCTAGTGTAACTTTTATTTGTTTTGATTGTATAAACATTTTGGAAAGATTAAATGCATGTTCTCTCTTTCTCTTTCTCTCTTTCTCTCTCTCTCTTTCTTTTAGTCTGATAACTCCATTGTAATTATATCGCTTCGCTTTTCAAAAATTCTAAAAAAATATAATTGCGAATATAGATCAACGTAACCTCCCTGTGTTCGACCGGGAATTCTTTTCGGTATAAATTTTATTTGTTGAACATGAATTCTTCGCTTTCAAGCTACAACAACAAGTTTGCCAAAACCAAACATGTTAGCATAGGAATTCGATAGTTCAATAGGTAGGCCGACCAATCCTTCCTATCTGACCAAATAGTGACCTGAAGGATTTTCTTGATCTCCCGATTAGATAGTTCAACTAATCCATTGGTTTGGGGGTGATTAGAAGTCGAGATTTGGTGCGACACCCCGTACTTTATCATTAGGGATCAGAACTATGCATTCATGAAATGAGTCCCTCCATTTGAGATAATAGCGTGTGGGACACCAAATCGTGAGAAGATGTGCTAATGAATGAACTTGATTACCACCTTATAATCATTGGTTCGGGTCGAGACAGCTTTGATCCATTTGGACATGTTGTCCACAGTAAGGAGAATGTATTCAAAGCTGTTCTATTTGGGGAAGGGGCCCATAAAATCAATCCCCCATATATCGAAGATTTCTCATACGAGAATCGATTGTAAAGGCATCATATCGCATTGGCTCATGTTGCCCAAGGTCGGGCAATAAGTGCATGCCTTACAGTAATCGTGTGTGTCCTTGAAAATTGTGGGCCAATAAAAGCCACACTGGAGGACTTAAGCTGTGGTTTTATGTCCTGAGAAATGTTTGTCGTAGGCCTGGTCATGGTAGAAGGACAAGATGTCCTAAATGTCTGCTTTCGGGATACATCATCTGATGATCTGATCAGCCCAAGTGCACAAGAGGTACGGGTCTTCCCATATGTAGTAATTGGCATCATAAAGCAATTTGTCTTTCTTGGCCTTCGGCCAATCAAACAAGATCTAATGAGATGCCAAGTAATTCACCAAATCAGTGTACTAGGGAAGTCCTGCACCAATAGTTAGGAGGTGCTCATTAGGAAAATGCTCCATGACCAGGCTGGAAGGGTCAATGATAGCAGAAGGAAGGTAGGACAAGTGATTAGCTACCACGTTCTATTTTCCTACCTTGTCACAAATCTCGAGGTCAAATTCTTTCAATAGCAAGATCTAGTGGATTAGTCGAGGTTTCGCATCCTTCTTCGCAAGAAGGTGCCTTACTACGGTGTAATCTGAGTATATGATAACACAAGAACCCAAGAGATAAGATTGAAATTTTTCTAGGCTAAATACTATAGCTAGTAGCTCTTTTTAAGTAACCGTATGTTATGCTAAGCCTCGTCAAGCATCTTGCTAGCATAGTAGATGACCACGGGTTTCCCATCAATTTTCTGCCCAAGCACGGCACCTATTGCAAAGTCAGATGCATCGCACATGATCTCAAAGGGTTGAGACCAATCAGGGGATTGCAGGATAGGTGCTTTGGTGACTTAGTCACATAGACTTTCAAATGCATGAGTGCACTCCTCGGTGATTTCGAAGGAGACATCTTTTACCAGAAGATTAGTCAAGGGGGTGCGATTTTCAAGAAATCAAGAATGAATCGACGGTAAAAATTGACGTGCCCTAGAAAAGATTTGATGTCCTTGACCGAGCTAGGCATAAGTAGTTTGGAAATTAAATTAACCTTAGCCTGATCAACCTGGATGCCATTCTTGGAGATAAGATGTCCCAAGATAATTCCCTCAGGAACCACGAAATGGCTCTTTTCTCAGGAAAGAACCAAATTCACGTCAATGCATCGCCTGAGGATTTGGACCAAGTGTAGAAGTCAATCAATGAAAGATTCCCCAAATACTGAGAAGTCGTCCATGAAGACTTCAAGGTACTCACCTACCATATCAGAGAATATGGCAAGCATGCACCGTTAAAAGGTGGTAGGTGCATTGTAGAGACCAAAAGGCATCCTGCGAACGCGTATGTTCCGTAGGGGCAAATAATGGTAGTCTTCTCTTGGTCTTCATGATGGATTGCCACCTGATTATGACCAGAGTACCCATCCAAGAAGCAGAAAATTGATTTCCTGCCAATTTCTCGAGTATCTAATCAATAAATGGCAGTGGGAAATGATCCTTTTCATGGAGTCATTCAGTCTTCAGTATTCAATGTAGACTCTCCAAGAGTTTGTGATATGGGTCAAAATGGTTTCTCTGATTTCAGTCGTAATCACGGTGAGCCCTGCCTTCTTAGGCACAACCTGGATCAAACTAACCCAATGACTATTGGAGATCGGGTAGATGATCCCAGCATCTAACCACTTAATGATCTCCTTTTTCACAACATCTTGTAGATTTGGATTCAGACATCTCTGCATTTCACGTGATGGTCGTGAACCCTCTTCAGTGTAGATGCAGTGCATGCAATACGAAGGGTTGACACCAATCAAGTCATCGAGAGTCCAACCAATGTCTCTCCAATGCTGCTGGAGGACAGAAATCAATCGTGTTTCCTGATCAGAGGTTAGTCAAGCGTTGATGCTCGCAGGAAATGTGAGATTAGAACCCAAAAAGACGTATTTCAGATGATCAAGTAGGGGCTTCACTTCCATGACGGGATTGTCAGCAACAGCAGGTGGTTCAGGGTTGGGTTGGGGAGCAAAGCCAGGGGCTGTAGGTGTGTCTAGGTCTAGTCTAGGCTACTCTAACTGTGGGGCTTGATCCTCTTGTGGTTGAATATTGGGGATAAGCAGGTTTCCTCAACAAATGGATCTTCAACCATGGACTCGATATCGCTGATCTGCTCGATAAACCCATAGTTTATTCCTTTTTGGGTCTTAAAGGTATCAATTTTCAAACTTTTGTCCCCAAATTTCAACTCAATTTGACCCTCTTCACAATTGACGTTGGCCCTAGCCATGGCCAAAAATGCTCTCCCTAATATGATCGGTGTATCTTTCAATTTCTCAGAAGCATCCATGTCTAGCACAATGAAGTCCATAGGAAAATAAAAATCACATATCTGAACTATAACATCCTCAAGAATTCCTTTAGGTGACTTGATGCATCGATCTGCTAATTGCAAAGTCATCTCTATCAGTTTGACCTCAGATTCTTCAAAGTAGTCTAGTAGGGATGTGGGTATCAAGTTTATGGAAGCTCCTAGGTCCAATAAATCTCTATCAAACTATATATCACCGATTGCATAGGATATCAGAGGGGTACTTGGGTCTTTTGCCTTAGGAGGGAGTTCGCTTAAAATGATGGAGCTGGCTTGCTCCGACAATACAATCGGATTCCCGCCTTTGGTTTGCAGCTTATGCTTAGTTGTACATACATCTTTCAGGAATCTCTCATAAGCCGGTATGTGGCATATTGCATCCATCAAGGGGATGTTTATTTGGATAAAAATGTGGCTGCACTCAAAGAGATTGACCAGGTCCTCTTCAAGTGCCACAATTTTGGGTTTCCTCTTTCCCTTTACCAAGGCCTCGAGAAATGGAATCTCTGTTGGTTCCAATAGAATTGGCTCAGGCTTTTTATCAAGGATAGGGGTGTCCTAGATGACCAATCTAGGGTTAGGATTTGTAGTATTAGGCTTATCGTGGCTAGGAGATGGTGGGTCTTGTGTTGCTTTACCACTACGAGTGATGATGAAGTTTAATCCTGTCTAATTCTGGTTTGGGTTAGGCAAAATAGGTTTCTGCTACTGAAACCCAGAATATGAAGTGGAAGCATCCATCCCATAAGGTGATGGTGCAGAAGGGGCCTGATAGACGTAATGTGCTTGGCCCTAATTTGGGTTCATAATGCACCTCTGGTTCAGCACATTATTTGGGTTCGGAAGAGGCTGAGAAGGAAGTGCACCAGGCTGGCGAGGGTTTGCCAGCTGGGCCAATTGAATACAGAGCTCAGTGATTTCTTCCTTGTGTTGCTTCTACATATCAACCAAAGTCTAGAGAATCAGAGATGTTTGGCCCTCCTTAGGTGGCCCAGATTGGAAATTGTGGTTGGGCCTTAGTTGTACAAGCTGATACAGTCACGGGTTTTGTGGTCAGGGTTGGAATTGAGGTCTCAGATTCGGATTATTTCCTGACCACGCAAAATTGGGATGATTATGCCATCCAAGGTTGTAGGTATTAGAGAAAGGGTTATTCTAGATGGCGTGGAGATCCTTGCAAGTCTGAGGAACTCCAAAGTAATCAACATATGAGGGTTCAGAGTTCCCCCAACTATGGTAGGCTGGCCTGGAGTTTCCTTCGAAACCATAATTAGACGGGGGTGGATAAGCATCCATCCCTTGAGAGTGGTAGATGCTGTGCGTAGCCTCCCCTCCTGATGGTGGGTGCATGTATGTGCTTTGGGGTACAGTGGGGTCTTGTATAGATGTCGAGTGATGTCATTCACCTTGTTCTCAATGATAGAGACCTTATCCAATTGACTGGCTACCAACTCCAAGTCAACGGACGCGGAAAGGCCTCAGGATTCATGTACCCTACTATTGTTTGTCAATGTGCAGGTGGTCGTCCGATCGTACGCACCCAGTGACTCATTGTTTAGGGAGTTCTCGCACATATTTTTAAGAATTCCCCAAATCTCGTCTTCATGCTGACCCATGATGCTACCACCACAGGTTGCATTGACAAATAGCTTGATGTCGTCATGAAGCTTGTGGTAAAAGGATTGGACTTGTTCCCACTTCGGGACTCCGTGATGGGGACATTTATGCATGAGATCCAGAAAATGATCCCATGCCACGTGTAGAGATTCTCCTGCACCTTGAGAGAAGTGTGTGATTTGATGCTACATTGCATTGGTTCGACCAATAAGATAGAATTTTTGTAAGAAAATAGTCTGAAGTTCTTCCCATGTGTTGATCTGGTGAGGGTATGTCTGAAACCAATGGGCATCCTTGTCAACTAGAGAGAATGAGAAGATTTTCAATAGTAGACCATCTCGATTTTACACGTCTACCCCAATTGTGTGGGCCAGATGCTTTAGATTCTTGAAGTGCTAGAAAGTATCCTCCGAGTTCAAGCCATGAAATTTTGGGGTCATGTGAAGCATACTAGGCTTGAGCTCCACTTCGAGTCCTCTCGCAGGAATGTTGATTCGGGGTTTGATCTCCACTGTAGTGGGATTGTAGTGATCTAGCATTTGGGGACACGATGGTGGGTTGATTTCAGCATTGATCTGATCGTTAAAATCAAAGAATTGTTATGGTTCAAAGTTAGGTTGTTCTCGATGATCCATGGTTGTGGCTGGACATTCAGGCTCAGAAGTGAGGAGTTAGAAGAGATATTGATGTGATCGGGTAGTTGCACAAACAAGGAAGTCGAGGCTTGGCCTTGACGAGAGTGCAAAACTAGTGGAGGCCTCAAGGGTGGTCTTAAAGACCTCCTCCCATACATACACTGGTGGGCTACCTTCCTCTATAGTTTTATTATTTCGTCGTAGTATAGTATAGAGAGAGGTGATTACCAGTTTAATACAATTTGTTACTCGGAAATAAAGAGTTCCCGAGGTCGAACTCAGGGAGCAAGTTGTATTCTAGGGGTACAAGTTTCTTTTACAAAAATAAAGAAAGAGAGAGAGAGAATTTGTTGGCTTTTCTTCTTTTCTCTTTGCTTCTCCTCTTCTTCCTTCTCAGGTCTTCTGTTCTCTTCTTTTGTTCTTCTTCTTTATCTGCAGTGGTGATGTTCTTCTTCTTTTTCTTCCTTTCCTTTCTTCTGCAGAGCGGTCCTGTTCTTCTTCTTCTTCTTCTTTCTTTCTTCTTTTCCTTTCTTCAGATCTTCTCATGCTCTTCTTCTTCTGCAGAGTCTTCACTTGGCCTCTCTGTGTTCCTCCTCTGCCTCGCCTTCCTTCTCCTTCTTTGCCTTCAGGACGTCGTCTGATTTTCCAATCAGACGACTTAAACCGCCGCTGCTACAGTGCCGCTCGGTGCTCCTTCCTTCAGCTTTCGTCGTCCTTCTTCTCTGGTTCTTCTTCTTCACCTGTGCCTGCAAACTTGCACCGCTTGATCAGAGAGGGGCAAAACCTATCTCTACCCTCCCCTGCGTCTCTCTCTCACAGAATCCGCTCATAGGATAGCTCTCCCAGAGCTGCCGGGTAGCCAGGTACGGGTCGCGCCCGGGTCCAGGCCCACCGGCGTGCGTGGTGGGCGAGGAGTGCAGGTCAGTCTAAGTCGGGTTGGGCCAGGTCCACGGGGCGTGAACGCGGACGAGACCGGGTAACCGGGCGGGTGAAGGGGACCTCACCCCGTATGCTGAGGCAATAAGCCTCCAGCACTTTTTCGCTTTATACCGCTGCGCTCCTTTAGAGCCTTCCGAGGTGGGACTAAATGTCCTACCCCAATTTCGCGCCTGCGCGGAGGAAGCAGCTGGTAATCGCAGCGTTGCGCGAGGCCTTCGCGCGAGGGCTTCGACTCGACTGCAGCCTGGTACTTCGCGAAGGCGCCTCGCGCTGTCTGGGAGCGTAACCTGGGCGTGGCGCACCTGGGGCAGCAGGTGAAGAAGCTGCTTCGCTTCAACAATGGCGGCGACGAGCGCAGGTACCTGCCCACAGAAAAATGGCCTCTCGGCCCAATCAGAAACGCGGAGGACCTTCGCCGTGGCACGGCGAAGGTGCTCGGGGGGTGTGCAGGCGGCGGGGCGGAGCCTAAGGGCTGCCCTAGGTCAGACTGTGGGTCGGGAGATGGGTTTGTTCGGTGGAGTTGCAGAGGGTGATTTGGGGGAAGTGGAGGGGCGGAAATGGATCAGGGTGAGGAGGCGGAGATTATGTGCAGGTTGGCGAGCCGTGTGGGATGCTGGAGTGATGGGAGCGGCTCGCCGGAGGATGGCCGGAGGCGGAGAAGGTGAGGGTGATTGGTCGGAATCGAGGGCGACAGTAGATGTTTAAAGTGAGGAAAAGGAAGAGGGGAGGAAGAGGAGAAGTTCTACCTACTTAGCAGGACGACGAGGGGCCGGAGCGGGCGACAGTCGTATCGACTGTCGCCGGAGAAGAAGATGCCTGGGGGAAGGGGCGATGGCGAGCAGAGGGCCGGAGAGGCGCCAGCTGGGTGCGGCGTGGCGCGGGAAGAGCAGGGGAAGAAGTCTCTGCTGCTGGTATTGCGGCAGAGCGAAGAGGAGGAGGAAGAACCGCCGGAGCTGGTGGGCGTCTGCCGGAGTGAGAAGAGAGGAAGTGGGGGTCTTTCTCCATCAGGACCGAGCTGGGAAGAACGGTGGAGCGACGGGGGTATTTATAGGGACCGAATCAGAGAGGAAGGCGGAGGGAGACAACGTGTCTCCCTCACCGGAGGACACCGAAGATGGAAACCCATACCATCCGTGCGTTCGCACGGCCGGTATGGTGGGTTACAGCGACCAGGGGGTGTCCCTGCGACGGCTGACGACGCAGGGCACCCCCGGTTTACTTGCCAGACCCTCCCCCTCACCCTGCACAGCGCCATGCTCCGCGCAAGGTCGCCGGAGCATGGTGCTGGCAGGTTTTGCAGGGAGGACCTGAACGCAAAGAACGAAGGAGAGTTAGGGGCCAAAATGCGAGGGTTCAAAACTTGAGGGCCAAAAAGTAAATATATGAGGACCAAAGTGTAAAGTTGGTCAAGAAGGTTTCTTCTTAGGCTCAAGTTTTATACATGACTAATTAGGACCTAAGGAATCTGATGGTGAATTTTATTTCTAGATTAAACCTTGTTTGACTGGTCAATTTACGCAAAAACCCAAATTAAGTTATTAATTGGGTGTGGTTCTCAATGTAGGTCAAGATGGGTTCCTAAGGTCAAATTGAAGGTTCTAAACCCTAGAGATTATTTTTATATGAATTTTAGAGGGTTTATTCCATTTTTTCTTTGCCTTGAACCTCGTGAATTGAAGTGGATTTGTTTTAGGGTTACAGATTATCATTTATTTCCTTGGAATTGCTGTAGCCCTTGCCAGATCATCTCATCCCACTTTTATTCTTATTAGGTTGCTTTGACCTATGTTTGGACCCTGAATTACCCTGTATGCAGATTATACTGGTAAAATTGCATTTTTACCCCTTATGACTTATTTTCTCCTTAAACTCAGAATTCTCTGAGTTAAGCCTTTCCTTGAGTTATATAAGAGCTTTTATCCTTTGTATTAGGTCAAAATGAGCTAGTTATGGCTCATGATGACTTTTGCTAGTCCCTTAGCAAAAACTTAAGGTTTCAACCCTTGTTCTAGACCATGAAGTTCTTAATAGCTTTAGATAAGTGCTTTTTCATTTGAGCTCAGATTAGGTTAGAATGCTGACCATAGGCCTAAAAGGTACTCTAGTACCAATCAAGATCCAAATCTGTCTAGCCTTAGCCTCAGTCCTTAGCAAAGGTTTTTAAGGCCCACAAGAACTAACCTAAGGTTTATTGGACTTTGTGGTTAAAGCACCCATGCTTGAAATGATTTTAGCCCTGGCTCAGTTCGCAGTGCGTTTTGTAAGAGAGAGATAGAAAGTTATTTTGTTTGGAGAGTTTTCTCTCTCTTTTTTTTTTTTTTTAGTTCTAGCCTAGGATTGGCTTTTCAACACGGTCTGTATCAGATTCCTTGCTCCCATCATCAATCCTCAAGGGTTCCTGGCGATCGATGCTTTTAGATAGCACCGCCCATGGCAACCCCCGGAACCCTGGCTATTGAGATTTCGAGATAATCCCATCCATGGTGTTCCGTGGCTGAATTCAGACCCTGGCAATTGACACTTCGAGATAATGCCATCCATGGAATCTGAACCAGTAGAGTGCTTACATGCCCCCAGTAGGATATGTAAATATCCTAAGAGACAAGCACCGAGGAGATGATATTTTGTTATGCATCTTCGAGGGGATTTCCCGTCTCTCCGCGCTGGGAACTCGTCCAAATCAACTTGTGTTGATCGGCCGCTCCTATTCTAGGTGTTCTTTTCAGAATTTTGCGACGCTTCTGTGTGATTCTGATTTTTACGCTTACTGAACCAGGCTGTGTGTGAGGTTAGGGTGCTTAGGTTACTGAGTCCCGTAAACCAAAAATTAGTTAATGAGGCCAAATACTCCCTAAGCCTTAGACCTAATACTTCAGCTTTTCATTTTCCTCAACCTCTTGAGGAGTGTCCAGATCTTAATGGGTACTAAGAGTCTATCCAAGAATGCCTAAGGTTTGCATTCTTACTAATCTCATTATGCACTTTTAGTTATTTTCTTGAATGAGGTCTAGAACTTAGGTTAATTCCTTAGTTCCTTACTAATGACTATCACTTTTTTCTCATAATTTTGTGCTCCCTTTTTTCCTTTTGTTTCTTCTTTTTTTTTTCACAAAATTTCCTTCTCTTTTCCTCTTATTCTTTTTCGAAAATTTTTTTTTTAATTTTTATGGTGTTTTTGGCATATGTGAATTTTTTGTTTGAAACCTTTTCTTACAAGTTTTGCACTTACATACCCCCCCATGCCTAAGATTTGCAATGTCCTCATTGTAACCTAGGGGGTTTTTATTTAGCTTAGTTCATTCCTTAAGACAGAAATTTGGATGCGTGAATGGGTCGGGTTGAATTTTTGCGGACGATTTCTAATCCCAGATGCAAGCATCTGAGGTGGGCTTGGCTGTCTACAAGGGTGAACCTTAAGTGCAAAAAGATGTCAGAAAAAGTTTTGGATTTTTAGGAAAATGACGGGTTGCCTCCCGTTAAGCGCTGAGTTTTACGCCATCGGCTGGGCGCAATAAGCTCAAGGGGAATGGAGGATATAAAATGCTTCAGCCAAATCAGTAGAAGTTACATCAATGAACGGCTTGAGTCTCTGACCGTTCACGATGAAAGGTTCAGAATCGTGGCTGAGTGGACTGATTTCGATTGCTCCATTTCCAAAAACCTGTCGGACCAAATATGGTCCGACCCACTTGGATCTCAGTTTTCCTGGGAAGAGTTTTAGTCGGGAATCAAAGAGTAGGACCTTCTGATCAGGATGAAAGATCTTTCTCGAGATGTGTTTGTCGTGGAAGGCTTTAACCCGCTCCTTGTAGATTTGCGAGTTCACGTACGCGTCTAGGCGTAATTCATCGATCTCGCTGATTTGGAGTTTTCTGTGGGTCCCAGCCTTGGAAAGATCTAGATTACAGTTCCGTACTGCCCAATAGGCTTTATGCTCCAGTTCTACGGGAAGGTGGCATGCCTTTCCGTACACCAGTCTAGAGGGAGACATGCCCAATTGGGTCTTGTGGGCGGTCCTATAGGCCCACAATGCTTCCGGAAGTCGGGACGACCAGTCCTTCCTGTCAGGTCGAACAGTGACTTGCAGGATTTTCTTGATCTCCCGATTAGACAGCTCAGCTAGACCATTAGTTTGGGGGTGGTAAGGAGTAGAGATTCGGTGAGACACCCCGTATTTGGTCATCAGTGACCTAAACTGAGCATTTGTGAAATGGATCCCCCCATCAGAGATTATTGCACGAGGAATCCCGAACCTTGAGAAAATGTTTTGATGAATGAATTTGAGAACGATTTTGTGATCACAGGTTCGGGTCGGCATGGCTTCGATCCATTTGGACACGTAGTCCACAGCCAACAGAATGTATTCGAAACCATCCGAAATAGGAAAGGGGCCCATAAAATCAATCCCCGAAACATCAAAGATTTCGCATACTAGAATCGGTTGCATAGGCATCATGTCACGATGGCTCATGTTGCCCAAAGTCTGGCAACGACTGCATGCCTTGCAGTGATTGTATGCGTCTTTGAACAGTGTGGGCCAGTAAAAGCTGCACTGGAGGACTTTTGATGCGGTTTTATGCCCGGCGAAATGGCCACCGCATGCCTAGTCATAGCAGAAAGAGAGGATATTGTTGAATTCCTCTTTCGGGACACATCTCCGGATGATCTGATCGGCACCTATGCGGAAGAGGTACGGGTCTTCCCGAATGTAATACTTGGCATCGGAGCGTAATTTGTCCTTCTTGGCCTTCGGCCAATCGGACGGGATCTGATGAGATGCCAAGTAATTTACTACATTAGCAAACCATGGAAGGCTAGTACCAATAGTCAGCAGGTGCTCATCGGGAAAATGTTCAGTGATGGGTCCGGAAGGGTCAATTATTTCAGAAATAAGACGGGACAAGTGATCAGCTACCACATTTTGCTTTCCCGCTTTGTCGCGAATCTCATGGTCAAATTCTTGCAACAGCAAGATCCATCGGATTAATCGAGGTTTCGCATCCTTCTTTGCAAGGAGATGCCTCACAGCTGTGTGATCCGAGTATATGATGACACGAGAACCCAGAAGGTACGATCTGAATTTTTCTAGGGCAAATACTACAGCTAGCAGCTCTTTCTCAATAACCGTATAGTTACGCTGAGCCTCATCGAGTGTTTTGCTGGCGTAGTAAATGACCACAGGTTTCCCATCAATTTTCTGCCCCAAAACCGCTCCTACAGCGAAGTCGGATGCATCGCACATGATCTCAAAGGGTTGAGACCAATCAGGGGACTGTAGGATCGGGGCTTGGGTGACTCGGTCGCGCAGGATTTCAAATGCTTGAGTGCATTCCTTGGAAATTTCGAAAGGAACATCCTTGGAGAGAAGAGTGGTCAGGGGGCACGCGATTTTTGAAAAATCAGGGATAAATCGTCGATAAAAACCGACATGCCCTAAAAAGGAACGGATGTCCCTGATCGAGCTAGGCATAGGAAGGTGAGAAATCAGATCAACCTTAGCTCGATCCACTTGGATACCTTTTTCCGAAATTGAGTGTCCCAGGACAATTCCCTCAGGCACCATGAAATGGATCTTTTCCCAGGAAAGAACCAAATTTACATCGATGCACCGCCTAAGTATCTGGACAAAGTGTTGGAGGCAATCGTCGAATGATGCTCCGAAAACTGAAAAGTCATCCATGAAGACTTCCAGATAATCACCTACCATATCTGAGAATATGGCAAGCATGCATCGCTGAAAAGTAGCGGGTGCATTGCAAAGACCGAAAGGCATCCTTCGGAAAGCGTATGTTCCGAAGGGGCAGGTGAACGTGGTCTTTTATTGGTCCTCAGGATGGATTGCCACCTGGTTATAACCGGAGTACCCGTCAAGAAAGCAGAATAACCTATTTCCCGCAAGTTTTTCGAGAATTTAATCAATGAAGGGTAGTGGGAAATGATCCTTCTTTGTGGAGGAATTGAGTCGGCGGTAATCTATACAAACTCTCCACGAGTTGGCTAATCGGGTAGGAATGATTTCTCCGGTCTCAGTCATTATAGTGGTGAGTCCTGCCTTCTTGGGCACGACCTGAATTGGGCTCACCCAACGACTATCGGAGATCGGGTAGATGATTCCAGCATCTAACCACTTGATGATCTCCTTTTTCACGACCTCCTGCAGATTGGGGTTTAAGGGTCTCTGCATTTCACGAGAAGGTCATGTGACCTCTTCTGAATAGATATGATGAGTACAATAAGAGGGACTTATTCCAGTCAAATCATCGAGAGTCCACCCGATGGCTCTGCGATGTTGCTGGAGGACAACAATCAGACGGGATTCCCGTTCAGGACTGAGGTTGGAATTGATAATCACAGGAAGGGTCTGATTAGAACCCAAAAAGATGTATTTCAAGTGAGCAGGAAGGGGTTTCAGTTAGAGGATGGGGTTATCAGCAGCAGCAGGTGGTTTAGTATAGATGTGAGGTTCAAGGGTGGGAGTTACTGGGTTATTCATATCTGGATTCGACTCCTCTGTTTGCGGGTCAAGATCCTTCTGTGGTTGATGAGGCCTAATCGAGTCATTCTGGAAGTGTGATTCATCAACCAAAGTCCTGATGTCACAAATTTGTTCGATGACACCGCAATTAATTCCTTGTTGGGCCTTAAATATATCAATTTTCGGTGTTTGATCTCCAAACTTAAGCTCTATTTGGCCCTCCTCACAGCTGATGTTGTCTCTAGCAGTAGCCATGAAAGGTCTCCCTAGAATGATTGGTGTATCCCTAGGGTTCTCAGGTGCGTCCATATCTAGGACTATAAAGTCCACTGGGAAATAGAAATCCCGCACTCTTACATAACATCCTCGAGAATCCCTTTTGGTGACTTTATGGATCGATCTGCTAATTGTAATGTCACCTCGGTTGGTTTTAGCTCAGATTCTTCTAGATGGTCAAGTAAGGATGTGGGTATCAGGTTTATGGATGCACCCAAGTCTAACAATGCTCTATCAAATTGGGTACCACCTATCTTGCAGGAAATCAGGGGAGTACCAGGATCTTTTGCCTTGGGTGGGAGTCTACTGAGGATTACAGAGCTGGCTTGCTCTGACAGAACAATTGGGCTCCCTCCCTTGGTTCGCGGCTTACGCTGGGGTGTACATATATTCTTTAGAAATCGTGCATAAGCTGGTACGTGGCGGATTGCATCCATCAAGGGGATGTTTATGTGGACCTGCTCAAAGAGCTTGACCAGGTCCTCCTCAGGGGTCACGGGTTTGGTGGTCTTCTTTCCCTTGGTCAAGGCCTCGGGAAACGGAATCTTGGTTGGTTCTTCTAGGATAGGTCCAGGTTGTGGATCCAGGACAGTGGTATCTTGGATAACTATCCTAGGGTCATAGTTATCAGGCTTGGAGTGGTTTGGATAATGCGGGTCTTGAGTTGTTTTACCACTACGTGTTGTTACAGAATTTAATCCGGCCTAATTTTGGTTTGGGTTTGGTAAGAGGGGTGGCTGCTGCTGAAATCCAGCATAAGAAGTTGAAGCTTCCATCTCATCTGGAGATGGAGCAGTAGGGGCCTGATAAATCCATTGCGCGTGGCCTAAATTTGGATTCATAACGCGCTTCTGGGTTGGCATGTTATTCGGGTTAGGAAGAGGTTGGGAAGGGAGTGTGCCTGGCTGGCGAGAATTTGCCAACTGGGCCAGTTGAGTTTTAACCTCTGTAAGTTCATCCTTGTGCTATTTTTGAATAGCCGCATTCGTTCTTTGAATGTCAGCCAGAGTCTGAAGGATTAGGGACATTTGATCCTGATTTGGCCCTGATGGATAAGTAGGGTTGGGCCGAGGCTGAGGCGGCTGGTAATGACGAGAGGGCTGTGGGCGGGACTGAAAAGGTGGTCTTTGGGTTTGGGAATTTCCTGCCCACTGAAAATTGGGATGATTTCGCCATCCAGGGTTGTAAGTGTTGGAGAATGGGTCGTTCTGGATGGCGTTGAGGTCCTCACAGGTCTGAGGAACCTCTTGAGAATCAGGGAAAGGGGGAATGGAGTTCCCCGGGCTGGTGTAGAAAGGATCGGATGATCCTCCGATCCGAGAATCAGATGGGGATGGATATGGATCCATCCTAGGGGAAGATCGGTGAAGGATGTTTTGCACAGTCTCCTGTGTGGAAGGAGGTTGTGCAAAGGAGTTACGCGCGGAGGTGGCTCGCTGCAAGTGCTGAGTCTGCTCATCCACCTTCTTCTCAATGATTGAGACCTTGTCCAATCGACTGGCCATTAATTCCAGGTCGACTGATGCAGACAGGCCCTGCGCCTCATGTGCTCCCTTAAGATTCGTCGCTGCGCGGGTATTCGTCCTGTCGAATAATCCCATGGAGTCATTGTTGATGGAGTTCTCGCACATGTTTTCGAGAATCTCCCATACGGTGTCTTCATGTTGACCCATGATGTTTCCTCCGCAAGTTGCATTGACGAAAAGGCGGATGTCCTCACGGAGTCCCTGGTAAAAAGATTGGACTTGTTCCCATTTAGGAACTCCGTGATGGGGGCACTTTCTCATGAGATCCTGAAAACGATCCCATGCCTCATGGAGAGGTTCTCCTGATTGTTGAGTGAAGTGTGTAATCTGATGGCGCAAGGCGTTGGTCCGACCAACGGGAAAAAACTTTTTCAAAAACTCGGATTGAAGTTCTTCCCAAGTGTTGATCGGCCGGGTCTGAGTTTGATACCAATGGGCGGCCTTGTCCATAAGAGAAAAGGAGAACATCTTCATGAGAAGAATATCCCGATTTTGCGCATCTGATCCAAAAGTGTGGGCCAGATGCTTTAGCTGTTTGATGTGCTGGAAGGGATCTTCAGAATTAAGCCCATGGAATTTAGGTATAGCATGAATCATGTTGGGCTTTAATTCGGAATCAGGTCCTCCAGTCGGGATTCTGACTCGAGGCTCAATGGCCACCGCAGCAGGATTGTAGTGGTCCCGCATCATAGGACGCTGTGGTGGGTGCACGAAGTTTTGGAAGAGGTCATTGAGTCGCTGGAGCTGGTGCTCCAGATTATTTTCTTCCTCAACTGGCTGAGCCATGATGGGGGAAGAAGAAGAACTTGGTTCTGAATCAGAAGAGAGAATAATGTGAGGGTGTTGCTGCACAAACACGGGCATCGAGGCTTGGCCTTGACGAGAGCGAATTTCTAAAGGAGGTCTTAAGGGTGGTCTTAAAAACTCCTTCCGTACATGCACTGTTGGAAGAGGCAAGTTTAGAAGGTGCTGGACCCAATCAAGACACCCACAAATGTGTTGGGTGACTATAGAGGTGCGGGGCAGATGGACCCCTTGATCAGAAAGATCGTCCACCTGAGAATTACCTGGGCAGCCAGAGAGGGAGAGTCCCGCGAAGACCCCTACACGGTAGAGCGTCCCCACGGGTTACAGGGTTTCCCCCACCCGACCTCTCTTGTCACTGCGGTTCCAGGTAGACCAGAATGGGGATCTTGACCTCTTAAGTCTACCAATTTTTACTTTAAGATCAGGGTGCTTAAGGTTTCACTTGAACTTTTAGTTCTTTGAGTGCAAAGAGTGACCTAATTTAAGGTTGGTTGACCCAAGGGGTCAACTTTACCTCTTGTTGTCTTTGAGAGCTTTTAGGTCTTGTCTTTTAAGGTTCAAGTGTTTAGAGAGCCAATTGTTTTAGGTTTTCTTTGAATAGGTATTTTCAGACAAGGGCTTGGCACACTTCATTTGGTTTTCTCAATTCTTGCTTAAGGAGTGTGTCTCTAAATCCCTAGTGTTGGATCCTAGGTTGGCTCTACTTGGTCCAGTTAGCTCTTTGTTGGGTAATTAGGGCTCAAGCAAGAATGTGTTAGCCCTTAAATACCCTTAATAGTGTGCAGGAGTAATGAGTTGAAAACATGCAACTTTTTATGGTTACTAAGTATGGAAGACAGGTTAGCCCTATATTGCTTGTTCTTTTCTTTTCTTCCTCTTTAGAGTTTAGGGGTTAATAACGAGAGGAAAAAACAAATACCTATCCTTGGAGTGGTTGTCGTGCGGTTGCTTGTCTTCTTGATTTCCTGTAGCTGCACAAAAGAGAGGAGATTATCAGAAATTAAAAAGAAACAGGAATGTTTACCTCTAGAATAGCCGTTGCTCCCCGGCAACGGCGCCAAAAATTGGTGGGCTACCTTCCTCTATAGTTTTATTATTTCTTCGTAGTATAGTATAGAGAGAGGTGATTACCAGTCTAATACAATTTGTTACTCGGAAATAAAGAGTTCCCGAGGTCGAACTTAGGGAGCAAGTTGTATTCTAGGGTACAAGTTTCTTTTACAAAAATAAAGAGAGAGAGAGAGAATTTGTTGGCTTTTCTTCTTTTCTCTTTGCTTCTCCTCTTCTTCCTTCTCAGGTCTTCTGCTCTCTTCTTTTGTTCTTCTTCTTTATCTGCAGTGGTGATGTTCTTCTTCTTTTTCTTCCTTTCCTTTCTTCTGCAGAGCGGTCCTGTTCTTCTTCTTCTTCTTCTTTCTTTCTTCTTTTCCTTTCTTCAGATCTTCTCATGCTCTTCTTCTTCTGCAGAGTCTTCACTTGGCCTCTCTGTGTTCCTCCTCTGCCTCGCCTTCCTTCTCCTTCTTTGCCTTCAGGACGTCGTCTGATTTTCCAATCAGACGACTTAAACCGCCGCTGCTACAGTGCCGCTCGGTGCTCCTTCCTTCAGCTTTCGTCGTCCTTCTTCTCTGGTTCTTCTTCTTCACCTGTGCCTGCAAACTTGCACCGCTTGATCAGAGAGGGGCAAAACCTATCTCTACCCTCCCCTGCGTCTCTCTCTCACAGAATCCGCTCATAGGATAGCTCTCCCAGAGCTGCCGGGTAGCCAGGTACGGGTCGCGCCCGGGTCCAGGCCCACCGGCGTGCGTGGTGGGCGAGGAGTGCAGGTCAGTCTAAGTCGGGTTGGGCCAGGTCCACGGGGCGTGAACGCGGACGAGACCGGGTAACCGGGCGGGTGAAGGGGACCTCACCCCGTGTGCTGAGGCAATAAGCCTCCAGCACTTTTTCGCTTTATACCGCTGCGCTCCTTTAGAGCCTTCCGAGGTGGGACTAAATGTCCTACCCCAATTTCGCGCCTGCGCGGAGGAAGCAGCTGGTAATCGCAGCGTTACGCGAGGCCTTCGCGCGAGGGCTTCGACTCGACTGCAGCCTGGTACTTCGCGAAGGCGCCTCGCGCTGTCTGGGAGCGTAACCTGGGCGTGGCGCACCTGGGGCAGCAGGTGAAGAAGCTGCTTCGCTTCAACAATGGCGGCGACGAGCGCAGGTACCTGCCCACAGAAAAATGGCCTCTCGGCCCAATCAGAAACGCGGAGGACCTTCGCCGTGGCACGGCGAAGGTGGTCGGGGGGTGTGCAGGCGGCGGGGCGGAGCCTAAGGGCTGCCCTAGGTCGGACTGTGGGTCGGGAGATGGGTTTGTTCGGTGGAGTTGCAGAGGGTGATTTGGGGGAAGTGGAGGGGCGGAAATGGATCAGGGTGAGGAGGCGGAGATTATGTGCAGGTCGGCGAGCCGTGTGGGATGCTGGAGTGATGGGAGCGGCTCGCCGGAGGATGGCCGGAGGCGGAGAAGGTGAGGGTGATTGGTCGGAATCGAGGGCGACAGTAGATGTTTAAAGTGAGGAAAAGGAAGAGGGGAGGAAGAGGAGGAGTTCTACCTACTTAGCAGGACAAGGAGGGGCCGGAGCGGGCGACAGTCGTATCGACTGTCGCCGGAGAAGAAGATGCCCGGGGGAAGGGGCGGCGGCGAGCAGAGGGCCGGAGAGGTGCCAGCTGGGTGCGGCGTGGTGCGGGAAGAGCAGGGGAAGAAGTCTCTGCTGCTAGTATTGCGGCAGAGCGAAGAGGAGGAGGAGGAAGAACCGTCGGAGCTGGTGAGCATCTGCCGGAGTGAGAAGAGAGGAAGTGGGGGTCTTTCTCCGTCAGGACCGAGATGGGAAGAACGGTGGAGCGACGGGGGTATTTATAGGGACCGAATCAGAGAGGAAGGCGGAGGGAGACGACGTGTCTCCCTCACCGGAGGACGTCGGAGATGGAAACCCATACCGTCCGTGCGTTCGCACGGCTGGTATGGTGGGTTACAGCGACCAGGGGGGTGTCCCTGCGACGGCTGACGACGCAGGGCACCCCCGGTTTACTTGCCAGACCCTCCCCCTCACCCTGCGCGGCGCCATGCTCCGCGCAAGGTCGCCGGAGCGTGGTGCTGCCAGGTTTTGCAGGGAGGACCTGAACGCAAAGAACGAAGGAGAGTTAGGGGCCAAAATGCGAGGGTTTGAAAGTTGAGGGCCAAAAAGTAAATATATGAGGACCAAAGTGTAAAGTTGGTCAAGAAGGTTTCTTCATAGGCTCAAGTTTTTATACATGAATAATTAGGACCTAAGGAATCTGATAGTAAATTTTATTTCTAGATTAAACCTTGTTTGACTGGTCAATTTACGCAAAAACCTAAATTAAGTTATTAATTGGGTATGGTTCTCAATGTAGGTCAAGATGGGTTCCTAAGGTCAAATTGAAGGTTCTAAACCCTAGAGATTATTTTTATATGAATTTTAGAGGGTTTATTCCATTTTTTCTTTGCCTTGAACCTCGTGAATTGAAGTGGATTTGTTTTAGGGTTACAGATTATCATTTATTTCCTTGGAATTGCTGTAGCCCTTGCCAGATCATCTCATCCCACTTTTATTCTTATTAGGTTGCTTTGACCTATGTTTGGATCCTGAATTACCCTGTATGCAGATTATACTGGTAAAATTGCATTTTTACCCCTTATGACTTGTTTTCTCCTTAAACTCAGAATTCTCTGAGTTAAGTGATGAGAACCTCATCATGAGCCATAACTAGCTCATTTTGACCCAATACAAAGGATAAAAGCTCCTACATATCTCAAGGAAAGGCTTAACTCAGAGAATTCTGAGTTTGAGAAGAAAACCAGTCATAAGGGGTAAAAGTGCAATTTTACCAGTATAATCTGCATACAGGGTAATTCAGGGCCCAAACACAGGTCAAAACAGCTTAATAAGAATAAAAGTGGGATGAGATGATCTAGCAAGGGCTACAGCACTTCCAAGGAACCAAATGATAATCTGTAACCCTAAAAAAAACCACTTCAATTCACAAGGTTCGAGGCAAAGTAAAAATAGACTAAACCCTCTAAAATTCATAGAAAAATAATCTCTAGGGTTTAGAACCTTCAATTTGGCCTTTAGAACCCATTTTGACCTACATTGAGAACCATGCCCAATTAATAACTTAATTTGGGTCTTTACGCAAATTGACCGGTCAAACAAGGTTTAATATGAAAATGAAATTTACCATCAGATTCCTTAGGTTCCAATTAGTCATTTATAAAAACTTGAGCCTAAGAAGAAACCTCCTTGGCCGACTTTACACTTTGGTCCTCATATATTTACTCTTTGGCCCTCAACTTTTGAACCCTCGCATTTAGGCCCCTAACTCTCCTTCGTTCTTTGCAAACAGGTCCCTCCTGCAAAACCCTGCCAGCACCATGCTCCGGCGACCTTGCGCGGAGCATGGCGCCGCGCAGGGTGAGGTGGAGGACCTGGCATGTGTACCGGGGGTGCCCTGCGTCGTCAGCTGTCGCAGGAGCACCCCCATGGTCATTGCAGCCCCCCATACCGGCCGTGCGAACGCACGGACGGTATGGGTTCGTATTCCGACCATGCTCCGGCGAGGGAGACACGTCGTCTCCCTCCGCCTTCCTCCCTGCTTCATCCCTATAAATACCCCCCGCCGCTCCACCGACGAGGGCAGCCTGGATCTGACGGAGAAAACCCCCAGCTTTCTTCTCTTCTTCCTCCGGCAAACGCTCACCAGCTCCGGCGACTTCCTCCCCCTCCACCTCTTCGCTCTGCCGCAATACCAGCAGCAGAGACCTCCTCCCCTGCTCTTCCCGCGCCACGCCGCACCCAGCTGGCGCCTCTCCAGCCCTCTGCTCGCCGCCGCCCCTCTCTCTGAGCATCATCTTCTCCGGCGACAGTCGATACGACTGTCGCCCTGTTCCTCCCCCTTCGTCCCTGCAGTTAAGTTAGACCTACTCCCCTTCTTCTCCTCTTTCTTTCCCCGCTTTCAATTTAGTCAATTAAACCCTCGACCGCTCCTGTTCACCCTCATCCTCTCCGCCTCCGACCACCCTCCGGCGAGCCGCTCCCATCACCTCAGCGACCCACACGGCTCGCCGGCCACCGCAAAACCTCCGCCTCCTCACCCTGATCCTCTTCCGCCCCTCCACTTCCCACCAAACACCCTCTGCAGACCCACCGAACACACCCACTTCCTCGCTCACAGTTTGACCTAGGACGACCTGTTAGCTCCATCTCGCCCCCTGCAGACCCCCTGACCACCTTCGCCGTGCCACGGCGAAGGTCCCCCGCCTGTCTGATTTGGCCGAGAGGCCGTTCTATTGATTTCAGGTTCCAGGCCTTGACCGCCATTGGCGAGGAAGCTCGAAGCTTGCTTGAGGTTGCTCCAAGCCTAGATATCCCAGGTTGAAGAGCCACGGCCAGCGCGAAAGAGTCTTGCGCACACACCCTGGCCCTCAATTGAAGTTGCGCGCCTCAACAGCTGTTGCAATTGGAAGCACCATCCCTGCTGCAGGCGTGAGAGAAGAGGGGTGCGCGGATAGTCCCACCTCGGGAGTTTCTGAAGCCACACACCCACATAAATTGCAAAAGTGCCACCATCTGTTTGCCTCAGTTACCACGGGGTGAGGTCCCTCTCACCCGACCCGACCCGACTCGGCCTCGTCCGTGACCACGCTCCGCGGACCTGGCCCGACCCGATTAGACTGACCTGCACTCCTCGCCCACCACGCACGCCGGTGGGCCTGGACCCGGGCCTGACCCGAACCCGATTAGCTGGTAGCGCTCTGGGAGAGCTTCCGAAGAGTGATTTCAGAGAGAGAGATATGCGGGGGAGGGGGGTAGAATAGGTTTTTGCCTCTTGACGAAAAAACTCTGAAGTGTGCAGGCCAAAGAAGAAGAAGCAGACCCGCTGAAGAAGAAGGAGCTGCTGCACTGTAGCGAAGGCATCGTTAAGTCGTCTCAGCACCGGGGCAGACGACGGAAGGTCAGCAGCCAGAGCAGGAAAGAAGATAGGCTGAAGAAGAAGGAAGAGCAACGGCCATCGCGAAAGAAGAAAAAGAGAGGTCAAGGCAGGTGAAGACAAAGAAGAAGAAGGAATGAAGAGAAGCAAGAAGCAAGCAAAGAAGAAGAAGATCTGAAGACAAAGAAAGAAAGAAAACAAGGAAGAACAGCAGGAAGAAGAAGAAGAGCACCACATTGCAAGAGAAGAATATCACCTGAACAGAGAGAAAGAAGGAGATCTAAAGAAAGAGAGAAAGAAGAGCACCCCCCTCTGCAGAACAAAGAGAACAACAAATTCTCTCTCTCTCTCTTTATTTTTGTAATAGAACTTGTATATCTCTAGAATACAACTTGCTCCCTGAGTTCGACCTCGGGAACTCTTTTATTTTTCCGAGTAAAAAAATTTTATATGAAACGTTGGTAACAACCAGCTTTACTACAACGTTACAACTGAAACCGACGTTTCTTCATTTTGGCGCCGCTGCCGGGGAGCAACGGCTATTCTAGAGGTAAACATTCCTGTATCTTTTAATTTCTGATAATCTCCTCTCTTTTGTGCAGCTACAGGAACTCAAGAAGACAAGCAACCACACGACAACCACTCCGAAGACAGGTAAATCTTTTCTCTCACTATTAACCCCTACACTCTAAAGAGAAAGAAAAGAAAAGAACAAAGCAATATAGGGCTAACCTGTCTTCCATACTTAGTAACCATAAAAAGTTGCATGTTTTCAACTCATCACTCCTGCACACTAAGGGTATTTAAGGGCTAACACATTCTTGCTTGAGCCCTAATTGCCCAACAAAGAGTTAAATGGACCAAGTAGAGCCAACATAAGGTCAAACAATAGGATTTCAGTAGAGACACACCCCTTAATCAAGAATTGAGGAAATCCTAAAGAGGTGTGCCCAAGCCATTGATTGAAAATAATTAACAAGAAAAATCCTAAACAATTGGCTCTCTCTAAACACTTGAACCCTAAAAGACAGGACCTAAAAGCTCTTAAAGAAAACAATAGGTAAAGTTGACCCCTTTGGGTTAACCAACCTTAAATTAGGTCACTCTTTGCACTTAAAAAGACTAAAGTTCAAGTGAAACCTTAAGCACCCTGATCTTAAAATTGGTAGACTTAAGAGGTCAAGATCCCCATTCTGGTCTACCTAGAACCGCAGTGACAAGAGAGGTCGGGTGGGGGAAACCCTGTAACCCGTGGGGACGCTCTACCGTGTAGGGGTCTTCGCGGGACTCTCCCTCTCTGGCTGCCCAGGTAATTCTCAGGTGGACGATCTTTCTGATCAAGGGGTCCATCTGCCCCGCACCTCTATAGTCACCCAACACATTTTTGGGTGTCTTGATTGGGTCCAGCACCTTCTAAACTTACCTCTCCCAACTGTGCATGTACGGAAGGAGGTCTCTAAGACCACCCTTAAGACCTCCATTAGAAATTCACTCTCGTCAAGGCCAAGCCTCGACGCCCGTGTTTGTGCAGCAACACCCTCATATTATTCTCTCTTCTGATTCAGAACCAAGTTCTTCTTCTTCCCCCATCATGGCTCAGCCAGTTGAGGAAGAAAATAATCTGGAACACCAGCTCCAGCGACTCAATGACCTCTTCCAAAACTTCGTGCACCCACCGCAGCGTCCTATGATGCGGGACCACTACAATCCTGCTGCGGTGGCCATTGAGCCTCGAGTTAGAATCCCGATTGGAGGACCTGATTCCGAACTAAAGCCCAACATGATTCACGCTATACCTAAATTCCATGGGCTTAATTCTGAAGATCCTTTCCAGCACATCAAACAGCTAAAGCATCTGGCCCACACTTTTGGATCAGATGCGCAAAATCGGGATATTCTTCTCATGAAGATGTTCTCCTTTTCTCTTATGGACAAGGCCGCCCATTGGTATCAAACTCAGACCCGGCCGATCAACACTTGGGAAGAACTTCAATCCGAGTTTTTGAAAAAGTTCTTTCCCGTTGGTCGGACCAACGCCTTGCGCCATCAGATTACACACTTCACTCAACAATCAGGGGAACCTCTCCATGAGGCATGGGATCGTTTTCAGGATCTCATGAGGAAGTGCCCCCATCACGGAGTTCCTAAATGGGAACAAGTCCAATCTTTTTACCAGGGACTCCGTGAGGACATCCGCCTTTTCGTCAATGCAACCTGCGGAGGAAACATCATGGGTCAACATGAAGACACCGTATGGGAGATTCTCGAAAACATGTGCGAGAACTCCATCAACAATGACTCCATGGGATTATTCGACAGGACGAATACCCGCGCAGCGACGAATCTTAAGAGAGCACATGAGACGCAGGACCTGTCCGCATCAGTCGACCTGGAGTTAATGGCCAGTCGATTGGACAAGGTCTCAATTATTGAAAAGAAGGTGGATGAGCTGACTCAGCACTTGCAGCGAGCCACCTCTGCGCGTAACTCCTTTGCACAACCTCCTTCCACACAGGAGACTGTGCAAAACATCCTCCACCGATCCTCCCCTGGGATGGATCCATATCCATCCCCATCTGATTCTTGGACTGGAAGATCATCCGATCCTTTCTTCACCAGCCGGGGGAACTCCATTCCTCCTTTCCCTGATTCTCAGGAGGTTCCTCAGACCTGCGAGGACCTCAACGCCATCCAGAACGACCCATTCTCCAACACTTACAACCCTGGATGGCGAAACCATCCCAATTTTCAGTGGGCGGGAAATCCCCAAACCCAAAGACCACCTTTTCAGTCCCGCCCACAGCCCTCTCATCACTACCAGCCGCCTCAGCCTCGGCCCAACCCTACTTATCCATCAGGGCCAAATCAAGATCAAATGTCCTTAATCCTTCAGACTCTGGCTGACATTCAAAAATCGAATGCGGCCATTCAAAAACAGCACAAGGACGAGCTTACTGAAGTTAAAACTCAGCTGGCCCAGTTGGCAAATTCTCGCCAGCCAGGCACACTCCCTTCCCAACCCCTTCCTAACCCAAATAACGTGCCAACCCAGAAGCGCGTTATGAATCCAAATTTAGGCCACGCTCAATGGATTTATCAGGCCCCTACTGCCCCATCTCCAGACGAGACGGAAGCCTCAACTTCGCGTGCGGGATTTCAGCAGCAGCCACCCCTCCTACCAAACCCAAACCAAAATCAGGCCGGATTAAATTCTGTAACAACACGTAGTGGTAAGACAACTCAGGACCAGCATTATCCAAACCACGCCCAGCCTGATAACCATGACCCTAGGATAGTTAGCCAAGGTACCGCTGCTCCAGACCCACAACCTGGACCTATCCTAGAGGAACCAACCAAGATCCCGTTTCCCGAGGCCCTGACCAAGGGAAAGAAGACCACCAAACCCGTGGCCCCTGAGGAGGACCTGGTCAAGCTCTTTGAGCAGGTCCACATAAACATCCCCTTGATGGATGCAATCCACCACGTACCAGCTTACGCACGATTTCTAAAGAATATATGTACACCCCAGCGTAAGCCGCGAACCAAGGGAGGGAGCCCAATTGTTCTGTCAGAGCAAGCCAGCTCTGTAATCCTTAGTAGACTCCCACCCAAGGCAAAAGATCCTGGAACTCCCCTGATCTCCTGTAAGATAGGTGGTACCCAATTTGACAGAGCATTGTTAGACTTAGGTGCATCTATAAATCTGATACCCACATCCTTACTGAACCATCTGGAAGAATCTGAGCTGAAACCAACCGAGGTGACATTACAATTAGCAGATCGATCTATAAAGTCACCAAAAGGGATTCTCGAGGATGTTATCGTGAGAGTGCGGGATTTCTATTTTCCAGTGGACTTTATAGTCTTAGACATGGATGCACCTGAGAACCCTAGGGATACACCAATCATTCTAGGGAGACCTTTCTTGGCTACTGCTAGAGCCAACATCAGCTGTGAGGAGGGCCAAATAGAGCTTAAGTTTGGAGATCAAACACTGAAAATTGATATATTTAAGGCCCAGCAAGGAATTAATTGCGGCGTCATCGAGCAAATTTGTGACATCAAGACTTTGGTTGATGAATCACACCTCCAGAATGACTTGAGTATGCCTCATCAACCACAGAAGGATCTTGACCCGCAAACAGAGGAGTCCAATCCGGATGTGAACAACCCAGTAACTCCCACCCTTGAACCTCACATCTATACTGAACCACCCGCTGCTGCTGAAAACCCCATCCTCGAACTGAAACCCCTTCCTGCTCATTTGAAATACATCTTTTTGGGTTCTAATCAGACCCTTCCTGTGATCATCAATTCCAACCTCAATCCTGAACAGGAATCCCGTCTGATTGTTGTCCTCCAGCAACATCGCAGAGCCATCGGATGGACCCTCGATGATTTGACTGGAATAAGTCCCTCTTATTGTACTCATCATATCTATTCAGAAGAGGGCACACGACCTTCTCGTGAAATGCAGAGACGCTTAAACCCCAATCTGCAGGAGGTCGTGAAAAAGGAGATCATCAAGTGGTTAGATGCCGGGATCATCTACCCGATCTCCGATAGTCGTTGGGTGAGCCCAATTCAGGTCGTGCCTAAGAAGGCAGGACTCACCACTATAACGACTGAGACCGGAGAAATCATTCCTACCCGATTAGCCAACTCGTGGAGAGTCTGTATAGATTACCGTCGACTCAATTCCTCCACGAAGAAGGATCATTTCCCACTACCCTTCATTGATCAAATTCTCGAAAAACTAGCGGGAAATAGGTTCTTCTGCTTTCTTGACGGGTACTCCGGTTATAACCAGGTGGCAATCCATCCTGAGGACCAAGAAAAGACCACTTTCACCTTCCCCTTCGGAACATACGCTTTCCGAAGGATGCCTTTCGGTCTTTGCAATGCACCCGCTACTTTTCAGCGATGCATGCTTGCCATATTCTCAGATATGGTAGGTGATTATCTGGAAGTCTTCATGGATGACTTTTCAGTTTTCGGAGCATCATTCGACGATTGCCTCCAACACTTGGTCCAGATACTCAGGCGGTGCATCGACGTGAATTTGGTTCTTTCCTGGGAAAAGAGCCATTTCATGGTGCCTGAGGGAATTGTCCTGGGACACTCAATTTCGGAGAAAGGTATCCAAGTGGATCGAGCTAAGGTTAATCTGATTTCTCACCTTCCTATGCCTAGCTCGATCAGGGACATCCGATCCTTTTTAGGGCATGTCGGTTTTTATCGACGATTTATCCCTGATTTTTCAAAAATCGCACGCCCCCTGACCACTCTTCTCTCCAAGGATGTTCCCTTCGAAATCTCCAAGGAATGCACTCAAGCATTTAAAATCCTGCGTGACCGAGTCACCCAAGCCCCGATCCTACAGTCCCCTGATTGGTCTCAACCCTTTGAGATCATGTGTGATGCATCCGACTTCGCTGTAGGAGCGGTTTTGGGGCAGAAAAATGACAAGAAACCTGTGGTCATTTACTACGCCAGCAAAACACTCGATGAGGCTCAGCGTAACTATACAGTTACTGAGAAAGAGCTGCTAGCTGTAGTATTTGCCCTAGAGAAGTTCAGATCGTACCTTCTGGGTTCCCATGTCATCATATACTCGGATCACACGGCTGTGAGGCATCTCCTTGCAAAGAAGGACGCGAAACCTCGATTGATCCGATGGATCTTGCTGTTGCAAGAATTTGACCTCGAGATTCGCGATAAAGCGGGAAAACAAAACGTGGTAGCTGATCACTTGTCCCGTCTTCCTTCTGAAATGATAAACACTTCCGGACCCATCACTGAGCATTTTCCCGATGAGCACCTGCTGACTATTGGTACTAGCCTTCCATGGTTTGCTAATATTGTAAATTACTTGGCATCTCATCAAACCCCGTCCGATTGGCCGAAGGCCAAGAAAGACAAATTACGCTCCGATGCCAAGTATTACATTTGGGAGGACCCGTACCTCTTCCGCATAGGTGCCGATCAGATCATCCGGAGATGTGTCCCGGAAGGGGAAGTCAACAATATCCTCTCTTTCTGCCATGACCAGGCATGCGGTGGCCATTTTGCCGGGCATAAAACCGCATCAAAAGTCCTCCAGTGCGGCTTCTACTGGCCCACACTGTTCAAAGACGCATACAGTCATTGCAAGGCATGCAGTCGTTGCCAGACTTTGGGCAACATGAGCCATCGCGACATGATGCCTATGCAACCGATTCTAGTATGCGAAATCTTTGATGTTTGGGGGATTGATTTTATGGGCCCCTTTCCTGTTTCGGATGGTTTCGAATACATTCTGTTGGCTGTGGACTACGTGTCCAAATGGATCGAAGCCATACCGACCCGAACCTGTGATCACAAAATCGTTCTCAAATTCATTCATCAACACATTTTCTCAAGGTTCGGGATTCCTCGTGCAATAATCTCTGATGGGGGGACCCATTTCACAAATGCTCAGTTTAGGTCACTGATGACCAAATACGGGGTGTCTCACCGAATCTCTACTCCTTACCACCCCCAAACTAATGGTCTAGCTGAGCTGTCAAATCGGGAGATCAAGAAAATCCTACAGGTCACTGTTCGACCTGACAGGAAGGACTGGTCGTCCCGACTTCCGGAAGCATTGTGGGCCTATAGGACCGCCCACAAGACCCAATTGGGCATGTCTCCCTTTAGATTGGTGTACGGAAAGGCATGCCACCTTCCCGTCGAACTGGAGCATAAAGCCTATTGGGCAGTACGGAACTGTAATCTAGATCTTTCCAAGGCTGGGACCCACAGAAAACTCCAAATCAGCGAGATCGATGAATTGCGCATAGACGCGTACGAGAACTCGCAAATCTACAAGGAGCGGGTTAAAGCCTTCCACGACAAACACATCTCAAGAAAGATCTTCCATCCTGGTCAAAAGGTCCTACTCTTTGATGCCCGACTCAAACTCTTCCCAGGAAAACTGAGATCTAAGTGGGTCGGACCATATTTGGTCCGACAGGTTTTTGGAAATGGAGCAATCGAAATCAGTCCACTCAGCCACGATTCTGAACCTTTCATCGTGAATGGTCAAAGACTCAAGCCGTTCATTGATGTAACTTCTACTGATTTGGCTGAGGCATCTTATATCCTCCTTTCCCCTTGAGCTTATTGCGCCCAGCCGATGGCGTAAAACTCAGCGCTTAACGGGAGGCAGCCCGTCATTCTCTTTGAAAACCTGAAACTTGTTCTGACACCTTTCAGCACTCGAAGTTCACCCTGAACTAAGACCCCCTAGGTTACAATGAGGACATTGCAAATCTTAGGCATGGGGGGGTATGAAAGTGCAAAAACTCGTAAGAAAAGGTTTCAAACAAAAAATTCACATATGCCAAAAATACCATAAAAATTAAAAAAAAAAAAAAAAAAAAAAAAAAAAATCGAAAAAGAATAAGAGGAAAAGCGGAGAAGGAAAATTTTGTGAAGGAGAGAAGAAACAAAATGAAAAAGGAGCACAAAATTATAAGAAAAGTTGATAGTCATTAGTAAGGAACTAAGGAATTAACCTAAGTTCTAGACCTCATTCAAGAAAATAACTGAAAAGTGCACAATGAGATTAGTAAGAATGCAAACCTTAGGCATTCTTGAATAGACTCTTAGTACCCATTAAGATCTGGACACTCCTCAAGAGGTTGAGGAAAATGAAAAGCTGAAGTATTAGGTCTAAGGCTTAGGGAGTATTCGGCCTCGTTAACTAACTTTTGGTTTACGGGACTCAGTAACCTAAGCACCCTAATCTCACACACAGCCTGGTTCAGTAAGCGTAAAAATCAGAATCACGCAGAAGCGTCGCAAAAATCTGAAAAGAACACCTAGAATAGGAATGGCCGATCAACACAAGTTGATTTGGACGAGTTCCCAGCGCGGAGAGGCGGGAAATCCCCTCGAAGATACGTAACAAAATATCATCTCCTCGGTGCTTGTCTCTTAGGATATTTACATATCCTACGGGGGGCATATAAGCACTCTGCTGGTTCAGATTCCATGGATGGCATTATCTCGAAGTGTCAATTGCCAGGGTCTGGATTCGGCCACGGAATACCATGGATGGGATTATCTCGAAATCTCAATAGCCAGGGTTCCGGGGGTTGCCATGGGCGGTGCTATCTCGAAGCATCGATCGCCAGGAACCCTTGAGGATTGATGATGGGAGCAAGGAATCTGATACAGACCGTGTTGAAAAGCCAATCCTAGGCTAGAACTAAAAAGAAAAAGAGAGAGAAAACTCTCCAAACAGAAAAAACTTTCTATCTCTCTCTTACAAAACGCACTGCGAACTGGGCCAGGGCTAAAATCATTTCAAGCACGGGTGCTTTAACCACGAAGTCCAATAAACCTTAGGTTAGTTCTTGCGGGCCTTAAAAACCTTTGCTAAAAGACTGAGGCTAAGGCTAGACAGATTTGGATCTTGATTGGTACTAGAGTATCTTTTAGGCCTATGGTCAGCATTCTAACCTAATCTATGCTCAAATAAAAAGGCACTTATCTAAAACCATTGAAAACTTCATGGTCTAGAACAAGGGTTGAAACCTTAAGTTTTTTTTGCTAAGGGACTAGCAAAAGCTAGGCATGGGGGTATGATGAGAACCTCATCATGAGCCATAACTAGCTCATTTTGACCCAATACAAAGGATAAAAGCTCCTACATATCTCAAGGAAAGGCTTAACTCAGAGAATTCTGAGTTTGAGAAGAAAACCAGTCATAAGGGGTAAAAGTGCAATTTTACCAGTATAATCTGCATACAGGGTAATTCAGGGCCCAAACACAGGTCAAAACAGCTTAATAAGAATAAAAGTGGGATGAGATGATCTAGCAAGGGCTACAGCACTTCCAAGGAACCAAATGATAATCTGTAACCCTAAAATAAACCACTTCAATTCACAAGGTTCGAGGCAAAGTAAAAATAGAATAAACCCTCTAAAATTCATAGAAAAATAATCTCTAGGGTTTAGAACCTTCAATTTGGCCTTTAGAACCCATTTTGACCTACATTGAGAACCATGCCCAATTAATAACTTAATTTGGGTCTTTACGCAAATTGACCGGTCAAACAAGATTTAATATGAAAATGAAATTTACCATCAGATTCCTTAGGTTCCAATTAGTCATGTATAAAAACTTGAGCCTAAGAAGAAACCTCCTTGGCCGACTTTACACTTTGGTCCTCATATATTTACTCTTTGGCCCTCAACTTTTGAACCCTCGCATTTAGGCCCCTAACTCTCCTTCGTTCTTTGCAAACAGGTCCCTCCTGCAAAACCCTGCCAGCACCATGCTCCGGCGACCTTGCGCGGAGCATGGCGCCGCGCAGGGTGAGGTGGAGGACCTGGCATGTGTACCGGGGGTGCCCTGCGTCGTCAGCTGTCGCAGGAGCACCCCCATGGTCATTGCAGCCCCCCATACCGGCCGTGCGAACGCACGGATGGTATGGGTTCGTATTCCGACCATGCTCCGGCGAGGGAGACACGTCGTCTCCCTCCGCCTTCCTCCCTGCTTCATCCCTATAAATACCCCCCGCCGCTCCACCGACGAGGGCAGCCTGGATCTGACGGAGAAAACCCCCAGCTTTCTTCTCTTCTTCCTCCGGCAGACGCTCACCAGCTCCGGCGACTTCCTCCCCCTCCACCTCTTCGCTCTGCCGCAATACCAGCAGCAGAGACCTCCTCCCCTGCTCTTCCCGCGCCACGCCGCACCCAGCTGGCGCCTCTCCAGCCCTCTGCTCGCCGCCGCCCCTCTCTCTGAGCATCATCTTCTCCGGCGACAGTCGATACGACTGTCGCCCTGTTCCTCCCCCTTCGTCCCTGCAGTTAAGTTAGACCTACTCCCCTTCTTCTCCTCTTTCTTTCCCCGCTTTCAATTTAGTCAATTAAACCCTCGACCGCTCCTGTTCACCCTCATCCTCTCCGCCTCCGACCACCCTCCGGCGAGCCGCTCCCATCACCTCAGCGACCCACACGGCTCGCCGGCCACCGCAAAACCTCCGCCTCCTCACCCTGATCCTCTTCCGCCCCTCCACTTCCCACCAAACACCCTCTGCAGACCCACCGAACACACCCACTTCCTCGCTCACAGTTTGACCTAGGACGACCTGTTAGCTCCATCTCGCCCCCTGCAGACCCCCTGACCACCTTCGCCGTGCCACGGCGAAGGTCCCCCGCCTGTCTGATTTGGCCGAGAGGCCGTTCTATTGATTTCAGGTTCCAGGCCTTGACCGCCATTGGCGAGGAAGCTCGAAGCTTGCTTGAGGTTGCTCCAAGCCTAGATATCCCAGGTTGAAGAGCCACGGCCAGCGCGAAAGAGTCTTGCGCACACACCCTGGCCCTCAATTGAAGTTGCGCGCCTCAACAGCTGTTGCAATTGGAAGCACCATCCCTGCTGCAGGCGTGAGAGAAGAGGGGTGCGCGGATAGTCCCACCTCGGGAGTTTCTGAAGCCACACACCCACATAAATTGCAAAAGTGCCACCATCTGTTTGCCTCAGTTACCACGGGGTGAGGTCCCTCTCACCCGACCCGACCCGACTCGGCCTCGTCCGTGACCACGCTCCGCGGACCTGGCCCGACCCGATTAGACTGACCTGCACTCCTCGCCCACCACGCACGCCGGTGGGCCTGGACCCGGGCCTGACCCGAACCCGATTACCCGGTAGCGCTCTGGGAGAGCTTCCGAAGAGTGATTTCAGAGAGAGAGATACGCGGGGGAGGGGGGTAGAATAGGTTTTTGCCTCTTGACGAAAAAACTCTGAAGTGTGCAGGCCAAAGAAGAAGAAGCAGACCCGCTGAAGAAGAAGGAGCTGCTGCACTGTAGCGAAGGCATCGTTAAGTCGTCTCAGCACCGGGGCAGACGACGGAAGGTCAGCAGCCAGAGCAGGAAAGAAGACAGGCTGAAGAAGAAGGAAGAGCAACGGCCATCGCGAAAGAAGAAAAAGAGAGGTCAAGGCAGGTGAAGACAAAGAAGAAGAAGGAATGAAGAGAAGCAAGAAGCAAGCAAAGAAGAAGAAGATCTGAAGACAAAGAAAGAAAGAAAACAAGGAAGAACAGCAGGAAGAAGAAGAAGAGCACCACATTGCAAGAGAAGAATATCACCTGAACAGAGAGAAAGAAGGAGATCTAAAGAAAGAGAGAAAGAAGAGCACCCCCCTCTGCAGAACAAAGAGAACAACAAATTCTCTCTCTCTCTCTTTATTTTTGTAATAGAACTTGTATATCTCTAGAATACAACTTGCTCCCTGAGTTCGACCTCGGGAACTCTTTTATTTTTCCGAGTAAAAAAATTTTATATGAAACGTTGGTAACAACCAGCTTTACTACAACGTTACAACTGAAACCGACGTTCTTCATTAAGCCTTTCCTTAAGTTATATAGGAGCTTTTATCCTTTGTATTAGGTCAAAATGAGCTAGTTATGGCTCATGATGAGGTTCTCATCATACACCAATGGAATAGACGAGGGATAGAAGGTGTAATGGACCCAATCAAGACACCCAAATATTTTTTGGATGACAATAGAGGTTCGAGGCGGATGATACCTCTCGATCACAAAGCCATCCACTTGAGAAGTACCTGGGCAACTAGGAAGGGAGAGTCCCACAAAGACCCCTACACGGTAGAGTGTCCACACGGGTTGTAGGGTTTCCCCCACCCAACCTTCCTTGTCACCATGGATCCATGTAGACCAGAATGATTGGCTTGACCTCTTAAGTCTGCCAATTTTATGTTTAGATGAGGTGCTTAGGATTTCACTTGAACTTTAAGATGTATTTGTGAGTGGTGACCTAATTTGAAGAATGGTTGACCCCACAAGGTGGGTCAACTTCACCTGATTTGTCCTGAGATTATTAGGTCCCAATTTTAGGATTCAAGTGCATGTTTAGAGCTTGATTTTAGGGTTTTCTTGATTAGGTAAATTAAATCAAGGCTTAAGAAACACACAGTTTGGGGAAGTAGATTCTCTTTTAAGCAAGTGTGATCCTCAACCCTAAAGTGGAAACCCTAATTTTGTCTCTAATTGGTCTAATCATTTTTTGTCCAAATTTGGCACTTAGGGCTCAATCAAAAAGGTGAGTAGCCCTAGGTGTCATAAATCCTTAATAGGTGTAGAAATCAGGTTCAGGATTTTTCTAATCAAATCAAACAACCTGATGATTAATTCTAGGTAGAACATGCAAGTTGATCCTAATTGATTTCTCCCTTTTTTAGCTTTTCTCATAATCAGGGGCTTAATGGAAAAGAAGATGAGATTACCTACCCCTAGAGTGTTTGATGTGCAGTTGATCTCCTTGAATGAATCCCCTACATAGATCACAGCAGAAGAGATAAATCAAGTCAATACTAGATCAGAAATTTTAATCAGAGAAATCAAATTGTGCGTTGCTCCCTAGCAACAGCGCCAAATTGTTTAACATGCGAAATTGATGTTTTAAAATACTTCATCGTAGTATAGTCTAAATCATAAGAAAACAAACACAATTTATACTCGAATTTGAAGTCCGAGGTTGTTCACTGGGAGTAAGTATTGCAATTAATCTCAAGATCACAATATAACCACAGATTAGTAATTTATAATAAAAAATCCATGCAAGAATGATATATATATATATGAGAATCAGTAGCAATGTGCAAAAATAATGGGGTAAAATGGTAATTTAAATCACTAATTACCCTTTACAATTATACCAAATAAATGCACAGTATCAACCAAGTAATTCCATGTAAGATAAGTAAGGAGTATAGCCTCAAATGCACGATTTAGTGGAGTCAGATGTCGAATGCTTAGGACAGACAACTTAAATAGCACCCTGCTACAGTGCGTAAGCACTATTCTTCGTCCTCTTCTCTTCTCTACCTTGGCTACTTTTGCTCTTCGTTCCTTCCCAGCATGACCCTTCTTCTTTCAAATCCTTCGGAAGCAAAACCCTCCCCCCCCTCTCTCTCTCTTTCCCTTCTTTCCTCCTCTCTCAGATATCCAAATAATCAGGTATACAAGTACAGGTAATCGAGTCCAGGCTCACTGGGGGTGGTCATGAGCGAGGAGTGATAGGTCTAGGCAATCAGGTTGGGTGCGGGTGTGAGGGACCTCACCCCGTGTTTGGAGGTGATAAGCCCTAATCATAAAATCACTTTATGCACCTTTAGTTCTTTTTGTGTTTCCATGGTGGGACTATCCCCACCTTTTTTTGCTCGCATGCACCCACAGATGAAGATGCCACTAATTAAAGATGCAGCTAAGGTTGGCATTCCCAATCAAGGACCAGGGAAGGGTCCTGGGGCTATTCCACACTGCTTGCAGTTGGAGCCTGGAGCAGCTATCATAGGAACACACTTCGAGCTCACTCATGCCTGAAAGCACCTCAGTACCTGCATACTACGATACCCCTACACTTCGAGCTCACTCGCATGCACCCCTAGAGTGTTAATGGCGTCGATGACCTGCGTACCTGAAAGCACGAAAATAGCCTAAAGGCCTCGTCAGAGTAGCTCAGTAGATGCGCACAAGTGCGGCGAAGGTGGTGGTGGCAGTGGCATGCTGCGAAGGTAGTCAGAGAGGCCTGACAACCTCGAAGAAGGCAGACAAAGGTGCGTGAGTCGGGTGAGGAGATAGAGAGAGCTAAGTCCCAAATTTCTTTAGGGCATTTACTAAGTGAGGTGAGGCAATGCTCGTGGACACGGTGGTGGGTAGAGAGATGGTCTGTAGCGGCTGGAATGCCTCACCGGAGGTACACCGGCGACGTGGAAGATGGAGGTGTGGAGGGCGTGTGAAGGGTCGAATTAGAGCTACGGTGATTCTATGGTGATCAATGGTTGAAGGAGTATCGATTGAGGTAGAAGTCAAATGAAGGGGAGCGAAGATGGTGCCAAGTCTAGTATGGCCGACGCCAGAGATGAAGGTGCTCCGGAGGTGGATACCGACAACAACGGAGGGATAGAAAGCACCTCACCGGTATTTCAAGGTGCGAAAAGATGTGGGGAAGGAAAATCGATTGCCTATTGTATGTGGCAGCCGACAAAGAGGTTGGAGGTGGAGAGTTGCTAGAGCAAGGTGGAGCAAGCCAAAGGTTGAGGAAGAAGAGGGGTTTTTGGCTCTATTTCTCGCTAAGGAGGTGAGGTTGCTCATGGAGGTTCTTTATAGGCCTTCAAGCGAGCTTCTAAGCTTGGAAACAAGCTGAGAAGATAGGATTTTTAGGGGAAGAAAGCTTGAGGTCCAAGGATTCTCACGAGCCATAAGGGAGGATTTGGAAACTAGAAATAGGTTTAGATGATCAGGGATTTCCTCAGGATCATCTCTTCCAATTTTGGGAGGGATAGGTCAAGTAATCAAGGAGGAATCCTTGATTGAAACCTTAGGTGTGTGGGTTCACACTTGCCATGGCGTCAGGGACTCATCTGCGAAGAAGACAAAGTTGGGGGGGTAGTTCGCAAATATTTTTGAAAGTTGAGGGGCATTTTGTAAGAAAAAGAGTCAGAACAGGATTAAAATGTAAACTAAGTCAAGATGATCTCAGATTAGGCCTAAATTTTGGTACAAACCTAATTTAGACCCAAGAAATTTGATGGTAAAGTCATATTTAGGTTTTGACCAATTTTGACTAGGTAAATTATGCAGAAACCCAAATTAGGGCAACTATCTATTTGAGACTATTTTAGGTCAAAAGAACCTCAATTAATTAAGCAGGTCAATTTTTAGGGTTTCAGATATCCATTAATTCTTGAAATGTGTGAAAACCAATTTCGTTCTGCATGGACCCACTTATTAGACATTAATGACCATATGACCTTTAATAAACCATTGAATACCCTGCGGTTATTCTGTATTTGTGGAATGCTGTTAATTTTGCAGAAAGAACCTTGTATTCTTCTCTTCTTTTCAAAGCAAGATAATGTGCCCTTAGGACCTTCTGATGGATAGGTAGGAGATTTCATCAACCTTGTCAGACCAAATTGAGCTAGTTTTGGCTCATGATGTGTTAAAAGCAAATTCGTCATTATTTAAGATATGTGTTGTAGTATATGACAAATGTGTTCAAACTAATATAATTTATACTCAAATTTAAAGTTTGAAGTCGAACACAAGGAGCAAATATGGAATTCACGTGCTAATCTCGAATAAAATGTAAATGAGCATAAGGAATCGAGCCAAATAATGATATTCAATGGATGGTAACCTGTCACATTAGCTATTCAATGAATTATCATGTATGTCAAGAATATAAGGGCAAAAAGAAAAGAGAATAAAAAATAATGGTGATTTGAATCACCACTTAAATCCTCTAATTAAGCATGCCTCAATTTAACCTTAACCATAATACTTAAATAATGCACCAGTAACATAGATAATGCTTAATCAGACGACAAGTTTATTAATCAGCCAACTTAAGTACTTAGATACTACAGTGCAAAGGCATTGTTCATCTTCTTCTCAAGCCTTCAACTCTTCTCTTCTTTTACAGCATAAGGGGAACCACTTCTTGCCAGTGACCAAGTGTTAAGAACCCTAAAGAGAAAAAACCCCCCTCTCTCCTCACAATTCCTCCTATATTTCTCTTCTCTTCTCTCAAACCCAGGGCATATTCAAATCCATACACGGGTAACCAAATCATGTACAGTGTCCAGGGTCACTGGGCATGTGTGGTGACCGAGGAGTGAGCATAGGCGGGTTAGCAGATGTTAGGGGATGAGGGACCCGACCCCTCGTGTTACAAGGCAACAAGATGAGAACACAAAATCAATATATGCGTGGTCGCGAGCCCTGCGGTTCATGATGTGGGACTATCCTACTTTCCTTCTTTCACATACAACTGCAAGAAGCACCTTCAATTGGAGCATCGACAGAGCTTTGTTCTCTAATTTTCTCTACAGGTAGATAGGTGAAGTAGCTCCACGGCTTCAGGAGCTAGAATTAAGGTCTGGAAGCATTTGACGATGGCGGACGGAACGTCGACGGTGACTAAGACCTAAAACAAGCAATAAGGCCTTGCGGTTGCATCAAAGTAGTTTAGAAGGTTTTCCTGAGGATGACGAAGGTGATGGCAGAATCTTTGTAGCGTGGGAGTGCATGTAAGGGTGTGTCTGAGTCGATAATGGCAATGGTGACAGGTGGTGTTCGGAGGAGGTTTTGGGTGGGTGAATAGGTGAAATAGGAGAGGGCTTTTGGTCTTGAGGTTATGGAAGAGGTTTTGGAGGTGACGCGAGAGTGTTTGGTGGTGTGGCATAGCGTGGCAAGCTCGTCGAAGCTTCACCGATGTGGAGGATGATGATGGGGGAGCGAGGTGGACAATGGTCGAAATAAGGGTTGAGGGAGAGAGAAATAAAGTAGAGAGGAAGAGGAAGCTAAGGACCTACCTAAGGGACAAAGAGGAAGGAGATCCTCACCGGCTTTGATTGGCTGATGCCGAAAGGGACGAGTTCTCCAGTGAGGTGAACGACAGCGAGGAGAGGGAAAGATGGTTCCTGCTGTGACCGACGAGGTGTGGAGGAAGATGGTGAGGATGATGGATGGGCCAATTTGTTCGTTGGTTGTCCCTAAGAAGACAGGGAAGAAGAGCTACCAGAGATAGGTCAGAGAAGGGTCAGAGGTAGGGATTTGAAGAGGGTTTTGGACCCAAACCATGCTAAGGAGCATGGCCTTGCATTGGGGATGCTTTTATAGGGCTTAAGATGGAGTTCCAAGCTTGGAAACAAACTTGGAAACTCCAAGCTTCTTGTGCATGTGGAATACCCACATCACCCATGCATTTGCATGAGAGATTGGGAAAGACTTGGGGTCTAAGGCCGGGTTTGATTGAAAGAGAATTCCTCAAAGAATCTCTGGTTCAAATCTGGAACTGATTGATTGAGAAACGAGCGAGAAAATCTCGCTAGAAACTCGCTGGAGGTGCTACAGCTATTCCAAATGGTGGCAGGAACCTGGATGTGAAGAAGATGAAGAAGTTAGGAGGGTCCCTGCAAGGATTTCAAAAGCTGAGGGGTTCTTTATAAGAAAAAGAGTCAGAGCAGGATTAAAATGCAAGCTAGGTCAATCTCTGATTGGGCCCAAATTTTGGTACAAACCTAATTTAGACCCAAGGAATCTGATGGTTAAGTCAGATTTAGGTTTTGACCAAGTTTGACTATGTAATTTGTGCAAAAACCTAAATTAGGATAACTGTCTATCTGAGACTATTTTAGGTCAAATTGGGTTCCAATGGTCAAATCAAGCATACCAAACCTTAGAGAATATTTTCCTATGATTTTTAGAAGGTTTAGGTGAATTTTATCCTTATCATAATTGAAACAGCGATCTTCTTTTTCGTTGAAAACTTTAACATAAAATGATGTGTCATTGTATGTAATCGCATGATAGAAAATCACTTTTCAAAACATTTTAATTCTCAAAACTAACCATGAAGAGTTAGGTCGTCTCCACAGGGAGGAATTAGCCTATTTAAACTAATGCGTTGTGCTTCATTTATTTGGGAATCTCAATGTGTATGCATACTAGCTGGTACACATGTTTTCAACATGATTTCTTACTTCAAATAATTAATCAAGAATACAGGTGTGCATATGCAAAATCACCACTATATAATATCATGTAAAATAATGATCTTGATACTGGTAAACACTATAAATACTAATTTCTAGAATATAGCTTGTTCACCATAATATATATGACATGCATTAAATCATTCATGAGAGATATTCATCTGTAAGCAATTTGGATGAAGTAGAAGGATGGCTATGCAAATTCACCTTAATAATTTAATGCTTTAAATAAATGAATAGTGTTCCCCTGCAATGGCATGATGGTAATTTTTAATTGGAGGAGAAATAAAGGATTTCTCCTCTCTCCTCCTCGTGTGAATGCTCGTGCATGAATGGTTGCGAGAGTCGATGGAATGGTGCACCTCGATGAGTGCTTCGCGATGGTGGTGATGCGGCGGCCGAAGGTGGCCGACTATAGCTAGATGAAGGAGGAAATCGCCGGCGACGATGAAGCCCACGCGAGCTGCTGTGGCTGCATGCGGGGGCCTCGTGTGGCTGCGTGCGCGGGCCGCATGTGGCTGCTCGTGTGGGGGTACTGCGCGCAGTGCTCGGCATCGAGAATGGAGACCAGAGGGGGCCGCATGGCGTGGGGCAGGCCGGTAAGCACTGTGCACGCGTGTGGCAGCGCTGCTACGGGTGTGGTGAGGGTACTACACGGTGAGGGCATGCTATTGCTTTGGCAACATGCGGCTACGATGAGAGGGCTATGTGCGTGATCTGGCTTGTGCGTAGGGCATAGCGCGCGGTGAGGTGGTTTGCGGTGGTGGCCACACACTGTCACCGTGCGACCATCAAGATGACAAAGGTGGGAGGCAAATGCACAGAGTTCACGGTGTATGCCAATTCCACAGTGTATGCCCTCTCCATGGTGGGGAAGGTGAAGATGATGAGGGAGGGAGTCCCCGCCGGGGGAAAGGAAGGCGGCCAGATCTTCTCTTTTATATCCACCCCCCCATCTGCTCTTCCTCCCCAATGCAAGTCAAAGGATTTTCAAATCCCTTACTAAAATTGGCCGGCGGCCATTTTGGGTTTGTTGAGGCCTGCCGGAGGTTGAGAGATCCCTGTGGGGGGGGAATTTCTTTTCACAATACTTTTCTTTGCAAAATTATTCCTACAATAATGAAACATAAAATAATTACATAATAAGTTATAGAATGTAATAGAATAGATGTAAACTTAAGTAATGATGCATGCAATCATTTTATGACCTAATGTAGTTATTACAAAACATAAAATGTAAGAATAAAGTTAACTTAGGCGTAACAATAGTCCATTAAAATGGACTCATCAATAACCTTATTTATTTAAGCAGGTCTATTTTTAGGGTTTCAGATGTCATTTAATTCTTATAATGTATGAAAACCTATTTCTATCTACACAGACCTTCTTGTTAGACTTTAATGCATATTTGGCCTTTAATAAACCCTTGAGAAAACCTGCGATTGTTATGCATTCATGATATGATGGTAACATTGTAGTTTTAACCCTAGTTTCATGTTAAACTCTCAGAAAGGATGTGTAGTGAATTACAGTCCTTTGGCAGCTATGTAGGAGCATTTATTAATGAATTTGACTAATTAAAGCTAGATATGGCTAATGATGACATTATCATCATGATGGTGTTCCCGTCACCGAGTTCAGGTCGTAACACTAACTGTCAACAGGGCTTAAGTACTGAAGTATGTTGAGGAGTTGAGCCGTTTGATATTGAGTTTGACTTGTGAGAAGAGCCTAAGTATTAAGAAATTTCTTGGCGATTCCAACCACCATTATTTTTGCTCTCTCTATATTATTTTTGTTCTCTAACTCTTGACATACAATTTACAATTCATTTAGTACATTTTCATATATATTGATTTTGTTTGAATATTGGATTAGTGTTGATTTACGATTACATTTTCTCCCTACAAACAACCTCAAAAACTCATGCTTTCTCGATATTATAAATTTTAAGTGTTGCATCATTTTCCATTGCGATACTATGACACATTTCTAAAATCTAACAGAAATATGCTCCAATAAAGAACTAGAAAAAGATAGGCATAGGGGTGTGATATTTTCATATTTATTTGTGTTAATTAATGCCTAATTAATGTTAGTCTATGGGTAATTTGGGTTAGATTGCATTTAGTTATGTTAGATTAGTCATTTTAGGTCAATCTGTAAATAATGCATACTTATGGGCTTTTATGCAATTTTCCCTGCAATTGTACCTAGTACCTTGATGTATTTATTTTTATATGTATAGAAGCAAAATTTCAAGTTGATTGGAGCAAGGTTGATTGAATTTTTTGTATTGAGCTCACGTGGAAAAGGATTGAACCTATTTAGTGGACCTACTTGGGAACCCAATTAAACCTAACCGTAGACAAATTAGGAATCAAAATTTCCAAAACTTTGACCTAACCTATGGACCCAATTTTCCACACCCTAAGGCTGACCATAGACCTCAAATCGTAACCTATTTCCTTGACAAAACTGGATCCTATCCTTTCCTAAAAGAACCTATCCCTTATCCTTAGAAAACCTAAACCCTAACCCAATAAACCTTATTTGGCCATCTCTTTTATCCTCAAATAAAAACTATTTTGGATGCTCAAAATATACCATAATTTTCTACCACTAGATCAAATTGCTAAGATCCTAAATTGCCTACCTAAATCTCTATCTTAGATCCGTAAACCAAATCATATTCCTAATCTGAAACTTAATCTCGAAATTCATTACAGCATAACACATCTTTAGTAGTTTTGCCATAACATTTTCATTTCAAATCCAAATTGAGAGATTCAAGTTGCATTGGAAAGCTAATTTCGAGGGATACAACCTTAGCTTTATGTGCAACTTTATGCAAAATATGAGGCTAAAAATTTGAGAGAACCATAACCCTCCATCATCCTCTCAAAGCCATCCTAGCTCTCTATTAATTCCAACACCTAACATATTCTATTCACCTATTCCTTCATCCTAACTCTTGATTCCTAGACTCCTAACCCCAGCCCTTTATTTTGATGATCCGAGGCAACTTGGATCAACCAATCACAAGCCTTCTTGACCTCTATATAAACACCCTAGCCACCCCCCTTAGGATCATTCCTTTCTACTTCCAAATAGATTCACCGACCAGAATTAGTCCTCTACTTCTTCCTTCTCCCCTTAGAGATTGTGGGTGCACCTTCGCATTCGCATCTACTCCAACTCTCCAGACTTTGGCTTCGAAGCCCATAGTTCTATATTTTATTTTTCTAGTTGTATTTGATTTGCTTTCAGAAGCATTCTTCTTGTTGTAATATGAGTTCTATTTGTTTTGACTTTCTGTAGCAATAAAGCTATGGTTATTTTTCAACTTGTTTCCAAGTTGTATGCTTTCTAATAGTAGTATATTATAGTTCTAGTAGTTGCATGCTATTAGATTTAGTATTAGTTCTAATAATCATCATACGTGATATTTAATTTTAGTTCTAATTAGGAAAGGGATTTTGATCTATTTGTCTCCCTACAAACAACTCATACTCCCATATTTCTCTTCAAAAAATCTTATGAGTTTGATTTTACCTACAAATTCAAGAATAAAGGACGAAAGGCGAACCCATCATTAGGGACGAAAGGCGAACCCTACTATGACGAAAGGTGATTTTTCAGAATAAAGACGAACCCAGATCTAGGAGGGCCCTGTTGAATGGAGGGTCTTTGATAGTAACACCATAATGGACCCCAACTGGCCATAATTAGTCAGGTTCAAGTGGTAAAAGCTCCTACTTAATCATTATTGAAGGCAGAAAACTATGCATTCACAGTTCGATTCGAAAACCCATCATTGTAGTTCGAGTCGCGAAGAAATCCATTCAACAAATAAAATTTACACTGAAAAATCCGTAAAGAAGTTTCGGGTCGAACACAGGGAGGCTACGTCGATCTCAAAATCAGCAATTATATTTTTTTATTTTTGTTTAAAAGGTGAAATAATCACAATGGAAGCAATATAAACAATAAGAGAGAAAGAGAGAAAGAACAATAACTTGATATTGAATAATGTTTTATAACTAAGAAAGTAGGAAATGATTACACTAGAAAGCGAAAAATTGTTACAACTAGAAAGCAGGAAATTCTACTCTAGAAAGCGATAAAAGAAAGGCGAAAGAAGTTACCCTCCTTGACGAATGCTTAGAGGATGAGCTAGACGGAAGCGATGCCTGGAAGACGGAGGATGAGGTGGGAAGGTGGATGAAGTTGGAAGAATGAGAACAAGGTAGCACATCATCGTCGTAGCAGGATCCACTTCCGAAATGGGGGCGAAAACTTGGTTTTAGCTCTTGAGAAGCATCCCGGGTGTGGGACAAGCTTCTCTTAAGCTTTGGAGAGAGGAGAAGGAAGGGATGAGAAATTCGTAGGGTAGGGTCTCCTTTTATAGTTGCAAGGAGTAGGGGCATTTTGGACATTTTAATTTCAAAAACAATAATATGGGACCTTTAGTGACAGACTTAAATGTCACTAAAGCTCCATCGTGGGTGACGTGCGCCCGTGCTACGCATGCCTGCTCCTCTTCCCCACCTTAACGCCTGTGCACGTTTGGATTGATCTCAGCCATCCAATCGTGAGATCAAACAGTTGAGATCGATCCTCACCTACTCCTTCAAACTCCTCTGTCGCGCGCCCGAGTGCAACGAGGCATGCAAACGCGCATCATCACGCGTGTACGTGATCAATGATTCCCCCTCATGCTACACCTCCTCCCCTCGACTGCCCAATCTTCATCTAGCGGTCGAATCACACCCACACCCATTTGAATTGAGGCGCTCAGCGTGGCTCGAATGCATGCCCTTCGCTCGCGAAGGGGTGCTCGACCGCTGTGTTACACCTTCGTTTGTGTCGTTCGAAGGATTTAAGGCTCGCATTTTTGCAACCGTTCGATCAAGATCCAACGGCCCAGATCATGCATTGGAAACCCTTTGGAGATGCAGTGGCGGTCCTGAGGGTCGATTGGGCAGCTGGGATGGCGCCACGTGGTGCCATCTTGGCCATCCATCTTTTGAGTGTTGTAGACGGTGCCACAGGTGTTAGATTGGATCGATTTTTGCATCATTAGGCTACGATTGTCAATCCAAACCCATTCCTGCAGTCGAATTTGTCGTCTGAGGTGCAGATTAACACCATCTTAGCCCTTGATCTTTAGGGTTCCTCGATCTCTATCTAGTGGTACGGATGTCCAACCAGGGCAATCTTGGAGTCGTTGAACTCCAATCATCACCCTGATCAGATCCGTACGGTTGGATCTTCGATCTGAGGCCACGATTAACAATTTACCCTATCCCTGACCATAAAAGGAGATAATTAACCTAAATTTTATGTAGACTACCCTAATTACAAGGTGATGCATGTTATGCAATATTTCTAATATGTGATGCAATTCTATGCCTAAGAGCACATGTAAATAGACAATTTATGTGATGTAAACATATTTACATCACACCCCCATGCCTATCTTTTGCTAGTGCCTAGCAAAATTATATGTTATTTATAAGAGAATTAAGTCAGATTTCTTGGGCAATAGTAATTTTCAACAGTTAGGGATTTCAACTAGGATTTGAACTACAAGACACAACAATGCCCGGGTATCTACCAAAATGCAGATCGCCTCAAGTTCTTGCCCCATTCAAAGAGGGATCTTTTTTTCTTCTTTTCTAATTTTTTTTGGATTTTTGAGTTCAGGGTTATAGAGTGGCTTTCTACGGCCACTCAGCCTGTCCAAGACTCGATAAGAACCCTAAGTTCTAAGCATCTTTTTGTGAAAGTGATAGACTCGTTGATCAGCAATCAGAATGGACTTCGAGTTTCTACACCCCTAGGTGACCTTAAAAAGAGTTCTGCCTAAAGGTGTATCTATACGACTGGTAGCTTTCTCCCTACTTTTACTTTTATGGGCTCAACACAAGGGTGAATCTAGTGTATATCTCCCTAGCTTATTCTACTTCTCCGCTTCTTCCTAAGTGTTTTGGAATTTTTAGTGCATTTCTTGAGCTGGGTTCTAGACAACCGGTCGATGAGCTGTTACCACCAACAACTTGCCAGCCATACTGGTGCGGCAAAGTGTGGCTTATTTCTTTAGTTTTTTTCTTTCTTTTCTCCTTTTTCTTTTATTTTTTTCTTTTTCTTCTTAAGTAGGAAGCTTCTCTGGTCTAAGATTTACCTAAAGGTAGCAAGAAGGGAGTGGTTCTGTGACTGGGCTCTGGACAACCTACCTATGGGCTATTACCCACGATAACTTGTTGGTGTCGGACCCGAATAGGTTGTTAATATGGTGATTTTAACATTGAAGTGTGTATAGTGGTTAACCTAATTTGGACCTAACCATCTCTTTACAAAATTTTTAACCTAGCCTACTTGATTTTATCTTGGTCACTTTTAGGCCCAGGGTCAAACTCAGGGAAGTGGGCTAACAAGTTAAGTTTCTACGCCTTTCCTACAATGAATCTCTTCCGTTCGTTTATTGTGTTTTTGGTGTTTTTCTATTTATATTTTTTCTAGTAATCTTTGTCCTTGAGGCACACCCACAAAATTAAGTTCTTGGCTTTGAGCCAAATCAGGGTTCAAAAATGGGTCGTGCTATTCGCAAGACGGAGTACCTGCAAGTCAAGGATTATCTTTTCTCTTTTATATATTTTTTTATCTTTTTATGGGCATGCAAGAGAAATAGAAATAAAGTAAATATAGTATAGATATATATGTATAAAGGGGTGGGGGTGGAGGCGGAGATGGAGTGTAGCACGGTGTCGAGTCGGTCGTCGTCTAGAAAGATGCAACCAACAGGACGAAGTGCCATGTGTAAGGCGTAGGATGGATGGTGGAAGATGAATGCGAACACACTTTTTGTATGCATGTATCGGGGAATATCAGCAACTGGTGCAAATATTCCCACGATACCGCGTATAGTAGGTAATGTGAAAATATATATATATATATATGTATATATGTAAATATATCTATATGTATATATATATATATATGGTTATAAATATATAGGTATATATATATCTAGTTATATATGTGTATATATATATGTATATATATATAAGTATATATGTATGTAGCTATATGTATAGATAGATATATGTATAGATATATATATATATATGTATGCATGTATATAATACTATATAGATGTATATATATATGTATATATGTATATATATATATATACATATATACATATATATATATATACATATATACATATATATATATATACATATATACATATATATATACATCTATATAGTATTATATACATGCATACATATATATATATATCTATACATATATCTATCTATACATATAGCTACATACATATATACTTATATATATATACATATATATATACACATATATAACTAGATATATATATATATATGTATGCATGTATATAATACTATATAGATGTATATATATATGTATATATGTATATATATATACATATATACATATATATATATATGTACATATATATATATATATGTATAAGTAGGTGTGTATATATGTATATATATATAAGTATATAGATATATGTATATATATATATATGTATGTATACTAATACATAAGTATATAGGTACTACTATATGTATAAATATAAGTATATATATATATGTGTATATATATGTATATACATATATAAATATACATAGATATAAATATATATATGTATGTATATAAGTATATAATAGTGTATAGGTGTGTGTGTGTGTATGAAAGTGTGAGTGTGTGTGTGCATGTGTATTTGTAGAGAGAGAGAGAGAGAGAGCGCCTGCAAAGGAAGGAAATGGCGTTTAAGCCGTCTGAGGTCGTGAAGTGTCGCCTGAAGGTTTCCACGCATGCGCAGGTGCATATGCGCGTAGAGGATGTGCGTCGGAGGGAGTGGCGCAGAGAGGAGGGGCCGCAGCACACAGCGTTGCGCGGAGAGGCGTATGCGGGCGAAGGAAGCGGGTGGTGCAGGCGTACACGGGCGAGTGGGGAGGGCGAAGGTAGGCATACACAGGCTGGTAGACGTGCAGGCGGGCACTGGCAGAATGCGAGGCGAGACGTGCGTGCGGGCAAAGGCCAGTTGCGGCGCACCGGGTGACCGGATAAGTGAGAAGCTTTCCACTCACCCCACTGTAGCCACAGTGTTCCGTAGACTGGCATGAACAGTGGATACAGTGTAAGGCCGCGCCGCGCAACCGGGAGTGGGAGGTGCTATGTGTGCGGGCGGCTTGCAGTTGGCGCGTGCGGGCTAGCACGCGAGGAAGAAGGTCTACGCCAGCCGGTTGCGGGCACAGAGAAGTTCGCGACAGAGCACGCGGAGAGGGAGTTGGCATGCACGGTGGAGGGTGAGGGTGACCTGCTGCTTGCACGGAGGCTTGTGAGTGCTGCTGGGGTGCGTGGTGTGGCTTGGCCGACCGCTGCAGTGGCGCACGGTGGCCGATTACAGGCGAAGGAGCGCGAATGCAGTGCGAACGAGCAGGAGGCGAGGGCGCCTGCAGGCGCGCACGGAAAGGCGAGGGCGGCCTGCTACTGCGTGCTGCTGCTGCCACCTTGCTGCTGCTGCTGCTGCGTGTGGATCCGCTCCAATGGCTAGAATGGCGTGGAAGGTGGAACAGGGAAGAAGGCCACCACGCCCACCGGCTCTTTGATGAGCTGGGCGGTGGTGGTCTCACGATGGTGGTTGTGCACCACCGTGAGGTGCTCCTATCCGCCAGGTGTCTCCATAGAGGAGGAGGGCCGGCGTATGGAGGGAGAGGGGAGGGGACGGTGGCCTGGAAGTGAGCTGCGTTGGGTTTTTGAAGTGGAGGACCAGGCTGCTTTGCAAGAAGAAGCCGCCCTCTATTTATAGAAGAAGAAAGCCATGCACAGCCATGCCCTGGCTGTGCATGGCTCATGCACGACTCATGGCAGGGAGAGGCTGCCGCAGGGAAGGGCCTGCTGCAGAGCATGGTGTGAGGAGAAGGTGAGGCCATGCATAGCAACCGCGGGAAGAAAGATTTCAAAATCAAAAAGAAATAAAAATGGAGATGGAAATATTGCAAAGAAGCACTCGAAGAAAATGTGAATTGCAAGGCCATTTTATTCATTCTCCTCCCCTCTCAATTAAATGCATGCATGCATGTATTTTTACAAATGTGACTATGGAGCTGATGTAAACACATTTGCACTACTTAAGGTGTCTATTTATGCATGTTCGTAAGCATAGGATTGCATTTCATGATATAAATATTGCATAACATGCATCATCTTGCATTTAGAGTAGTTTGAATAAAATGGAGGTTAATTGTCTCCTTTTATGTGCTTGGATAGGGAAAATATTTCATCGGGGCCTCGGATCAAAGATCCAACCGTATGGATGTGATCAGGGCGACGATTGGAGTTCAACGACTCCAAGATCGCCCTAATCAGGCATCCGTAGCATCAGTTAGTGACCTAGGAACCCTAGAGGATCAAGGGCCAAGATGGCGAAAATCCGCACTTCAGATGACAAATCCGATCAGACGGATGAATTCGGATTGACGATGGCAGCCCAACAACGCAAGAATCGAGTCAATCCGACATCTGTAGCACCATCTACAACTTCCAGAAGATGGACAGCCAAGATGGCGCCACGTGGTGCCATCTCGGTCGCCCAAACAGCCGCATGCAATCTCAGCAGTCTCCGCATCCGCCTTTCCCCACCGTCGGATCAAGATCCAACAGCTGCGATGCGCCCGCCCTGAAGTCAGGCGCTCGACATAAACGTGATCCCAGCGTGTTGGTCGGGCGCTCTAACGCGAAGCAGGGATGCGCGTTCGAGCCTCGCCATGCTGAAATTGGAGCGGTGGTGCGCCTCCGATCGACCACACGATCGCGATCCAACGGTAGCGCGTGCTCAATCAAGATGACGCACTCACGGACACCCACGTGTAACACGCGATCGCACGTGGGCGGGCGAGCAATGCAGCGGGTGAAGGGACGACTTAAGCCGTCCGTTCTCGCAATCGGACGGCTGAGGATCGTTGAACGTGCGTAGGTGTTGCGCACGCGAGCAGCTGAGCAGGCGCGCGTGGGCGCGGAAGCTACGCCCATGTTGGGGGCTTTAGCGACGGTTTTATCCGTCACTAAAGACCCCTCATTTATTATTTTGAAGTTGTAATGCCCATTTTGCCCCCACTCCTTGCAACTATAAAAGGAGACCCCCTCCATACGAAATTCTCATCCCTTCCTTCTCCTCTCTACCCCTCCAAAGCTCAAGAGAAGCTTGTCCCACACCTGGGATGCTTCTCGCGAGATAAAGTCCAAATTTTCATCCCCCTTCGGAAGTGGATCCCGCAACGATGACGGCGTGCTGCTCCGTTCCCGTTCTTCTACTTCGTCCTCCTTCGTCTTGCTTCGTTCCCCTTCGTCGAGGCGTTATCCCGTCCGGCTCGTCCTCCAAGCAACCGTCGAGGAGGATTTCTCTCTCCCTATTCTTTTTACTGCTTTCTAGTATAGATTTACTACTTTCTAGAGAAGTTTTGCTCGTCCTCCAAGCAATCGTCGAGGAGGACATTTCTCCCTCCATTCTTTTAATGCTTTCTAGAGTAAATTTATCGCTTTCTAGAGTAATTGTTTTTTGCTTTCTAGTTGTAATGAACAAATCCCCCTAATGATAAATTCTCTGTTTATTCTACATCTCATTTTGATTTCTCTATGTAATATTCTCTTTCTCTCTTACTCTCTCTCTCTTCTATTTATTGTAAAGAATTAGATAGTTTTAAATTGAATTATTCCGTGACAAATAAAAAGAAACGCATAGTTTTTAAATCAAACGTCCGCCTCCCTATGTTCGACCTGGAATTTTAATATCGGTATAAATTTTATTTGTTGAACACGACTTCTTCGCTTTCAAACTACAACGATAGGTTTTCCAAAACCAAACACGTTAGCGTAGTGATTCGTATGCGTTCAACAGGAACCGTAATGTGCACTGGTAATGCTAGGAAATAGCACAAGACGGCACAATTGCAGGTGTATTTTTGTAGTGCAATCATACCCCCATACCTATCTTTTGCTAGTCCCTAGCAAAACATTTTTGTAATGTATTTAGAAATGATCTTTAAGCTGAAGATTTTCTTCTGAGAAAACACAGGTGTGTTTTTTGTTGGATATTGTGAGAACCAATTGTAGAGAAGACTACCAGTACCTTAAGTCTCACTTGACATAGATCATCTCTCGACTAACCAGGACTCTTGATATTTAAACCTTAAGTACGATTTCCAAGACCCAAGAGGTTTTTGCCGTACTCGAGAGCTCAAGAGGTTATGGCTTGTGCATAGTGAAGGATCAAGACTGACCAGATGAACATTAAGACTCAAGCCCAGGGTTTCATGAATTTTTAAGTACAGGTTGGTCCCAGTTTCAGCTCGTGATTTCGGATTGACCCTTAAGAAGATGACAGAAAACTCAACTCCCATTTTCTAACATTTGCGGCTCACAGGAAAACAGGGTATTTGCGACTTACCCTGAAGAACCTTTTTAAGGTAGAGACTTTACAGATATTTGTGAGATGTACTGACTTATTTGCATTTTTTTTTTGAAACACGTGTCAGTGTATCTCTTACAACACTATTTGGAGGAGCACACTTTTCTTTTTGGTGGGAGAGTTTCTTTTTGGTGGAAAGAGTTTCTCCTAAACACAAGACTAAAACCTGGGATAAAAAGTCTATCTGCGCACACAGGTAAGGACTCCACCTTCCCTAACGAACACTAGGGTTGGATCTAATGTTCACCTGGTCTTTCCTGATATGTGTAGTGTGAACCAAGTTTACTTAAGTTCTCAAGTAAAAGCAAGCCAACGGATCCTGTACTGGTGTCTCAGGTGCAAGAATACGTCCTTAGTTAGGAGAGATTCCGATCTATCTTGTCAATGCTCAAGTGAATTAAGCTAAGCCTGAGCGAATCTAGCTTCTATGGCCTAGAAAGTCTTCAAAACAGAGGTTGAATATCCATAAACACTTATTGTATTTTTGTTTCAGCCTTCAGATCATTACTAAACACCATTTATTATTATTATATTTTTTTTCTTTTCCTTTTTCTTGCATATTTATAAATAGGTGGAAACTTCATGATACCATAAAATACCCAGATCCTATGGATGCCTATCCACCCCCCCATGCCAGACAATGCTATGTCCTCATATGCATGCAGGGAAAGGTAGAGAAAGGATGAAATATCGGGTAATGAGAGCTGACGTGCAGGGTATACAGTAGGGTGGTAGGGTGGGTGGATGGTGGGTGGTGAAGGATCTGTCATTTTCTGGGATGAGAGTGTCCCAGGCGGAACAGAAAACAAGTCAGGAGGAAGCAGTTGGCCCTCAGATTGGCCAAGAAGAGGGGCTTCTTGGATAGATGGATCCAAAAAGGAATAGCCCTAGTGAGAAGTATATGGGTTCAAGGTCTTAGTGTGGATTTGCAAATCCGCCTGATTTGGCGGGGAAGAAAGGGTAATCCGGTCTTCAAGAATGTGGATCGGCGGTGAGTAGCCCGGACATGACTCCAACCACGAGGTATAGGAAGCAGAGAAAACCTTGTCAGAAGTCTAGCCAAGAGAAGGTACGGGACAAGGGAGGGATGGGGGAACGTCACAGTATGTGTTGATCAGGCAGTCATCAGTGTTTATAGGTAATCCACAGCAGTCCGAATAGGTCCCAAATAGTCCGATACACGCACTGACGGTCATGTCCTCGTCATACGTGTCATCCTTGATGCAATCGCAATCACAGTTCTTGGCTGCCTTTAAGATGTTAAGCTTGAGCTTTTCAGATCCAACGACAATCTTAATACAGCCTGACTCGCAGTCGATAATGGCATGGGCTGTGGCCAAGAAAGGTCGACCAAGGATGATCGGACAATCAAAAAGTGAACTAGGAACTTCCATATCTAAAACAAGAAAGTCAATAGGAAAACAGAGACTGTTGACCCTAACCACCACGTCTTTCACCACACCCTTTAGGATTTTGACAGAACGATCTGCCAACTGTAACGTGACAGGGGTGGGTTTCAGATTTCCCAAGGAGAATTTTTCGAGCATGATGGTTGGTATAAGATTTATGGAAGATCCTAGATCAAGCAGGGTACGGTTAAAATTGCAGCCTTGGATGCCGTAGGAGATAAGCGGTGTGCCCGGATATTTCTGCTTTGGTGGTAGATTTGACAGTATAGCACAACTCGCATGAGAAGAGAGAACCACCGAATTCTTAGTTTTCTTTGACTGTCGCCTGGGTGTTTTGTAGTCTTTGAAAATCGGGTAACAGTAGGTATGTGGTAGATAGCCTCGAGTAGGGGTACCTTGATTTCTACATCCCTGAACAAATTACGCAGGTTATCAAAGGCCTGTGTATCTTTCTTTTTGCCTTTTGGCTCCCTCAGTAGAGCCTCAGGGAATGGGACTGATTCTGGCACCAATTTGGGTGTATCGTCCTCTCACGAATGCGATGCGCATCCCGAATGAGAGGGCGATGAAGAAGACGGGCCAGGATCAGGTCGAGGTAGATCGACAGTCAGCTTACCGCTCCTCGTAGTGATAGCATTGGACGATGCGGGTCCAGTGGGATCATATGGCGGAGGAGGGTTCGCAATAGGGACATAAGAGTGCGGTGCTGTAGCGGGATTAGCCTGAAATCCCAGTGGAATGCTCGGAGCTTGCAGAATATGATGAACCTGTCCCTGAGAAGGTTGTACCTGTGGTTGCGGACCATGGGGTATGAAGTTTCGCAGGTTTGGAACAGGTTGGGCGGGAAGAGTGCCCTGAGATCGAGTCGCCATGGTAGTTGACTGATCTCAGCATTCTGCTGCGCTAATTGGTGCAGAAGAGAGGTCATGTTCTCTTCATGGCTCTTTGACATATCCGTCATCATTCGCATCAATTTATCAAGAGGACTTGATGCATGTTCAGTTTGCGGTATGCAAGGACCTGATGGCAGATTTGCCACAGGATTAGACTGGGCCCTTGGGATGACGGGTTCGGACGGTCGCATTTGTCCACCTACAGGGTTTTGGCATTGCGGGTTGTTGGACCATGCGAAGTTTGGATGATTTCTCCACCCTGGGTTATAAGTGGCAGAGAACGGGTTGTTCCCCAGGGCGCAAGCATCTTCTATGCCAGAAGACACATCCTCATGTAAATATGCATCGAGCACACGGAGGCTTGGTCCTCCGTGTCAAAATACTGGCTCGCAGAAGCCAGCTCCACATGACTTACCGAGTCTCTTGGCGCGACACTCGGTAAGGAAGGTCTTACGAGGTTTCTCGGGATAAGCCTGGTGTTGGAAGAATGTGGATTGTGACGAAGTGGTGAAGAGGTGGTGTTTGCCAGAGATCGGTCAGGGGTTGGCCAGATGCTCGTCCAGCTTCTTGTGCACGACGGAGACTTCATCCAATTTTTGTGCAATAAGGCTAAGATCAGCGGATGAATGGGAGGGTCCCGTGTCAACTTCGTGGACATTTCGGGGCTGGCTGGTACGATTAAAGGCGATAATGGAGGCATTGTTCATTGAGTTTTCACTCATATTTTCAAACAGTTCGAATGCTCCATTCTCGGCTTTATTCATAAAATTCCCTCCGCAAGAAGCGTCTGCTATCTGCTTCAAAGTCTCATTTAGCCCATAGTACAAAATCTGGGCTATAAGGCACTTAGGCAGACCGTAGTGCGGACACTTCCTGAGGAGGTCATTATACCTCACCCATGCCTCATGAAATTGTTCACCGTTTTGTTGCGTAAATGAAGTGAAAGCACGACGAAGTGCATTGGTTCGCCCAATTGGGAAGAACTTCTTGAGAAACGCTGTTCGCATCTCTTCCCAAGAGTGGATGGTTCTCCCAAGGGTGCGTAGCCACTGCAACGCTTTATCCCACAATGAAAACGGGAACATTTTCATGACTATGGGTAACCCAACATTTCTTGGTTTAACAGTTTCAGCCAGTCTGGTTAGGTCTTCCAATTGGAGAAAAGGATCTTCACTTGCAAGACCATGGAAGTGAAAATTTATTAGGCCAATTATATTAGGTTTCAGTTCAAAGTCATCCCCGCCCATGGGGACCCGAATTTGTCCTATGGTCTCTATAACAGCGGGACTCTGATAGGAGCTAAGAGACCTAGGCTCCCCCCGTTCGGGAGGGTTCTGCATCTCCTACAATGTTTCCCGAATGGCTTCCATTTGCTCATTATACATTTCCATTTGGGCTTGGAGGCAGGTTATGGGATCTAAGGTTCCACCACCTGGTGGGTTCTGAGGGCAGTTTCCTCCCTCAGGATTTGGGGGTGGGTGTGCAGACATGTTTATGGAGGAGGAGGACGATTCGGCTCCTTTTCTAAAATTATTAGACAATTCACACAGTTCAGGGTTTTGTGACCTCCTCCCAAACATGCACTACCGCAAGAAGAATTGGGGAGATGAGAAGAGAAAAGAGACGAGAGAAATGACGCTGCAAAGGTACACTTGATGATAAATCAATTAAATCAAATTCCTAACCTCTACAGTGTGCCCTTAGACCTAATGATCTAAGTTACCTACTATCACAAACTACGAAACCTAATGCGGGCACTGCGAAACCACCAAGCCAGATTGAAAGGCCATTTGCCCCAGTCATAGACACCCGATAGCACGCAGGAACCCTCACCAGCACGTAGACACTACACGCAGGTAGTTAGACCTCCAATCCTTAAGAAGGGTCAAGTTACTACCAGTTTTAGTTAGAGGCTTAGGGTCAAGTGCTTTTTGGAATGTAAAGGGCGTTGTTTACGGGTAATGCCCAAGTGATTGATTTTTAGAGTGTGTAAAATAAGCATGCAACAGGGAAATCTCCCTGAATTGAAGTTTTTAATTGGTGAATGGTTTTTAGAATTTAGCCTTAAGTAGTATGGATTTTAGGATTTCTCTTAATTACCAATTCAACCAATCTCCGGGTTTTGCAAGAATACAAGTTTTCTTCTAAACCCAACAAATCCTTCTTCAATGTCAATTGGTTAATGCATGCTAAAATGCAATGGGCTACCCTAAATGGAGATTTCTATGTGTGGATGCACGAATCAGTTTTAGATTTATGTGAAAGGGAGCCAAAGCACTTCAATTCAATTGCTCCCAATCACCAACAAGATTTCCACACACAAGGCTTAATCAACAAATAAAGAAACTAAAATTGTTGGTGTTGAAATATTCAGGATCGAATCTTAGGCAAGTTGAAAAATTCGTGGTGGGGTTGGAATCAACTCAATTCCAAGTCTCCCCACCAAAAAGGTGATCTCGAATTGTAGGTAAATGAGGCAAAGAAGTGTGGCAATCAATCTTTTTATTTGCCTCAAAGAATACTTCACACGGTGAAAAATTCAAGAATCAAGATTCTTGGATTTTCGCTATGCGAAGTACGGCGGGAAATCTTGGGGGGGTGGGAGTAAGGGCAATCAATCAAACAAGTGAATTTTAATCCACTTGCCCCAAGAGATCCCAAGAAGTTTTTCTAGTTTTTTAGTTTTTAGTTTTTTTTTTTTATTAAGTTTACAAGTTAACCTAGGTTGCTCAAAAAAGAAACCTACTTGTTCGGCAACGTGTGCGAAGCTCCAATGCGGTGTCGGAGTCTTCATGCTCTCGTTCCCGCCTTGGATCTGCCCACGTTCCCGACTTCGTCTACCTGTCTTCGCCTTGCAACAGGTTTACCTGCACAGCAAAAAAATAAAAACACCCGTGAAGAGAGAAGAGAAAAATGAAAGGAATGGAATAGAAACTTACTTGCAGGGACACTTCCCTGGCAACGGCGCCAAAAAAGGTATGGTTTTGGACCCGAATAGGTTGTTAATATGGTGATTTTATCATTGAAGTGTGTACAGTGGTTAACCTAAATCGGACCTAACCATCTCTTTACAAAATTTTTTAACCTGGCCTACTTGATTTTATCTTGGTCACTTTTAGGCCCAGGGTCGAACTCAGGGAAGTGGGGTTACAAGTTAAGTTTCTACGCCTTTCCTACAACGAATCTCTTCCGTTCATTTATTATGTTTTTGGTGTTGTTCTATTTATATTTTTTTCTGGTAATCTTTGTCCTTGAGGCACACCCTCAAGATTAAGTTCTTGGCTTTGAGCCAAAACAGGGTTCCAAAACGGGTCTTGCTATTCGCAAGACGGAGTACCTGTAAGTCAAGGATTATCTTTTCTCTTTTAAATATTTTTTTATCTTTTTATGGGCATCAAGAGAAATAGAAATAAAGTAAATATAGTATAGATATGTATGTATATACTATATATGTATAAACGGGTGGGGGTGGAGGCGGAGATGGAGTGTAGCACGATGTCGAGTCAGTCGTCGTCTAAAAAGATGCAACCAACAGGACGAAGTGCTGCATGTAAGGTGTAGGATGGATGGTGGAAGATGAATGCGAACACGCTTTTTGTATGCATGTATCGAGGAATATCAGTAACTGGTGCAGATATTCCGACGATACTGCGTATGGTAAGTAATGTGAAAATATATATATATATGTATATATGTAAATATATCTATATGTATATATATATATGGTTATAAATATATAGGTATATGTATATGTAGTTATATATGTATATATATATGTATAAATATATATATATAAGTATATATGTATATATGTATGTTGCTATATGTACAGATAGATATATGTACAGATATATATATATGTATGTACGTATATAATACTATATAGATGTATATATATATGTATATATGTATATATAGATATATATGTATATATGTATGTATATATATATATATGTATATATATATATGTATAAGTAGGTGTGTATATATGTATATATATATATGTATGTATGTATGTATATAAACATATGTATATAGGTAAGTATATATGTATATATATGTATGTAGATATATGTATATAGACTAATACATAGTTATATAAGTAATAATATATGTATAGATATATGAATATATATATGTATATATGTAATATATATGTATATATATATATAAGTATATGGATATATGTATATATATATATGTATGTATACTAATACATAAGTATATAGGTACTACTATATGTATAAATATAAGTACATATATATATGTATATATATGTATATATGTATATAAATATACATAGATATAAATATATATATGTATATATATATAAATATATAATAGTGTATAGGCGTGTGTGTGCATGTATGAAAGTGTGAGTGTGTATGCGTATGTGTATTTGCACAGAGAGAGGGAGAGTGCGCTGTGAGAGAGAGAGAGAGAGAGTGAGAGCGCCTGCATTGGAAGGAAAGGGCATTTAAGCCGTCTGAGGCCGTGGAGCGTCGTTTTAAGGTTTCCACGTGCGCGCAAGCACGTATGTGCGCAGAGGACGTGAGCCAGAGGGAGTGGTGCGGAGAGGAGGGGCTGTAGCGCACAGCGCTACTTGAAGAGGCGTACGCGGGAGAAGGAAGCGGGTGGTGCGGGCGCATGCTGGCGAGTGGGGCGGGCGAAGGCAGGTGTACGTGGGCGGGCACTGGCAAAATGCAAGGGGAGACGTGCACGCAGGCGAAGGTCGGTTGCTGCGCGCTAGGTGAACGGATAAGTGAGAAGCTTTCCAGTCACCCCACTGTAGCCACAGTGTTCCGCAGACTGGCGTGAACAATGGCTACAGTGTAAGGCCGCGTCGCGCAACCGGGAGCGGGCGGTGCTGTGAGTGCGGGAAGCTTGCGACTGGCACGCGAGGAAGAAGGTCAACGCCAGCCGGTTGCAGGCGAGGAGAAGTTCGCGACAGATCCCGTGGAGAGGGAGTTGGCGTGCATGGTGGAGGGCGAGGGCGACCTACTACTTGCACGGAGGCTTGCTGGTGCTGCTGGGGTGCGCGGTGAGGCTTGGCCGACCGCTGCAGTGGCGCACGATGGCCGGTTGCGGGCGAAGGAGTGTGAATGCAGTGCGAATGAGCGAGAGGCGAGGGCGCCTGCAGGTGCTCGTGGAAAGGCGAGGGCAGCATCCTGCTGCTGCTGTTGCTGCATGCGAAGCTTTGAGCTTCAAAGCTTGAAGCTCTGCTCCAATGGTTGGAATGGCGTGGAAGGTGGAACAGGGAAGAAGGCCACCACGCCCACCAGCTCTTTGATGAGCTGGGCGGTGGTGGTCTCACAGTGGTGGTTGTGCACCATCGTGAGGTGCTCCTGTCCGCCGGGTGTCTCCTCAGAGGAGGAGGGCCGGCGTATGGAGGGAGAGGGGAGGGGACGGTGGCCTGGAAGTGAGCTGCGTTGGGTTTTTGAAGTGGAGGACCAGGCTGCTTTGCAAGAAGAAGCCGCCCTCTATTTATAGAAGAAGAAAACCATGCATAGCCATGCCCTAGCTGTGCATGGCTCATGCACGGCTCATGGCAGGGAGAGGCTGCCGCAGGGAAGGGCCTGCTGCAGAGCATGGTGCGAGGAGAAGGTGAGGCCATGCATAGCAGTCGCGGGAACAAAGATTTGAAAATCAAAAAGAAATAAAAATGGAGACGGAAATATTACGAAGCAACACTTGAAGAAAATGTGAATTGCGAGGCCATTTTATTCATTCTCCTCCCCTCTCAATTAAATGCATGCATGCATGTATTTTTACAAATGCAACTATGGAACCCTAATATGCATTGGTAATGCTAGGAAATAGCACAAGATGACACAATTGCAGGTGTATTTTTGTGGTGCAATCACTTGTCAGCCATATCACCCTAGAAGGTTCATTTGCTACCCAATTTTAGTTAAAACTGCCGAACAACGAGTCAGTGACAAATAGTGTGTGGATGCTTAGACTTAAAGTTCCCTCAAATCAAAGGGCGGGTTGATAAGTCGTGTACTTATCACCCAAACTTATTTAATCAAATTAAAATAGAATTCAGGATGGCGAGGACTCGATGAACAAATCCACATTTTAGTGGATACCCAGGCTGATTAAGCTTAAAGACCTGAAGGGTCTTAGTGTTCAAATCATACAGTTTTATTTCCTGAGATTGAAATTTTTATAAATCCCAGGTTCTCTTTCCTAATTCCAAATTTTTTTTAATATAAATAGAAGGAAAATAAAACCAATCTACGGAGCTGACGAAATAATTCAGAGATAAATATCCACCCCCCATGCCTATCTAATGCAATGTTCTCATTGTATTAAAAGACATAAAATAGAGTGAAGTAGAGTAAAAAGCACCTGAATTGTGTGAATACTAGGTCTGCTCCAAGATAAATAGAAACTGTATACATGCTGAATTTAGTGCCTTCATCTAGGCACACTATACAAAAAAGAAGAAATAACGAATTCATAGGTGCAGGTCAAAATCAGAATAAAAAGATGCAACCTAAGACCTGCCAGTAGATGTCCACAGATGTGGACCATATTGTGATGCAAACCCATACCCCATGGTCAAGTATATCTAAGGTTCTAGATAAAAATTATCCAGAACCTAAAATCAGTGAGCAAGTGACAAAAGGTGTTTCTCACACGTGTTTTGAAAACAGAGATCTCGTCATAGTATAGTGCACGAAAACGTTCGTCAAAAATAATTTATAAAGATAATGAGGCTTGAGTCCCAGTCGTTCATGTCTGGGAGGCGTTTTGGAAATGCAAATTTAAACTCGATCTCGCTCGCTCTACTCATTCAAAATTGCATGTCGATTTATACTAAATACGTATTGATACACGACATGCTATTGCCAAAATATCAAAAATTGAAAGCATGCAACTTTAATCACACCAAAAGATGATAATCAGGCACATAGTGATTTTCAACATATAAATATATATAAATGTTTTCATTGAGGCATGATTGTGGTTACAGCACAGGTAGCGGAATGCTTGTATAAGGAAATTTAAATCTGGCTAACAGAAAATGACTGCATACATGAATCTATGGGGGATTATGCATTCATCATTGGGGGAGAATATGGAGCTACACTATTAAGCAGTAAATAAAGTAGTAAAACTATGAAGAACTATAATCTAATATATCAGAATTAAGGGCATTCAGAGGTAGGCTCCAATTGCCTTTGACTTGGTTGAGAGGAGAAGGAGGGACGACCAATGGTGCTTAGGCTAGCCCTTGGAGAGAGGTTGAGGAGGTGATCCAACATCTTCCCATGGAGATGGTGGTAGCCATAGTGAAGCTACTCGTGAAGGTGGAGTGGAGGTGGAATGAAGCTAAGCTAAAATGGAGCCAAGAGTGGATGGTTGCGAAGTGCCACCCCTTAAGTCTTTTTATAAACCTAAGGGAGACTCACTAGAGAATTATGAAATTCTCTAGAGAGGCCTATGGTGGAAGGTCGTGGGAGAGTGAGAGAGAGGATGGATGGTGGTTTTTAGATCCACCAAATGTGGATCTAAAAATTGAATGGCTCTTGGTTGCTAATTTTAGCAACCAAGGCAACAAAACATGGTAGAAAGTTCTGGAGAACTCTGGGCTAGTTATTTTCTTGTGGATGATGTGTGTGGGTGTGTGTAGGTGTGTGTGGGTCAAAACTTAGGTGGCTAGGTTGATTAGGTTAGGTTCTAGTGGGTTTAGGTCAAGGTAGGTCTCAAATTAGGGTTGTAAACCCTAATTCACTAAGGTAAAGTGCAATTAAACCTAATACAAGTTTATTTGGGTGTGTGGAAACCTAATTGAGAGTAAAACAACTCAATTAAGTTAGGTCTAGGCGAATTGGACTCTCACTGAGTCTAATTGGACAGTGTGTGCTGAGATCAGGGTTCAATTGGACTCAATGAGTCCAATTGAATAGACTAAAGAGATTGACCATGATCCAAGTCAATTAGGTTTAGTGAGGACTTAATTAGATCCTTAGGGAGGTCTAAAGGTGATGTACTAGGGTTAGAGCACCTTAATTTAGGTTCCTAGGGGGTTAAAATTGGGTTTAGGGAGCTAGAGATCTAAGATCAAGGCTTGAATCTCAAAACAAGGGTTGGAGGGCAGTTCTGGACGTCTAATAAAGCTATCAAATGTCTTATAGTGAAAAATCAGAAGTCCATACTTATTGTCTGGACGTCGAATCAGAGTCAGGAGGGATTCTAGGTTCTGTCTTGGGTATTCTGCAAAAATTGGACGTCTGACCAAGTGTTTGGACATCCAATAACACTACAGAAGTGGGTTGAAGGTATGCAAGAGTTAGCTAAGGGTTATGGACGTCCTATAACTCATCTGGACGTCCAGATAGAGGCTAAAATTAGGGTTTTAAGGTTTCCTAGGGTGCAATGATCTAATCTAAGGGTGGTTAAGGCTTAGGGAAGCTTCTAGCCTGTCCTAGGGCTAGGATGGACCTATGTTCTTCAAAATTTATTGCTTCATTCCTACTTAATAGAATAGAAAACCTTAACTCCCTTACATTGTTATCTACTACATCTAATCTAGGTCTTCCACTCCAGCTCTGCTGCAACACCAGTTATTCTTTATTCTTCAGATTCAGCTTTAGATCCAACTTCAAATCTAGCTTCTGATCAACTTATTACCGGCAATTGACATAATGCACCTAATTAGTACATTATAGCATTATTTTATGCATAGCTAAAAGAAAGCAGTAAAGATGCTAGTAATGCTTATGCGTGCATGAATTACACTAACTTATGCTAAGTCCTAGCCTAATTTGGGTCAATTAAGACCTATGATTGATATGCAATCAACAAGCAGGGTCAGGCCTTCGATTTATGAGGATGCAACCCAAGACTAAAAAGTCGAGTTACAAAGAATTCGAGATCAAAAGGATAATCAATGAATGTGTGCTTGGGTTGGACATCCTCAGAACAAATGTTGTAAGGGTCCTGGTTTGATGGTGTCAAATTAATTGGAACCCTTAGACTCGATCTTCTACTTCCTCAGGAGTTTGCTTCCCAAATCAAAATTTCCCAACTCCTCTCCTCATTCAGAATGTCAAATTCCGAGACCTCCTGCATATTAACCACCCCATCTAAAATTTCCAAGTCTAAAGGATGTAACTGAATTAGAATTGACTTGGGTCTAGTATCTCAAAAGCAGAATCATCAGTAAGCTGAATGGGGTGTAACTGACAATGGGGGCATTGACTTGAATCCTTTAGAAAATGTGATTATGAATTTGTCATGTGATCCCCAATAAGATCAATTTCCTCAGTTATTGGGCTATCAAATGATTTAACTGATTCTGCAGGCCCAATCGTCTCACAGAAATCGTGCTCTGTAAACTCATGTGAGACTTCACAAATTGAACCTTCACCCTCAAAATCAAAGAAATCTAAATCCGTATTAATATACGTCCCAAAATCATCCATCACTTTTTGATCCATGATGACATACATTTCCTCGTACCCCAGCTTAGGGATCTCAGGTGAAGAAATTAAATCATCCTTAATCGATTGCTCTAAATCAATCTGGTCAGCCTCGTAACATGTGTCCACCCCAATAGGTGCCTGAGCGGGTTCTGACATTGGCTCTCCTGAAGGAGGTTCATCCTGGGAATCATCCCATGATTGAATTAAAGCAACCACAAATCTCATTCTCAATTTTACTAACTTCCCAGGTAAAAACTCACCTGGGTCTTTATCCTTAACATCCTGGAGCCAATCCAACAAATACTTGTTTAGATCATCAATCATTTCAATCAGGGGCTCCAATTCTTCAGTGTAGGGTATTGCCTGAGCTTCTAAAGATTGTATAGATTCCTCAAGTTAGCCAAAACCTTATCTTAGACCTAGTTAACCTGACCCAAATAGGTTGGTTCAGGGATAAGTGGGTTTGGGATCAGTGCAGAGGAGTTAACAAATTGAGATTCGTGATACCCTCCCTGATAATAGGCCATTTCAGGTTGTTCATGAAGTGGTGATGACCTAAAGGCAGTGTATTCAGGGTATGGGTAAGGATTAGTGTATCCTCCTTGATTATAGATCGTATTAGGTTGTCCATGAAAGGGTGGAGATCTATAATCGATGTGGCTCAGGGAAGGATAGAAATCACAATCATGGTGTTCAGGGTTTGACCTCGAACATGGAGGTCCGGAACTATATCCCCAATCAGAGTTATCCCAACTAACAGATGGCTGATTACAGTACGAGTCGGGATAATCATCATGTTGTGGATAATTCATAATAGGAGGGAAAGAGAGAGAATGCATATAAAATGTGGAAAGATTCATGATAGATGGGAGGAAGAAAGGCACTCTGCAATACAAACAATCAAACCTGTCCTTAAGTGTGCTAGCCTAAAGACCTACAGACTCCCAGAACCCATCTTGAGATAAAGAAACAATTTGATCTACTTCTTTCTGTTCAATCCAACCAGTTAGAGGGAGGGATTGGGGAGAAGGTTCTTTCTTTGGCTTGCGACTCCGGTTCCTAGTGTACCCCCCAACAGCGATCGTTTGATACTGTTTCCCTAGCTAGACATTAGATTGAACGGTAGAAACAGACTAATCGAAAATAATCTCATTCTAGGCTCCGAAGAGCAAGTCGAATCCTTAAGGCCAACGTCTACTTTGTTTTAGTTAGGGTTAGGTTTGAATGTGCTTTGGAATGTCATGGGCCCTTTATCTGGGTTGTGCCCTTAATGATTGATTGATGTGTGCGTGCGTGCATGATTGCACTGCAAAAATACGCCTGCAATTGTGCCATCTTGTGCTATTTCCTAGCACTACCAATGTATATTAGGTCTCCATAGTTGCATTGTAAAAATACATGCATGCATGCATTTAATTGAGAAGGAAGGAGAATGAAATAAGTGGCCTTGCATTTTACATTTTTCCTCAAGTGCATCTCTACTAATTCACCATCTTTTTATTTTTTTATTTCACTTGATTTTTAATCTTTCACGCGGCTGCATGCATCTTCTTCTTCTCCACACGCCATGCTTCCCTGCGGCTGCCATTCCCTGCCACGCCATGCATTAGCCTTACCTTCTTCCTTTATAAAATACCACGGCTCCATCCTTTGGAAGAAGGCTGGTCCCAGCCGAAAAAACCACACCAGCACTTCTTCTCCAGGCCACCATCCTCTCCTCCCTCTCCCTCCATACGCCGGCCCTCCTCGAAGACACCCGAGGGGTAGGAGCCCTCATTGTGGTGCACACCACCACAGTGAGAAAACCACCGCCTAGCTCTTCAAAGAGCCGGCTGGCGTGGTGGCTCTGTTCTCATTTTTTTACGTTTCCAGCACCTTCAGCCATGGCCGCAAGCTTCAAGGTCTGAAGCTCGAAGCTCGGCGACAGCAGTAGCGGCAAGGCAGCAGCAGTAGCAGCAGCCGCCCAGCCTCTTTCTATGCAAGCCTGCAGGCCGCCTTCACCCTCCGCGTGCGCCTGCAGGCATCACTGCCTCCTGCCTCTCCGCCCTGTAGCGCTCTCTCCCGCCCGCAGCCGGCCATCACGCGTCACTACAACGGCTGGCCAACCCTTACCACTCACCAGAGCAGCACCCGCGTCGCCCTCGCCCTCCACCACGCACGCCAGCATGTGCTCTGTCGCAACCTTCCACCCGCAAGCCACCAGCCGAAGCCACTCCGCCGCGTGCGCCGAGCCGTCCGCACTCACACAATCGCTCGTACCCGGTTGCGCGGCGTGGTCGACCACTGTAGCCATTGTTCATGCGAGTCTACGCGACACAGTGGCTACAGTGGGGTGACTGGAAAGCTTCTCACTTATCCGGTCACCTGACGCGCCACAACCGGCCCTCGCCTGTGCACGCGCCGGCCCGTGCGTCTGCCAGCCCTCGTTTGCACCCGGCTGTTTCGCCCACACTCACCCACGCGCGCCTTCCAGCGACCGCTCCAGCCTTCACGCAGCACGGTGCAGACCCTCACCCGTACGTGTCTTCTCTCCGCACCCTTGCCCTCTAGCGCACGCTTGTCTGCGTGCGTGCGCGCCTGCGCACGAGCTTGAACCATCAGACAACACCCGCTGGTCGTAGACGCCTTAACCTCAGCAACGCTCTCTCTCTCCCGCTCTCTCCCTCTCTCTCTCTCACAACACTCTCTCACTCTCTCTACACCGATTCTTGCACACACATTCACTCACTCTTTCACAGACACACACACCTATACACTATTATATACATACATATATATATATATATTTATATATATATATATATATATACGTATACATATATATTGATATATATATACATATATTTATATACATATATATATATATACTTATATCTATATATATAGTAGTATTTATATAACTAAGTATTAGTATACATACATATATATATATACATATATCTATATATATATATACATATATATATACATATATATATACTTATATCTATATATATAGTAGTATTTATATAACTAAGTATTAGTATATATATATATATATATACATATATCTATATACTTATATATATATATAGATACATATATATTTACATATATACATATACTTATATACATATATCTATATATACATATATTACTATATACTTATACATACATATTTATATACCTCTATATAGTTATATATACATACACACATATATATATACATATACACTTATATATATACATATATATCTACATATATATATAGCTATATATTTATAACCATATATATATATACATATAGATATATTTACATATATACATATATATATTTTCACATTATTTACCATACGTTGTATCGTGGGAATATCTGCACCAGTTGCTGATATTCCTCGATACACGCATACAAAAAAAGCATGTTCACATTCATCTTCCACCATCCATCCTACATGCGACAGTTCGTCCTGTTGGTTGCATCTTTCTAGATGACGACCAACTCGACACCGTGCTACACTCCATCTCCGCCTCCACCCCCACCCCTTCATATACATAATATATACCTATATATATATATACACTATATTTACTTTATTTCTGTTTTGCTTTCTTGTTAGTAAAAAGATAAAAAATATATATATAAAAGAGAAAAGATAATCCTTGACTTGCAGGTAATCCATCTTGCGAATAGCAAGACTCGTTTTGGAACTCTGTTTTGGCTCAAAGCTAAGAACCCAATTTTGAGGGTTTGCCTCAAGGACAAAGATTACCAGAAAAAAATCTAAATAGGAAAACACCAAAAACACAATAAACAAACGGAAGAGACTCATTGTAGGAGAGGCGTAGAAACTGAACTTGTAACCCCACTTCCCTGAGTTCGACCCTAGGCCTAAAAGTGACAAGATAAAATCAAGTAGGCCAGGTTAAAAATTTTGTAAAGAGATGATTAGGTCCGATTTAGGTTAACCACTATACACACTTCAACGATAAAATCATCATATTAACAACCTATTCGAGTTCCACACTAGTGTACAACCAGTGGTTTTCAAGCAAGATTATTTTTGATGCGATGAATTTTAGGGTTCAAATCTTGCTTAGTAGCTTTTAGGATTCAACTTTAGGTACTTTCAATCAAGTTTTGTTGGCACACCAGGATTTGAAAGCACAGGTGATGATGTTTTTCTTTGAAGCTTAAAAGAATGTGGAGTGCCTGGAAAATCCCTAGGAGTTGAACCTATGGGGTAGCTACTTAATGCGTTGATTTTAATTGAAGTGGTGTGGCCCAATCAACTCAAACAATTGGCCTGTTGCGTCACTTAATTAGGCACACAAGTGATTACCTAATCTGATTTCTACTCGATTATGTGTTTGGGTGTGTGTACCAGTTCCAAAGATCGATTTACCAATTGAGTTTGAAAATCAGAAGAGGTTGTGTACCTCTATGAGATTTTTTCTTCTTTTTAAATGTGAAGGGTAAGGCGGGTGTAGGTGTCAAACAAACAAACAAAACTGACCTTAGGGTTTATAAGAACACCTAGGTTGATTTATGTCTGTGTTATTATGTGGTAGAATAAAAACTAATGGGTGGGAGGTGGGGGTAAACTTACAGAACCTTCAACAGCACTTTGCTCCAATCTACCACTTTTGCTAGTCTCAAAAGAGTACCTGCAATCACAATAAGAAAGGAGAGAAGTGAAGTAAATGATTCGTAAGTCAGAAAACGCGAAGAATCAAAGAGCGTCACCTCCCCAGCAACGACACCAAAATGTTGAAGGCAGAAAACTATGCTTTCACAGTTGGATTCGAAAACCCATCATTGTAGTTCAAGTCAAAAAGAAATCCATTCAACAAATAAAATTTATACCGAAAAATCCATAAAGAAGTTTCGACTCGAACATAGGGAGGTTACATAGATCTCAAAATCAGTAGTTATAATTTTTGTATTTTTGTTTAAAAGATAAAATAATCACAATGGAAGTAATATAAACAATAAGAGAGAGAGAGAAAAAATAATCACTTGATATTTGAATAATGTTTTACAACTAAGAAAGCAGGAAATGATTACACTAGAAAGCAGGAAATTGTTACAACTGGAAAGCAGGAAATTCTATTCTAGAAAGCTATAAAAGAAAAGAGAGTGAAGTTATCCTCCTCGATGAATGCTTGGAGGATGAGCCGGACGAAGGTGATGCTTGGAAGACGAAGGATGAGGCGGGAAGAAGGAGGAAAAAGTCAGAAAAATAGGAATGAGGCAGCACATCGTCGTCGTCACAGGATCTACTTTCGGAATGGAGGAGAAAATTTGATTTTAGCTCTTGACGAGCATCCCAGGTGTGGGACAAGCCTCTCTTAAGCTTTGGAGAGGGATAGAGGGAAGGAAGGGATGAGAAATTCATATGGTAGGGGTCTCCTTTTATAGTTGCAAGGAGTGGGGGCATTTTGGACATTTTAATTTCAAAACCATTAATATGGGACCTTTAACGACGGACTTAAATGTCACTAAAGGTCCGTCGTGGGTGACGTGTGCACACACTCGCTCCTCTTCCATGCCCTAGCGCCTGCACACGTTTGGATTGATTTCAGCTGTGAGATCGGATGGTCAAGATTGATCCTCACCCACTCCTTCAAAACTCCTCTGTCTCCCGCCCGCGTGCGATGAGGCATGCAAACGCACGTCATCGCGTGCGTACACGATCAACGATTCCTCCTCGCACCACGCCTCTTCCCCTTGGCCGCCCAATCTTCATCTGACAGTCAAATCGCACCTGCGCCTGTCTGAATTGAGGCACTCAACGCGGCTCGAATGTGCGCCCTTTGATCATGAAGGGGCGCTCGACTGCTGCGCTATGCCTTCGTTTGTGTTGCGCGGAGGATTTAAGGTGCGTGTGCTTGCGGCTATTGGATCAAGATCCAACGGCCCAGATCATGCATTGGAAACCCTTTGGAGATGTAGCGGTGGTTGTGAGGGCCGATTGGGCGGCTGGGATGGCACCACGTGGCATCATCTTGGCCATCCATCTTCTGAGTGTTGTAGATGGTGCCACAGGTGTCGGATTGGATCGATTTTTGCACCGTTAGGCTACGATCGTCAATCCGAACCCATCCATGTGGTTGGATTTGTCATCTGAGGTGTAGATTAACACCATCTTAGCCCTTGATCTTTAGGGTTCCTCAGTTTCTATCTGGTGCTACAGATGTCTGATCATGGTGATCTTGGAGTCGTTGAACTCCAATCGTTGCCCTGATCAGATCCGTACGGTTAGATCTTTGATCCGAGGCCCCGATTAACAAGTTACCCTGTCCCTAACCATAAAAGGAGATAATTAACCTAAATTTTATACAGACTACCCTAAATGCAAGATGATGCATGTTATGCAATATTTATAATATGTGATGCCATTCTATGCCTAAGAACATGCGTACATAGACAGTTTATGTAATATAAACATGTTTACATCAATCATCTGAGGGTCACAACTCCACAATACTCTGACTTAAGAAGAAAATAAGGAAATAGGGTTAATTTTGCAATTTTAATAATGCATCACAAATACAGATTAACCACGGTGTCACTCAAGGGTTAAACAAAAATTCAACTGAGCATAAAAGTCTAAAAAGTGGGTCCACACTGACTAAAATAGGGTTTCACGTATTTTAAGAGAGAAATAGTACCAAAAATCCTAATTATCAACCCTACTTAAATTGAAGAGTTTGTGGGAAGGATAAAATTAATATAAACCTCCTAAAATTCATAGAAAAATATTCTAAGAGGTTTGGTATCTTTGGTTTGACCATTTGAACCCATTTTGACCTAAAATAAAGTTTTAGACGGGAACTTGCCTTAAATTAGGCTTCTATGCAATTTGCCAAGAAAAATGTGCTCAAAACTCAAATCCAAGTTCACCATTAGATTCCTTGTTTCTAAATTAGGTTAACACCAAAATTTGGACCCAATCAGAGTCCATCTTGACCTATTTATAATTTAATCCCTAAAATCTCTCATTATCTTACTTAAACCCGCAGGTTTTCATTTTTATTACAAATAGGCCACTAACTTTCTCATCATTCTTGCGATTAGGTCCCTACTTCCATTGTTGGTGTGAAAGCAACTCAACCGAGATTCGAGAGAGAAGATCTCTCTCAAATCAGACCAAATCCCTCCAAAATTGGAGGGATTGATCTTGAGGAGTTTCCCGTTCGATCGAATCGCTTCAAGAACCCTAAGTTGAAATATAGACCTCAGGCGAGCTTGAGATAACTTGGAATTTCTTCCCCTGAAACCTCAACTCAATCAAGCTTATTCCTTGATTTAGAGCTAACACTTGAGCTCTATAAATAGCCTCCGTGCTCCCAACTTGCTCCTCAACAAGAATTGGTTGGAATTCTCTCTCTTCCTCCTTCGGCCACCATCTTCTTCGACTCTAGTGAGCTCCTCCGCCTCCCTCTTTCGGAAAACCAACAGCCAACTTCAAAGGCCCAAAATCTTCCTCTCTTCCTCGCACTCCTCACCAACCACAACACAAGTGCCTTTTGCCTCTTCTTCCTCTCTGATTCTATCACCGAACTTCACTATCTTCTTCATGTCCAGCAGGCCAATGCCGAATGCATCTCACCCTCTCACTTCTCCCTAAGTTACTCAAATGCTCCCTTTCCATCTCTAGACACCTTCTACATCCTTAGACTTTAGGTTTTTTCACCGAAACACCATCATCCCCGTCGTCTTCCCCATGGTCAGCATGAGCATTGGAAATCTTGCGTTGGTGCCACAAACCACCAAATCGACAGCGATCACCTCTAGAAGCTCTAGCATGCCCCCACCTTCCAAACCCCTCACCTAATTCCACCACACACTCACTCCACCTCCTTACCGACCAAACCCATCTTCACTCACCCTCTCCGTCACCGACAAACCTCTACCAACCACCATACACCTCAATACCACCACCACCGTCTTCCTTAGGACACGGTGACCCTCCTAAACATAATGATTGGGGTGTTTATCTTGTATTTTGCATTTCAGGTCTACGTCGGCGAGCTTCCTTCCTCCACCTCCTTCAACCACCGCTCTACCGTCTACCACTGATGAACCTCCTCAAACCAACCCTAGGAGTCGCGGCTTAACTTTACGAAGAGCTCCAGGTCATCAACAAATCAAAGCAGCAACATCCGTGACTGTAATTGGAAAAGACACACATCTACAGTTGCATGTGGAGGGAAGCAACCATATTTAGACCCACATCGTGTAAAGCTAATTTTGAAAAGTGTTTATAATGCTTTTGCTTCGTAAGTTGGTCTCCTACGACAGCACTGGGGTGTGGTCCTACTTACACACACACATGCGCACGCACCCTCGCCCACACACATGCCTCACGAGTCTGGTTCTAATCCGTATACCCTGTTACTGTTCACCCATGTCTGGTTTGAGATAGAGAAAGAGATCTGAGGAGAAGGGAGGTGGGTTTTGTACTGTAGCGCATTAGGATTCATGCCCACCCTCCTTGCTTAGCACACTTAGCCTCTGTTGCTTGCCTCTTGTGTTGTGCTTATGCCTTGTGCTTGATTTAGTTCTGTTCTAAGATCACTATGGATTCATTGAGCCTCACGTGGTTATTTAGTTTTGATACTATTTGAATATTTGATTTTGATTAGAGATTAATTAGTAGGGTTAATTTGGTGGTTTCAACCACCATTTTTTGCTCTTATTTTTACACTTTTATCCCTGACATGTGAGATAAATTTTTTATCTATATTGAATATTGATTACTTCACTTGCACTATTATTTCTAAAAATTATGATTAGTGAATTGATTTGTTACTTGCTCCCTACGAACGACCGCGGACTAACATTTTTTGAGATTATAAATTTAAATGTCGATTTGCTTTTGTTGACTATACTATAACGCGTATTTTAAACTCGACGAAAGCGCATCACCATTTTGGCGCTGTTGCCGGGGAGTAACGAGCACTTCATTCACTGATTACAATTTTGATTTGATACTAACTTGATTTATCTGATTTGCTGTGATTTTGTGAGGTGAATTTGAAGATCAACCACACAAGCAATCACACCAGGGGCAAGTAATCTCATTCCCTTCTTTAAGCCCCTCATCTCTTAAAATTTTGAAAAGGAAATAAATTAGGATCAACTCGCTTTATTTCCTAGTAATCATCATCCTAGTTGCCTGATTTGGTTTTATTTGATTAGAGATCCCCATCCTGATACTTGCACCTATTAGGGACTTAAGGAGCCTTAGGCTATTCACTTTCTTGATTGAGCCCAAGGTACCAATTTCTAGAAAGAATTTGACTTGGAAAATAGAGCCAATCTAGGGCTTCCACATTAGAGTTTGAGGAATACACACTTGCTTAATTTAAAGAGAACATATTTCTTGCATCATGTGTTACCCAAGCCCTAGTTGAATTGATATAATCAAGTAAGCCCTAGAATCCATGCTCTAACAATCACTTGAATCATTAAAATTTGGGACTTAATAACCTGTTTGCAAACCACTTCAGGGTGATTTGGGTTTTTGACCCAACCCATCCTCAACCTTAGGGCAGGTCAAGTCAAGTTGGCCCACATTGTGGGTCAACCAACCTCCAAATTAGGTCACAAATCAAATCAACTCTAAGGTTTAAGTTAAATTCAAGGCACATACACATGATTAAAATTAGTAGACTTAGGAGTCAAGCTAGCTCATTCTGTTCCACTTGGATTCTCAGTGACAAGGTAGGTCAGGTGGGGGAACCCTGTAACCTATGGGGATGCTCTACCCTGTAGGGGTTTCTACGAGACTCTCCCTTCCTGGATGCTCAAGTAATTCCCGAGTGAAAGAGTTTCTGATCCAGTGGTATCATCCACCTTGAACCTTCTTTGTCATCTAAAATTTTTGCGTGCCTCGATTAGGTCCTCACACATTCTATCCCTCATCTAATTCCCTAGTCCATGTTCAAGAGGAGGTCCTTAAGACTAAACTTAGGGCCTCCATTAGCAATTCATTCTCATCGAGGCCAAGCCTCAACCCACTTGTTTGTGCTCCACCAGATCAGATTGAGATTTCCTTTGACACTTCCACATTTGGGCCCAACTCTCCATCATCTGCATCCATGGAGAACCAAGAAGAAGAGCCTAATGTTCAGAACCAATTGTAGTGCCTCACCAATCTATTTCACACATTCATAAACTCACTGTAGCATCCACAGATGCGAGATCACTACAATCCCACTCAGTGCTCATTGAAAGCAAGGTACAAATCTCAGCTGAAAGACCTGACACTGAATTAAAGCTAAATCTAATTAATGCAATCCCCAAATTCCACGTGTTAAATCCAAAGATCCCTTCCAACACATCAAATAACTGAAACATTTGGCCCAGTGATGGTAACAGCATCATGGGCCCTAACTAGCCATAATTAGTCAGGTTCAAGTGGTAAAAACTCCTACTTAATCATTTAAGGGTCACAACTCTACAACATTTTGATTTAAGAAGAAAATAGGGAAACAAGGTTAATTCTACAATTTTAATAGTACATCACAAATACAGATTATCCACGGGGTCATTCAAGGGTTCATTAAAGGTTAATTGAGCATAAAAGTCGAAAAACTGGGTCCATACTGATTGAAATAGGGTTTCACGCAATTCGAGAATGAAAAAGGTACCAAAACCCTAATTATCAACCCCACATAAATTGAAGAGGTTTTGGTAAGGATAAAATTAATATAAACCTCCTAAAATTGATAGAAAAATATACTAAGAGGTTTGGTACCTTTGGTTTGACCTTCTGAACCCATTTTGTCCTAATTTAGGCTTATCTGCAATTTACCCAGTCAAATGTGGCCAAAACTTAAATCCAAGTTTACCAATAGATTCCTTCAGTCTAAATTAGGTTAATAACAAAATTTTGACCTAATCAGAGTCCATCTTGACCTAGTTACAAATTAGTCCCCAAAAACCCTATTTCTCTCATTTAAACCCCTAGGTTTCAATTTTATTGCAAATCAGTTCCTAATATTGTCATCTTTTTCAGAAAATGGGTCCCTGCCTCCATGAGTGTGAACAAACCTCCTTCATTGACTTTTGAGCAAGGATTTCTCGCTTAACCCTCACCCAACTCTCTCTAAACATGGAAAGATCAATCCTAAGATGATTCTCTACAAATTGGCTAGATCTTAAGGCCAATAGTGGTCAATCTTGCAGTCGGTAATCCATAAATTTTTGAGCTTTGAAACCAACTCCAAAGCTACTTGATTAAGCTCTTAGAGGGGCGGACAAGACCCTATTTAAACCCTCCTAAGCCCCAACATTCAGATCAGCCAGGTTTAAGCCACAAAATCTTCATTCCCTCCTCCAGCTACCTCTAAACATTAGTCTGGTGACTCACCTCGATCCCCTTCCTTAGACCTCCCAACAACCAAATTGGGAGGCTCACCTTCTTCATCTCTCTCATCTGTCTCTCACCAGTCAAAGTAGAGGTTCCTTCCATCCTCGTCACCGCTCTCCCTCACCATCGACTTCATCTTCTTCACGTCGGCCAATCAATGCCAGACACCACCTCCTTTGCTCTCTCTCGTAGGTCCTCTAAACTCTTCCTCTAGTCCTCTACTTCATTTCTATCCACTTAAATTCCACTTTCGAGCACCATACTATTCTCTCCCACTTCATCTTCTTCACGCCCGGTGAGAGCTCTAATGAGTTCACGCCATCACCACACACATGCAAGCACACCTCCAACACCTCTACAACCTCTGTCGTACCTTACAAAGCATTGTGTTTATCTATCACTTACATTAAGGCAATAAAACCTACTACCATTGCAATCCACCAAATATGGCCCATACCTACCTTTCTGTATTTCTGACCGCCTGAATATGGGTCGAGGATTCTGACTTAGTTGTAGGGTTATTAGAATTTCAATCAAAGTGTTAATGCTATGTGAGGCCACCAAATATTGAGCACATTGACAAAATATGGTGAGATTGTGAGCTTGAAAAAAAGAAGGAAAAGAAAAAGAGAGAGTACGAAGGAACTAAAGAGAGCACAGTTTTTAGCCTCTCTCTAGGTTGATTTGTTTGATAGTTTGGAAATCTGGAATATGTAGTACTAGATTTCATGTAGCACCAAATGGGTATGAGCCACCAAATATAAAACCACCTGACTTAGACATCTTCTACCTAAGCTAAAAAGTCGAGGTAAAATTACATATTATTTGTTACGTATCCCCAAGGGAAGAGTTTGCCTATCCTGATAGAATTTTTACTAAGGGTCAAGTATGAACTTTAAGTGTAAATTGGCTTTTCACTTGAGTCCATTGCTTAAACTACCATCATTACAGTTTCATGATTATCTGAATTTCTAGATTTTTGAATGAAATGAAAGGAGAAAAATCTTTAGTCAAAATCTTTGATAAAAGGAATAAGCAGTCTTTTAAGGACCGAACTTGTAAATAACTTAGTCATGCATTTAGTCTTGTGCTTGCTACAGGCTAGCAAAGTTTAGGCATGAGGGTATGATTGTGTAGCAATCATAGGTCTTAATCAACCTAAATAATATTTGAACTTAACTTAATTTGTAAATATTGCATTTGTATCATGCATACCATGCATTACATCATTTTATATAGAATAAGATGAGATATCTTGTTATTTAATGTTTCTATTGCTATTTGCCGGTAATAAAGTGATCCAGGATGCGAGATAAAATGGAATAAGGCAATAAAAAGAGAAGAAGACTGATCTAGACAAGAGGAGTGAGGAGGATAGCCTTACCCCTACCCTTAGAAACCCTAGGATAGCCTTCCTAAACCCAAAACCACTTCCATTAGGACATCTTAGCCTTAGAACCCAAAACATGGATAACACAATCCTTGTTGTTATCCACCTTATCCCTCCACCAAACACCTTAGGAAACCTAATTAGAGACCTCCTAAGCCTATCCCACCATCCATACCGCTAGTTATCCTATCTCTAACCCATTTGAACTAGCCCATACCTAATTTGGTGCATCTACAGATGATTGGGTGCACCTGAACCCAATTAGATCCACCTAGGATCTAATTGACTCATATCTATTAGGATTACCTTAGCCTAATCACACACACACACATCCAATTAGACTTGACCTAGACCCAATTAAGTTCACTCCTCTTAAATTAGACTTTCCTAAGCCTAATTAGGTCCATACCCACCTAATCTAGATTGACCCAACCTATTTAGCACCTAATTCTACCAAAACCCACAACCTAGCTCTACGAAATTCAAACCACACACACACACACACACTTCTTCTACCTTAGTCTAGAAAACACCTAAATATAGCCTATTCTAGAAACACCTATTCCTAGCCATCCTAATCTTAGTAAACCCAACCTAAGCACCTACTACTAAGATCCCTTGGACGGTCACCTTAGATCTAATTAATTCTCCCATCCTCCAACTTGCAACTATCTTCTTCCCTTTCCCCTCCAAGCCATCCTCCTTCCTCCTCCATGACACCACCTCCCTCCAAGGTGCTCCTCCATGGATGGTTGAAGAAGAAGCACTCTTCCAAGCATCTTCATATGGGCAACAAGAAGGAGAGCACATAGGGTGCAACACCCTCTTCTCCTCTCTTCACTTGGGCGTGCCCTCTCTTCTCTATAGAAAGGATGCCTCCCTTTCTCTCTCTTCTTTATCTTGGTTGGCCACATGGTTTCCCATGCCTTGCTTGGCTGTCCTCTCTTATTGGTAGGCATGTAGACGAGTGTTTGCAACCCAAGGTCTAGTCTACACCTTCACACAAAAGCTGATGGCCCTAGTGGCACATTCCAGCATGAGAGATTTTCTCTATTTATGTGCTTTCTAGTATAAACTTTATTTGACATTTTTTTGATTGTTCTATGAGTGCATAATATTGTGTGATTGATGCTTTTATTTGTGATTGATGCTAGAACTTAATTCTCTTATGTGCATACCTTCGTGTTTGTTTGCCTCTTCACCAGTATAGATACACACCACTTAGGTCAGCTACACTGTGCATGGCCACCATGACCTCACTTAGATGCACTTAGTCAATTAGGGTTACGAGTACGTAGTAAGATTTGGGTTGTGTTAGGTTTTGCTTTTCAAAACAAAAATAAAAAACAAGAAAAATTGCAAAATAAAAAAAAAAGACCAAAATGATTAGGTTAGGTTAGATTTAGGTTAGAAAAGTGGATTCGAATCTAAAACTTATTTCTCACACCTCCCAGAGATGAATGATCGGGACTTAAGTTATAAAAGAGAAAATCTATGCAAGTTCTGTTAAAGAACTAAATATTTTTTATTAAAGGGTTTAGCATAGTTATACTACAAATTCAACAATGTATTTCAAAACATGCATGAAAACACTTTGTCAACCAGCATTTTATAACCGACGATATTTTTATTTCTCATCACTTACAAAATAACCAGCAGAGATTGTATATCACATTTTCCCGCGTTAACGCACCACTTTTTGAGTTTTATGTCATTGCTTCATAGATAAGTGATGACAAATATCAATTTTTTTAAAAAATAGAAACTTAAATGCTGTCATTTATTCGTATTTGTCGTCGCTTATGTAATAAGCGATGAGAAATAGCCATCATTGTTTAAGAAAAAAATAATGCAATGCCATCGATTATTTGAAAAATCATCAGCAAAGGTAAGAAACCTTTTTTTTAATTTATGAAAATTATGATCCTTAGATAAGTTATCCTAGAAAATATCAAATCAAGCCAACAATAAAATTCAAGATCTCTTTCAAACATGAAACTAACATAGAGACATGCATTTCCCATGTTGCAAAGAAGTTTCTCCTATCAAGTGGTGCAAATATATGTGTAGGGAAATTGACTTTCTTAAACAGACTTCTAATGTGCAGAAGCAGAATAAGAAACTAGGACACTAATTAAAGATACAATCAAAGCTTACGTGGCAAGTGAAGCAGATAATTTCGAAGCCTGAAACCAGATTTTGTCCATGTTAGAGATGGCCACTATCCTAAAGTTCTTGAAACAAGTATTAATGACGTCCTTATGTGGCATAATAATTCAAGTCACAGTGTCAAGCCCCCTAATGCTCCGACAATTAAGAAGATTAATGGGTGTGATGATGCTTGGGTATCAATTACTAAGTTAGTTAGAGCTATAAAAGTCTATGTAAAAGGGTACAAGAGGGAAAATGCATAAAACTAAGGGGCCAAAACCTGCTGAAAATCTGGCAGAGTTTCCCTTGTTTTCTCAATATTTTCCAAAATCATGTACTTGAAATGAAGACTTATGCATTCATCTCACAATAATTAGTGGGTACACCCCACATTCAAAACACATGAAGCAAAAACTCAAATACAAAATAAGCGAACACACCTCGCAACCATAAAACTTGGCTTACAATGACTCGCTACATACCTCATCATGCTAGGCATATGACTACTTCAAATCAGAATAAAAATTTCTTTTTAGCCTGATCTTGCTATAAACAACTACAGAAGAAACAAAAATCGATGCTATTAATCCACCTTAAGACATGCATTTGGGTCCCATACCCACCATCTCCAAGACCCATGATAATTGCAATAAAATTTGAAGTTTTAATGTTGCCACTCTACCAAACCATGAAATCTGAATACAGAGGATGACTTTTATCAAGAGAAGGCAAGTTCCTACCACCTCAATTTTGTCCAAACACGTACATTAAGCTAACTCCACATTCAGTGTTTCCATTAGGAATGTAGTTCAAATAAAAATCAGATTTTTAGCTTGGTCTAAATATCACCAATCCATTCATGTTTTTGGCATCAAGAGATGGTTTTCAAGGTAGGGGGAGAAGGTCCCTACCTTAAGGTTGAGATGAGCACCTCAAATGACCTCCCGTTATGTGTTCACCTCCCTTCTTGCTCTAACGGCACCACAAAAGCTTCCCTAGCAACGAAAACAACATCAAAATGATCATCATCACCATAGCAACCTCCTAAACCAAAAAGCCCCAAAACCTAAGGATTAGGGAAACATAAAAATCTAGGGATAGAGATCAATTTACCCTCAATCGAGGTCTTGTCAACCTCAAATCCTACTCCAGCACTTGCACCACCACCTCCACCCACAGCCGTCACAGTGCAACCATGACAACAGTAGCAACACTGGCTGCAATAACGACAACAGCTGCAACAATGGCAGTAAAGCAAATAGCAGCAGTAGCAGCAACCGATGAGGGAGACAGAAAAAGGGGGTTTGACGGTGGAAAGGATGAGGAGAATAGGGAAGAAGGAACCGAAGGGAAGAAAAAGAATGGCCATGGGAAAACTTGAATGGGATTATTTTTTTTTAACTTGTTGGATCATTTGTGAAAAGGGACCTCCCACCCCAACCACCATTAAAAAAGGGTCCAACAATACCCATTTCCTTACTAAGAAGCCCCTCAATCTAAATAATTATTAAGCCATTCATGAATATTAAAATTTAAACCCTTATACATGGCAACTGAATTTATCATCTTTGGAGAATATATGTGTAGTCGGATATTTCAAAAAATAAAAATTGTATAGACAGGCCGGCAAAAGACACTTCTAAGACTCTCCTAAGTTCCAACAGGACTAGCCAATCAAATAAGAAAGTCATCACATAGTATACATCTAACTAGGCAGTCCATCTAAAATTGCTAGAAATTTTGGTAAAGGTATTATATTGATAATAATGTCGCTACAATAGTGCCAAAATATTCCAACAGGTAATCTAACTTCAACTTCATCCAGCATCAACTTAATAATAATATATAGAAGCATTACAAAAAATGAACTCCAAAATCTAAACTTCAATGCAGTGATAAGCCAACTATAAATAATGAAGTAAGAAGACATGTGTTGCATCTATCTATCTTGATGGCAGGATATATTATGTATAAAAAAAAAAAACACAAAAAATAAAGACCTTCGCCATGGCAGGATCCACCTTAGTAGTCATCTTGGCAGGGCCATTTACCATGAGCCTCTTATCTTTGGTTCCCCACACACGTTCTCAAGGTTCTTTACGTATAACTGTTCCCTATAACAATCACACAAATGTAGCAACTATCAAACTTGATGTCTCTACATAACAAGTCGATATCCATCCTGCACTCATATTCGTATAAGGGTCTATAATTGGAAGTAATCTAGAAGAAAATAAAAGCATTCCAAGAGCAGCATGTCAAGTAGTTCAAACTCACGTCAACACAACTTGTAAAGAGAATAAGAGAGTTCCTCTTGATTGGAAGAAATTTTGCTTTCCTTCTTCATTGGTGTAAGCATTTAGTCTAAGCCTATGCTTTGAATCCTATTATTAAACAAGAAAATTATAGTAGGATAACAAGATTTCACGCCATCTTCAAAGGAAATAAAAAAAGATGCATGATTGCAGGTATAAATTGCATTAATGAAAATGATAGCTTAGGTGAATTTGAGTGACATCCTTGTATATGAAAACTTTCTAACATGTTGCAAATGTTGATTCCCTTAGGTTATCAATTGATAATTAAAGATGGATTAGCTTTTAGAAATGGAGAAAATCATTATAGGGATTCCTACATTTCAATTGTTTCTATGCTCACCCGTTAATATCTCTAACTAAGAAAGATTGTGTCAAGCAGTCAAAGCAACTCATACCTTCCAATGCCATCCTGGGGAAACTTGCATTTCTCCACAAACATACAAATCATAGTGTAAGGGTGCTTGGATAAAATTTGGCATTTTAACCATGGGTGGGACTCAAATGGCACCTACTTTGTCGTCAACCTATCACAATTTTTAGCATTCCCTTCATTTACTGAATAAATTTTTCCTTTCTTGGGGATTTGCATCAAATAGCAACTTCCATGATCAAACAAATTAAATTAATAGGCATTCACAATTGCTTTAGTGGTCATTTGAATAATAATATTTTATGTTTGATGGGAATGGTTCAACAGAATGAGCCGCTATGATATGCAAAACTAAAATAAGAATAAAATATTATGAAAATTGCCTGCAATGATATTTTGAGAGAGCAAATCAAATGCAAAAGGAAATTATGCTTCAAAGGAATAAGAGATTTGTGGGTTTTACATATTCTTGACGAGCACCTAATGTATTGAAGATGACCTAACAACAGTAGTCTTACCTTGATATTTGGATGTGTAAGTATGAACTTCCATAAAGATAGATCTAGTGTAAATCCATGGACACCATTCCCAACACTACCTGCAATGAATAATTTTAAAAAATTAGACCACATCACATTGGAAGATGCATATTCCATCTACAGTGAGAATGACAAGGAAAATGGACAGAAAGCGATCTTTCATGAATTACCTTGCAATAACCAGCTACTACCATATCCTTTCCAGGTTGGAGCACATCATTTAGAGATACATTTTGAAGATCTTGTATGATGTAGATTCTAAAGATTTGAGTCATATTTAATAACTTTGGAGATCACAATTATCAACGTGTAAACCCAATTAAGTGAAACACAAGAGGAGGCAGGCAATCATCATGCTAAAGTTTTTAAGAGAAAAAGATCATGAGATTTTCTCACAAGGGTTAGCAACAAATAATCAGAAATGTGGTCCTCCAAAACAAGCAACATTCAACATGTTGATGCAATTCAAGGCGGGTCTTTGGGAAAAGAAAGTTGCAAACATTGTAAGAAGCAAGTTGTTAAAAAAACTCCTCTTTGATGTGGGATTAAAGGAAAGGGTAACTGCCCTGCATGGTCTCTAAGAAAATCCAAAATATTTATTTATATAAATAACAATTATACACTTAACTTGTTTGTGTTTGAAGATAATGGAGGATAACAAGTCACTTCATACAAAATCTTGAAATCTGAGGTTGCTAGCTTCATGACACCAAACGATGTCATGACAACTCCCTAAGAAAGTCACCATATGAGAAAATCATTATAATTTCTTCTACTTTTAGAATCTTCAGATACAAACCAACAGTAAGATTTCATTCAGAAGAAGATGGTCAAGTGACGGTGAAAAGAAAAAGGATCTTAATCTTACTATTCCTATAGCAATGCCACAATCAATGTTTGAGGATCCATCCAGAGGATCAAATACAACACAATATCTGCACCATCAAATTTAAATTAACAAAAAAGAAAAATTAAACAGGATCGATATGAATGCAGTCAAAATTGTGTAAATGAAAAGTGCTACTAGTAGAAACCTTCCACATAGGGATGGAACCTCGAAAGTTGCTTCCTCATCTTCTTCTGAAACAAGAATACATTGATGGAAAAAATTTCAGCCTTTCTCATTATCACAGTTCAAACAATATTTGTAGTGTCAAAACAAATTGAATTCTATCTTTTAAATGTACGATAAATTAAATTTCATAATAGCTCACCGTGCGTCCACTACAAACAAGAGCCTTGTTGGAAACCCCATTTGACAGAACATCCAGTTGCTTTTATTCCTAACCCTAAATCAAGAACAAGAGGAATCTACATTCCAAGTTGTAATTGGGTAACGAGAAAAAGATTGAATATTACTAGCTCAATGAATTCTAGTTATGAAACCATCTTACCAATGACAAAGTCACATAAGTAACAAACTTACCTAAATGTTTGTTTCCCTAGCCAGTTCTATCAGTTTTGCAAGCCCAGCCTGTTGAAGTAAATAAAACATCGGCTTAACCAAAATGAGCTCAAGTATGTATCAAGTAATCGAAAAGAACTTTATTACGAGAAATATGGGTTTATTTGGAGGAGGAGGGCAGGAGGAAGTGGGAGAGGCGGGTTGACAGGAAGAAAGGAGGAGGAGGAGTTGGGGGCAGGGAGGAGGGGGGTGCAGCAGTAAGGTTGGGAGGAGGAGGAGGAAGAGGAGGGGACAAGGCGGCAGTAGTAGGAGGAGGAGAGGCGGAGAGGGGTAAGGAGGACGAGAAGGGGGCCGCATGCAGTAGTAGGAGGATGAGGTGGTGGCGGGGAGGAGGAGAGGTGAAGGAGGGCAAGTAGGAGGAGGAGGTGGGTGCTACGAGGAGGGTAGTGTAGTAGTGGTAGTAGGAGGAGGAGGGGTGGGGCAACACGATTGGAGGAGGACAGGTGGACGGGGGCAGCAAGGAAGAGGACAGGGGCAAGGAGGAGGAGGAAAACAAGGAGGAGGATGGCGGTGGGGAGGAGGATCAGAAGAAGAGGGTGTCACCTAAGGTCGAGGACGAAGAGGAGGATAGCGAGGAAAGGCAGCGTGGAGAGCTCGGTAACCAAGAGGGGGCTCTCAATCAAGGAGGACGAGGCAGATCAGCGTGGACAAGGGGCTCGTGAGGGCTTGGGTTTATTTCGGGGAAGATGAGCTGTGATGGGAGGCTCGGGCGCTACTTGCGCATACATCAATCGACATACGCCGTCAGTTTAAGCAACAAGTGACGGCAAATGTCACTGCAAAATTTTGCACTGCATGCCTAAATGGCCCGCCTCTTTAACGAATGACATTCACCGTCGGTTTAATCAACAAGCGACGGCAAATGTGAATTCAAAAATTTTCACTGCGCACCCAAATGCCCCGCCTTGTTAACAAAGCACATTCACCCTCGCTTGTTTAACCAAACGATGGCAAATATACATATGAAAACTACACTCACACCCAGCCATCACTCTTTTTGGTAGCGATAGGTAGGGAAATTTACACCGCCCCTTTGTCAACGCTTTATAACAAAAGCGAAGGAAAATATTTTTTTGCTGTCACTTATTTACTCGAGGTAGATCTCATTTTTCTAGTAGTGATGTAAGCAAATCTTTAACGACCCTCTTTTGCCCGGTACTTCATTGAACTAATGACGATCGAGACTTATAGCATGCAATAACAACAACATATCATGCATATAAGTGAGGTATACATACACTATTACATTCTTCGTATAACATGACCATAAGTCTCGATGGGTGAGAATTTTAACACATTTATCCCCCCACCCCCGAAAACCTATAACCTAGGGATTAAAATTCCTGTTATTTGTCTTCAAATGCATCTACATTTGTGCAAGTGTGTGTATCTATAAATTCATTAAAAGAATATAATTTGCAGTAAAAATAACTAAGTTATCCATACAAAATAAATATAATCTCAAGTACCCTACCTCCCTTCCTCCCTTTCTCCCCTCTCCCTTCCCTTCTATACCCTACTTCCCTGCCTCCCTTTCTCTCCTCTCCCTTCCCTCCTACAACCCTCCTTGCCTCACCTCTTTTTCTCTCCTCTCTTTTCCTCTTCTCCTTATCCTTCCCCTCCTCTCCCCTCCTCTACTCTCCTCTCCTCTTCTACTTTCTTCCCATCTTCCCCATTCTTCTTTATCTAAACTTGTCCTATCTAATTATTTCTCATCTCTTTTACTATCTTTCACTTTTTCTCTTCCTCTTAACTTCTTTAATTATTAAGATTTTCCATAGAACTCCTACAATATAAGCTTCTTCCCATAATAAACACACAGAATTAATCATTCACAACTATCACATTCATTTAGACAAATTCAAGTAAAGAAATCATGTGGGTACTCCCCACATTCTATTCATGTATAGAAAATGGAATTAAGTGTGTACACCCCACATTCATTAACAAAAACAACAAAAAAGTTAAATAAAATTAAATGGGTACACTCCACATTCATTTATATACACAACATACTTAATGGAATTAAGTAGGCACATACTGCATTCATGAACATTCACAATATAATTCACAGAATTAAGTGGGGTACACATTCATACCTTGACGAAATCGTGAATTGACAAGAATGTGTCTAACGACGAGCATAACCTAAATCAAATTACACAAATCAAGTATAATAAATATAAATTTGTAATGCAAAAATTAACAAAAAAAATTGAATAAAAATTGACAAAATTTATTAACTATCAAGGTTTAGGGTGGCTGTGGGGATTGGAGGAAGAGGAGGGGCGGTGGCCATGGGATGAGGAGGAGGAGGAGGAGGAGGAGGGAGGGTGGTGCCATGGGAGGAGGAGGAGGAGGACATGGAGGGGCTAGCGGCTGACCATGGGAGGAGGAGTTGGCCAGAGAGGGGGCGAAGGACGTGGAGGTGACACCTTACCAATGAGGACAACACGACCAGAGCATGAAGGGGTGTTCACCGGAGGAGGAGGGGATGTTCGCTGAAGGAGGCTCGAGAAATTTTCGCACATCACATATGCGACATTTCAAACTAAAACCATCGTATATGTCAGTTTGCAATGATTTAATAAACTGTCACATAGAACCTCTATCAAGCTCCCGTTTAGAATGTGAATGAGCAGTTTTCACGTTTATATATGCAACGTTCTATTAAGAACCGTGTAAGGCCTTAAAAACGATGGTTTCAAAACTATCCCTTATGTCATTCAGACCATCGCATTTGTTAAAGATCACTCATCTATGGAAGATCAGGGGTAATGGACTATATGCAACAATTTTAAAGAAAATCGTCACATAATTAACGTCACAAATACCAAATTTTCTAGTAGTTTCTTCTCTCTTTATAATATCACTAATGAAAAATAATAGCCGACACACTAATAGCTATCAAAAAATGTCTTTTGCTGCAAAGTTGACAAAGCTGCTTTGTTATCAATAGTTGTTACGAGTCTCCTGTGACTACAAGCAGGAGTATCAAACCTTAAATTTGGTCACTGTATTGTATTCCCATTCTATTCATGTAATTTGCATTTCTCCTTCCGCTGATAGCTGGGGTGGGGGGGGTGTGTTAATTTGAGAGACCTTTATTGCGGACTTTAGGATCGCTGGAAAGCTTGCTCATCAAACTTCTCCTTTCTATGTGATTGCTTGTTTGATTTCCATATGAATATCTATTCCTTCGGATTTGGATCAATTCCCTATTCGAGGATATCCAAAGCCTATTACCAACTGCGATGGTAAAGTAGTTAGCCTTCCGCAAAATAATAGCACCCAATGAGCCACAAAGAAGATTTCCTTTTCATGGCAAGCAAATACGGGCATGTATTCTTCTGGACAAAACCCATCGAAGCTTGTTTTCGTAGGTTTGGTTTATCTCTACCACAATGATAGCTTTTATCCCGAAAATGAACGTCTACTGCATCTTGAGTTAGGGCTGACACGCCCGGATGCTTGCCGTATGGTAAAAGTACATTATTCTCATTCACATAGGAAGCAGACGATGACATTAATTAGGGGTAACAAGGGCGCAAGTGGGGGAATAAAGGCATGGATCAGTAGAACCAAAGTCACCTCACCAGCAAATTATCAATGGGAATCCATAAAGAAGAGCACATTCGGTGATTCTCAAATCCACTAAATATATAATTCCTCCTGCAACTTCTTTTGGGGACCAAAACTGCACGTGGGAAACCCTAACAAGGCTAACAATCCCCTTTGAAGAGCATCGAATATGATATCCACCTTAAAGAGAGTCGGGGAGGAGGTGAATGATGACTTTTAGACGAGCTGCCAATGTTCTTTCTCTCTTTCTAGTCTCACACGAAAAGTTAAATTCCCTCATTTTATTCCTTCGAGCCAACAAGAAGAACCTTTCAACTCGGATGAAGATGGATACATATAATTTCTCTCCAATTCGATCAGACGTGCAGGTTACATATCGTGTTGTCAAAATGATAAGACATCGTTAAGGTATGATCCCATTTGCCATAATTTGCAATGAGAAATGTTCTAGAGACAACTCTTCCGACGTCAAATTTTACGTGCGCCCCCCCCAACACCATACCAAACAAAGGGGGCATGCATCCTGGAGTTGCACCCACTCGTCCGAGAGTTACAATCATGGTGGAGATGTTACTTGGAAAAGGATGCAGAAAACACCATAGAAAAATCTTATGCAATTTACTTAACATGGAGGATTCAGCTAAAGCCCTGCCAAGCTTAGATCATGACAAGACATTTAATACCTTTGGGAAAGAGATCATTCTTCTCATTGTTTTTTCCATTTGATTGAGGGAGACAAACATTTCTCAAATTGTTCATTTTTTTAAAGAAATATGAGAGTCAATCTTATACATCCTCCACTCTCTAGAGGCTATCAAAAAAGATGGGGAAAGTAGGCCAAAACTTGCCAAGTACATCAAAAAGAGGACCACGACTTATAGCCTAGTATAATATCAAAATCAAAAGCAAGAAACCAAGATGACACCAAGACCCCAAATGATAATCATATAATATAAGGGAATTGAATCTTGTCCACCTAAATGATGTCCCTATTGCGTGAAAGAAGCTTAGTTGGCGATACGAAAAGCTGCCAATTTGCTTCGCCAAAATTAGCAATTTCCTAGGCCAAAATGTTTACAAAGGGGTGTACACAAGCAATATCTTCTATCCACTGTCAATGAGCCTGAACAACAACAAAGTCTCTCTTGGCTGACCATGCAACATGTATTTTCCCTTTCCACAAATAGTATAAAAGTGAAGAATCTACTTCAACCCATATAAATAAAAAGGAGATAGCAAGTAACAACTCAAGCCTAGACCCAAGTCTAATCGAGAAAAACTGGCATTGACATTTTGTTGGGGATGGGCCCCATAAACCCAAACAACTACCCAAAGTTACAAGTAGTAATTGTCAATCCTTTCTATCCCACCACTCACTTTCATGTGTTTGCGATATAAGGCTATCTTTGGGGGTGTTACAACCTCCCCAACTTGAAATCCTCATGTCTTTGTCAGAGTTCAATACTCCCAGTGGTAGTGGTAGTGCTACTTCATGGCGTACTCTTTGGTCGTCCCAAGGGTAGCCCTTTCCTCCTATTAGAGAGAGTTTGGCTTTGATACCATTTGTAACGACTTGAATTTAGACCTGAGTCTAATTGAAAAAAACTGGCCTTGAAAACTTGCTGGGCATGGGTCCCATAAACCCAAACAATCACCCAAAATGCTTAAGGATTTTGTATCACAGCACTCACTTTCACTCACTTTCATGAGTTTCCAAGGTAGGACTATTTTTTTGGGTGTTCATCCATGAGGATCATCTTGATCTCATCTTCCTTTTTGATCCTTTTGTTGACCCTTCTTTAGCAACCATGATTAAGGATATCATATCTTTCAATTTTTCTTTGGCTAATTCTTTAGCTCCTAATATTTTGTGTTTTAGGAAAAGTCCACTAAGGGTTGCCCTCGTTGATTCCCTGGATTAAGTGATGATTGTCAAATGCTCTATTGATGATAAACACCTACTTATCTCTGGAGTGTATGTGCCTCTTATGATCTTGATTATCACTGTATTTTGTGGAGTCACCTTGCTTCCCTGACCTCTACTCACTCCTTTCCTTGGATTATAGGAGGGAATTTTAACTGCATTCTCCAAGCTTCTAAGAAAATTGGGGGCTCTCCTTTTAGTGATTCTAATGCCTCTGAATTTAGTGCCTTTGTTGATAATCAAGCTCATATTGATCTTCCACTAGGTAGCAGTCAGATGTATTGGTGCAATGGTAGGCTAGGGGCTACAAGAATATATCAAAAATTGGATCAGATCTTCGTTAACTCGGATGGAATTCCATTTTCTCCATCTGGGCAATACCTCTCTCATCGAAACTTTGATCACGCTCCTATTTTGCTTTCACTATACCCAATTTTGGAAAAAAAATGTTTATGACTTGGTGGCTACAGTCTAGGATCAACCTCTTTCTAGCCCATCTTTTGATCTAATTTCTTCTCTTTGTTCCAAACTCTCAATTCTTAAAAAGGCTATGAAATCTTGAAATCGATTGACTTTTGGTGATCTCCATACTTTGGTGAAGACCCAAGAGTCCACCCATGATGACTTGGATGCTAAATTATCATCCCAGTGGGATGATGATTTTTTGGCTGAGCTTAACAATGTTTGTATTCAGCTAGATGTTACCCTGGCAAGACTCAATGGCTTTCTACAACAAAAAGAGAAATTTAATTGGATTAAGGATGGGGTAGCAAATAATAAGTTCTTTTTTACAACCATCAAAAAATGCTTTGCAAACCGCTCCTGTTCCTCTTTAACTTCCACAGTGGGACGTGGTTCTTTGATGGAAGTGGCAATAAAACCAATGGTTCTTTTAAAAACCTTCTTACCTCAGTTGGTCCTACTTCTATTGGTAATTTCCTTGAGGTCATTCCCCCTCTAATCAATTTTGAATACTCAATCTTTCTTATATCGCCTCCATCTGAAATGGAGATTTTTGAAGCTCTCTCTCAAATGCCTTGTAGTAGAAGTCCTCGTCCTGATGGTTTTCATGTTGACTTTTTCTCCAATTTTTTGGGATATCATTAAACAGGGCCTTTCTAAGGTTATCCCTTACTTCTCCCATCATAAAGCCCCTAGATCTTTTAACAATACTTTCATCTCACTCGTTCCCAAAAAGTCAGAGGTTCATTAATTATTTGATTATTGGTCAATTAGCATCTATCATGTCTGTTATAAGATTACATTTGGAATTCTTACGAATTGTCTTGATACCTTGCTCCCCAAAATTATTTCTCTTGAACAAGCTGGCTTTATTAAAGGGAGAGGTATATTTGACCATATTGCTTCTACCTTTGAATTTACTCAGCGTATAGATCATAAAGCCTTTTGTTCCAATGTCATCATTCAATTGGACCTTAAAAAAGCTTATGACCAGGTGGAGTGGTATTCTCTTTACAAAATTCTTAATCGATCTTGATTCTTTGTGAAGTCTATTGATCATATCAAATGCTATGTTTAACAAGAGGGTTTCTCTATCCTTATTGATGGGATATCGTCCCCTTTCTCTGCTATCTCCTACGGCCTTCGACAGGGTGATTCCCTTTCACCATTTCTTTTTGATATATTTATGGAACCTTTCATTCGTGGGCTTAAGGAGATGGTTCTTACATGAAAGATTGTTCCTTTCTCTATAAAACGAGGGGTATCTACTCCCATTGCTTTACGTTATGTGAATGACATAATAAACTTTTTGAATGGTAACCTAAATACTATCTCAAATCTATTTGCTTTTATCAAAGATTTTGAAATGTCCTTTGCGCAAAAAGTTAGCCTTCTTAAACGTTCATGCTATGTTGGTCATCATTTTCCGATTGGTAGGATCTCTTGTCTTCTTGCCATAACGAGTTACCAATTGGTCACCTTCCCCTTCACTTATCTAGGCTACCCAATATTCCCCGAATGGTCTAAGCTTTCTTACTTTCATTCCATTATGGAGAAAATTTGCTCTAAGTTATGTGGCTAAAAGTAAAAAATGTTCCTTGCTTTCGCTAGAGTACTTTTGATTAAATATGTTCTTACTTTTGTTCAACATTCTATCAGTCCTTGAGGTTTTGCAAGTCTATCCTCCATTCGTTGGAGTCTGTCTTTGCCAACTTTTTATGGGGATCCTCTGACTCAGAGAAGCATCACCATTGGATTCCTTGGAAGAACATCTCTAAACCTTATGAGTATGATGGGTTGGGTATCCATGATATTCCTTTTCATTAAAGCCCTAAAGATGAAAAGAGCATGGAACATATCTTTTGGAGACTTTCCCTATAGCAAACTTATGAAGGACTTCCATGGAACTTTTCTTGGGTAGTCTCTTCTTGCTAGATTCAGGTTACTTCAAGAGGAATTTTTGGAAATGAGGTCGTTAATCCACTAGGAGATCCATGAGGGAAAGGTGGATTTTTTGTTTTACCTGTGGGTTGGTGATTTGCCTTTAAAAGAATTTCTTCCAAAAAATTTATGTCCTATTCCTATATATGTCCATGATGTGATCCTGAATCCTCCTAGCACTACTTTGCTAGGTTGCATCCTAGGTCATGTTTGCCAAGCTATTGATAATATCAATCATGATGACCTTAAGGATAGCCCCATCTAGACTCCTACTTCTTCAAGCACCTTCACTATGGTGTCTGCTTCACTACTAGGAAAGTGGGAATTGGTAACGGGTATTTGGCGACGATTTTGGTAACTCTCACCAAAAGTAACTTATGGTGACGATTCCACTCAAAACCGTAACCATTGTGAGAGAGTGGGATTTGTTTTCTATTTTAACCATTTGTGACAGGTATGAGAACCGTGACAAAAGGCTTTGGTGACGGTTTCCAGTGAGACCATGACCACAGGCTTCCTTTGGTGACGGTTCCAAGTGGGATTGTGACCATGGCCTTCCCTTTGGTGACAGTTCCTAGTGAGACCATGACCATAGAGTTCCCTTTGGTGACGGTTTCAAGTGGAATCGTCACCATTGCTCCCTCCAAGAATTTCCCGTGCGCCCTCTCCTGAATTTCCTCCCCGCAACTTTCCCCAAACCCACTCATGCCCCCATCACCTTCCCCCTCCCCCGACTCCCCGACCCCCTCCCCAATGGCGTCAGCTCCCCCGACCTCCAAGGAGCCCCCTTCCCTCTCCCAATGACAGTGGTGCCTCCCCTAACTCCCCCTCAAGATCTCCAGCAACACCTCTCCTAGCCGTCATGGTCACCACCGAAAATCAACTCCCGCTTCCATTACCTTCCCCCTCCCTAGACTCTTCGACTGCCTCCTCGACGATGTCACCTCCGCCAACCATCCCTAACCCCCTTCCCTCTCCTGACGAAGGCACCTCCCATGACCATCTTCCCCAGCAGACCGCTACCTCAAGACCTGTCTCCTACCTTGACGAAGGCATGCCTCCTCCCCCTCAAGACCACTACCTCTCTCCCTCCCTCATCTTCCACAATAGCACCTCCATTACCATTGCCCCTGCTACAACTAGGGTTAATCCACCACTCTTCCTTCTTTTTATTTATTCGTTCATTTCATTCCTCCTCCTCCAACTCCACTTCTCTTGATCTCCTGTTATTATTGTTGTTGCAGTACTTGGTGGATCTATTGGCTACGGAGTGGCTCAAGGACATCTACTGACCTCGGATTGGCTTAAGGGGTAACACGCACGCTAGGTGTTTGATGGTATGCCAACAAGTTTTAAAACTAGGAAGCTTTTTTTGGTCATAGACAACATGCATTTAGGAACCTTTTTCTAGTCATAGACAACATGCATCTAGGAAGCTTTAAGATTATAATAGTGTCAAGATTGCAACATTCTACATTATTAATAAGAAAGATCAAAGAACATACCCTAGCCGCTTTGTTCTGTATCCTTCAATCTGAGAAGGTTCTTTAAACGGAAAAGTCTCGTAAACATATATAATAGAAAAAGCACTTTCCATGTCAAAATAGCATGTCTAGATGGTAAGCATAGTCCTTTATAATCAGAGTGAAGAAAGTTCATACATGTTTTCCCTGTTCTCAAAGTATTGATCATAGAATGAATAGAATTCTTTCTTACTCCTAAATCATCAAACAACTGAATCAACTAAAGAAAGGAAGCATTTGCCCAGTTCTTATGTTCGTTCAATAAATTTAAACATAGTTAAGCTCTGGCATAATCAGGATGGTGCTGAGCAAACTGTAAGGGCTCAAGATATCTAATTAAGAGAGCTTTTTTGTTTAACTTTGACTCCGTAAGACCACATATATTTCCTCTCAATATCTCAAACTTGCCAATTTTCGAAACCCCAGAGTGATACAAATTAAAAAAGCTAGTCAAAACAAAAGCATCCACTTCAAAAGGCTTCATTATACTCAACTCTCTTTTTAGGCATTGTTCATTTGAAATGATGGAAACAAGCATGTCATGACCCAGACAGGGTTAGGTTGCAAGGAGATCTAAGTAGAGAAGCCCTTTCTTTACAATCAATTGAATAGGTGCCAAGGTGTGCTTCCATAACAAAGAAGAATCTTGTACACCCTTATGTGTAATATTGCCCATTTGTCCCAAGACACCCCCAACAATCTTTTTCCTACACACTAATCAATTTAATTTCACTGGAATGGAAATCATTATCTACCAGCATTTCTGTATGGGTTTTTATCTGAAATCTCCACTAGAAATTGGATGGGTAATTATCCATGGAAAAAAATATCTCTATAATTGAAACCCCTTATATGTTTGCACTTTCACTACAATTCCATTTGCTACTAGAAAGCTAAATGCCCATTATGTCAGCAATGCAATATTACTTGTGAGTGTTACACATAGGGCATTGTTGATAGCTTTTTTATAAAAAAGATATTGTTGAAAGTTACAGCCAATTTGATTTTCCATTGAAAGAAATAAATTGTACATTTTGGCTAAGTCCCTTTGTCATGCAAGCAATGCATCTATTTGCACTCTTGACAATGAAAGAATCACATGTGTGCAAAAGAAATTGCCACTGCTAATATTTCCTTTTCACATGCTTTGCAGTCAGAAGTTATAAGTTCGAACACTAAAAGTCAACTCTGACCTTACGTAGAGCTTAAAGCCAACTTATAGTTCAATCAAACTTAATTTCATTTCATAACTTCGAGCCTTAAGCTTAACCTCATAGACCACTAATAGCATCACAAGCTACGGTGATGCTTAATTTTTGAAGATTTATTAATTTTGGGAAGAAATTGATGGTAATACAAGGATCTTTCACTCTGCTTTAAGATTTGCGCATGATTTTTATCTCCATTAATATAGTCACTAGTGCAGCTTCATTGAGGGCTATTTTTTTCATGGAGGGTAATATTTCTAGGTTATGTGGTATTGACCTTTCTACAAGGGGCATCGAAATATTCATACTTCATGGTGGTATGATCAATCTTTCAAGGGTTTCGGTACTTGATGAAAAGAACAAAAATGAGAAGGGAATTGACTTCAAATACAAACCCTAAGTTGGACCTTGTAGTTTTACTCTTTATGCTATTTGATTTACAGAGTCTAAATAATGGCATTTATATTATGTTTATTGGGTTCTTTTCTTTGTGAAGATCAATCATTTCATTTTACTTCATGGGAAAGGAGAAAGAACATTGGTCTAAGGCTAAGAGGGGTAGAGGGTAGCTATCTTGCAATCATATATTGGATGAAAATGAAAAATTGGTCTCGCCTAGAAGGGCTGAATACAATTTTCCCTGAAGTTCACGTAATATGATCCAAGTGTCTAATATTCTCAAAAACTTATCCTATCTTTTCATACAATTCAAATACTTCTTGATATATAAATATATGATGTTTCTTTATGTAACTTACTTTCATTATTTGTGGGTTTTATTTGATTATAGGTTTCCATGGATAACTCTTGGATTGGTTTGAAGATTTCTGATTATTTTCGATATAAGAGCGGAGTGATTTCATTCTTAGACTGGGTATTCCATGAAGATAGGAAGCAATATAGAAGAGATGACTTCTATGAGAGAACTTTTTGTCTATGCAAAAGTTGTTTGAATGGATTTATGCATGATCATAACACAGTATTTGAGCATCTTATTTGTACCAGTTGGTGGCCTCACTATACAATCTGGACCTCACATGGAGAAGAAATCACTTATCCTTCTGTTGATAATGATGTTAAGAATCGCATTAAAGATATTGGAGGTGATAATGTTGCAGAGATGTTAGAAGAGATGAGGGCTACAAATGCTAATAATATAGATAATGATAATATATTTGGAGATTGTTATCATTTTTATGATGCACTAAAGGCAGTAGAGGAACCCATTTCTCCTGGAATTAATTCCATGTCAAGGTTGTCATTTCTTTTGAGAATATTTTAAATTAAAATAATGTATAAGATAACATCTAAGTTAATGTCTGATGTCCTCAAGTTCATAGAAGAGTTGTTAAATAATCCCAAAAATTTTCCCCTGTCATGGTATGATGCAAAAAAATAGTTTTGCATACTTGGCTTGAAGTGTGAAAAGATTGATGCTTGTAAGAATGATTGTATGTTGTACACTAAAGAAAATGCATGCTTAAATAGTTGCCTGCAATGTGAAGGAAGATATGAAGAAAATACTAGTTCAAATACACGAGGGAAGAGACGATCAAGGAAGGTACTACATTACTTTCCTTTGATTCCTAGGCTACAACGTCTTTTCATGTCGAGTAAAGCTGCAAAGTGGATGACATGACATCATAATAACAAATCACAAGATGGACTTATGCGCCATCCAATAGATTCTGATGAGTGGGCTACATTTGATAACAAACATGCTATATTTGTAGAGAAAACACGTAATGTTAGGCTTGGTCTTGCAAGTAATGGATTCAATCCTTTCAAAAATATGCATCCGTCATATTCAATATGGCCAGTGGTGATCTTCACATATAATTTGCCACCATGGATGTGTATGAGATCTTTGTTTATGATGCTGACGCTTCTCATCCCTGGGAAAAAGACACCAGGAAATGTAATCGATGTTTACATGCAACCACTCAGCGACAAGTTGAAATTGCTATGGTATAACGGGATTGAAACATATGATGCAGATAGAAAATAAGTTTTTAAGATGCATGCAGCACTTTTGTGGACTATTAATGATTTCCCAACTTATGCAAATTTATCTTGTTGGAGCACTAAATGCAAGTTGATTTTCCTATATGTATGGATGATACTCATTACTTACATTTACCTAAAAGCAATAAATTATGTTATTTAGGGCATCGTAGATTCCTACCAATTGAACATAGATAGTGACAATCCAAGTTTAAAGATAAATTTGATGGTAAACCATGTCGCTATTCATCCAAGAATCCAAGAAATTTTCTAAGAATAGATACAATCAAGTTTTCAGGATAAAAAATAATGGTGAAGTTACAATAGATTGGTAATATCCGATTGGGTCGTCTATTTCAGAAAGATCTTAAAGATTTATGTAATTCTGGAATTAAAAAAAAAGCATATTTTTTATGGAGCTCCCTTATTGGCAAGATCTCATAGTCCGTCACAATCTTGATATGATGCATATCAAGAAAAATGTTATGGATAACATTTTAGATATGATAAACTTAACGGATAGTCCAAAAGACACATTGAAGGCCCATAATGATTTGAATATGTTGGGCATTCGTCCTGAGTTGCACGTAAATCTTAAAGATGATGGTAGTTATGACTTTCCTAAGGCATTATATACTTTGAAGGATGAGCAACGACTGAAGATATTATCTTTTCTAAAACCTATCAAGGTTCCAAATGGATTCTCGTCACAACTTTCTACATATATAAATGAAGCATTGAAGAAGGTAAGTGGGTTAAGGAGTCATGATTGCCATGTTTATATGCAAATCTTATTCCCGTTAGCAATTCGTGGTGTGCTTCCTCAACCAGTGGTTGACTCTGTGATGGAGATAAGCCGATTCTTCAAGATTATATGTTCAAAGACATTGGATTCTCAATTGTTAGACTATTTGGACAAGCAAATTATGATCACATTATGCAAGATGGGGTAGATTTTCCCTCCTGCATTTTTCGATGTCATGGTACATCTTGTACTCCACCTAGCAAAAGAAGCAAGGATTGCTGGACCAGTTCAGTATAGGTGGATGTATCTAGTTGAGCCCTTCTTGAAAAAATTGAAAGACAACGTCTTCAATAAGGCAAAGCCAGACGGTTCAATTGTCGAAGGGTATCTTGTACAAAAATGCATCAACTTTTGTGCGATGTATATGGATGGTCTAGATAATCAATTCAATCAATTGGAAATGAATGATGATAGACAGAACAGTGAAAATGTGGAAGATTATTTTTCAGTATTCGATATCTGAAAAAGGCCAATCATACGAATGAAATTTAAACCAATGTTTAAACATGATCGGTGATTAGCTCATATATATATTAAAGCAGATTCCAGATTTTTACGATGAATTTCGACAATCTTCACACATTTCAACAATCTTCATTGACGGGTTCAGAACTATGTGCAAGAAATGAAACAAAAAAATGATCCACAATGGATAGAAGATTTTGATGTAATGATGAACATACCTTTAAGTCATGCACATTATCACTCTGAATATATAATAAATGGGTTCAAATTTAGAGTGCAATCACTTGATGATTTGAAGGCAATACAACATTCAAGCATTATTTTGAAATGTGATGGCATACAAATTGGTTGTGATGGTTACCATGAGAAAATCAAAGAGATTGTGGAAATCAGCTATAGTCATGATTGCCAAGTCGTCTTATTTAAGTGTGACTGGTTTGATATTTTTAATAGCAAATATGGGGTTAAAGTGGATAAAGAAACTGGTTTTATAAGTTTGAATAAGGATCGTACAATTCTTCAAGCATCTGAACCATTTACATTAGCTTGTCAAGTTGAACAAGGTTTTTACGTGACTGATAATGGTAGAAATGGCTGGATAGTACTAATAAGAACAATGCCACATGATTATTATGATATACAACATGATAAGGATCCCGACTTTGATTACGAAGCATACCAAGATGTGGTATAAGATGGAGAAATAGGTCATGGTGCAATGGATATTGATATTTGAGGTAAACGTTTTCAATTAAGCTATTTTCTAGAGTTTAACTATTTTATTCTTAAAAATTTTTTCATATATTTTCTCCATTGCAGGTTTTCTTATTGTACTGGGCTGATCTTTTACTTGCTTTAGCATACTTATGTCATCACAGTTGACTATATAAAAAGTACGACATCATCCTTTTATAATTTGTAGCTCATCTCTTATTTCCTGTAACCAAAGATATGATTTTTTTTTTGAATGAATCATATAAGAGTAAGCTTTCTATTTTCAAGATTGTGCTTTATATACATAGTTGCATGAAGTATAATCAAACTTAAATTATTCTATTGGAATAATCAAAGTGAAATTTTCTATATATAATGGCATCAAGTTGGTCACATTCAGTAGCCCTGAAATTTGGAGAATTTAATAGTACCTTCCATTTAGATGTGCTTATTCACTTTATCAAAATTTATCTTTTGATGATTATATTTGATGATGTAATCATCTTTCTATTGTATTTTTTGTAATTAATAATTTCTTTTACATCTGTAGATGGCACCTAAGAAGTTGATGGCATACAAAAAAAGTTGTCTTGATATGCATAATGATGGCTCTTCATTTGAGCCAGATGACCAGGTCCAAGGACACGAGGGTGGCATCGACACCTAGCCCGAGCCCCAACATGATCATCAACCCCACTCACAGCAAGACCATCAACTCCAGTTGCCTTCCCACATTCCCATTCTTCAGACTTCACTACTACCTCAGACTCGACTTCGATCTCATACTCGACATGCCATGATCCCACCTCATACTCTTGTAAAATCTAGGCCTCAGCATAGGCCTCAACAAAATACACAACCTCACTCTCTGCTTCCACCTAAGCACGCACACCCTCAGCCCTTACACCCTCCCTTGAGCCAGTCCTAGCCCCTACACCCACCCCAGAGCTAGTCCCAGCAGCAGACACCACCTCAGCCCTTACACCCTCCCCAGAGCCAGTCCCAGCAGCTGACACTAGCTTAGCCCTACACCCTCCCCAGAGCCAGTCCCAGCAGCTGACACCAGCTCAGCCCCTACACCCTCCCCAAAGCCAGTCCCAGCAGCGGACACCAGCTCAACCCCTACACCCTCCCCAGAGCTAGTCCCAACAGCGGACACCAGCTCAACCCCTACACCCTCCCCAGAGCTAGTCCCAGCAGCTGACACCAAGCTCAACCCCTACACCCTCCTCAGAGCCAATCCCAGCAACAGACACTAGCTTAACCCCTACACCCTCCCAAGAGCCAATCCCAACAACGGACACCAGCTCAGCCCCTACACCCTCCCCAGAGCCAGTCCCAACAACAGACACGAGCTCAGCCCCTACACCTTCCCTAGAACCAGTCCCAGCAACAAACACCAGCTCAGCCCCTACACCATCCCTAGAGCCAGTCCTAGCAGCAGGCACCATCTCAATTCGTAGACCCTCCTTAGATCCAGTCACATAGCCAATCTCAGCGAAATAGTCAGCCACAGAGTTAGTCACTGAGCCAATCTCAGGAGCAGAGTCAAGCAGGGTCTAATGGTATATAAATTCTCACATTAATTTTCTTTGATATTAATTCTTTATAACAATTTTATTTTGACTATTTGTTTACTGTAGGTATAAAATCAAAGCCAAGGGGTAAGACAAGGAATTTGGATTTGAGAAAATTAACCGAAGGGACTCGAATAACGGTTGAAGTAAATTGTAGCGAAAGATGTTCATGTTACACACTCCTTAGTAGTAGGATCCCTACACTTATGAGACTATTGATACCCCCATGCTATTTTGATTGGAGGCAGGTTCTTCAGCAACATAAGGATGAGTTCATTCGTGAGCTAGGGGTATTAATATGACATTGTTGTTATGTCATTCATTTGATTTACTTAAAATCCTTTATCTAATTATTCATTATAACATAAAATGCAGGTGACGTATGATTAGGGAACAAATCCAATGACAACTACATATATTCTCCAAGCAGCAAGGAGGGCACTTCATAGTTGGAGAGAAGATCTTAAAAGCCAAGTAAGACATAAGCATAGATATAGAATTTATAATAACACAATAACACAACTATTTACTTTTAGGTGTTGCTAACTTTTCTGTATATATAAATAGTTCTTTGTTGGTAAGAATTATGAGGATGCATTGAGAGACGTGCCACTAGGAGTACAAGCTAGTCATTGGGTGGAGTGCTGTGAATATTTAGATCAGGAAAACACAAAGGTAATTAATATTTTATATTAATTACTTCTATTCTAAAGCAAAATGAATAGGGCATAATTTCAATAATTTGCTGTTATAGGAGCAAGCTAAGAAAAATAAATCTAATAGGGTGAAAGCTTCGACTGCAACCCACTGGTAGGGATGGATGAGCATAGATACCTTAAGGGATAATTATTTAAGTACATTTTCACCAGCTTAATTTATGATATAAAAACTATTGATTATAATAGCTATTATAAAACTTACAAGTTAGGAGACTTAAATAAGAGAAGCTAAAATTTAGGATAACTTAATTTATAACATCTCAAATATGCAGTCAGATACCCATAATGGTGTACAACTTAATCGTGTTTCAATCTATGAGAGGAGTCATAGCAAGTCTATTACTGATGGCCCCCGTGTTTGGATTGATCCATTATATTGAGAGAGACATGTAAGCTCTGAAACAAGTGATGAATAACTTGGTGATAAACATTTAGGAGAACTTACCATGAGCTCAACTCTATATAGGGTCGCATGATGGAGTTGATGCATCCTTCTATTGATGATATGGATGAGCAATCGGAGACTAGCCCATTACAGCCTATGATAGCAAAGCAAGTCTTTAGGATAGTTATGCCCCCCAAGCATGGTGGTTTTGTTTGTAGTGCTAATGCGAGTGAGACTGTTACTAGTTGGTATGGAAGAAAGTGATCAGGGGGTTCAGAGAGGTTGCAACAATTACTGACACAGGTGGAGACCTTTCAAGAGAAATTAAACGATGTTACGTCGAAGTTGGAGAAGACAAATGATTTACTAGAATGACAAAGACATGAAGCACAACAAGAACGGGAGCAGATGTGAGCACAGTTTCAGGCAATCTTAAGTGCATTAGGATGAGGTGGTGCAAATCATTCTTCTTTTCACTTCCCACCTCATCCACCTGATGATGATTGCGGAGGTTCTAGAACAGGCGACATAAAAGCCATTACATAGTTGCCTAGATTTTTTTATTTTCACATGTCTAATTTTATGCATACATTTCAAAACATGTGATATATACATGTGTTTTATTTATGAATAAGTATCATGCATGTGGTGACTGATGGAATATATATATGAATGGTAGAATATATATTTGCATTTGTGGTATATGAATGTGGAAAATAATGATATGAGTATGTTTGCATTTATGGTATATGAATTTTGGAAATAATGATATCAGTATGTTTGCATTTGTGGTGAATGTATGAGGCAGGTTAACATGTTACTTTGTAAAGTATATCTGACGCAGGTGAATGTATGAAGCTTTCATAGTGGTAGTAGCACCAACAACAGTAGTGGACTCTGGTTATTATTTTGAAATTGGCAATAAAGAGCTCAGGTATCAGATCTACCTACCATTTTTTCCTCCGTTCACCCTTTTTTGTTTAACTCTAATTTGTGGTGTTCCTTTTTAGCGGTTACCTAATAGGTGAACAGCATGGATCCCTAACTGGAAACAAAGATTCAACATAATTCTTAGGATGGCTCAAGGGCTTGCTTACCTACATGAAGAGGGAGACAACATTGAGGCTCAATACTTTCCATTGCCTGAAAAGGTTTATACTTCTTTTCTGAGAGGTGGAGATGACCCCTTTTTTAGTTTCTCCTTTTTGTCTTAATCTGGTTAGCACCTGTACACGCATCATGGATGGTTGGATTAACTAGTTGCCAGTCGACTTAAACGAAAATTAAGTAGCCAGCCTTTTTTGCAGATATTACTGTGGATTGCATAAAGTCTCTGTTGAATGCTAGCATACATCTCTTAAGAATGTTATTGAGCTTATATGCGCATATGCTTCTTATTTGTGTTCACAACTATGAATTAGCAATGCCTTCTGCCTAAAGCATATCAAAGATTTTCATGTGCAATTATGATTTTGGCAAGTTAGTTGGGATTGATTAGCAATTGGACATTACATTGATTAACATTTACTTTTGTTACCTGGAGTCCATATCTGATCAGGGCCATTTATTGATACCTAGGTAATTCAAGGAGGAAAAATAAAAATAGAAGTTTTGGCAAGGATTAAAATGTGATTCCTCCACCAATGCACCTCCTGTCAAAGTTGCTTTACGTTCAGAAACTTTTTGAATTGTATGAAAGAAAAGGAAAGCCTCTTTAAGTTATGGCCTAAAAAGGCATTATCTTTTACCTTTCATTAGGGGGAGAGAGTCTGAATCTCATCTAGTGATTGAAGATCCCTTGCTATGATCTCTTAGCTAATAGTACTCCATTTCCTTACATTTTAGTGTTTACATGTAATAGAATGCTTTTCTGGATCAATGTTCAATATCTTTTGTTCATATTTTTATGAATGCATATGTGCAAAAAACCTTCCTCAATAGGGTTCTAAATGGGCAAAAGCTAATCTATCCTACCTTCAAGTTTGGTTCATTTATTTCAACAAATCAACATCCATTGTTAAGTTTGATTTATTTATCTACAAAAAGAAACAAAGTTGTACCTGAGTGAGATAATGAACTTTAGAAAATTCTGACAATATGTGGAGCCTGAGCGGGTGCAGTTTGGAATTAGAGACTATGAAGGAGGACATGATACTGAAAGAGGTTATTATAAAAATCTAAATTGATTTCCCTTCAAATTTATAAAAATTTAAATATGGGTTTTTGGTTGTATTAACTATCCTGCACTTACCCTTGGTTAATCTGATTTGCACTGCCTTGATCAAGTTAAGTTATTTTATTCTTGCAGAACCTAAATCCAATCTTTCAGTATATCAAACTTAAGTGGTTCACAAACATGAGAAATTTATGACATCCTTATTTCTCAGGAGATGTACAATAAAGAATGCTCATTGTTGTCTAGTTGTTATGCCTGAAAAATCTGATTTCTAGTCTCTATTTGGAGGTTATTGCATTCTACAAGTTTTATAGTTTTTGCTATATCTCACAAAAAAAGCTGTTGTTTCAAGTTCTTTTGATTGTTTCTTCCCTATCCTTCTTGTCACTGCATAGAGACTAAATGGTCCCTTCTCTCTTCAATAGGAGGAAAAGTTGAGAGGAAGGCTAGGTTATGAGCATTTGAATGACCCACTGCACATTTTGATTAAAGCCAAGCTACCAACTCAAATAGTGGATGACAGGCTGAGGCAAGCACAGGATATCATAGAAGAGCTGCTTAAACCTATGGTGTGACAACTTTACCTCTTTGAAGCATCTAAAGTGCACTTGGCAAAAGGATGTTGATCTCTCGTACATGGAGGATGCACTTTCCATTATGTAGCCAAGAAGGATATAGTTCCCATATCTTTGTTGGTCATGTCTGCGAAAAGTGCTTTCATCCCCATTTGGATTTTATTTTATTTCTTTAAGGAACTTCTGTCAAAAGATAAACATTCAAAACACATGTAAATGATGATAATAAGAATGAGGTGGCATCATATGGCATTAGCTTTTGGTGGCTCACCAAGTTACCACTGTCAATGAAATATTTAGCTTGTTTCCACAGGTTTTTTTTTTCACTTTCTTTACCTTGCTTTTTGTCAAATAATATCTCTCAAAATGCATCAATTTGAATTAAACTTCCATCACAAATTGATGCTCATAATGGTCATGCTTCATGTTTCGAAATGATCTTAAGCATCTCTTCTTTCCGATCGATGCCATTCTCTACTTTATTCTGGTTCTTTTTTTCACCATTTCATATGGAAGCTTATCTTCTTCTATTGCTTCAACTATTTATATTTTGATATTTCTGATCATGCATCTTTGTAATTTCCCAACATTGTGCTCAAAGAAAATCTTGAACTACAACCATCCTAGAAAAACTCTACCATTTTGAAAGTCTTCCATCAGTCAAATATCAGATGTGCTCCTTTACATTATATTTTAAACCAATGACATGCACCCTTTTAACATCTTAATCTTTCTGTAGAACTATCAAAATATTTTTAATCATATCCAAACCAGCATATGAGCTTTCAATTATACATTATATTTCTACTTTGCATCCTACAAATCTTGGTAGTATTTTCCTGTTAGATATAGGCCTGCCATGGAATCTAACACTTGTCAAGTTCCATGACAACAACATCATAGCATGTCATGCACGATCACTACCAGAATTTTGCAGCCAGAACCAATTTAAAGCATATTGGCAACACTCTAGTATTAACAAAATGTGTGCCTACCACTGCAAATTCGTCCACATCTTTCGATAGTTTCTTCAATCATAACTCAGAAACTATATCCTACAGCCAAAGTTCAGAGATTAAGATGGGCTATGATGAAACTGAAATCAGGTCTAAGCTTGAAGAACTTGAGAGGGTGCTTCTGAATGATACTAATGTGGGCTATTTGGATGGATCAGAAGATACAAGCATTAATGATGAACGGGCTCAGCCTGTCAAGAATCTTGAAATGAGATCAACAAAGGAGTTCTCATCAGATTCAGATTCTGGTACTACCGAGAGATCTCAAGAAGCCAAGATATCCAAGCAGCTACTCTTTGACTATGCAGATGCCATTGCAAAAGATAATTTTGAAGAGGCCTCTACTATAATCAGTGAGCTAAGGTAGATTATTTCAATTCAAGGAGACCCTCCTCAATGGCTTGCAGCTTATTTGGTGGAAGGCCTTGCTGCAAGAATGTCTTCCTCTAGGCTTGGTATCTACAAAGCTTTGAGATGTAAGGAGCCTCCATCATTTGATCGCTTGTTAGTAATACAAATCCTCTTTGAGGTATGGCCATGTTTTAAATTTGGTTTCATTGCTGCCAATGGTGCAATCTATGAGGTACTTAAAGATAACAAGAAGGTTCACATAATTAATTTTGACATCAACCAAGGGAACTAGTACATCTCACTATTGCAATCCCTGGCAAATTGTAACAGAAAGCCCTTATTAAGAATCACTGGAGTGGATGATCCTAAGTCTGTTCAAAGAGAAATTGGAGGTTTAAAAATTTTTGGGCAGAGGCTGGAGAAGCTTGCTAAAGAACTTGGTATTCCATTTGAGTTCGATGCTATTGCAGCCAAGACAACAGATGTGACACCACCTATGCTGGGCTGCTAGACGATGAAGCACTTATTGTTAATTTTGCTTACCAGCTGCATCATACATCGGATGAGAGTGTCTCAACAGTCAATGAGAGGGATCGGCTCCTGCGCATGGTGAATGGCCTTGGGCCAAAGCTGGTGACAGTCATTAAGCATGATGTAAACACAAATACAAGTCCATTCTTTTACAAGGTTTGTGATATCCTATGATCATTTTTTATGAAAACAATTTAAGAATGGTGAGAGCATTTACATGTTTCATTTGGAGCTATCTATATATAATCACACTTTATTAATGGTGTTTGGCTTCTTGATTGATTACCTTTCTTGTAACTGCTCTGGTTAACTTGCAAGCCATGATTTTGTGTTTCCATTTTGCAATTGTTTCTTGTTACAACTTTTAGGGTTGTCTGTAAGCATTTAAATTTTATTTTGTTGAAGACTTTTTTTTTGTTATGATTTTCCTGTAGCTTCTACTCAAAAAAAAAAATGTTGATGTGTTTAATTTTTAATTCTGTCATTTGGGTAGAACTACAATTTTTAGTTTTTCCTTTCAAAGAAGTTTACGTGGTTGAAGGTAACAAACTAGTAAAAGGTGTCCCCTTGATGGACATATACCTTTAGCTATTCTAATATCCACTCTTTTTGTGTGTAACCATTTTTTAGATTATGGTTAAATCTCAACCATACACCATAGTTATACCTCTAAAAAAATATCCCCTTAAAATCCAAATAATGGAGAGAGAGAGAGAGAGAGAGAGAGAGAGAGAGAGAGATCAAGCTTAGCGAGAAAGTGACTTGTCATTGTCCACTTTCTAGAGGGGTTTGACCAAGCTGTTGAGGAAGGTCCAACCACACACTGTAGGAGTTCACCTGAGGATGGTGATAGACTTTTTGGTATCATTCTAAGGTTTATCCTAGACTAACCTCTTTAGTACCCCTGCATAGCAACTGGGGTAGATTGCTATGGTCCCTTTTTGGGTGGTGATTGTAGGAGGATGTAAAGGATCCTTTTCTTGATCATTGTGAGATGACACAAAAGATCCTTTTTTGTGGTTCTTGAGGAGGAAGAAAATTGTTACATGAGATTTGGACTGAGATGATAGCCAGATGTAGAGGCTTCTTGTGTTCTTTGTGGCATGTATCTAGAGGATTGGGCTTTTTTGCTTGCTTCTTCATTGGAGCATGCTAACATAGGGTTGGCACTTGGACATAGGACTTCACCTTAGAAGAGGTTTTTAGATAGCTCTTGAAGTACATCCTTGGAGGCTGATAGCAATAAACTAAGGACCGATGCTATATTGCTTTGGTGTACTTGGTTTAAGCATAATCATGTTTCTTGAGGCGAGAATTTGCTTGTGAGGGTGTAATGTAGCTTTTTGGCTCTTTTTGTAGTGATTGGAGTAATAATTTCTATTAACATGTCTTGTTAATCCTATTTATTCCTTTCATTCATATAATAATTTAGTTCAAAAGGGCATGTGACTATGGGATATCTCAGTTATGTTTACATCATATATGGCTTCCTTTTCCTACATTTCCACCAGCAAGGGGAGAGTACTTATGATGTTGGATCGACGAGTGGACTTCCTTTGTTATACATGCAAGATAAGTTAGGGTTTTACCTGCATTTTACATTATTTTAGTTGGCAGTTATTTTTTACTTTGTTATAGTGAGTAGTGCTGTCAAGGTGCTTGCCTGAGGTGAGGCGAGGCCCTAGTGCCTGGATATTTGCTTGCAAGGTTTAGATGGTGAAGCTACTGAGCCAATGATTAAAGAATTGGAAGAGGAAAGAGAAGAATCACTAGATCCTAAGAATGAGTTTTCAATTAATGGTGCTATCAGGGAGTTTGGAGGGCTGGAAATTATTTTGACCTTGATCTAGGTCTATATTTCTTATTTGTATAGGATAAGTGGATATGGATACGCATGCATGTAGTTTTCCTTCTTGATGTTTCTTTAGTATAAATGTCTTATTATTTACTAGTGGGAGCTTATTCTATTTGGTGACCAAGATATTTGATAGTTACTTATTCCACTTGTCTGAATTTTTCCTATTTTAGAGGTTAAGTTTCTTCTTCTCTTTCTTTCTTTTTAAGTTTTCATTTTATTGACAGAGTTTGCAAGATGATAATCTGAAGTCTAACCAAGAGGAAATGGGCTCTGTAGAATGTAGCTAACGGTGGGGCTTCGATGATGGTTTTGGGTGGAACCATCACCCAAGCCCCGACTTTGGTGATGGTTTTGGGTGGAACCGTTACCAAAGCCTTTAGTAATGGTTTGGTTCCACCCAAAACCATCACCAAAGCCCTCGCTTCGGTGATGGTTCCACCTAAAATCGTCACCAAAGCCCTGTGGCTTCGGTGACAGTTTTGGGTGGAACCGTCACCAAAGACCCTTCTACAATGCAACTTTTGCTGTCGCTAATTAGTGACGGTTATAAGTCATTTGGTCACGGTTTTTAACTGTAACCAAAACCCTTATTTCTTGTAGTGTTTATTCCATTAACTTTCATCATATCCCTCAAAATTTGGTTGCAAAAAAGTCTTTGGCATCTCAAGCTTTCGTTAAGAATCTCTCTCTATGCTTGGCATATACTCCAATATAGACTACCAACTGATGATAATATTTTGAAGCTTGAGATCTCCTTTCTTTCCAAATGCTCGTGTTGTCCATCATCCCCAACTTTGGAGACCTTTTCTCACCTTTTCTCCCATGGTGAGCTTGCTCATAAAGTGTCATGTTGGGTCTTTTCTATGAATTATTTTAACCCCATTGATCTTGAGTCCTCCATTATGAACTATCAAAGTCATTCCTTTAGGGGGAATCAACTAATGATTTAATTTGTTTCATTTGATTTATTGTTTGGTGGATTAGAAGTCAGATTAAACATGACTCCTTTTTATTTCATAGAATTTCTTACCACCTAGAACATAATTGGAAAAGTTTTGAAATGACTACCTAGTTCCATAGCCAACATGCATCCAAGTTTGCACTTAGATAGGTTCATCCTAGTATTGGTTTTAAACTTAATATTGCCACTACCCATGATACATATTCTAGTTTCCTTGGATGGGCCGTTCGTGACCAGAATGGTGACTTTGTGTATGGTGCTGCTACCAAGTTTCTCAAGATTCCCGAAGAGGTTGCAATTCTAAAATGTATTAAGCATGCTGTTTTTATTCCTACTACGTAACAACTCGATCCAAGACCCAAGTCTAATCAAGCAAAACTAGCTTTAACAAATTGTTGGGTATGGACCCAATGGACCCAAACAACCACAAAAAATACTTAAGCCCAAGTTGTTAAGTAGTAATTCTTAATTCTTATATCATAGCACTCACTTTTATGAGTTTCCAATGTGAGACTATTTTTTTAGGTGTTACAACCTCCCCCACTTGAAATCTTGAAGTCCTCATCAGGATTCAATACTCCCAGTAGTAGTGGCTGCTCCACCTCATGGCGTACTCTTTGGTTGTCCTAAGGGCAACCCTTTCCTCCTACTAGAGAAAGTCTAGCTCTGATATCATTTATAATGACTCGAGCCTAGACCTGAGTCTAATCGAGAAAAATTGGCCTTGACAACTTGTTGGCCATGGACCCCATAAACCTAAAAAACTACCCAATATGCTTAAGTTCAAGTTCATAAGTAATAATTGTTAATCCTTTATATTTCACTACTCACTTTCATCAGTTTACGATGTGGAACTATCTTTGGAGGTATTACAATGGATTATCAGTTTAAGACGATTTAAGGTGGGAGAATTCAAACTACCCCAGCAATTCCAAGAAAGGCTCATCATCATGATATGGAAATAGAAACGTATTTCGATCTACTTCTGGTCATTTGAACTAACCTTGCCAAGGAATGACCTTCATAGACTCCTATAGCCCTAATGGGAGAGTACGCCTCATGTGGTACGACAATAGGTGATTGGATTTTAGGGATGCAAAAATAGAACAACCCAGAGAACTCAAACCTAGCTTCATCATATTTCACATCAAAGCCCAAATAAGTATTCTCTTGTTCAATCTAGATTTTCGTTATCGAAGTAGGATCTAGATCAGGGGAAAGAGTTGGAAGAGAAAGATAGATGCCCTAGCCAATCTCATCATAATTCTTATGATTTGTTGTTACATCACTTAGATCCACTTTCTCCTTTGTCAACTTATTAAGGGTAGAAATCTTCGACGGAACTCCAATATCAAATTGAGAGGTATTCAAATTAAATCCTAAGACCTTCTAAAGATATTGCATCAAACACACATGTTAACCATGCAACAACAAAATCTTGTGACAAAAGAGAGAACCGCAGCATCATAAGAAACCCTACCTTGAATGATCCTTAAGGATTGTGAGAAAAATCCACTAAAAATATTAGCATTTATATTTGTCCACAGCTCACTGGACGTCGTGTTCCGAGAGACCAGCCGAGACGTGGGATTTTACACAGAGGAATTATTTCCACATGTCACACCCTACACCTATACTCATCTGACCAGTGATTTGCTACCGAAAGATAAAGCCACGATACAATTCCATGTGGCTGCATGATGGCCTTTTCTTGTTAAGATTGTTTGCTGGGAGGATAACTATTATCTCGAGATAAGTTTGCAGAAACGCTTAGTTGCAGGTATAAGTAATGAAATAAAAATAATTAGTATGTTGATGTAGTGTTAGTTATTAATATTTTAATATAATACCATGTAAGTGAAATAAATTGATGTGATGCAGCAAGTATTAATGACTTTTACCTTAAAATAGGTATAGTTTAATAAACGTTGGTATAGTAACGATGTAGTATCTAAGATATGTTAAGAATAAATATATTTTAATAGATGTTAGCGTTGTTATGATGGAGTAAAATAAATATTATTTTACATATTGGAGTGGTTATTTTATAAAATATTAGAAAAAAGATATCCGATCAAGTTATCCCTTAAGTGGAGACTTAGATATATAGGGTGAGGAGAGAAGTTCCCCTAAGGATGCAGGTAGGAAAATATAGGTTGCAATGCACTTTGAAAGACACCATTAAGAATTAATGGGTTTAAAATTATAATCAATTAATTAAAAATAAAAATCGATCTAAATCCTAGCAAAAATCAAGTGATTTACAATATATTGATTGGAATAATTTTCAATCGATTAAAAATCAAAATAAATTAATTAAAAATAAAAATATATCTATACATTTTATTTCTTTATCGATAAAAAATAATTTTCATCTAAAATATAATTTTTTACTTATAAAATATAATTTTTTACTTAAAAAATAAGTTTTAGCAAAAAAAAAAATTACCACCGATAAAAAAATTCAAACTATGTCGTTTAAAATCATCACTCTAGACTACGATACAAAATATATTTTTAAATATATTTATTTACTTTTCCTCTTTCGTTGAACCGGCAATCTTCATAGTTCATTCAGATGCTGCGATAGATCGTAGATTCCCTCTCACGATGGGGAGGATATTTCTAAATATCACTACGATTTCCGTACACGTATATGTTTGCTTTTCCATGTGCATGTATGTTTGCACAATCCCTTGTGCCGCCAAATGAAGGATTCTTGGGAGATGCATACATGGCATCCCTGAAGGAAACTTGTGCCATAAGCTCTTCCGATCATTCACCAACGCCTTGCCATAGCGTTTGACAATGTAAAAGACTTTTGACATCAAGTTTGGCGTTAAAAGGAAAATCTCCAAACTACATGCTACTGTTGAAATCCCTTGCGAAGGTGCATCTCCAAAATCTATGTATATAATGATTTATTTCTGGTACAGTAATAAAGATACATATCGAAGAAAGAAGATTAACTGACTGCTAGTGCAGTTGTTCGCTGACAGCATCGCAAAAGTCTAGCATTGCAAGGTTTCAAGTTCAGAAGTGGTGAGTGGATCTATCGCACGTTTGTTGCTGAAATTTGGATTGATAATTTTTTTATTTATATCCTATGAATAATAATAATTAGCCTGTTATATCTTCTAAAAAAGGGTCGGAAACTCTCATTTCAACTGTGTATTTTGCGGTGACACCTGAATTGATAATTTTTAAATATATATTAATTATAATAATCTTCTTTATTTATATCTTAAAAGAATAATTATTATAATCTTTTATTTATTCTAATCTTTTTTTCATTTACCTCTTACAATTATTTTTTTTTTTAAAAGGAAAGGGTAGTTATCCAGAGTGATAACTATCCAAAAATATATATAATAGAATCAACAATAAACAACATTATAACAGGTAGGCGTCAAGGTCCCCCACTCACAAGGATTCAACCCAAAGAGAAAACAAAGAATTAATAGACTCAACAAAATTCTCTACGTAAGATCTCTGGCCCCTTAAAACTACCGCATTTCTGTCCAACCAAATACCCCAAAGAACTGCCAGCGGCCTGACCTTCTCTTTCTTCGAACGGAAAACGAAATGTCTACCAACACCACCTCCACTTCTGAAACTATGCCAGAATGCCTTAAACAGCCGACACTCCCACCACCTCCTACCCATCCTGCCCCAAATTTGCACCACAAAAGGGCAAGTGAAAAAAAGGTGGTCAACGTCCTCACCACCCCCACACAAAGAGCACACCTTGTAATCTCCAGGAGCCCATCTCGCCCTCCACACCTTAGTCACCAGCCTTCTCCTCCTAAGTAGCTAGGCAAAAATCTTGACCTTCAGCGGATACGTGGCTTTCCAAATCTGTCTGCAGTCTCTTACCAGATCCAACTCCACCCCAGGACCAATAGCGGACAATCTCCTGTATGCAGCCGCTACCGAAAACTTACCTTCGTCCAAACCAAACATGTCCGTACCAGCCACCGGATGCAGTCCCTCCAACTCATCAAGTAAGATATGAAAATCATGCACTCTCGCATCTGATAGACTGCCAACGAAGCACGGGTACCACCCATCTTCCCATACCTCAGCCACAGACGCCATTTTGTTCTAGGACAAGGCAAACAGTCTCTGAAATCTTCTGTAAAGTGCTCCATCACTCGTCAGTCATCCTGCCAAAATTTGAAAATCTCCCATGTTCCCAACACAAGAACAAAGCAGTTCCTCACCTTAGGAGCCATCGTCGACAAGCCTTTCAAGAAGTGAGAGGCATCCCTAGGCGGTGACACCAGGAGATCCCACCGCACAGGACTACCATACGCCATCTCAAACACCTTGCCCAACATATCCCCCCTTCCTTCCAACAGGCACCCCACCCATTTCGCCAACAGACTGTCATTAGATCTCTCCAAATCCTTCACGCCGAGTCCTCCGTCTTTCAGCGGTCTGCAGACCTCCTCCCAAGCAACCAACCTGGCACCCTGTCCACTCGTCCCCTGATTGGACCAAAAGAAGCTCCTCATAGCTCGCTCAATCTTTGCAATCACCTGTCGAGGCATGTTCAGTACGGAATTGAAGTATGACGGCATTGCTGACAGAACCGCCTTGAGTAGGATCAACCTCCCACCTCTAGACAGTAGCCTAGACGCCCACCCCTCCAACCTCCCTACCAACCTCTCCACCAGGGAAGCCCAATCTCTCACCAGAATCCTCTCATCTGACAATGGTAAGCTCAGATACCTAATCAGAAGCTTACCCTGCTCTGTGCCAAGACCCAAACTGCACCCCCTCGCCTCCGTCTCAGTCATATTGAAAGGAACAAAATTTGACTTAGCTAAGTTAATCTGCAATCCCGACGCCTCACCCAGTAAGAAAACAAGGAACCACATTCTTCTGGCCTCCTTTTCTCCACCTTCAATGAAGAAGATCGTATCATCCGCATACTGAAGCAATGGGATACTCGTCCCATCTCTCAAGGAGAAACCACTCACCAAGTTTCTCTCACAAGACCTTTTCGCCACCATAGCAAGAGCATCCACGGCAATCGCAAAGAGCATCGGGGTCAATGGACAACCTTGCCTCACCCCCCTCCTAGGTTGGATCCAACCCCCAGCTGGGTTTCCGTTGATAAGAACCGAGAAAGACGTCGTGGTGACGCACCTCTTCATCCAGTCAATCCACACCGGCGAGAACCTCCTCTTCACCAAGGACGTCCAAAGAAACGACCATTGGATCGAGTCATAAGCTTTGCTGAAATCGACCTTCCATAAGAAAGCCTTCTTTTTATCTCTCTTCCAGGACGAAAGGATTTCCGAGGCCATCACGTAACCCTCCAAAATATTCCTGCCAGGAACAAAGGCCATCTGCACCGAGTCTACAATCCCACACAGCGTCCTCCTCAGTCTATTTGCCAGAAGCTTTGCCACCACCAAGTAGATAGCATTCGAGAGAGCTATCGGTCTGTACTCCTGAATCTCCTCAGCGCCCTCCCTCTTTGGCAACAGGAACATGTAGAATTTGTTCAGCCTATTAAATCCCGAGTTACCTGCTCTAAACTCTTGCACCACCTGCATCACATTTTCTTTCACCACCGGCCAGAACTCCCTGTAGAAGGCAACCGGAAAGCCATCCGGCCCTGGACAACCATCTGCGTTCAACCCCCAAATTGCCTCACGGACATCATCCTCCCCAAAAGAACCCATCAAGAAGTTGGCGTCTGTCTCCCGGATCTGTGGTATCTCAGACCCTAACCATCTCCATCTTCCCCACCCCCCCGGTCTCCACCTAGTAAAATCTATAAAATAACTCGTAGCTGCCTCTCCCACCGCCTCCCTTCCCACAAACTCCTCCTCATCCACCACCAATCTGTCAATCCAGTTCCTCCTTCTCCTACCTAATGCAGCCATATGAAAAAATCGAGTATTGGAATCACCTTCCTTCAGCCACTTCTACCTAGACCTCACCCTCCACTCCACCTCCACTTTCCGGTCTTCCTCCTGTATCACCTAAATCTTTCTTGCTCTGTGAACCCTATCGTTGTCTGAAAGGAGCCCAACATCCTCTGCCCTGTCCAGACGTGCAATCTCAGCAAGTGCCTCCTCTTTCTTCCTCCCACATTCCTCCCTAACCTGCTTACATCTTACAATTATAAAATTATAAATTTCTTTAGAGTATATAATCATTTGTCCGTGTATTGTCATTAGTGCAGAAAAAAAGAAAGGTACATGTTTTCTATGAGTAAAGTGTCAGTTTATAGACACATCTATTTACCTAGATATATATTCATGAGATTAAACATGCAATTAGGGGTTACCATTGGTAATAAAGGAGGTAAAGGAGAGGTGAAAGGGTGAGAGAGATGGCGAGAGGAAGGATGGCAACAAATTTTGCTAGAGAGCTATAATACTTACTATTTATTTATTTATTTTAATTCATTTATCCGTGCTATATCTATATATATCATGATTCCACCTAGGATAATAACTGTAGCAGTTAGTATCATTCTTTCTTAATTCCTTTGTCTATGCTACACTCTAATATCTCTCTCGCAATTTCTACTCATCTCTCACTCTTTTTTATATTTGATTGTCAAGGATTATTGGTCCTTGTTTCTTATTTCTTCTACCTGATTATGTTGAATGAGATGATGGATGTCAAGGATGTAACATTTATTTATTTTATCAATGCGAATACAAATGTCAAATCAAACACAATTTTCATTTGTAACTTTTTATGGTCTCTCTTTCAATAGAGGAATTTTTTATCCTCTCTCCCTCACACACATGCTTTGACAACATGTAAGCACAACTAATCACAAATGTTAGAAATTGTAAAATATATAGAAGCTATCCAATCTATCTATTTATATATAATATATATGAATGTTTTTATTTTTTTAAAGTAACATGTATAATGAATATGGTATTTATATTAAAACTTTTATATGATAATAGATAAAAGAAATTGCCCTTTTTGAATTGGAATATGGGATGTTTATTTTATTACAATAGTCTTTTGAATAGTATAATTTTGATATGATTTTAACTTTTATATTTATGTAGTAAAGCATGGGTTAAAAATTAATTTATATAATTATAAAGCAATTACATAGAAAAACCTGAATTTAGGTTAAAATTTCATTGTCATCTTTTAACTCCAAGACCGTATGTTCCTTGAATCTCCTCTATGTCGCTATTCATGTCACGGTGAAATTGCAAATGGCAACTCGATCGGTAAGTATTGGCATTTAGTCTTTTCTAGAATAAGAAACAGGTCATGGTGAAAGCCCCTGGACCTAATAACTTGTGACGTTCTAAAACACGTAGAGGTCGTAAAGGAATACTGCTTCTGCCTAGTGTGCACCAGGAAGCCATTCCTGCTCGCTGCTGCCATCTCAACAGTGCCGTGGACGGTATACATATATAGGCATATCCTTGCACTCCATGCCTCCTTTTTCCTCTTTTTGCATTCGATTCGCCCCAGCTATATATCAACTATCCTCCCTATTTTGATAAAGACGACTTCTGTAAGTCTATGGAACGTGAAACGAACGATCTCCAAATTGCGGACATGTGGAATATGATGTCAACTTAGTTACGGTAAAACTCATAGTCATATCCCAATTAAATGAGTTGCAACAATTTACATTGGCAAACTGAACTCAATGCTAGCTATAATATATATCGAGGATTAAGCATGAGTGACAGTTACTAAACAAACTAAGAAAGGGATAATATCCAGGATAGAAATTTAAGTTACAACAAAATTTGCACAGACATTAATTAAGGAGCCTTTAGAACTCGAGACCCGAGGTATGAAGTGTGGATCGCTTGCTATGCATCATCTATGATCTAAAGAATGCAAGGTACCTGGCTTACACCATGCATGACGTGGACTTTGCTTTACCAACGGTCCATAGTGGGCCAACTATACACAAGCCTGGGTGGCGATCAACACAATAGAAAACTAGGTGTTACTACCAAGGTTGGGCATATGATCAACGGTTTGTTTGCCTCGAGTTCCACAGTGGGCTTTAGCTTGCTATGCCCCTGAAAGCCAAACCAGAGGTCAACTCTAGATCTACATTAGCACTAGAAATAAAGTTAATCACCATGCTTGGATGTATAACCAGGAGCTTATTCAACTCAATTTTTGGTATGCAGGATCAATGGGTCAAGAGCATACCTACTTGCCGCTTGATCAACTTGTTAGTTTGATGTGGCAATAGGGGTTGATAATGATCAAATTCTATTTTGGAGGAAAGGATTGATCTAATTAATTACAGGGTTCAATGTTCGACTTATTTATGGGATTATTTCTAGTTCCACATGATTAGCTAACAAGAACTTGGAGTGCAATATCGTTGCAAAGGTATGAGTGTGATCATAACAGCATTAATATATTGGATCCCATTAAAACTTCGAAGTTAAATGTAATTAGATAAGAATAGTACTAAGTTGGGTGACTTTCTCGGAAGTTCTTATGTTGCGCAAATTTTTGGAAACATGTCAAATGCGTCAGGATGGCACGTGGGAGAGGCGGAGGCGGGCGACGAAAGAGGGGAGAACCCCAATGATCTAGGGCTTGGTTTGACGACCAAAGAAGGGCCTTCTTTGCGGCAGCTGGGCTTGATGGTGGGAGGCGGAGGGGTCGTGTGCTATGCTACCGATGCAGGGAGCGTGGTCACATTGCAAACGAGTGCAGGAACGCCATGGTGTACCCCTACTGCGGGGGCCTTGGTCACCGCAAGAGCACCTGCAAGAGGCGGTGGAACGATACACACCAATTTGGCAGCACTACTTACGATCGTGCCTACTTCACTTGAAACCCTACTCCTAGGGTTTGGACGGAAGGTGGTTTGTGTTGGAGACAAGTTGCACCAAAACAGAGGAATGTGCCCCCTTACCACAAGGAGTTGACCCACAACAGCGGCAGGCAGGGGAGGTCCACTGCTAACCATCGCCCTCCTCTGTCGCCATCACCACCACGTCTTGATATAGAAGTCCCAATGTTGTCGGAGGTTCTGGCGACGGAGGGTCTCCTTAAAAACGCGTTGATTGGGGAAGTCATGACGGGAAAGCCATCCATAACGAATCTACAGCAAGTGGTATCGTCTATACCTCTTTCCTCTTCCGTGTCGAAGATCTCTACTTTGGGTATGTCCTGCTTTCTCCTGTTTGGTCTGGATGATGTTGATGTTGAAAGGCTGAAGTTCTGTACTTCTACGATGGCAGCAACTTCGATTCTGTGGCGTTTAGTTTCTCCCTTTGACAGTGCACTCCCAGATAGACCACCACAACATGCTCTTAGTCGTCGAGGAGATATTGTTATCACGGCCTTCCTCTGCATCTGAGGTCCAATGCTATAGTTAGCCATGTTATATTAGTCTTTGCTTCTCTTCAGGATGATGCTACGATCAGATTGATATGGAGGGAGACGACACCTCTGAGACCGTGGAGGCAACCTTGAGATAGGGCAGCCCTTACCCCGAGAGTATTGTCCTGAGATGTGGTGGAAGCTCTTGGCTCCTGACGATAAAGGTCAAGGCTTTTCCCAACCCACCTGGGAAGAAAGCTGAAGTTGAAGATATGGAGGAGGACGGACCTAATACTCACCATGAAGTGTCTGATGCACGTGTGGTGTTGGAGGGTGAGGGATCCTTAAAGAAGAGGAAAGGGTTTGAGGTTGAAATTTCTGAGGAAGAGATGGGTGCTGAAGAACCGTGGTGATCACGACACTGGGATCAAGTGCAATTGTCCTACATGATGATAATAGGGCTGCTTCACCAGAAGTCTGCATGAGGGAGTTGTGCAATGGGGAAGCTGGGAGCTTCGTCTTTAATGCCTGTGAAGAGCAAGCCTTTAATGTGGGGTCATCGTCTAAGGAAAGAGGCGCATGCAGTAGCCGTGGACATTATAATCTACAGAGTAGAGGCCCAACGAGGGTTCCAAAGATTGATGAGGAGGCAGTGGCAAATGTGCTACAAGTTGTGCATGTTAAAAAGGGGATACAAAATGATCCAAAATGAAGGTGCTCTTGTCGAATGTTCGAGGACTAAGGGATCGAACTAGACGTGGGCCGTTGGTTCGATACTTGAGTGAATGGAAAGTTGACTGTGCATTATTGCAGGAGACTCATATTGATGTGGAAAATGTTGACATGTGGAATTCGGTCAAGATGAATGGCTTGGCTGACGTCAAGCATGTAGAGATCTGGGGGCTTCAGAGTATGGTGGAAAGTGGACACGTTGAGCCTTGAAGACGTGCATGTTGGGCATTATTCTATTGCATGCAAGTTTCTGAAGCAGTCTGACACTATTTATATTACTTGCATTTATGGACCATGTGTGCAGGCAGACCATCCTTTGCTTTGGGAGGAGATGGGCTCACTTTCTTCTTTTGTTCAAGGAGGTGCATGGCTGTTGGGGGGCGGACCGGATGGTCACTTTGATTTTTCCTCTTTTGGATTCCAATACGTGCTTTCTGATCTTGAGTTGTCAAACTTTCCCATTTTCGGCTCCTTATTTACTGGAAGGAATGGCAGCGGCCCCATGTCGAAGATTGATAGATTCCTAAGCAATGTTGAGTTATTGGGCTCCTTCTTGTTGGTGCATGTTACATCCGTAGAGCAGCCATTCTTAGATTACACCCACTTATTTGGGACAATGGTGAGGGGAGTGTAAAGCATACTTATTTCAAATTTCAGAGATTGCGGTTAAATGAAGCAGGGTTTCGAGATATGGTCTCCTCTTAGTGGTCTTCTTGTCAGGAAGAAGGTTCGGGAATGTAGATTCATGTAAAGAAGTTAAGAGGCCTTTGTCTTATGCTCTTTGAATATAAATGCACCTTGGCTACGACTAAGTCCCAACATAGAAAGGATGCCCTGAGTGGTGCTGTGTTACTTGATAGAAAGGAAGAAGCTGGGCCTCGATCCTCTGATGAACTACCTTGCAGAAATCCCTACTAAATATTGTATCTGTGGAGGATCATCAATGTGAGATTGATTGGTGGAAGAAATCATGTCAATTATGGCTAAAGGATGGGGATGCTAACACCAAGTTCTTTCATATGGTGGGAAGCTCTAGAAGAAGATTGAATCTTTCTTCCTCCCTAAGCCACCATGATATGATTGCCTCCACTTAGGCACTTTCTAATGTCACAAATAATTATTTCCATGAAGCAACAAGAGCATCTACAAGACGAGCGTGGGCTTTGCTTGTCTCCAACATGCCTAAGGTGGAGTATGAGGACGGTATTCACCTCTGTAGATCTATAACTGAGGAGGAAGTCATATGCTCTATTAAGGGGCTAAAGGTGGACGGCTCACCAGGCCCTGATGGCTTCCAAGTATTATCCTACAAGGAATTCTGGTCTACGGTTAGATCTAAGATGAGGGTGGCAAATTAATTTTAGGTTGGGAACTCTGGGTTCGAAAAACTTAATAGTTCTCTTTTGTTTTTACTTCCTAAGAAGCATGGTGCAGAATCTCTAGCTGATTATAGGCCGATTACCCTTTCTAATTCTATATATTTGATTATTGGGAAAGTTTTAGGAAATAGATTGAGAGATGTACTTCAAAATCTTATTAGCCCAGTGCAAGTTGCTTTCTTGAAGGGTAGGCTCCTCCAGGAATCTTTTATTCTTGCACAGGAAATGATCTCTACCTGGACGAGGAAGAAGAAGAGAGCCTTCATGTAAAAGGTGGATTTCTCCAAAGTTTATGATTGTTGAGCACTTTCGTTGAGTGTTAAGAAATATATACATCATAGTATAGTCAACAAAATCACAAAAAACACTTAAATTTGTAAAACTCAAAATCTACTTGGAGTTCGAGGTCGTTTGCAAGGAGTAAATATAGAATTTACGCACTAATCTCAATTCAGAATTAATGAGCACAATAATTAGTTATAATAAAAGATGTTCAATGAATAAACTACTCAGAAATAATATTCAAATACAAATCAATGTATCTCCAGGGTTCTTGGGATAAAAAGAATAGAAGAGAGCTATAAAAATGGTTATTTAAATCACCAATTATATCCACCAATCAAGTACATATCCCAAATATATTAGCCATTCAATATTGCTACAGTGGCTGGAACCACTTATGCCAATTATCCACGTCAGACGAGCCTCAAATGTCTCAACAGTATCAGACGGCGGTGTAAGGCTTCAGATGCCTTAACTATCATAGCACCACAGTAAGGCACACAAGGGTGCCTCTCAAGCACAAGAGCCAACCTTCCTCAAAGGCTAACATGAAGCAAAACACTCCCCCCTCCTCCTTGCAATTTTTGTTCACTAATTCTCTCATAACAGGGCATAATTGGGTCAGAATGCAGGTAATCGGGTCATGAACATGGGTCCAGGATTATTGAGGATGCAGGTGAGTTAGGGTGCATGGGCATGTGTGTGTAAGGGACCCAACCCCTCATGATCTTGGGCAAACGGCTTAAGGCACGAAAATAAGATATATGAGATCAGCAGCTCATGGCTATATGATGTGGGACTATCCCATGTCTTCTTTGCTTGTTGCCTCTATTGCTTGCAGCTACTGATGCGACTTCGTCAAATGGAAGCTGAGAACGTTGCCTGATGCTTCGATTGGGAACCTGGGGTTCTTCTTGGCTGGGAACCGTAGCACCTGGGAGTCGCATGAGGTCAAAGCAGCTCAGAGCATGGTGGTCAGAGCTGGAGATGATGGTGGCGATAGGTGAGGATTGGTGAGACCTGAAAAGCACAAGTATGAGCTCTGGGCCCCAATCAGATAGCTTCTGAGCTTTGCCAAGTGCAGGCGAAGGTGATGGTGGTGTTCCTATGTTGTGTGAATGCGTGTAGAGGGCTGACAGAGTCAGAGATGGTGTATGGGTGAGGGTGAGTTTCGCGTAGGTTTTGAGTGGGTGAAAGGGCAAATAGGTATAGGGCTTTTGGATGTGGAGGCACTGCAGAGGTTTTGGGAGCCTTGGTGGAGTGGTTGGTGGTTTGTGGAGGGTGTGTGACTTCACCAATGCATGACCAGAGTGGAAGAAGATGGATGGGGAGGCAGTGAATTGGTAGTTGAAATAGGAGACTTGAAGGTCCCTGCGAGGAGGGGTTGACGTAATAATTGCGGAAATAAATATAAGCAATATCACAAAAATAAGCAATCGCACAATGTACACAAAGATTTTTAGGTGGAAACCCAACACCGGGTGAAAACCACCACCTAACCCTCTCGAGTTAGGATTTTCCGATCAACCAAGTTGATCAAATCCACTAACCGAATCACTTTGAACGAGGGTGATTCAACCTCAATACAACCACGCTACAAGTACGAGGGTAGCGTTCCTCAACCCCTTCTCTCCACGAGAAGGATTTTGTCCCACGAAGGAGACGGGAATTCGCAAAGCGAATACCCAACCAAAATACAAAGATAAAATAAAATAACAGTCCTATAGAGCCAACAAAATTAAACCTAGCTTCTATAGGAAATAGGAAACTCCCCTTTGCAAGGAGTGCGTCGACGATGACGCGGTGCGTGTGCCACGCGATGGCGCTACGTCGCTCTCGTTAACAACGCCGGGAGAGCGGGTGCGCAACGGTTTGAATGCTCTCAAGAAAATGGAGCCTGAGCTTGGAGAGCAAGAGAGTCTTTTCTTTGGACACAAAAGGTTTGAAAGTGTATTGCAAGGTGTGTGTCTTAGTGTGTATATGTCTCTCTAGGTTTCTCTTCTTGTATTTTTGTGTTACAAAGGTTCCCCTCTATTTATAGAGGCCTTAGGAAGGCTTTGGAAGGCTTGGAAAAGCTTCCATAGCCGTTGGGTGCAAAGCCCAAGAGAATCAGGCCGAAATCAGGACAATGATTGCATTTGACAGGGTTATCAGACGTCTAACTCTGGCATCAGACGTCTGGAAGGCCACTTTAAGACGTCTGATTCCAATGTCAGACGTCTGATTCTATGCGGGTTTCTCCCTGACTTGAATCAGATCTAAACAGGGTTTTTGTCCAAGTCCATCAGACGACATACAGGACGTCTAGCACTAAGTCTGGACGTCTGGAAACCTACTTTTACTGTGGGAATTGATTTCCAAACGTTGCAACGGCTAGAAAATCTCTGAGAAGAGATTTTGGGTCAGCCGAGGCAAAACGGTCATTTATCAGACGTCTGGAAAGTCCTATGGACGTCTGATAAGGCTCTAACGGTCATAATCTTGAGTGTTTTGTAAGCCAGCCAACGGTCCACTAACTGGACGTCTGGCAAAGTCATCAGACGTCTCCTAAGACGTCTGGTCTAAGGTCTGGATGTCTGATTTCATCAGACAGAACTAACTATGTCCAGCCTAACAGTTATCAGACGTCTGAAACAACAGTCAGACGTCTTAAAATTCTTTATCAGACGTCTGATTCGTGAATTAGACGTCTGGAAAGTCTGTTTTAACCCTATATTGATTTTCTAAGTGTTCTACAGAAAACCTAAGTATCCTAGGGTTGTGCAGGTGTTCCTAGGACTACTATTAGGGTTCTTTGAGGCTCTTTAACATAATGTCTAAGGAAAATAAAGAGCAAGAAAATAAATACAAGAGATACATGAAAGGATAAAAAAGAATCTATCCTATTCTTCTTGTCTTCCATCTCCAATCTTTCGCTCCACGCGAACCTCCTCTGTTTTCCGTCAAGCTCCTCCAATCCGTCCTGGATGCGAGCTCGAACTCCGTCTAAACACGTCCTCATTTGCAATTGACCTGAAATCTAGGACTCAAATTGCAAATGTTAAATAACACGTGTTTTGTTATCATCAAAACAAATGATCATGGTGCTCTAGCACCAACAATCTCCCCCTTTTTGATGATGACAAAACCGTAAATAATGCATAAAAATCCTCCCCCTTTTTGACATTATCAAAAAGGTTTAATTGATTTTATATTTCCTATAACTCCCCCTTAAAACATGCTCTTCTATGAGTTTCTTTTGACAAAGGTAATGTCCCCCCCTTTTTGTAACAATGCGATAGCTATTATTTTTCTCCCCCTTTCTAAAGGAAATTTAGCTACCTTATATCTCCCCCTTAAAAATTGACAATAAGCTCATCATTTTTTAACTCCCCCTATCTAAATGCTTATGATAAAAAGATAGGGTTAAGAATTTTACCTCACCTACCATGGCCAATAAAATGGACCGAATGGTGGTGGTGGATGCCACATCGGATGGGGCTCCCATCCGTAGCTTGGAGGCCCGGGCATTGGCGCCGGTCTCCAATCTAGTGGTCGACGTGCGGCGGGTCCGTCGTTTGTTCGCCGTCTCGTCGGTCTTCTTCTTCTCCTCCTTGGTCTACTCATTGGTTCTCCCAACTTAAGTTGACCAGCCTTGAGCTTGTAGGTCCAGTCCTTTATGTTGTAGTCATCCCTGAACCCTACAAAACAAGATTCTAATTTTTTCTTTGGTATCCAAGTGGGCTTGGATCCGGATTTGTTAGCGGGTCTCCATGATGGAGATCCTTTCTCAACCTTAGGGCTATAAAAATCATCTACTTTGTTGATTAGTTTGTTAGAGCTTTCCCTAAGACATGCAATTTCTCTTTCTATAGTATCCATCTTAGTCTTTAAATCAGAAATTTCTAACTTTAGACTATTATTTTCCTCAATCAATTTATTATTTTCATTGATGAGGTCTTGATTTTCTAATAACAGGTTATTATCCTTAGGACTAGTCTCTATATCCTTGAGTTGTTTTTCTAACCTATCATTTTCATTTCTAAGAAAACTAAGGTTCTTTTTAATGCTTTTATTTTCTACCCTAAGTGATTTACTAATCTCAAAAAGTTCATTAAAAGCTTCTTGAAGATCATAACTTACCTCATTGTCGCTGTCGCTTCCGCTTTCGCTGTCGCTATTGCTTCCTCTGGCCATGAAACCAAAGCAAGCGGTTTCTTCTTCTTCTTCTTCTTCCTCCGAGCTGGAATCGTCCCAAGTGGCTTGGAACGCCTTCTTCTTAGATTTTTCCTTTTCCTTTTTCTTCTCCTTTTTGAGAAGAGGGCACTCTGGTCGTAGGTGCCCTTTCTCGTTGCAATGGTAGCAACGTCTCGGGCTTTCCTTCTCCTTTTTCTCTTTATTTAATTCCCTACAAAACTTGGAAAAATTTTTAAGTAAAATTCTAAAGTCTTCGTCGTCGGAACTTACCTCGCTATCCGACGCGGCTCTGAAGGCGAGAGTCTTCTGTAGTTTAGGCTCCGGTGTATCCTTCTTCTTCTGCTTCAACTTAGTCTCGTAGGCCATCAGATTACCTAGGAGATCTTCCATGTTGAGCTCCTCCATTTCGTTCGCCTCTTCGATGGCGGTGACTTTCTGTTCCCATTCCGGTCCAAGGGAACGAAGAAGCTTCCCTTGAAGCTCCCCCTTGATGAAAGTCTTTCCTAAAGCTTTCAAGTTATTTACAATGAGAGTGAACCTAGTGTTCATCTTACTTAAAGACTCGTTAGATTTCATTGAAAAAGATTCAAATTCTTGAGAAAGTAAATTAATTTTTGAGGTTTTTACCTTAGAGGTACCTTCATGAGTTACCTCGAGTGTGTGCCAAATCTCGTATGCGGTGGCGCACTGCGAGATTCTGTTGAACTCCTCCGGGCTGAGCGCGCAATACAACGCGTTCATTGTTTTCGCGTTGAGAGAGAGCTCCCGGATCTGCTGCTGCGAGTAGCCTCTGGCGGGTTTCTCTGGGATGTCGAAGGGGGTCTCGCACCTGGCCCAGACTGTGAAGTCGGTGGCTTGAAGCCACGTCTTCATCCGCAACTTCCAGTAGGGGTAGTTGCTCCCGTCGAAGAACGGCGGACGGGTTGTGGACTGCCCCTCGGAAATCCTGCTTGTGGAACAGCTTCCCTCCATGTGATCTTTCCGCGGATGTTACTCCTGTCGGCGGAAAACCTGCTCTGATACCAATTGAAGGTCCCTGCGAGGAGGGGTTGACGTAATAATTGCGGAAATAAATATAAGCAATATCACAAAAATAAGCAATCGCACAATGTACACAAAGATTTTTAGGTGGAAACCCAAAATCGGGTGAAAACCACCACCTAACCCTCTCGAGTTAGGATTTTCCGATCAACCAAGTTGATCAAATCCACTAACCGAATCACTTTGAACGAGGGTGATTCAACCTCAATACAACCACGCTACAAGTACGAGGGTAGCGTTCCTCAACCCCTTCTCTCCACGAGAAGGATTTTGTCCCACGAAGGAGACGGGAATTCGCAAAGCGAATACCCAACCAAAATACAAAGATAAAATAAAATAACAGTCCTATAGAGCCAACAAAATTAAACCTAGCTTCTATAGGAAATAGGAAACTCCCCTTTGCAAGGAGTGCGTCGACGATGACGCGGTGCGTGTGCCACGCGATGGCGTTACGTCGCTCTCGTTAACAACGCCGGGAGAGCGGGTGCGCAACGGTTTGAATGCTCTCAAGAAAATGGAGCCTGAGCTTGGAGAGCAAGAGAGTCTTTTCTTTGGACACAAAAGGTTTGAAAGTGTATTGCAAGGTGTGTGTCTTAGTGTGTATATGTCTCTCTAGGTTTCTCTTCTTGTATTTTTGTGTTACAAAGGTTCCCCTCTATTTATAGAGGCCTTAGGAAGGCTTTGGAAGGCTTGGAAAAGCTTCCATAGCCGTTGGGTGCAAAGCCCAAGAGAATCAGGCCGAAATCAGGACAATGATTGCATTTGACAGGGTTATCAGACGTCTAACTCTGGCATCAGACGTCTGGAAGGCCACTTTAAGACGTCTGATTCCAATGTCAAACGTCTGATTCTATGCGGGTTTCTCCCTGACTTGAATCAGATCTAAACAGGGTTTTTGTCCAAGTCCATCAGACGACATACAGGACGTCTAGCACTAAGTCTGGACGTCTGGAAACCTACTTTTACTGTGGGAATTGATTTCCAAACGTTGCAACGGCTAGAAAATCTCTGAGAAGAGATTTTGGGTCAGCCGAGGCAAAACGGTCATTTATCAGACGTCTGGAAAGTCCTATGGACGTCTGATAAGGCTCTAACGGTCATAATCTTGAGTGTTTTGTAAGCCAGCCAACGGTCCACTAACTGGACGTCTGGCAAAGTCATCAGACGTCTCCTAAGACGTCTGGTCTAAGGTCTGGATGTCTGATTTCATCAGACAGAACTAACTATGTCCAGCCTAACAGTTATCAGACGTCTGAAACAACAGTCAGACGTCTTAAAATTCTTTATCAGACGTCTGATTCGTGAATTAGACGTCTGGAAAGTCTGTTTTAACCCTATATTGGTTTTCTAAGTGTTCTACAAAAAACCTAAGTATCCTAGGGTTGTGCAGGTGTTCCTAGGACTACTGTTAGGGTTCTTTGAGGCTCTTTAACATAATGTCTAAGGAAAATAAAGAGCAAGAAAATAAATACAAGAGATACATGAAAGGATAAAAAAGAATCTATCCTATTCTTCTTGTCTTCCATCTCCAATCTTTCGCTCCACGCGAACCTCCTCTGTTTTCCGTCAAGCTCCTCCAATCCGTCCTGGATGCGAGCTCGAACTCCGTCTAAACACGTCCTCATTTGCAATTGACCTGAAATCTAGGACTCAAATTGCAAATGTTAAATAACACGTGTTTTGTTATCATCAAAACAAATGATCGTGGTGCTCTAGCACCAACAAGACTAAGGAGCTAAACATAAACTATGGAGAGAAAGGGAGAGTTTGGGACCTAAATAGCGGATGAAAGGGGAGATATGTCACTAGCTTTGATTGGCCAGCGTCGAAGACGATGAATTCCTTCGGTAAGGAAGCGACGAGGAAGAAGAGGGTCTGGGAGCTCCTGATTTGTTCGTCAAGGAGCGAAAGAATGAGATGAAGACAATCCCACTGCCTATGGTATGTGGCAGCGGGCGAAGAAGCTGGAGAAGGAGGCATCGCTAGAGCTTTGGTTGAGGTTGCTGGAGAGAGGAATTTGAAGACTTTGAGGCCTAAAATTGAGCTAGGGAATACGACATGAAGTTCAAAAGCTTTTATAGAGCTCCTAGCCGAGCTCAAGATGAGGAAAGAGCTTTGATTGACTTGAGATTTTGAATAATGAATCCCACGAATTTCATGGGCTCACTGGGGCTAATTAGTGCGATTTAGAATCCTAAATTGCCTTCAGAAGACTCCTTATAATGTGAACACCAATTCCACCAAATTTGGTAGGATTTGGTGGTGATCTGATGTCGTTTTAGTGTGGTCAAAGTCAGTTGAAGATTGGTTTGACCTCCAATGGTGGCAGGGATGTGTTTGTGAAGAAGACAAGGAAGTTAGGGACCCATTTGCAAGGATTTTGAAATTTAGGGGCTTGTCTGAAAGAAATAGAGACTTAATGGGCCAAATTGTAAACTAGGTCAAGATGGATTCTGATTGGGCTCAAGTTTTGCTACAAACCTAATTTTGACCCAAGGAATCTAGTGGTGGAGTCGAATTTGAGTTTTGACCAAGTTTAATTGGAAAATCTATACAGAGACCCAAATTAGGGTAGAATTCCGTCTGCAACTCTATTCAAAGTCAAAATAGGTTTAGATGGTCAAGCCAAGGTTATCAAACCACTCAAGATATTTTTCTATGAATTTTAGGAGGTTTAGATAAATTTTATCTTGACCACAACCTCTTCAATTCAAGCTGGTCTGCAATTAGGATTTTGTGTTCTAATTCGGTTCTCGAAACGTGTGAAACCCCGTTTCTATTTGTGTAGACCCACTCATTGGACTTTACTGCTCATTTAACCTTCAATTAGCCCCTAACAAACCCCGTGGTTAATATGTATCCATGATATGATGTTAAAATGGCAGAATTAATCTTGTTTTAATGTTCTTCTCTCAAAATGGATATGTGTGGAATTACGGTTCTCAGGCGATTATTCAAGAGCATTTGTCACTTAATCTTGACTAATTAAAGCTAGTTATGACTCATGATGGCGTTACCATCATACCCCCATGCCTAACTTTTGCTAGTCCTAGCAAAATTTCATGGAAAGAACTAGATCTCTAAACCATGCTTTGATGTTAGGATGCCTCATTGATGTCACTCTCTAGAAATTAAATCAGAATACCAATAAAAGGCCTAGATGTACTCAAGTATTAATCAAGATCCAAACCTGACCAGCTTTAGCCTAAGTCTGCTGCGAAGATTTCTAAGGCCTGCAAAAACTACCTAGAGGTTCGTTGAACCCAGTAGTTAAAGCACTAGTGCGTAGAATGCAGTAAGTCCAAGTTTAGTTTTGCCAGTGCATTTTTGGTAAGAGAGATAGAAGGATTTTTTTTTATTTGGAGAGCTTTCTCTCTTTTCTTCTTAGATTTTCCTAAATCTAGCCTCAGATTGGCTTTAAACACGGTCTGTATAGGATTCCTTGTCCCCACCATTAATCCTCAAAGGGTTCCTGGTTTTCAATGCTTCGAGATATCACCGTCCATCGCAACCCCTAGAACCCTGGCTTTCGACATTTCGGGATAGTGCTGCTCATGGCATTTTGTAGCTAAATTCAAGGCCTAGCAATCGACATTTCAGGATAATCTCGCCCATGGCACCTGAACTAGCACAAAATACTTACATGCCCCTAGTAGGATATTTAAATATCCTAGGAGACAAGCACTGACGAGATGATATGTTAATACGCATCTTCAAGGGGAATTTCTCCTCTCTCCACGCTAATAACTCGTCCAATCAACTTGTATTGTTGAGCCTCTCCTAAGCTAGATCTTCGAGATGGCTTTTCATAACAGAACACTTTTGCCATTATTTCTTCATTAAGCATGCTAAACCAGACTAGTGTGTGGATTTTGGGTGCTTAGGTTACCAAGTCTCGCAAACTAAAGGGCAGGCAACGAGACCAAATAATCCTTAAGCCTTAGACTTACTACATCAGCTTCGCATTTTCCTAAACCTCTTGAGAACTAATCTAGTTCTTAACGAATACGTGAGTGTTTAAATCCTAAAATGGCCCAAGAGGCCTAAGATCAGCATTCTTACTAATTTCCTTATCTCTAGCATTTCAGGACTTTGTCTTTCTTTTGATTAGGTTTAGAACTAAAGTAGATCATATAATCAGTTGCTATGACTATTATTTCATTTCTTAATTTTTGCTCCTTTTTGACATTTTGAATTTCCTCCTTTTTTCTCCTCAAGAAAGATTTGCAATCATTTCTCAAAATTTTCCTCCCTTTTTCTTCTTTTTTTTATATATGTATTTTTTTTGTGTGACCCCCTCAGAGAATTGAATTTCTAATTGATTTGCACTTTAACACCCCTCATGCCTAAGTTTTGCAATGTCCTCACTGTAAACTAGGTGGGCACGAATTCAGCTTGGTTCAAGGATTAGAATAGGGTTAAAGGGTGGGTGAACGGGTCAAGATGACAGATGTAGATGATTTTAAGCTTTGATACAGGTACCAAAGGTAGAATCGGCTGTTCTAAAGTGGAACTCTCCACTGCAGTAAGAGTGTAGCTCAAAAAGATGATTAAAAGGGTCTTGGATTTTTGGAATGACAGGTTGCCTCCTGTTAAGTGCTAAATTCAATGCCTTCAGCTAAGTAGAAGGTGGTCAAGGAGAAGGGGTGGTGAAATTAGAGGAATTTTGTAAAACAAGCACCTTGATAAGTAGCCTAGTCCGTCCAACTAGGTACTTGTTTAGGTCAACAGGCTGATGATGCAGACCAAACCCAATCAGTCTAGTGGGTTGATGGATGTGAATCAATAGGTGTGGAGCCCACTAGATACTATGTGGCTCAAAAAGATGTGGAAATGGAAATCTAGGGTTTGGCTAAATCGGTTCAGCCAAATCAGAGTAGGGGTCCTTAAAAGAAAATGGATCTTGCTATGACCCGGTTCCTGAATCCCTATAGGACTCGAGATCGGCTCAACTCGACTAATCCCAAGACCCAGTCGTTCAACAAGAAATAACCGAAAAGCAGGAAAATGAACCACATTCCCTATGCAATGTAACTAACAGTAAAAGCGTACAAGCAGTAAAGGAAGTAAAAGCTGCTAGTCAGTACATACCACCACAACAACAGGAAAGTAGAACAAAAGTACAGTAATATGAACAGTCAATAAAGTCTGAAACTCACTAGTAGAAAGAGAGTACAACAACAGTAAGAAAACTACTGCTGGGCTCAACTGGGCCCAGCACCCTCTGCAGTCGGTAACTCGTGCTGCTCAACTCCTGGACTTGTAAAGGGTTATGAGAAAACGGAGTCAACAAACGTTGAGTAAAGTGGTAACCAGATTGTCTAAAGAAATAAAAGTTAACAGGTAAATTTATCTTTTCTAATTATTTTATTTTACAAGTAATTTCTTTTTACCCCATTGGTTTACTTTCAGATTTCTTTCTTGATCTCACATGTTCCTCTTGGGAACGATTTTGATTGTAATCTTTTCCAAAGAGTAGAAGGTACACATGGTGCTCTCCTGGCCGGGAGAGTCCCCCGTGATAGTCCTACACCCAGTCAACCACCCCGAGGTCACAGACAGACGTAGTGGTGACTATGGCATGTGCGATGAGCTCACTAGTAGCTACCCCGCACTGGCACACGGTCAGTCGTTTCCGGTAGCGGGTATAGCCAAAGTACAGCACGGAACAGCATAGGGCCTAGCCTTCTCAGAGATAGGGGTCTAGCCCCTCAAAACCAAACAGGGGTCTCGCCCCTCCAAAGTCAGCACACCCTCTTCTGATTACCCCGGTTTGCCTAGTGGGCCTAACAAGTCGGTGTAGGGTGACTAGCTGAACCCTGAGCCCCATGGGGTGGCTAGCTCCCTCCCTACACTAGCAGCTCTCCCCGGTACCGTGTACGCGAGGGCCAATAGAAGTCGGTGTAGAGTGGCCAATCCTAATCCCAAGTCCCAACCCAAGGGCGATTAGCTCCGCTCTACACTAAAGAGGGGACAGTCGCTCTCCTTGGTACCACATACTCAAGGGCCAGCACACTTCCCGTCCACATTTCTAGGCCTTTCCATTCATCCACAGGAGCTCTACTCCTAGCTCCCCGTAGGGTTCATGCTCATATTCACCATATTATTCCATACCAGGTTTCATCATTCATAATTCCATTCTCGTATTATACACATGCAACTCATATTTCCACAATTTAACACATACACAAGAGATATCACAGGTAACTGTTTAGTTATCTCAGGCATTTCATATTCTAACAGGCAGCTCATTTATTAACAGGCGGTTGCTAACAATTCAGCTCATTCATTTATGAATACAATCTCAATCACGTACACAAACAGTGCAACTATTTCTCATCCTAGGATTCATGCCACATCCTAGGTTTCTAATTATCTAATTTTCATGGCTGCATTCATGTTTTATAAATAGAACAAGGGGAAACCACTCTACCAGACAATCTAGGAGTACCGAGAGCTCGAACTGCAGGCCCACGTGCCTCTACAAGCCCCAGACACGCAATAGGTTGAAGTCCTATACCAAGGAACATATCACAATGGAACATTTAGAATAGTATATAAAAGTTTCTACTATGTAGAGGAACTCACAAGGAAACCACAGATATTTCGTTTGCATAAAACAGATCCCGATCGAACCCTAAATGGGTCAAAAACATGTCTACAGACCCAAATCAGACGTCTGGAACCAAGTCTAGACGTCTTAAAAGTCATCAGAGCTCACCTCAGGTTCTTGTGACAACCTCAGATGTCCAGGACTCCTCCTCGACCATGTGGACTCAACTCTAGACATCTAATCAGTCCTCTGGTCGTCTAGGAATGCCTTCAGTCGTCTGGTAATCTATCTAGATGTCTGAAAAGAGTGGGAGGGTGTGTCGCGTGCCTTCCCAAAGCTACTCCTGCACATGACAGAGTAGTGCACCATTTTTAGTGAAGTAGATCGCCTTTGCGGTGTGACCTGCATGGTCGTAACCGTGAGGAAGATGTACCTTCGCAATACACCTGCTTTCAGACGTCCAGTGTTGTTGCCAGACGTCTAGCCTGTCATCTGAAAGGCACTTCGAATGTCTGATACTGGAAAAACTCCAGTATTAGACCGCACTCCAGCTTCTCTCACCGTGCTCCACCGTGGCTCCTTTTGCTCTGCTGCATCTCTGACTGCTGCAGGAAGTCGGGGATGACACGTCAATGCTCTCCTCCTCCAGCACGCGTTGCGGTGGCCGTGCAACCCTCTGGCAAGCTCCCATGAAGCTCGCAAGCTCGACCTTCTCCTTCTCTTCACTCTCTCTCCTCCTCCTCGCTCTCACTCTCGCTCTCTCGCACGTCTCTGCTTACGACAGTGGAGTGGGGAGGTGTGGTGGAGTGGTGGGGTGGAGAGGAGAGGCAAGGGGGTCTCTTATAGGCAAGGGGTTTAGGGTTTCATTAGGGAAAAAGAGAAGAAGGGAGAGAGAGAGGTCTGCGCGCTAGCTGTGTGCAGGAGCAACTGTACGTACAGATGTTCCAATTTCCAGACATCTCGGAAGGGGTCCAAATGTCTGACTGACAATCTAGACGTCTTAAAAGGCTCAAAACAGAACATGCCTTTATAGATCTATGGAGGATCTAGGAGCCCTACAGGTGAGATCAGAGAAGGATAAGATATGATTCTTGGTCTGATCAATATTCAATACATGATCAAAAGATGGAGGTGAATCATATGCAACCAGATCAGAGAGAGGTGAGTCAAAGTAGAAGTTGATTCTGGTGGCGAGTTGAGGTTGGGATCGGATTGGAAAGCTATGGCTCTGTGATGGAAGATGTGGCTTCTCCAAAACCTGGGTGTAGTGAGAGCTCTTCTAGAAATGATTCAAAGATAGGTTCCTCTAGAGAGTCTTCATGGTGCTCATTCAAATCAAATATAAATGCTTGGAGAGTGCTTATAGAATCATGGAATTCTGAGTCAGTGAAAGATTCAAACTCTAGATTGTGGACACTCTCGACACTTACTATTTCTGATTCCTGCAGATCATAACAAAATGATTCCAACTCAATAGAACATGATTTTAAATCAATGATCTTGGGATCAGGGACCTCAGAATCAGAGTCAAAGAATGAGTCATGGAAGTTGAGGTCGTAGATTGTCTCATAATCATCAGGAAACAAAGGTTCTCTGAAATCAGATATGATTCGAAATCATCAAAGAATCTATGAAAATCAGTTTCTGAACCTGATTCCATACCGAGATTTCCACCACGGAATAAATCATGATGCTTAGAATCAACAACTTAACTTGGATCTAACCTAATCTCAATTTCTAAGCTCAAAGAGGTGTCCTTATTAGGTGTAGGCTTGGGTTCTTGGCTCCTAGGGTAGATCCAATCAAATCCCAACTCTTCCAACTACTCTATTTCTCTATCATAAATTGATATGACTTCTGATAGATTAATTTGTACTTCAAAGGAGTCTAAAGAGGTATAACCAACAAATATGGGCCCAGAATCATAGTTTAGATCTAAAATCTAATTCTCATCACATTGGGTCTCATGATCATCCCAAATAGGTTTGAATCTAGATTCTAGGTCAGGGTTAGGAGTTGGGTCACTAGAATCTAGACTTGGTTCTATTAGGATGTCAGAATTACTTTCGAGGATTACCTTAATAGGATAAGTTTCTGAAATTACATCCTTGGGAGGTTCTGAATCATGCTCATCACAAGTGTTTGGGAAATCAAGGCATAATGGACCAGCTTCATAGCTCTCTAAGGCTGGTTTAGAATCAAGAACACCTGTAATTAGATCCACCCAACCAACATCAAGATCAGGTATGCCATTTTGCATAATGTTTGAATTTGATTTCATATGAGTTGGGGGTCCACAACAACCTTGATTTTCTAACCTAGGCTCTGGGAAATAATACTGATCCTCAATGTTGCTCCAAGATGTCTCATCAACTTCTGAGGGGATATATGTGTATTTTTTGTTAATGTCTTGTTGTAATGTATTTAGCATATACCCACATTTCTCAATGATACCCTAGTGTATCTCCCAAAGTTGTTGATTTGACAAACATTGTATATACTTAGTAATTTGTAGTCTCCACAATTCATTATATTCTGGTAAAAGCTCATCCTGGGTTGAACTATGTATCATTTGTGTAAATATCATTCTAGCATGGTTCATAATGTGGGTTGTTGTTTTTGGTACATTAACTTGAATGTGTCTAGATGGATATAAGGTTTTGTAATACTCATCATGATGTATAAGGGTAGCCTCGATCATCTTTTCTTTCATGCTCATTTGGGATTCAGGTTTCCTAAATAGTCTTCCTAAATTGTCAGGTTGAATTTTCAAATCAGGTGGTGGATCAAGATGTGGAATCAAATTCAGGTTCAGATTGAATCGATCAGATCAGATCAAAAATCCCCAAGAAGATCAAATCTAATGAGGCCTCTAGGTCAACAACCTAGGGACCTTTCTTGTGTATGTGCTCTAAAGAATAGATGAGAGACTGGATATGAATTGGACCCAATCAAGGCACCTAAATATTTTTGGATGACTAAGGTTGTTTCGAGGCGGATGATACCTCTGAATCAAAAATCCACACGCCCAAGAATTACTTGGACAGTGAGAAAGGGAGGCCCCCGCAAAGATCCCTACTCGGTAGAGTGTCCCCACGGGTGACAGGGTTTCCCCCACCTAACCTTCCTTGTCACTGTGGTTCCAAGTAGATCGAAATCTATGAATTGAGACCTTAAGTCTACCAATTTTAGTTCTAATTTGTGCCTTGTATTTCACTTGATTAGAAGTTGATTCACTTTGTGACCTAATTTGGAGGTTGATTAGCTCACAAAGTAGACTAACTTCACCTGACCTGCCCTAAAGATGGAGGATGAAATCTAGGTCAATACCAAAAATCACCCTAATTTGACTCCTAGGTTATTGGGTCCAAAATTTTAGGATTCAAGTGAATTTAAAGCATAATTTTTAGTGTTTTCCTATATATATCTTTTCAAATAAGAGCTTAGGTGGGACACAAATGCTGGAAAATCAATCTCCTTTAATGCAGGCAAATGTGTACTAACACTTCAGAACCCTAAAGTGGAAACCCTAATTGGTTCTATTTCAAGTCTAATTTAATCTCAAATGTAACACCTTGTACTAAAACAAGAAAGTGAGTAGTCCAAGATGTTTAAAATTTAAATGCTAATCCCTAGTAGGTACAGGAATTAAGGATAGAGAATCTCTAATCAAAATCATCTCAACTTCAATCAGATATCAAATCAATTTCTATTTGAGCGAATTCATTGTTGTTTAAGAGATGCATCATAGTATAGGACAAAATTTCTCAAAACAGATAAAATTTATAAATCGAAAGAAAGTCCGAGGTCATTTGATGGGAGCAACTATGGAATTCAATCGCTAATCTCAACAAATAATCTAAATGAGCATAATTAATTACTCAAAATCTAATGGGCAATGTATAACATGAGCATATATGATGAGTCAAAAAGTAATTTAGACAAAATAAAGGTGATTTGGATCACCATTTATAAGTCTAACACATGTAGCAATTACTCAAATATTGTCAACTATTGAACTAAAGTGCACAGTGCACTCCATCAGATGATAGAGTCTTTAACTGGATAGCTTAAGTCAACCTTACTACAGTGCTAAGAGGGCACTGTACTTCTTTAGCCTCCTCTTCTGTCTCTACTCTTCTTCTTCTTTCTTCTTCTTTACTTCTCTTCTTCTCTCTTCTTCTTTATCTGCGTGCATAGGGGGAAACTTACCTCTGAGATCGACTAAGTGTCGAGAACACTGAAGAGCAAAACCCCCCTTAACCCTGCGCTCTCTTTATCTCTCTTCCTTCTCCTCTTCCTTTCTTAGGGTTATCCTCTTTCACGCCCTCCCAGGGCCATGCACAGTACCAGGTAGTCGGGTTATCGGTCTAGACTGCACCCGAGACTAAGGCTGCTGGCGTGGGGTAGCAGCCGAGGTGTATGCGGGCATAGGCGGGTAAATAGGTCAGAGCAAGGCTTGCATGGTGGTGTCATGGGCAAGGCAGGTGAAGGGATGCGGGGGACCTCACCCCCCTGTGTCTTGAGGTGGTAAGTGATGAGAACCTCATCATGAGCCATAACTAGCTCATTTTGACTTAATACAAAGGATAAAAGCTCCTACATATCTCAAGGAAAGGCTTAACTCAGAGAATCCTGAGTTTGAGAAGAAAACAAGTCATAAGGGGTAAAAATGCAATTTTACCAGTATAATCTGCATACAGGGTAATTCAGGGCCCAAACATAGGTCAAAGCAGCTTAATAAGAATAAGAGTGGGATGAAATGATCTAGCAAGGGCTACAGCAATTCCATGAAACTAAATGATAATCTGTAACCCTAAAACAACCCACTTCAATTCACAAGGTTCGAGGCAAAGTAAAAATAGAATAAACCCTCTAAAATTCATAGAAAAATAATCTCTAGGGTTTAGAACCTTCAATTTGGCCTTCAGAACCCATTTTGACCTACATTGAGAACCATGCCCAATTAATAACTTAATTTGGGTTTTTGCATAAATTGACCGGTCAAACAAGGTTTAATATAGAAATGAAATTCACCATCAGATTCCTTAGGTCCTAATTAGTCATGTATAAAAACTTGAGCCTAAGAAGAAACCTCCTTGACCGACTTTACACTTTGGCCCTCAACTTTTGAACCCTCGCATTTTGGCCCCTAACTCTCCTTCGTTCTTTGCGATCAGGTCCCCCCTGCAAAACCTGCTAGCACCATGCTCCGGCGACCTTGCGCGGAGCATGGCGCCGCGCAGGGTGAGGTGGGGGACCTGGCAAGTAAACCGGGGGTGCCCTGCGTCGTCAGCCGTCGCAGGGACACCCCCCTGGTCGTTGTAACCCACCATACCGGCCGTGCGAACGCACGGACGGTATTGGTTCTTGTTTCCGGCCATCCTCCGGCGAGGGAGACACGTCGTCTCCCTCCGCCTTCCTCCCTGTTTGATCCCTATAAATACCCCCCGTTGCTCCACCGACCGGGGCAGCTCGGATCTGACGGAGAAAACCCCCAACTTTCCTCTCTTCTCACTCCGGCAGACGCCCACCAGCTCCGGCGGTTCTTCCTCCTCCTCCTCTTCGCTCTGCCGCAATACCAGCAGCAGAGACTTCTTCCCCTGCTCTTCCCGCGTCACGCAATACCGGCGCGCGCTGCCTCTGCCCCGTCGTCACCGCCGTCCTCCCCCCACTGGGCATCGTCTTCTCCGGCGACAGTCGATACGACTGTCGCCCTGTTCCTCCCCCTTCGTCCCTGCAAGTAAGTTAGAACTACTCCCCTTCTTCTCCTTTTTCTTTCCCCGCTTTCAATTTATTCAATTAAGCCCTCGACCGCTCCTGTTCACCCTCACCTTCTCCGCCTCCGGCCATCCTCCGGCGAGCCGCTCCCATCACCTCAGCAACCCACACGGCTCGCCGACCACCGCAGGACCTCCGCCTCCTCACCCTAATCAACCTCCGCCCTGCCACTTCCCCCACATCACCCTCTGAAACCCCACCAAACAGACCCATCCTCCGACCCACAGTCCGACCTAGGGCAGCCCTCGCACGCCGCCCCGCGCCTCGCCACCACCCACACGAGCTTCGCCGCACCCTGGCGAAGCTCCTGGCACTTTCTGATTAGGCCGAGAGGCCATTTTCTTGTGAACAGACCACCCGACCTCCGCCGCCATTGCCGCGCGGGAGGAACTGCTTCCACCTGCAGCTACAGGCGTGCCACGCTCAGCGCCATGCCCAGATTCAACTCCTAGGCCTTGCGAGGCATTTTGGCAAAACACCAGGCTCGCAGCTAAGGCAGAAAGCTTCGCGTGACGCCGTAATCTCCCGCTGATTTCCCCGCTGCGGGCGCGCAATTGAGGTGGGACATTTAGTCCCACCTCGGAAAAGCCTGAAGAGTCACAGCGACATAAGATGCAAAAGTGCTGGAGGCTTACTGCCTCAGCACACGGGGTGAGGTCCCCTTCACCCACCCGGTTACCCGGTCTCGTCCGCGCTCACGCCCCGCGGACCTGACCCGACCCGACCCGACCCGACTTAAGACTGACCTGCACTCCTCGCCCACCACGCACGCCGGTGGGCCTGGACCCGGGCCTGACCCGAACCCGGTTACCCGGCAGCTCTGGGAGAGCTTTCCCAAGAGTGGTTTCAGAGAGAGAGAGAGACGCGGGGGGGGAAGGGTAGAGTAGGTTTTGCCTCTGACGAAAAACTCTGAAGTGTGCAGGCACAGGCGAAGAAGAAGACCCGCGGAAGAAGAAGGAAGCTGACTGTAGCAACAGGTAGTTAAGTCGTCTGATTTGGAAATCAGACGACGACCTGAAGGGAAAAGAAGAAAGGAGGGGTGACGTCCCTGGCTGAAAAAGAAAAGAAGAAGCTGACACTTAGCCGCAGGGAGGAGAAACAAGAAGAAACCTTCACAGAAGAGACTGCAGAAAAAGAAGAAGAGAGACCAAGACAGAAACCAAGGAAGAAGAAGAAGGAGATCTGAAGAAAGAAAGAGGAGCATCACCTCTGCAGAACAAAGAAGTAGTAGGAGATCTGAAGAAAGAAAGAGGAGCATCACCTCTGCAGAACAAAGAAGAAGTAGGAGATCTGAAGAAAGAAAGAAAGAAGAACATCACGAGGAGAAAACAAAGAGAACAACAAATTCTTTCCCTCTCTCTTTCTTTATTTTGTAAAAGAAACATGTATATCTCTAGAGTACAACTTGCTCCCTGAGTTCGACCTCGGGAACTCTTTTATTTTCCAAGTAAAAAATTTATATATTTGAAATGTTGGTAATAACTGGCTATACTACAACGTTATAACAAACTAAGACCCGGTTGCCCCAAGCATTTCATTTTGGCGCCGCTGCCGGGGAGCAACGGCTATTCTAGAGGTAAACATTCCTGTTTCTTTTAATTTCTGATAATCTCCTCTCTTTTGTGCAGCTACAGGAACTCAAGAAGACAAGCAACCACACGACAACCACTCCGAAGACAGGTAAATTTTTCCTCTCACTATTAACCCCTAAACTCTAAAGAGGAAGAAAAGAAAAGAATAAGCAATATAGGGCTAACCTGTCTTCCATACTTAGTAACCATAAAGAGTTGCATGTTTTCAACTCATCACTCCTGCACACTATTAAGGGTACTTAAGGGCTAACACATTCTTGCTTGAGCCCTAATTGCCCAACAAAGAGTTAAATGGACCAAGTAGAGCCAACATAAGGTTAAACATTAGGATTTCAGTAGAGACACACCCCTTAATCAAGAATTGAGGAAATCCAAAAGAGGTGTGCCCAAGCATTGATTGAAAATAATTAACAAGAAAAATCCTAAACAATTGGCTCTCTCTTTAAACACTTGAACCCTAAAAGACAAGACCTGAAAGCTCTCAAAGAAAACAAGAGGTAAAGTTGACCCCTTTGGGTCAACCAACCTTAAATTAGGTCACTCTTTGCACTTAAAAAGACTAAAGTTCAAGTGAAACCTTAAGCACCCTGACCTTAAAATTGGTAGACTTAAGAGGTCAAGATCCCCATTCTGGTCTACCTGGAACCGCAGTGACAAGAGAGGTCGGGTGGGGGAAACCCTGTAACCCGTGGGGACGCTCTACCGTGTAGGGGTCTTCGCGGGACTCTCCCTCTCTGGCTGCCCAGGTAATTCTCAGGTGGACGATCTTTCTGATCAAGGGGTCCATCTGCCCCGTACCTCTATAGTCACCCAGCACATTTTTGGGTGCCTTGATTGGGTCCAGCACCTTCTAAACTTACCTCTTCCAACTGTGCATGTACGGAAGGAGGTCTCTAAGACCACCCTTAGGACCTCCTTTAGAAATTCGCTCTCGTCAAGGCCAAGCCTCGACACCCGTGTTTGTGCAGCAACACCCTCACATTATTCTCTCTTCTGATTCAGAACCAAGTTCTTATTCCCACATCATGGCTCAGCCAGTTGAGGAAGAAAATAATCTGGAACACCAGCTCCAGCGACTCAATGACCTCTTCCAAAACTTCGTGCACCCACCACAGCGTCCTATGATGCGGGACCACTACAATCCTGCTGCGGTGGCCATTGAGCCTCGAGTTAGAATCCCGACTGGAGGACCTGATTCCGAACTAAAGCCCAACATGATTCATGCTATACCTAAATTCCATGGGCTTAATTCTGAAGATCCCTTCCAGCACATCAAACAGCTAAAGCATCTGGCCCACACTTTTGGATCAGATGCGCAAAATCGGGATATTCTTCTCATGAAGATGTTCTCCTTTTCTCTTATGGACAAGGCTGCCCATTGGTATCAAACTCAGACTCGGCCGATCAACACTTGGGAAGAACTTCAATCCGAGTTTTTGAAAAAGTTCTTTCCCGTTGGTCGGACCAACGCCTTGCGCCATCAGATTACACACTTCACTCAACAATCAGGAGAACCTCTTCATGAGGCATGGGATCGTTTTCAGGATCTCATGAGGAAGTGCCCCCATCACGGAGTTCCTAAATGGGAACAAGTCCAATCTTTTTACCAGGGACTCCGTGAGGACATCCGCCTTTTCGTCAATGCAACTTGCGGAGGAAACATCATGGGTCAACATGAAGACACCGTATGGGAGATTCTCGAAAACATGTGTGAGAACTCCATCAACAATGACTCCATGGGATTATTCGACAGGACGAATACCCGCGCAGCGACGAATCTTAAGGGAGCACAGGAGACGCAGGGCCTGTCCGCAACAGTCGACCTGGAATTAATGGCCAGTCGATTGGACAAGGTCTCAATCATTGAAAAGAAGGTGGATGAGCTGACTCAGCACTTGCAGCGAGCCACCTCTACGCGTAACTCCTTTGCACAACCTCCTTCCACACAGGAGACTATGCAAAACATCCTCCACCGATCTTCCCCTGGGATGGATCCATATCCATCCCCATCTGATTCTTGGACTGGAAGATCATCCGATCCTTTCTACACCAGCCGGGGGAACTCCATTCCTCCTTTCCCTGATTCTCAGGAGGTTCCTCAGACCTGCGAGGACCTCAACGCCATCCAGAACGACCCATTCTCCAACACTTACAACCCTGGATGGCGAAACCATCCCAATTTTCAGTGGGTGGGAAATTCCCAAACCCAAAGACCACCTTTTCAGTCCCGCCCACAGCCCTCTCGTCACTACCAGCCGCCTCAGCCTCGGCCCAACCCTACTTATCCATCAGGGCCAAATCAAGATCAAATGTCCTTAATCCTTCAGACTCTGGCTGACATTCAAAAAACGAATGCGGCTATTCAAAAACAGCACAAGGACGAGCTTACAGAAGTTAAAACTCAATTGGCCCAGTTGGCAAATTCTCGCCAACCAGGCACACTCCCTTCCCAACCTCTTCCTAACCCAAATAACGTGCCAACCCAGAAGCGCGTTATGAATCCAAATTTAGGCCACGCCCAATGGATTTATCAGGCTCCTACTGCTCCATCTCCAGACGAGATGGAAGCCTCAACTTCTTATGCGGGATTTCAGCAACAGCCACCCCTCCTACCAAACCCAAACCAAAATCAGGCCGGATTAAATTCTGTAACAACACGTAGTGGTAAGACAACTCAAGACCCACATTATCCAAACCACTCCAAGCCTGATAACCATGACCCTAGGATAGTTATCCAAGGTACCGCTGTTCCAGATCCACAACCTGGACCTATCCTAGAAGAACCAACCAAGATCCCGTTTCCCGAGGCCCTGACCAAGGGAAAGAAGACCACAAAACCCGTAGCCCCTGAGGAGGACCTGGCCAAGCTCTTTGAGCAGGTCCACATAAACATCCCCTTGATGGATGCAATCCGCCACGTACCAGCTTACGCACGATTTCTAAAAAATATATGTACACCCCAGCGTAAGCCGCGAACCAAGGGAGGGAGCCCAATTGTTCTGTCAGAGCAAGCCAGCTCTGTAATCCTTAGTAGACTCCCACCCAAGGCAAAAGATCCTGGAACTCCCCTGATTTCCTGTAAGATAGGTGGTACCCAATTTGATAGAGCATTGTTAGACTTGGGTGCATCCATAAACCTGATACCCACATCCTTACTTGACCATCTAGAAGAATCTGAGCTGAAACCAACCGAGGTGACATTACAATTAGCAGATCGATCTATAAAGTCACCAAAAGGGATTCTCGAGGATGTTATCGTGAGAGTGCGGGATTTCTATTTTCCAGTGGACTTTATAGTCTTAGATATGGATGCACCTGAGAACCCTAGGGATACACCAATCATTCTAGGGAGACCTTTCTTGGCTACTGCTAGAGCCAACATCAGCTGTGAGGAGGGCCAAATAGAGCTTAAGTTTGGAGATCAAACACTGAAAATTGATATATTTAAGGCCCAACAAGGAATTAATTGCGGCGTCATCGAGCAAATTTGTGACATCAAGACTTTGGTTGATGAATCACACCTCCAGAATGACTCGATTGTGCCTCATCAACCACAGAAGGATCTTGACCCGCAAACAGAGGAGTTGAATCCAGATATGAACAACCCAGTAACTCCCACCCTTGAACCTCACATCTATACTGAACCACCCGCTGCTGCTGAAAACCCCATCCTCGAACTGAAACCCCTTCCCGCTCACTTGAAATACGTATTTTTGGGTTCTAATCAGACCTTTCCTGTGATTATCAATTCCAACCTCAGTCCTGAACAGGAATCCCGTCTGATTATTGTCCTCCAGCAACATCGCAGAGCCATCGGATGGACTCTCGATGATTTGACTGGAATAAGTCCCTCTTATTGTACTCATCATATCTATTCAGAAGAGGGCACACGACCTTCTCGTGAAATGCAGAGACGCTTAAACCCCAATCTGCAGGAGGTCGTGAAAAAGGAGATCATCAAGTGGTTAGATGCCGGGATCATCTACCCGATCTCTGATAGTCGTTGGGTGAGCCCAATTCAGGTCGTGCCCAAGAAGGCAGGACTCACCACTATAACGACTGGGACCGGAGAAATCATTCCTACCCGATTAGCCAACTCGTGGAGAGTCTGTATAGATTACCGTCGACTCAATTCCTCCACGAAGAAGGATCATTTCCCACTACCCTTCATTGATCAAATTCTCGAAAAACTAGCGGGAAATAGGTTCTTCTGCTTTCTTGACGGGTACTCCGGTTATAACCAGGTGGCAATCCATCCTGAGGACCAAGAAAAGACCACGTTCACCTGCCCCTTCGGAACATACGCTTTCCGAAGGATGCCTTTCGGTCTTTGCAATGCACCCGCTACTTTTCAGCGATGCATGCTTGCCATATTCTCAGATATGGTAGGTGATTATCTGGAAGTCTTCATGGATGACTTTTCAGTTTTCGGAGCATCATTCGACGATTGCCTCCAACACTTGGTCCAGATACTCAGGCGGTGCATCGATGTGAATTTGGTTCTTTCCTGGGAAAAGAGCCATTTCATGGTGCCTGAGGGAATTGTCCTGGGACACTCAATTTCGGAGAAAGGTATCCAAGTGGATCGAGCTAAGGTTAATCTGATTTCTCACCTTCCTATGCCTAGCTCGATCAGGGACATCCGATCCTTTTTAGGGCATGTCGGTTTTTATCGACGATTTATCCCTGATTTTTCAAAAATCGCACGCCCCCTGACCACTCTTCTCTCCAAGGATGTTCCCTTCGAAATCTCCAAGGAATGCACTCAAGCATTTGAAATCCTGCGTGACCGAGTCACCCAAGCCCCGATCCTACAGTCCCCTGATTGGTCTCAACCCTTTGAGATCATGTGTGATGCATCCGACTTCGCTGTAGGAGCAGTTTTGGGGCAGAAAAATGACAAGAAACCTGTGGTCATTTACTACGCCAGCAAAACACTCGATGAGGCTCAGCGTAACTATACGGTTACTGAGAAAGAGCTGCTAGCTGTAGTATTTGCCCTAGAGAAGTTCAGATCGTACCTTCTGGGTTCCCATGTCATCATATACTCGGATCACACAGCTGTGAGGCATCTCCTTGCGAAGAAGGACGTGAAACCTCGATTAATCCGATGGATCTTGCTGTTGCAAGAATTTGACCTTGAGATTCGCGACAAAGCGGGAAAGCAAAACGTGGTAGCTGATCACTTGTCCCGTCTTCCTTCTGAAATAATTGACCCTTCCGGACCCATCATTGAACATTTTCCCGATGAGCACCTACTGACTATTGCTACTAGCCTTCCATGGTTTGCTAATATTGTAAATTACTTGGCATCTCAACAGACCCCGTCCGATTGGCCGAAGGCCAAGAAAGACAAATTACGCTCCGATGCCAAGTATTACATTTGGGAAGACCCGTACCTCTTCCGCATAGGTGCCGATCAGATCATCCGGAGATGTGTCCCGAAAGGGGAAGTCAACAATATCCTCTCTTTCTGCCATGACCAGGCATGCGGTGGCCATTTTGCCGGGCATAAAACCGCATCAAAAGTCCTCCAGTGTGGCTTTTACTGGCCCACACTGTTCAAAGACGCATACAGTCATTGCAAGGCATGCAGTCGTTGCCAGACTTTGGGCAACATGAGCCATCGCGACATGATGCCTATGCAACCGATTCTAGTATGCGAAATCTTTGATGTTTGGGGGATTGATTTTATGGGCCCCTTTCCTGTTTCGGATGGTTTCGAATACATTCTGTTGGCTGTGGACTACGTGTCCAAATGGATCGAAGCCATACCGACTCGAACCTGTGATCACAAAATCGTTCTCAAATTCATTCATCAACACATTTTCTCAAGGTTCGGGATTCCTCGTGCAATAATCTCTGATGGGGGGACCCATTTCACAAATGCTCAGTTTAGGTCACTGATGACCAAATACGGGGTGTCTCACCGAATCTCTACTCCTTACCACCCCCAAACTAATGGTCTAGCTGAGCTGTCTAATCGGGAGATCAAGAAAATCCTGCAAGTCACTGTTCGACCTGACAGGAAGGACTGGTCGTCCCGACTTCCGGAAGCATTGTGGGCCTATAGGACCGCCCACAAGACCCAATTGGGCATGTCCCCCTTTAGACTGGTGTATGGAAAGGCATGCCACCTTCTCGTAGAACTGGAGCATAAAGCCTATTGGGCAGTACGGAACTGTAATCTAGATCTTTCCAAGGCTGGGACCCACAGAAAACTCCAAATCAGCGAGATCGATGAATTACGCATAGACGCGTACGAGAACTCGCAAATCTACAAGGAGCGGGTTAAAGCCTTCCACGACAAACACATCTCGAGAAAGATCTTTCATCCTGGTCAAAAGGTCCTACTCTTTGATGCCCGACTCAAACTCTTCCCAGGAAAACTGAGATCTAAGTGGGTCGGACCATATTTGGTCCGACAGGTTTTTGGAAATGGAGCAATCGAAATCAGTCCACTCAGCCACGATTCTGAACCTTTCATCGTGAACGGTCAGAGACTCAAGCCGTTCATTGATGTAACTTCTACTGATTTGGCTGAGGCATCTTATATCCTCCTTTCCCCTTGAGCTTATTGCGCCCAGCCGATGGCGTAAAACTCAGCGCTTAACGGGAGGCAGCCCATCATTCTCTTTGTAAACCTGAAACTTGTTCTGACACCTTTCAGCACTCGAAGTTCACCCTTGTAGACAGCCGACCCCAACTCAGATGTTTGCATCTGGGATTTGAAATCGTCCGCAAAAATTCAACCCGACCCATCCACTCATCCAAATTTCTGCCTTAAGGAATGAACTAAGACCCCCTAGGTTACAATGAGGACATTGCAAATCTTAGGCATGGGGGGGTATGAAAGTGCAAAACTTGTAAGAAAAGGTTTCAAACAAAAAAATTCACATATGCCAAAAACACCATAAAAATTAAAAAAAAAAAAAAAAATTTCGAAAAAGAATAAGAGGAAAAGAGAAGAAAATTTTGCGAAGGAGAAAAGAAACAAAATGAAAAAGGAGCACAAAATTATGAGAGAAAGTGATAGTCATTAGTAAGGAACTAAGGAATTAACCTAAGTTCTAGACCTCATTCAAGAAAAGTGCACAATAAGATTAGTAAAGAATGCAAACCTTAGGCATTCTTGAATAGACTCTTAGTACCCATTAAGATCTGGACACTCCTCAAGAGGTTGAGGAAAATGAAAAGCTGAAGTATTAGGTCTAAGGCTTAGGGAGTATTCGACCTCGTTAACTAATTTTTGGTTTACGGGACTCAGTAACCTAAGCACCCTAACCTCACACACAGCCTGGTTCAGTAAGCGTAAAAATCAGAATCACGCAGAAGCGTCGCAAAAATCTGAAAAGATCACCTAGAATAGGAGCGGCCGATCAACACAAGATTGATTTGGACGAGTTCCCAGCGCGGAGAGGCGGGAAATCCCCTTGAAGATGCGTAACAAAATATCATCTCCTCGGTGCTTGTCTCTTAGGATATTTACATATCCTACTGGGGGCATGTAATCACTCTGCCGGTTCAGATTCCATGGATGGCATTATCTCGAAGTGTCAATTGCCAGGGTCTGGATTCGGCCACGGAATACCATGGATGGGATTATCTCGAAATCTCAATAGCCAGGGTTCCGGGGGTTGCCATGGGCGGTGCTATCTCGAAGCATCGATCGCCAGGAACCCTTGAGGATTGATGATGGGAGCAAGGAATCTGATACAGATCGTGTTGAAAAGCCAATCCTAGGCTAGAACTAAAAAGAAAAAGAGAGAGAAAACTCTCCAAACAGAAAAACTTTCTATCTCTCTCTTACAAAACGCACTGCGAACTGAGCCAGGGCTAAAATCATTTCAAGCACGGGTGCTTTAACCACAAAGTCCAATAAACCTTAGGTTAGTTCTTGTGGGCCTTAAAAACCTTTGCTAAAAGACTGAGGCTAAGGCTAGACAGATTTGGATCTTGATTGGTACTAGAGTACCTTTTTGGCCTATGGTCAGCATTCTAACCTAATCTATGCTCAAATAAAAAAGGCACTCATCTAAAACTATTAAAAACTTCATGGTCTAGAACAAGGGTTGACACCGTAAGTTTTTGCTAAGGGACTAGCAAAAGCTAGGCATGGGGGTATGATGAGAACCTCATCATGAGCCATAACTAGCTCATTTTGACCTAATACAAAGGATAAAAGCTCCTACATATCTCAAGGAAAGGCTTAACTCAGAGAATCCTGAGTTTGAGAAGAAAACAAGTCATAAGGGGTAAAAATGCAATTTTACCAGTATAATCTGCATACAGGGTAATTCAGGGCCCAAACATAGGTCAAAGCAGCTTAATAAGAATAAGAGTGGGATGAAATGATCTAGCAAGGGCTACAGCAATTCCATGAAACTAAATGATAATCTGTAACCCTAAAACAACCCACTTCAATTCACAAGGTTCGAGGCAAAGTAAAAATAGAATAAACCCTCTAAAATTCATAGAAAAATAATCTCTAGGGTTTAGAACCTTCAATTTGGCCTTCAGAACCCATTTTGACCTACATTGAGAACCATGCCCAATTAATAACTTAATTTGGGTTTTTGCGTAAATTGATCGGTCAAACAAGGTTTAATATAGAAATGAAATTCACCATCAGATTCCTTAGGTCCTAATTAGTCATGTATAAAAACTTGAGCCTAAGAAGAAACCTCCTTGACCGACTTTACACTTTGGCCCTCAACTTTTGAACCCTCGCATTTTGGCCCCTAACTCTCCTTCGTTCTTTCCGATCAGGTCCCCCCTGCAAAACCTGCCAGCACCATGCTCCGGCGACCTTGCGCGGAGCATGGCGCCGCGCAGGGTGAGGTGGGGGACCTGGCAAGTAAACCGGGGGTGCCCTGCGTCGTCAGCCGTCGCAGGGACACCCCCCTGGTCGTTGTAACCCACCATACCGGCCGTGCGAACGCACGGACGGTATGGGTTCTTGTTTCCGGCCATCCTCCGGCGAGGGAGACACGTCGTCTCCCTCCGCCTTCCTCCCTGTTTGATCCCTATAAATACCCCCCGTTGCTCCACCGACCAGGGCAGCTCGGATCTGACGGAGAAAACCCCCAACTTTCCTCTCTTCTCACTCCGGCAGACGCCCACCAGCTCCGGCGGTTCTTCCTCCTCCTCCTCTTCGCTCTGCCGCAATACCAGCAGCAGAGACTTCTTCCCCTGCTCTTCCCGCGTCGCGCAATACCGGCGCGCGCTGCCTCTGCCCCGTCGTCACCGCCGTCCTCCCCCCACTGGGCATCGTCTTCTCCGGCGACAGTCGATACGACTGTCGCCCTGTTCCTCCCCCTTCGTCCCTGCAAGTAAGTTAGAACTACTCCCCTTCTTCTCCTTTTTCTTTCCCCGCTTTCAATTTATTCAATTAAGCCCTCGACCGCTCCTGTTCACCCTCACCTTCTCCGCCTCCGGCCATCCTCCGGCGAGCCGCTCCCATCACCTCAGCAACCCACACGGCTCGCCGACCACCGCAGGACCTCCGCCTCCTCACCCTGATCAACCTCCGCCCTGCCACTTCCCCCACATCACCCTCTGAAACCCCACCAAACAGACCCATCCTCCGACCCACAGTCCGACCTAGGGCAGCCCTCGCACGCCGCCCCGCGCCTCGCCACCACCCACACGAGCTTCGCCGCACCCTGGCAAAGCTCCTGGCACTTTCTGATTAGGCCGAGAGGCCGTTTTCTTGTGAACAGACCACCCGACCTCCGCCGCCATTGCCGCGCGGGAGGAACTGCTTCCACCTGCAGCTACAGGCGCGCCACGCTCAACGCCACGCCCAGATTCAACTCCCAGGCCTTGCGAGGCGTTTTGGCAAAACACCAGGCTTGCAGCTAAGGCAGAAAGCCTCGCGTGACGCCGCAATCTCCCGCTGATTTCCCCGCTGCGGGCGCGCAATTGAGGTGGGACATTTAGTCCCACCTCGGAAAAGCCTGAAGAGTCGCAGCGACATAAGATGCAAAAGTGCTGGAGGCTTACTGCCTCAGCACACGGGGTGAGGTCCCCTTCACCCGCCCGGTTACCCGGTCTCGTCCGCGCTCACGCCCCGCGGACCTGACCCGACCCGACCCGACCCGACTTAAGACTGACCTGCACTCCTCGCCCACCACGCACGCCGGTGGGCCTGGACCCGGGCCTGACCCGAACCCGGTTACCCGGCAGCTCTGGGAGAGCTTTCCCAAGAGTGGTTTCAGAGAGAGAGAGAGACGCGGGGGGGGAAGGGTAGAGTAGGTTTTGCCTCTGACGAAAAACTCTGAAGTGTGCAGGCACAGGCGAAGAAGAAGACCCGCGGAAGAAGAAGGAAGCTGACTGTAGCAACAGGTAGTTAAGTCGTCTGATTTGGAAATCAGACGACGGCCTGAAGGGAAAAGAAGAAAGGAGGGGTGACGTCCCTGGCTGAAAAAGAAAAGAAGAAGCTGACACTTAGCCGCAGGGAGGAGAAACAAGAAGAAACCTTCACAGAAGAGACTGCAGAAAAAGAAGAAGAGAGACCAAGACAGAAACCAAGGAAGAAGAAGAAGGAGATCTGAAGAAAGAAAGAGGAGCATCACCTCTGCAGAACAAAGAAGAAGTAGGAGATCTGAAGAAAGAAAGAGGAGCATCACCTCTGTAGAACAAAGAAGAAGTAGGAGATCTGAAGAAAGAAAGAAAGAAGAACATCACGAGGAGAAAACAAAGAGAACAACAAATTCTTTCCCTCTCTCTTTCTTTATTTTGTAAAAGAAACATGTATATCTCTAGAATACAACTTGCTCCCTGAGTTCGACCTCGGGAACTCTTTTATTTTCCGAGTAAAAAATTTATATATTTGAAATGTTGGTAATAACTGGCTATACTACAACGTTATAACAAACTAAGACCCGGTTGCCCCAAGCATTTCAGTAAACTGATGCAACTTTTTCCTCTTATGCCACTACATCTTGCTCTTCCCTATCCAAGGTGGGACTAAATCCCACAGCCCTTTCACATGCCAGTTGCGGGGTTCCTTCCTTCAATTGCCACAGCTCACGAGGTCAAGGCATCCAATTGACCACCTGGGGCAGTGACTGGAAGTGTTCTACATCACCTGGAGGTGGCGCATGGAGTTGGTAATAGCAAGAGACCTTCTTTAAGCTCCTCGAAGGAGCTCTAGTAATGGCGGTGGTGACGGCGAACTTGAAAATGGAGAATAATGCCTTGCGGCCTCGTCAGATGGTCTAGCAGCTTCACCTTAGCACGGCAAATGTGGTGGTGGGTGCAGCATGGCATTAGAGTGCGTGAGGTAGCCAGACGGTGATGGAGATGGCTGTGAGAAGGTGCATGTTCGGTGGTAGTTGTGAGTGGGTGAAAGGTGGAATAAATATGGGGTTTTGTGTGAGAACGCTAGGCGGAGGTAATAGGCTTGTCGGTGAAGTGTTTAGAGAAGTGGAGTAAGCGGACGACTTTGTCTGAGTGGTCGCTGGAGATGGAGACGAAGGTGGCTTGCGACTATGTTGAGGGGTTTTTTTTTTGGTTTTTGGGATTAGGGAATTAACCTAAAAGAGCTAAGGATCTAATCTAACCCTAATCTAATAGATGAAGGAGGGAGAATGACATCGGTGTTGGTAGGCCGACGTTGGGGAAGAAAGCACTCCAGTAGGTAGGACAGCGATGACGACGGAGGGAGATCAACGGTGGCTAGTATTGCACGATGTGGAGGAAGATGAGGAAGAAGAATCGGCTGCCGGTATTGCGGTCAGACGACGGGATAGGCAGAGGGAGTCGTTGGAGCTTGAGGAGCCTTCGACCGAAATAGGAGGGAGGAATTGAGAGTAGATCCAGCCAAAATCAAGCTTGGGAAGACTAGTCTCCCCTAGGTGTTCTTTATATAGGTAGCAGGGGGTCGGTTGAAGCTTGGAATTCAAGCTTTCAACCTTAGAAGGTCGCCGGAGTTGGAAACTCGAAAGATACCTGAATATCTCATGCATTAGCATGAGAGATTGGGAAGGTTGTTGGGCTCAAGACCGGATTCATTGGAAAGAGAACTTCTCAAGGAATCTCCCCTCCAATTTTGGAAGGGATTCGTTGATCAGAGGAGGAGTTCTCTTCAATTAAAGGTCATCGGATAAGGATTCCTTTGTGATAATGGCAGAGGGACATGTTTGCAAAGAGTGATGACAAAGATAGGGGCCTAATTGCAAGGATTTTGAAAGTTAGGGGCATGTGTGTGAGAGAAAAGACTTAGACAGGAGCAAATTGCACACTAGGTCAAGATGATCTTAGATTAGGTCCAAATTTTGGTACAAACCTAATGTGGACCCAAGAAATCCAATGGTGAAGTTAAATTCAGGTTTTGATCATGTTTGATTGGAGAAATAGCACAATTACCTAAATTAGGGCACAAGTCTGTCTGTAGCTCTATTTTGGGTCAAGACGGGTTCTGATGGTCAAATTGAAGGTACCAAACCCTAGAGAATATTTTTCTATGATTGTTAGAGGATTTATGTGAATTTTATCCTGACCAAAACCTCAATAGATTAAGCGGATCTATTTTTAGGGTTTCAGATGTCATTTAATTCCTAAAATGCACAAAAACCCATTTTTGTCTGCATGGACCTACTTGTTAGACATTTAGGACCATTTAACCTTTATTTAACCCCTGAGAAAACCCGTGATTGTTCTGAAATTAAGATGTGCTATTAAAACTATATTTTTACCCCTATTTTCTTGTTATTCTCTCAGAATGGATTTGCAGTGAGTTATGGTCCTCTAGTGGTTATGTATGGGCATTTATTCTTTGATTATGACTAATTAAAGCTAGATATAGCTGATGATGACGTTATCATCAATTTCATAAATTAGGAAATTTTGCCTTTAAATGATAATTACTAGAAAAGTAAGGCAAGTGGATCCTAATTTATTTGTTTCCTTTTTCTCTTCCCAAGATTAAGAGGTTGATTCAAGAAGAGGAGAAATTTTACCTGCCCTTGGAGTGGCTAATTATGCAGAAGATCTTATCGTGATGTACCTCACAAAATCACAAGCAAAATAGATAGGGCAAGTTAGTAATAAGCTCAATCAAATAAAATACAACTGGTGGTGAATTGCACGTTACTCCCCGGCAATGGTGACAAAATGTTGAGTGCTTTCATTGAGTGTTAAGAAATATGTGTCATAGTATAGTCAACAAAATCACACAAAACACTTAGATTTGTAAAACTCGAAATATACTTAGAGTTCGAGGTCATTCGTAGGGTGCAAATATGGAATTCACGTACTAATCTCAATTCAGAATTAATGAGCATAATTAATTAGTCACAATAAAAGATGTTTGATGTGAAGAAAAGCATGATTTGTAAAAAGTGAGTTTTAAGTCGTTGTAACATGCTAATTCGTAATCATTTTTAAAATTTATAAACCTAGATAGTGGTAGCATCGAAAGTTGTTAAAGGAGGCGAGAATGCAGTTTTAAACCTAGATAGTGGTAGTATCAACTTTCTTTTTAGGTTTTTGGATATAAGATTTTTTTGGGTTTTTTAAAATAATGGGCGATTACGCAAATGTATACGGGAAAACGATCACACCTAATTGCTAATACTAATATCTAAGTGATAAAAATGGCCTCTCTCTAAGCTCGCCCTAGGTATGTGGAGGCTTAGGGTAATTAGAGAGAGGGAGTGAAAAGTGCCAGAAATAACAATTAGCAAAGATGCAACAAAAATGAAAAGAAGGCAACTTTAATTAAGTAGAAAATATGTTTTACAAAGGGCATGTAGAGGAATGCTTCTACTCTAAATTGAAAATACAGAAGAAGTAAAACACAAATCCTCTTAATGATAATGGTGAAGGGGAGAGGCTTCTTGCTCCAAGCTCAGCTGCTCTTGGACTTGAAAAGCTCCTCCAAATTGGTGTCTTCCTTGGCAAGCCCTAAGTGGGCGTGCCCTTGCTCCTCCAAGGGTGAAAGATCTCCACCTACAAGACTCCTCCTAGGGTGGCGTGGATCACCCTCAAGACCTCCTCTTAAGGTCTTCCTTGCCTAGCTGCTCCTTTGGTTGGTGGGGGCACATGAGAGAAGGGAAGAGGGAAAGCACCAAGGGGACAAAGTGTCCCCTTAATCTTCTTCTTCACCTTCTTCTCTTGGCCGTGGATATGGTGGGATGAAGGTGGAAAATATGAAGCCAAAGGATGATGGAAATGGTGGTGGTTATAAGTCTTTCTATAGAGTAGAGGGGATGGACGTTGGTGTTGACTAGGGTTAAGGGAAAAGGGTTGTTATGGATGTCTAGGATATGGTTATAGGGTGGTAGTTAGGAGATGGATGGTGGATGTAAGGTGGCGCCAAATGAAAGGGTGTAGGGTAGGTGGGTTTAGCTGTAGTTAGGTGATGTTGGCACCAACTCTAAGTTCTAGAAGTTCGCACCAAAAGGGAGGGCTATGATTTAGTCATAGGGTTAGGTGTAGGGTTAGGATTATGGTGGATGTTGGTGCAAATTTGTAGGGAAGTGTGTAGGGTATTTTAGCGCCAACTTAGGGTGGTTAGGAGGTAGTTATGGTGGTGGAAGCGTGCTTATCCTTGGTGCCAACTTAGCTTTCTAGATAGGGAGTTAGGATGTGGGGGTGTTTTGGCGCCAAAAGAGAGGGTTTCTAGAAGGGTGAGTTGATTCCAAAACAAGGTGACTTTTGGTGGTGGTTGAGGGGCCAAGGGTTGCATGTTTGTTGGCGCCAACATAGGTAGGAGTAGGTGGAGCTAGGTGGACCTAAGTAGGTGGACTAATTAGGTGATGAGGTGGAGTTAGGTTGTAGGTGGTGGATGGCTAGTGGGAGCTAAGATGTAGCTAAGCTAAGCTAGCTAAGCTAGCTTAGCTAGTAGTTGAGTAGAGGAGGAGGTGGGATGGAGCTAGGGTTTAGGGAAGATGAGCTGAGGAAGGAATGTCTGGAGCTGAACTAGAGTTGGTAGCTGTTGAAGGGAGTTGCAGGGAGCTACTTTAGCTGACTTAGCTTGCTAGTTCTTTGCTAACTAATAAGCCAAGCTAAACTAAGATGGCTTTGCTGAAATATGTTGAGGTGAGTTGGGTTTGATTTTCCTGGGGTGGAACTAGCTAGCTGGAATAGCTAAGGTAGCTTAACTCAACTAGGTTGAGCTAAGTGGAGTCCCTGGGAGCTAGACTTGAGCTGGCCTGAGCACTATGAAGTCATCTTCAGCTGACTTAAGTTGAGTGGAGCTGGAAGTAGTTGGACCTGAGTTGAGGTGGACTCCAGTCAACTTAGTTGAGCTAGCTAGAGGTCCCAGTGAACTATTTGGAGCTAAGGTGAGCTAAGATGAGCTAAATAGAGCTTAATGGAGCTAACCATATCTCAAGTGAGTTGGTATCCAGCTATGATGAGATAGATTTGGTTGGGTCCCAGCTAGAATGAGCTTTCTTTTCACCAATTACCTTCTTGAGTGCTAGGGTTTTAGAGATCTGATTATCTGTTCATCCTTAACACTCAAATAAACATGTTAAAAATACAACAAAATATGTAATACATGCCTAACCTAATTGTTGCCTAAATGCAGCCTAAAAACCCATTTGCGGAGTTAAAATCCTGAAAGGTAGGTTTGTTTTAGGGCATAAGAATGACGATAAAGTGGCATTTATCACACCCTCATGCTTATCTTTTGCTAGTCTCTTAGCAAAACAAATTTTTACAAAATGAAATTTTTGGAAAAACTAATTTTGTCAATTTTTTAAAGGAAACGGAGATCACGGTACCTTGGTTGATTAAAACATGAGAGGTACAGGATTTATTATAGATAAACATCATGATTCATTTTCGGATCCAAAAAATTAGGTGAATCGAGATCAATATATCCTCCCAAAATTCACAAATTAACCCACATGTTAATTCAGATGACTTGAAATTTTAGTAGTTAGGATTTCTCTAGCTCATGAATCTGATTAGCAACTTGCAATATCCTTTACAACCTTGTGTCTATGCTTGTGAAAAGCCAACATTTATAAGGTCGTGTTTTTGGTTTAAAACTTTTTTTGTCTCCCCCATGCTTATTCTTAGTTTAGTCTTATAACAGATGTGTCAGGATCATCATTCCTGTTACCAATCCTCAAGGGGGCTCTGGTGCCAGTACTTCGAGATAGTACTGTCCATGACACCACCCACGAGCTCATAACCCTAAAACATAGTGTGGTGTAAAGGGGCAATCCAAGCAAACTCAAGCTCTTACTCCGACGCTATGGGTTGAGCACCATCTAAGACACTTGAGTTGCAAAAATGCGCCTTAATGCTCCATCTAAAGATATGAAATATAGATATAGAGCAGCGTCGAGGTGGTAACAAGTTGACTTTGCATCCTCAAAGGAGGCATTTTCCTCCTTCTTGGTGGTGGGAACTCAAACCAATGATCTACTTTGAACTTTTACTAAGGCCAAACAAAGGGTTTTTCTAATTTCTAATTGTTTTTTAGGTGTTAGCTTGTGTGTGAATTTTGACACAAGAAATTTTGCACGAGATGCAAGTTTTTGAATCAGAAGCTAAGCCAGATACTTTCCATGTTACAAAGGGGGATCAAGTCACCTAAACTATCATGAGTTCAAATGAAAATTTTAGAGAAGGATATTTGATCTAGTCTAAAGGTAGACCCTAAAATTCTAATAATCAGATCCGTATCCTTATCCCTAGTTTGTTAAAGATTAAATCACATTTTACCAAAAGTGAATGTTCAACCTTAGTCCTGATTTCAAAATTTTCTCAAAAAGTTTTTAACATTTTTATTTTTTTGGGTATGCAAGCAGAAAATAAAACAAAAAAATTGAATGTTTTTGGGTTTTAAAAATCCTGATTTGATCATCAAAATTTTAAAACACCCCCTATGCTTAAGATGTGGCATGTCCGCATGTAATGGGAAGGGAAAAGAGATTGCCTCAGTGAAGGTGGTCAAAATCTGGATAGTCAAAACTTCTGAAGAAAAGAAAAAAATGAAAAGTGGGAAGAAACTATGGGCTACCTCCCATCCAGTGATATCTTTTACGCCATTTAGTTGAGTGTGAATTGCATTAATGATCATTAGTGGGTAGATTAAATCAAGCATGTCAGAAGGAAGATTCGGAGAATGATTGAGATAAGGCTTTAAACGCTGGCCATTGACTTGAAAAGTAGTTTAGTCTTAGGATCAAAAAGATCAACAGTGCCATATGGATATGTTTTGAGGACAATAAAAGGGTCGGTCCATTTGAATTTTAATTTTCCACAAAAAGTACATAATCTAGCATCAAAAAGCCAAATGTGTTGATTAACATCAAAATGTTTTCGGATGATATATATATCATGGAACTTCTTTGTTCAGTCTTTATAAATCCGTGCATTTTCATAAGAGAAATTATGTAATTCTTACAATTTGGTTAATTGCAATTTCCTATGGGTACCGACTTTAGAAAAATGTATATTTAATTATTTTATTGCCTAAAAAGCCCTATGTTCAAGTTTTATCGGAAGATGGCACGCCTTTCCCAAAATCAGACAGAAAGGAGACATGCCCAATAGAGTTTTGAAAGCGGTACGATAGGCCCATAAAGCATCGTCCAATTTTTTGGACTAGTCTTAACGATCAGGCCTAACCATCTTTTGTAAAATATTTTTTATCTCCTGGTTATAAGCTTTTGCTTAGCCATTCATTTGGGGGTGGTAAGGAGTGGAAATTTTATGGTTAACCTCATATTTAGAAAGAAGGTAATGGAATTGAGAGTGAGTGAAAGGTGACCCTCCGTCACTGATGATGGCCTTAGGAATGTTGAATCTCGAGAAAATGTTTTTCATGATAAATTCGATGACCACTTTACGATCATTGGTGCATGTGGGTATTGCTTTAAGTCATTTTGATACATAGTCGACTGTGACTAGTATATATAAATGCCCACAAGAATTCATGAATAGTCCCATGAAGTCAATGTCCCATACATCAAAAATTTGAACCTCTAAGATTGGATTTAGGGGCATCATATCCTTTCGAGTCATGTTGTTGATGCTCTGGCAATGCACACAAGACTGAACAAAAGAATAAGCATCTTTGTGCGAGCTGGCCCAAAAGAATCCAAAATTGAGCACCTTAGCTGCAGTTTTCTTACCCGAGAAATGTTCGCCACAGGCCATTGAGTGACAATGTGTCAGAATATAATGAATTTATGAATTGGGGACACACCATCTAATGACCTGATCGGCACAAATGCGGAAAAGGTCAGGCTCCTCCCAAACATAATATTTAATGTCAAGAAGAACTTATCCCTTTTGATTTTTGGCCAATCAGAGGGGATTTGTTTTGTTGCTAAGTAGTTTGCAATAGGCGCAAACCAAGGGAGGGTATTGGCAGCTAGGATTGTGTCATCAGAGAATTTATCAGGAGGGGTCAACATATCATTTGTCATAAGATGAGAGAGATGATCGGCCACTACATTTTGTGATCTCACCTTATCCTTGATTTCCAAGTCAAATTCTTGGAGTAGCAGGATCCAACGAATAAGGCGGGGTTTCGCATCCTTCTTGTTCAGTAGATATTTAAGTGCTGAGTGGTCGGTATATACCGTGACATGTGACCCCAACAAATAAGAGCAAAATTTTTCTAGGGTAAAGACAATGCCAAGTTCTTTTTCAGTAACTATGTAATTCCGTTATGCATCATCAAGTTTTTTACTGGCACAGTAAATCACAACAGGCTTCTTGTCAATTCTTTTCCCTAGAATGACCCCCACAACAAAATCAGAGGCATCAGTCATTAATTCAAAGGGATAATTCTAGTCAGGTCCCTGTAAAATTGGTGCCTCTGTGACATCCTTCTTCAGTTTATTAAAGCTCTCCAAGCATTGGGCATTGAATTCAAAAGGGTGGTCTTTGGTAAGTAATTGACTGATGGGCTTGGAGATTTGGGAAAAATTTTTAATGAAATGGAGGTAGAATCCCACATGCCCCAAAAAAGATCGGATTTGTTTTACAGAAGTGGGCGGTGGGAGCTTGGAGATAGCATCAATTTTAGCTCGATCTACCGTAATTCCCTTTTTTGGAAATAACATGGCCTAGGATAATTCCTCCCTGGACCATGAAATGATTTGTTTCCCAACTGAGGACCAGGTTAGCTTCTATACATTTTTCGAGAGTTTCCAAATTTCTAAGACAAAGATCAAAAGAATCTTCAAATATAGAGGTCATTCATAAAGACTTCTAGACATTCACCTACCAGGTCTGGAAAAATTGCAAGCATACACCTTTGAAAAGTCGCAGGTGCATTGCAAAGATTGAAAGGCATCCTCTGGAAAGTGAAGGTTCTGAAGGGGTAGGTGAATGTACTTTTGTCTTGATCCTCAGGATCGACCACAACTTGATTATAGCTGGAATAACCATCAAGAAAATAGTAGTAATCACGTCTGGCTAACTGCTCCAAGATTTGATCAATACAAGGGAGTGGAAAATGGTGCTTCTTTGTGGTGGTGTTCAATTTTTTGTAATCAATGCATACACGCCAAGAAGAAGAGGTCCTAGTGGCCATATTTTCCCCATTTTCATTAGTGACAACTGTTAGTCCTGCCTTTTTAGGAACTACTTGTGTGGGGCTGACCCAGGAGCTATCAGAAATGGGGTAGATGATATCAGCATCAATCCACTTTATAATCTCCTTTTTTTACCACCTCCTGCATATTAAGGTTCAAGCACCTTTATGGTTGGTGGGAGGGGCGAGAATCATCCTCAAGATAATTCTGATGGGTGCAATAGGGCGGATTGATACCCTTAAGATCAGAAAGGGTCCAGCCAATAGCTTTTCTGTGTTTTCTCAATATCTAGAGAAGTTTTTCCTCTTGTGCCCCAGAAAGTCCAGAATTGATAATTAGGGTCATGGTCTAGTTTGGACCCAGGAAAACGTATTTAAGGGAGTCGGGCATGGGTTTTAAGTCCAGTTGAGGGCCTGGCTCTGAGATGATTTCTGCCTGTGGAGTGAGAGGTGAAATGAGAGGAGATGGAGACGAGGTAGTTAGGGTTGGAGGGTGGGGTAGATTAGACTGTTTAGGAACTATGTGAATTGCAAAATAGGAAGCCAGGTGTGAAATCTGCATTATTTCCTCCACTAAGCTTTCAATCTCTGAATCCAAGACATCAAAGAAATCTGGTTCTTGGAAACACCTAGAAGCTTGAAAAATATCTAGGGTAATAGATTCACTGCTACACATGACCTTCATCTTTCCAAAGTCACAATAAATATTGGCTTTGGTGGTGGCTAAGAATGGTCTTCCAAGAATTATACAGGCATTCTTGAAAGCTTCTGATAACCTCTACGTCCAGGACCAAAAAGTCTACTGCAAATAGATAATTTTTTACTTGGACTATTACATCCTTGACAATCCCCTTGTGTTTAATTATAGATCGGTCTTCTAGTTGAAGTGTTACCTCGACAGGCTTTAATTCACCAATCTTGAATTCCTCAAAAACAATAGTGGGGATGAGATTAATTGAGGCACCAAGATCCAATAGGGTGCGACCAAATGAAGTGTCATTAATGACTACTTGAATCAGGGGGGGTGCCTGGATCTTTTCTTTAGAGGCAATTTGCTCTGCACAACTGAGCTTACTATCTCTAAAAGGATTAACTTTCCTGGGTTTCTAGGCTGCCTTTTTGGGGTACACAAATCTTTCAAGAATTGCGTACAGCTACTAATGTCGCTTTGTCGAATTGAAGCTGAGAATGTTGCCTGATGCTTCGATTAAGAGCCTAGGGCACTTCTTGGCTGAGAACTGTAGCACTTGGGAGTCGCATGAGGTCAGAGCAGCTCAGAGCATGATGATCGGAGATGGAGATGATGGTGGTGACAAGCGAGGACCGACGAGACCTAAAACGCACAAGTACGGGCTCTAGGCCCCAATCAGATAGCTCCTAAGCTTCACCAAGTGGAGGCGAAGGTGATGGTGGTGTTATTGTGATGTGCGAATGCATGTAGAGGGCTAACGGAGTCGGATACGGTGTATAGGTGAGGGTGGGTTTGGCGAAGGTTTTGAGTAGGTGAAAGGGCGAATAGGTATTTTGGCTTTTGGTTGGGGAGGTGTGCAGAGGTTTTGGGAGTGTTGGTGGACAATTGATGGTCTGTGGAGGGTGTGCGACCTCGTCGGAGCACGGCCAGAGCGGAAGAAGATGGAGGGGGAGGCGGTGAATCGATGGTTGAAAGAGAAGACTAAGGAGCTAAACAAAAGCTATAGAGAGAGAAGGAGGGTTTGGGACCTAATTAGCGGACGAAAGGGGAGAGATGGTGTCGGCTTTGATTGGCTGATGCTGGAGACAATGAATTCCTGATTTGTCCATCGAGGAGCAGAAGGAGATGAAGACAATACCACTGCCTATGGTATGTGGCAGTAGGCGAAGAAGCTAGAGAAGGAGGCATCCCCAGAGCTACAGTAGAGGTGGCTGAAGAGAGGAATTTGAAGACTTTGAGTCCTAAAATCGAGCTAACGAATACGACATGACGTTCAGGAGCTTTTATAAAGCTCTCAGTTGAGCTCTAGATGAGGAAAGAGCTCTGATTGGCTTGAGATTTGAAATCACGAATCCCATGAATTTCGTGGGTTCACTGGAGCTAATCAGTGTGATTTGGGATCCCAAATTGCCTTCAGAAGACTCCTTATAATGTGAACACCAATCCCACCAAATTTGGTAGGATTTGGTGGTGATCTAATGTCGTTTTGGTGGGGTCAAAGTTGGTTGAAGGTTAGTTTGACCTCCAATGGTGGCAGGGATGCATTTGTGAAGAAGACAAGGAAGTTGGTTCCCATTTGCAAATATTTTTTGAAAGTTAGGGGCTTGTTTGAAAGAAATAGAGACTTAATGGACCAAATTGCAAACTAGGTCAAGATGGACTCTGATTGGGCCCAAATTTTGGTATAAACCTAATTTGGACCCAAGGAATCTATTGGCAAAGTAGGATTTGAGTTTCGACCAAGTTTTATAGGGAATTTGCATAGAGACCTAAATTAAGGTAGAATTCCATCTACGACTCTATTCAAGGTCAAAGTAGGTTCAGATGGTCAAACCAAGGGTATCAAACCTCTCAAGATGTTTTTCTATAAATTTTAGGAGGTTTAGATGAATTTTATCCTGACCAGAATCTCTTCAATTCAAGCAGGTCTGAAATTATGGTTTTGTGTTCTGATTCGGTTCTCGAAACACGTTAAACCTCATTTCTTTCTGTGTGGACCCACTACTTTGATTTTAATGCTCGTTTGACCTTCAATTAACCCTTGAAAAATCCCGTGGTTAATCTGTATTCATGATATGTTGTTAAAATAGCAGAATTAACCTTGTTTTAATGTTCTCTCAAAATGGATATGCGTGGAATTAGGTTCTCAAGGGACTATTCAGGAGCATTTGTCACTTAATCTTGACTAATTAAAGCCAGCTCTGGCTCATGATGGTGTTACCATCAGGTCTCTTGATCCTATTTGTGGGAAATTTTTTGTAGGAGGGGTTTCCCTGAGTGCTAGGTACAATGGATGAAGAATTGTGTTACTACAGCCTCATTTTTCCTATTAATTAATGGAAAGCCCACACTAGTTGCTGGATTCAACCTTGGCAAGGTGTGAGACAAGGATGCCCCCTAGGCCCCCTCATTTTTATTTTAGCAGTGGATACTTTGGCCTAGTTCTCCTTCAAGATTTGTGCTAAAGGCCTTATTCAGGGATACTCTCTTACCTCCAGATGGTTCCTCACTCCTATTCTACAATATGCTGATGACATAGTGTTTTTTATTGAAGGGGAAAGTGAGGAAGCCAAATGTGTGAAGCATGTTGTGAATATTTTTGGTAGATTTTATGTCTTAAAATTAATGGCTCCAAGTCCTCCTTGATTTGATTTGGTGCAACTAACAAGGATAAAGAGGCTCTTTCTACAATTCTCCAAACCTCAATAGCCACTTTGCCTATATGTTATTTGGGGTTACTGCTATAGGGATGAAAGATGAACAACTCTGATTGGGCTAGATGGTGTGGTGTGGCAGATTCCTCTCTAAAGGAGGCAGATTAATCCTTAACTCAGTTCTCTCTGCAATTCCTATTTTCTTCATGTTGATGTTTAGGCCATACAAGATGATCCTTAAAAGAATAGATGTGATCAGAAAGTGCTTCTTCTAGAGGGGTCCCAAGCATGAAGGCCACTTCCTACAGCTGATTAAATGGAAACATGTTTGCATGCCTAAGAAGCTGGGTGGCCTAGAGGTGCAATCCCTAAAGGAATTCAGTGACTCCTTATTACTCAAATGGGGTGTCATTCTCCTATGAGGTGATAAAGGAATGTGGCAGGAAATTATCAAAGACTCTTATGGTGAGTCCAATAGTCCTCTCAATAGATTACATTTTGAAAAGCCTTCTCCCCTCTGGGCCTCTATTTCGAAGACCATGGATGAGCATTGGAACAAGTTCTCCCCAACCATGGGGAATGGTGACTATTTCTGATTTTTGAAGGATAATTGGTTGGGCATGGGTTCCCTTGAAAACTTGTTTCCACGAGCCTTCAATAGTGCTCCCAACAAGGAGTCATTTGTGGATCAATGTTGGAGTTTGGAGAATGAGGGATGGAATTTGTCCAATCCAAGTGGAACGTATAACAGTCACTCCACTAATGAATACAATCGTATGGCAGAAGTGCCAAAGACTTTCAAACCAAATGACAGGGAGGATGGGTATGTATGGAGTGAGGGGATCTACACGCCAAGTAAAGCTTATATTTCCTTAGTACCAGTGGTTAAGGATATGTCTAAGGCAAGCATCTATTCTAAGATATGGAAGATTAAGGTTCCTCTTAAAATACAAATTTTCTTGTGGCTTACTCGAAGAGATGGCTTGGTGACAAATTCTCTAAGACAGTAGGTGATGGCCACGCCACCTAGCCTATGTCCATTATGTTCCTTTGGTGATGATGATGTTAGGCACCTTTTCTCTTCATATCTTGTTGCAAAAGAAGTCAAGTGCAAGATGTGTGCATCTACCCTTCCAACGTGGGATGAGCTTTGAAGGGACCTCTCCTCACCGTCCAAGCCTCGCAAAACAATTGCAACTGTTATGTGGAGAATTTTTAGTACTAGAAATGATGTAATATTTAAAGGGTCCCGTGTATGGGTGGAAAATATATGCTATGATGTAATGACCTGTTTGAGGCTTTGGGAGTCCATGTAATTACTTTGAAATCATAATAAAACTGGATTGCTACTGATCTTAGTAGTAGTCCTTTCTCTCTTTCAAAAAAAATATCGTTAGAAAGGTATCAAACACAGAGAGATGGGAAAATATGGGACTGATATAATTAACTTTGGTCACCTTCAACTCATATTTCTAGACATTTACAAAGGTAACTATTGTAAGGGTTTGAATTTTTAATGACTACTTTACAACTAATCAAAACCTTATTCAGAGTCCAATAATTAGATTATAGGATACTTAAAACCCAATTCCTTAAATCTTGGTTTAATAGAATAACTCCCATAGGGAGAGATTTAGCAATTTTGGCTTGAAAGGGTCTAATTCTTTTAAAATGATTTTGTGAGAGCTTGTTTGAATGAGATTCCACTTCACTGGACTCTTTTGAAAAGTGAAATTTTTGTAAAGGGACCTTAGCAAAAATACACCATTGTATCTCAAGCGGTGGTGATCTCTTATATATATGTGTGTAGTTTCGTTGGTTCCCTTTCTCTCTCTCTCACTTTACTTCTCTTCTTTTCTCTTATTGACAAGCAACACCTCCATCATTTCCCAGTTGACCCCATTTCTCCTCCTCAACTGCTGGTCTTTCTCCTTCCCTTCCTTGTTGCTATGTGGCGGAGGAAAGCTTGGTGTGGAGAAGAAAGGGAGGGAAAGAGAGCTACTAGATGTGCTGATCAAATCAAGGAAGAGCATCTCAACCTCAAAACTTCGATAGGGATTTCTACCTTCCCTTGAAATTTTCCCTTTTTCTGATCCTTGCGGTAACCAGGAGAAATGAGTTGACGTTCTACTTGTATTACCTTATACACATGTATAGCAACTACATGCAAAGGTATTATGTGGATTACTCTTGATGATCTAAGTTATTGTATGATCGAGTTGTTTCCTCTATGTGTTCAAATATTACTAGAAGTAGTTTGGGGTGCCTAGGGGTGAATATGTTTGGATTGGAGGTTGAAAACCCCACTTCTAGACTTAAATCCTAGTTCTAGACTTACAACGGACGTCTGACACTAGGGTTAGACAACCCATTCAGCAAGAAGAGTTGTTTAAACAAGCCATCAAATGATTCCTAGAGCATCTAGAACTTGAATCAAGTTCTGTGCTTAGCCCTGGCAACGTATGATCATTCCATTAGACACATAATAAAATTATGTCATTTAATGGATGACCTAGACATCCAATGGTGTTGTTGGACATACAGCTACTGACATAAAGGTTTAATCTTCCAATACACCTCCAATCGACGTCTGATAATGTAACGACCCAGTTCCCGAGTTCCTACGAGACACGAGAACCGAACCGACTCAATTAATCCCAAGACCTAGTCATCCAACGAGGAAGTGACCAAAAGAGCAGTAAAATAAACCACATTCAGCGTGAATATAACTAACAGTAAGAAAGTACAGCAGTAAGGAAAGAAACTACCACAGTATGTACCACCACAACAGTAGAACAACATTCATAATATAATTTGAACTGCAGGTAAAGAAAGTACAGGGGAAACAAGAACTACTCACTACAACGTAAGAAAAAGAGGTACAAGAGACAGTGGTAACTCTACTGGACCCTACCCGGCCCAGCGTCCTCTGCAGCCGCTGACCCTGGCTGCTCAACACCTGGTCCTGAAAAAGGGTAACGAGTGTAACACGTCAGCAAAATGCTGAGTAGAGTGGCAACTAAACTAAAGACAACAGTAGAGTGTACAGTAGCTGTTATGTTCGATTACTTTCTTTATTCACATCTTTCGATTGTCTCACTATTTCATTTATTCCCCAGATCTTTTTCTTGATCTCGAATGTTCCTCGTGGGAACGATCTTGATTGCAGTCTTTTCCAAAAAGTAGAAGTAGCATGTGGTGCTCTCCTGGCCAGGAGAGTCCCCCGTGGTGATCCTACCCTCAGTCAACCACCCCAAGGTCACTGACAGACGTAACGGTGACTACGGCACGCGCGATAAACGCACAGGTAGCTAACCCGTACTGGCACGCGGTCAGTCGTTTCCGTTAACGGGTGCACCCAAAGCATAGCACAGAACCAGTCCAGGGCAGAGCCCTCTCAGTAACAGGGGTCCAACCCCTCCACAGTAACCAAACTGGGGCCTTGCCCCTCCACAGTCCGCACACCCTCGCCTGACTACCCTGGTTTGCCCCAGCGGGCCTAACAAGTCGGTGTGGGAGGCTAACAGAACCTCGAGGCCCGTGAGGTAGCTAGTACCTCCCGACACTAGTAGCTCTCCTCGGTACTATGTACGCGAGGGCCAGTAAGTCGGTACAGAGTGGCCAGTCCTAACCCCAGGTCCCTGGGGCGGCTGGCTCCGCTCTGCACTAAACAGGGGGACAGTCGCTCTCCTTGGTACTCCGTACTCAAGGGCCAGCTAACTTCCCCAATACTATTCCATTCACTTTCCAGGAGTTCTACTCCTACTTCCTCATAGGGTTCCATCCTTTTTACTCAAACATCCAGGTTTCACTTTCCAGTTTCACATTCTTACAATCCATGTTCTCAACCACGTTATTTATTCACAACAGGCAGCTGTTAATTCAAATTACAGGCAGCTTTATATCTCTTTCCATTTTCCAAGACTGCAGTATTATACATTTCACTAGTTTTCCCATCCTAGGATTCATGCCATATCCTAGGATCTATCATACAATCTAGTTTTCCAGCCCTAGGATTCATGCAACACCTAGGAGCTATCATTCCATCTATTTCTCACTCCTAGGATTCATGCAATGTCCTAGGTTCTATTTATGGTTCCATAATTTAACATATTTTATTAATAACTTAAAGCCACTCTACCAGGTACAACGAGAGAAATGGGGGCGTGGTCGGGAATCTCGCGTGCCTCCGCGATCCCCGAGACAGCAACAGAATGGGGTCCTATCACAAGGATCAAACACAAGGAGTGTCTCAAAATAGTGTATAGCTACTGTAGACGGGTAGAGGAATTAATTCTGAAAGGAACGCAACTCGAATCGTGGAAAACGGACCCCGAACGAGCCCTAAACGGGTCAAAAGCGACGACACTGTGCAAAATAAGACGTCTGAAACTTCTTCCAGACGTCTTAAAAAGTGGATCAGAGAATTACCTTGTTCAGCGTGGTTTCCCAGACGTCCAAAAGTCTACGGGGACGTCTGGCCTAGATCCCAGACGTTCGATGGTCACCCCGGACGTCTGAAGGTCGCTTCCGCCGTCTGGTACTACTGTCAGACGTCTGATTCACGATGGATGGCGAATCATTGAGCCTGCGCACACCCATCTCCCTCCCTCAGTACGGTCAGTTGACAGGAAGGAAGAAGGAGACGGAAAACTCACCTTTCAGACGTCTGGATGGTCTTCCAGACGTCGCCCTCACCGTCTGGCTATCAACCCAGACGTCTGATTCTGGAAATTTTTCCAGAATCAGGGTGCCACTCGACCTCCGCTCGCGACGTTGCCTGTGTCGCACCTCGCGCGCCTGCTGCTCAGACCGCAGCAGTCCCCCCTCCGCGTCGCTCGACGCCCCCTGCGCCCTCCACCGGCTGGCCCTAGCAGCCCCGGCGAGCTCGCCCTCATGGCAGAGCTCCGCTCTCGCACGCAGCACCTCCTCTGCGCTCACTGCGGCCGCCGCTGCCGCCCTCGCGCTCGCGCTCATGCTCACTGGCTGAAGGAGAAGAGGGAGGAGACGGTGGTGACGGAAGTGAGGGGAGGCGTGGCCTTTTAAGGCCGTGCGAGGAGGAGAGAGGACGCGGTAGGGCGTCTGCAGTCGCAGGGAATAAATGAATATGCGGGTCTGCGTGCTCAGGCGCGCAGACGACCCGTGCGTGTGGAAGATAACGGATTTCCAGACGTCTGGAAACGATCCCAGACGTCTGGTCCGACGTCTGGGCCACCTCCCAGACGTCTGGTCCGACGTCTGGGCCACCTCCCAGACGTCTTAAAAGACATCTAGGGCACGCGTTCGTTACAGATAAAAAGGCCATACAACTTATTTGACAATATCTACCCTTTGATGACTTGGCCAGATGTCTAATATTATCTATATAATAGTGATCAAATCAGAAGCTCTCCAAAAGGACTAAAATGGAATTCAAATTGGCTAATCCTTAGCCTAACTTGGAAATAATAATACAATGACTCTGGCAAGAGTCTAAGATTGGAATTGGTGGGATCTTAGGGTTTCACATGAAACCTCAACAATCTAGTAGATCCATAGGGTTAAGAAATCTTGGTATTAGATAAGAAATGGAATGATATAGTATTGGGTCATAATATGTGTATTCGTAAGGTTGGACACCTCGACTTCATGAATTAAGGGTAGCTAGCAAGTACTAGTCATCAACCTTGGAACTTGAGAGGTTCCCAGTTATGGTGACATGCTAAGGGCTATCATCAATTTAAGGTACTCGTAGGTACCAAAATTCGACTTGATATGATGGTACATGGCCATCCGAAATTTTGGTTGGGGCCTCAGACCCAAAGATGGGTTGAAAGGGCACACCTAGAGTATCATGCTTTAGAAGGAACATTGGTGTGGCCCATTAAACATCTGACCAACCCTGCTGATGAGGTGTGGCTCATCATAGCTAAAATACCAAAGTTAAGCTAGAAATGAGATTAAAACACTATCAATTAACTCAAGAAAAAGGTTAAGTGTGGGAGTAATGGAAAACGACCTAAAATAACAAAATTGTGTTAAAAATGCATAATTAGGTCATACTAAAGAGATTTTGTACTTATAATATCCATGGATGTTCTGAACGTCAATTAAACACAAATTTAAGCACAAATTCACAAATCAATGGCTGTAATATTTTCTAAAATGTTCAATGAATATGCCATAAAAACTTCATTTCATTTGAAATGCATTTGGACCTTAAAATGAGTGATTTTCATTTAGGTCCTTCCAACATAATTAGCCTTTACATTTTCTTTAGTCAAAACTTGTTAAGGTCCTATGTGCAAGCTTTAAGGGACCTATTTGGTTACAATTCTATAACTTATGGGTTCACTTGCAACTTTTCTACCATTTCAATGCAAAGGCTTCGCCACAAAAGCCCAAAACACCTGCTACGCTCTCCTCGCACATAGTTCATGTGAAGAACACAAAGAGCACCCACCGTCCATTCGTTGATCCACTTGATTAACGGTGGATCCACAACCTATCAGTTATCGGTGATGCACACATCTTCATGTTGGTCTCCAAATCCCATCCAACGATAGAATTTCATTCTAAAATCTTCCCACACTCTCAACTCTCTCCCCTGCCGTTGATCCCTAACAACCCCTCACCCATCACTATAGGTCACTCCAAGCTCCATTGACTATTTATACACCTATCACTCGAGCCTACAATCCCTTACCCAGCTCCTCTCCTACTCTCTTGAGCTTGGTTACCTCGTCCCCTTCTAGTTTCCTCTTCTCCTTCACTCACGGTTGGTGACAGAAGCCACTACCTTCCCTCCATTTAGACCATGTCACTAGGGATCACGCTACTCCTGAAGACATCCCCAGAGCTCCTCTAGTCAAGCTTTTCATCCCTAAAAGCTTATCATCCTCATTCATTGCCATAGTTACTAGCTATGAATCTCTAAGGTCCCATTCATCCATTTAGATTAGGATTTAATGTTTTCCTAGTATAAATTAGATTAGATTAGCTAGTCTAGATTAGATTTAATCATTTGTTTGTCTTAGTTAGAGTAGATTAGTGTAAAATTAGTGTGATTGGGTCTCTATCACAATCCACCCTCTCTGATCAATTCATATCAGAGAAGATGAATTCGCACTGCCATTGAATCCATAGAGCTCCCTCTCCACCTCACAATCATGCTACCTTCTTCCCTTGATATTTTGATCATCAAATCATTCCCCCCATTAGAGCAGCTGTGAGGTCTAAAGCTCTCTTACTCTCAGATATCATGGCACGCTAAAATCATTAAAGGGTCTTCCATTCATTACATGAGAGCACATTGGCTCTTCGCTGATTAGAATTGAATCCAATGTGGATGATTGGTCGTGATTTGGTTTAAATGTTTGATTGATGGATTTCAGAAGAAATTTGGCTCCAATATGATCTATTGATGGAATTCAGTTTATAATAATGTAATTAAGCTGAAAGTGATTAGAGTAATCCATTTTATTTTGACTTCCATCAAGATTTGAGCTCATGCCCAAATTTTAGCATTAGTACTATATGCTTTCATCGTCAAGTAGCAATACCCAAGGATAATCCGATGCACGGATTTAAGGGTTTAGCAATGACCTATTGAGTTTCATGGAACCGCCCAAAGATTCCGATCACTAATTAATAGTGTGTAGAGTCTTCAGGTGATCATATCACTTGGGGATTCAGATCAATCGGCCATCTGGGCAACACTTTAATTCAATCTCAAATTATTTTAATCTATCTATTAAAGGCCTTACCATGTTTTAGAGGTTTTAATGAAGGTCTTGAAATGGTGTGCTTACGATTTAATTATCTGATTTGATCTATCCTTCCCTTCTGTCTATAGAGGAAGTAGAGGCTCAAATTAGGGTTTCTGGTGTTCTTCGAGTTTTGATATGATCTTGATAGATTCTAGATAATTGGGCAAATGATTGCGACAATGTAGAGAAGATGCTAATCAGTTTGAACTTTATTTCGAACACTTGGCAACAAAGCACAGGTTCCAAGTTGGATTTAATATCTAATGTTTTAATTAGAACTTTGATGACCTGGACAAGCTTTCAAGATGATTTTTTATGTGTAGATAAAGTATTTGAATGATGATCTTAGTATTTTAAGTCTCAAATCAGATCTGGAATATATTTTTAGCAGTAGCTGTTGTTGCTTTTCAGAACTAAAGATAATGAACTTTGATTGTGGATTTAGCTGGGTTTTAAGTAAGATTCTATTTGAATAAAATTCAATGGCTTAGATCATAGATGATTATACATTTTAATGCCAAGAACAAGTTTTAATGCACATAGACTAAGCTCTAGATTAGATTGAAGTGTTTATGACAGCAATAGCTGTGCAGCTGGGATTGGAGGCAGTTTTAGATCAAAAGGATAATTAGATTTTGATGTTAGTGGAGTCAAGAAGACTTTTTTGAATGGGAACAAGCTTCCAACTACTTCTGTAGACTATTTTTTATCTTAAAATAACCTGTAATACCTTGTAAATGTGTTAAAAGTTCCTTTGCTAGCAATTGCACATTTGAATATCTATCCAATTGATTGTTTGATGCAATTTTAATAACTAATTCATGATTTTGAAGTTGAATATGTGTTTAAATGATATCTAGAAATTTCTATGCTCCATTCTTGCTTGCCAAAATTTTTGAATGAATCTCAGGGCAAGATTTCAATTTCTAACCTTTATGTAGCCTATTTTTAGCCCTTACTTATAAATATATAAAAAATAAAAAAATAAGTGTAAATAAATAAATAAAAGCTATCTTGAGTGAGATTAGGATTAGTTTTAGGTGTGTGTATACTTAGATTTAGGTTTTGAACTCCCTAGGTAGGAAAACATACTTGTAGAAGTGTTAGTTTTCGCAAGTTTAAAAATAGAGAAAAGAAAACAAAGACAACAAAAAGATCTCTTATTCTTTTCTTATCAACTTTCTCCCCCCTTACTCTATTTCTATTAAACACAAAAACAGAATAAAAATCTGAAAAACTAAAAAATCCTATAAAAATACTTATGCAAATAGTATTTATACTTGTATATAATCATTAACTAATTGTATATAGTAACTTAAATGTATATAAAGTTTGTAAATAACTTATATATCTATTTTATGTATTTAGATAGATATTTGTATTAGGTTACATAGTATATACTATAATAATATAATTATGTATATATTTATTTATATTATATGCATATAATATATATGTAAATATAAATAGTAATATATGTACCCATTAACCTAATCATAGCTTTATATATAACTTATAATAATTATTATGTAGCATAATATATCCCTATATTTATTTATTTACTTAATAGATATTTATATTTATAAGTTAATTAAATATATTAATAAGTTAATGTAATCTATATTAGTAAATTAGTAAAATAATGAAATAAATTGTGTTTTATTATTGTATATTATACTTTAAAATATTTTCAGTATATTTATGACTTATTTATACTATAAACAGTGTTTATCTTGTATAATATATGTATATATACATAACCCATGTATTAATATATGTAAATATAAAAATAAATCAATAAAAATGAACTAAAAGTCTATATTAATTAGGTAATAATGTAAGTTAGCTAATTTATGAGTCAATTATATCATCAATTTATTAATTTGTACTTTAATTAAGTAATTAAGCCTCAATTCAACGTGCATTTATCCTTAACTAATTTTTAAATATATTTATATATTTAATTAAGAGAAATAAATTATACCAATTAGTATCCCTATGTATTGGCTACATGTACATATAATTTAATTATAAAATAATTAATTATTTAACACCTATTTAGGTTCCTAAACTTTACATAAAATCATGAAATAGCATGCCAATTAGGCACTTAGCACCACATCATAAACCGATGGAGCACTCGCAGCATATATAATGTAATGTGTGATTCAACCTCTCATCCAGTACGAGGGTTGAATCCCTAAGAGCATATATATCCTTTGAGAGAGAGGTATGGCTTGGAATCTATGGGCCCTGTGGCTTGTGCGTGTGTTCGCATGTGGCCATGAGTGTGCATGTGCATGTGTAGGTTAGTCTCTTGGGCCTGTGTGCAACTTGGCTATTCCATCCCCGTAGAGTGGGCTTAGTAGGACTTCCTCCGACCCACTTCAGTGATCAAGGTATTCGAAAAGCCCACTATATTTTTGGGCTAAGTGTTGTGTGTAATAAACTAAGTGTTGATAGTGTGTGCTACATGTGTATGTGTGCGTTAGTATATATATTTAGTATATATAGTATCATAAGATATATAAATATATATGTAGTATATATGTATATCTTATGAATTCTATACGTGCATTATAAATAATGAAAATACATATATACATATTATTTTTACCCTATTCTGCATATAAATGTTTTTAAGGCTTTCATATATATATATATTAGATATTACATATAGTGTATATATGTTGTATATTATGTATAATTAGAATAATTAGTTTCTTAGCTTAGTATTATTTTATACATATATAGATTAGATGTATATAAGTATATTAGATAGCTCTTTTTGTGCCTTGATTGTAAATATTTCTAAGGCATAATTTGATATTGTATATAATTAGATAGAGATACTTAGATATTGTGTAGATAACTAACATAGTTTAGTTTAGAATAGTTTTTGATGCCTTTAATCTTGTATATTCTCTTGAGACATTGTTATTAACATTAATTTATTCATTTTTGTACATAATTGACTTAGATTAGTTTATTCTTTGATTCTTTCATTTATAATTCATTCTGTTGTAAATAAACTTAGCATTTCTGGAATAAAAGATGATTTTTGAATAATAAAGAGTGATGTATATCAATAACTGTCTTCCAGTGAACGAACTAGAATTTAACCAGTAAAAATTGTATATAAACAAATGACATCCGTTTAGATTGTGATACTGTACTACAATGCCATTAATTAACCCTAATTAAGTAGCAATTCAGTTGGTCCATCATTTTTCGGCATTGTTGCTAAGGAAACAACTCTCTATACAACAAAATTTTTCTTTTGTTGTTTTTTCTGTAAATATTTTTTATTTCTTTGTATATATTCATTCTTTTATTCAAATTCTTTCTTGTATATACATTCTTTGATTTATTATATTCTTTGATTCATTTTATATATAATGTTCTTACTAATCATTTGTTGTTTTTTTTAGCACATGTGTAGGACTAGGAGGAGGAGTGTCATCTTCTTGGTGGAGACCTACTTCCTAGAGGAGTCACTATGGCTTCGACTTGACTTCTTGGCAGAGTTGTCTTCGACCTGGAGCCATTGTTTTCTCTCTTTCTAGTGTAGTATAGATATTAGGATTAGACTTAGGTTCTTTACTTAGGATTGGTTTGTTAGGCATAAGTTGTGAAAGCCTGTTCTCACACGTTTCTATAATAACTTGGACTATGGATTTTTGATCTCTCTCTACTCTCTTTCCTTATTGCTTTGGTTTTCTGTTTCATTTTATTTTTTGATTTCATTGTGCTTGTTGCATTACAAAATCCAGAAAAATTAGAAAAATCAAAAATACCAAAAATATTTCATTCTCTTATTGATGTAGATACATCCATTTAGGTAAAAATGCTATTTATGCATGTCTTAGGCTTAGATATGCATTCCATACTATAAGTATTACATAGCATTCATCATTCTGCATCTAGGGTAATTTGTGTATATTTTAGGTTAATTGCGTCCTTTTATGGCTAGGAGAGAAGGAGATTTAATTTGAAGCCTCGAATTGACGATCTTACTGTACTGATCTAATTAGGACGAAGATCAAAGTCCAATGCCTCCGAAATCACCTTAATCAAGAGTCTTGTAGCACCATATGCAGTCCACGGAAAATCAACGGCTGAGGGACTAGGTGACACAATTCAGAGCTTCAAACGACAAATCTGACTGCATGGATGGATTCGGGTCGACGATTGTAGCCCAACGGCGTGAAAATTGACTCAATCTGACCTTAGTAGCAGCCTGTACAATGGAAAGAACATGCATGGCCTAGATAGCACCACGTGGCGGAACTCAGACCGCCCATGCGCATGCACATGCCACCACACGCGTACAGCAGCACTGGTGCGTGCGGAGGCATGCATGCGCAGCAACGCAAAGGGCATACATGGGTGCGCACGGAGGCAGCGGCAACGCATGCGCCAGCACAGCGACAGCGTGGGCTCAAGGCAGTCTTCAGCGTCGTTTGCGGCAGATCTTCATCGTTGTTTATGACCGTCTCTAAATGTCTTGTATACGAAATTGATCCTTTCCTCCACTATAAAAGGACCCCTACCCCTCCCATTCTTCTTCATCTCTTCCTTTCTTTCCCTCACCACCTTCAAGGCTCTAGAGAGAGCTTGTCCTAAGCCTGGGATTCTCCTCTAGAGTAGAAAACCAAATATGTTTCCCACCTCTCATCCCCATTCGTGGAGCATCCCGTGGTCGTTCTCTCACCACCTTCCAGAAGAAGATCCTTGCCACGACGTCGTACCATCCCGCCCTCCGTCCTTCAATGCCGTTCTCCTTCATCCCGCTCCTCACCACCTTCGTCCAAGCACCATCAAAGCGAGTCATCCTCCAAGCAACCGTCTAGGGGGATTCTTCTCACCACTCTTTATCTTTTCGGTTTCTAGTGTAGTTTTTGCTTTTTTATCTGTAGTTGTAGTAAACACTTGTTTTCAAAGTATATGTGATTGTTTCTCTCTCTCTCTCTCTTTGCAAGTATATTAGATAGAAATTATTTGGACTTGATCTCTTGCATTATAAAAATACAAAAAAAAATTCCAAAAGATAAAAACAACAAAAACAAATAAAAGCGAAATGCGGATTTCATAAAACCAAACGTTTACTTTTCCGTATTCGACCTAGGACTCACCTCGAGTTTTGGTTATAAATATTATCTGATCGATGAATTTTCTTGCGAACCGAACTATGACGACAGGTTTTTCTAACTCAAACCTTTCCGCGACGAATTTCTCTGCGCATCATTTTGACGCCGTTATCAAGGAGGCAATGCTCTTTGGTTTTATCCGCATTTCTCACCTTACTTAACTTTTTAGCTCACTTTGCCTTTCTTTCTATGATTACAGGTACCCTTCCAAGGTGACCAAAGAGGAATAGATCGGAGTAAGGTGTAGTTAGAAGGTTTTTTAAGTTTATCCCCCCACCTACCCACTAGATTTCCATTCCATAACCTAAAAACTCAAACTCAAATCAACTTAGGTGCTTGCATAAACCCTGGTTAGATCCTTGTTGTTTGATTGTCACTTCACTTCACCTCACCCACCCACATAAATTAAAAAATTAATGAAAAAAAAAACTCTTCTTCTGTGGGATTTAACTGAAAGCTACGTACTTAACACCCACAAATTCTCATCCTAAGACGTACAATCACCCTAATTCTACCACTTAATTGGAATCAAACCTATGGATCTGGTACAACTAACTCAACATACAAATAAGTGAGTAGAAAATTTGTATAGGTTAAACATTTGTGTGCCTTAACTAAGTGGTGCAACAGGCCAATTGATTGAGCTATTTAGGCCACACCACTGAAGATAAAAGTGATTCATTAGTAGCTTGCCCCATAGAATTGATTTTTAAGGCTGAACCATGCACTCCACATTTTTTTTTTTTTTTAAAGGAATATATCATCATTGGTGCTTGCAAAACTTTGAGTGTTCTATTAGACCTAATTGAATGAACCTAAAGATTAAACCCTAAAAAGCTACTAAACAAGGTTAAACCCTAAAAGACACAGTAACAAATAACCTTGTTTGCAAACCCTGGTTGTGCACGTACACACATTCGAATTGATCATTAAGGGTACAACCCATCTAAACGGCACATTACATTCTAAGAGTACAATCATCCCAAGCTTTAATTCAAATTGAGTAGATGTTGGCCCTAGGATTCATTGCGTTCGTTTCAGGGTGTTCTCTTGAACGCGTTTTGAATTAGTGACATATGCTTACTTCAAAAGGTGCTAGGTTGGGGGGCTCGATTGTCAATTGACTTAAGCAAGCAAGGGTTTGGCATAATTAGCGGCCCTTGGGATATGCTCCCCCTACTTTGCCAACTCAACTTTACCACCTTCGAGAGTAAGGACAACACCAAATTCGTTATGTGGTCAGAGTTCATTTTTGAAGCATAGGTCCTTAAGCTACCCAATTTAAGGATAGGATTGATTGATTGTATTGTAGGGCACCTTTCTTTGTTCTATTTTCCCTTCTACTTCACCATGTATGTTTCACATCCTATACACATTTCCAATCCTACCCTCTTACCAACACTTATCTTCAAGATGATTATTATCCAGACTCGACTTATGATTCCCCATCCACTAGCCAGGATAACCTTGATTAGGGATATGAATCCAGACCTAAGTATCCAAGGCCTAACCCTGGACAATAGGACAATGATTATTATCCTTCTAACACCTACAATAATTATAGATCTCCACTCTTTGATGATCAGCCTAACCCAATCTACAATCAAGAAGGATATGATGATTATAACTCTTACCCTTTCCAGGATTATGTTGAACATTAGTCACCACCATTCTTTAAACAACTCGAAACCACCCATTATCAGGGAGGACCTCAATTTCTTGAATCCTCTAATTTTAACCCAAAACCACCCAACCTTGAATCAAACCATTCGATTTAGGCGAACCAGGTCCAAGATAGGGTGTTGGCTAACTTGAAAAACACTATACAATCTTTAGAAGCTCAGCCAACACCATGCACTGAAGCATTGGAGCCCATAATCAAAATGATTGATGAGATTAGTTATTGGATTGGCTCGAAGAGGTTAACATAGGGGCCCGAGTGAGTTTCTACTTGGGAAATTATCGAGATTGAAGATGAAATTCATGGTTGCCTTAGTTCAATATTGGGATGATTCTCAAGATGAACCCCCTTCAGGAGAACCAATGTTAGAACCCCCTCAGGCACTCGTCGGGGGGGATATATTTTCCGAGACCAGAGATGACTAGGTTGGCCTAGAGCAACTGATTGAGGATGAATCGATTGCCTCACCCGAGATCCCTGATCCAGGAAATGAGGAAAAATATGTCTCCATGGACCAGGAAATGATAGATAACTTTGAGACATATATAAATGAGGATCATGAATTCCTTGATTCAGAGGGTGAGGGATCTCTTGGTGAAGTCTCACTTGAGTTTAAGGAGAATGATTTTGGTGAGACTAATGGGCTTGAGGAGCATGAAGAACCATTTAATAGCCCGATAATTGAGGATTATGATCTGATTGGGGCTGACATGGAAGATTTTGATCCCATTATAATAGATGATCCAATCGATAGCCCTAATCTTCAAACACACCCCAAAGAGATGATTGATTTTGATTTGCAAATGATTGAATCCAAGTCAGTTCTAATTTGCAAAGGATTGACTTAGATATCTTTGATGGGGTGTACAATGATCATGAGGCCTCGAAAATCGAACACTTAATCTTGGTGGATAGGAATTTGCAAATTAAAATTTCGAAAGTTAACTCCGGGGAAGACAGGATTTTGGATTTAAGGATTCCTTTTGACCTAAAACCACTTACCTTCTATCAAGATCGTTATGATATCTTTGATGTGCAACCCAAGCTCGGAATAATTGACTATCTTTTTGAACTAAACTCTAAGTGGACACCCAAATTTATTGAACCAAATCTATCCATTGTTCATCACTTTAGTCTTGGGTTGTACACCACCAAATCGCAGGCTCGACCCTGCAAACACAATAATCTTTGATTCTGGGTGATTTTCATCCAAAACCTTAGAACCACTCGATCCTGGGGCATGGGTCTACACCATAATCTGGTCCACATCTGTGGACACTTGCTGGCAGGTCCTAAGATCAATATTTTTATTTTGATTTTGACCTACACCTATGAATTCTTAACCTCTTTTTTGTTTGTATAATATGCCTAGCTGAAGGCAATAAACTTAGCACATGTAGATATTCCATTTTCTCTGTGGAGCTGACTGGAGTTTCACAAAATTCAGATGATATTCTATTTATTCCACCCTTTTCATGTCTTTATTTCTATAATAAGGGCATTACATCATTTAGGCATGGGGGGTGGATACTTACTTCTGAAAATATTTTGTTAGCTCTGTGGAATTTCTTTCATTTTCTTTAAACAAAATTAGGATTAAGAGAAGTGAACTTAGGCATTAATAGTTGTTAACTTTAGGAGACGATACTTAAGGACTTGAACACTTAGACACTTCAGATCTTCAGGCTTAATCAGCTCGGGTGTACACTTGAATGTGGACTTAGTCTCGAGTTCTCGCCAAGTAATTTTATTTTAATTTAGTAAATAAATTGGGGTGATAAGTATACTACTTATGAATCCACCTTCTGATTTGAGGGGACTTTAAGTAGAAGCATCTGCACACTATTTGCATTGACTCACTTTTTAGTGATTTTTATGAAAATTAGGTAGCAAATGAACTTTCTAGAATAGTATGGCTGGCAAGTTGTTGTGGGTAACAACCCATTGGTTAGTTGCCCAGAGCCCGATTACATGACCATACTCATTCTACTACGTTTAGGTAAATCTTAGATCAGGGAAGCCACCTACCTAGAAAAATAAAAAAATAGTACTTAAAAATAAAAAGAAAAAAATAGAAAAATAGAAAAAGGAGGAAAAAATAAAAATAGAAAAATAAAATCACATTTCACCACATGAGTATGGCTGTCAAGTTACCATGGGTAATAGCCCATTGGCCGATTGTCCAGAGCTCAGCTCACAAAAATGCACAAAAAATTTCCAAAACACTTAGGGAAGAAGTGGGGAAGTAGAATAAACTAGGGAGATATACACTGGGTTCACCCTTGTGTTGACCCCATAAAAAAATTAAAAAGAGTAGGGAGAAAGCTACTGATCGGGAAAGATAAACCTTTAGGCATAATTTTTTAGGTCACTTAAGGTCGTAGAAACCTGAAGTTCATTTTAACGGCCGCTTAGTGAGTCCATCACCCTTTCACAAGATGCTTATTACTTAGAGTCCTTTTCGAGTCTTAGGTAGGTCGGGTAGCCGTAAAAAGTTATCCCGAAACTCTCAAACTCCAAAAGTCCACAAAAATTACAAAAGAAGAAAAAGCAAAAACATGTATCTTCCCCTTTTCAAATAAAGTGAGGACTTGAGCAGTCTGCATTCTGGCAGACACCCTAGTACTATTGAGTTTTCGTAATTTAGGACCATAGTTGAAAATTTCTATTGTTAATAAACAGTTAAACCTAAGCAATCGAGTTCTAATTCTATTTTTATACATAGCATATAGTTTAATTTTGCTAGAGGTTAGCAAAAGATAGGCATGGAGGTATAATGTAGACACATCCATTTAGGTTAAAATGCCTATTTATGCATGTCTCTAGGCTTAGATATGCATTCCATACTATAAATATTGCATAGCAAGCATCATTAAGCATTTAGAGTAGTTTGTGTATATTTTAGGTTAATTTCATCCTTTTATGGCTAGGAGAGGAGATTTAATTCAGAGCCTCGGATTGACGATCCAGCCATACAGATGTGATCAAGACGACAATCGAAGTCCAACGCCTTAAAAATCACCTTGATCGCAGTCCCGTAGCATCGTATGTAGTTTGAGGAAATTCAATGGTCGAGGGACTATGTGACGCAATTTGGAGCTGCAAGTGACAAATCTAATTGCATGGATGGATTCAGGTTGATGATCATAGCCCAATGGCGTGAAAATTGACTCAATCTAGCCTCTGTAGTAGCCCCTACAACGGAAAGAAGATGGACGACCTAGATTGTGCCATGTGCCCCAACCTAGACCGCCCATGCACACACATGTGCCACTGCACGCGCACAGCAGCGCAGGTGAACATGCGTGTGCGGAGGCATGCATGCGTAGCAGTGCAACAGGCATGCATGGGTGCACGTGAACGCAGCTGCAACAGCAGCATGGGTGCAAGGCTGTCTTCAGCAATGTTTGCGATGGATCTTCAGTGTCATTTATGATCGTCACTAAATGTCCTGTATACAAAATTGATCCTTTCCTCCACTATAAAAGGACCCCTACCGCTCCCATTCTTCTTCATCTCTTCATTTCTTTCCCTTACCACCTACAAGGCTCTAGGGAGAGCTTATTCAAAGCCCGAGATGCTCCCCTAGAGTAGAAAATCAAATATTTTTCCTACCTCTCATCCCTACTCGTGGAGCATCCCATGGCTATCCTCTCACCACCTTCTGGAAGAAGATCCTTGCCGGGACATCATATTGTCTTGCCCTCTGTCCTCCGACACCATTCTCCTTTGTCCCACTCCTCACCACCTTCATCCGAGCGCCATCAAAGTGAGTATCCTCCAAGCAATTGTGAAAGGGGATTCTTCTCACCACTCTCTATCATTTCGCTTTCTAGTGTAGTTTTTCACTTTCTTATCTGTAGTTGTAGCAAACACTTGCTTTGAAAGTATATGTGATTGTTTCTCTCTCTCTCTGCAAGTAGATTAGATAGAAATTATTTCGACCTGATCTCTTGCCTTATAAAAATACAAAAAATACAAAAGATAAAAAAAACAAAAATAAATAAAAGCGAAATGCAGATTTCTCAAAACCAAATATTCGCCTCCCCGTATTCTACCCGGGACTAACTTTCGAGTTTCGGTATAAATTTTATTTGATAGCTGATAAGCACATATAAATTCATCATAAAATGCTTATTTATAATAGTTCTTAGGCATGTCATTGCATATCATGATATAAATATTGCATAAACATCTATTGCATTGCATCTCGGATAGTTGTATATTATGTACGCTAATTCCATCATTTTACATGGCCAAGAGGCAGTGTGACATCTTTACGGGCCTCAGATGAAGAATTTGACCATATGGATGGATTCGGAGCAACGATTGCAGTCCGTCAAGGTGGGAATCACCCAGATCTGAGCTCTATAGCACCCTCCTCAAGAAGAAGCAGATGGATGAATAAGATAGCACCACGTGGCACCATCCAGGTCGCCCCACCTGAGACAAGGAGCCTCTAAACCCGCTGTAAGATCAGATCCCAACCGTTGAATCTTAATCCAACGGCTGAGCGGCTGCCCTCACCGCACGGGCACAACTCTTCTTTGCATCACATCCGCAGGTGTGGCATAGCGGTAGGGGGAAGCGTTCTCAAAGAGCGGGCGCGAGATCAAGCCGCAATTTGTCGCGTCCCACTACAGCATCAAACGCAATAGCATCACCCGATCGCAATTGTGTGGTCAAGGTTCCCAACGCGTGATCCAATGTCGCTTGCCAACACGAAGGTGCATGCCAGATCACACGCATGCCATCTGAGGCATGCATTTAAGTTGCCCGCATGCAGCACTAGCCGTCCGATCTCCTCAATCGTACGAGGCACGTGATTCAAATCAATGCGCGTGCAATCTGCGGACGCGTCTCGACCGTGCAATGCAGCATCCAACAGCAGCCAGCACACGTGCCAATGATTCAAAATTCAAACGCTGGCAGGAGTGTGCTCTCCTCTCACAATCTCAGCCATCCGTGCCTGATCCAACGGTTGAAGATTGCTGCGCCTTTAACAGCTGCGAGCATGAGCGTTGGGTGTGGGCTTTACAACGACAGAAGGGCGGGCCGTTAGTGACGCTTATAGCTGTCACTAAATGGCCTGCGTAGTGCTTGCGCCAGCCCAAGCAATGAAGAGGTGTAGATCTTCAGCAACAACTCGAGTAGCCTTTAGTGATGTTTATAGCTGTCACTGAATGCCTGTGCGTAGGACTCTCTCCTTCCTTCCACATATAAACACCCCTACACCCCCCATTCCTCTTCATCTCTAGCTACTCTACTCCCACCTACTCAAAAGCTCTAGCAAGCCTACCAATGGTCCATTAGAGCTTGTTCTCAAGCTCCCAAGGCTCCTATTAGTGTAGCAAACCTTTGCCACACCAAATATTCATCCATCCCCATTCATAGGTTGCCTAGGAGCTGTCCTCCCACCTCCATTCTGATAGAAGATCATCTCCGTCTTCTCACCTCCATTTCGGAGCCACGTCGAAGCTTTCCTCTACCTGACGTTCTCCTGCAACTCACCTCCATTGTCCCACTCCTTACCTCCTTCGTCTGAGCTTCTACTAGGTGCCATCGTTTAGCCGAACAATCGATTCGGGAGATTTCCACTCACCCCCCTCTCTTTTTATGCTTTCATAGTTGATTGTAATAGACATTGAAGTGATATCTATACCATATTTGTTCCATCTCTATTTTGTGATTCATTTGCTTGTCCTCTTCTTACAAAAATACAAAAAAAAAAACAAAACCCTAAAATACCAAAGAGAAGCAAATCTAAGCGTAGTTTTCAATTAAAGTAAACGTCACCTCCCTGTGTTCTACCTGGGACTCCCTTGGAGTTTCGGTATAAATTTTATTTGACCACGCGTTTTGCAACTACGACGATGGGTTACTTGTAACCCTGATTTCTAACTCGTGAAACACATGCGATCATTTTGGCACCGTAGTCGGGGAGGCAACGGAATTTACTTTATTATTTTCTGTGCTTCTTTGCATTTACATAACACTAACCCCACTTATCTCTGATCTATTGTCTTGCAGATACCCTAGCATGGAGATCCAAGTGTTGTAGATCGGAGTAAAGTACGGGTAGAGTGTTTTGTAAGTGTCCACCACACCACCCCCACCTTAGTTTTCATTCCATAACCTAATAACTCAAACCCAAATCAACTTAGGTGCTTTCTATAAACCCTAGGATAGATTTGGTTGTTTGTTTGCCACCTCCACTCACCTCGCCATCAACATAAATAAAAAATAAAAAATAAAAAAGTGTTATCTGATTGTGGGATTTTTTGAAAGAGACACACCTTAACACCCACAACTTCTCACCCTAAGGCGCACAATCACATCGATTTTACCATTTCACTGGGATCTGACCTGTGGACCCGGTACACATAATTCATCACACAAATAAGTGAGTAAAAATCTGAATAGGTCAAACATTTTTGTGTGCCTTAACTAAGTGGTGCAATAGGCTAATTGATTGAACTGTTTGGGTTGCACCACTTAAGATAAAAGCGATTCATCAAGTAGATTGCCACTTAGGGTTGATTTTTAGGACTGAATTTTATTTTTGATTTTTAAAGGAATATATCTACACTAGTGCTTTCAAAACTTAGAGTGTTCTACTGAACCTTGATTGAATATACCTAAAGATTAAACCCTAAAAGCTACTAAACAAGGTTGAACCCTAAAAGACATCATCAAATACCTTGTTTGAAAACTCTGGTTGTGCACGCACACACATTTTAACTAATCATTAAGGGCACAACCCATCTAAAGGGTTCATCACATTCCTGAAGCACCATTGTCCCAAGCCTAACTATAATTTATTAGATGTTGGCCCTAAGGACTGGTTCGCTCGTCGGGATCCAGATTGAGATTGTTCATGATTAACCTGCTTGTACTAGTCAATCTAATGTCTAGCTAGGGGAGTAGCATCAAACGACCGCGGCTGGGGGTTACACTAGGAACTGAAGGCATAAGACAAAGGAAGAACCTTCTCCCTAGTCCCTCCTTCTAACTGGTTGGATTGCCTGGACATAAGTAGAGTAAATCATCCATAATCTTAGGACGAATTCTGAGAGTCTGTAGACCTTTAGGCTACCCAACCAAAGGATAGGCTTGTATTTTTGTATTGCAGGGCTCCTTTCTCTTATGATTTCCCTCCTTACTTCACCATGTACCCTTCCACATCTTACACACATTTCTAATCCTATCCTCCTACCACCACTTATCCCCAAGATGATTACTATCCCGACTTGACTTGTAATTACCCATACACTAGTCGAGATAACTTTGGTTGGGGATACGAATCCGGGCCTCAATGTCTACGGTCTAACCCTAGACAACAAGACTATGATTACTATCCTTCCTAGAGCTACAATGATTATAGACCTCCACCCTTTGATGATTAACCTAACCAGATCTACAACCCTGAAGGGTATATTGATTATAACACTTACCCTCCCCAGAATTATGCTGAATATAGGTCACCACCATTCTTTGAACAACCCGAGATGACCTACTATCAGGGAGGAACCCGAGAACCTCGACATCTTGACTCCCCTAGATTTAACCCAAACCCACCCAAACCTGAATCAAATCAGTCGGTTCAGGTGAACCAGATCCAGGATAGGGTGTTGGCTAATTTGAGGAATACTATACAACCTTTAGAAGCTCAGCCAACACCATGCACTGAAGCATTGGAGCCTATGATCAAAATGATTGATGAAATTAATAGTTCTCTATTGGATTTGCTCCAAAATGTTAGGGATAGGGATCTGGGTGAGTTTCTACTTGGGAAATTATCAGGGTTGAGGATGAAATTTGTGGTTACCCTAGTCAAATCATGGGATGATTCTCAAGATGAACCCCCTTCAGGAGAGCCAATGTCTGAACTCGCTCAGGCACTTGTCAGGTGGGATACATATTCTTAGATTGGAGATGACCAGGTCGGGCTAGAGCAACCCTTTGAGGATGAATCGAGTTTCTCACCCAAGATCCTAGAGACAAGGAATGACGAAAAATTTCTCCATGGACCATGAAATGAGTTATGATTTTGAGACATGTATAAATGAGGATCATGGATTCTTTGATTCTGAGGGTGAGGAATCTCTTAGTGAAGTGTCACTTGAGCTTAAGGAAGATGATTTTAGTGAGACAAATGGGCTTGAGGTATCTGACGAACCAGTTGATAGCCCAATTATTGAAGATTTGGATGTGGTTGGGGCTAACTTGGAGGATTCGAATCCTTATTTATTAGAAGATTCAATCAATAGCCCCATTCCTCATCTGCACCCCAAAGAGCTGACTTCTGAGATCATTGTGCCCAAGTCAATCTTGATTTAGCCATGATTTTGGACTTGGGAGGATCATATGGGGTGAATGATATGCTAGAGGTCCTGGATCTTGAGTTCTTGATGTTGGAGGATAGAATTGTTGAAATAAAAATTTGGGAGGTTAATTCTGAGGGAACTTTGATTTTGGATCTAAGGGTACCTATTCACCTGAAACCACCTACTTTCTACTAAGACCCTTACGAGATCTTTCACGTGCAACCCAAGCTCGAAATAACTGATTATTTTTCTGAGCTAGATGTTAAGTGGACAACCACACCTATTGAACCATCTTTATCCGTTGTCCAACATTTTGGTCTTGGGTTGCACACCACAAAATCATAGGCCCGATCCTGCAAGCTTAACAACCATCAGTTCTGGGTGATTTTCATCCAGAACCTTAGAACCACTGGACCCTGGGGCATGGGTCTGCATCATAATTTGGTTCACGTTTGTGGACATCTTTTGTTGGCGGGTCTGAGAATCAATATTTTTATTTTGATTCTGACCCGCACTTGTGAATTCTCAATTTCTTCCTTGTATGTATTTTATGCCTAGCTGAAGGCATTAAATTTAGCATGTGTTTATATTTCACATTCTCTGCGGAGCTAACCGGATTCCTCACGATGTTCAGGTGATATTCTATTTAATCCACCCTTTTCATGTCTTAATTTTTACAATGACATGTCCTCACCAAGTCAGTCTTATTTTAATTTGGTAAATAAATTGGGGTGATAAGTATACGACTTATCAATTCGCCCTTTGATTTGGGGAGACTTTAACCCTAAGCATCTACACACTTTTTTTTGCACTGATTCACTTTTCGACGTTTTCTTCAGAAATTGGGTAGCTAATGAACTATTTAGGGTGGTATGGTTAGCAAGTTGTCAGTGGTAACAGCTCATCGGCCGGTTATCCAGAGCCCAATCACAAGACCATTTTCATTGTACTACCTTTAGGTAAATCTTAGATCAGGGAAGCCACATACTTAAAGAAAAAAAAAGGAAAAAAAAGAAAAAGGAGAACAAAATTAAAAAATAAAACCACACTTCACTGCACGAGTATGGCTGGCAAGTTGTCGGTGGTAACAACTCATCGGCTGGTTGTCCAAAACCCAACTCACAAAAAATGCATAATAATTCCCAAAATACTTAGGGAAGAAGCAGGGAAGTAGAATAAATCGGAGAGATATACACTGGGTTTGTCCTTATGTTGACCCCATAAATAAAAGTATGGAGAAAGACATCGTTCAAAAAGATAAACCTCTAGGCAAGGTCACCTAGGGTCGTAGAAACCCGAAGTCTATTTTAATGGCTGCCTAGTGAGTCTTTCACTATTTTCACAAGATGCTTAGCACTTAGAGTCCTTTTCGAGTCTTAGGTGGGTCGAGTAGCCATAAAAAGTTATCTCAGAACTCTCAAACTCCAAAAGTACAAAAATAATTAGATATGAAGAAAAATAAAAATATGTATTTTCCTTTTTCAAATAAGGTGAGGGCTTCGATAGTCTTCATTCTGGCAAGCACCCAGGCATTGTTGAGTTTTTGTAATTAGGTCTTGGGGTTGAGATTTTCTAAAGCAATCAACAAATTTTGCCTAAATACTCGAATCCTAATTCTACTTCTATAGATAGCAGTTAGGTTCATTTTTGCTAGGGACTAGCAAAAAGTAAGCATGGGGGTATGATAAGCACATATAAATTCATCATAAAATGCTTATTTATAATAGTTCCTAGGCATAGCATTACATATCATGATATAAATATTGCATAAACATCCATTGCATTGCATCTAGGATAGTTGTATATTATGTACATTAATTCCATCATTTTACATGACTAGGAGGCAATGTGACATCTTTACAGGCTTCGGATGAAGATTCCGATCGTACGGATGGATTCAAAGCAACAATGGTAGTCCGTCAATGTGGGAATCGCCTAGATCTGAGCTCTATAGCACCCTCCGCAAGTAGAAGATGGACGACCTAGATGGCACCACGTGGCGCCATCCAGGCCGCCCAACCTGAGCCAAGGAGCCTCCAAGCCCGCCTCAAGATCAGATCCCAACCGTTGGATCTTAATCCAACGGTTGAGTAGTTGCCCTCACCACGTGGGCACAACTCTTCTTCGCATCACATCCGTTGGCATGGCGCAGCGGTGGGGGGAAGCATTCTCAAAGGGCGGGCACGAGATCGAGGCACAATTTTTCCCGCCCCGCTACAGTGCCAAATGCAATAGCGCCGCCTGATCGCAATCGAGCGATCGAGGTTCCCCACGTGTGATCCAATGCTGCTCGTCGGCACGAAGGCGCACTCCAGATCACACACATACCATATGAGACATGCATTTAAGTTGCCTGCATGCAGCACCAGTCATCCGATCTCCTCAATTGCGTGACGTGAGTGATTCAAATCAACGCACACACGATCTGCGGGAGAGTCTCGACCGTGCGATGTAGCATCCAACAGCATCTCGCGCATGCGCCAGTGATTCAAAATTCAAATGCTAGCAGGCGCACGCTCTCCTCTTGTAATCTCAGCCGACCGCGCCTGATCCAACGGTTAAAGATTGTCGCTCCTTTAACAGTTGCGAGTGTGAGCGTTGGGTGGGGGCTTTACAATGACAGAAGGGCGGACCTTTAGTGATGCTTATAGCTGTCACTAAATGGCCTACGTAGTGCGTGCGCTAGCCCAAGCAATGAAGAGGTGCGGATCTTCAGCGACAGCTCAAGCGACCTTTAATGATGTTTATAGCTGTCACTGAATGTCGGTGCACGTAACTCTCTCCTTCCTTCCACTATATAAACACCCCTACACTCTCCATTCCTCTTCATCTCTACTTACTCTACTCCCACCAACTCCCAAGCTCTAGCAAGCCTACCAATGCTCCATTAGAGCTTGTTCTCAAGCTCCCAAGGCTCCTATTAGTGTAGCAAACCTCTGCCTCACGAAATATTCGTCCATCTTCCCATCCCCATTCATAGGTCGCCTTGGAGTTGTCCTCCCACCTCCATTCCAGTAGCAGATCATCTCCGTCTTCTCACCTCCATTCTGGAGCCATGTCGAAGCTTTCCTCTATCCGACGTTCTCCTGCATCTCACCTCCGTCGTCCCGCTCCTCACCTACTTCGTTCGAGCTTCTACTAGGTGTCATCGTCTTGCTGAACAGCCGATTCGGGAGATTTCCTCTCACCCCCTTCTCTTTTTATGCTTTCATAGTTGATTGTAATAGACATTGAAGTGATATCTATACCATATTTGTTCCATCTCTATTTTGTGATTCATTTGCTTGCCTTCTTCTTACAAAAATATAAAAATAACAAAACCCTAAAATACCAAAAAGAAACAAATCGAAGCGTAGTTTTCAATTAAAGTAAATGTCACCTCCCTGTGTTCAACCCAGGACTCCCTTGGAGTTTCAGTATAAATTTTATTTCACCACGCATTTTGCAACCACGATAATGGGTTACTTGTAACCCTGATTTCTAACTCGTGAAACACGTGCAATCAATGGCGAGTTTTGGGATTGCAACGATGGGTTTCTCAAAACCGTAACTTCTCTTCACAAAAACCCACTAACCACTTATCTAGCAGCAGCATGATTTAGGCATTCCATACTTAGGAATTGCATCAATTCCTACTAGATACTTTATCTGTCAATCTGCATACTGTTGAGTGATGAGCCACGTATGATTTTCTATCCTTCCTTAGCTCCTGTCATCTTCATTTGACGTAAGCTAAACAAGACCATGTCTTGTTTATAATTGATTAACAAGTGAGATCATTTGCCTGCAAGGCCATGATGAGCACACACTTCTTATTAAGATGTTCTCCTTTTCTCTTAATGATAAGGCCACCTTTTGGTATTGTACACTTTCACAGACTACACCAATAGAGAATTCGCCATCTTTAGAACATGAGTTCCTAAAAAAGTACTTTCTTGTAGGCCTCACCAATGCCTTAAGGTGTACTATCACTACTTTCATGCAGATCTCAGGAAAACAGATGCATGAAGCATGGGAGAGATTCAATGAGCTCCTAAGAAAATGTCCCCACCATGGTGTCCCACAGCGGCAACAGGTCCAAATCTTCTATCATGGGCTCCATGATGACACTAGGAATTTTTTGATGCTGCATCTGGAGGCAATTTCATGTGTTGGGACGAGGATTCTACCTTTGAGCTCTTTGAAGGTATGGCTGAGAATTTGATTAATAACGCTTCGATGAGCATTTTTAATAGAAGATCCTCGCATTCCTACTCACACACTAGGGTACATTAAGTCCAATCCATCACACGCGACATGGAGATAGTGGCCAGTCAGTTGGATAAAGTGGGCTTAATTGAGAAGAAGGTAGATGAGATGTGGAAATTCCTCTCTAAGCCATCCTCTTCTTCTCAATCACCAGCACATCACACCTCTTCTCAGTTCCTACAAGGAGGGAAACTATGAATAACCTTTCTGTGACACCACCACCTTCTGATTATTCACTTGCATATCCTTCACCACCAGCTGAAGGAACCTTTGTTCCTCCATATCTAGACTTCCTTGCACTTCTTGGAGCTTCAGACGAGCTCCACGGCATTCAAAACAACCCATATTCACAAACCTACAACCTTAGAAGGTGTAATCATCCAAATTTCTCATGGTTAGGAAATTCATAAAGACCAAATTTCCAACAACCTTCTACACCTCCACTTCAGAGCCTGACTAGAGCACCACCTCCACCACAACCACTACAACATGGATACCCACCATGTGCCTACCAACAACCCCAACCAAGGCCCACCCAATATTCTCAATTTGGGTCTACATGAGATGAGCAGTTGGTGACTATCATGAAAGCACCTGCTGACATGTAGCAATAGAATATTGCTATGTAGCAAAAGCAGGACTCAGCATTAGCTGAGATGAGAACCCAGCTAGCACATTTGATGAATTCCCATCAAACGCATTCACTCCCTTCTCAAACACAACCCAATCCTAGGAACATACCAACCTAGAGGTATGTACATCCTAGACCACCAGTGCAAGGCCAAGCACATTTCATTTCACAAACCTTGCATGAACAAACTGATTTATATTCTGATCTTCTTCCCATCTTGATCCACAATAGCCTATTCTACCCAATCCAGATACACCATCTACATCTAGGGCTGAAGTCAATTCCATCACTACTAGGAGTGGTAGAAGCACTATAGATCCACCATTTCCTACTTCCACATCTCAACCTGAACCTTCTAACCCTCCATCTAATTCACTTCCATCTGTTCCTAACTCTTCTGGACCTAGGATTGACCCTCTTATCACTTCTATACCTTTTCTAGATGCTTTGAAGAAGAGTAAAGGAAAGAAGAAACAAACTGGTGTGGCTCCTGAGGAGGATTTGCTTAAGCTCTTTGAGTAAGTCCATATAAACATCCCCTTGTTGGATGCAATTCATCATATTCCACTTTTTGCTAAGTTCTTAAAAGACCTATGTACACCTAAGCATAAAGCTAGAGTTCAGAAAGGGAGTAGTCCTATTATCCTATCAGAACAAGTTAGTTCCATTATCTCCAGCAACCTCCCTTCGAAAAAGAAAGATGCAGTCACCCATCTACTCTCTTGTAGAATAGGAAACACCACATTTAATAGAGCTTTACTTGACTTAGGTGATTCCATCAATCATATCCCAACCTCCCTCCTGACTCATTTCGAGGTTGGTAATTTGTAGCCAACCGAGGCATCTCTGCAATTATATGATCGATCAATTAGACACCTCGGGGAGTGTTGGAAGATGTTATAGTGTGAGTTAAGGACTTTTATTTCCCTGTGGATTTTATTGTCCTTGACATGGAAGTACGCGAGGATATCCAAAATACACCCATCAGACTAGGAAGACCTTTCTTGGCTACATCCAAGGCGAACATAGACTATGAGGAGGGCCTGTTAGAATTAAAATTTAGAGATCAAAAGATGAAAATAGACATATTTAAGGTATAGAAGGGACCATCTTATAGTCTTATTTAGGAGATCTATTCTTGGGATTCACTAGACAAGTTGGTTGAGGATATGCTAATTAATTCACTCACATTAAAGCCTTAATTCCCTTCTACCTCTGATCTGACTCTTCCTGAGACACTTGCTAGAGAGACTTTGGACTCACCCTCATACCTTTAGTGTCTTTAGGATCTTCTGATACTTCCTCTCCTACTTCTTCCTTTAATCCTACACCTGTTGAGCTTAAACCTCTTCCTAATTCTCTTAAGTATGTCTTCTTAGGACAAGATCAAACTTTCCTGTGATTGTCAACTCTTATTTGAACTTTGATCAGGAATTATGACTCATTTTTGTCCTGAGAACACATAGATAGGCCATAGGATGGAGCTTAGCAGATCTGACTATCATTAGTACTTCTTACTGCACACATAGGATTTTCACTAAAGAAGGATTTAGACCTATCAGGAAACCACAATGTAGACTAAATTCAAAAATTCAAGAGGTGGTTAAGAATGAAATGATTAAGTGGTTAGATAGTGGAATCATCTTTCCCATATCTGATAGTTAGTGGGAGAGCTCTGTTCAGGTAGTGCTTAAGAAGACTGGACTTACCGTCATAACCACTGAGTTTGGAGAAGTCATTCCAACACGGATTGCAAGCTCGTGGAGAGTATGCATTGTTTATTGCAAGCTCAATCAAACCACGGGGAAAGATCATTTCCCACTGCCTTTCATTTATCAGATACTGGAAATATTGGCAGGGAATATATTTTTTTGCTTTTCAAATAGCTATTCAGGCTATAATCAGGTGGCAATTCACCCTAATGACTAGGAAAGACAACCTTCACCTACCCCTATGGAACCTTGGTTTTCCATAGGATGCCCTTTGGATTGTGCAACACACCTGCTACTTTTCAGCAATGTATGTTTGTAATCTTTTCCGATTTGGTAGGTGATTGCCTAGAAGTCTTCATGGATGATTTCTCGATCTTTGAGAGCACTTTTGACACTTGCTTAAACCACTTGACTAGGGTCGTATAGAGATTCATTAGTGTAAATCTGGTACTTTCCTGGGGGAAGTTACATTTTATGCTACCAGAATGACTTGTCTTAGGTTACTTAGTTTCTAAAAGAGGAATTGAGGTTGATTGTGAGAAGGTAAAATTGATATGACCTGCCATTACCTCCCTTTGTTAAATAGATTAGATCTTTTCTCGAGCATGTTGGTTTCTATTGCCGCTTTATAGCGGACTTCTCTAAGATAGCCCGACCTCTTATCAATCTCCTCTCTAAGGATGTCGACTTCTAGTTTTTTGACGATTATGTTTGACGATTATGTTCGTGCCTATATGACACTTCATGATCTGGTCACCAAGGCACCAATACTACAACTCCCAGATTGGTCTCACCCTTTTGAGATCTTGTGTGAGGCCTCTGATTATGCAGTGATGTAAACACATCTTTATAAGATAAAATGCCTATTTAAGCATGTTCCTAGGTTAGTTAGGCATTTATAACATTATAAATATTGCATAACATGCATCATGTCACATTTAGAATAGACTCTGTAAATTATATGTTAATTAGTTTATATTTCTGGCTAGGTGAGAAGGAAATATATTTCGTGGCCTCAGATTGAAGATCCAACTAGATGAATCTAATCAGGGTGACGATCGGACTCTAATGCCTCTGAAATTGCCTTGATCAGAGTTCCGTAGAATCATATGTAGTCTAAGGAAGATCAACATCTAGGGGACAAGGTGACGAAATTTATAGCCTCAAATGACAAATCCAGCCACATGAATGGATCCGGATCCACGATTGCAGCACAACGACATGAAACTCGACCCAATTTGACACCTGTGGTGCCACCTATAAGCATCTGAACTTGGACAGTCTAGATGGTGCCATGTGGTGCCATCCAGACCATCCAATTAGCGAGCAACACTTGTAGCACCTCCTCTTCATTTGCGCCATAAACTCTTAGCTGTTTGATCAAGATCCAACGGCTGAGAAGCCACCTTCACCATGCCTCAAAAATTCATCTTCTCAATACTCTCGTGGGCGTAGCGCAACGGTAGGGCAAAGTAATCGCATCACAAAGATGTGAGTTCAAGACCTCGCGAGGCCTTCAATTTGCTGAATGCAAGAAGCACACCAAATTCGATTGCTGGATCTTCATTAGGCAGACCTTGATCTACCACACAATGCGAGGAGATGCAAGTGCGATTCAATGTGTTAGTCCACGCAAAATCGTGTGCATGGTGAGAAGATTTGAGGCACGCTCCTATGCAAAATTATGTCCCAAGCTCGGGATGCTCCTCTAGAGTAGAAAGTAAATAATTTTTCCTGCATTCTCAGCCTTGTTTGTGGAGCATCCTGTGGTTGTCTCCTCATCCACGTTCAGGAAGTAGATCCTTGTAGCGACACCATCCTGCTCTATCCTCCATCCTCTGGCTCTGTTCTTCTTCATCCAACCTCATCACCTTCATCCAGGCACCGTCAAAGCGAGTCATCCTCTAAGTAGCCGACGAGGGGGATTTCCTCATCTCATTCTATCTTTTAAATGCTTTCATAGTGTAGATTTGATTTCTGTAATTAGTGAAAAAACATTTTACCCATATAATATTTGTCTCTCTCTATCTCTCTCTTTTCCTTATTCTTCTAGAGTAGAGTATATTAGATAGAAATTATTTCACTTGATATTTTGCCTTAGAAAATACCAAAAAAATTACAAAAGATAAAAACACCAAAAAACAAATAAAAGCAAACGTAGATTTACGAAACCAAACATTTTCCTCCCCGTGTTCGACCTAGGGCTTACCACGAGCTTTAGTTATAAATTTATTTGATAGCAAGATTTCGACATATACTACGATGCGTATTTCCATGCTTGATTTCCCGCCCATCATTTTTGCACTGCTGCCAGGGACTCGCTTCGAGTTTCAGTAAATTTATTTGATAGTAGATTTCTGCAACTCAATGATGTGGGTTTCTTTTTCTGGAAACCCTCAACTTATTTTCGGCATGAAATTTTGACTCATCATTTTGGCATCATTGCCAGGGAGGCAATGCTCTTTGATTTCCCATGTTTTTTGCCTTACCTAACTTTTATCTCACTTTTTCTCCAATCTTGTTGTGATTGTAGGTACTCTCTCAAGGCGGGCTAGAGCAGTTAGATTGGAGAAAAGTGCTCATGAAGGTTCTGTAAGTGCATCCCCACCGCCCACCCCTTAGATTTCATTTCATCACATAAATAACTCAAACCCAAATCAAACTAGGAGTTCGCATAAACCCTAGGCTAGAAATTAGTTGTTTGATTGTCACTCTACTCACCTTACCCACCTACATAAATTAAAAAAAAAAACTCTTTTCTTTTTGTGGGACCAGATTAAAAGTAGCACACTTAGTACCCACAATTTCTCGACCTAAGGTGCACAATCACTTTGATTCTACCACTTAATCGAGATCTGACTTGTGGACCCGATACACTTCAACTTAATACACATAATTGAGTAGAAATCTTATTAGGTTAAGACATTTTGTGTGCCTTAATTTGTGGTACGAATAAGCCAATTGATTGAGCTATTTGGGCCGTTCCACTTAAGATAAAAGTGATTCATAGTAGCTTGCCCCATAGTGCAGAACCAGGCACTCCACATTATTTTTGATTTTAAAGGAATATATCATCATTGGTGCTTTCAAGACTTGGAGTGTTCCATTGAACCTTGATTGAATATACCTAAAGATTAAACCCTAAAAGCTACTAAGCAAGATTTGAACTTTAAAATCTACCTCACCTTAAATAACCTTATTTGAAAACCCTGGTTGTGCATGCACACACTTTCAATTGATCATTAAGGGCACAACCCATCTTAAAGGAACAATCACATTCCAATAGCACAATCATCCCAAGCCTAATTAAAACTGAGTCGACGTTTACCTTAAGGATTAACTTGCTCTTTAGGACTGCAATTGAGATTTTTTTCAATTAATCTACTTTTACCAGTACATCTAATGTCTAGCTAGGGGAGTAGTGTCAAACGACAGTGGTTGGGGGGTATTAAAGGAACTAGAGGTGTAAGCCAAAGGAATAACCTTCTCCCCAATCCCTCTGTGTAATTGATTGGATTGACCGGGTAGAAGTATACCAAATTGACTCTCAAGATGGGTTCTGAGAGTTTGTAGGCCTTTAGGCTACCCATCTAAGGACAAGTTTGGTTTGATTGTATTGCAAGGCACCTTTCTCTCCTCTATTTTCCCTCCTACTTTGCCATGGATCCTTCACATCCTACTCACATTTCCACTCCTACCTCTTGCTACCACTTATCCCCAAGATGATTACTATCCAAACCCAACCTATGACCACCCATCCACTAGTTGGGATAACTTTGATTGGGGATATGATTATGGACCTCAGTGTTCAGACCCTAACCCTGGGCACAAAAACTATGATTGCTATCCTTCTCACACCTACACTGACTAGAGATCTTCGCACTCCTATGAGCAACCTAATTTGATTTACAATCAAGAAGGATATAGTGATTATAATCCCTACCCTCCCCAAAATTACATTGAATATAGGTCACCACCCCTTAATAAACAACCTTAAATGACTTATTATTAGGGAGAACCCCGAAAACCTTAATATCTTGACTCTCCTAGATTAAACCCAAACCCACCCAACCCTAAACCGAACCATTCTGTTCAGGTGAAGCAGGCCCAAGATAGGGTGTTAGCTAACTTGAGGAACACCATATGATCTTTGGAAACTCAGCCAATACCCTGCACGGAAGCATTGGAGCCTTTAATTCAGACGATTGATCAGTTGAATAGCTATTTATTGGATTAGCACCAAGATGTTGAGGATAAGGGCCCGGGTGAGTTTTTCATAGGAAATTGTCGAGACTGAGGATGAAGTTTGTCGTTGCCCTAGTCCAATCTTGAGACGATTCTCAGAATGAACCCCCTCAGGAGAGTCAATGTCAAAACCCTCTCGGCACTTGTCGGGGGGGACACATTTTATGAGATTAGGGATGACCATGTTGATCTAGAGCAACCCATTAAGGATGAACCAATTTTCTCACTTGAGATGCCCGAGCCAGGGAGCAAGGAAAAGTATGTCTCTGTAGACAATGAAATAATAGATGATTTTGAGACATATATAAATGAGGATAAAGAATTCTTTGATTTTGAGGGTGAAGAATCTTCAAGAGAAGTCTCACTTGAGTTTAAGGAAAATGATTGTAGTAAAACAAATGGGCCCGAAGAGTATAATAAATCATTTGGTGGCCCTATAATTGAGGAAATTGATCCTACAGGGGCAGAGATGGAGGATTCTGATCCTGAGTTATTGGATGGTTCAATCAATAGACCCATTCCTCAACCACACCCCATTAAGCATAATGATGATTCTATTCTTGAGCTTACCAAACCCAAATCAATTCAGATTCATCCACACTTTTTGGACTTGGATACTTTATACAGGGTTAATAATACTTCTGAGGTCCCAGAAACTCTGATTTTAGAGGATAGGAGCCGAGAAATGACAATTTGGGAAGTCAATTCCGGGGGAAGCAGAATTTTTGATCTAAGGGTTCCTTTGTGACTCAAACAACCAACCTTTTATCAGGACCCATTTGATATTTTCGACATTGAGGATGTGCAACCCAAGAACAGAATAATTGATTATCTTTTTGAGCTGAACTCTAAGTGGACATCTAAACCTATTGAACCAAATCTACCCATTGTCCGACACTTTAGACTTGTGTTGTACACCACAAAACTGCAAGCTCGACCCCGTAAACACAATAATCTTTGATTCTGGGTAATTTTCATCCTAAACCTTAGAACCACTTAATCCTGGGGCATGGGCTTACATCACAATCTAGTTCACATCTGTGGACATCTTCTACTGCCGGGTTTGAGGATCAATCTTTTTATTCTGAGCTTGACCCACACTTCTAAGTTCGTAATTTCTTCTCTTTGTTTGTATACTATGCCTAGCTAAAGGTAATAAACTTAGCACATGTGTATATTCCACTTTTTCTCAGAGTTGACCAGATCTATCACAAAATTCAGGTAATATTTTGTCTATTCCGTCCTTTTCATGTCTTTATTTTCACAATGAGGACATTGATTAGATAAGCATGGGGGGTGGATACTTAAACCTAAAATTATTTTATAAGTTCCATAGAATTTCTTTTATTTTCCTTTTTATTAAAAAAATTAAAAATCCATAAAAGCAAAAAAATTAGAGAATTTGAAGAGAACTTAGGCATTAGAAAGTTGTTAACTTTTGGATATGATACTTTAGGGCCTGAATACTTAGACTCTTTAGGTCTTTGGGCTTAATTAGCTCTGGTGCCCATTAAAATGTGGACTTGTTTCTTGAGTCCTCGCCACTCTAAGTTTATGTTAATTTGGTTAATAAATTAGGGTGATAAGTATGCGACTTATCAACCCACCCTCTGATTTGAGGGGACTTATAGTCTAAACATCTGCGCACTATTTGCACTGGCTCACTTTTTGACGATTATACAGGAAATTAAGTAGATAATGGACTTTCTAGGGTGGTATGGCTAGTAAGTTGTCGTGGATTTGACTCCCCCATTGGTCGGTTGTTCAGAGCCCAGCTACCTGACCATTCTCTTTTACTATTGCCTCTAGGTAAATCTTATATTAGGGAAGCCACCTACTTAAAAAAAATCCAAAAAGAAAAAAATAGAAAAATAGAAAAAGGAGACAAAAACATAAATAAGCTGCATTTAACTTCACGAGTATGGCTAGTAAGTTGTCGTGGGTTTGATGCCCCATTGGCCGTTTGCCCAAAGCCCAACTCACAAGATGCACAGGTAATTCCCAAACACTTAGGGAAGAAGTGGGGAAGTAGAATAAACTAGGGAGGTATACACTAGTTCACCCTTGTGTTGATCCCATAAAAATAAAAGTAAGGAGAAAGCTACCGGTCGGAAAGATAAACCTTTAGGTAGAAATTTTTAAGTTACCTAGGGTCGTAAAAACCTGAAGTCCATTTTAACTACCGCTTAGTGAGTCTATCACTTTTTTACTAATAAGATGCTTAGCACTTAGAGTTCTTTTCGAGTCTTGGGTGGATTGGGTAGTTGTAGAAAGCTGGCCCAAAATTCTAAACTCAAAAATCCAAAAATTTATAAAAGATGAAAAAAAGTAAAAAATGAATTTACCTTTGTACGAAATAAGATGATGTGCATATATCTGAATAGCTAAAAATGTCTATTTATGTATGTTCTTAGTATCATATAAGCATCAAGCATTCTAAATATTGCATTACATGCATCATCATGCATTTAGGTCAAACTGTACAAATTGTATAGTAATTTCTTCTTCTTGGTGGCTAGGGACAGGGTGACATTTAATTGGGGCCTCGGATTGAAGATCCAACCATATGGATCTGATCAGGGTGATGATTGGAGTTCAACAACTCCAAGATCGCCCTGATCAGACTTCCGTAGCATCAAATAAAATCCAAGGAAGATCAGAGAGCATGGGCCAAGATGGTGTAAATCCACACTTCAGATGACAAATCCGATTGCACAGATGAGTTTGGATCGACGATCGTAGCCCAACGGCATGGAAATCGATCCAATTCAACATCCGTGGCACCATGTACAACACAAAGAAGATGGCCGGTTAGGATGGTGCCATGTGGTAGCATCCCAACCATCCGCACTCGGCCGCACCCCTTCGCTCGACTCCTAAAGACTCTTGTGACAAGAGATCTCGGTCACTGGATGAAGATCCAACGGCCCAGATCGACTGGGCATAAAACCATCTGTGTGCCTCAAATGCAGACGGAGCACGTTGGGCGAAGGCGCTTCCATGGAGTTGAGGTCACATGTTTGAGCCCCCGCATGCCTCAAATCAAGGTGCGGGCACCGGAGAGGCTCGATTCCACCGTTGGATGAAGCATGAGTAGCAGAGATACAGGCAACATGGCGTGATCGATGGACGAGGAACATGCATGAAATGCTTGGTTCGGGACAACCGGGTTTTATTGTTATAACGTTGTAGTATAGCCAGTTATTACCAACATTTCAAATATATAAATTTTTTTACTCGGAAAATAAAAGAGTTCCCGAGGTCGAACTCAGGGAGCAAGTTGTATTCTAGAGATATACATGTTTCTTTTACAAAATAAAGAAAGAGAGAGGGAAAGAATTTGTTGTTCTCTTTGTTTTCTCCTCGTGATGTTCTTCTTCAGATCTCCTACTTCTTCTTTGTTCTGCAGAGGTAATGCTCCTCTTTCTTTCTTCAGATCTCCTTCTTCTTCTTCCTTGGTTTCTGTCTTGGCCTCTCTTCTTCTTTTTCTGCAGTCTCTTCTGTGAAGGTTTCTTCTTCCTTGGCTCTGCTGTACTTCTTCTCTGCAGCCTTTCCTCTTCTTCTGCCTTGCTCAGCCTCTTCTTTAGAGTTTCTTCTTGTTTCTCCTCCCTGCGGCTAAGTGTCAGCTTCTTCTTTTCTTTTTCAGCCAGGGACGTCACCCCTCCTTTCTTCTTTTCCCTTCAGGCCGTCGTCTGATTTCCAAATCAGACGACTTAACTACCTGTTGCTACAGTCAGCTTCCTTCTTCTTCCGCGGGTCTTCTTCTTCGCCTGTGCCTGCACACTTCAGAGTTTTTCGTCAGAGGCAAAACCTACTCTACCCTCCCCCCCCCGCGTCTCTCTCTCTCTCTGAAACCACTCTTGGGAAAGCTCTCCCAGAGCTGCCGGGTAACCGGGTTCGGGTCAGGCCCGGGTCCAGGCCCACCGGCGTGCGTGGTGGGCGAGGAGTGCAGGTCAGTCTTAAGTCGGGTCTGGTCGGGTCGGGTCAGGTCCGCGGGGCGTGAGCGCGGACGAGACCGGGTAACCGGGCGGGTGAAGGGGACCTCACCCTGTGTGCTGAGGCAGTAAGCCTCCAGCACTTTTGCATCTTATGTCGCTGCGACTCTTCAGGCTTTTCCGAGGTGGGACTAAATGTCCCACCTCAATTGCGCGCCCGCAGCGGGGAAATCAGCGGGAGATTGCGGCGTCACGCGAAGCTTTCTGCCTTAGCTGCGAGCCTGGTGTTTTGCCAAAATGCCTCGCAAGGCCTGGGAGTTGAATCTGGGCGTGGCGCTGAGCGTGGCGCGCCTGTAGCTGCAGGTGGAAGCAGTTCCTCCTGCGCGGCAATGGCGGCGGAGGTCGGGTGGTCTGTTCACAAGAAAACGGCCTCTCGGCCTAATCAGAAAGTGCCAGGAGCTTCGCCAGGGTGCGGCGAAGCTCGTGTGGGTGGTGGCGAGGCGCGGGGCGGCGTGCGAGGGCTGCCCTAGGTCGGACTGTGGGTCGGAGGATGGGTCTGTTCGGTGGGGTTTCAGAGGGTGATGTGGGGGAAGTGGCAGGGCGGAGGTTGATCAGGGTGAGGAGGCGGAGGTCCTGCGGTGGTCGGCGAGCCGTGTGGGTCGCTGAGGTGATGGGAGCGGCTCGCCGGAGGGTGGTCGGAGACGAAGGGGGTGACGATGGTCAGGGTCGGTCGAGGGCTTAATTGAATAAATTGAAAGCGGGGAAAGAAAGAGGAGAAGAAGGGGAGTAGCTCTAGCTTACTTGCAGGGACGAAGGGGGAGGAACAGGGCGACAGTCGTATCGACTGTCGCCGGAGAAGACGATGCTCAGGGAAAGGGGCGGCGGCGAGCAGAGAGCTGGAGAGGCGCCAGCTGGGTGCGGCGTGGCGCGGGAAGAGCAGGGGAGGAAGTCTCTGCTGCTGGTATTGCGGCAGAGCGAAGAGGAGGAGGGGGAGGAAACCGCCGGAGCTGGTGAGCGTCTGCCGGAGGAAGAAGAGAGGAAAGTTGGGGATTTTCTCCGTCAGAACCAGGCTGCCCCGGTCGGTGGAGCAACGGGGGGTATTTATAGGGATCAAACAGGGAGGAAGGCGGAGGGAGACGACGTGTCTCCCTCGCCGGAGGATGGCCGGAAACAAGAAGCCATACCGTCCGTGCGTTCGCACGGCCGGTATGGTGGGTTATAACGACCAGGGGGGTGTCCCTGCGACGGCTGACGACGCAGGGCACCCCCGGTTTACTTGCCAGGTCCCCCACCTCACCCTACGCGGCGCCATGCTCCGCGCAAGGTCGCCGGAGCATGGTGCTGGCAGGTTTTGCAGGGGGGACCTGATCGCAAAGAACGAAGGAGAGTTAGGGGCCAAAATGCGAGGGTTCAAAAGTTGAGGGCCAAAGAGTAAATATATGAGGACCAAAGTGTAAAGTCGGTCAAGGAGGTTTCTTCTTAGGCTCAAGTTTTTATACATGACTAATTAGGACCTAAGGAATCTGATGGTGAATTTCATTTCTATATTAAACCTTGTTTGACCGGTCAATTTACGCAAAAACCCAAATTAAGTTATTAATTGGGCATGGTCCTCAATGTAGGTCAAAATGGGTTCTGAAGGCCAAATTGAAGGTTCTAAACCCTAGAGATTATTTTTCTATGAATTTTAGAGGGTTTATTCTATTTTTACTTTGCCTCGAACCTTGTGAATTGAAGTGGGTTGTTTTAGGGTTACAGATTATCATTTAGTTTCTTGGAATTGCTGTAGCCCTCGCTAGATCATTTTCATCCCACTTTTATTCTTATTAAGCTGCTTTGACCTATGTTTGGGCCCTGAATTACCCTGTATGCAGATTATACTAGTAAAATTGCATTTTTACCCCTTATGACTTGTTTTCTTCTTAAACTCAGAATTCTCTGAGTTAAGCCTTTCCTTGAGATATGTAGGAGCTTTTATCCTTTGTATTAGGTCAAAATGAGCTAGTTATGGCTCATGATGAGGTTCTCATCATACCCCCATGCCTAGCTTTTGCTAGTCCCTTAGCAAAAACTTAAGGTTTCAACCCTTGTTCTAGACCATGAAATTTTTAATAGTTTTATATAAGTGCCTTTTTTTATTTGAGCATAGATTAGGTTAGAATGCCGACCATAGGCCTAAAAGGTACTCTAGTACCAATCAAGATCCAAATCTGTCTAGCCTTAGCCTCAGTCTTTTAGCAAAGGTTTTTAAGGCCCACAAGAACTAACCTAAGGTTTATTGGACTTCGTGGTTAAAGCACCCGTGCTTGAAATGATTTTAGCCCTGGCTCAGTTCACAGTGCGTTTTGTAAGAGAGAGATAGAAAGTTTTTCTGTTTGGAGAGTTTTCTCCCTCTTTTTTTTTTTTTTTAGTTCTAGCCTAGGATTAGCTTTTCAACACGGTCTGTATCGGATTCCTTGCTCCCATCATCAATCCTCAAGGGTTCCTGGCGATCGATGCTTCGAGATAGCACTGCCCATGGCAACCCCCGGAACCCTGGCTATTGAGATTTCGAGATAATCCCATCCATGGTATTCCGTGGCCGAATCCAGACCCTGGCAATTGACACTTCGAGATAATGCCATCCATGGAATCTGAACCAGCAGAGTGCTTACATGCCCCCAGTAGGATATGTAAATATCCTAAGAGACAAGCACCGAGGAGATGATATTTTGTTACGCATCTTCGAGGGGATTTCCCGCCTCTCCGCGCTGGGAACTCGTCCAAATCAACTTGTGTTGATCTGCCGCTCCTATTCTAGGTGTTCTTTTCAGATTTTTGCGACGCTTCTGCGTGATTCTGATTTTTACGCTTACTGAACCAGGCTGTGTGTGAGATTAGGGTGCTTAGGTTACTGAGTCCCGTAAACCAAAAATTAGTTAACGAGGCCGAATACTCCCTAAGCCTTAGACCTAATACTTCAGCTTTTCATTTTCCTCAACCTCTTGAGGAGTGTCCAGATCTTAATGGGTACTAAGAGTCTATTCAAGAATGCCTAAGGTTTGCATTCTTTACTAATCTTATTGTGCACTTTTCTTGAATGAGGTCTAGAACTTAGGTTAATTCCTTAGTTCCTTACTAATGACTATCACTTTTTCTCATAATTTGGTGCTCCTTTTTCATTTTGTTTCTTTTCTCCTTCGCAAAATTTTCTTCTCTTTTCCTCTTATTCTTTTTCGAAATTTTTTTTTTTTTTTTTAATTTTTATGGTGTTTTTGGCATATGTGAATTTTTTTGTTTGAAACCTTTTCTTACAAGTTTTGCACTTTCATACCCCCCCATGCCTAAGATTTGCAATGTCCTCATTGTAACCTAGGGGGTCTTAGTTCATTCCTTAAGGCAGAAATTTGGATGAGTGGATGGGTCGGGTTGAATTTTTGCGGACGATTTCAAATCCCAGATGCAAACATCTGAGTTGGGGTCGGCTGTCTACAAGGGTGAACTTCGAGTGCTGAAAGGTGTCAGAACAAGTTTCAGGTTTACAAAGAGAATGACGGGCTGCCTCCCGTTAAGCGCTGAGTTTTACGCCATCGGCTGGGCGCAATAAGCTCAAGGGGAAAGGAGGATATAAGATGCCTCAGCCAAATCAGTAGAAGTTACATCAATGAACGGCTTGAGTCTCTGACCGTTCACGATGAAAGGTTCAGAATCGTGGCTGAGTGGACTGATTTCGATTGCTCCATTTCCAAAAACCTGTCGGACCAAATATGGTCCGACCCACTTAGATCTCAGTTTTCCTGGGAAGAGTTTGAGTCGGGCATCAAAGAGTAGGACCTTTTGACCAGGATGAAAGATCTTTCTCGAGATGTGTTTGTCGTGGAAGGCTTTAACCCGCTCCTTGTAGATTTGCGAGTTCTCATACGCGTCTATGCGTAATTCATCGATCTCGCTGATTTGGAGTTTTCTGTGGGTCCCAGCCTTGGAAAGATCTAGATTACAGTTCCGTACTGCCCAATAGGCTTTATGCTCCAGTTCTACGGGAAGGTGGCATGCCTTTCCGTACACCAGTCTAAAGGGGGACATGCCCAATTGGGTCTTGTGGGCGGTCCTATAGGCCCACAATGCTTCCGGAAGTCGGGACGACCAGTCCTTCCTGTCAGGTCGAACAGTGACTTGCAGGATTTTCTTGATCTCCCGATTAGACAGCTCAGCTAGACCATTAGTTTGGGGGTGGTAAGGAGTAGAGATTCGGTGAGACACCCCGTATTTGGTCATCAGTGACCTAAACTGAGCATTTGTGAAATGGGTCCCCCCATCAGAGATTATTGCACGAGGAATCCCGAACCTTGAGAAAATGTGTTGATGAATGAATTTGAGAACGATTTTGTGATCACAGGTTCGGGTCGGTATGGCTTCGATCCATTTGGACACGTAGTCCACAGCCAACAGAATGTATTCGAAACCATCCGAAACAGGAAAGGGGCCCATAAAATCAATCCCCCAAACATCAAAGATTTCGCATACTAGAATCGGTTGCATAGGCATCATGTCGCGATGGCTCATGTTGCCCAAAGTCTGGCAACGACTGCATGCCTTGCAATGACTGTATGCGTCTTTGAACAGTGTGGGCCAGTAAAAGCCACACTGGAGGACTTTTGATGCGGTTTTATGCCCGGCAAAATGGCCACCGCATGCCTGGTCATGGCAGAAAGAGAGGATATTGTTGACTTCCCCTTCCGGGACACATCTCCGGATGATCTGATCGGCACCTATGCGGAAGAGGTACGGGTCTTCCCAAATGTAATACTTGGCATCGGAGCGTAATTTGTCTTTCTTGGCCTTCGGCCAATCGGACGGGATCTGATGGGATGCCAAGTAATTTACTATATTAGCAAACCATGGAAGGCTAGTACCAATAGTCAGCAGGTGCTCATCGGGAAAATGCTCAGTGATGGGTCCGGAAGGGTCAATTATTTTAGAAGGAAGACGGGACAAGTGATCAACTACCACGTTTTGCTTTCCCGCTTTGTCGCGAATCTCAAGGTCAAATTCTTGCAACAGCAAGATCCATCGGATTAATCGAGGTTTCGCGTCCTTCTTCGCAAGGAGATGCCTCACAGCTGTGTGATCCGAGTATATGATGACATGGGAACCCAGAAGGTACGATCTGAACTTCTCTAGGGCAAATACTACAGCTAGCAGCTCTTTCTCAGTAACCGTATAGTTACGCTGAGCCTCATCGAGTGTTTTGCTGGCATAGTAAATGACCACAGGTTTCTTGTCATTTTTCTGCCCCAAAACCGCTCCTACAGCGAAGTCGGATGCATCACACATGATCTCAAAGGGTTGAGACCAATCAGGGGACTGTAGGATCGGGGCTTGGGTGACTCGGTCACGCAGGATTTCAAATTCTTGAGTGCATTCCTTGGAGATTTCGAAGGGAACATCCTTGGAGAGAAGAGTGGTCAGGGGGCGTGCGATTTTTGAAAAATCAGGGATAAATCGTCGATAAAAACCGACATGCCCTAAAAAGGATCGGATGTCCCTGATCGAGCTAGGCATAGGAAGGTGAGAAATCAGATTAACCTTAGCTCGATCCACTTGGATACCTTTCTCCGAAATTGAGTGTCCCAGGACAATTCCCTCAGGCACCATGAAATGGCTCTTTTCCCAGGAAAGAACCAAATTCACATCGATGCACCGCCTGAGTATCTGGACCAAGTGTTGGAGGCAATCGTCGAATGATGCTCCGAAAACTGAAAAGTCATCCATGAAGACTTCCAGATAATCACCTACCATATCTGAGAATATGGCAAGCATGCATCGCTGAAAAGTAGCAGGTGCATTGCAAAGACCGAAAGGCATCCTTCGGAAAGCGTATGTTCCGAAGGGGCAGGTGAACGTGGTCTTTTCTTGGTCCTCAGGATGGATTGCCACCTGGTTATAACCGGAGTACCCGTCAAGAAAGCAGAAGAACCTATTTCCCGCTAGTTTTTCGAGAATTTGATCAATGAAGGGTAGTGGGAAATGATCCTTCTTCGTGGAGGAATTGAGTCGACAGTAATCTATACAGACTCTCCACGAGTTGGCTAATCGGGTAGGAATGATTTCTCCGGTCTCAGTCGTTATAGTGGCGAGTCCTGCCTTCTTGGGCACGACCTGAATTGGGCTCACCCAACGACTATCGGAGATCGGGTAGATGATCCTGGCATCTAACCACTTGATGATCTCCTTTTTCACGACCTCCTGCAGATTGGGGTTTAAGCGTCTCTGCATTTCATGAGAAGGTCGTGTGCCCTCTTCTGAATAGATATGATGAGTACAATAAGAGGGACTTATTCCAGTCAAATCATCGAGAGTCCATCCGATGGCTCTGCGATGTTGCTGGAGGACAATAATCAGACGGGATTCCTGTTCAGGACTGAGGTTGGAATTGATAATCACAGGAAAGGTCTGATTAGAACCCAAAAATACGTATTTCAAGTGAGCGGGAAGGGGTTTCAGTTCGAGGATGGGGTTTTCAGCAGCAGCGGGTGGTTCAGTATAGATGTGAGGTTCAAGGGTGGGAGTTACTGGGTTGTTCATATCTGGATTCAACTCCTCTGTTTGCGGGTCAAGATCCTTCTGTGGTTGATGAGGCACAATCGAGTCATTCTGGAGGTGTGATTCATCAACCAAAGTCTTGATGTCACAAATTTGCTCGATGACGCCGCAATTAATTCCTTGTTGGGCCTTAAATATATCAATTTTCAGTGTTTGATCTCCAAACTTAAGCTCTATTTGGCCCTCCTCACAGCTGATGTTGGCTCTAGCAGTAGCCAAGAAAGGTCTCCCTAGAATGATTGGTGTATCCCTAGGGTTCTCAGGTGCATCCATATCTAAGACTATAAAGTCCACTGGAAAATAGAAATCCCGCACTCTCACGATAACATCCTCGAGAATCCCTTTTGGTGACTTTATAGATCGATCTGCTAATTGTAATGTCACCTCGGTTGGTTTCAGCTCAAATTCTTCTAGATGGTCAAGTAAGGATGTGGGTATCAGGTTTATGGATGCGCCCAAGTCTAACAATGCTCTATCAAATTGGGTACCACCTATCTTACAGGAAATCAGGGGAGTTCCAGGATCTTTTGCCTTGGGTGGGAGTCTACTAAGGATTACAGAGCTGGCTTGCTCTGACAGAACAATTGGGCTCCCTCCCTTGGTTCGCGGCTTACGCTGGGGTGTACATATATTTTTTAGAAATCGTGCGTAAGCTGGTACGTGGCGGATTGCATCCATCAAGGGGATGTTTATGTGGACCTGCTCAAAGAGCTTGACCAGGTCCTCCTCAGGGGCCACGGGTTTTGTGGTCTTCTTTCCCTTGGTCAGGGCCTCGGGAAACGGGATCTTGGTTGGTTCTTCTAGGATAGGTCCAGGTTGTGGATCTGGAACAGCGGTACCTTGGATAACTATCCTAGGGTCATGGTTATCAGGCTTGGAGTGGTTTGGATAATGTGGGTCTTGAGTTGTCTTACCACTACGTGTTGTTACAGAATTTAATCCGGCCTGATTTTGGTTTGGGTTTGGTAGGAGGGGTGGCTGCTGCTGAAATCCCGCATAAGAAGTTGAGGCTTCCATCTCGTCTGGAGATGGAGCAGTAGGAGCCTGATAAATCCATTGGGTGTGGCCTAAATTTGGATTCATAACGCGCTTCTGGGTTGGCACGTTATTTGGGTTAGGAAGAGGTTGGGAAGGGAGTGTGCCTGGTTGGCGAGAATTTGCCAACTGGGCCAGTTGAGTTTTAACTTCTGTAAGCTCGTCCTTGTGCTGTTTTTGAATAGCCGCATTCGTTTTTTGAATGTCAGCCAGAGTCTGAAGGATTAAGGACATTTGATCTTGTTTTGGCCCTGAAGGATAAGTAGGGTTGGGCCGAGGCTGAGGCGGCTGGTAGTGACGAGAGGGCTGTGGGCGGGACTGAAAAGGTGGTCTTTGGGTTTGGGAATTTCCCGCCCACTGAAAATTGGGATGGTTTCGCCATCCAGGGTTGTAAGTGTTGGAGAATGGGTCGTTCTGGATGGCGTTGAGGTCCTCGCAGGTCTGAGGAACCTCCTGAGAATCAGGGAAAGGAGGAATGGAGTTCCCCCGGCTGGTGTAGAAAGGATCGGATGATCTTCTAGTCCAAGAATCAGATGGGGATGGATATGGATCCATCCCAGGGGAAGATCGGTGGAGGATGTTTTGCACAGTCTCCTGTGTGGAAGGAGGTTGTGCAAAGGAGTTACGCGCAGAGGTGGCTTGCTGCAAGTGCTGAGTCAGCTCATCCACCTTCTTTGCAATGATTGAGACCTTGTCCAATCGACTGGCCATTAATTCCAGGTCGATTGATGCGGACAGGCCCTGCGTCTCCTGTGCTCCCTTAAGATTCGTCGCTGCGCGGGTATTCGTCCTGTCGAATAATCCCATGGAGTCATTGTTGATGGAGTTCTCGCACATGTTTTCGAGAATCTCCCATACGGTGTCTTCATGTTGACCCATGATGTTTCCTCCGCAAGTTGCATTGACGAAAAGGCGGATGTCCTCACGGAGTCCCTGGTAAAAAGATTGGACTTGTTCCCATTTAGGAACTCCGTGATGGGGGCACTTCCTCATGAGATCCTGAAAACGATCCCATGCCTCATGAAGAGGTTCTCCTGATTGTTGAGTGAAGTGTGTAATCTGATGGCGCAAGGCGTTGGTCCGACCAACGGGAAAGAACTTTTTCAAAAACTCGGATTGAAGTTCTTCCCAAGTGTTGATTGGCCGGGTCTGAGTTTGATACCAATGGGCAGCCTTGTCCATAAGAGAAAAGGAGAACATTTTCATGAGAAGAATATCCCGATTTTGCGCATCTGATCCAAAAGTGTGGGCCAGATGCTTTAGCTGTTTGATGTGCTGGAAGGGATCTTCAGAATTAAGCCCATGGAATTTAGGTATAGCATGAATCATGTTGGGCTTTAGTTCGGAATCAGGTCCTCCAGTCGGGATTCTGACTCGAGGCTCAATGGCCACCGCAGCAGGATTGTAGTGGTCCCGCATCATAGGACGCTGTGGTGGGTGCACGAAGTTTTGGAAGAGGTCATTGAGTCGCTGGAGCTGGTGTTCCAGATTATTTTCTTCCTCAACTGGCTGAGCCATGATGGGGGAAGAAGAAGAACTTGGTTCTGAATCAGAAGAGAGAATAATGTGAGGGTGTTGCTGCACAAACACGGGCGTCGAGGCTTGGCCTTGACGAGAGCGAATTTCTAAAGGAGGTCTTAAGGGTGGTCTTAGAGACCTCCTTCCGTACATGCACAGTTGGAAGAGGTAAGTTTAGAAGGTGCTGGACCCAATCAAGGCACCCAAAAATGTGTTGGGTGACTATAGAGGTACGGGGCAGATGGACCCCTTGATCAGAAAGATCGTCCACCTGAGAATTACCTGGGCAGCCAGAGAGGGAGAGTCCCGCGAAGACCCCTACACGGTAGAGCGTCCCCACGGGTTACAGGGTTTCCCCCACCCGACCTCTCTTGTCACTACGGTTCCAGGTAGACCAGAATGGGGATCTTGACCTCTTAAGTCTACCAATTTTAAGGTCAGGGTGCTTAAGGTTTCACTTGAACTTTAGTCTTTTTAAGTGCAAAGAGTGACCTAATTTAAGGTTGGTTGACCCAAAGGGGTCAACTTTACCTCTTGTTTTCTTTGAGAGCTTTCAGGTCTTGTCTTTTAGGGTTCAAGTGTTTAAAGAGAGAGCCAATTGTTTAGGATTTTTCTTGTTAATTATTTTCAATCAATGGCTTGGGCACACCTCTTTTGGATTTCCTCAATTCTTGATTAAGGGGTGTGTCTCTACTGAAATCCTAATGTTTAACCTTATGTTGGCTCTACTTGGTCCATTTAACTCTTTGTTGGGCAATTAGGGCTCAAGCAAGGATGTGTTAGCCCTTAAGTACCCTTAATAGTGTGCAGGAGTGATGAGTTGAAAACATGCAACTCTTTATGGTTACTAAGTATGGAAGACAGGTTAGCCCTATATTGCTTGTTCTTTTCTTTTCTTCCTCTTTAGAGTTTAGGGGTTAATAGTGAGAGGAAAAATTTACCTGTCTTCGGAGTGGTTGTCGTGTGGTTGCTTGTCTTCTTGAGTTCCTGTAGCTGCACAAAAGAGAGGAGATTATCAGAAATTAAAAGAAACAAGAATGTTTACCTCTAGAATAGCCGTTGCTCCCCGGCAGCGGCGCCAAAATGAAATGCTTGGTTCGGGACAACCGGGTTTTATTGTTATAACGTTGTAGTATAGCCAGTTATTACCAACATTTCAAATATATAAATTTTTTTACTCGGAAAATAAAAGAGTTCCCGAGGTCGAACTCAGGGAGCAAGTTGTATTCTAGAGATATACATGTTTCTTTTACAAAATAAAGAAAGAGAGAGGGAAAGAATTTGTTGTTCTCTTTGTTTTCTCCTCGTGATGTTCTTCTTCAGATCTCCTACTTCTTCTTTGTTCTGCAGAGGTGATGCTCCTCTTTCTTTCTTCAGATCTCCTTCTTCTTCCTTGGTTTCTGTCTTGGCCTCTCTTCTTCTTTTTCTGCAGTCTCTTCTGTGAAGGTTTCTTCTTCCTTGGCTCTGCTGTACTTCTTCTCTGCAGCCTTTCCTCTTCTTCTGCCTTGCTCAGCCTCTTCTTTAGAGTTTCTTCTTGTTTCTCCTCCCTGCGGCTAAGTGTCAGCTTCTTCTTTTCTTTTTCAGCCAGGGACGTCACCCCTCCTTTCTTCTTTTCCCTTCAGGCCGTCGTCTGATTTCCAAATCAGACGACTTAACTACCTGTTGCTACAGTCAGCTTCCTTCTTCTTCCGCGGGTCTTCTTCTTCGCCTGTGCCTGCACACTTCAGAGTTTTTCGTCAGAGGCAAAACCTACTCTACCCTCCCCCCCCCCGCGTCTCTCTCTCTCTCTGAAACCACTCTTGGGAAAGCTCTCCCAGAGCTGCCGGGTAACCGGGTTCGGGTCAGGCCCGGGTCCAGGCCCACCGGCGTGCGTGGTGGGCGAGGAGTGCAGGTCAGTCTTAAGTCGGGTCGGGTCGGGTCGGGTCAGGTCCGCGGGGCGTGAGCGCGGACGAGACCGGGTAACCGGGCGGGTGAAGGGGACCTCACCCCGTGTGCTGAGGCAATAAGCCTCCAGCACTTTTGCATCTTATGTCGCTGCGACTCTTCAGGCTTTTCCGAGGTGGGACTAAATGTCCCACCTCAATTGCGCGCCCGCAGCGGGGAAATCAGCGGGAGATTGCGGCGTCACGCGAAGCTTTCTGCCTTAGCTGCGAGCCTGGTGTTTTGCCAAAACGCCTCGCAAGGCCTGGGAGTTGAATCTGGGCGTGGCGCTGAGCGTGGCGCGCCTGTAGCTGCAGGTGGAAGCAGTCCTCCCGCGCGGCAATGGCGGCGGAGGTCGGGTGGTCTGTTCACAAGAAAACGGCCTCTCGGCCTAATCAGAAAGTGCCAGGAGCTTCGCCAGGGTGCGGCGAAGCTCGTGTGGGTGGTGGCGAGGCGCGGGGCGGCGTGCGAGGGCTGCCCTAGGTCGGACTATGGGTCGGAGGATGGGTCTGTTCGGTGGGGTTTCAGAGGGTGATGTGGGGGAAGTGGCAGGGCGGAGGTTGATCAGGGTGAGGAGGCGGAGGTCCTGCGGTGGTCGGCGAGCCGTGTGGGTCGCTGAGGTGATGGGAGTGGCTCGCCGGAGGGTGGTCGGAGACGAAGGGGGTGACGATGGTCAGGGTCGGTCGAGGGCTTAATTGAATAAATTGAAAGCGGGGAAAGAAAGAGGAGAAGAAGGGGAGTAGCTCTAGCTTACTTGCAGGGACGAAGGGGGAGGAACAGGGCGACAGTCGTATCGACTGTCGCCGGAGAAGACGATGCTCAGGGAAAGGGGCGGCGGCGAGCAGAGAGCCGGAGAGGCGCCAGCTGGGTGCGGCGTGGCGCGGGAAGAGCAGGGGAGGAAGTCTCTGCTGCTGGTATTGCGGCAGAGTGAAGAGGAGGAGGGGGAGGAAACCGCCGGAGCTGGTGAGCGTCTGCCGGAGGAAGAAGAGAGGAAAGTTGGGGATTTTCTCCGTCAGAACCAGGCTGCCCCGGTCGGTGGAGCAACGGGGGGTATTTATAGGGATCAAACAGGGAGGAAGGCGGAGGGAGACGACGTGTCTCCCTCACCGGAGGATGGCCGGAAACAAGAACCCATACCGTCCGTGCGTTCGCACGGCCGGTATGGTGGGTTATAACGACCAGGGGGGTGTCCCTGCGACGGCTGACGACGCAGGGCACCCCCGGTTTACTTGCCAGGTCCCCCGCCTCACCCTGCGCGGCGCCATGCTCCGCGCAAGGTCGCCGGAGCATGGTGCTGGCAGGTTTTGCAGGGGGGACCTGATCGCAAAGAACGAAGGAGAGTTAGGGGCCAAAATGCAAGGGTTCAAAAGTTGAGGGCCAAAGAGTAAATATATGAGGACCAAAGTGTAAAGTCGGTCAAGGAGGTTTCTTCTTAGGCTCAAGTTTTTATACATGACTAATTAGGACCTAAGGAATCTGATGGTGAATTTCATTTCTATATTAAACCTTGTTTGACCGGTCAATTTACGCAAAAACCCAAATTAAGTTATTAATTGGGCATGGTCCTCAATGTAGGTCAAAATGGGTTCTGAAGGCCAAATTGAAGGTTCTAAACCCTAGAGATTATTTTTATATGAATTTTAGAGGGTTTATTCTATTTTTACTTTGCCTCGAACCTTGTGAATTGAAGTGGGTTGTTTTAGGGTTACAGATTATCATTTAGTTTCTTGGAATTGCTGTAGCCCTCGCTAGATCATTTTCATCCCACTTTTATTCTTATTAAGCTGCTTTGACCTATGTTTGGGCCCTGAATTACCCTGTATGCAGATTATACTGGTAAAATTGCATTTTTACCCCTTATGACTTGTTTTCTTCTTAAACTCAGAATTCTCTGAGTTAAGCCTTTCCTTGAGATATGTAGGAGCTTTTATCCTTTGTATTAGGTCAAAATGAGCTAGTTATGGCTCATGATGAGGTTCTCATCAATGCACGTGCATGATGATGCGAGATCCAATGCGCCAGTGCACGCACAAGCATGCGACGAAGCAAGGTGCAGTGTGTTTAAGCCCCCTGATTTCATGATTAGACGGTTGAGATCGTGAGATTGTGGATTATGCGTTGAGTGAGTGGAGGAGGGGAGGCGCACATACGTCACCCACGTTCAGGGATTTAGTGACGAATAAATCCGACACTAAAGACCCTGCATTAATGTTTTAAGGTTAAAAATGACCTATTTGCCCCCAACCTGTACACCTATAAAAAGCCCTACACCCCTTACATATCAAGCATCCCTTCCTTCACCTCTCTCCATCTCTAAAGTTCTAAAGAAGCTTGTCCCAAACCCTGGATGCTCCTTTAGAGTTGAAATCAAAGTTTTTCTCGCCCCCATTCCTGAAGTGGATCCCACGACGACGATGCCTTGCCTCGCCCCTGGTTCTTCCTACTTCGTTCTTCATCTTTCGTCTTCATCCTCCATCTTCCAAGCATTGCCCCATCCGGCTCGTCCTCCAAGCAGTCGTTGAGGAGGATAACTTCTCACCTCCTTTGTCTTTATTGCTTTCTAGAGTAGATTTTATTACTTTCTAGTTGTAATATTTCCTGCTTTCTAACTGTAATATTTCTCGCTTTCTAGTTGTAAAACAACATTCATATTATAAACTGTTTGTTCTCTCTCACTCTTTCTCTCTCTCTCATCAAATTCATTGTAATAATCTCGCTTTCTAAACAAAAATAGAAAAAAATATTTGCGGATTTCAAATCGACGTAGCCTTCTTGTGTTCGACCCAAAATTCTTTTCGAGTTTTGATAAAATTTATTTGTTGACGGATTTCTTCGTAAATCACACTACAATGACAAATTTTCAAAACTCAACCTTTTTGCAACTATTTTTCGATACAACATTTTCGCGTCGTTGCTGGGGAGGCAACGAATCTCAATTTTCTTTTCGCATTTCACGCACTTAATTATTTTCTAACTTGCTTTTTTTTCTCTTCTTTTGTTTTGCAGGTACCTCAACAAGGAATCTCCATGTGATAGAAAAAAGTAAAGTGCAGTTGAAGACAACTGTAAGTGCTCCGCATTCTTCCCCCCTCCGTAGATTTCATTTTACAACCTTAATTCAAACCCTAATTAACTTAGGTGTTTGCATAAACCCTAGGATTAGTTTGGATGCTTTGATTTCCACCCCCACTCATCTCACCCTCGTAAAATAAACAAACAAACAAAAAGATGCTTTTTATGGGACAAAATTAACATACACACTACATACACCCACATTCGAGGCACATAACCTAACTTGATTTTTATCTACTCAATCGGGATTCCAACCCGTGGAACCGGTACACACACCCAAGCACATAATTGAGTAGAAATCAGAATAGGTATCCACTTGTGTGCCTAACTCAATGGTGTATTAAGTCCAATTGTTTGAGTTGTTTGGGCCGCACCACTCCATCTAAAATCAATTCATCAAGTAGCTTCCCCTTAGGGTTTACAAGTTAGGTCAATACCAGGCACTCCACTTTACTTTTGATTTCAAAAGGAAAATATCTTCACCCGTGTTTTGAAAATCTAGTTTGCCTGTTGAACTTGATTGAAGTTACCTAATTCTAAACCCTAAAAGCTACTTAAGCAAGATTTAAACCTTAAAATCCACTCATCCAAATAATCTTGCTTAAAAACCCTGGTTGTACACACACTCACACATATTTAATCAATCATTAAGGGCACAACCCATTTTAAGGGCCCACCACATTCCATAAGCACTACAATCCTAAGCCTAAATTAAAATTGATTAGACATTGGACTTAAGGACTGATTCGCTTTTTAGGGCCCAGATTGAGATTGTTCATGATTAACCTACTTGTACTAGTCAATCTGATGTCTAGCTAAGGGAGTAAAATCAAATGATCGTGGTTGGGGGGTACACTAGGAACCGGTGGCGCAAGTCGAAGGAAGAACCTTCTCCCTAGCCCCTTCTTCTAATTGGTTGGATTGACTGGATACAAGTAGAGTAAATCGTCTATAATCTTAAGATGGATTCTGAGAGTCTATAGATCCTTAGACTACCGAACTTAAGGACAAGCTTATTTTGTTGTGCTGCAAGGTTCTTATCCCCAATCCTTCTGACCTCTTCCTAGTTTATGCTTAGAAGGAGGCCATTGAATCCCTGATTGGAAGGACCATTAGATCATTCTAGGAGGCGTAGATTGAATTTTGGCCAAATTGATCCCATGGCTGATCAACAACCTCCTCTGCCTCAGAATCAATAAGAGATGTTTCAAAGGCAGTTGGAACAATTGTAGAGAATGCAAGAATGGTTCCAGAGAATATAGAGCGCTCAGCCCTTGAAGGATTTTTATGATCCTTCAAATTATGAGGAACGTCCTAGTGTCCAGATTCCAGCTAGAGACGTTGAAATCAAGCCCCAGGTGTTAAGCCTGATCAAACATTTTCATGGGCGTGGCTCTAAAGACCCGTTTAAGCATTTGTAGGACTTGACCACTTTGATCCAGACCACCAAGGCACGAAATGTGAATGAAGAGAAAATGATCATGAGGCCCTTTCCCCACTCACTTATGGATAAGGATGCTCATTGGTATAGGACCATAGGAAGGCCGATAGCAACTTGGAACGATCTTAAGTCAGCTTTCTTAAAGAAATTCTTTCTAGTTGGGCATACCAATGCACTAAGGTGGGCAATTACTACTTTCACCCAGTGGCTAAAGGAGCAGGTTCATGTTGCCTGGGAGCGATTCTAGGACTTATTGCTGAAGTGTCCACACCATGAGGTGCGGAAATGGCAACTCGTGTAGATCTTTTACCACGAGTTGACTGAGCAACTCAGAAATCAGGTGGACACTTCTTGCGGAGGCAATTTCCTCAACAAATACATAGATAGTGCACATGATTTGTTTGAGGAAATGAGTGAAAATTTAATCAATCATGCCTCCATGGATACATTTAACAGGTCCCAACAACCCAGATCGAATGTTAATGCGGTTCATGACTCTCATTCCTTCAATATGGAGCTGATTTGTAATAAATTAGATAAGGTGGACCTGGTTACCAAAAGGATGGAGGAGTGGATGGCGGGAAACTTTGCAAACAATTCTCGATCCACTCAATCTCAGAATTCAGGATTTCGTTCTTCATGAACTCCTTCTAAATGGGAGTTTGTAAATCAACTGGATGTAGCTCAACTTGTGAGCTAGCATTGCTTGGAACCACACGGGCTCCAAACTGGGACCTTTGATCCTAGTTTCTCTGATCCCTATCTTTCTTTCTCTCCATCCATGCCCTATGAGGATGTCTATGCTATACAGGAGAACGTTATGTCCAACCCATATTCGAATGCTTATAATCCTGGTTGGAGGAACCACCCTAACTTCTCCTAGAAAAATCTAGGGCAGCAGATCGAATTCCGACCTAACAACTATGCTCCACAAAGACCAATGGGTCAGGGTCATGTTTATACTCAGATGCCCCTGAATCAGGTCAATCAGCCAATTTGGAATGCTCGTCAACCCATAGAGCAGGCTGATTTGAACCGTCAGATGATAGAGATGTAAGGTTCTATGCTCCAGCTCATGCAACAAATGAAAACCTCATTGGGCAACTTACAAATCGGGCTCATTGCTAACACCCGTCAACCCAAATCTCTGCCATCTTAAGTCGTACCCAACTCTCGCAACATACAGAATCCAGCCAATCAAGCCTAAGGGTATGGGAATCAGAGGGACCCACACGCACATGCTCAAGTGGTTGAGCAGCGTCCTTCCTCTTCTGCTTCTTCATCAAATCCGAGGTTTTTGGCTAATCAAAACCCTCCAATCTTTCCTAACCCTCCCCAAGACCCAAACCCATACACATCTTCCAACTCCATTACTTTGAGGAATGGATGGAAAACCCAGGACCTACACCTACCTTGCTCTAGCCAAGAAAATCCTGGTGAAATTGAGAAAAGAAAGGAGAATTCTCAAGAAGAAATCAAAGCTCAGGAAACTGATTCCGAAGATCTGACTCATGTTCCTTTTCCTAAGGCCATGATTAAACCTAGGAAGAAGAAGCCTATTGATAGTAACAATGAGCTCTTGAATATATTCAAGAATGTTGAAATCAATATCCCCCTCCTCGATGCTATCAAACACATATCGGCTTATGCTAAATTCTTAAAGGATTTATGCACCCAGAAGTGTAAGCCAAGGGAATCTGTTCCGAGGAAGGTGATACTTTCTGAGCAGGCTAGTTCTGTTATCCTGCATAACCTTCTTTCGAAAAAGAGGGATCCAGGTGTCCCTTTGATTTCATGTGTTACTGGAGATTACACCTTTGATAAGGCACTCCTGGATCTAGGTGCATCTATTAACCTAATTCTGACTTCTCTTTACGAGAAGTTTAGATTAGGTGAACTCCGGCCGACCTTAGTAACATTGCAGTTAAGTGGAACATTCGGTCATAAATCCTAGAGGTGCTATTGAGGATGTTATTGTCAAGGTTAAGGACTTCTATTTTCCTATAGATTTCCTTGTCCTTGACATAGATGTACCTGAGAATTTGAGGAACATGCCCATCATTCTAGGGCTCAGTTCTTGGCTACCGCTAAGGCCAATATCAACTGTGAGAGTGGTAGCATGGAAATTGCCTTTGGAGATTGAAAATTGAAACTGGATATTTTTAAGGCAATTAACAAATTTGATGATTGTGGATATGTTGAGGAACTCGAGGAAGATAACTTGAATATTGAGACATGTATGGATGTTTCTACAATTGAATGTTCCTCCTATCTTGATGAATCCAACCCGCAACCCTCTCTGGCAAACCCACCACATTCTAAAGAGGTTATTGATTTTGTTCATTTTCAACCTCTTCCTCTTGATGAATCTTCATCAGCATCATCCTTACCTTCCATCTTAGACCTGCCCTAGCTTGAATTGAAATCATTGCCTGAGAGTTTGAAATATCAATTTTTAGGACCTAAAAAAATGCTCCATGTGATTATCAGTGCTAGATTGACTAAGGAGCAAGAGATTAAACTATCAAGGTCCTAAAGGAACACAAGGAGGCAATTGGTTGGACCATTGTTAGATGTATACGAATCGCTACGCTAACGTGTCCGATTTTGAAAAACCTGTCGTTGTAGTTCGAAAGCGAAGAATTCGTGTTCAAGAAATAAAATTTATACCGAAATGAATTCCGGGTCGAACACAGGGAGGCTACGTTGATCTATATTCGCAATTATATTTTTTTAGGATTTTTGATAAGCAATGTGATATAATTACAATGGAGCTATCAGACTAAAAGAAAGAGAGAGAGAGAGAACATGCATTCAATATTTCAATTGTTTATATAATCAAACTAAATAAAAGTTACACTAGAAAGCGGAAAATCAATTACACTATAAAGAAGGAAGATTCTACACTAGAAAAGCAATCAATAAGAATGGGAGAGAGAAGTTATTCTCCTCGACGATTGCTTGGAGGACAATCCAGACGGGACAACGTCTGGACGAAGGAGAACGAAGCAGGATGAAGTAGAAGAACGGGAACGAAGCAGCATGCCATCGTCGTCGTGGGATCCACTTCCGAAGGGGAATGAAAATTTAGACTTTATCTCGCGAGGAGCATCTCGGGTGTGGGACAAGCTTCTCTTGAGCTTTGGAGGGGTAGAGAGGAGAAGGAAGGGATGAAAATTTCGTATGGAGGGGGTCTCCTTTTATAGTTGCAAGGAGTGGGGGCAAAATGGACATTACAACTTCAAAACAATAAATGAGGGGTCTTCAGTGACGGATAAATCCATCACTAAAGCCCCGACGTGGGCGTAGCTTCCGCTCCCACGCGCACCGCTTTAGCTGCTCGCGCACTCAACGCCATCGCATGCACGCAGAGTCTCAGCCGTCCGATCGCGAGATCGGACGGCTTAAAACGCATCTTTGCCCGCTACGCTGCGCGCCTGCCCGCATGCGATCGCGCGTCCACTCTACGCGTCCAATCGCGCGTCGGCGCTATTGGACGTGCACAGTCATTGGATCGCAATCTGACGCTCCACGCGTCGCTCGCTTACGCCTGATTTGAGGCTCGCGGGACTCGATCCAGCGACCTCTGCTTCGCCCACCGCTTCATCGCTGCTGCGCTATGCGGACGAAATGGTCGCGCAGACGAATCAGCCAGCCGCATCCACAGCCGTTGGATCTTGATCCAACGGCGAAGAATCGACGCGCTAATTAAAGAAGAAGAGGTGCGGCGGTGCTGGAGGCCATTTGGGCGGCTGAGATGGCTCCACGTGGCACCATCTTGGCCGTCCATCTTCTGGAAGTTGTGGATGGTGCCACGGATGTCGGATTGACTCGATTTTTATGTCGTTGAGCTGCGATCGTTGATCCGAATTCATCCGTGCGGTCGAATTTGTCATCTGAAGTGTGGATTTTCACCATCCTGGCCCTTGATCTTCTAGGGTTCCCCAGTCACTATCTGATGCTATGGATGTCTGATTAGGGCGATCTTGGAGTCGTTGAACTCCAATCGTCGCCCTCATCACATCCATATAGTTGGATCTTTGATCCGAGGCCCCGATTAAATGTTTGCCCTGTCCAAGCACATAAAAGGAGACAATTAACCTCCATTTTATTCAAACTACTCTAAATGCAAAATGATGCATGTTATGCAATATTTACATCATGAAATGCAATCCTATGCTTAAGAACATGCAAAAATAGACATTTTAAGTAGTGTAAATGTGTTTACATCATACCCCCATGCCTATCTTTTGCTAGTCCCTAGCAAAAACTATGTGCTATTTATAAAAGAATAAGGTTGGATTATTTGAACTTGAGTTATTTTCAATCATTAAGAAATTGTCTACTTAGGAACTGAACTTTCAAAGACACAACAGTGCCTGGGTATCAGCCAAAATGCAGACCGCCTCAAGCCCTCGCCTTATTAAAAGAAAATTTTCTTTTTCTCTTTTTCTCTTTTCTAGTTTTTTTTTGGATTTTCAAATTTTAGGGTTTAAGAGTATCTTTCTACGGCCATTCAACTCACCCAAGATTTGATGAGAACCCTAAGCTTTAAGCATCTTATTGTGATTGTGATAGACTTGTTGACCGACAGTTAGAACGGACTTCGGATTTCTACGCCTCTAGGTGACTTAACAAGAATTATGCCTAAAGGTGTATCTTTACAACCGGTAGCTTTCTCCCTACTTTTATTTTTTTTACGGGGTCAACACAAGGGTGAATCCAGTGTATATCTCCCCGATTTATTTTACTTCTTCGCTTCTTCCTAAGTGTTTTGGGAATTTTTAGTGCATTTTCTGAGCTGGGTTTTGGACAACCGGTCGATGAGTTGTTACCACCGACAACTTGCCAGCCATACTCGTGCGGTGAAGTGTGGCTTATTTCTTTTTGTTCTTTCTCCTTTTGTTTTTGATTTTTTTTTTTTTTAAGTAGGTGGCTTCCCTGGTCTAAGATTTACCTACAGGCAGCAAAAAAAAAGAGAAAGGTCCAGTGACTGGGCTTTGGACAACCTACCTATGGGCTGTTACCCACGATAACTTGCCAGCCATATCACCCTAGAAGGTTCATTAGCTACCCAATTTCCGTTAGAATCGCCGAACAATGAGTCAGTGCAAAGAAAGTGTGTAGATGCTTAAAACTCAAAATTCCCTCAAATCAGAGGGTGGGTTGATAAGTCGTGTACTTATCACCCAAACTTATTTATTCCAATTATAATAGAATTAAGCTGGCGAGGACTCAAAGACAAATCCACATTTTAGTGGATACACAGGTTAATTAAGTCCAAAGACCTGAGGGGTCTTTGTGTTCAGATCCTAATGTAGAATTTCTTAGGATTGAAAAGTCCTAATGTCCAACTAATCCTTCCTATTTTTTTTTTTTTTAATAAGAAGAGAGAAAATTTATATGGATTTCACAAAGCTGACCAAATAATTCAAGAATGAATCCACCCCCCCATGCCTAGCTGATGCAATGTCCTCATTGAAAAAGCGATATGAAAGAAAGGGTAGAATATGAAAGATGTCACCTGGATATGAAGCTCGTATCAGCCTTGTGTCATATGTACAAGTGCTGACTTTAATGCCGTCAGCTAGGCGAAGTCCAGCCAAAGAAGTCACAGAATGGCTAGAGCAACAGAGTCTGAGACGGGTTCTGGAAGATTATGGTCAACAACAGGCTTCAGACAGTGACCGTTGACTTTAAAGTTGTTACCCGTCTTTGGGTCAGAAATCTGAACAGCACCATTAGGAAAAATCTGATCAATTATGAATGGGCCATTCCATTTAGATCTAAGTTTGCCAGGAAAGTGCTTAAGTTTAGAATTGAATAACCAGACCTTTTGGTTTGGCTCAAAGCTCTTGCTTGAAATCAATTGATCATGTAGAGCTTTGGTCTGAGCCTTGTAGATCTTGGCATTCTAATAAGCATCATTTCCAAGCTCCTCCAACTCAGATAGTTGGAGTTTCCTGGTCTTCCCAGATAGATTCAGATCTAAATTGCATTGTTTGATTGCCCAGAATGTCCTGTGTTCAATCTCTACGGGTAGATGGCACTCCTTTCCATACACCAAACGGAATGGAGACATGCCGATGGGCATTTTATACGTCGTACGGTAGGCCCAAAGAGTGTCCTCAAGCTTTTGAGTCCAATCCTTACGATCAGGCCTAACTGTTTTTTGCAGAATGTTCTTGATCTCTCAATTGGAGATCTCGGCTTGTCCATTCGTCTGGGGATGGTAAGGTGTGGAAATACGATGATTAACCCTGTATTTGGCCAATAAATTCTGGAATTGGGCATTAGTAAAATGAGTGCCACCATCACTGATGATAGCCCTCGGAATCCCGAACCTACTGAAGATATTTTTCTTGACAAAATTGATGACCACCTTGTGGTCATTGGTTTGGGTGGGAATTGCCTCAATCCATTTGGACACATAATCAATAGCAACAAGAATGTACTGATGTCGAAATGAAGGGATAAAGGGTCCCATGAAATCGATGCCCCAAACATCGAAAATTTCGACAGGAAGAATAGGGTTTAGGGGCATCATGTCTCTCTTAGTTATGCTCCCGAGTGCCTGGCATCGAGAACATGACCTTGAGAAATCCTGGGCATCCTTGAATAAAGATGGCCAATAGAAGCCAGATTGTAAGATTTTTGCAGCCGTCTTTATCCCGGAGAAATGTCCACCACACCCAGATGCATGGCAGAACTCGAGTATACTGTTGAATTCATTCTCCGGTATGCATCAGCGAATAATTTGATTAGAGCCAATGCGATACAGTTCAGGGTCCTCCCAAAAGTAGTATTTGGCCTCAGATTTGAGTCTATCCCGTTGTTGCTTGGTCCAATCCTGGGGGATTTGACCAACGGCCAAATAGTTAACAATGTCAGCAAACCATGGGGTGTGGACACCTAAAACTGTAAGAATGGTTTCGTCCGGAAAAGTGTTAGCAATCGGAATGTCCAGACAAGAAGAATCACCTAGGAGTCTCGACAAATGATCCGCTACCACATTTTGTACCACGGCTTTATCCTTGATTTCAAGATCAAATTCTTGAAGAAGAAGAATCCAACGAATAAGCCGGGGTTTAGCATCCTTTTTAGCCAAGAGATGTCTCAAAGCCGAGTGGTCGGTATAAACAATAACATGAGACCCCAAGAGATAAGTCCTGAATTTTTCCAACGCAAATACTACAGCTAGTAATTCCTTTTCAGTAACAGTGTAATTCCTCTGGGCTTCATCCAGAGTTTTACTAGTGTAGTAAATGATAGAGGGCTTTTGGTCAATTTTCTGACCCAGGACAGCCCCGACCGTGTAATCTGAAGCGTCGGTCATGATCTCAAATGGGGCTGTCCAAATTGGTGGTTGCAAAATTGGAGCGCGGGTGACTGCCATTTTTAGGAAATCAAATGCCTTTCGGCATGATTTGTCAAAAACAAACGGCGTTTCTTTGGCAAGAAGATTGCTCAAAGGATGAGCAACCTTCGAGAAATCCTTGATGAATCTTCGATAAAATCCCACATGGCCAAGAAATGATCTGATTTGTTTAACAGATGCAGGAGGGGGAAGTTTAGCGATAGCATCAACCTTAGCTTTGTCTACTTCAATTCCCCATTCAGAGATTACATGACCCAAAATGATGCCCTCTTGGGTCATGAAATGACTCTTTTCCCAGCTAAGGACCAGTCGTGTCTTGATACATCGCTTAATAATCATTTCCAAATTAGCCAAACAAGAGTCAAATGATTCTCCGAAAACAGAGAAATCATCCATGAAGACTTCCATAAACTCTCCCACCATGTCGGAAAATATGGTTAGCATACACCTTTGAAAAGTCGTAGGTGCATTGCATAACCCGAAAGGCATGCTACGAAAAGCAAAGGTTCTGTAGGGACAGGTGAAAGTAGTTTTTTCCTGATCCTCGGGATGGATAGGAACTTGGTTGTATCCCGAGTAGCCATCAAGAAAACAGAAGTACTTCTGCCTAGCTAATTTTTCCAAGATTTGATCAATGAAGGGCAGGGGAAAATGATCCATTTTAGTGGCTGTGTTCAGCTTCCTGTAATCAATACAAACTCTCCAAGAGGAAGCTGAACGAGTTGTGACAGATTCTCCTCTCTCATTAGTCACAACAGTAATCCCAGCTTTCTTTGGAACAATCTGAACGGGACTTACCCAGGGACTGTCAGAGATTGGATAAATAATTCCTGCATCGAGCCACTTGATGATTTCCTTTTTGACCACTTCTCGCATATTTGGATTCAATCTCCTCTGCATCTGGCGAGAAGGGTGGGATCCATCTTCCAAAAATATTCTATGATTACAGTAAGATGGCTTGATCCCCCTGAGGTTATGAATGGTCCAACCAATTTCCTCCTTATGTTCCTTTAGGACCATAATCAATTTAATCTCTTGCTCCTTTGTCAATTTAGCACTAATAATCACAGGGAGCGTATTCTGTGATCCTAAAAATTGATATTTTAAATTCTCGGGCAATGGTTTCAATTCAAGCTGGGGTGGGGTAATGATTGATGGTAGGGTAGATGCTGAAGATTCAACAAGAGGAAGAGGTTTTGAGTGAACAAAATCAGTAACCTCTTCCGAAGATGTCAGGTCAGAGGGTTGCGGGTCAAATTCATCAACCAAAGAGGAACTTTCAATTGAAGAAACTGTCAAACAAGTTTCAATATTAACATTATCCTCATCAAGTTCCTCAATAAATCCACAATCCTCAAATTTATTGATCGCCTTAAAAATATCCAATTTCATTCGTTGGTCCCCAAAGGCGATTTCCATGCTACTGCTTTCACAATTAATGTTGGCCTTTGCGGTAGCCAGGAACGGACTCCCCAGAATGATGGGCATGTTCCTTAGATTATCTGGTACATCCATGTCAAGGACAAGGAAATCTACAGGAAAATAGAAATCCTTAACCTTAACTATAACATCTTCAATAACGCCTCACGGGTTTGTGACCGAAGGGTCAGCTAACTGTAGCGTTACTAAAGTTGGCTAAAGTTCACCTGACCCAAACTTCTCATAAAGAGAAGTCAGAATTAGGTTGATGGATGCACCGAGATCCAAAAGTGCTCTATCAAATGTGTAATCTCCGATAACGCAAGAAATCAAAGGAGCACCAGGATCTCTCATTTTCTGAGGGAGGTAGTGCAGGATAACAGAACTAGCCTGCTCAGAGAGTACTACCTTACTCAGAACAGATTCTCTCGACTTGCGCTTTTGTGTACATAATTCCTTTAAAAATCTTGCGTAAGTCGGTATGTGTTTGATAACATCAAGGAGCGGGATATTGATCCCAACATTCTTAAATAAATTCAGAAGCTCCTCATTACTATCAACAGACTTCTTCTTTGCTTTGGTTAAGGCTTCAAGAAAAGGAACATGAGTCAGATCTTTGGAATCAGGTTCCTGAGCCTTGATTTCTCCTCGAGAATTCTCCTCTCTCTCCTCAGATCTTCAGGATTCAAAAGATCAGAATAGTGTGGTTGTGGATCCTGAGTCTTCTTACCACTCCTTAAAGTTATAGAATTTGCAGAAGCGTAAGAATTTGGGTCTTGGGGAGGATTAGGAAAGATTGGAGGGGCTTGATTGACCATGAATTGTTGATTTATAGAAGAAGACGAGGAACCCTGCTCAACCACCTAAGCATGTGCGTGCGGGTCCCTCTGATTTCCATACCCTTAGGCTTGATTGCCCGAATTCATAATGTTTCGCGGGTTGGGTACGGGTTGGGATGGTAGAGATCCGGGTTGACAAGAATTAGCAATGAGCCCGGATTGCAAGTTGTCCAACGAGTTTTTCATTTACTGCATGAGCTGGAGCATAGATCCTTGCATCTCTACCATTTGATGGTTCATATCAACCTGCCCTGCGGGTTGACGGGCATTCCAAGCTAGCTGATTGACCTAATTTGGATGCAACTGAGTATATACTTGACCCTGACCCATTGGTCGTTGCAGAGCATAGTTGCCGAGTCGGAATTGGGTCTGTTGCCCCGGATTTTTCCAAGAGAAGTTAGGGTGGTTTCTCCAACCTCGATTATAGGCATTCGAGTAGGGGTTGGATCTAACATTCTCTTGTACAGCACAGACATCCTCATAGGGTGAGGATGGAGAGAAAGAAAGGGAAGGATCAGAAAAACTGGGATCAAAGGCCCCAATTGGGAACCCATGGGGTTCCGAAAAATGCTGACTCATAGGTTAAGTCGTATCGAGTTGATTCATGAACTCCCGTTCAGAAGGAGCTCGTGAGGAATGGAATCCTGAATTTTGGGATTGAGTGGATTGAGAGTTGTTCATAGAATTGCCAGCCATCCACTCTTCCATTCTTTTAGCAACCAAGTCCACTTTATCAAGTTTATTACAAATCAATTCCATATCAAATGAATGAGAGTCATGGACTTCATTGACATTTGATCTGGGTTGCTGGGACTGGTTAAAAGTATCCATGGAGGCATGATTAATTGAATTCTCACTCATTTCCTCAAATAAATCATGTGCACTATCTGCATCTTTATTGAGGAAATTGCCTCCGCAAGAAGCATCCACATGGTTTCTGAGTTGCTCATTCAACCAATGATAGAAGATCTGCACGAGTTGCCATTTCGACACCTCATGGTGTGGACACCTCTGCAATAAGTCCTGGAATTGCTCCCAGGCCACATGAAACTGCTCCCCCGGCCACTGGGTAAAGGTAGTGATTGCTCATCTCAAAGCATTGGTACGATCGACTAGGAAGAATTTCTTCAGCAATGCCGATTTCAACTCATTCCAAGTTGTAATTGGTCTTCTTATTGTCCTATACCAATGCGCGGCTTTATCCCTAAAAGAGTGGGGGAAGAGCCTCATGATCATTTACTCCTCGTTAACGTTTCGAGCCTTGGTGGTCTGGACCAAAGTGGTCAAATCTTCCAAGTGCTGAAACGGATCTTTGGAGCCAAGCCCATGATAATGTTTAATCAGGCTTAACACCTGGGGCTTGATTTCTACGTCACCGGCTGGAATCTGGACGCCGGGACGTTCCTCGTAATTTGAAGGATCATAAAAATCCTTCAAGGGCTAAGCACCCTGCATTCTCTGGAACCATTCCTACATTCTCTGCATTTGTTCCAGCTGCCTTCGAAATTCTTCCTGTGGATTTTCAAGCAGAGGAGGCTGTTGTTCTGCCATGGGATCAAATTGACCAAAATCTAACTTGTGCCTCCTAGAATGTTCTAACGATCCTTCCAATCGGGGATTCAATGACCGTCTTCCCAGCATAAACTAGGTGAAGGTTGGAAGGACTGGAGATAGGGACCTTGCAGCACAACAAAACAAGGCTGTCCTTAAGTGGGGTAGCCTAAGGATCTACTGACTCCCAAAACCAGCCTTAAGACAGTAAGTGATTTACTCTACTTGCGTCTGTTTAATCCAACTAGTTAGAAGGAGGGACTGCGGAGAAGGTTCTTCCTTTGGCTTTCGCCTCCGATCCCTAGTGTACCCCCCAGCAGCGGTCGTTTGATGCTACTCCCCTAGCTAGACATCAGATTAATCAGTACAAGTGGGTTAATCAAAAACAATCTCAGACTATGCCCTGAAGAGCGAATCAAACCTTAAGGCCAACGTCTACTCAATTTTATTAAGGCCTGGGATTGTGGTGCTTATGGAATGTGATGGGCCCTTACAATGGGTTGTGCCCTTAATGATTGATTGAGATTTGTGTAAGTGCGTGCACAACCAGGATTTTCAAGCAAGATTATTGATAATGCATGAATTTTAATGTTCAAATCTTACTTAAGTAGCTTTTAGGGTTTCAAATTAGGTGAATTGCAATCAAGTTTTTAGGCAAACCAAGTTGTAAAACATGGGTGAAGATTATTTTCCTTTAAAATCAGAAAGAAAGTGGAGTGCCTGGAATATACCTAGATTGAAAACCCTAAGGAGGAGCTACTTGATGAGTTGGTTTTAAATAAAATGGTGCGGCCCAAACAACTCAAACAATTGGCCACAAATGCACCACTAAGTTAGGCACTCAAAAATGGTTAACCTAGAATAATTTCTACTCTGTTATATGTTGCTTTGTGTGTATCGGTTCCACAGATCAGAACTCGGTTGAGTAGAAAACAAATCAAGTTGATCAAGTGCCTTGAATGTGGGTGTGTGTTGTGTGTTTGTTGGAAATTACCCCACAAGATTATCATTTTGTTATTTTTTTATGAATGAGGGTGGAATGAATGTGAGTGAAAATCCAAACAACCAAACTATTCCTAGGATTTATGCAAACACCTAGGTTAATTGGGATTTGGATTTAATGTGGCGAATGAAATCTATGGAGGGGGTAAGAATGGGGAAGCACTTACAGTTGTCTTCAACTGCACTTTACTTCAGTCTACTGCTTGTTGATTCCTTGATGGAGGTCTCTGCAAAATAATAGAGACAAGAGAAAGCTAGTTAGAAAACAACATAAAGTGCAAGAAATGCGAACAAAAGATTGGAAATCGTTGCCTCCCCGACATCGGCGGCAAAATGTTGGACGTATACGAATTGCTACGCTAACATGTCCGATTTTGGAAAACCTGTCGTTGTAGTTCGAAACCTAAGAATTCATGTTCAATAAATAAAATTTATACCGAAATGAATTTCGGGTCGAACACAGGGAGGCTACGTTGATCTATATTCGCAATTATATTTTTTTAGGATTTTTGATAAGCAAGGCGATATAATTACAATGGAGCTATCAGACTAAAAGAAAGAGAGAGAGAGAGAGAGAGAGAGAGAGAAAGAGAGAGAGAGAGAAAGATAACATGCATTCAATATTTCAATTGTTTATATAATCAAACTAAATAAAAATTACACTAGAAAGCAGAAAATCAATTACACTATAAAGCAGGAAGATTCTACACTAGAAAAGCTGTAAATAAGAATGGGAGAGAGAAGTTATCCTCCTCGACGATTTCTTGGAGGATGAGCCAGATGGGATGACGTCTAGACGAAGGAGAACGAAGCAGGATGAAGGAGGATGAAGCAGAAGAACGGGAACGAAGCATCACGCCGTCGTTGTCGCGGGATCCACTTCCGAAGGGGAATGAAAATTTAGACTTTATCTCGCGAGGAGCATCCCGAGTGTGGGACAAGCTTCTCTTGAGCTTTGGAGGGGTAGAGAGGAGAAGGAAGGGATGAAAATTTCGTATGGAGGGGGTTTCCTTTTATAGTTGCAAGGAGTGGGGGCAAAATGGACATTACAACTTCAAAACAATAAATAAGGGGTCTTTAGTGATGGATAAATCCGTCACTAAAGCCTGATGTGGGCGTAGCTTCCACGCCCATGCGCGCCGCTTCAGCTGCTCGCGCGCTCAACGCCATCGTACGCAGGCTGAGTCTCAACTGTTCGATCGCGAGATCGGACGGCTCAAAACGCATCTTCGCCCGCTACGCTGCGCACCCGCCCGCGTACGATCGCACGTCGACTCTGCGCGTCCAATCGCACGTCGACGCTATTGGGCATGCGCAGCCGTTGGATCGCAATCTGACGCTCCACGCGCCGCTCGCTTGCGCCTGATTTGAGGCTCGCGGGACTCGATCCCGCGACCTCTGCTTTGCCCGCCGCTTCATCTCCACTGCGCTACGCGGACGAAATGGTCGCGTGGACGAATCAGCCAGCCGCATCCACAGCCGTTGGATCTTGATCCAACGGCGGAGAATCGACGCGCTGATTGAAGAAGAGGTGCGGCGGTGCTAGAGGCCATTTGGGCAGCTGAGATGGTGCCACGTGGCACCATCTTGGCCGTCCATCTTCTGGAAGTTGTGGATGGTGCCACGGATGTCGGATTGACTCGATTTTTGTGTCATTGAGCTGCGATCGTCGATCCGAATTCATCCGTGCGGTTGGATTTGTCATCTGAAGTGCAGATTTTCACCAACTTGGCCCTTGATCTTCTAGGGTTCCCCGATCACTATCTGATGCTACGGATGTCTGATTAAGGCGATCTTGGAGTCGTTGAACTCCAATCGTCGCCTTGATCACATCCATACGGTTGGATCTTTGATCCGAGGCCCCGATTAAATGTTTGCCCTATCCAAGCGCATAAAAGGAGACAATTAACCTCCATATTATTCAAACTACTCTAAATGCAAAATGATGCATGTTATGCAATATTTATATCATGAAATGCAAACCTATGCTTAAGAACATGCAAAAATAGACATTTTAAGTAGTGTAAATGTGTTTACATCAACCATCCATGACCTTAGGGGGATTGAGCCATCTTATTGCATTCATAGAATTTTCATGGAAGATGGATCCTGCCCTTCTCACCAAATGCAGAGGAGACTAAACCCTAATATGCAAGAAGTGGTCAAGAAAGAAATAATTAAGTGGCTCGATGCAAGAATCATTTATCAGATCTCAGATAGTCTTTTGGTAAGTCCTGTGCAAATTGCTCCCAAGAAAGTCGAGATTATCGTTGTGACTAACAAGAAAGGAGAATCTGTCACAACTCGTTCAGCTTCCTCCTCGAAAGTTTGTATCGATTATAGGAAGCTGAACACAGCCACCAATAGGGATCATTTCCCTCTGCCCTTCATCGATCAGATCCTTGAAAGATTAACCGAGCAAAAGTACTTCTGTTTCCTAGATGGTTACTCGGGATACAATCAAGTCCCTATCCATCCTGAGGATCAGGAAAACATGACTTTCACCTGTCCCTACGGAACCTTCGTTTTCCGTAGAATGCCATTCGGCTTATGCAATGCACCTACAACTTTTCAAAGGTGTATGCTAGCCATATTCTCTGACATGGTGGGAGAGTTTATGGAAGTCTTCATGGAAAATTTCTCTATTTTTGGAGAATCGTTTGATTCTTGCCAGGCTAATCTCGAATTGATCCTTAAACGATGCATCAAAACAAGATTGGCCCTTAGTTGGGAAAAGCGCCATTTCATGTCACAAGAAGGTATCGTCTTGGGTCATGTAATCTCTGAACGAGGAATTGAAGTTGACAAAACTAAGGTTGATGCTATTTCCAAACTTCCTCCTCCCACATCTGTCAAACAAATTTGATAATTTCTTGGTCATGTGGGATTCTATCAGAGGTTCATCAAGGATTTCTCTAAGGTTGCTCGCCCTTTGAGCAACCTTCTTGCCGAAGATACGTCGTTTGAATTCGATGAATCATGCTATAAGGCATTCAATTTCCTTAAAATGCCAATCACTTGTGCTTCGATGCTGCAACCACCGTTCTGGACAGCCCCATTTGAGATCATGACTAATGCTTTTGATTATGCAGTCAGGGCTGTTTTGGGTCAAAAGATCGACAGAAAACCCTCTTTCATCTACTATGCTAAAAAAACTCTAGACGAGTCCCAGAGGAATTATACCATTACTGAGGAGTTGCTAGCTATAGTATTTGCTTTGGAGAAATTCAGGGCTTATTTCTTAGGGTTTCACGTTATAATTTACACCAACCACTCGGCCTTGAGACATCTCTTGGCCAAAAAGGATGCCAAACCCCAGCTCATTCGCTGGATTCTTCTGCTTCAAGAATACGATCTTGAAATCAAAGATAAATCTAGGGCATAGAATGTGGTGGTGGATCATCTTTTGAGACTTCTAAGTGATTCTCCTTTTCCGGATATTCCGATTGCTGATACTTTTCCAGACGAGACTATTCTTCCAGTGTCAGGTGTCCAAACCCTGTGGTTTGCAAACATAGTAAACTATTTGACTGTTGGTCAAATCCCTCAGGATTGGACCAAGCAACAATGAGATAGACTTAAATCTAAGGCCAAATATTACTTCTGGGAGGTCCCTGAGCTGTACTGCATTGACTCTGATCAGATTATTTGCCAATGTGTTCCGGAGAATGAATTCCAAAGTATACTTGTGCTTTGCCAAGCATCTGCATGTGGACATTTCTCTGGGAAAAAGATGGCTGCAAAAATATTGCAATATGGATTCTATTGGCCATCTTTTTTTAAGGATACCCAAGAATTCTCTAGGTCGTGTTCCCAATGCCAAGCACTTGGGAGCATAACCAAGAGAGACATGATGGCTCTAAACCCAATCCTTCTAGTTGAAATTTTCAACGTTTGGGGTATCGATTTCATGGGACCCTTCCTCCCTTCATTTGGACACCAGTACATTCTTGTCGCTATTGATTACGTGTCCAAGTGGATTGAGGCTATTCCCACCCAAACCAATGACCACAAGGTGGTCATCGATTTCATCAGAAAGAACATCTTCAGTTGGTTTGAGATTGCAAGGGCCATCATCAACGATGGTGGTACTCACTTCACAAATGCCTAGTTTCGTAGTTTACTGGCAAAATGCAGGGTAAATCATAGAATCTCCACACCTTACCACCCTCATACGAACGGATAGGCCGAGATCTCCAATCGGGAGATCAAGAACATCCTGCAAAAGATGGTTAGGCCTGATCGAAAAGATTGGACTCAAAAGCTTGAGGACTCTCTTTGGGCCTATCGTACGCGTACAAAAATCCTATCGGCATGTCACCATTTCGTCTAGTATATGGAAAGGCATGCCATTTACCCGTAGAGATTGAACATCGGACATTTTGGGCGATCAAAAAATGCAACTGTGATCTAAGTTTAGCCGGAAAGATTAGGAAGCTCCAACTATCTGAGTTGGAGGAGCCTAGAAAGAATGCGTACAAGAACTCCAAGATCTATAAGGCTTAAACCAAAGCTCTTCATAACCAATTGATTTCCCGTAAGAGCATTGAGATGAACCAGAAGGTCTGGCTCTTTGATTCTTAAGCACTTTCTCGACAAGCTTAGGTCAAAGTGGGATGGTCCATTCATCATCGATCGAATATTTCCCAATGGAGCTGTTGAGATCTCTGACCAAAGATGGGTAATTCTTTTAAGGTCAACGAACAACATCTGAAACCTTATGTTGACTGTGTCATTCTAGAACCCATCTCTGATAAGGTTGCTTTAACCTTAATGTGATTTCTTTGGCTGGGCTTCCCCTAGCTGATGGCATTAAACTCAGCATTTGTACAGTTTGACTCAAAGCTGACTTGAGTATCATGGAATACAGGTGATATTTTCTTCATTCTACCTTGCTTCTCATGCATTTTATTTTCAATGAGGACATTGCATTAGCTAGGCATGGGGGGGTGGGTTCATTTCTGAATCATTTTATTAGCTCTATGGAATTCTTGTAAATTCTACTTAATTTTCTCTTTATTAAAAAAAAGAAAAAAAATTGAATTAGGAAAGGATAATTGGCATTAGGATTTTTCAACCTTAAGGAATAATACAGTAGGATCTGAACACTTAGACCCTTCAGGTATTCGCGCTTAATCAGTCTGGGTGTCCACTAAAATGTGGATTTGTTTATCGAGTCCTCGCTATTCTAAATTTACTTCAATTTGGTTAATAAGTATACGACTGATTGCTCAGCAAAAATACACCAACAATTGTGTCGTCTTATGCTATTTTCTAGCATTACCAGTGCATATTAGGTATCCATAGTTGCATTTGTGAAAATACACGCATGCATGCATTTAATTGAGAGGGGAGGACAGTGAATAAATTGGCCTTGTAATTTACGTTTTCCTCAAGTGCTGCCTCGCAAATTCACCATCTTTATTTTTATTTTTATTTTTATTTGACTTTCTTCTCCACGGCTGCATGGCATGGCTGGCCTTCCTCGCACCATTCTCTACAACAAGCTTTCCCTGCCAGCCATGTAGAGCCATGCACAGCTAGGGCATGGCTGTGCATGCCTCTTTGCTCTTCAAAAAGAGCTCAGCCTTCCTTGCAGCTGAGCCTGGTCGACACAAAAACACACAGCAGCTTCCCTCCTTCCAGGCCGTCTCCTCCCCTCTCCCCTCCATACGTAGCCTCTCCTCCTTCTGAGGAGCTACTCTGCGGGCAGGAGCACCACACAGTGGTGCACAACCACCACTGTGAGTCCCACCACCGCCCAGCTCATCAAAGAGCCGGTGGGCGTGGTGGTTCTCTCTCTATTTCGACGTTTAGCCATTTCCGCCATTGCCACAGGAGCTTCAAGCTTTGAAGCTCAAGCCTCGCAGCAACAGCAGCAAGGCGGCAGCAGTAGCGCACGCCACCGTGCGGGCCTACAGGTCGCCCGTGCCCCTCTCCTCACGCCCTGTCACGAAGCTCCGCCGGCGGCCTAGCCCTCTCCGCGCTCGCCAGCAGCCGGCGTAGACCTTCCATGCGTGCGCCAGCTCGCGCTGTGGCTCCCGCACTCACAGCACCGGGCACAGGCGGTTGCGCAAGCCGACCATGCCCTGTAGCCACTGTTCACGCGTTTCAGCGGAGCACTGTGGCTACAGTGCAGTGACTGGTAAGTTTCTCACTTATCCGGTCACCCGACGCGCCGCAACCTGCGCTAGCCTGCACTCACATCTTTACCCGCGCCTGATCTCGCGTCTGTGTTCGCCGGCGTCTTCGCCTGCTTCAGCGCATAAGGCCTTCTCCCGCACCTGCCTCTTCACGCAGCGCAGTGCACTGCGGTCTCTCCCCCACGCCCGCTCGCTCCAGTGCGTGCCTCTCTACGTGCCTACGTGCCTGTGCATGCGCTTGGCATCAGACGACGGGCACTGCATGCGGACAACTTAACTCCAGCCTTCTTCACTCCAGCAGAACCGACCTCTCTCTTTCTCTCTCTCTCTCTCTCACAGCACTCTCTCACTCTCTCTGCAGACACATACACACGCACACTCTCACTTATACACTACTATATACTTATATATATATATATATGCATACATATATTTATATATCTATATATTTATATACATATATATATACTTATATCTATACATATAGTACTACCTATATACCTAACTATTAGTATACATACATACATACATATATATATATATATATATCTATATACTTATATATATATATACACATACATATTTACATATATACATATATTTATATACGTATGAATATATATATATATATCTATCTATATATATATTATTAACTATATAACTAAGTATAAGTATAGATACATATATATATATATATACATATATATACATATATTTATACAAATATATATATACAAATATACATACCTATATCCATATATATCTATAACTATATACATATATATATATATTTATCTACATATATCTTTATACGTAGATACTTATACTAATATATATATATACATATACACATATATATAACTATATACATATATTAATATACATATACATATATATATATATATACATACATATCTATATCTATATATATATAGTTATATATAGATACATCTATCTATACATATATTTACAAACCTATATATATACACACAAACACATATATATACATATAGATATATATATTTACATATATACATATACATATATATTTTTTTTTTCATATCACCGACCATAAGTTGTATCGTGGGAATATCTGCACTAGTTGCTGATATTCCTGATACACGCGTACAGAAAGCGTTTTCGCACACATCTTCCACCATCCATCCTACACTCCACGTGGCACTTCATCCTGTTGGTTACGTCTTCCTAGACGACGACCGACTCGACACCGTGCTACATGCCATCTCCACCTCCACCCCCACCCCTTTATACATATATAATATATACATATAGATATATACTATATTTACTTTATTTCTGTTTCTCTTTCCTGCCAGTAAAAAGATAAAAAAATATAAAAAAAGAGAAAAGATAATCCTTGACTTGCAGGTACTCAGTCTTGCGAATAGCAAGACTAGTTTTGGAACCCTAATTTGGCTCAAAGCCAAGAACTTGATTTTGATGGTGTGCCTCAAGGATAAAATTATCAGAAAACAAATATTAAATAGAAGAACACCAAAAATATAATAAACGAATGGAAGAGATTCATTATAGGAAAGGCGTAGAAACTTCTTCACTTATAATCCCACTTCCCTGAGTTCGACCCTGGGACTAAAAGTGACCAAGATAAAATCAAGTAGGCCAGGTAAAAAAAATTTGTAAGGAGATGGTTAGGCTTGATTTAGGTTAACCACTATACACATTTCAATGATAAAATCACCATATTAACACAACCTATCCGGGCTCGACCAATGACTTATCAACCTATCCTCTGATTTGAGGAGATTTTAAGTATAAGCATCTACACACTATTTGCACTGACTCTCTTTTCGATGGTTTTTATGGAAATTGGATAGCTAATGAACCTTCTAGATATGGCTGGTAGGTTATCGTTGGTAACAACCCATTGGTAGGTTGCCCAGAGCCTAGTCACATGACCATTCTTTTCCTATTGCCTTTAGGTAAATTTTAGATCGGGGAAGCCACCTACTTAAAGAAAGAAAAGAGAAAAGAAAAGAAAAAGAAAGAAATAAGCCACACTTCACCGCACGAGTATGGCTGGCAAGTTATCGTGGATAACAGCCCATTGGTAGGTTGTTTAGAACCCAGCTCAAGAAATGCACATATAATTCCAAAACATAGGAAGAAGTAGAGAAGTACAATAAGCCAGGTAGATATACACTAGGTTCACCCATGTGTTGACCCCATAAAAATAAAAGTAAGGAGAAAGCTACCAGTCGAATAGATACACTTTTAGGTAAAATTTCTTTTCAAGGTCACCTAGGGGCATAGAAATCCGAAGTCCGTTCTAATCATCGATCAGTGAGTCTATCACATTTCACACATAAAGATGCTTAGAACTTAGGGTTCTTTTTGAGTCTTGGGTGGGTTGAGTGGCCATAGAAAGCTGCTCTGAAACCCTAAAACTCAAAAATCCAAAAAAGAAATTAGAAAAGAAGAAAAGAAGAAAAGGATCCTTCTTTGAATAAGGCGAGGGCTTGAGGCAGTTTGCATTTTGGCAGACACCCAAGTGCTGTTGTGTCTTTGTAGTTCAAGTTCTTAGTAAAAATCTCTTAGTGTTGAAGAATAACTTTTTCCCAAGAAATCTGACGTAATTCTTTTATAAATAGCATATAATTTTTGCTAGGGATTAGCAAATGATAGGCATGGGGTTGTGATATGCATACATCTGAATAGCTAAAAATGTCTATTTATGCATGCTCTTAGTATCATATAAGCATCATGTATTGTAAATATTACATAACATGCATCATCATGCATTTAGGTCAAACTGTACAAATTGTATAGTAATTTCTTCTTCTTGGAGGCCAGGGATAGGGTGACATTTAATCGGGGCATCGGATTAAAGATCCAACCTTATGGATCTGATTAGGGAGATGATTGGAGTTCAACGACTTCAAGATCACCCTGATCGGACTTCCGTAGCATCAGATATATTCCAAGAAAGATCAAAGACCAAGGGCTAAGATGGTGTAAATTCACACTTCAGATGACAAATCCTATTGCACGAATGGGTTCGGATCGATGATCGTAGCCTGACAGCATGAAAATTGGTCCAATCCGACATCCGTGGCACCATCTACAACACAAAGAAGATGGACGGCCAAGATGGTGCCACGTGGCACCATCCTAGCCATCCACACCCAGTCGCACCCCTCTACTCGACTCCTGAAGACTCATGTGATGAGAGATCTCGACCGTTGGATGAAGATCCAGCAGCCAAGATCAGCTGAGCATAAAACCATCTGTGCACCTCAAACATGGACATAGTGTGTTGGGAGAAGGTGCTTCTGCAAAGCTAAGGTCTTGGGTTCAAGCCCCCGCGTGCCTCAAATCAAGGTGCAGGTGTGGAGCTGCTCGATTCCACCATTGGATGAAGCATGAGCTGTGGAGATACGGGTGACATGGCATGATGGATGGACGAGGAACATGCATGCGCGCGATGACGCGAGATCCAATATGCCATCGTACGCATAAGCATGCGATGAAGTGCGAACACTATGCATTTAAGCCATCTGATCTCGCGATCAGATGGCTGAGATCGCGAGATCATGGCTTATGCGTTGAGTGCGAGGAGGTGGGGAGGCGTACGCACGTCGCCCACATTTAGGGCTTTAATGATGAATAAATCTGTCACTAAAGACCCTGCATTAATGTTTTAAGGATAAAAATGACCTATTTGCCCCCAACCTCGACACTTATTAAAAGACCTACGCCCCCCACATATCAAGCATCCCTTCCTTCACCTCTCTCCCTCTCCAAAGCTCTAAAGAAGCTTGTCCTAAACCTAAGATGCTCCTTTAGAGTTAAAATCAAATTTTTTCTCGCCCCCATTCTGAAAGTAGATCCCACGATGATGACGTCCTGCCTCGCCCCCGGTTCTTCCCACTTTGTTCTCCATCTTTCGTCTTCACCCTCCATCTTCCAAGCGACGCCCCATCTGGCTCGTCCTCCGAGCAGCCGCTGAGGAGGATAACTTCTCACCTCCTTTCTCTTTATTGCTTTCTAGTTGTAATATTTCTCACTTTCTAGCTGTAATATTTCCCACTTTCTAGTTGTAAAGCATGATTCATATTATAAAGTGTTTGTTCACTCACTCTCTTTCTCTCTCTCTCATCGAATTCATTGTAATTATCTCACTTTCTAAATAAAAATAAAAAAAAAATTGCGAATTTCAAAATCGACGTAGCCTCCTTGTGTTTGACTTGGAATTCTTTTTGAGTTTCGGTAAAATTTATTTGTTGACGAATTTCTTTGCAAATCACACTACAACGATGGGTTTTCAAAACTCAACCTTTTTGCGATGATTTTCTGATACAACATAAGGTGAGGAATTGGGCAATCTGCATTTTAGCAGGCACTTGGGAGCTGTTGAGTCATTATAATTAGGTCCGTAGTTGAATTTTCCTTTTCTTAGTAAACAACTATTGCCTTAGCGATTGAGTCCTAACTTTGCATTTATACATAGCATTTAGTTTCGTTTTGCTAGGGATTAACAGAAGATAGGCATGGGGATATGCTGTAAACATATCTTTATTGGATAAAATGCCTATTTAATCATGTTGCTAGGTTAGTTAGGCATTCATAGTATTATAAATATTGCATAACGTGCATCATGTCACATTTAGAGTACTCTATAAATTATATGTTAATTAGCTTATTTCTATGGCTAAGGGAGAAGGACATATATTTTGGGGCCTTAGATTGAAGATCCAACCATAAGAATCTAATCAGAGTGACAATCAGAGTCTAATGCCTCTGAAATCGCCTTGATCAAAGTTTTGTAGCATCATATGTAGTCCGAGGAAGATCAATAGACAGGGGAAAATGTGACGTAATTTGGAGCTTTAAATAACAAATCCAACCGCAAGGATGGATCTAGATCGACGATCGTAGCCTTTGACATGAAAATCAACCCAATCCGACATTCGTGACGCCACCTACAAGCATCTAAAGTTGGACAATCTAGATGGTGCCACAAGGTGCCATCTAGACCATCCAAGCTGGCCAGCAACACTCGTAGCACCTCCCATTCATCCTCGCCATCAACTCTCAGCCATTGGATCAAGATCCAGTGGCTTAGAAGTCTCCTCTACCTCCCCTCAGAAATTCATCTTCTCGACACTCTCGTAGGCGTAGTGCAATGGTCGAGTAGAGCAATTGCATCGTGAAGACGTGAGTTCAAGACCTCATAAGGTGTCCAATTTGTTGCACGCAAGAAGCGCATCAAATTCAGCCATTGGATCTTCATTGGGCGGACCCTGATCTGTCACGTGGCATACGAAGATGAGTGTGCATTGCACACTCGATTTGATGCATGGTGAGAATATTTAAGGCACGCTCCTGAGCACAATCAAGGCCCCATGATCAAAGATCAACGGTTGGTGAGTGGCTCCTTACGATGACAGTTGCAGCTGCGTATGCACGCATGGGTGAGTGCGGGGGTCGAGCACGTGGAGGCATGTCTTGCACGGGCGTTCAATGCTGAGCGCGGCCAAACCATTTGCTACATGCTCCCATTCACCTATAAATTCCCCCATAGCCCCCATTCTTCCTCTTCATCTCTTCCTCTTCTCTCCACACCTCCTCCAAAGCTCTAAAGAGCTTGTCCCAAGGATGGGATTCTCCTCTAGAGTAGAAAGTAAATTTTTTTGGCATTCTCACCCCCTTTGTCGAGCATCTTGTTGCCATCTCCTAAACCATGTTTAGGAAGTAGATCCTCATAGCAACACTGTCCTGGCCCATCCTCCATCCTTTGACTCTATTCTTCTTCGTCTAGCCTCTCACCACCTTCATCCAGGCATCACCAAAGCGAGTTTTCCTCCAAGCAGCCATCGACGGAGATTTCCTCATTTCATTCTATCTTTTTAATGCTTTCATAGTGTAGATTTGATTTATGCAACTAGTGTAAAAATATTTTACCGATATAATATTTCTCTCACTCTCTCTATTATTTTGCTAAAGTAAAGTATATTAGATAAAAATTATTTTGCTTAATATTCTACATTATAAAAATACCCAAAAAATTACAAAAGATAAAAACACCAAAAAATAAATAAAAGCAAACTTAGATTTACAAAACCAAATGTTCGCCACCCCATGTTCAACCCATAGTGATGGTAACACCATCATTAGCCATAGCTAACTTGAATTAGTTGAAATCAAGTGACAAATGATATTGAATAATTTCCTGAGGACAGTAATTCCATACAAATCCATTTTAAGAAGAAACCAATAAAAAAAGGTTAATTCTACCATTTTAACATCACATCATGAATGCATAATAATCACGAGGTCACCCAGGGATTAATTGAAGGTCAAATGAGTATTAAAGCCTAAAGAATGGGCCCACACAGATAGAAATGGGGTTTATGCATTTCGAGAACCAAATTAGAAAAAACCCTAATTTCAGACCTGCTTAAATTAAAGAGGTTATAGTCAAGATTAAATTCATCTAAACCTCCTAAAATTCATAGAAAAATATTATAAGAGGTTTGGTATCCTTGTTTTGACCATCTGAACCCATTTTGACCTTGAATAGAGTTTCAGATGGGATTCTAACTTGATTTCGGCTTATATGCAAATTACCCAGTCAAACATGGTCAAAACTTAAACCCAAGTTCACAATTAGATTTCGTAGGTCCAAATTAGGTTATTATCAAAATTTGGGCCCAATCAGAGTCCATCTTGACCTAGTTTGCATTTCAGTCCCTTAAATCTCTATTTCTCTCAATTAAACCCCTAACTTTCAAGATTCTTGCATATAGCTCCCTAACTTTGTTGTCACCTTTACAAAATGCCCCTTTCCACCATTGAAGTTCTGAATAGAATCTCTCCATGACCCACTGACCTTCAAACTTGGAGAACTTGATTTCTTAATTAAATGCTCTTAAATTTAGAAGTAATGATCCCCATGAGATCCCCTACCGATTGAACCCTATTCTAATGCCTAATTGCATGCCAAAAGCTCTGGCAAACTCTCAAAATCTAGTGGGCTTTCATCATAAATTTCATGAGGAATCCACACTGATTTTGGGCGAATCAAGCCCTGATCGTCATCTATATAAACTCCTGAAGATCCCAGCATCCTCCTTGGTAAGGTTTTAAGCCAAAAATCCCTCTTCCTCTCCTTCCTCTGGCTTGCTCCAGTGAACTCCTCGATCTCCCTTCGTCTCCTTCCACCACGTACAATAGGCAAAGGGAACTTCTTCCCTGCCTTCATCTGTGCCTAGTGGGCTAAAGTCAAGGCTCTCCGACCCCTTCCTCCTCGCCGTCTCCCACCGGAGCCTTCGTCCCTTCCAACACCGACTAATCACAGCAGGCACCAAATCCTCTCTCTCCTCATCTATAGTTATGTTTGTCTTGTTCATCTCCCGCTCTACTTCACTTCTACCTATTTAGATCTTATGTTCAACCGACACACACCTCGTTATCCCCCTTTCTTCCTCGATGTCGACCGCACCTCTGGCGAGACCGTGCAACCACATCCGACCGCCAATTTTCTCGTTGCCACTTCCACGAGGTCCACCTCATCTCACTCACCAAAATCGCTCACTCTATTTCACCTTACCCCATCGAACACCACCTCCTTCACGCTCCTCCAACTTCACTACCCACCCACATGCACCCTCGCATCGATCCACGACCACCACCATATTCTTTATGCTTTGGAGATCGTGTTGAACATTTTAACTGGGGCATTTAGCCCATATTTCTCTTTACAGGCCTTCTTCGGAGCTCCGCCATCGCCGGTGTCATCTCCACCTGTGTCTGCATGGATTCAGCCATTCTATTACTCAATTCCATCTCCTGAAGATGCGGAACTACTCCGTGAAGGTACTTGCAGTAGCAATAAGAGAATGAAGCACTGCAATTGATCTAATTGAAGATGCCTTCATTCAGCCACTGCACGTGAAGACGATGAAGAAAGCAGGCACTGATAGTGCCACATCGTACGTGAAGACGTTGCCAATAGCATATAAGTGGAAATCGTGTCTACGGCTTATCGCCTTAGACACGAGGTGAGGTCCCTTTCGCTTACGTGCCTTACACCTCACTCACCTCACAGGCCCGGTGAGCCTAGTCCCTTATGCAAACACCTGATGACTTGGTTATTGTGCATGCTCGGATACCCGATTAAAGAGATATAGAGGAATTTCTGAGGAGGGTAGGGGTAGGTTTTGGACCTCGAGATGCGTGCATGCTCGCTCAACACCTAGCATCTCTGAGGTCTATTCTCTATACTTGGCACCCTTGTGCCTTGGTTGCGCTTTGAATGGTTAAGTCATCTGACCTTAGGGTCTGATGTTTGATTGAAGGTTCTGTGGGATTATTTAGTACTGTGGACTTATCTGACGTGGCTATTTAAGAATTAAGTGGTTCAAGACCACTGCTGAGATATTGATTTGAGCTAAATTGAATGTTTTGATATGTGCTTAACTTGAGGGATATCCTTGGTGATCTAAATCACAATTTTTAGTGCTTTTCTCTTCTTTTTATCATAGCAATTTCTTGAGATACTATTGATTGTTATTGAATATCATTTTGAGTAGATTATTATTCATTGAATATTTTTATTATTGTGCCCATTGATTTAAATTGTGATTAATGCATGAATTCCATATTTGCTCCCTACGAACGACCTCAGAGTCAATTTTTATTTTCTAGCACTCTATAAATTTTAAATGTTGTATTGTTTTTGTTGATCGTAGTACAACGTGCATTTCCTAAAACTCAACGAAAGCGACGTAACATGGGACTCACCTCGAGCTTCGGTTATAAATTTTATTTAATAGTGAGATTTTGACATATACTATGATGTGTATTTTCCACACTCGATTTCCCACCCATCATGTGGTAGGGGCTATCCTTGGGAAAAAACTAGATGGGAAACCTACAGTCATTTACTATGCTAGCAAGATCTTAGATGAAGCACAGAGGAATTACACAACAAACAAGAAGGAATTACTAGCACTAGTATTTAGACTGGAAAAATTTAGATCTTATCCTTTAGGTTCCCATATTGTAGTCTACATTGACCATACTGCAGTTCGACATCTTCTAACTAAGAAGGATGCGAAGTCTCGTATGATTAGATGGATCCTACTTCTACAGGAATTTGATTTAGAGATTCGTAACAAGGTTGGGAAGTAGAATGTGGTAGCTAACCACTTGTCCCTCCTTTCTTCTGAAGCGATTTCTCCTCCAATACCCATATATAGTTGACCACTTCCTTGACAAGCAATTGTTAGTCATTCATTCTAAACTTCCTTTGTATGTGGTGTGCCTCAGATCACTGGCTAATTAGGGTTAATTAATTGTGTCCTAGTATATTATCGCAATCTAGACGAATGTCATTTATTTATATACAATTTTTACTAGTTTTATTCCAAGTCGTTCACTTGGAGGCAATTATTAATATACATCATTCTCTATTATCCAAAAATCATCTTTCATTCCAAAAATATTAAATTTATTTATATCAGAATGAATCAAAGAATAAACTAATCTAAATCAATTATGTACAACAATGAATGAATTAAAGTCAATGATAATGCCAAAGATATAAACAAGTATAAAGACATCAAAAACTACTCTAAACTAATCTAGGTTAATTATGCACACTAACAACTAAGTAATGCCTTAATATAGGCACAAAAAGTGTATATATACAAATAATGTACATCATACCTGTTTACAATATCTAGGTATGCTAACTAACCTATATATATACATATAACTATATTACCTACTATACTAACATATACTATATACACTAACATATATATATGTCACTATTTACATATGTATCTAAAAGCCTTAAAAATATATTTACACTAAATAAGGCAAAAATATATATAGTACATCATATACTCTATATATACTATCATACTAACATATACACCTAATAGGCTACACATACATAGCACACACTCTCAGCTAACACTCAACCTATGCACACAGCAGTTATTATTTACACAACACACACACTCACATGACTACAACACTTAGCTAAATTAACTCTAACTTAACTAACTTAACACACTCTAATCTAAAAAAATTTGGAATTGGCGGGTTCAAACTTTCGCAGAATCTACAGTCCACATGGGGCTGGATCAACCACTACTAAGATGGGCCATAATTTGATTATTAGTGTATTTTTCTATAGATTTAGCCCATACAGGCCTGCAAACGCCAGCACACTCAGCCCACATGCCCACCCCCACGGCTACGCACGGGCCTCTCTCTCTTCTCTCTCTCAAGGGCCAAAGGAGGGTCGATAGATGCTAGTGGGATTTGACCCCATACAGGACGAATAGCTTACCAATGTGAAACCTTAAGTATCGATGCAGGTAGTCTTCAACTTCTGATGTAGCGTTAACAATAGGTGCCAAATTGACACCTATAGTGTGGATTATGCCAATATTTAGAACCTAATTAAAGTATTAAATAATTAAATAATTTATAATTAAAATATATGTACATGTAGCCTATACATAAGGCTACTTATTGTATAGTTTATTTGCATTAATTAAATATATAAACATATTTAAAAATTCATTAAAGTTAGATAAAAATACACATTGATTTTAGACTAAATTCCTTAATTAAAGTATAAATTAATGAATTACTGGTATAATTGACTTATAAATTATTTAGTTTACATTATTAACTAATTATTACAGATTTTTAATTTTTTTTTATTGATTTGATTCTATTTATACACATTTAAATACATGGTTATAGATATATAGACATATATATAGAGTACAAATACTATTCTACAGTATAAATAATTTATAAATATAATGAAAATACTTGAAACTGTAATATACAAGCATACAACATAATTACCTTCATTAGTTTACTAATTTACTAATTTAAATTACATTAACTTAATAATATACCTAATTAACTTGTAAACATAATTATATACAATTCATTTTGAAGGGACTCAATTTCTTCCTTTATCTTTTTGGTCCTTTATTTTCTTTTCAATTTTTCCTCCCTCCTTTTTCTCATTTTTCTCTAAAATGGACCTTCTCTTTCCTCAATCCTCCATTTTTTTTTGTGCAAAATCCTTTTGTGAGAGTTGATTTTCACGGCATTCTGCACTTTAATACCTTCCCATGTCTACTATTTGCAATGTCCTTATTGTAAATTAGGTGGGTTCAAGTTCAGCTTAGATCAAACATTAGAACAGGTTCAAAGGGTGGGTTGACAGGTCGGGGTGACTGTTGCGGATGATTTCAAGCTTTGGTACGTGTACCAAAGGTGGAGTCAGTTGTTCTAATGGACAAACTCTATAGTGCAATATGATTCTAGTGAACAGATATGTCAAAAGGATTTTGGGTTTTTTCAAAAGATGACGGGTTGCCTCATGTTAAGCGCTAAGTTTAATGCCATCAGCTGGGTGCAATAAGCTCAAGGAGAATGGAGATCAAAAGATAACCCAGCTACGTTTAGGTCGGTGAGCTCGACAAACGGTTTAAGTCGCTGACCATTCACGACAAAAGGTTCAGAATCATGGCTGAGTTCGCTAATTTCAACGGCTCCATTTCGAAAGATTTTTCTTACCAAGAAAGGTCCAATCCACTTAGATCTGAGTTTGCCCAAGATGAGTTTGATCTTGGCATCAAAAAGTATGACTTTTTGACCAGGGTGGAAAGATTTTCGCACAATGTTACTGGCATGGAAGGCTTTGACTCGCTCTTTGTAGATACGCGAGTTCTCGTACGCATCATTACGTAGTTCCTTGATCTCACTCATTTGCAACTGACGGTGTATTCCAGCCTTCATCAGATCCAGATTGCACTTCCGTACTGCCTAATAGGCCTTATGCTCCATCTCTACTGGAAGGTGACATGCCTTTCCGTAGACTAATTTGAAGGGAGACATTCCTAATTGGGTCTTGTGGGCTATCCTATAGGCCCACAAAGCTTTCGGAAGGTGAGTAGACCAGTCCTTCCTATCAGGCCGAACAGTGACTTGAAGATCTTCATGATCTCTCTATTTGACAGTTCTGCCAGTCCATTAGTCTGGGGGTGGTAAGGAGTCGAGATACGATGCGACACCTCGTACTTTTTCATTAGGGATTGGAAGTGGACATTGTTGAAATGAGACCCGCCATCCTTGATGATGGCCTTAGTTACCCCAAATATGGAAAAGATGTTCTCCTGGATGAATTGGAGAACAACTTTATGATCGCTAGTTCTCATGGGGACAGCTTAGATCCATTTAGAGATGTAATCAACAGTGATCAAGATGTATTCGAAGCCGTTAGATCCAGGAAAGGGTCCCATGAAATTGATTCCCCATATGTCAAAGATTTTGCAAACAATTATCGGGTTCAAGGGCATCATATTCCATGGGCCCATGTTGTAGAGGGTCTGACAACGAGAACATGCCCTACAATACGTTTGTGCATCTTTGAACATCGTGGGCTAGAAGAACCCACACTAGAGAATTTTCGCTGCGATTTTACGCCTAGAGAAATGGCCATCGCAGGCCTAGTCATGACAGAATGAGATCACGTCATTAACCTGATTGTTAGGAATGCATCTTTGGATCACCTGATCATTGCCAATGTGGAAGAGATACAGTTCCTCCCAAATATAGTACTTGGCCTCGGAAATCAGCTTGTCCCATCTGGAAGTTGCCCAATTTGGCAGGACTTTCACTATAATCAAGTAGTTCACTATATCAGCAAACCAGTGGAGACCGTGAATGGCTAATAAATGTTCATTCGAAAAATGCTTGGTGATCGGAACAAATGGGTTGATGACTGATGATGGAAGATGGGACAAATGATCAGCTACCACGTTCTGTTTTCCTACCTTGTCGCGAATCTCGAGATCAAATTCTTGCAACAGCAAGATCCAACAGATTAATCGAGGTTTCACATCCTTCTTTGTGAGTAAGTGCCTCACAGCGGTGTGATTTAAGTAAATGATGACACGGGAACCCAAAAGATAAGATCTGAATTTCTCTAGGACAAAGACTACTGCCAATAGCTCTTTCTTAGTAATCGTGTAGTTACGCTGAGCCTCGTCCAGTGTCTTGCTGGTGTAGTAGATGACCATAGGTTTCCTATCAACTTTCTGCCCAAGCAGCTCCCCCACTGTGTAGTTAGATGCATCGCACATGATCTCAAAAGGTAGAGACCAGACAAGGGATTGTAGGTTTGGTGCTTGAGTAACTCGATCACGTTGGCTCTCAAATGCGTGAGTGCACTCATTAGTGATCTCGAAAGGGACATCCTTTGAGAGAAGATTAGTCAGGGGGTGTGATTTTCGAGAAATCAGGATTGAAACGACGGTAAAAATTGGCGTGCCCCAAAAAAGAGCATATGTCCTTGACTAAGCTAGGCATGGGTAGTTTAGAAATCAAATTATCCTTAGCTTGATCAACCTGGATACTGTTCTCAAAAACAAGGTGACCTAGGATAATTCCCTCAGGAACCATGAAATGGCTCTCTTCCTAAGAAAGAACCAAATTCACATCGATGGAACGCTTGAGGATTTGGACCAAGTGCAAGAGGCAATCATCAAAAGATTGCCCAAATACTAAGAAGTGGTCCATAACGACTTCAAGGTATTCACCTACCATATCTGAGAATACGACAAGCATGCACTGCTGAAAGGTAGCGGGTGCATTGTAGAAACTGAAAGAATTCCTATGGAACGCATATGCCCTGTAGGGGCAGGTGAAGGTGGTCTCTTCATCCTTAGGATGGATTGCCACTTGATTATAATCGAAGTACCCATCTAAAAAGCAGAAGAATCGATTTCCCACTAGTTTCTTGAGTATCTGATTAATGAACGGATGTGGGAAATGATCCTTCTTTGGGGAGGCATTCAGTCTTCTGTAATCAATGCAGACTCTCCATGAGTTTGCTATATGGGTTGGTATGGTTTCTCCTATTTCAGTCGTGATCACGGTGAGTCCTACTTTCTTAGGCACAACCTGGATTAGACTCACCCACCAACTATCGGAGATTGTGTAGATGATCCCTACATCTAACCACTTGATGATCTCCTTCTTTATGACCTATTGCAGATTAGGATTCAGACGTCTCTACATTTCACAGGATGGTCGTGTGCCCTCTTCGGTATAAATGTGGTGTGTGCAATACGAAGGGCTAATGCTAGTCAGATCATCGAGAGTCCAACCAATGGCTCTCAGATGCTGCTGGGGGACAAAAATTAGATGTGTTTCCTGATCAGAGGTGAGGTGGGAATTGATAATCATAGGAAATGTCTGATCAGAACCCAAAAAAACATATTTCAGATGATCAGAAAGAGGCTTTAGTTCCATAATGGGATTATCAGCAGTAGTAGGCGAGTCAGGATGGGCCTCAGAAGAAAAGGTGGGAGCTGTGGGTGGGTCTAGATCGGTGCTAGGCTCCTCTATCTGTGAGGTATGATTTGCTTGGGGCTGAGGATCAGGGATAATCGGGTCATCCTCAGGAAACGTGTCCTCAACCACAGAACTAATGTCGCATACTTGTTACACTACCCCGTAGTTAATTCCCTTCTGTGCCTTAAATATATCAATTTTTAGCACCTTTTTCTCGAATTTCAATTCAATCTGGCCCTCTTCCTAGTTAATGTTCTCCCTAGCTATTGCTAAGAATGGTCTACCTAATATAATTGGTGTATTCCTCAGATTCTCAGGAGTCTCCATATCCAATACAATGACGTCCACAGGAAAGTAGAAATCACAGATCCGAACTAGAACATCCTTGAGAACTCCTCTAGGTGACTTGATTGATCGGTCAGCTAATTGTAAAGTCACCTCAGTCGATTTTAGCTCAGTCTCCTCGAAATGATCTTGTAGGGATGTAGGGATCAAATTGATGGAAGCTCCTAACTCTAAAAGGGCTCTGTTAAACTCTAAATCACCAATCTTCCATGTAATCAAAGGGCTACCAAGGTCTTTTGCCTCAAGTGGGAGTCTGCTCAAAATGATGTAGCTGGCTTGCTCTGACAGTACAGTTGGATTCCTATCTTTGGTTTGAGACTTACGGTTAAGTGTACATACGTCCTTCAGAAATCTTGTATAAGCCAGTACGTGGTGAATTGCATCCATCAATGGGATGTTTATTTGGACCTGCTCAAAGTGCTTGACTAGGTTCTCCTCGAGAGCCACAGGTTTGTGTTTCCTCTTTCCTTTGGTCAAGGCCTCTGAAAATGAAACATCTGCAGGTTCCTCTAGAATTGGTCCAAGTTCTTGATCTGGGACAGGGGTATCCTGGATGACCAACCTAGGGTTTGGGTTTGAACTACCACTTTGAGAGTGGCTCGGGTAAGGTGGGTCCTGAGTTGTTTTGCCACTACGGGTGGTAACAGAGTTCAGTCCTTGTTCTAAGTTGGGGTAGGCAAAAGAGGTGGTTGCTGCTAATAACCCACGTATAATATTGAAGCCTCCATCCCTTCAGGTGATGGAGTAGAAGGGGCCTGATAGACATAGTGAGCCTGGCCTTGAGACAGGTTCATAACACGCCTCTAGTTTGGGACGTTATTTAGATTGGGCAAAGGTTGTGAAGGGAGTGCACCAGGTTGGCGGGGATTTTCCATCTAGGCGAGTTGATTGAGAACCTCTGCAATCTCATCTTTGTTTTATTGTTACATAGCCGCATTCATTTTCTGAATGTCAGCTAGAGTTTGAAGGATAAGAGTCATTTGATCTTCCCGAGTTGGTGATGTAAACACATTTACACTACTTAAAATGTCTATTTATGCATGTTCTTAGGCATAGGATTGCATTTCATGATATAAATATTGTATTACATGCATCATCTTGCATTTAGAGTAGTTTGAATAAAATGGAGATTAATTGTCTCCTTTTATATGCTTGGATAGGGCAAACATTTTGTCGGGACCACGGAACAAAGATCCAACCGTATGGATGTGATCAGGGCGACGATTGGAGATCAACGACTCCAAGATCGGCCTAATCAAGCATCCGTAGCATCAGATAATGACTGGGGAACCCTAGAAGATCAACGGCCATGATGGTGAAAATCTACACTTTAGATGACAAATCCGACTGCACGGATGAATTCGGATCGACGATCGCAGTCCATCGACATAAAAATCGAGTCAATCCGACATCCGTGGCACCATCTACAACTTCCAGAAGATGGATGTCCAAGATAGCGCCATGTGGTGCCATCTCAGTCGCCCAAACAGCTGCTTCATCTTGTGAAAGCCCTGCGCTCGATCGCTCTCCGCCGTTGGATCTTAATCCAACAGCTGTGGGAGCTCGCATTTCAAAACGTGCGCTCGACCAGCCGCGCCCCATAGCATAGTGGTCGAGCGCGCTATTGCGAGCGTTGGGTGCGGGTTCGAGCCGTGGCGAGGAGCGGTAGGCGCGAGAGATTGGGTGCGGGTGGAGAGTAAGATGGAGATCGGACGGCCGTGCGTGCTCGATAGCGTCGATGCGCGATTGGACGCACAATCAGACGCGCGGGGGGCACGCAACGCAGCGAGCGTGGACGCATTTTAAGCCGTTCGATCTCGCGATTGGACGGCTGAAAAGCGTTGGACGTGTGTGGACGTTGAGGAGCGGGCAGCCGAGGAGGCGCGCGTTGGCTCGGAAGCGACGCCCACGTCGGGGCTCTAGTGACGGACTTATCCGTCACTAAAGACCCCTTATTTATTGTTTTGAAGTTGTAATGTCCATTTTGCCCCCACTCCTTGCAACTATAAAACAAGACCCCCTCCATACGAAATTCCCATCCCTTCTTTCTCCTCTCTACCCCTCCAAAGCTCAAAAGAAGCTTGTCCCACACCCGGGATGCTTCTTGCGAGATAAAGTCCAATTTTCGTTCCCCTTCGGAAGTGGATCCCGCGACGACGGCGGCGTGCTGCTCCGTTCCCGTTCTTCTGCTTCGTCCTCCTTCGTCCTGCTTCATTCTCCTTCGTCCAGGCGTCGTCCCGTCCGTCTCGTCCTCCAAGCAATCATCGAGGAGGATAATTTCTCTCTCCCATTCTTATTTACAGCTTTTCTAGTGTAGAATTTTCCTGCTTTATAGTGTAATTGATTTTCCACTTTCTAGTGTAACTTTTATAAACAATTGAAATATTGAATGCATGTTCTCTTTCTCTTTCTCTCTCTCACTCTCTCTTTCTTTTAGTCTGATAGCTCCATTGTAATTATATCGCCTTGCTTATAAAAAAAATCCTAAAAAAATATAATTACGAATATAAATCAATGTAGCCTCCCTGTGTTCGACCCGGAATTCTTTCCGGTATAAATTTTATCTGTTGAACATGAATTTTTCGCTTTCGAACTACAACGACAGGTTTTCCAAAACCAAACATGTAATCGTAGCGATTCGAAATACGTTCAACATTTTGGCGCCGTTGCCGAGGAGGCAACGATTTCTGATCTTTTCTTCGCATTTCTTGCACTTTATTTATTTTCTAACTAGCTTTCTCTTGTGTCTATTGTTTTGCAGAGACCTCCATCAAGGAATCAACAAGCGGTAGACTGGAGTAAAGTGCAGTTGAAGACAACTGTAATTGCTCCCCCATTCTTTCCCCCTCCATAGATTTCATTCGCCACATTAAATCCAAATCCCAATTAACCTAGGCGTTTGCATAAATCGTAGGAATAGTTTGGTTGTTTGGATTTTCACTCACATTCATTCCACCCTCATCCATATAAAAAATAAAAAATAAAAATAACAAAAAGATAATCTTGTGGGGTAATTTTCAACAAACACACAACACACACCCACATTTAAGGCACTTGATCAACTTGATTTGTTTTCTACTCAATCGGGTTCTGATCTATGGAACCGGTACACACAAAGCAACACATAACAGAGTAGAAATCATTCTAGGTTAATCATTTTTGAGTGCCTAACTTAGTGGTGCATTTGTGGCTAATTGTTTGAGTTGATTGGGCCGCACCACTTCAAATAAAATAAACTCATCAAGTAGCTGCCTATTAGGTTCAACTTTTAGGGATTTACCAGGCACTCCACATTCTTTTTAAACTTTAAAGGAAAACATCTTCACCTGTGCTTGTAAAACTTGGTGTGCCAACGAAACTTGATTGAAAACACCTAAAGTTGAATCCTAAAAGCTACTAAGCAAGATTTGAATCTTAAAATTCACCACATCAAAAACAATCTTGCTTGAAAACCACTGGTTGTGCACACACACACAAATCAATCAATCATTAAGGGCACAACCCATTTAAAGGGCCCATCACATTCCAAAGCAAATTCAAACCTAGCCCTAAATAAAACTGAGTAGACGTTGGCCTTAAGGATTGGACTCGCTCTTCAAAACCCAGAACGAGATTATTTTCAATTAGTCTGTTTCTATTGTTCAATATGATGTCTAGCTAGGGGAGTAGAGTCAAACGATCGCGGCTGGGGGGTACACTAGGAACCGGAGGCGTAAGCCGAAGGAAGAACCTTCTCCCCAGTCCCTCCTTCTAACTGGTTGGATTGAACAGACAGAAGTAGATCAAATCGTTCCTTTATCTCAAGACAGGTTTTGAGGGTCTGTAGGTCTGTAGGCTAACCCATTTAAGGACAGGTTTGATTGTTTGTATTGCAAGGCGCCTTTCTTCCTCTCGAGTCTCATGAATACTTCCACATATTTCACACATTCCTGCTCTTTCCCTCCTGTTGTGAATTATCCTCAACATGATGATTATCCCAACTCATATTGTAATCAACCATCAGTCCGTTGGGATAATTTGGATTGGGGATACAATTCCGGACCCCCGTGTTTAGGGTCTAACCCTGAACACTTTGATTCTGATTTCTATTCTTCTCAGAGCTACATCGATTATAGACCGTCTTCCTCTCATGCACAACCTAATACAATCTACAATCAAGAAGGATACACCGATCCTTACCCATCCTCTGATTTCACTGCCTATAGGTCATCACCATCTTTTCAATAATCTGAACTGACCTATTATCAGGAAGGGTATAATGAATCTCAATTCGTTAATTCCTCTGCATTGATGTCAAACCCGCCTAACCCTAAACCAACTCATTTGGTTCAGGTTAATTAGGTTCAAGATAAGGTTCTAGCTAACTTGAGGAATATCATTCAATCTTTAGAAGTTCAGTGAATACATTGCATTGAGAGATTAGAGCCCTTGATTGAAATGATTGATGATTTGAATAAGTCTTTGTTGGATTGACTCCAGGATGTTAAGGATAAGAACCCGGGTGAGTTTCTACTTGGGAAATTAGCGAAATTGAGGATGAGATTCGTGGTTGCTTTGATTCAATCTTGGAATAATTCCTAGGATGAACCCTCTTCAGGAAAGCCAATGACAGAACCTGCTCAGGCATCTGTTGGGGGGGACACGTGTTACGAGGTTGACCAGATTGAATTAAAGCAATCAATTAAGGATGATCTGATTTCTTCACTTGAGATCCCTGAGCCGAGTTACGAGGAAACGTATGTCTCTGGGAACACAAAGTGACAACTGATTTTGGGACATACATTGATACGGATCCTGATGGTGAAGATTCAAGTTGCAAAGTCTCACGCAAGTTTTCTGAACATGATTTCGGTGAGACGATTGGGCCTACGGAATCTGATAGATCATTTGATAGCCCAATAACTGAGGAAACTGATCTTATTGGGGCACACATTACGGATCCAGAATCGCATTTTCTGGAGGAATCAATTCAATGCCCTGATTATCAGTTACACCTTGTTGAGCTTATTGATGATTCTAATTCTGAGATAATTAGAACCAAGTCAATTTTGATTCTACCACATCATTTAGACTTGGAGATTTCAGACGGGGTGATGAATATACAAGAGGTCCTAGAATTTGATATGCTAAATGAGGAGGATAGGAGCTAGGAAGTTTTGATTTGGGAAGTTAATTCTGGAGGAAATGGAAGATTGAGTCGAAAGGTTCCTTTTAAGCTGAAACCATCAAATCAGAACCCTTACGACATTTGTTTCGAGGATGTTCAACTCAAGCACACATTCAACGATTATCCTTTTGAGCTTCAATTCTCTGTAACCCAACTTTTTGGTCTTGGGTTGCATCCTCAGAAATCGCAGGCCCGATCCCACTTAGATTTTGATTTTAGGTTTTGGGTAATTTTTATCCAGAACCTAAGATATTCTCGATTATGGGGTATGGGTCTGCACGACAATCTGGCCCACATATGTGGACCTTTGCTGACAGGTCAGAGACTTCTTCTATTTTTTCTAATTCTGACCTGCACTTGTGAATTATTCTTTTCTTTTCTTGGTATAGCGTGCCTAGCTGAAGGCACTAAACTTAGCACATATACAATTCTTTTTAATTTTTCATCTCGGAGTGGACCTGACATTCACGCAATTCAGGTGCTTTCTTTGCTTTTCCACTCTGTTTTATGTCTTTTTAATACAATGAGGACATTGCATTAGATAGGCATGGGGGGTGGATATTTATCTCTAAATTCATTCGTCAGCTCCGTAGATTTGTTTTATTTTGATTATAAAAAAAAATCGAAATTAGGAAAGAGAATTTGGGTTTAAGAAAATTTTCAATCTTAGGAAAAACTACATTAAGATCTGAACACAAAGACCCTTCAGGTCTTTGAACTTAATCAGCCCATGTATCCACTAAAATGTGGATTTATTTTTCGAGTTCTCGCCAACTTGAATTTATTTTAATTAGAGTAAATAAAGTTTGGGTGATAAGTACACGACTTATCAACCCACCCTCTGATTTGAGGGAATTTTGAGTCTTAAGCATCTACACACTTTCTTTGCACTGACTCGTTGTTCGGCGATTTTAATGAAAATTGGGTAGCTAATGAACCTTCTAGGGTGATATGGCTGGCAAGTTATCGTGGGTAACAGTCCATAGGCAGGTTATCCAGAGCCCAGTCACTGGACCTTTCTCTTTTTCCTACCCTTAGGTAAATCTTCGACCAGGGAAGCCACCTATTTAAAAAAAAAAAATCAAAAAGAAAAGGACAAAATAACAAAAAGAAATAAGCCACACTTCCCCGCACGAGTATGGCTGGCAAGTTGTCGGTGGTAACAGCTCATCAACCGGTTGTCCAGAACCTAGCTCAGTAAAGCACTAAAAAATTTCCAAAACACTTAGGAAGTAGCAGAGAAGTAGAATAAACCGGGGAGATATACACTGGATTCACCCTTGTGTTGACCCCGTAAAAAAATAAATAAAAGTAGGGAGAAAGCTACCTGTTGTAAAGATACACCTTTAGGCAGAAGTCTTTTTGAGGTCACCTAGAGGCATAGAAATCCGAAGTTCGTTTTAATTGCCGGTCAATGAGTCTATCACAATCACAATAAGATGCTTAAAGCTTAGGGTTCTCATCAAATTTTGGGTGAGTTGAATGGCCGTAGAAAGCAACTCTTAAACTCGAAAATTTGAAAATAAAATAAAAAAATAAAAAAAAGAAAATTTTCTTTCAATAAGGTGAGGGCTTGAGGCAGTCTGCATTTTAGCTAATACCCGGGCACTGTTGTGTCTTTGAAAGTTCGGTTCCTAAGTAGACAATTTCTTAATGATTGAAAAATAACTCAAGTCCAAATAATCTAACCTAATTCTTTTATAAATAGCATATAGTTTTTGCTAGAGACTAGCAAAAGATAGGCATGGGGGTATGATGTAAACACATTTACACTATTTAAAATGTCTATTTATGCATGTTCTTAAGAATAGGATTGCATTTCATGATATAAATATTGCATTACATGCATCATCTTGCATTTAGAGTAGTTTGAATAAAATGGAGGTTAATTGTCTCCTTTTATATGCTTGGACAGGGCAAACATTTTGTCGGGACCTCGGATCAAAGATCCAACCATATGGATGCGATCAGGGCGACGATTGGAGTTCAACGACTCCAAGATCGGCCTAATCAGGCATCCGTAGCATCAGATAATGACCGGGGAATCCTAGAAGATCAAGGGCCAAGATGGTGAAAATCTACACTTCAGATGACAAATCCGACCGCACGGATGAATTCGAATCGATGATCGCAGCCCATCGACACAAAAATCGAGTCAATCCGACATTCGTGGCACCATCTACAACTTCCAGAAGATGGACGGCCAATATAGCGCCACGTGGTGCCATCTCAGCCACCCAAACGGCCGCTTCATCTTGTGAAAGCCCCACGCCCGATCGTTCTCCACCGTTGGATCTTAATCCAACGGCTGTGGGCACTCGCATTTAAAAACGTGCGCTCGACCATCCGTGCCCCATAGCGCAGTGGTCGAGCGCGGGGCGCGGGTTTGAGCCGTGGCGAGGAGCAGCAGGCGCGAGCGATTGGGCGCGGGTGGAGCGTCAGATGGAGATCGGATGGCCGCGTGCACCCAATAGCGTCGACGTGCGATTGGACGCTCAATCGGACGTGCAATCAGATGCGCGGGGGGCACGCAACGCAGCGGGAGTGGACGCATTTTAAGCCATTCGATCTCGTGATCGGACGGCTGAAAAGTGCTGGACGTGTGTGGACGCTGAGGAGCGGGCAGCCGAGGAGGCGTGCGTGGGCGCGGAAGCGACGCCTACGTCGGGGCTTTAGTGACGGACTTATCCGTCACTAAAGACCCCTTATTTATTATTTTGAAGTTGTAATGTCCATTTTGCCCCCACTCCTTGCAACTATAAAAGGATACCCCCTCCATACGAAATTCTCATCCCTTCTTTCTCCTCTCTACCCCTCCAAAGCTCAAAAGAAGCTTGTCCCACACCCGAGATGCTTCTTGCGAGATAAAGTCCAATTTTCGTTCCCCTTCGGAAGTGGATCCCGCGACGACGACAGCGTGCTGCTCCGTTCCCGTTCTTCTGCTTTGTCCTCCTTCGTCCTGCTTCGTTCTCCTTCATCCAGGCATCGTCCCGTCCGGCTCGTCCTCCAAGCAATCGTCGAGGAGGATAATTTCTCTCTCCCATCTTATTTACAGCTTTTCTAGTGTAGAATTTTCCTGCTTTATAGTGAATTGATTTTCCGCTTTCTAGTGTAACTTTTATAAACAATTGAAATATTGAATGCATGTTCTCTTTCTCTTTCTCTCTCTCTCTCTCTCTCTTTCTTTTAGTCTGATAGCTCCATTGTAATTATATCGCCTTGCTTATAAAAAAAAATCCTAAAAAAATATAATTGTGAATATAGATCAACGTAGCCTCCCTATGTTCGACCCGAAATTCTTTTCGGTATAAATTTTATTTGTTGGACATGAATTCTTCGCTTTCGAACTACAACGACAGATTTTCCAAAACCAAACACGTAAGCGTAGCGATTTGCAAAACGGTTCAACAGTTGGCTTGGTTTCGTAAGTCGGGTTGGGCCGAGGCTCAGGCAGTTGATATGGATGAGAAACTTGTGTTTAGGGTTGATATTGAGGTCTCTGATTTTGATTGTTCCCTGACCATGTGAAATTAGGATGATTACTACATCTAGGGTTGTAGGCGTTTGAGAAAGGATTATTTTGGATGGCGTTGAGGTCCTCGCAGGTCTAAGGGATGTTGGAGAAATCAGAGGATGAGGGTTCAGAGTTCCCCCAACTAGAGTAAGTGGATTTGGAGTTTCCTCCGAATCCTAGATCAGGCGGGGGTGGATAAGGATCCATCCCTTGAGAAGATCAATGGTAGATGTTATGGATAGCCTCCCTCCCAGAGGGTGGTTGTGCGAAAGAGTTTTGTGTAGAGGTGGCTCATTGCAGATGTCGAGTTAGCTCATCCACCTTCTTCTCAATGATCGAGACCTTGTCCAGGCGATTGGCCATTAACTCCAAGTCGACGAAAGAGGACAGGCCCTACGTCTCATGTGCTCCCCGTGGATTCGTCAATGCACGGGCATTCGTCTGGTTGAACATGCCCATGGATTCATTATTGATGGAGTTCTCACACATGTTCTCGAGAATCTCCCACACGGTGTCTTTGTGTTGATCCATGATGTTTCCTCCATAGGTCGAATTGATGATTAATCAAATATCCTCACGGAGTCCCTGGTAAAAATACTGGACTTGTTCCCATTTAGGAACTTCGTGGTGGGGCACTTTCGCATGAGATCCAGAAAGCGATCCCGTGCGTCATGAAGCGATTCTCCTACCTGCTGCATGAAATGTGTGATCTGGTGCCACAAAGCATTTGTTTGACCAATAGGGAAGAACTTTTTCAGAAACTCGGATTGCAGTTCAGCCCATGTGTTGATTAGATGAGTTAGGGTTTTGTACCAGTGAGCAGCCTTGTCCTTGAGAGAACATTTTCATGAGCAAGATATCTCGATTTTGAGCTTCTAACTTGAAGGTCTAGGCCAGATGCTTAAGTTGCTTGATATGATGGAAGGGATCTTCGAAATTAAGCCAATGAGATTTAGGAATAGCATGAATCATATTGGGCTTGAGTTCATTATTAGGACCTCCTACTGGGATTTGGAGTCGAGGTTCGATTGCCACTACAGTGGGATTGTAATGATCTCGCATCATAGGATGCTGCAGTGGATTCATAAAGGCCTGGAATAGATCGGTGAGGCACTGATGCTGATTCTGTAGATTGTTTTCTTCTTCTGCTGGGTGTTCCATGATTATAGATGAAGGAGATCTAGGCTCAGATGAATCCAAAGAGATATCGATCTGGTCGAGTTGTTGCACAAATAGAGAGGTCGAGGCTTGGCCTCGACGAGAGTGAATAACTAATGGAAGCCTGGTGGTCGGACCCGGTTAGGTTGTTAATATGACGATTTTATCGTTGAAGTGTGTATAGTGGTTAACGTAAATCAGACCTAACCATCTCTTTAAATTTTTTTTTTTTTTACTTGGCCTACTTGATTTTATCTTGGTCACTTTTAGGCCCAGGGTCGAACTTAGGGAAGTGGGGTAACAAGTCAAGTTTCTACACCTTTCCTACAACGAATCTCTTCCGTTCATTTATTGTATTTTTTTGGTGTTTTTCTATTTAGATTTTTTTCTGATAATCTTTGTCCTTGAGGCACACCCTCAAAATTAGGTTCTTGGCTTTAAGCCAAATCAGGGTTCCAAAACGGGTCTTGCTATTTGCATGACAGAGTACCTACAAGTCAAGGATTATCTTTTCTCTTTTATATTTTTTTTATCTTTTTATTGGCATGCAAGAGAAATAGAAATAAAGTAAATATAGTATAGATATATATGTATATATTATATATGTATAAAGGGGTGGGGGTGGAGGTGGAGATGGAGTCTAGCACTGTGTCGAGTCGGTCGTCGTCTAGAATGACGCAACCGACAGGACGAGGTGCCACGTGGAGTGTAGGATGGATGGTGGAAGATGTATGTGACCATGCTTTTTGTATGCGTGTATCGGGGAATATCAGCAACTGGTGCAGATATTCCCGCGATACCACATATGGTAAGTAATGTGAAAATATATATATATATATATATGTATATCTGTAAATATATCTATATGTATATATATATATATGGTTATAAAAGTATAGGTATATATATGTAGTTATATATGTGTATATATATATATGTATATGTATAGATATATATATGTATAGATCTATATATATATATCTATATATGTATAAGTATGTGTATATAACTATATATATATATATATCTATGTATGTATAAGTATATGTATATATATGTATATATATATATATATATGTAAGTATATAGATGTATATATATATATATGTATGTATATAAGTATATATATATATATATAAATATATATGTATATATAAGTATATATATATATATATATATGTATGTATGTATACTAATACTTAAGTATATAGATACTGTTATATGTATAGATATAAGTATATATATAAATATATATGTATATATATATATAAGTATATAATAGTGTATAGGTGTGTGTGTGCATGTATGAATGTGTGAGTGTGTGTGCGTATGTGTATTTGCAGAGAGAGAGAGGGAGAGTGTGCTGTGAGAGAGAGAGAGAGAGAGAGAGAGAGCGCCTGCTGTGTGAAGGAGGTGAGTTAAGACGTCTGCAGCGTTGGAGCATCGTTTGGTGTTCTACGCGCGCGGGTAGGAGCATAGGCGCGTGGAGAGGTGCGTGCACACAGGGGAGTTGGTGTGGAGAGGACCGTAGTGCACAGCACTGCGCGGAAGGACTAGAGCGGGCGCTCACAGGCGCATGCGAGCGAAGGGAGCTGGCAACGCGGGCGGGTGCGGGCGACGCGGGCGCATGCAGACGCACGGGCGGGCGCTGGAGCAGGTGCGGGGCTAAACGCATGCGCAGGCAGTGGCTGGCAGCAGCGCACCGAGTGACCGGATAAGTGAGAAGCTTACCGGTCACCCTACTGTAGCCGCAGTGTTCCACAGACTGGCGTTAGCAGTGGCTATAGTGTAAGGTCGAGCCGCGCAATCGAGAGCGTGCGGTGCTGTGAGTGCGGACGGCTTGGCGTGCATGGGAGAGTGGCTCCGGCTGCTGGCTTGCGGGCGGGACCTCGTGATAGAGCGTGCGGAGAGGGTGGGGTCGCTAGCAAAGGGGCGCGACAGGGCATGCGGTGGCTTGCGGGTGTTGGATGGGGTGTGCGGTGAAGCTTGGCCGGCCGCTACAGGGGCGTACGGTGGCCAGCTACGGGCGGGAAGGCAAGTGCAGTGCGAAGAAGCGGGAGGTGAGGGTGCCTGTAAGCGCGCGCTGGAGGTGAGGGCGATCTGCCGGCATGCACGGAAAGGGCTGGGCGGCTGCTGCTGCCGCGTGCGGAAGCTGGAAGCTCCCGCTCCAATGGCTGGAATGGCTGGAAAGTGAAACAGGGAAGAAGGCCACCATGCCCACCGGCTCTTGATGAGCTGGGTGGTGGCGGTTTCACGGTGGTGGGTGTGCACCACAGTGAAGACTCCTGCCCGCAGAGTGGCTCCTCTGAGGAGGAGGTCCTGCGTATGGAGGGAGAGGGGAGGGGACGGTGGCCTAGAGAAGCTGCAGTTGGATTTTTGAAGTGGAGGACTAGGCTCCCCATGCAAGAAGGAAGCTGAGATCTTTTTATAGAAGAGGAAGGCATGCACAACCTTGCCCTGGCTATGCATGCCTTATGCATGGCTTGGTAGGGCATGCGGCTGTAGGGAGAGCTTGAGCAGGGAATGGCTGAGGAAGTGGCTGTCATGCATGGCAGCCCGAGAAGAAGAATTCCAAAGTCAAATAGAAATAGAAAATAGAGATGGAAATTTTGTGAAGCAGCACTTGAGAAGAAATGTAATTGCGAGGCCATTTTATTTCACTCTCCTCCCTTCTCAATTAAATGCATGCATGCATGTATTTTTACAAATGCGACTATGGAAACCTAATATGCACTGGTAATGCTAGGAAATAGCACAAGATGGCACAATTGCAGGTATATTTTTGCTGTGCAATCATACCCCCATGCCTATCTTTTGCTAGTCCCTAGCAAAATAGTATTTAGAAATGATGTTAAGCTGAAGATTTTCTTCTGAGGCAATATAGGTGTGTTTATTGTTGGATATTTTGAGAACCAATTACAGAGAAGACTACCAGTACTTTAAGTCTCACATGACAAAGATCATCTCTCGACTAACTAGGACTCTTAATATTTAAACCTTAAGTATGATTTCCAGGACCCAGGAGGTTTTTGCCGTACTTGAGAGCTCAAGAGGTTATGGCTTGTGCTTTGTGAAGGATCAAGACTGACCATATGGACATTAAGACTCAAGCCCACGGTTTCATGAATTTTTAACTAAAGGTTAGTCCCAATTTCAGCTCGTGTTTTCGGATTGACCCTTAAGAAGATGACGGAAAACTCAACTCCCATTTTCTGATATTTTTGGCTCAAAGGAAAAATAGGGTATTTGCGACTTGCCCTGAAGAACTTTTTTAGGGTATAGACTTTATAGACATTTGCGAGATAGACTGACTTATTTGCATTTTTTTTTTGAAACACGGGTCAGTATATCTCTTACAACATTATTTGGAGGTGCACACTTTTCTTTTTGGTGGGAGAGTTCTTTCTTGGTGGAATGAGTCGCTCCTAAGCACAAGACTAAAGCTTGGGTTAAAAAGTGTACCTGCACGAACAGGTAAGGACTCCAGCTTCCCTAATGAACACTAGGGTTGGATCTTATGTTCACCTGGTCTTTCTTGACATGTGTAGTGTGAACTGAGTTTACTTAGGTTCTCAAGTAGAAGCAAACCAACGAATCCTGTACTGTTGTCTTAGGTACAAGAATACATCCTTAGTTAGGAGAGATTCTGATCTATCTTGTCAATGCTCAAGTGAATTAAGCCGAGCCTGAGCGAATCAAGCTTCTGTAGCCTAGAAAGTCTTCAAAACAATGGTTGAATATCCATAAACACTTATTGTATTTTTGTTTCAGCCTTCAGATCATTACTAAACACTATATATATATATATATTTTTTTTCTTTTTCTTTTTCATTTTCTTACATATTTATAAATAGGTGGAAACTGCACGATACCATAAAATACCCAGATCCTATGGATGCCTATCCACCCCCCCATGCCAAACGATGCTATGTCCTCATATGCATGCAGGGAAAGGTAGAGAAAGGATGAATGATCGGGTAACGAGAGCTGAGGTGCAGGGTATACAATAGGGTGGTAGGGTGGGTGGATGGTGGGTGGTGAAAGATCTAGCATTTTTTGGGACGAGAGTGTCCTAGGAGGAACAGAAAACAAGTCAGGAGGAAGCAGTTGGCCCTCAGATTGGCCAAGAAGAGGGGGTTCTTGGATAGATGGATCCAAAAGGGAATAGCCCTAGTGAATAAGATGTGGGCTCAAGGTTGTAGTGTGGAGTTGCAAATCCACCTGATTTGGTAGGAAAGAAAGGGCAATCCGATCTTCAAGAGTGTGGACCGGCGGTGAGTAGCCCGGATATGACTCAGACCACGAGGTATGGGAAGCAGAGAAAACCTCGTCAGAAGTCTGGTCAGGAGAAGGTACGGGAATAGGGAGGGATTGGGGAACGTCACAATATGTGTTGGTCAGGCAATCGTCAATGCTTTCAGGTAATCCACAGCAGTCAGAATAGGTCCCAATTGGTCTGATACACGTGCTGACGGCCATGTCCTCGTCAGACGTGTCATCCTCGATGCAATCGTAATCAAAGTTCTTGGCTGCCTTGAAGATGTTAAGCCTGAGCTTCTCAGATCCAACGGCAATCTCAATACATCCCGACTCGCAGTTGATAAGGGCATGGGCTGTGGCCAAGAAAGGTCGACTGAGGATGATCGGACAATCAGAAAGTGAACTAGGAACTTCCATATCTAAAACAAGAAAGTCAACAGGAAAACAGAGATTGTTGACCCTAACCACCACGTCTTCCACCACATCCTTCGGGATTTTGACAGAATGATCTGCCAACTATAACGTGACAGGGGTGGGTTTCAGATTTCCCAAGGAAAATTTTTCAAGCATGATGGTCGATATAAGATTTATGGACGATCCTAGATCAAGCAGGGCACTGTTAAAATTGCAGCCTTGGTTGCTATAGGAAATAAGTGGTGTGCCCGAATCTTTCTGCTTCGGTGGTAGGTTTAACAGTATAGCACAACTCGCATGAGGCAAGAGAACCACTGGATTCTTTGTTTTCTTTGACTGTCGTCTAGGTGTTGTGTAGTCTTTGAAAAATCGGGCAACAGTAGGTATGTGATCGATAGCCTCTAGCAGGGGTACCTTGATTCTACATCCCTGAACAAATTACACAGGTTATCAAAGGCTTGCGTATCTTTCTTTTTGCCTTTTGGTTCCCTCAGTAGAGCCTCAGGGAAAGGAACTGATTCTGGCACCAATTTAGGTGTATCGTCCTCTCGCGAATGCGGAGCGCATCCCGAATGAGAGGGCGATGAAGAAAAAGATGGGCCAGGATCAGGTAGAGGCAGATAGATGGTCTGCTTACCGCTCCTCGTAGTGATCGCATTGGACGATGCGGGTCCAGTGGGATCATACGGCGGAGGAGGGTTTGCAATAGGGACATAATAGTGAGGTGCTGCAGCGGGATTAGCCTCAAATCCTGGTGGAATGCTTGGAGCTTGCAGAACTTGATTAACCTACCCCTGAGAAGGTCGTAGTTGTGGTTGTGGACCACAGGGTACGAAGTTTTGCAGGTTTGGAACAGGTTGGGCAGGAAGAGTGCCCTGAGATCGAGTCGCCATGCGTTGTTGACTGGTCTCAACATTCTGCTGCGCCAATTGGTGCTGAAGAGAGGTCATGTTCTCCTCGTGGCACTTTGACATTTCCACCATCATTCGCATCAATTTGTCAAGAGGACTTGATGCGTGTTCGGTTTGCGGTACGCAAGGGCCTGATGGCAGATTCGCCATAGGATTAGACTGGGCCCTTGGGATGACGCGTGCGGATGGTCGCATTGGTCCACCTGCGGGGTTTTGGCATTGCGGGTTGTTGGACCATGCGAAGTTTGGATGATTTCGCCACCCTAGGTTATAAGTGGCAGAGAATGGGTTGTTCCCCAGGGCGCAAGCGTCTTCTATGCCAGAAGACGTGTCCGCGTGTAAATATGCATCTGAGCACATGGAGGCTTGGTCCTCTGTGTCGAAATATTGGCTTGCAGAAGCCAGATCCACATGACTTACCGAGCCGCTCGATGCGACACTCGGTAAGGAAGGTCTTACGGGGTTTCTCAGGATAAGCCTAGTGTTGGAAGAATTTGGATTGTGACAAAGTGGTGAAGTGGGGGTGTTTGCCATAGAACGGGCGGGGTTGGCCAGAAGCTCGTCTAGCTTCTTGTGCACGATGGAGACTTCATCCAGTTTTTGTGCAATAAGGCTGAGATCAGTGGATGAATGGGAGGGTCCCGTGTCAACTTCGTGGACATTTCAGGGCTGGCTGGTACGATTAAAGGCGACAATGGAAGCATTGTTCATTGAGTTTTCACTTATATTTTCAAACAATTCAAATGCTCCATTCTCGTCTCTATTCATAAAGTTCCCTTCGCAGGAAGCATCTGCAATCTGCTTCAAAGTCTCATTTAGCCCGTAGTAGAAGATCTGGGCTATATGCCACTTAGGAAGACCGTAGTGCAGACACTTCCTGAGGAGGTCATTATACCTCTCCCATGGCTAATGAAATTGTTCGCCATTTTGTTGCGTAAAAGAGGTGATAGCACGGTGAAGCACATTGGTTCGCCCGATTGGGAAGAACTTCCTGAGAAACGCTGTTCGCATCTCTTCCCAAGAGTATATGGTTCTCCCAAGGGTGCATAACCACTGCGACGCTTTATCCTGCAATGAAAATGGGAACATTTTCATGAGGACTATAGGTAACCCGATATTTCTTGGTTTAACAGCTTCAGCTAATCGGGTTAGGTCTTCCAAGTGGAGAAAAGGATCTTCACTTGCAAGACCATGGAAGTGAAAATTTATTAGGCCAATTATGTTTGGTTTCAACTCAAAGTCGTCCCCGCCCATGGGGACCCGAATTTGTCCTATGGTCTCTGTAGCAGCAGGATTCTGATAGGAGCTAAGCGACCTAGGCTCCTCCCATTCGGGAGGGTTCTGCATTTCCTCCAATGTCTCCCTAATGGCTTTAATTTGCTCATTATACATTTCCATTTGGGCTTGGAGGCAGGTTATGGGATCTAAGGCTCCACCACCTGGTGGGTTCTGAGGGTGGTTTCCTCCCTTGAGATTTGGTGGTGGGCGTGCAGCCATGTTTGTGGAGGAGGAGGACGATTCGGCTTCTTTTCTAAATTTATTAGGCAGTTCAAACAGTTCAGGGTATTGTGACCTCCTCCCAAACATGCACTATCGTAGGAAGAATTGGGGGGTAAGAAGGGAAAAGAGATGAGAGAAATGATGCCGCAAAGGTACACTTGATGACAAATCAATTCAATCAAATTCCTAACCTCTACAGTGTGCCCTTAGACCTAAAGATCTAAGTTACCTACTATCACGAACTACGGAACCGAATGCAAGCACCGCGGAACCATCGGGCCAGATTGAAAGGCCATTTGCCCCAATCTTAGACACCTGATAGCACTCGGGAACCCTCACCAGCACGTAGGCGCTACACGTAGGTAGTTAGACCTCCAATCCTTAATAAGGGTCAAGTTACTACCAATTTTAGTTAGAGGTTTAGGATCAAGTGTTTTTGGAATGTGAAGGGCGTTGTTTACGGATAATGCCTAAGTGATTGATTTTTCAAAGTGTGTAATCCAAGCATGCAACGTGGAAATCTCCCCTAATTGAAGTTCTTAATTGGTGAATGATTTTTAGAGTTCAGCCTTAAGTAGTATGAATTTTAGGATTTCTCTGAATTACCAATTCAACCAATCTTCGGGTTTTTGAGAGAATACAAGTTTGCTTCTAAGCCCAACAAACCCTTCTTCAATGTCAATTGGTTAATGCATGCTAAAATGCACTGGGCTTCCCTAATTGGAGTTTTCTATGTGTGGATACACGAATCAGTTTTAGATTAGTGTGAAAGGGAGCCAAAGCACTTCAATTCAAGTGCTCCCAATCACCAAAAAGTTGTCCACACACAAGGCTCAACCAAAAGATAAGAAAAATCAAATTGTTGGGGTTGAAGTATTCGGGATCGAATCTTAGGCAAGTTGAAAAGTCATGGTGGGGTTGGAATCAACTCAATTCCAAGTCTCTCCACCAAAAATGTGATCCCAAATTGCAGGTAAATGAGGGAAAGAGTGGTGGCAATCAATCTTTTTATTTGCCTCAAAGAATGCTTCACACAGCAGAAAATTCAAGAATCAAGATTCTCGGATTTTTGCTATGCGAAGTAGGGCAGGAAATCCCGGGGCGGTGGGAGTAAAGGCAATCAATCAAACAAGTGAATTTTAGTCCACTTGCCCCAAGAGATCCCAGGAAGTTTTTCTAGTTTTTTAGTTTTAATGATTTTTTTTTTATTAAGGTGACAAGTTAACCTAAGTTGCTAAGAAAAGAAGACCTACTTGTTTGGTAATGTGTGCGAAGCTCCAATGTGGTGTCGGTGTCTTCACGCTCTCATTCCCGCCTTGGATCTGCTCATGTCTTCGACTTCGTCTGCCTGCCTTCTCCTTGCAACAGGTTCACCTGCACAGCAATACACAAAAACACCCGTGAAGAGAGAAGAGAGAAAAAATGAAAGGATGGAATAGAAACTTACTTGTAGGCACACCTCCCCGACAACGGCGCCAGAAAAGGAAGTGGTTGGACCCGGTTAGGTTGTTAATATGATGATTTTATCGTTGAAGTGTGTATAGTGGTTAACCTAAATTGGACCTAACCATCTCTTTACAAATTTTCTTTTTTTACCTGGCCTACTTGATTTTACCTTGGTCACTTTTAGGTGCAGGGTCGAACTCAGGGAAGTGGGGTTACAAGTCAAGTTTCTACGCCTTTCCTACAATGAATCTCTTCCGTTCATTTATTGTGTTTTTTTGGTGTTTTTCTATTTAGATTTTTTTCTGATAATCTTTGTCCTTGAGGCACACCCTCAAAATTAGGTTCTTGGCTTTAAGCCAAATCAGGGTTCCAGAACGGGTCTTGCTATTCGCAAGACAGAGTACCTGCAAGTCAAGGATTATCTTCTCTTTTATATTTTTTTTATCTTTTTATTGGCATGCAATAGAAAAAGAAATAAAGTAAATATAGTATAGATATATATGTATATACTATATATGTATAAAGGGGTGGGGGTGGAGGCAAAGATGGAGTGTAGCACTGTGTCGAGTCAGTTGTCATCTAGAAAGATGCAACTATCAGGACGAGGTGCCACGTGGAGTGTAGGATGGATGGTGGAAGATGTATGTGACCACGCTTTTTGTATGCGTGTATCAGGGAATATCAGCAACTGGTGCAGATATTCCCGTGATACCACGTATGGTAAGTAATGTGAAAATATATATATGTATGTATATCTATAAATATATCTATATGTATATATATATACATGGTTATAAATATATAGGTATATATATGTAGTTATATATGTATATATATATATGTGTATATATATATATACAAGTATATGTATAGATAGATATATGTATAGATCTATATATAGATATCTATATATGTATAAATATGTGTATATAACTATATAGATGTAAATATATATATATAGTAATATATGTATATAGATATATGTAGATAGATATGTGTATATATATATATATGTATATATATAGTTCTATATATAGATGTGTATATATGTATATATATATATATATATGTATGTATGTATGTATATAGACTAATACATAGTTATATAAGTACTAATATATGTATAGGTATATGTATACATATATATATATGTATATAAGTATATATATATATATATATATATGTAAATATATATGTATATATAAGTATATATATATATATATATGTACATAAATATATATAGATATGAATATATATATATGTATATATATATATACATATATATAAGTATATAATAGTGTATAGGTGTGTGTGTGCGTGTATGAAAGTGTGAGTGTGTGTGCGTATGTGTATTTGTAGAGAGAGAGGGAGAGTATGCTGTGAGAGAGAGAGAGAGAGTGCCTGTTGTGTGAAGGAGGCGAGTTAAGACGTCTGCAACCGTGGAGCGTTGTCTGGTGATCCACGCACGTGCGTAGGAGCATAGGTGCGTGGAGAGGCCCTCGCACGTAGGGGAGTTGGCGCGGAGAGGACCGCAGTGCACAGCGCTGCACCGAAGGGCAGGAGGGGCGCTCGCAGGCGCACACGAGCGAAGGGAGCGGGCGACGCGGCAGGTGCGGGCAATGCGGGCGCACGCAGAAGTGTGGGTGGGTGCTGGAGCAGGCGTGGGGTTGAACGCACGCGCAGGCAATGGCCGGTAGCGGCGCGTCGGGTGACCGGATAAGTAAGAAGCTTACTGGTCACCCCACTGTAGCCACGGTGTTCCACAGACTGGCATGAATAGTGGCAACAGTGTAAGGCCGAGTCGCACAACCGGGAGCAGGTGGTGCTGTGAGTGCGGACTGCTTGATGCACGTGGGAGAGTGGCTTCAGCTGCTGCCTTGCAGGCGGGACCTCATGACAGAGTGCGTGGAGAGGGTGGGGTCGCGAGCGAAGGGGTGCGATAGGGCACGTGGTGGCTTGCGGGTGTTGGTTGGGGTGCGTGGTGAAGCTTGGTTGGCTGCTACAGGGGCGTGTGGTGGCCGGCTACGGGAGGGAAGGCGAGTGCAATGCGAAGAAGCGGGAGGCGAGGGTGCCTATAGGTGCGTGCTGGAGGCAAGGGCGGCCTGCTGGCGTGCGCAGAAAGGGTTGGGAGGCTGCTGCTGCGTGCCGCTGCTGTCGCCTTGCTGTTGCTGCTGCGTGCGGAGCTTTGAGCTTCAAAGCTTGAAGCTCCTGCTCCAATGGCTGGAATGGCTGGAAAGTGAAACAAGGAAGAAGGCCACCACGCCCACCGACTCTTGATGAGCTGGGCAGTGGTGGTTTCACGGTGGTGGGTGTGCACCACAATGAAGACTCCTGCCCGCAGAGTGGCTCCTCTGAGGAGGAGGTCCTGCATATGGAGGGAGAGGGGAGGGAACGGTGGCCTGGAGAAGCTGCAGTTGGATTTTTGAAGTGGAGGACCAAACTCCCCTTGCAAGAAGGTAGCCGAGCTCTTTTTATAGAAGAGGAAGGCATGCACAGCCATGCCCTGGCTATGCATGCCTTGTGCATGGCTTGGCAGGGCATGCGGCTGCAGGGAGAGCTTGAGCAGGGAATGGCTGAGGAAGTGGCTGTCATGCATGGCAGCCACGCGAAAAAGAATTCCCAAGTCAAATAGAAATAGAAAATAGAGATGGAAATTTTGCGAAGCAGCACTTGAGAAAGAGTGCAATTGCGAGGCTATTTTATTTCACTCTCCTCACCTCTCAATTGAATGCATGCATGCATGTATTTTTACAAATGTGACTATGGAAACCTAATATGCACTGGTAATGCTAGGAAATAGCACAAGATGACACAATTGCTGGTGTATTTTTGCGGTGTAATCAAAGCCTCAAGGGTGGTCTTAGGGACCTCATCCTAAACATGCACCGATGGAGAAGACGAGGGATAGAAGGTGTGATGGACCCAATCAAGACACCCAAATATCTTTGGATGACTATAGAGGTTCAGGCCAGATGATACCCCTAGATTAGAAAGTCGTTCACCTGAGAATTACTTGGGTAGCCAGAAAGGGAGAGTCCCACGAAGACCCCTACACAGTAGAGCACCCCCACGGGTTACAGGGTTTACCCCACCCAACCTTCCTTGTCACTGAGGATCCAGGTAGACCAGAATAGATAACTTGACCTCTTAAGTCTACCAATTTTAAGTTTAGAGCATGGGTGCTTAGGATTTCACTTGAACTTTAAGATGTTTTTGTGAGTGGTGACTTAATTTGAAGATTGGTTGACCCCGCAAGGTGGGTCAACTTCATCTGATTTGTCCTTGATTATTAGGTCCCACTTTTAGGATTCAAGTGAGATTTAAAGCTTTATTCTTAGGGTTTGCTTGTTTAGCTATGTTCAACCAAGGCTTAGGACACACAGAGGTTGGGAAGATGGAATATTTTTTTTAAGCAAGTGTGCCTCTAAAACCCTAAAATGGAAACCCTAATTGGCTCTAATTAGTCAATCAATTAATTCCAAATTTGACACCTAAGGCTTAATCAAGTAGGTGGTAGCCCTAAGTGTCTTAAATCCCTCAATAGGTGCAAGAATCAGGTTTGGGATATTTCTAAAAATGTATCAAATTAGGCAACTTGTGATGATCAATCTAAAAATAGAATGCAAGTTGGTCCTAATTGATTTTTTCCCTTTTTAGCTTTTCAGAATCAGGGGCTTAACGACGATGGATTCGTGGTTTACCTACCCATGGAGTGGCTATTGTGCGGTTGATCTTGTCCCTTGGGTAAATCCTTGCACAAATCAAAATCAAAAGAGATAAATCAAGTTAGTATCAAGTCAGGAAATGTAATCAAGAGATCAAATTGCATGTTCGATCCCCAGCAACAGTGCTAAAATGTTTGCCACTCTGAATCAGGTTTTAAAAATGATACATTGTAGTATAGCCAATAAAGTGCGAAAATAAATAAAATTTATACTCGAATGGAAATCTGAGGTCGAACGCAGAGAGCAATCAGCAATTCAATCACAAGATCACAATTCTAAGTAAAAGATATAAGCAATTGCAACCAGAATTGATTCAAAATGATATATCAATAATTTCAAGTAACAATATGCAAAAATGATGGGTTAAAATGGTGATTTGAATCACTAATTAACCCTTTTAATTAAGCTGAAGTATCTCAATAAATCAACAGTGAATCCAACCAAATATTCCATGTCAACCAAGTTAAATGATCCAATAGTAGCCTAGAACTAGAAACAGAGGCAAAGACCTCTTTTCTCCATCAAGCCTCAGGGAGAGGTAGAAGCACAACATAGCAGCACAGAGGTGAAGGCCTCTAAAATTCGCTTAAGTGTAGAGAGTAGCACAGGGTAAAACCCCCTTCTCTCTCTTTCCTTCCTTCTTTTCTCTCTTAGAATCAGGAAAACTAGACTAGACCTAGGTAGCCGGCTAATCGAACCACTGTCCAAACTTGTGTGGCGTGAGGGCAGGTGAGGGCATGTGTAGTGTGCGTGTGGGACCTCACCTCGGTGCTCTCGGAGGCAACCAGGATGAGGCATAAAAGTAATATATGTGTGGTCACGACTTTAGCAACTCACGAGGTGGGACTATCCCACTTGCTTCATTCCTTCATGCGACAGCAGATGATGAAGCCTCCAATTGGAGTCGAAGATGATGCGTGCAGCTTCAATTGAGGGACTGGGAAGACTTCTGGGGATGGCCCGTAGTGCCTGGGGGTGGTAGTAATGAAGAACACGGTCGGAGCACTATAGTAGAGGTCAAAGAAGAAGCTCGCAGCGGCGGACGTCCGACAAACACCTGAAAAGGAGAATACAACCTTATGGCCATGTCAGACAAGTTCAAAAGCTTCGTCTTGGTGTGGCGAAGTCAATGGCGGTGGCTGTGTGGTGTGGGGTGGTGTGTCTAGGTGGAGCGAGCTCAAAGAATGTGTCTGTGGAGTGCTATGTTAGAGGGTGTATTTGAGTGAGTGAACCCCTCAATTTCTTGAGGGGTTTAGTTGAGCATGGAGTGGTGAAGCTTTCAGAGTTGGTACGGGGTGATTTGGTGGTCTATGGAGGCCAGGCAAACTCACTGGAGTTTTGCCAGTCGTGAAGATGAAGTACGGGAGGGCAGTGCGATGGTCATTTGGAAGCGTAGGTGAGGGGGAAGTGATGTAGAGGGAGAGATGAAGGAATAAGGGATCTTAGAGGAGAGGAAGGAGGCTAGAGAGCTCCAGTTGTGGCTGACTAATGTCGGAGAAGGAGATAGAGACGGCGAATAAGGCAGAGGAACACCCTCCCTTTGACCAGAGAGGTGCGTGAGGAAGAGAGGAAGATGGCGGCACCTCTAATTTGATGGTTGGAGGTGCGGAGGAGTAGGATGGAGAGAGGTCACTGGAGCAGAGGTTCGATGGTCGGAGGAGGAGAAGTAGAGGTATTTGGCTCGCCAAAACTTGCTAAGGAGGTGAGGAACTTGATGTAGGATCATTTATAGGCCATAGAACGAAGTTCTAAGCTCGGATAGCAAGCTTACGAATTCTAAGATTTCTGCTCAAGCCAGATACCTTTCCATTCAAAGAGTTCGCATGAGCTTTTGGGAAAGAGTTGGGATCTAGGATTGACCTTATTTGGAAGGGAATTTCACAAGCAATCTCCGGTTTAAATTTAGGATTGTTTGGCTGAGAATTGAGAAAGAAAATCTCGCTCGAATCTCGCTAGAGCTCAAAGTGTTCACACCAATGGTGTAACGAACCTAAATGTGAATACGATGAAAAAGTTAGGCACCTATTCATAAAGAATTCAAAATGTTAAGGGCCATTGTGTGATAAAAAGAGTCTGTCAGAACTGGATTGCAAACTAGGTCAAGGTGATCTTTGATTGGGCCTAAATTTTTATACAAACCTAATTTAGACCCATGGAATCTGATGGTGAAGTAGGATTTAGGTTTTGATCAAGTTTGATAGGGTAAATTGCATAGAAACCCAAGTTAGGAGAATTATCTATTTGAGACTCTACTTTAGGTCAAAATGGGTTCAGATGGCTAATCAAGGATGCCAAACCCTAGAGAATATTTTTCTATGATTTTAGAAGGTTTAGATGAATTTTATCATGACCAAAACCCTAGTTAATTAAGTAGGTCTATTTTTAGGGTTTCAAATGTCCATTAATATTTGAAATGCGTGAAAACCTGTTTCTGTCTACATAGACTAATGTATTAGACATTAATGACCAAATGACCTTTAATAAACACCTGGGATACCCCATGATTATACTATATTTGTGATAAGATGGTAAAATTGCATAAATAACCCTATTTCTTTATCTTCTTCTCAAAATAGATCATTATGATTATATGACCCTCTGATGGTTATGTAGGAACTTTTATCAACTTTATTAGACCAAATTGAGCTAGTTATGTCTAATGATAGTGTTCCCATCATATTCCCATGCCTAGCTTTTGCTAGTCCCTTAGTAAAACTTTATGGACCAAACCAGATATCTAGGTCGGATGTAACCGTTAGGATACCCCACTAAGTCGCATCTCTAGGAATCAGATCTTAATACCAACAATAGGCCTAGAGGTACTCAAGTACCAGCCCAAATCCATACATGACTAGCTTTTGCCTCAGTTTACCTCGAAGGTTTCTATGCCCCGTAGGAATTAACCAAAGGTTCGTTGGATCTAGCATTTAAAGCACCCGTGCTTGTAACATGGGTAGTCCAAGTTTAGTTTGCTAGTGTGTTTTTGTAAGAGAGAGATGGAAGAATTTTCATTTGTGGAGAGCTTTCTCTCTCTTTTTCTTTTCATTATATTTTTCCTTAGATTTATCCTCGAATTAGCCCTAAACACGTTCTGTATCTGATTCCTTGTCCCCACCATCAATCCTCATAGGGTCCTGGGGAATCAATGCTTTGAGATAGCACCGCCAATGGAAAACTCCACAACCATGGCTTTCGACACTTCAGGATAGTGCCGCCCATGCCATTCTGTAGCTAAATCCAGACCCTAGCAATCGACATTTCGTGATAATGCTGGCCATTGCATCTGAACTAGCACAAGGTGCTTACGAGTCCCCAATAGGATATTTAGATATCCTAGGAGACAAGCACCGAGGAGACGATATGTTATTGCACATCTTTGAGGAGAATTTCCCACCTCTTTGCGTTGGAAACTCGTCCAAATCAACTTGTGTTTTTGAGCCGCTCTTAATCTAGATCTTAGGACCATTTTTAGAATAGCATAAATGCTTTCGGCATAATTTCATATTTAAGCACACTGAACCAGACTATGTGTGATTTTTGGGTGCTTTAGTTATCGAGTCCCGCAAACCAGAGGTCAGTTAATGAGGCCAAATAGTACCTAAGCTTTAGACCTAACACACAAGCTTTGTATTTTCCTCAACCATTAATTGGTGTAATTGGAGGGACCAACAGCTTGAACACCTGTAATTAAAGAGGGCTTTACTTGCTACTACCATGCAAAGAAATCCCTAGCAGATAGTCCCCCATCGTTTGGGACAAACTCATTGTAGCACATAAATTACTTTTGTGAACTGAGCTATTTGCCCAAGAACACCGAGGGTCGGGTCCTTGCTTCTCATGTCTCTCATGCCTTGCTCGTGCACACGGCACATGGGTCTAGCCATTATACAGGATCCGATTACCCAACTTACCCGAACCTATACTAGATTATCTGAGAGAAAAAGAAGAGGATCTGTGAGAGGAGGGGGGAGGGTTTTGCTCTACGTGCCTTGGGAGTGAGCTGAAGAAAGAAGCCTTGATACCTAGCCTTTGAGGAGTGTTAGCTGTGTGCTGTGCTTGAAAGATGGAGAACCCGATGCTTGAGAAAGGCCTTGATCTTTGAAAGGCCTTGAGAAGGTTTGGCACTCTTGTATGTCTTCAGTGAGGCTCTGCTATGTGACGGTTAAGTCGTCTAGCTCTGTGCTGCAACGTCTGACCTTTGATTCTGGGTACTATTGAATCATTTAAGTACCTAAGTTGATTGATTGAAGTTATTGTTGATTTATTTGAATGACATAAATGCTTGGGATATATGCTTAATTAAGATGAAGAATTGGTGATTCAAATCACCGTTATTTTGTCTTTCTGTTTCTTTTTATCCCATGACTCATTGAGATATTGTTGATTGTTATTGAATATCAGTTTGATAAGTTCTATTCATTTTGTATCTATTATTGTGCTTATTTATTCTGAATGAAGATTAATGCGTGAATTCCACATTTTCTCCCTGCAAAGGACCTCGAACTCCAATTAGAATATGAGTTTTATAAATTTAAATGTTTGTTGTGCAATTTTGTCGATTATAGTGCAATGCATATATTTCCTAATCAACGACAATTTCGCCCAAACAGTGCTTGTTCTACAAAAGTCCTCTAATTTGACCACCCCTTCTTTTTGACCACCTTCTGCTCAGCTGAAGGCGTTGAATTTAGCGCTTAACGGGAAGCAACCCATCATTCCGAAAACCCAAGACCCTTTTGATCACCCTTTCGAGCTACACTCCCACTGCACTTTTGAGTTCAACTCTAGAATAGCTGACTCCACCTTTGGTACTTGTATCAAAGCTTGAAATTGTTCGCAATAGTCATCCCGACTCATTCACCCACCATTTGATCTTGTTCTAATTCTTGAATCAAACTGAATTTGTACCCTCCTAGTTTACAATGAGCACATTGCAAAACTTAGGCATGGAGGGGTGTTAAATTGCAAACGTATGGAAGTTCAATTCCTTGAGGGGTTCTGACAAAAAAAATACATACTAAAAAATGATTAAAAAATAATAAAAATGAAAAAGGAAGAAAAATATTAGAGAAAGGAGGAAATTTTGAGAAATGATTACAAATATTTCTTGAGGAAAAGAGGAAATTCAAATGTCCAAAAAAAATGAGCAAAAATCAAAAACAAAAATGATAGTTATAGCAACTGATTATGGGATGTACTTAAGTTCTAGACCTAATGAAAAGAAATTTAAGTCCTGAAATGATAGAGACAAGGAGATTAGTATGAGTATTGATCTTAGGCCTCTTGGGTATGTTTTAGGGCTTAAACATTCATGTATTCGTTAAGATCTGGATTAGTCCTCAAGAGGTTGAGGAAAGTACGAAGCTGATGTAGTAGGTCTAAGGCTTAAGGATTATTCAGCCTGTTGCCTGCCCTTTGGTTTGTGGGACTTGGTAACCTAAGCACCCAAAAATCACACACTAAGTCTGGTTTGGTGCACTTAATAAGGAAAATCATGCCAAAAGTATTCTATTCTGGAAAGCCATCTCAAAGATCTAGCTTAGGAGTGGCTCGACAACACAAGTTGATTGGATGAGTTCCCAATGCGAAGAAGTGAGAAATTCCTCTCGAAGATGCATAATAACATATCCTCTCCTTGGTGCTTGTCTCCTAGGATATCTAAATATCCTACTGGGGGCATGTAAGCACCTTATGCTGGTTCAGGTGCCATGGGTAGGATTATCTCGAAATGTCGATTGCCAGGGCCTAAATTTAGCTACAAAACATCATGAGCAAAAATATCCCAAAGTGATGAAAGCTAGGAGTTCTGGGGTTGCCATGGGCGGTGCTATCCTACAGCATCGAAAGCCAGGGATCCTTCGAGGATTGATGGTGGGGACAAGGAATTCGATACAGATCATGTTTAGGGCTAATTCAAGGTTCGATTTAGGGAAAAATAAAAAGAAAAGAGAGAAAACTGTCCAAATGAAAAAAATCCTTCTATCTCTCTCTTAGAAAAATGCACTGGCAAGCTGGACCTAGACATGTTACATTCTATGCATGGGTGCTTTAACTGCTAGGTTCAATGAACCTCTAGGTAGTTTTTGCATGCCTTAGAAACCTTCATGGCAGACCCAGGCTGAAACTAGTCAGGTCAGGATCTTGATTGATACTTGAGTACCTCTAGGCATCTTGTTGGCATTCTGATCTAATTTCTAGAAAGGCACAAATCAGGCATCTGAACTTCAAGCATGGTCTAGAGATCTAGTTCTTTCCATAGGATTTTGCTAAGGGACTAGCAAAAGTTAAGCATGGGGGTATGATGGTAATGCCATCATGAGCCATAACTAGCTTTATTTAGTCATAATTTAGTAACATGCTCCTGCATAATCACCTGAGAGCCATAATTCCATATAAATCCATTCTAAGACAAGAACATTAAATCAGGGTTATTTATGTAGTTTCAACATCATATCATGAAAGAAGAGTAGCCACGAGGTTTGCCAAGGATTAATCTATGGTTAAATGAGCATTAAAGTCTAATAAGTGGGTCTATACAGACAGAAATAGGGTTTCACGCGTTTTGAGAATTAAATCAGCACCCAAAATCCTAATTTCAGACCCACTAAAATTACAGAGGTTTTAGTCTAGATAAAATTCATATAAACCTCCTAAAATTTGTAGAAAAATATTCCTTAAGGTTTGGTATCCTTGATTTGACCATTTGAACCTACTTTGACCTTAAATAGAGTCACAAATAGTTTTTTGCCCTAATTTGGGTTTATATGCAAATTTCCCAGTCAAACTAGGTTAAAAATGAAATCCAACTTCACCATCAGATTCCTTGAGTTCAAATTAGGTTTCTACCAAAACTTGGGCCCAATCAGAGTCCATCTTGACCTAGTTTCCAATTCAATCCATTTAAACTCAATTTTCACACCTAAGCCCCTAGCTTTCGAAATCTTTACATTTAACCCCATAACTTCTCATCATTTTCTTCAAAATGATACTTTCCACCATTAACAGTGTGAACCCAAACACACCGACCTTCAATCTAGAATTTCTCCCTATTTCTCGACCAATTCCTTCCAAAATTGGAAGGAATGAATGATCTTGAGATAATCCCCAATCTTTTGAACCAAGTCTTGGACCTCAATTCACATCCAAGAGCTCATGCAAATTCCTCATGATCAAGGATCTTCTTCCCTAATAATTCGTGCTCCTCGAGCTTGTTTTCAAGTTTGGAGCAAGCCTTGAGACCTTTAAAAGGTCCCCCTTGCAAGGCCTTGCTCCTTAGCGAGTTTTTGGCCCATAAATCTTTGTCTTCTACCTCTAGCCTGCTCCAAGCTTGTCTCTAGTGACCCTCGTGTTTCGGCCTCTTCACTTGCTGCCACGTACTATAGATAGTCGATCCTTCTTCCTCTTTGTCGTCTGCACCTCGCCATCCATGCGAGGGGCTTCCTCCTCCTTCAGACGTGACCATTCCTCTCTCCAGGGCTTCCTTCATCCCCAGCACCGGCCAATCATAGCCGGCACCATCTCCACTCCCATGTCGTCTGCAACCACTCCTCTCCGGTCCCTGATTTGTTTTACACCTTCAGCATTCAGGATTGCTCATTGCTACGCACCCCCCACCATCACCTTCCCCAACTCCAGCCATACTTCGGCGAGCACATATGCTTGCTCCACTGCATCAACCACCTCGCCACTGCTCCAAAAAGCATCACCATGACCTCACGATCAAAAGTCCAACAAAATTAGGGTTATTGACCACCAAAACTACCCACCGAACACTATCACCTCTGCACCACCTCCTAGACTCTTCCACGTCACCACTTTCCTCCTAATCGCATGCCACACCCATCAGCATATTCACCTCTCCCAGGCGAAGCTTCTAAGCTTCTTTGACATGGTCACGAGGCTGTATTCGTGATTTCAGGTATCCATTAGAGCTTCATCGGCGCCACCTCCTTCTCTGACCTCCGCTGCAATTCTTTAGTCATGTTATTCGTCACTATCATCCCCAGGTGCTACGGAAGACCTCCAGGAGTTGTCCTAGGGCTTCAATTAGGATGCGAAGCCACAATAACTGCATCAATTTGGCAAGAAAATGACCTGCAACTGTACAAAATAAAGAGCCTATGGATAGTCCTACATTGTTCATGGACAACTCTAAAGACGAGCATATTTTGATTTTGTGCCTCATCCCCGTTGCCTTAGTAAGCATGGGGTGAGGTCCCTCCTTGCACGTGCATACACACGCCCTCGTTCGCCATACACGCTGACAAGTCTGAGCTAATCCGTTTACTTGGGTCTGGTCCATTCTGAATTAGGAAGGGAAGAAAGAGAATCTAAGAGGGAGGAGGGGGTTTTTGATGCCTTGGTATTTGATCCCTCTCCTACTCTTAACACTTAGCCTCTACAGGCTTTGTGTGAGGCCCTTGAGCCTCTGTTGGTGCTGCTGCAGAGCTCTTCTTAGACTCTTGAGAGAGAGAGCCTTGAGCCTCTTCTAGTAAGGCATCTGAAGCCTTTGGTTGATGTCTGAGGCATTCTGCTGGTTACTAATAGAATATCTGAGTACTTGATTGAAGTCGATTATTGATTGTGGTTTACTATTGAAATATTTAAGTAGATAAGAGCTTAACATTGAGGGTTAATTTGGTGATTCAAATCACAGTTTTAACCTAATCTTTTTGCACTGATACTCTATTCTTCATTAAAAATCATTCTGAGCATTTTATTGATTTCAATTGCATATATATTTCTTGTTAGATTATGATTGGTGAATTGAATTGCACAATTTCTCCCTACGAATGACCTCAGACTCCTTTCTGAATCTGAGTTTTATAAATTCAAATGTTTTAAGTGATCTTGTCAACTATACTATGACGCATTTCCTATACATTGACGATTTCGTGCAAACACCTCATTCTCAAGTGTTGCAAATATCCTATATAGGATCTAAAACTCAAATCAAATAAGATTCAACACCATAAACTCATAAAAACCCTAATCGATCTTTTCCCTTATGCTATAGATAGCTTGAACAAGGCAATTTGATTTAGGTTACAATTGGTATCAGTGCAACTGCAATTCCCTATGGAAGGGGGTGAGATCGAGCGTAAAAAATGAAAGTAATGAGGAAATAATATGACAATCACAAAAAAACCAATCTCACAAAGTATACAAGAATTTTTAGGTGGAAACCCAAACTCGGGTAAAAATCGTCACCTAAGCCTCTCAGTTTAAGATTTCCCTATCGACTTGGTCGATCAAATTCACTATCCAAGTCACTTAAACGAGGGTGACTTAACCTCTTACAACCACACTACTATGTACGAGGGTAGCGTACCTTAACCCCTCCTCTTCACGAGGAGTATTTTGTCTTGCATTGGAGATGGGAATTCTCAAGGCGAATACCTAAACAAAGACAATATACAAAGTATCCTGTAGAGCCACAAAGCAAATATAAATCAAACTAGCTTCTATAGGCAAAAGGACTTCCCTTAGATGGAAGTGGTGCGACGTGAAGTCGATAGTGTAATGGTGCTCTTGGATGGATGCTAGAGGGCTTGGAGAGCAACAACACTTTCTTCTTTGATTCTAATCTCTTCTTGGCCACAATATGAATGGAAGTAGTATTCTCAAGGTGTGTTTAGCTTAGGAAGGGTGATCCTCTATTTATAGAGGTCCTAAAAAGGCTTTGGAAGGCCTTGGAAGGCTCTTGTAGCCATTGGGAACAAGGTTCAAGAGAGTGATCCAAAATCTCACCGAAATCAGGGTCATTTATGATTCTGATAGGGTTATCAGTCATCTAGTTTTTTGGTCAAACATCTAGGTCATCATCTGATCTAAGGTTCGGTCATCTAATCTAGAAGGGAGAATGATCTGGTCATGGTTGGATCAAGATGGATGCCTAAAACTCACTTTTAAGACGTCTGGGATATTAATTGGATGTTTAATCCTAAGATTGCTTTCTTTCTATTCTCACAAGATCGAAGTAGGGTTCTAGTGTCTTTTAGGTTAGATGACAAGTCGATTGTCTGGCAAACACTTTGAATGTTTGGAAAGACAATCGTTTGTGGGAATGGACCATGGTTTTCAAATAAGGTTATTCAATGATTTGTCTTTTAAGATTTAACCTTGTTTAGTAGCTTTTAAGTTTCAATCATTAGGATCATTCAATCAGGTTCAGTGAAGCAAACCACATTTTCAAAGCATAGATGTGAGTATATTCCTTTTAAATAAAAAAATAATGTGGAGTGCCTGGTTCAACCCTAACAATTGAGTCCCAAGGGGTAGCTACTTGATGGGAACACCATTATGAGCCATAACTAGCTCATTTTGATCCAATTGAGAGAATAAATGCTACTACATAACCACCTGAAGGTCATAATTCACTGCAGAACCTTTTTCAGAGAAACACAAGAAATAAGGGGTAAAACTACAATTTTACCAATGTAATACAACAATGGGTTTTCTCAATGGCTAAACAAAGGTCAAATGGTCTTAATAAGATAATAAGTGGGTTGGATTAGACAGAAAAGGGTTTGTGTGAATTCTGTGAATTAAATGACCTCTTGAAACCCTAAAATAGACCCACTTGATTAACTAAGGTTCTGGTTAGGATAAAATTCACTTAACCCTCTAAAAATCATAGAAAAATATTCTCTAGGGCTTAGAGCCTTCAATTTGGCCATTGGAACTCATCTTGACCTAGAATGGGGTTTCAGACAGATATTTGACCTAAATTATATTTTTGCATAAATTTCTCAGTCAAACATGGTCAAACCCAAAATCCAACTTCACCATTGGATTCCTTAGGTCCAAATTAAGTTTGTACCAAAATTTCGACCCAAGTTGAGTTTGCCTTGACCTAATTTGCAAGAAGGTCCAACCGGATTACATTGTAACCCTATCTTTCAAAAACCCTTGCAAATAGCCCCCTAGCTTCTTCATCATTTTTGCAATTAGGTCCCTCTGCCATTATAGCGGAGGAATCCTACTCCAGCGAGCTTTAGAAGGAGAGTTTTCCCTGATTGCTTAGAGGATCTCCTTCAAAATTGGAAGGGAGATTCTCTGAGAAAATCCCTTCAATCTAAGCCCATCTTTAATCCCTGATTCTTTCCCAATCTCTCATGCGAATGCATGAGAGATATGGGTATCTCAACGGCTTCCAACTCCGAAGAGCTTTCCTTGCTTGGGAAGCTTACTTCCTAAGCCCTAACCTACCTTCAGAGCTCTATTTAAAGGAGTCCAGACCCCTCTGATGACTCCAAGATTGAATTTTGGTTGGTTCTCCCTATATTCCTCTCTCCCTCACCGGCCATAATCTCTGCAAGCTCCAGCAGCTCTTCCCTTACTCACTCGTCGCCCAACCACAATACCAATGGTCGGCTTAACTCTTCCACATTCTTTCGCGTCGCATAACACCGATCGAAATTGCCTCTGGCTCGTCTTCGTCGCCACCTCATCTACGGAGGTCTTTGCCTTCCCCATGTTCGGCAACCATACCGGCGTGGGGCATCTTTCCCTTTCATCTCTTAGATTAGGTTTCCTAAGTGATGGGAACACCATCATGAGCCCTAACTAGCTCTTTTTGACCCATAAAAGAGAATAAAAGCTCCTACATAACCAACTGGAGGTCTTAATCCACTGAATAAACATTTTGAGAGAAAAGCAAGAAACAAGGGGTAAAATTACAATTTTACCATTGTAGTGCAACAACGGGTTTTCTCAAGGGCTAAACATAGGTCAAATGGTCTTAACAAGATAAAAATTGGGTTGGTTCATATAGAAATGGGCTCATGTGAATTCTGGGAATTAAATGACTTCTTGTAACCCTAAAATAGACCCACTTGATTTAACAAGTTTCTGGTCAGGATATAATTCACCTAAACCCTCTAAAAATCATACAAAAATATTCTTTAGGGTTTAGAACCATCAATTTGGCCATTAGAACCTATTTTGACCTAAAATGGGGTCTCAGATAAATGTTTGCCCTAAAATGAGTTTTTACGTAAATTGCACAATAAAATGTGGTCAAACCCAAAATTCAACGTCACCATTGGATTTCTTAGGTCCAAATTAGGTTTTTACCAAAATTTGGACCTAAGGGTAATTCATCTTGACCCACTTTGCAAGTAAATCCAGCCTAATTACATTTCTACCCCTATCTTTCAAAAACCTTTACAATTGACCCACTATCTTCTTCTTCTTTCTTTGCAATTAGGTCCCTTTGCCATTATAGTGGAGGGAATCCTACTCTGGTGAGCTTGAAAGGGTGATTTCTCCCTGATCTCTCAGAGAATCCCCTTCAAAATTGAAATGGAGATTCTCTGAGAAATATCCTCTAATGTGAACCCAATTAGAAGCCCTATTTGGTACCATGTGAACGCATGAGAGATTTGGGCCTCTCTCAAGTTTCCTCTGCCGGTGAACTTGCCGTGCTTGGAATCTTGGCTTCCAAGCACAAACCCAACCTCTATTGCCTATTTAAGAGACCCCAACTCGCCCCGCATCTCCTAAGCTTGAATTTAGCCGGAGAAACCCCTCAATTTCATATCTCCTCGTCCGGCCGATCTGCTCATCAAGCCCTGGCGACTTCTCTCACTCTCCCTCATCGCCTAGCCACAATACCGGTGGCAGGTTCCTCTTCCTCTCACTCGTCTGCGTCACTCCGCACCCGCCGATGCTCGTGCATCCCTTTCCTCCTTGCCGACCTCCCTCACTGAGCACTTTCGTCTCCGGCGTCGGTGATACGAGCTGGCCACCATCCCTTCCTCCCCCTTCATCTCTTCACTCTCAGATAAGTCCTCTCACCCTCTACTCTATTTTTCCCTCTTTATTTCCCTCAAACGACCACTGCCACACTCTACCACCATCCCCTTCACCTCCAGCCACCACCCTGGCAAGTTCGCTCCACCTCCATAGACCACCTCCCTCCTCGCCGACCGGTCCATAAGCTCCACCACGACTCACTGAACATAACCCCCACTCACAACACTCCGCCACTCACCCACAAGCGCCCCCAAACACGGCCACACACACGGCAGCAATGTGCCCTAGGCATGCTACCTCAGGCGCTCCCATGCCATGTTGACAACCTCTGCACGTTCGTCGCACCTTGGCGAAGCTTCCTGAGCTTTTTAACGCAGCCATGAGGCCGTTTGTGTGATTTTAGGTCCAGGGGCTCGCTACCATTGATGCACGGCTGGAAGCTTGCTTGCTAGCTTCTCCAAGCCATGCCCAGTCCAAGATCTAGTCCCAGGCTGCGCGGGGGACTCTCGCAAACATCCCCAGGTGATCGGTTGAAGGCAAGAGCCATCTTCGTAGCTACAATTAAGCAATGCCCCTCTACTGCAGGCGCGCATGAAAGAGGAGGGAAGATAGTCCCACCTCGGAAACATCTGGAGTGCCAAACTGCATAAATTGATTTTCTATATTGGGCTGATTGCCTCCAACTTACGGGGTGAGGTCCCCTCTCACCCGACCTGACTCCTCGTCCACAAGCACCCCTTGCGGACCTGGTGACCTGACCCGATCGCACACCTCGCCCACCACCGCATGCTGGTGGGCCTAGTCCTAGGCACGTATCCGATCCGATTACCCGAGAAGTGGCTTTAGGAGAGCAACCCTAAGAGAGAAAGGAGAGAAGAGAGCTCGGGTGGGCAGGGGTAGGCTTTGCTCTGCAGAGGAAGGAGAAGACAAGGCCGAAGAAGAAGCTAAGGGCTAACAAAGGAAGAAGAAGGAGAAGGCTGAAGATAGAAGAGAAAAAGAAGGGAAGGAAGGCAACTGAGACAGAGAAGAAGGTAGAGGAAGAAAAGGCTAAGGTAGAAGAAGGAGCTGAAGGAAATAGCAAGGAAGGCAGAGAAAGAAAGAAAAAGGAAGAAAGGAATAGAAGGAAGAAGAACCTAAAGGCAGCAGAGAGAGAGAAGAAGGTAGAGGAAGAGAAAGGCTAAGGCAAGGAATCAGAAGAAGATAAAGAAGAGAAAGAAAGAAGATTGAAAGCAGCCGCCAAAGATAGAGAAAAGGAGAAGAAGAGTCAAGCACTGTAGCATCCACATTTTAAGGCGTCTGATTCACAAATTAGACATCCAATTTTGTGCTTTATTCATACATTGGTTCCTTTAGTGCCTTTTATTCTTATCTTTTTGCACTATAACATTGATTTTATTGCATATTATATTCTTTCAAATTCTCAAGTTGTGATCTTGATTTCTAAACCCTAATTTGCTCCCTGTGTTCCACCTTGGACTTTAAAATTCAAGTAATAAATTGTATTTATTTTGAATGCTTTTTCGACTATACTACAATGTGATCTTTTTAAAACCCGATCAAATGTCCACAAACATTTTGGCGCTGTTGCCGGGAAGCAATGGGTGATTTAGAAATCTTTATTACCATTGCTAATTTGATATTAAATTGATATATCTCTTTTTGTTGTGATTGTTTCAGGGGAAGAAGATTCAACAAAAGACAGCTGCACAACAAACACACCCAGGGCAGGTAAATTGTGATTAGTCTCCTTATCTTAAGTCCCTCATTCTGAAAAGGAAGAAAAAGATAAAATCAATTAGGGCTACTTGCTTTCCATTTCTAGCTAATTCATCAAAGTTGCATGATTTTATTTCAAACAAAACTGATTTGTGCACCCACTTAAGGTAACTAGGCCTACCACCTTCTTGATTGAGCCCTAGAAACCATATTTTGGCAAACTAAATTAGACCAAGATTAGAGCCAAATTGAGGATTTCAATTTAGGGTTTTAGAGACACACCTTCATAAGCAAGAATCAACTCTCCAAAAAGAGGTGTGCCTAAGCCTTGGTTGAAGAGAACTATTCAAGAAAACCCTAAAAATTCAAGCTCTTAATCTCACTTGAATCCTAAAAGAGAGGACCTAAAACTTCTCAAAGGATAAATAGGTAAAGTTGACCCCCTTGTTGGGTCAACCAACCATGAAATTAGGTCACTTTTGCACTTAATTCATCTAAAGTTCAAGTGTAATTTTAAGCACCCTTGCTCTTAACTAAAACTGGTAGACTTACGAGGTCAAAGTCCCCATTCTGGTCTACCTGGTGTAATTCCTTACATGGAGTTGGTGAGATATGCGTGACCTAATATAAAGAGAGGAATAAAAATAGACAATCTCACAAAATTAAGCAATCACACAATAGGCACAAGTATTTTTAGGTGGAAACCCAAACTGGGTGAAAACCACCACCTAGCCCTCTCGAGTTAGGATTTTCCGATCGATCCAATCGATCAAATCCACTATACAAACTACTTCAATGAGCGTAGTTCAACCTCAAGTACAACCACGCTACAAGTGCGAGGGTAGCGTTCCTCAACCCCTCCATTTCACAAGGAGGATTTTGTCCCTCAATGGAGACGAGAATTTGCAAAGCGAATACTCAAACCAAAGAACAACAAAAGTACTACAATCCTATAGAGCCACAAATATTAACACCTAGCTTCTATAGGAGTTAGGAAACTACACTTTGGTGGAAGTGCATCGATGTGATGACGCTGATGCGTGAACCACGCTTTGGCGCAATGGCGCTCTCGTAATGTCGACGGGAGAGCGGGTGCACAGCAGTGTTGGTGCTAGAGTACTACGATCGTTTATTTTGATGATAAAAAAACATGTTTTTTAACATTTGCATTTGTGTTCTAGTTTTCAGGTCAAATGCAAATAGAGACAAGTATTTAGACGGAGTTCGAGCTCACATCCATGGCAGATTGGAGGAGCTGGACAAAGGCGGAGGAGCTTTGTGAGGAGCGAAAGCTTGAAGAGGGAAGGAGATGAAGAATATGATAGATTTCATTTTATCTTGTTCTATGTAATTTTGTTTCTTTGTTTTGCTCTTTAGTTTTGTCTTAGATTTTATGTTAAAGAGCCTCAAAGAACCCTTAAAGTAGTTCTAGGAACACTTGCACTACCCTAGAATACTTAGGTTTTCTGTAAAGAACTTAGAAAACCAAAATAGGGTTCAAACAGCCTTATCAGACGTCCAATCTAGAAATCAGATGTCTGATATTGACTCTTAAGACGCCTGACTGTTTGATCGGGCGTCCAATTCATCTTGGCTGGACTTAGTAGGTTTTGTCTGTTAGAATCAGTCGTCAGACCTTGGTCCAGACATCTTAGGAGATGTCTGATGTCTTTGCCAGATGTCCAATTAGTGGAACGTTGGCTGCCTTCGTAAACATTGAGAAAATGATCGTTAGCCTTGTATCAGACGTCCGTAGAGGACCCCAGACGTTTGATATGTGACCATTTTGCCTCGGCTGACCCAAAATCTCTTCTCAGAGATTTTCTAGCCGTTGAACTCCCTTTGGAATCCATTTCTGCAGAACAATAGGTTTCCAGATGTCTGAACCTAGTCCCAGACGTCTTGTGTGTCGTCTGATGGACATATACTAGAACCCTGTTTCGGTCTGATTCAAGTCAGGAAGGAAACCCGCTTAAAATCAGATGCCTGACTTAGTTCCCAGACATCTTAAATAGGTTTTCCAGATGTCTGATGCCAGGACCAGACGTCTGATGACCCTTTCAGAATCATGGTTAACTCTGACTACGGCCTGATTTACCTTGGATTTGCACCCAACGGCTATGCAAGCCTTCCAAGTCCTTCCAAAGCCTTCCTAAGCCTTCTATAAATAGATGAGAACCCTTGCCACTCAAAACACACGTGGTAAGAATATTTCCACTCATTTTGTGTCAAATTGAAGTAGAAGAAGCACTTGCACTCAAAGGCATGTTTCCACATCCAAGTGCCTCATCCAATTTGTGCACCCGCTCTCCCTCTACAACTATGAGAGCAACAAAGTGCAACCGTGTTGTTCACGCACCTGCGTCATCACATCGACGCACTTCCACCAAAGGGAAGTTTCTTAACTCCTATAGAATCTAGGTTTAAATAATTGAGGCTCTATAGGATTGTTGTACATTTTATTGTCTTTGGTTGGGTATCCGCTTTGCGAATTCCTGTCTCCTTCGTAAGACAAAATCCTTCTTGTGAAGAGAAGGGGTTTTGAGGTACACTATCCACGATTTAAGTAGTGTGGTTGTAATTGAGGTTTAGTCACCCTCGTTCAAGTGACGGATTTGATCGACTAGGTCGATCAGGAAATCCTAACTCGAGAGGGTTAGGTGGTGGTTTTCACCCGGTTTGGGTTTCCACCTAAAAATATTTGTGCCTATTGTGTGATTGCTTATTTTTGTCAGATTATCTATTTTAATTCCGCATCTTATATTACGTCATGCATATCTCACCCCCTCCAAGTAGGGAATTAGAGTTGGTATCAGAGCAGGTTGTTTGAAGATCGAAGTAACACCTAGAAAGAAGATCATGGAGGGAAGCAACTCTGTGAGTAGGACTTCCAAGGGGTAGTCTACGACCCGTCCACCATTCTTCGACGGGAACAACTACCCCTACTTGAGGCTGCGGATGAAGACTTGGCTGCAAGCCAATGACTTCACGATTTGGGCCAAATGCGAAACGCTGTTTGACATCCCGGAGAAACCCGCTGGAGGCTACTCGCAACAACAAATCCGGGAGCTCTCTCTAAATGCAAAAACAATGAACTCATTGTATTGCGCTTTGAGCCTGGAAGAGTTTAATAGAATCTCGCAATATGCCACTGCATACAAGATCTGGCACACACTCGAGGTAACTCACGAAGGTACCTCTAAGGTAAAGACTTCTAAAATAAATTTACTTTCTCAAGAATTTGAGTCCTTTTCAATGAAGTCTAACGAATCTCTAAGTGAGATGAACACTAGGTTCACTCTCATTGTAAATAATTTAAAAGCTTTAGGTAAGACCTTCATTAAGATGGAGCTTCAAGGAAAACTACTCCGTTCCCTTGTACCAAAATGGGAGCAAAAGGTCATCGCCATCGAGGAGGTGAACGAGGTGGAGGAGCTGAACATGGAAGTTCTCCTAGGCAATCTAATGGCCTGCGAGACAAAGTTGAAGCAGAAAAAGATGGATACATCGAAGCCAAAATAGAAAAGGACCCTCGCATTCAAAATCGCATCAGATAGCGAGGTAAGTTACGATGATGAAGACTTTAAGTTTTTACTTCAAAATTATTCCAAGTTTTGTAGGGAATCAAAGAAAGAAGAGAAGAAGGAAAGCCTGAGACGTTGCTACCACTGCAACGAGAAAGGGCATCTACGACCAGAGTGCCCACTTCTCAAGAATGAGAAGAAGTCTAAGAAGAAGGCATTCCAAGCAACTTGGGATGACACGAGCTCAGAGGAAGAAGAAGAGCAGAACCCTGAAGAAGAAATCGCTTGCATGGGCTTCACGACCATAGGAAGTGATATCGATAGCGACAACAACGACAATGAGGTAAATCCCGATTTACAAGATGCTTTCGATGAATTATTTGAGCTTAGTAAATCACTTAAGGTAGAAAATAAAAATATTAAAAGGAATCTTAGTTTTATTAAATGTGAAAATGAAAGATTAGAAATAAAACTCAAAGATCTAGAAGCTAGTCCTAAGGATAATAACTTGTTATTAGAAAATAAAGATTTAATCAATGAAAATACTAAATTGATTGAAGAAAATGCTAGTCTAAAATTAGAAATTTCTGATTTAAAGACTAAGATGCATATTATAGAAAAGGAAATCGCATGTCTTAGGGAAAATTCCAACAAATTAATCAACAAAGTAGAAAATTTGCATAGCCCTAAGATTGAGAAAGGATCTCCATTAAGGAGACCCACTAACAGATCTGGATCCAAGCTCACTTAGATATCGAAGAAGGAATTGGAATCTTGTTTTGTAGGTTTCGAAGAAGATATCAACATAAAGGACTGGACCTACAAGCTCAAGAATGGTCAACTCGAGTTGGGAAGTCCAAGGAGTAGACCAAGGAGGAATACGAGAAGACCGTCAAGATGACGAACAATTGAACAACCTGCCTCATGTCGTCCGCCAGATTGGAGACCGGTGTCGATGCTCGAGCCTCCAAGCTATGGATGGAAGCCCCATCTGATATGACATCCACCACCTCCATTTGGGCCATTCTATCGGCCATGGTAGGTGAGGTAACCCTTAACCCTATCTTTTTATCATTAGCATATAGATAGGGGGAGTCAATCATTAAGGGGGAGATCTTGTTTAGTTAGCTATATTTCCTTTAGAAAGGGGGAGAAAAATAATAGCTATCTTGTTGTTACAAAAAAAGGGGAGGACATTATTTTTGTTAAAAGAAATTCAACCCAATTATAGAAGAGCATGTCTTAAGGGGGAGCTATAGGAAATTTAAAATTGTTAAAAACCTTTTTAATAATGTTAAAAAGGGGGAGGATTTTATGCATTATTATTTTTGGTTTTGTCATCATCAAAAAGGGGGAGATTGTTGGTGCTAGAGCACCATGATTATTTATTTTGATGATAATAAAACACGTCTTTTAACATTTGCATTTGAGTTCTCATTTTCAGGTCAAATTGCAAATAGAGACAAGTGTTTAGATGGAGTTCAAGTTCGCATCCATGGCGAATTGGTGGAGTTGGACAAAGGTGGAGGAGCTTCGCGAGGAGCGAAAGCTTGAAGAAGGAAGGAGACGAAGAATAGGATAGATTTCATTTTATCTTGTTCTATGTAAACTTGTTTCTTTGTTTTGCTCTTTCTTTTTGCCTTAGATTTTATGTTAAAGAGCCTCAAAGAACCCTTAAAGTAGTCCAAGGAACACCTGCACTACCCTATAATACTTAGGTTTTCTGTAAAGAACTTAGAAAACAAAAATAGGGTTCAAACAGCCTTATCAGACATCCAATCTGGAAATCAGACATCTGATATTTACTTTTAAGATGTCTGATTGTTTGATGAGACTTCCAATTCATCTAGGCTGGAATTAGTAGGTTCTGTCTATTAGAATCAGTCATCCAGACCTTAGTCCTGACGTCTTAGGAGATGACTGATGTCTTTGCTAGACGTCCATTTAGTGGAACATTGGCTGCCTTCGTAAACATTAAGAAAATGACTGTTAGCCTTGTATCAGACGTTCGTAGAGGACCCCAGACGTCTGATATGTGACCGTTTTGCCTCGGCTGACCCAAAATCTCTTATCAGAGATTTTCTAGCTGTTGTACTCCCTTGGGAATCCATTTCCGCATAACAATAGGTTTCCAGACGTCTGGACCTAGTGCCAGACATCCTGTGTGTCGTCTGATGGACATACACTAGAATCGTGTTTCGGTCTGATTCAAGTCAGGAAGGAAACCCACCTAAAATCAGACGTCTGACTTAGTTCCCAGACGTCTTAAATAGGTTTTCCAAATGTCTGATGCCAGGACCATATGTCTGATTACCCTGTCAAAACACACCTTGTAAGAATAGAACCCTTGCCTTTGGTAAATAGAAGAGAACCCTTGCCACTCAAAACACACCTTGTAAGAATATTTCCACTCATTTTCTGCCAAATTGAAGTAGAAGAAGCACTTTCTCTCAAAGGCTTGTTTCCACATCCAAGTACCTCATCCAATTTATGCACCCTCTCTCCCTCTGCAATTATGAGAGTGACAAAGCACAGCCGCGTGGTTCACGCACCCGCATCGTCACATCGACGCACTTCCACCAAAGGGAAGTTTCCTAACCCCTATAGAAGCTAAGATTAAATATTTGAGGCTCCATAGGATTATTGTACATTTTATTGTCTTTGGTTGTGTATCCGCTTTGCGAATTCCCATCTCCTTCGCAAGACAAAATCCTTTTTCTGAAGAGAAGGGGTTTTGAGGCACACTACCCTCGATTTAGGTAGTGTGGTTGTAATTGAGGTTCAGTCACCCTCTTTCAAGTGACTGGGTTTAGTGGATTTGATCGACTAGGTCGATCGGGAAATCCTAACTCGAGAGGGTTAGGTGGTGGTTTTCACTCGGTTTGGGTTTCCACCTAAAAATACTTGTGCCTATTGTGTGATTGCTTATTTTTGTCAGATTATCTATTTTAATTCTGCATCTTATATTACGTCACGTATATCTCACCCCCTCCAAGTAGGGAATTACAGGTAGGATGAAGCTCTTAGGTGTGAAGTAAGTGCTTGTAGAGCTAAAGCTTCTTCTATTTGATCTACTTCTTTTTAACACAAGAGAGTGGAAATATTCTTGCAAGGTGTGTCTTGGGTGTGTATTTGGTGTATATAACAAGACAAGGGATCCTCCTCTATTTATAGAGGCCCTAGGAAGGCTTTGGAAGGCCTTGGAAGGCTTCCGTAGCTGTTGGGTGCAAATCCAAAGAAAGTCAGGTCGTAGTCAGAATTAATCATGATTTTGACAGGGTCATCAGACGTCTAGTCTTGGCATCAGATGTCAGGAAAACCTGTTTAAGATGTCTGGGAACTAAGTCAGACATCTGATTCTAGGCGGGTTTCCTTCCTGACTTGAATCAGGCCTAAACAAGGTTCTAGTGTATGTTCATCAGACGACATACAGGACGTTTGGCACTAGGTCTGGACGTCTGAAAACCTATTGTTCTGCGGAAATGAATTCCCAATGAAGTACAATGACTAGAAAATCTCTGAAAGGAGATTTTGGGTTAGCCGAGGCAAAACAGTCATGTATCAGGCATCTGGGGTCCTCTATGGACATCTGAATGAGGCTAACGGTCATTTCCTCAAGTTTGTGAAGGCAGCCAACGTTCCACTAATTGGATGTCTGGCAAAGGCATCAGACGTCTCCTAAGATGTCTGGACTAAGGTCTGGATGACTGATTCTAACTGATAGAACCTATTAAGTCTGGCCTAGATGTTCTGGACGTCTGATCAAATAGTCAGATGTCTTAAAAGTCAATATCAGACAGACGTCTTAAAAGTCAATATCAGACGTCTGATTTTCAGATTGGGTCCATCACATTCTACTCTCATCCAAACCATCGGTGTATGTTCGGTAGGAGGTCCTTAAGACCATCCTTGAGGCCTCCTTTAGTGATTCACTCCTGCTGAGGCCAGGCCTCGACGTCTGTGTTTGTGCAGCAACCCCACCACATAGACATCTCCTCTGATTCATCTGAACCAAATTCTCCCTCTTCCATCATCATGGCACAGCCAGTAGAAGAAGAGAATAACGTTGAGAACCAACTTCAGCGTCATAATGATTTTTTTTAAGCCCTTGTAAACCCACCACAGCATCCTATGATGTGAGATCACTACAATCCCGCTGCAGTGGCGATCGAACCTCAAGTCCAAATCCCGGCTGGAGGTCTTGATTCTGAACTCAAGCCCAACATGATTCATGCTTTTCCTAAGTTTCATGGGCTTAATTCTGAGGATCCCTTCCAGCACATCAAACAACTCAAACATCTGGCCCAGACCTTCGGGTCAGATGTCCAAAATCAAGATATTCTTCTCATAAAGATGTTCTCCTTCTCTCTCATGGACAAAGCAGCTCACTGGTATCAGACTCAAATGCGTCCAATCAACACATGGGTTGAACTACAATCCAAGTTTTTGAAAAATTCTTCTCAGTTGGTCGGACGAATGCCTTACGGCACCAAATCACACACTTCACCCAGCAATCTAGAGAGCCACTTCATGAAGCATGGGACCATTTCCTGGACCTCATGCGAAAGTGCCCCAATCACGGAGTTCCTAAATGGGAACAAGTCCAGCCTTTTTACTAGGGACTCCGTGAAGTATCCGCTTATTCGTCAATGCAACCTGTCGAGGAAATATCATGGGTCAACACGAACACACTGTGTGAGAGATTCTCGAGAATATGTGCGAGAACTCCATCAATAATGACTCCATGGGCTTATTCGATCGGACGAATGGCCACTCATCGATGAATCCAAGGGGAGCACATGAGACGCAGGGCCTGTTCACATCCGTTGACTTGGAATTGATGGCCAGTCGGTTGGACAAGGTCTCTATCACTGAGAAGAAGGTGGATGAGCTGACTCGACATCTGCAGCAAGCCACCTCTATGCAAAATCCATTTGCACAGCCGCCTTTTGGGAGGGAAGCTGTGCATAACATCTATCACCGATCTTCTCAGGGGATGGACCCGTATCCACCCCCATCTGACTTTAGGATAGGTGGAAACTCCAATCTAACCTACTCTAGTTGGAGGAACTCTGAACCCTCATACTCTGACTTTCCTGAGGTCCCTCAAACTTGTGAGGACTTCAACGCCATCCAGAATAACCCATTCTCTAATACCTATAATCCTGGATGGCAGAATCATCCCAATTTCATGTGGGCGGGAAATAATCAGAATCAAAGACCACCATATCAACCCCGTCCACAAGCTCCTCGTCCATATCAGCTGCCTCAGCCTCAGCCCAACCCTACCTATCAATATGGGCCAACTCAAATAGATCAAATGACTCTTATCCTTCAGACTCTGGTCGACATTGAAAAGATGAATGCAGCTATGCAAAAATAGCACAAGGATGAGATCACAAAGGTTCACAATCAACTTGTTCAGATAGCGAGTTCCCACCAACTTGGCACACTCCCTTCGCAACCTCTGCCAAATCCGAATAACGTGCCGAACCAAAGGCACATTATGAACCCAAATCAGGTCCAAGCCCACATGATTTATTAGAGCCCTTCTATTCCATCACCAGATGGGGTGGAAGCTTCAACATCATATGTGGTATTTCAGCAGTAGCCACCCATTTTACCAACTCCAAACCAAAACCAGGCAGGAGTGAACTCTGTTACACAACCTTTAGTGGCAAAGCAACACAAGACCCACCTTATCCAAACCACTATCAGCCTGGTAGTAACCCAAGCCCTAGGATAGTTATCTAGGATACCCCTATCCCAGATCGAGAACCTGGACCTATTCTAGAGTAACCATCCTAGGTTTCATTTCCCAAGGCCTTGACCAAGGGAAAGAGGACAACCAAACTCGTGTCACCTGAGGAGGATCTGGTCAAGCTCTTTAAATAGGTCCATATAAACATCACATTGATGGATGCAATCCGCCACGTACTGGCTTGCACATAATTTCTAAAAGACATGTGTACACCTAAGCGTAAGCCACAAACCAAAAATCGGAGTCAGATCGTATTGTCAGAGTAAGCCAGCTCTGTAATTTTAAGAAAACTCCCACCTAAGGCAAAAGACCCAGGTACTCCCCTAATTTCCTATACCATTGGTGATACCTAATTTGATAGATCCTTTTTAGTTCTAGAAGTCTCCATAAACCTAATACCTACATCCCTACTTGACCACCTTGAGGAATCTGAGCTCAAATCGACAGAGGTGACATTACAGTTGGCTGACCGATCTATTAAGTCACCTAAAGGAGTTCTTGAGGATGTCTTCGTTAGGGTACGGGATTTCTATTTCTCGGTGGACTTTGTAGTCTTGGATATGGATGCTCTAGAAAACCCGAGGGATACACCAATTATACTAGGGAGACCCTTTCTGGCCACTTCTAGAGCCGATATAAATTGTGAGGAGAGCCAAATTGAACTAAAATTCAGAAACCAAACACTAAAGATTAACATCTTTAAGGCCCAACAAGGGATTAATTGAGGTGTTACAAAACAAATATGTGACATCAAGGCTGTGGTTGACGATCCGTCTAATTGAGGAAACCTGACTACTTCCGATCAACCATAAGAGGATCAAAACCCGCAATCAGAGGAGTTCGAACCTGACCTAGATACACCCATAACTCCTTCCCTTGCTCCTGACATACACCGCGAACCGCCCTCTGCTGCTGATAACCCAGTCTTGGAACTCAAGCCTCTTCCCGACCATCTTAAGTACGTCTTTTTGGGTTTCAATCAGACGTTTCTTGTGATTATCAACACTAGACTCACATCTGATCAGGAATCCCATCTGATTACTATTCTCCAGCAACACCGAAGAGCCATTGGATGGATTCTCGATGATTTGACTGGTATCAACCCTTCCTACTGCACACACCATATCTACATCGAAGAGGGCACACGACCTTCCCGTGAAATGCAGAGACGTCTGAATCCTAATCTGCAGGAGGTTGTGAAAAAGGAGATCATCAAGTGGTTAGATGCAGGGATCATCTACCCGATCTCCGACAGTCAGTGGGTGAGTCCAATCCAGGTTGTTCCTAAAAAGGCAGGACTCATCGTGATCACAACTGAAACTGGAGAAATCATACCGACTCGTGTGGTGAATTCGTGGAGAGTCTGCTTTGATTATGTATGACTCAATTCCTCCACAAAGAAGGATCATTTCCCACTACCGTTTATTGGTCAGATCCTCGAGAAACTAGCAGGAAATAGGTTTTGCTTTTTGGATGAGTACTCCGATTATAACCAGGTGGCAATCCATCCTGAGGACCAAGAAAAGATCACTTTCACCTGGCCCTTTAAGACATACGCGTTCCGAAGGATGCCGTTCGGTCTCTGCAATGCACCCGCTACTTTTTAGCGGTGAATGCTTGCCATATTCTCAGATATGGTAGGTGATTATCTGGAAGTCTTCATGGATGACTTTTTAGTATTCGGAGAATCATTTGACGATTGCCTCATACACTTGGTCCAAATCCTCAGGTGGTGCATTGACGTGAATCTGGTTCTTTCCTGGGAAAAGAGCCATTTCATGGTTCCTGAAGGAATTGTCCTGGGACATCTCATATCAGAAAAGGGCATCCAGGTCGATCGAGCCAAGGTGAACTTGATTTCCAAACTCCTTTTGCCTAGCTCGATCAAGGACATCTAATCTTTTCTGGGGCATGTCGGTTTCTATCGTCGATTCATTCCTGATTTCTCAAGGATCGTGTGCCCCCTGACCACTCTACTATCTAAGGATGTTCCTCTTGAAATCTCCAAGGAATGCACTCAAGCATTTTTAATCCTCCATGATCGAGTTACCCAAGCTCCGATCCTACAGTCCCCTGATTGGTCTCAACCCTTTGAGATCATGTGTGATGCATCCGATTTCGCTGTAGGAGCAGTACTTGGGTGGAAAATTGACGGGAAACCCGTGGTCATCTACTATGCTAGCAAGACACTTAACGAGGCTCAGCGTAACTACACAGTTACTGAGAAAGAGCTGTTAGCCGTAGTATTTGCCCTGGAAAAATTTAGATCATATCTCTTGGGTTCCCGTGTTATCATTTACTCGGATCACACAATTGTGAGGCATCTCCTTTTGAAGAAGGATGCGAAACCTCGATTAATCCACTGGATCTTGCTATTGCAAGAGTTTGACCTCAAGATTCATGATAAAGTGGGAAAATAGAACGTTGTAGCTGATCACTTATCCCGCCTCCCTTCTGAAATCATCGACCCTTCCGGACCCATTACAGAACATTTTCTTGATGAGCACCTCCTGACTATCAGTACAGGGCTTCCATGGTTTGCTGGTATAGTAAACTACCTGGCATCACATCAGATCCCATCTGATTGGCCGAAGGCCATGAAAGACAAATTGTTTTCCGATGCTAGGTATTACTTCCAGGAAGACCCGTATCTTTTCTGCATCGGTGCTGATCAGATCATTCGAAGATGTGTTGCGGAAGTGAAAATTCAGGACATCTTGTCCTTCTGCCATGACCAAGCATGTGGTGGACATTTCTCAGGTCATAAAGTCATAGCGAAAGTCCTCCAGTGCAACTTCTATTGGCCCACGATTTTCAAGGATGCACACATTCATTGTAAGGAATGCACTCATTGCCAGACCTTAGGCAACATGAGCCATCGTGATATGATGCCCTTACAGCTGATTCTCGTATGCGAAATCTTCGACGTATGGGGGATTTATTTTATGGGACTGTTTCCTATTTTGGACGGATTTGAGTACATTCTACTCGCTGTTGACTACATGTCCAAATGGATAGAAGCCATTCCGACCCAAACCAATGATCATAAGGTGGTTATCAAATTCATTCATCAAAACATCTTTTCACGGTTTGGGATTCCACGTGCTATAATCTTTGATGGAGGGACCCATTTTATGAATGCTTAGTTCAGGTCACTGATGACCAAATATGGGGTGTCACACCGAATCTCTACTCCTTACCACCCCCAAACTAATGGTCTAGCTGAGTTATCAATTCGGGAGATCAAGAAAATCCTCTAGGTTACTGTTCGACCTGATAGGAAAGACTGGTCATCCCAACTTCCAGAAGCTTTGTGGGCCTATAGGACCACCCATAAAACCCAATTAGGTATGTCTCCCTTCAGATTGGTGTATGGGAAGGCATGTCACCTCCCCGTCGAATTGGAGCACAAGACCTATTGGGCAGTTCGGAACTGCAACCTAGATCTTTCTAAGGCAGGAACCCACAGAAAGCTTCAAATGAGCAAGATCGATGAATTACACGACGACGCATATGAGAACTCGCAAATTTATAGAGAGATGGTTAAGGCCTTTCACGACAAGCACATATCCAGAAAGATCTTCCATCCTGGTCAAAAAGTCCTACTCTTTGATGCCAAGCTTAAACTGTTCCCAGGAAAACTACGATCAAAATGGATTGGACTATACCTCGTCTGACGAATCTTCGAAAATGGAGCCATCAAGATCAGTCCACTCAGCCACGATTCAGAACCTTTTATCATGAACGGTCAGAGACTCAAACCGTTCATTGACCTGACAGGTACAAATTTGGCTAAGATATCCTTTACCCTCTATTCTCCCTAAGTTCATTGCACCCAACCGATGGCATAAAACTCAGCGCTTAACGGGAGGCAACCTGTCATTTTTGAGAAACCTGAAACCTTTCTTGACATTCCTATGCTGAATTCATATTGCACTTTAGGGTTCATTCATTAGAACAGCTGACCCTACCTCAGGTACCCGTACCCGAGTTTAGAAATCATTTGCAACAGTCACCTCGACCCATCCACCCACCCAAAACCTGTTCTAATGAATGATTTAAGCTGAACTCGAACTCACCTAATTTACAATGGGGACATTGCAAATCGTAGGCATGGGGGGGTATGAAAGTGCAAAACGTCGTGAAAACTCATCTCACAAGAAAAGGTTTCAACAAAAAAAAACCACATCCCAAAAACACCAAAAAAAAGGAAAAAATTTTTGAAAAAGAATAAAAATTCTGAGGGGAGAGAAAATTTTCAGGCTATACAAATCATGTGGAGATGAAGGGGAAAAGTGAGAAATGTCAAAAAAGAAACACAAAATGAAAAGAAAACGAAGAGATAGTCATTAGTAAGAAATTAAGGGATTAACTGAGTTCTAGAACATATCAAGAAAAGGAAAATGAAAAAAAAAAGTGCTAATGAGACACCAAAGAGATTAGAAGGAACGCTGATCTTAGGCCTCTTAGGCTAGACTCCTAGGCTTAAAAATTTAAATATTCGCTAAGATTTGGATAGTCCTCAAGAGGTTAGGAAAATGCGAAGCTTAAGTATTAGGTCTATGGCGTAGGGAGTATTCGACCTTGTTAACTGACCTCTTGTTTACGGGACTCGGTAACCTAAGCACCCCAATCCACACACAGTCTGGTTCAGTGCACATAAGTATCAAAATCATGCAAATGCGTTTAAACTGTTCTAAAAAAGGTTGCCTAGATTAGGAGCAGCCGATCAACACAAGTTGATTTGGATGAGTTCCTAGCGTAGAGAAGTGGGAAATTCCCATCAAAGATGCGCAATAACATATCGTCTCCTCGATGCTTGTCTCTTAGGATATTTACATATCCTACTGGGGGCATGTAAGCACCCTGTGCTGGTTCAGATGCCATAGGCAGCATTATCATGAAATATCGATTGCCAGGGTCTAGATTTAGCTATATAACGCCATGGGCGGGATTATCTCAAAATCTCGAAAGCCAAGGTTCTGGGGGTTGCCATGGGCGATGTTGTTACGAAGCATCGATTGCTAAGGACCCTTCGAGGATTGATGATGGGTACTAGGAATCTGATATAGATCGTGTTGAGAAGCCAATCCAAAGCTAGAAATAAAAAGAAAAGAGAGAGAAAACTCTCCAAACAATGAAAATCCTTTGTCTCTCTCTTACAAAAATGCACTACAAATTGAACCGAGGCTAAAATATGTTACAAGCACGGGTGCTTTAAACACGGAGTCCAACGAACCTTAGGATAGTTCCTGTGGGCCTTAAAAACCTTCACGGTAGACTGAGGCTAGAGCTAGTCAGATCTGGATCTTGGTTGGTACTTGAGTACCTCTAGGCCTACTATCGGCACTCTAACCTAATCCACAGAAGAAAGCACTCATCATAGTTTTTGAATAATCAAAGAACTCATGGTCCAGAATCAAAGTTAAAACCTTAAAATTTTACTAAGGGACTAGCAAAGGTTAGGCATGGCGCTATGATGGGAACACCATCATGAGCTCTCCTTAGCTTATTTTGACCCATAAAAGAGAAAAAAAGCTCCTACATAACCAATTGGAGGTCCTAATCCACTGAACAACCATTCTGAGTGAAAAGTAAGAAACCAGGGGTAAAACTGCAATTTTACCATTGCAGTGCAACAACGAGCTTTCTCAAGGGCTAAACACAGGTCAAATGGTCTTAACAAGAGAAAAATTTGGTTGGTTCAAATAGAAAAGGGTTCGTGTGAATTCTGGGAATTAAATGACTTATTGTAACCCTAAAATAGACCCACTTGATTTAACAAGGTTATAGTCAAAATAAAATTTACCTAAACCCTCTATAAATCATAAAACAATATTCTCTAGGGCTTAGAACCTTCAATTTGACCATTAAAAACTATTTTGACCTAAAATGGGGTCTCAGACAAATGTTTACCCTAAATTAGGTTTTCACGTAAATTGCCCAGTCAAACGTGGTCAAACCCAAAATCCATCCCCATCATTGGATTCCTTAGGTCCAAATTTGGTTTGTACCAAAATTTGGACCTAAGGGGAATTCATCTTAACCCACTTTGCGAATAAGTCCAGTCTAATTACATTTCCACCCCTATCTTTCAAAAACCCTTACAAATGACCCCCTATCTTCTTCTTCATTCTTTGCAATTAGGTCCCTCTAAAATTATAGTGGAGGGAATCCTACTCCAGCGAGCTTGAAAGGGTGATTTCTCGCTGATCTCTCAGAGAATCCCCTTCAAAATTGAAAGGGAGATTCTTTAAGAAATCTCCTCCTATGTGAACCCAATTAGAAGCCCTATTTGGTACCCAATCTCTCATGAGAACGCATGAGAGATTTGGGTCTCTCTCAAGTTTCCTTTGCCGACAAACTTGCCATACTTGGAAGCTTTGCTTCCAGGCATAAACCCAACCTCCAGGGCCTATTTAAGAGACCGAATTTGCCCTGCATCTCCTAAGCTTGAATTCAGCCAGAGAAACCCCTCAATTTCATCTCTCCTCCTCCATCCGATCTGCTCATCAAGCTCCGATGACTTCTCCCACTCTCCCTCAATGCCTAGCCACAATACCGGTGGCAAGTTCTTCTTCCCCTCGCTCGTCCGCGCCGCGCCGCACCTGCCGACGCTCGTGCATCCCCTTCATCCTTGCCGACCTCCCTCACTGAGCGCTTTCATCCTCAGCATCGGCGATACGAGCTGACCGCCATCCCTGCCTCCCCCTTTGTCTCTTCACTCTTAGATAAGTCCTCTCACCCTCTACTCTATTTTTCCCTCTTTATTTCCCTCGAATGACCACTGCCACACTCCACCACCATCATCCCCTTCACCTTCGACCACCACTCCGGTGATTTTGCTACATCTCCACAGACCACCTCCCTCCTTGCCAACCAGTCCATAAGCTCCGCCACGACTCACTGAACAAAACCCCCCACTCGCAACACTCCTCCACTCACCCACAAGCACCCTCTAGCACACCCACACACACGGCAGCAGTGTGCCCTAAGCACGCTACCTCAGGCGATCTCACGCCATGCCGACCACCTTTGCACGTTCGTCACACCTTGGTGAAGCTCCCTGAGCTTTTTAACGCGACTGCGAGGCCGTTTGTGTGATTTTAGGTCCAGGGGTTCACCACCAATGACGCATGGTTGGAAGCTTGCTTGCTAGCTTCTCCAGGCCGTGCCCACTCTAAGATCTAGTCCCAGGATGCGCGAAGGGCTCTCGCAAACATCCCCAGGTGATCGGTTGAAGGCAAGAGCCATCTCCGTAGCTACAACTGAGCGACGCCCCTCTGCTGCAGGAGCACGTGAAAGAGGTGGGAAGATAGTCCCACCTCGGAAACATCTGGAGTGCCAAAGCCACATAAATTGATTTTCTGTATTAGGTTGATTGCCTCCAACTCACAGGGTGAGGTCCCCTCTCACTTAACCTGACGCCTCATTTGCAATCACCCCCCACGGACCTGGTGACCCGACTCGACCACACACCTCGCCCACCACCGCACGCCAGTGGGCCTAGTCCCAGGCGTGTATCCGACCCGATTACCTGAGAAGTGGCTCTGGGAGAGCGAACCTAAGAGAGAAGGGAGAGAAGAGGGCTCACACGGGTAGGGGTATCTCCCTGTGCACCACCCTACAACCTCTGCAATGCCTCACTGATCATTTTCCCCCACTCCATTCAGTCCATCGACCAACCAAATATCTCCCCAAATAGACCCACCTTCACCATCCATTCCCTTCACCATCCGGCCACCACAGTCACCTTCGCTCCTCGGCACGACCACCATTCCATTCATTGTGCCTCAGCGACCATGCTGAACGTTCTAATTTGGCCATAAGGCCCTTGTTCTTGATTTCAGGTATCCAGCCACCGGCTGCCATTACTGCCAAGCTTGAAGCAAGCTTCAAGCCCTCCAGGTCTTGTGCTACTCCAGGAGAGAGCCCAAGCTGTGCAGACTTAAGGCGCGCACGCATCCAAGCCTTTGATTGGAGTCGAAGGACTTTGCACCCTCGCCAATTGAGGAAGTCATCCTACTGCTATGCACGCAGAAGAAGGTGGGACATTTAGTCCCACCTCGGAAGTTGGAAGACACCTGCAGCAACATAAATTGATTTTGTGTTAGAGGCTCTTCGCCTCCAACACTGAGGATGAGGTCCTCCTCCCCCTCTCACCGGACTCGTCTGCGACACCTAATATGCAGACCTGGCCACGACCCAACTACCCGACCTATTCACTCCTCGCTCACCACACACGCCGATGAGCCTGGACCCGAGTCTCCGTTAGGTCCAATTACATGATCGGATAAGGGCTCTGGGAGAGTGAAGCTGAAATAGAAAGGGAGAAAGAGAGAAGAGAGCTACGCAGGGGAAAAGGGGTTTTGCCCTGGAGAGTTTGGCTCGACACTTAGTCGAATTCAGAGGGCACAACTGAAGCTGAAGGAAGAGGAAGAAGGAGAGGAGGACTGCAGGGCTTAAGGCAAAGGTAGAAAGAAGAAGAGAAAGAGAAAGATCATGAAGGCAAAGGAAGATAGAAGCCAAAGAAGAAGAAGAAGAAGAAGAAAGAAGAAGACAGAGAAAGAAGAACAAGAAGGAAGAAGAAGATGAAGAGAAAGGCAGAAGACAAAGAAAGCAAAAGAGAAAAGCGAAGGATCGCAAAAAGCCAAAGAAGAAGAAGAAGGAAGGAGAAGACAGAGAAGAGAAAGAAAGAGAAGAAGAACTCGGACATTTAAGTCGTCTGATTAAGGAATCAGACGACAGATTCTAGCCTCCATTGCATAATTACATTGAATCATTGGGTGATATTGTAGGAGAACTTGGTGATCTACATCACCATTTTACTCCCATATTTTTGCACTCTTTCAGTTTAAATTGTGATCTTGATTTCTAAATATCAATTTACTCCCTGTGTTCGACCTCAGAAATCTTTTCGAGTAATAAAATTATATCTGTTTTGAATGCTATTTCGGCTGTACTATAACACAATAATTTTAAAACCTGATTCAATGCAACGAACACTACTTGATGAATCAATTTTATGTGAAGTGGTGTACCCCAAATATATCAATCAATTAGCCTCTAGCACCACTTAATTAAGGCACACAAAAATGTTTAACCTATTTAGATTTCTACTCATGCATGTGCGTATTTAGTTAATGTGTACCAGATCCACAAGTTAGATTCTGGTTAAGTGGTAGAATCAAAGTAGAGTATTGCACCTTAGGTCGAGAATTGTGGTTGTTAATGTGTGTATATTTCAGATCAATTCCCATAATCAGAACATGCTATAGATATATATTTTGTCTTTTTAATTTATACGGAGGGATGAGGTGAGTTACAATCAAACAGAATCCAACCTAAGGCTAATGCAAACACCTAAGTTGATTTAGATTTGAGTTATTAGTGTGATGAAATGGAAATCTTGGGTGTGGGGGTTGGGGTAAACTTACAAGTCCTCTACCTGCACTTTGCTCCAATCTTACTGCTTTGGCCTACCTCGAAAGAGTACCTGCAATCACAATAAGATTGGAGACAAGTGAGGTAAAAGCTAACTAAGGTGAAAAATGTGGGAAATCAAAGAGTGCTGCCTCCCTAGTAACAGTGCCAAAATGATCATCGAAAATTTTTGCGGGGAAAATTGGAGTTACGGTTTCGGAGAAACCCGTATCATAGTGCTTGCGAAGAAATCCTAGATTAGATAATTTTTATAACCGAGATGGTAGATCCCAGGTCGAACATAGGGAGGTGATGTTTGATTAATCAAAATCCGTGTTTGTTTTATTTATTTTTGAAGAGTTTTAGCTTTTCTATTTTTTTGGTATTTTATATAGCAGGAAATCAGACTAGAGGAGTATTGAATCTATTGTACTCTACTTGCAAAAGAAAAGAAAGACAAGAGAGAGAGAGAATAACTATTTTATAAGAAAATCAAATGTTTATTACAAAATTTGAGTACAGAAAATTAAATCTACACTACGAAAGTGGTAAAAGAGAAGAGGTAGAAGAATCCCCCTCGACAACTACTTGGAGGACGAGCCATGTTGACGTGATACCAAGAATAAGGTGATGAGGAAATGAACGAAGGACAAAGTCAGATGAATTAAGGACGAAGCGGGATGACGTCATAGCGGGATATACTTCCTGAATGGGGTGAGAGGATGGCCACGGGTGCTCCATGAATGGGGATGAGAGAGAGGGAATAAAAATTGTTTTTGGACTCTAGTGGAGAATCCTAGGCTTGGGAAAAGCTCGTAGAGCTTTCGAGAGGGTGTGGAAAGAGTAGGTAGAGATGAAGAGAAGTGGAGGGGAGGTAGCCCCTATTTATAGCTTTTTGCCAAATGATTTGGCCCATCAATCACACCCCTGTGTGCGCATCACCTAGCCACGCAGCGCAAGCTACACATCGTGTGCACGGTGCGCACGCACTCGCATTATCAACCCTGCATGCACTAGCTAGTAGGGCGAAGACATCTCTCCACCGTTTGATCGGGATCAGAAGGTTGAGAATCGCCCTTACTACGCCTTCAGATTTCACGATGCTCATGTTCATCCATGCATGATCACACACGTTCAGGCTATTGTTTATCCGTGCAGCCACATGGCCATGAGTAAGCCATAAGATGAAGATCCGGTGGCTTTGATCATGTGAGCACGTGCTAATGAGAGGCTCATCATGGATACTAATTACCCCTAATTAACTAGTTTCCCTAGCTAATTAGCTAGTAATATGTATATATAAGGGTTAATTGTGTAATAAGGGACAAATCATTAAAGGACCTTAAAATAAGTTTAAAATGTTAAATTATTAGCCAATTAATATTATTAATAATTTAATTAATAAATGCACTTGAAATACCATTAATTAGCTACCTAATTAATATCTTATTTAACTTAAGTATAACTTAAGACATAAGTTCTTAAATAACTTAAGTTAATAAGTAAATAAATATAAATAAATGGGTCAGAGATGTGAATACAATGCTTTAATATAATATTTAGCTAAATTATAAATATATATAAAAAGTTAGAAAAGAAAGTAATTTAACTTAACCTTAAAAGCCTCTATTTGCATTGTGAACCCTATATTTCATTGCATTTGAGTCCTTTTCATTCACTTAGGTCCTTAGCTTTCCTCACATTTACGTCCCTATGAACACACTCTTCTTCTTCATTTCTTCTTCAGCCGCCTGAACGGCTGACGAATGGCGGTGAAGACACTTCACAATCACCTTCCATCTGATGCCATTCCACCCTTGCCAAGCTCTTGGAGCTTGCACTCACCCTCTTCACTTCATCCCACGGTCTGGATGATCTTCAAATCCTATTTAGGGTTAGAGAGTAACCTCACCGGCATCATAGATGACGCCGGTGGTTACCTTGCACCTAGACACTTTTCCGTCCATATTCAGCCACCTTCACAACCGCTGCAACCTATAAATACCCCTTGACCCCTCTGATTTCAAGGGTCGATCCTATAACCTTCTTCCCCAACTGTGGCCAATGATAGGCTATTCTTCTGTCTACTTTTGGTGACTTCTCATCCCACTATCGGAGCTCCTCCGTGTGAGGGACTTGCCTCACTCACCTCCTCTTCCTCTCTGGATAGCAGTGACAAGGCCAAGGAGTGTCACTTCCTCTCTATCACCGCTTTCAACTCTCGCCAGAGCCCTTTCCCAAACCCTCTAATTTCATCCTCCATTATGCACCTTTCAACGGAGATTCTTTCCCCTCTCTTCGTCTAGGTAACCGTAGATTACTAAGTGTAGTTTAGATTAGTGTAATTAGCTTAGTAAGATTAGTTTAGTTAGACTTCTAGTACTTTCTTCCTCAACTCCGGCAAGGCCACGTCCGGCCTTGCCGAGCCCTCTTTCACTGAGCCAAGCACAATTCCATCTTCTTAACCTTTACACGATTCATTTCCACTTTCTTTCCCTCATTGTTATCACCTAAACCACCTAAACCACATCACCCTCACCGGCGACCTCCGCTGTCCATGGTGGAGGTCCCTAATGCTATTTCACACTCACTTAGGGTCCATCATTATCAGACCATCACCTTAGGACCCTAATTAAACTTAGATCCATCCTAATTGTCCACCTAATCACCTACACCAACTCACATACACCTGGACACTTCACTATCTATGGTGAAGTGCCCAGAGTTAATTCCACATCCAATAGAGGTCTTCCATCACTTCCCTAAACCCTAAAGACCTCAGCGATTCCTTTAATTGCTCCTATAGAGAAGTGTATCGAAAACTCCCAATTTTCCCTCTTCTCTGAGCTCGGAGATGGAGACTCGGAGATGAGTTAATCACTTAATTATGTAGTTCATCACCTTTGCCACATCTTACTGAAGTGTTCCCCTCATTCAATTTTGAGGGAGATCAATTCTTGATTTCTGTCGAACTCAAAATGTGATTCCACTAAACTCTTAAAGAATTCAGTGTTAAGTGCTTCAATTGAGGCATCAGTCGTCTTCTTGAGGTCCCTTTTGACCTTAGGAAGCTCTTGAGACCTTTCTTGGCCTGTTCTATGGATTTTTTCACTCTAGTCACCAATTTTTGAGTTCACCAGAGCTTCGGCGAGCTCTAGCGACCTTATTTACAGCTTCAGCCATTGTTACACTCTGCAAAGCTCCAGATCACTTCTGTTGGGTCTAAAGATCAAGAATCTGAGCTCTTAAGTGTGTTTTAATGATCTATGCTCCTTACTGAGCTCTATCTTCTTCAACTTAGGTGGAGTTGGAGAAGCTTATTCATTGAGGTTTTTTGTTTAGAATCAGATTTTTGAGCTTCAGTAGAACCTAATGAAGTCATCTCATGTCTTGATAGGTCTAAGAGCTTCTAAATCTCCGTGACGAACACAACTCATTTCTTGCTCAGGCGGCGAAGTCTAAGAACCCTCCGACGTAATCAAAACTCCAATTTGAAGTATGGATTCACTTCCTGAGGTTGAATTAGGTCAACTTAAGTGTTAATTTGATTTGCAAAGTTGTACAATTGAAAGTCAACTTCTGAGCTTTATTAGTCAATCTTAAGGAGAACTCAGGGAATGAAGAGCTAAATCTTTGATTTTAGGGGTTAAGTGAGTTTCTGGGATTATGACAGATCAATTAGAGTGATTTGAATATGTTCTATCAAGGATTTACTGAGAATTGATCTACTACACAGTTTGGGTTCACTTGAACCTAACACTATTCTTGAGCCATTCTATTGAGATTTAAAGCCAAATCTAGCTCAAATATGTTACTTTTGATCCTCTGAAACTAAGTGAGATCCCTTCTGGTTGGTTGATCTCTTTGTTAGTTAACTGAACTCAAATTAGAGTTCTAAGGCTTCAGTGACAATCTTTCTAGCTTCTGATCTTCCTGAAGATCTTCCTCACCTTCCTATCTCCTCCAAATGGTGCGGAATGCTTCACTGTAGCATTTCAGGTCCTTAGTCGAGGGTAAAATTTCTCTCTGTAGGTCATTTGACCTATTTATCCTTCTCTGCAGCTATTACTGACCATGGTGAACAACCATGTTTATCCTAAAAATCAGTAGATCAGATTTGATTTGAACACCAAATTGGTGTTACAATTAGATAGAAATTCTCAAAACTTTAAATCGAGCTTTGGAACGCTTGATTTGGTCTAGCCAATCGACTGGAATCCTTAGGTGAAGATCAGCCTGAAACGGGTGAAATATAGTCCCACCTCGGGAATTATTGAGCACTCGTATTGGTATATTATGAAAAACTACATTAGCCTTCCTGGTCATTGAAAGCATGATCTTCATTTTCCTTGAAAACTTTAACATAAAATGATGTATCGTTGTATTTAATCACGTGGTAGAAAATTACTTTTCAAAATATTTTAATTTTCAGAATCTAACCACGAATAGTTAGGTCGTCTCCACAGGGAGGAAATAGCCTATTTAAACTAGTGCGTTGTGCTTCATTTATTCGGGAATCTCAATGTGTATGCATACTAACTGGTGCACGTGTTTTCAACATGATTTCTTGCTTCAAATAATTAATCAAGAATACAGGTGTGCATATGCAAAATCACCACTATATAATATCATGTAAAATAATGATCTTGATACTGGTAAACACCGTAAATACAAATTTCTTGAATATAGCTTGTTCACCATAATATATATGACATGCATTAAATCATTCATGAGAGATATGCATATGCGAGAAATTTTGATTAAATAGAAGGATGGATACGCAAATTCACCCAAATAATTTAATTCATTAAATAAGCAAATAGTGTACCTCTGCAATGGCACGATTGGTAACTTTTAATGCGAAGGGAAACATAGTGTTTTCCTTCTCTCTTCTTTGCACGCATGGAGTAGGAATCTTCTGCCGGCCTGTGAGCGATGGAGGCACGCCGGAGGATGGCCGTTGAGATGGCAGTGACGGGGCAGCCGATGGTCGTCGGAGGTGGCCGACCGGAGCACTGTCGGTTGCGGCATCGATGGGGTACCTTGTTGCTGCAGCTTCGTGCGTGGTCCATGAGTGGTTGCTCGTGGTGCACACGATCGGCGAGGGTGGTTGGAGGCTATTGGTGATGTCGACGAGGGAGATGGCAGCCGGGACGGTTGCTGTGGTGTGGCACTGTATGACTGCGGTGTTGGGTTCTTTGGGTTCTCGGTGATGGTGAAACAAAGGAGGGAGTTTGAAGAAGACGAAGAGGAAGAAGAAGAGGAAAGGGTGGCTATGGTTGCTAGACACGCGTGCACAAGGGTGCAGGCAAGGTGCGTGTGCATGGAGCGATGCAGCGCACGTGGCTGGCTGAGTGGTGGGTGAGCGTGCGCGCACTGTGAGAGGTTGGCAGTGAAGTGTGGCCGTGTGCACGCGGCTGTGGCTGCCTATGGGCATGGCCTGCAGGTGTGTGGCCATGTGCTGTCACCATATGGCCCACGTAGTGAAGCTTGCGGTGAGAGAGGTTGGCGCAGAGACCACGGTGCTCGCTGAAGTCCATGGTGCACGCCTCCTTCACGGTGGTGGAGATGGAGGATAGTTCCCTACTAGGGGGAAGGCGGATGATGATGATCTTCCTCGGTGAACGTGGCTTCCTTTTAAACAAAAATCTCCTCCATGTCCTTCGGCTGCAAGTATCTCCGACTACTTGTGACACTCGCGAGTGGTTGGAACAGCAGATAAGCACAGCGATTTCCTCTTTAGACGTCTAACTAGAGCATCAAATGTCTTAAAGAAATGTAATGGCATGCATTCTTGATAGTAGTTCCAGACGTCCAATCCAAGTCCAAGACATCTTATAGAAGTAAAAATGAGCATCTGATTCTTATATCGAGCCTGCATTCATCACATAAATTATATTATCATAACATTTGTTATTAAATGTAAAATTGAAGCACAAAATTAAATGCGGGCCAAGGTGAATTGCCCTATAACTCCTAATTAATTAACAACTAAGAACAAATAATTAAATAGTACTTAGGCTAATTAATAGTCCACAAAAGTGGACTTATCAAATACCCCCATGCCTAATTTTTACTAGTCCCTAGCAAAAAGTGAAAAACAAGAGAAGATTTCTTCTTTTCTTATTTGAAAATTTTAGAGATCCAGACGAATGCGACGTGATAATAGCCTAAGTAACAGATCCAAGTGAAAAGGCCAATTCGCATTGGGAGTTCATACTTCACCCTTGGTAAATATTGCTGTCGAGATAGGCAACTACTTCCCTCTGGGATAAAGCAGAAGATAATCAGCAATTTTACCCCAGCTTTTGCCTTAGGTAGGAGATATCGAGTTGAATGGATTTGTATTTGGTGGCACACACTCATCTGGTTCTACATGTAGTCTAGTACTACAGACTCTAGATCTCTAGACTATTAGACAATTCAACTCAGAGAGAGGCTAAACTACTGTGCTTTCCTGATGTTCCTTGGCACTCACTCTTTTATTTTCTTTCTAAGATCACAAATCTTGCCAGATTTAGTAATTGTACTTACTATTTGGTGGCCTTACATGGCATCCACACTTCAATTAAAGTCGTAATAACTCTACAACTAAGTTAAAGTCCTCAGCCAATATTCAGGCGATCAGAAATACAAAAAGGTAGGTATGGGTGATATTTGGTGGAATGCAATAAGTGTTTTTATTGCCTCAGAAACAATGTTACAACGATAAAATATAACCTTGGACTCTTTTCTTTTTCTTTTCTCTCTTTCTTTTCTTCTTCTTCTTTTTCTTTTTTTTATTTGTTTCTTCTTCTCTTTTTTTTCCTTTTTCTTTCTTTATCAATCTACATAACATGATACCGACTTTTATTTATGAGGCATTATTAGGGATGATGATGGTCAAGAGGATATTTTGTGGCTTATTTGGTGGAAGTGCCTATTCTCGGCACCAGGAAGAAATGGATAGGACAGACGTATTTCTGACCTTTAACACTATTACCCTCTTTTAGCCGAGGACTCTACGAAGGATTGTCGTGACCATCCACCATAGTTATAGCTTTATTAAGACTCCATCTTTGTGTATCTGCCTTATTTGGTGACTCTCAAGAATTCACACAATGTACGCACACAGGAACAGAGAGTGAAAACTATGCCTAACTTTGAAGTATCATCATCTAATTGTCCAAAACTTAAGAGTCCTTGCACTAGACTTAGCGCACCAGCAATCACTTTACTTTCTTCTCATAAAAATAAGGTGGATCTACTATAAGATAGTATGCCTCACTCCCTATTAATTGTCGAAGTGTTTAGTAGACTACAAATGCTTATTGGTTTTCCTCAAGGATCCATTACCAAGTCTACATGCATGTGAAATAAATGTACTAGATTCTAAATTTAAGAAATAATTCAAGAAGAAAAACCTCCAATGACAAAGATATTTTGCTATGGACTAACCCAATCAGCTCAAGAAAAGAGAAATTTTTTTTTATGTATGCTAACCTAAATGCATGAATACTTCCTAAAATGCAAAATGCACCCCCCATGCAATGTCCTCATTGTAAAATCAAAATAGGGGGAGAAAGGAAAGAAATCACCTGATGACGATGTTATTCAAGCCGCTAGGTTGCCTCCCAACAAGTGCTGCATTTTCTGTCAGCAGTCAGACTTAGAAGGAACCTGTAAGTCTGGTTCTAGACAGAAAAGGTTAGGCCCTAAAAATATGCGTAATAGTGTGGGCTTAGAAAGTAGGTAGCCATAGATGTTGGCGAGCTGATGATGCAACGTAATCCCAAATGCTCGCCAGAAGATATGAAAGCGGAGAACCTCGTTGGCTACCTTGGGAGGTTTAGGAATAACAAACGGAATATGAAAAGGGACCTCCCGAAATGGAATAAGTGGAGGATAACAAGGATCCTCCAAAGCAGGATGGGTTTTAAAAGATATAAACATTAATATTTGAAACCCTTGAATGGAAAGACTAAAAGTACAAGCATCAATCCACACTCGCCATTTTACCCAAGGATGTACTGGCCTGGTATGTTCTCCAGAAAGAATGTATATGAGCAGAGATCTGAGCCAAGGATCGGTTAGGGAGTATAAGGGTTGTTTGTAGTGTTGGAAGGTAATGGTTAAGTCCAATGAGGGCTTAGTCGGTGTCAGGTCCAATTCCAACAATGATTCAGATTGTGTATACTCCCTAACAATTGTAGACAACTTCACGTTACCCTGCCTAGCATTAATGATTGGAGTCATATTTGAATCAAGGGTAGACTCAAATTTACAACTCTTTGATGCAGGGTGAAAATATCAGAATCATTATCAATAAGCTCATCCCCAGATTCATTTGGTTCACTCAATTTTTTGTTGGGTTGTATATGTGATTCATTAGTGAAAACAGGAGTTAGATCAGTATCCTTAATTACTCCTAAAGGAGGATCAATCTTAATATTTTGGAGTAAGCCTATAACATTGAATCGTTATTCTTCTCGGGGTATAAATCCTCAATTGAGGTGTTTTGTCCCTGAGAGTCTCCCCTAGGCTTCTCACAATTTTGTTTATCCTCCTCTAATATCAACTCCTATTTTGATGGAGGATGATTCTCAAAAGAAGGGAGGAATCTGGATTTCACCATATTGTTTATATCCTTTGGAGGTAAATCCTCAAATAATAAATAATTCCCCTGTGATTCACTCTAGATTTTCAGTCTAGGTTCCTCTATTGGGGCATCCTCATCCTATGAAATAGACTCTTCATATCCCTGAGACCAAAATTGATCTAATTCATCCTCTATTCCGTGAGGGTCACCTTCATTGGGTGCATTTAACTCCTCAGGATGTTTAATGGTAGGTGTTGATTCCCTAAGTGGGGGATCAGGAGTAAGCTCACTAAAGGTAGAATGGGATTCCACAAGATAATCAATAGGGGAAGTGATAGGAACAATACAACCATGACCCGGGTTAGTAGGGGTAAGGAGAATATTGTCATTGGGGTCAAGGTCCTCATGAGGTACCATCTTCCCTTGCTTTTGACTCCAATATAGCTTGGGTGGATAATCACTATGATCATTCTCCTTTAGTGGCTGTGTCTCATTGGGAGTCAAAGTGATAGCTACATAAAATTGGATCCCTATTATCAATGGTTTCCTCAGAATTATTTTCATGATCATTGTCGTATGGGTAGGGATCAGAATTACTGGGAAGCGTGTAGCTAAGCTATCTTATTTCTTCATTTAACTGTTGACTATTCGTCAACATCACTCCCATGGATTCCATCATTTCCTTTTGGTGTTTTTGCATTTCTATCATAAAAGGCTACTATTCTCAGGTTAGGGAGGATAGTCAATTTCAGGCTTTGGTTGCCTAGGGGTATCGATCCAACCTTGATACGGGAAATCATGAAGGGTGGGAGGGTTGGGTGTCTGCATGGAAGTAGGGATTCCAGGGTTGGAAAATTCCGCTCCTAGTCTCTGCTCAAAAGTGGGAGTTATCAAGCTAGTACTCCCAGGATAGGAATAAGAATGATCCCATGAATTGTCAATGTACCCATCAAAGGATGGATACGCTCAGGGCATGGGATCCTGATTAAAAGATGGGAAGTATTAACTCTGATAATCTAAATGATAGGAGTAAGGGTGATCCATTTCTTTAAGCAAAATAGTTTTAACTCTCTTAGGATTTAGAAGAATTCAAAACACGAGCAGAAACTTCCTAGAGAGTTCTACTATCAAAGCAAATGCAAATTCAGTGGAATCTTTTTTAAGTGGATTGTAGGTCTTAGAATTAAATGTTCAGTTGGTGGCCAAATAAGCTTTGCACAAATTACGCTTCCTAGGCCAACCTTCGCTGGTGCCTATAACCTACTTGCAAGGGATGGAAGTCTCGAATCGAGCCCACACACGAGGAACCAAAGTAACTTGGTGGATAGGCTTGTTGATTTCCGACTAACTTCCCTTGTGGAGCAAAAGACGAGAGGTAGAAATTTATCTAGTGACCTTATGTGTGAGGTGCACAGTGTCTCAGGTGTGCAAACATACGATAGTGTTTTGATTTTTCAAATTTCGCAAACAAGATCCTTTTACACATAATTTTAAGTCACCGATTTTAAGGTCCAACCTCTTAGCAGTCCCAAATTTTAAAGTAACCACTGAATTAATTCGATTCAAGCACTTTAGTGGCCTTAGATTTAGGTTCAATGCAGATGCATGACAGATAATTGATGCTCAAAAGAAGATGTACCTTACTCCAGCTTTCTTCATGCAAGAATGTATGCAATACAGTAAAAATAAACTAGATGCTGCTCATTCAGTCCTAGATGGTCATCCTATAGATATGCAGCTTCTAGTAGGCAGTTCAAAATTTTTTTTTTAATAATAATTATAAGCAAACATACCTATTCTAACTAACTAACAAACATGCAGTTTAAACAATTCAAATAATCCTATAATCTAAATAAATGGCAACATGCTCCCGAAAATACGCTCCTGCATACAAGAGCGATATGAAATCAAGAGGCACTGGGAACACATTCCCAAAAATACTTGACAAGGGTCCAAAAAGATAGAAATTAAATTCTAATGTCTACCTAAACTAAATCTAACTAAGCTCCACTACTAAATAAAAAATAGGCTCCTCCGTAAGCCTATGTGCGTGGATCAAGGCCCACATGTTCCTGTTGCTGGCTTCTAGGTGGTGCTAAGGTCCACCAAAAAGATCGTCTCCGCCGTACGCGTCGTTCAGGGTCAATGTCGTCGCTCTGCTGTGCCTGTCGCCGTGTTAGATTCCTCGCACAATAAAAAAATTGATTAGATAACTGCGTAACTCAAAATATTCAAAAATAATGAAGTGAATCTATTGCGTCTATTGCCTCCCCAGCAACGGCGCCATTTTCCTCCCCATAAAATGATGTATCGCTATATTTAATCGCGTGGTAGAAAATTGCTTTTCAAACCATTTTAATTTTCAGAATCTAACTACGAATAGTTAGGTCGTCTCCACAGGAAGGAAATAGCCTATTTAGACTTGTGCGTTGTGCTTCATTTATTCGGGAATCTCAATGTGTATGCATACTAACTGGTGCACCTGTTTTCAACATGATTTCTTGCTTCAAATAATTAATCAAGAATACAGGTGTGCATATGCAAAATCACCACTATATAATATCATGTAAAATAATGATCTTGATACTGGTGAACACCGTAAATACTAATTTCTCGAATATAGCTTGTTCACCATAATATATATGACATGCATTAAATCATTCAAGAGAGATATGCATATGCGAGCAATTTTGATTAAATAGATGGATGGATATGCAAATTCACCTCAATAATTTAATTCATTAAATAATTGAATAGTGTTCCTCTGCAATGTCACGATTGGTAATTTTTAATGCGAAGGGAAGCAGAGTGTCTTCCTTCTCTCTTCTCTGCATGTATGGAAGAGGAATCTTCTGCCGGCCTGTGAGTGATGGAGGCATGCTGGAGGATGGCCGTTGAGATGGTGGTGACGGGGTAGCCGATGGTCGTTGGAGGTGGCCGACCGGAGCGCTGTCGGTTGCGGCATCGACGGGGTAGCTTATTACTACAGCTTCGTCCATGGTCCGTGAGTGGTTGCTCATGGCCCACGCGGTCGGTGAGGGTGGTTGGAGGCTATTGGTGATGTCGACGAGGGAGATGGCAGCCAGGACGGTTACTGTGGTGTGGTGCTGTATGACTACGGTGTTGGGTTCTTTGGGTTCTTGGTGATGGTGAAACAGAGGAGGGAGTTTGAAGAAGATGAAGAGGAAGAAGAGGAAAAGGTGGCTATGGTTGCTGGACACGTGTGCACAAGGGCACGGGCAAGGCTGTGTATGCGTGGAGCGACGCAGCGCACGCAGTTGGCTGTGTGGTGGGTGAGCGCGCGCGCACTATGAGAGGCTAGCGATGAATTGCGGCTGCACGCACGCGGCTATGGCTGCCTATGGGCGTGGCCTGCGGGTGTGTGGCCGTGTGGTGACACGTAGTGAAGCTTGCGTGGTGAGAGGTTGGCGCAGAGACCATGGTGCTCGCTGAAGTCCGTGGTGCACGCCTCCTTCTCAGTGGTGGAGATGGAGGATAGTTCCCTGCCAGGGGGAAGGCGGATGATGATGATCTTCCTCGGTGAACGTGGCTTCTTTTTAAACAAAAATCTCCTCCTTTTCCCTCGGTCGCAAGTATCTCCAACTACTCGTGACACTCGCGAGTGGTTGGAACAGTAGATAAGCACAACATTTTCCTCTTCAAATGTCTAACTAGAGCATCAGACGTCCTAAAAAAATGTAATGGCATGAATTCTTGATAGTAGTTCCAGGCATCCAATCCAAGTCCAAGACGTCTTATAGAAGTAAAAATGAGCACCTGATTCTTGTACCTATCCTACATTCATCACATAAATTATATTATCATAACATTTGTTATTAAATGTAAAATTGAAGCACAAAATTAAATGTAGGCCAAGGTGAATTGCCCTATAACTCCTAATTAATTAACAACTAAGAATAGATAATTAAATAGTACTTAGGCTAAATAATAGTCCACAAAAGTGAACTTATCAATCATCAGTGCATGGCGCAAAAAGAAAACTTGGCTTAGGGCAGGTGCGTGCGTTGCACGTGCCTGTGCATATGTGTGTGTGCGTGCCCTTGTGGGTGCGAGAGTGGGCCCGTGAGTGGGCGTGTGTGGGCCTGGGAGGTCAGATACTATGCATGGACTTGAATTGAAAAATAAGACACTTAAGTAAAACTAGGCTCGAACCCAGTAGGGTCTGGTCCAACCCTCTAGGGGTGCTATGTATCCCTGACCAGTTTGAGCCGGTAATTAAAAAAACCAAATTTTTGTAATTGAAGATTAAATCGTTAAGTGAATGCGAAAATGGTTAGGTGTGGACATTAAAGCACAGTAAAGATAAAGAAAGGAAAGAAGAATAAGCTAAGGAAGAGAGTAAAAGAAAAGAGAGGGAATAAGAGAGAGAGCAATAATAGAGAAGAGAGGAAATAACAAGAAGAAGAAAAGGGTTGAAGAAAGAATGAAGAGAACAAATAGAAAGAAGAAAATTAGATGTCTTGCTTAATTTTTAGTCATCTGGCTTTTATTTTCTAGGTTGTCTGATTTGCCTTAATAATGTAACACTACAAAAAAAAGGGCCTTTAGTGGAAAATTAGTTAGTGGCATATAATACATTTACCACTAATTACTTAGATTTAGTGGCAAATTTCCTGTATTTGCCACTATAACATTTTGTCAAGCGACAATTAGTATCAGTGGCAATTATATTTGCCACTATTGATTTTGATTTAGTGGCAATTGTTATTTATACCACTATAATATTTTTGTCGAATGACAATTAGCATTAGTGGAAAATATATTTGCCACTATAATTGTTGATTTAGTGGCAATTGTTACATATGCTACTATAATATTTTTGTAAAATGACAATTAGCATTAGTGGTAAATAAATTTTCCACTATAGTCTTTGGTTTAATAGAAAATTTTACTTATGCCACTATAATATCTTTTTCAAAGGATAAATCGGTGTAGATGAAATAAGGCCTCTATTTCATCTTCAACATTTTTTAATAAGGGAAAAGGTAAATTGAAACTTATCCCTTCAAACGGAAAAAGCTTTTGATTTCATTTATTTAAGATACATGGCAGGAATCATAGTAATGTGTCACATATGCATATTATATTTTTTACATATTATTACTATTATTATTATTATTTCCAAACATAATTTAGGGGAGAAAAATAAAAATTTTAAAAGTAAATATGTGTGTTAAGTAAACAATCAAAAATATTTATTTGATAAGGTAAAAAAAACCTTGATTAATTTAAGGGGGAAAAAATCAAGGGCATTTTTTTTCAATCATATGAGCGCACGAATTCCCCTGTGCCTCTCCTCTTCAACCCTCGCCGAAGAGCACTCGCAAGTCGACTTCAGCCCTCGCTCGTCATCTTCAGCCCTCACCTCTTCGATCCTTCGGTTCAGCCGTCACCTCTAACCGCGGGATCCTTCAGTTTGCTCTCTTGTTCCGATCACTACCATCATCTCCGATTGCATCCTCTACTTCGCCATCGTCTCTCGCGTCCTCTGCTCCACCATCTTCCCAAGGTATCGATCTTTGTCTATCTCTCTCGCTTTCTTCCCTTCTTTACCTTGCCTCCTTCCTAGTGACCGCACTCAATCTCATCGTCTCCCTATTGATGTCGTTTGCAACCACGATCTCAAACCACCTCATCCCCTCCTCCCCCTACCCTCTTCCCCTGCCGACCCACCTCCTCCCACTGCTGCATCCTCCGCTCCTATCCCTGCCTCCTCCCCCCTCCCTGCGCTCTACCCTTGTCATCCCCCTCTTCTCCTTGACCCATCCTCCCTTCCTCCCCTACCCTACCTTGTGTCCCTACCGCCCCCCTCCTCCCCCCGACCCATCCTCCCTTTCTCCTACTGGCCCATCCCCCATCCCTGCCCTCCCCTCACAGAACCCCCTCTCTATTTTTTTTTCAAAATTAAATGTGTATTTTAACGCTAATATACTTGCCTTTTATGTATTAGATTCAATTTACATGTTAAATTAAATGTGCATGTAATATAAATTTACATATTATATTAAATTAAAGTTGCATGTTAGATGAAATTAACATATTAGATTATTTACATGTTTATTTGTAATATAAATTTGAATGTAAATGGTTATTGAATTAATTTGAAGAAATTAATTAATTGAATGCAAGTTAATTTGCATGGAAATGTGAATTTAAGTGAATATTATGCATTGAATTAAATTTCATTTGATTAAATTTGTGATGTGATTGTGATGTCAAATTTTACAAGTTTAATTTTATTTTTGTTATTTAGGTTAAATTTGTTTAATTTTATTTTTTTTTGTTACGCTAAAAGATTTATTTCATTATAATTATTGATGAAGCTTATTTAAAATCTCTTTGGAAAATGCTTCCTTAGGTATTCATTACTCGGTTGAGAGTTAAACAATGGATAGAAGTTGGATCCTTGGAGAAGATCGAACTAGTAGTAAATATTTGACAAGTGTTATCCAATGCATTGAATTTGCTTTTAAGAAATCACCAAAAGATGGCACCAGTCTTTGCCCTTGTAGAGCATGTGTTGACCTATGTCGTGCAAATAAGAAAGTGATATTAGAGCATTTAACTTGCAATGGATTTTTACAAGGATATGTTCAATGGATTTTTCATGGGGAAGTACCCATAGATGCCAATGAAAGTAATGCTGAAAGTAGTGAAGATGAAGACCATGATCAAATAAATGACTTGATATATGATACTTTTGGGTTCCAAAATTTACATAATGACATAGATCACATGGAATATGGGTCTTCAAGTGGTGTTGATAAGAAAACAAATGAATTCTTTAACTTGCTTAAGAATGCAGAAGAAGAATTGTACCCTGGATGTAAAACGTTCAGCAAGTTGTCATCTATTGTCCACATATTTCACATAAAATGCCTTGGAGGTTGGACAAATAAATCTTTCACCATGTTATTAGAATTGCTAAAACAAGCATTTCCAGAAGGAGAAACACTTCCAACGTCCCTTTATGAAGCTAAGAAGATAATATCTACACTTAGGCTCAACTACAAGAAAATAGATATTTGCCCTAACAAACGCATGTTATATTGGAAAGACAATGCAAATGATGTCAGCTGTAAAGTATGTGATGCTTCTAGATGGAGGGAAAGTGGTAATAAATCGGAGGAAGATGTAAATCGCAAACGAGGTAAGAAAATTCTTGCCCAGGTTATATGGTATTTTCCATTGAAGCCTAGGTTGCAGAAGTTGTTTATATCATCGAAAACTTCCCTAATGAGATGGCACGTTGAAGATCACTCAAAGGATGGTATTATGAGGCATCCAGTAGATTCTCTAGCATGGAAAACCTTTGATAGCAAACATCCAGATTTCTCATCAGATCGTCAAAATGTTTGACTTGGTTTGGCAACTGATGGTTTTAATCCTTTTGGAATTATGTCATCTCAATACCGCATATGGCTTGTTATTTTGATACCGTACAATTTGCCTCCATGGTTATGCATGAAACAACCTAATTTCATATTGTCAAGGCTGATTCCTGGTAAATTTGGTCTGAAAGCTCATATAGATATCTTTTTGCAACCTTTAATTGAGGAGCTACAAGAGTTATGGCTTGGGGTTTCAACTTTTGATGTGTCTAAAAAAGAGCTATTCTAGTTGCGTGCTGCACTTTTATGGACCATTAATGATTTTCTCGCTTACGGTGATATCTCTAGATGGGTAACAAAAGGATACATGGCATGTCCTTCATGCAATAAGGACACTGACTCAATATATCTTCATTATAGTCGAAAAAATGTCTATATGGGTCATAGATGATTTCTTCCTATGAATCATAAGTATCGAAGACAATTGGCATCCTTTAATGGTAAGCAAGAGTTTAGGGAGCCACCTAAAAAATTGTCTACCAATGAACTTTCGGCACAATTGGATGGTATTCCTAGTATCATTGGCATTCATCCTAACAACAAAAGCAAGTACATGCCTAATTGGATAAAAAAAAGTATTCTGTTTGATTTGCCTTACTGGAAAGGAAATCTTGTATGCCACAATCGTGATGTAATGCATATTGAGAAAAATGTTTGTGAAAGTATATTGGGAACATTACTAGCATTGGATAAAAAGAACAAGGATAATGTAAAAACTTGACTTGATTTGCAGGAAATGAATATCAGACATGCTTTTCATCCAACTGTTATCGGAAACAAGATGAACCTACCCTCTGCATGCTTTTCGTTAAAGAAGAAAAAATTGACATGTTCAAACTTCTTAAAGGAATAAAGGCTCTAGATGGGTGAAAGAGCAATCTTCGTTTTCGTTGAAAAATTTAATATAAAATGATGTGTCATTGTATTTAATCGCGTGGTAGAAAATCACTTTTCAAAACATTTAAATTCTCAAAACTAACCACGAAGAGTTAGGTCCACATGGAGGAATTAGCCTATTAAAAATGAGTAATAATGCATCAACGAATCGAGAATATTAATAGAGGTGCATGCTAACTAGTGCACTCATTTCCAGCATAAATTCTCAATATAGATAATTAATCAAGAAGATGAGGGTGCACATGCAAAATTACCATAATATAGTATTCTAAATAATGGCCTTGGTAACAGTAAACAATGTTAATATTAATCTCCTAACTAATGACACCAATGTACTATAATCAATATCTCATGTTGTATGTCATTCATAAGGAGAAATCAATTATATGTAATTCCAAATTAAGCAAGGGGTGTCCATGCAAATTTGTTGCAATATATTAATTCAGAAAATAAATGAATAGTAGCTTTGACAATGGCATTTTCCATAATTACTAATTGAGTGAAAGATAGAGCTTTTTGCCTCTCTCTTCCATGCGCGAGCGTGGGTCGATGGCTCATGGCGAGGTCGCACGTAGAGATGCGTCTCGACGAGTGCTTCAAAATGGCGGCAGCGGCACGTTGCGAGGAGGTCAGTGGCTGCTGACCGGAGGAGAGGAGTGGTGGCGGTGCAGAGGCTGCTACTGCCGTGCGTGTTGCAGATGCGCGGAGACACGAAGGCGTTGGCGTGTAGGCGCTTTGCAGAGCTCGTAGGCACACGTGGAGGTGCGGCGCTGCAGGCGCTGGGTGAAGTGGAGGTGGGCGCACATTCTGCATGCTAGACTGGAGGTACATGGTGAGGCACTGCAGGGAGGCGCTCTGCAACGAGTGGATGTCCCTGCGGGCAATAGTGCATGCTCTGCAGGCAGTCTTGGCCACGCGTGGGAGCGGTGAGGGAGCTGCAGCAATGGGCGATGGCACAGGTGCCTGTGCGTGGAGAAGAGATGAAGCGTCGCTGCTACGTGGAGGTTGTGGCAATGCTGCACAGAGAGGGACCGACGGTGGTGGTTGCGTGCGACTGCTGGGCACGGTAGAACACTGGAGGGGGCGCGCCTGTGGGGGTACACCTGTGGCGCAGTGCCTACGGGTGTGGGGTCGCTTGTGGTGCAGTGCGGTGGGAGAGGCTTGCTACGGCAAGGCAGTAGGCGTGCAGTGGGGAGCATGCAGCTTTGGGTGCGCAGGGAAGGTTGTGGCAGTGGTGTTGGAAATGTTGTAGTGCGTGTGGTGGCAGTGGAGAAGATGGTGGAAGTTGTGCACAGTGCACACTTGATTCCACAGTGCCCGTCCTCTCCACGGTGGGAAAGGTGGAGAAGGAGGATAGTTCCCCTGCTAGCAGAGGAAGAAGATGCAGATGCCCCTCTCCTTTCTCCGCCTCCTCTTTAACTCCTCTCTCCCCACGTGAGTGAGTTAAGGGATTTTCCAAATCCCTTTGCTATTTTTGGTCGGCGGGCGTTGAGGGGAGAGTTACGGCTGGCTGGAGGAAAGGGAAAAGATGCCACCAGTTGTTTGTTGGGGAAATTTACTCCCCAACCCTTGTTCTTTCTAAATATCATTCCTGCACATAAAAACAACAAAATCATTACATATTAACTTATAGAATGTTATAAACTTAAATCATGATGCATACAAATATTCTACAACTTAATGTAGTTATTAACACACATAAAAGGTAAGATTAAAGTTACTTAGGCGTAATACAAATCCATTAAAATGGATTCGTCAAATACCCACATGCCTAAGATTTGCTAGTCCCTAGCAAAAATAAAAAAAAGTAATAGAAGTAATCAGAAGATTTCTTCTTTTCTTATTTCAAAACTTTAGAGATCCAGACAAATGTGAAGTGATGATAACCTAAGTAATGGATCCAAGTGAAAAAGCCAATTCACACTAGGAGTTCGTACTTCACCTTTGGCAAATATTTCTATCAGGATAAGCAACTACTTCTCTCAGGGATAAAGCAAAAGATAATCTATAATTTGACCACGACATTTGGCTTAGGTAGGAGGTATCGAGTTGAATGGATTTGTATTTGTTGGCACACACTCATCTGGTGCTACCTATAGTCTAGCACTCCAGACTCTAGATCTCTAGACTATTAGACAAGTCAACTTTCAGAGAGGCTACACAACTGTGCTCTCTTGATGTTCCTAAGCGCTCGCTCTTTTCTTTCTTTCTGAGATCACAAATCTTGCCAGATTTAGAAATTGTACTCACTATTTGGTGGCCTCACATGGCATCTACACTTCAATTAAAGTCCTAATAACTCTACAACTAAGTTAGAGTCCTCAACCAGTATTCGGGCTATCAGAAATACTAAAAGGTAGGTATGGGTCATATTTGGTGGAATGCGATAGGTGTTCTGTTGCCTCAACTTGGACCTTTTTTCTTTTTAGTATAAATATTTCTTCTTTCTCTATTTCTTCTTTTTCTTCTTTTCTTTTCTCTCTTTTTTTTTTTATAATATAGATCAACATAATACAACACAAACTTTTATTTATGAGGCATTATTCGGGATGATGATGGTCAAGAGGATATTATGTGGCTTATTTGGTGGAAGTGCCTATTCTCGGCATCGAGAAGGAATGGATAGGATAGGCGTATTTCTCACCTTTGACACTGTAACGACCTGGTTCCCGAGTCCCTACGAGACACGAGAACCGGACCGACTCGACTAATCCCAAGACCTAGTCGTCCAACGAGGAAGTAACCAAAAGACAGTAAAATAAACCACATTCAGCATGAATATAACTAACAGTAAGAAAGTACAGCAGTAAGGAAAGAAACTACTACAGTAGGTACCACCACAACAGTAAAACAACATTTATCATATAACAAGAACTGCAGGTAAAGAAGGTACAGCGGAAACAAAAACTACTCACTAGAACAGAAACAAAAGGGGTACAAAAGGCTGTGGTAACTCTACTGGACCCTACTCGGCCCAGCGTCCTCTGCAGCCACCGACCCTGGCTGCTCAACACCTGGTCCTGAAAAAGGTAACGAGTGTAACACGTCAGCAAAACGCTGAGTAGAGTGGCAAACTAACTAAAGGCAACAGTAGAGTGTACAGTAGCTGTTATGTTCTATTACTTCCTTTATTCACATCTTTAAATTTTTCTCACTATTTCATTTATTTCTCAGATCCTTTACTTGATCTCGAATGTCCTCGTGGGAACGATCTTGATTGCAGTCTTTTCCAAAAGTAGAAGTAGCACGTGGTGCTCTCCTAGCCGGGAGAGTCCCCCGTGGTGATCCTACCCTCAGTCAACCACCCCAATGTCACTGACAGACGTAACGGTGACTACGGCACGCGCGATAAACGCACAGGTAGCTAGCCCGCACTGGCACGCGGTCAGTCGTTTCCGTTAACGGGTGCGCCCAAAGCACAGCACGGAACCAGGGCAGAGCCCTCTCAGTAACAGGGGTCCAACCCCTCCACAGTAACCAAACCGGGGCCTTGCCCCTCCACAGTCCGTGCACCCTCGCCTGACTACCCTGGTTTGCCCAAGTGGGCCTAACAAGTCGGTGAAGGAGGCTAGCAGAACCCCGGGGCCCATGGGGTAGCTAGAACTCTCCTAACACAGCTAGCTCTCCTCGGTACTACGTACACGAGGGCCAACAAGTCGGTACAGAGTGGCCAGTCCTAACCCCCGGGTCCCTGGGGTGGCTAGCTCAGCTCTGCACTAAACAGGGGGACAGTCGCTCTCCTTGGTACTCCGTACTCAAGGGCCAGCTCACTTCCCCAATTCTATTCCATTCACTTTCCAGGAGTTCTACTCCTACTTCCCCGTAGGGTTCCAGAACATCTCATGTCTTACTTTCCAGTTTCACGTTCTTACAAACCATGATCCCAATCATGTTTCTTTATTCATAACAGGCAGCTGTGAATTCAATTTACAGGCAGCTTCATATATTCCTTTCCATTTTTTCCAAGACTGCAGTATTATACATTCCACTAGTTTTTCCATCCTAGGATTCATGCCATATCCTAGGGTCTACCATACAATCTAGTTTTCCGGCCCTAGGATTCATGCAACACCTAGGAACTATCATTCCATATATTTCTGATTCCTAGGATTCATGCAATGTCCTAGGTTCTAGTTATGGTTTCATACTTTAACAGATTTTATTAACACTTAAAGCCACTCTACCAGGTACAACGGGAGTAATGGGGGCGTGATCGGGAATCCCGCGTGCCTCCGTGACTCTCAAGACTGCAACTGAACGAGGTCCTATCACAAGGATCAAACACAGGGAGTGTGTCAAAACAGTGTATAGCTACTGTAGACGAGTAGAGGAATTAATTCTGAAAAGAACGCAACTCGAATCACGGAAAACGGAGCCCGAACGGGCCGTAAACGGGTCGAAAAAGATGATACTGTGCAAAATTAGACGTCTGGAACTCCCTCCAGACGTCTTAAACGGTGGATCAGAGAATTACCTGTTCAGCATGGTTTCCCAGACGTCCAGAAGTCTGCGGGGACGTCTGTCCTAGATCCCAGACGTCCGATGGTCACTCCAGACGTCTGGAGGTCACTCCTGCCGTCTGGTACAACTTCCAGACGTCTGATTCGCAAAAGATGGCGAATCAGCGAACCTGCGCACAGCCAACCCCCCTCCTCAGTACGGTCAGTCGCCAAGAAGGAAGAAGAAGGCGGAAAACTCACCTTTCAGACGTCTGTATGATCTTACAGACGTCAACCTTGCCGTCTGGCTATCAACCCAGACGTCTGATTCTGGAAATTTTTCCAGAATCAGGGCCCTGCTCGGCCTCCACTCGCGACGTCGCCCGCGTCGAACCTCGCGCGTCTGCTGCTCAGCCCGCAGCAGGTCCCTCTTCGCGTCGCTCCGCGCCCCCTGCGCCCTCCGTCGGCCGGCCAAGCCACTCCGGCGAGCTCGCCCTCACGGCAGAGCTCCGCCCTCGCACGCCGCACCTCCGCGCTCACTGCGGCCGCCACTGCCGCCCTCGCGTCCGCTCGCTCTCGCGCACAGGAAGGAGAAGAAGAAGGAGACGGTGGAGACGGGAGGGGAGGCGCGCCCCTTTTAATGCCGCACGGAGAGGAGAGAGGAGGTGGCAGGCCGCCTGCAGCTGCAGAGAGAAAAAGGGGGAATATGCGGTCTGCGTGCTCAGGCGCGCAGGCGACTCGCGGGTGTCGAAAATAACGGATTTCCAGACGTCTTGAAACTATCCCAGACGTCTTATCAGACGTCTGGTTGTGATCCCAGATGTCTTGTCCGACGTCTGAGCCACCTCCCAGACGTCTTAAAAGACGTCTGGGGCACACATCCGTTACAATATAACAAACTCAAAGGAAGTTTCGTCCCCGAAACTTGCACCAACTAGGGTGCGGGAAAAAGATGTCCAAATAACCATAACAAACTCAAAGAGGACCGAAGCTGATCCGAAAATACGTACCCGGGAAAAGCTCCGGGTACCGCTCCCTCATTGCCGCCTCAGGCTCCCAGGTAGCCCCCCTCGTACCGCTGGCTCCTCCACAAAACCTTTACCAGGGGTACTTGCTTTCGTCTCAACCTGCGGACGGCTCGGTCTAGGATCTGCACTGGCCGCTCGGGGTAGGTCAGGTCGTCGCTCACCTCGACGCTCTCGTGACTCAGTACGTGGCTGGGATCGACTACGTACTTCCTGAGGTTGGACACGTGGAACACGTCGTGCACACCAGAAAGCTACGGGGGAAGGGCAAGTCTGTAAGCAACGGGTCCAACTCGCTCCAGGACCTCAAAGGGCCCCACGAACCTCGACGCGAGCTTCCCTCTCACCCCAAACCGCTGTAAGCCCTTCATGGGCGAAACACGAAGGAAGACGTGGTCCCCAACCTCGAACTGCACCTCTCTGCGTCTGCGATCCGCGTAGCTCTTCTGTCTGCTCCTGATAGTGCGGAGTCGTCTGTGGATCTGCTCAACTACCTCCTGACTCTGCCGGATCATCCTGGGGCCAACCTCCCACTTGGTCCCCACCTCAACCCAACTCAAGGGTGCCGTGCATTTCCGTCCGTACAGAGCCTCGTAGGGAGCCATGCCGATGCTCGAGTGATAACTGTTGTTGTATGCAAACTCCGCCAGGGGCAGGTGCTCCTCCCAAGAGCCCCTCCAGTCTAGTACACAGGCACGTAAAAGGTCCTCAAGTGTCTATATCGTGCGTTCCGACTGTCCGTCCGTCTGGGGGTGGTAAGCCGTGCTAATCCTCAACCTCGTCCCCAAAGCCTGCTGAAACTCAGCCCCAAAACCGGGACGTAAAGCGAGTATCCCGGTCGGATACGATCTCCCGCGGAACTCCGTGTAGTCGTACCACATCACGGATATACCTCTCTGCCAACTGTGCTGGTCCCAAAGTGACTCGGATCGGCAAGAATCGTGCCGTCTTCGTCAATCTATCCACTATTACCCAGACTGCGTCGTGTCCTCGCTGGGTAACAGGTAAGCCCACCACCAAGTCCATGGTGATGCTCTCCCACTTCCACTCTGGTACTGGAAGCGGCTGAAGCGGCCCTGCAGGCCTCTGATGCTCGGCTTTCACCTGCTGGCACACTAAGCACTGCTGCACGAACTCACCCACATCCCGCTTCATCCCTCTCCACCAAAACTCGCGTCTCAAGTCATGGTACATTTTCGTGTTTCCGGGATGTATGGTGAATCTGGAACCGTGTGCCTCAGTCAGGAGCTCTCTCAACAGCTCCTCGTCTCTGGGAACGCACAACCATCCCCTCAAGCGTAGCACCTGGTCTATGAAAGAGAAGTCCCCTGGGTCCCCTGATAGTACTCTATCGCGCAAAGACTGCAAGTACGGATCGGCCATCTATCCCGTGATGATGCGGTCTATCAACTCTGGCCTGGTCTGCCGTGTCACCGTCACTGCCCCATAGTACCCTCGTAACTCTAGAGGTCGCCAACTGCCCACCTCCTCCAAAAGGCTCCAACTCTGTAACTGTAGACTGGCCAAGCATGCGGGTGCCTTACGGCTCAAGGCGTCAGCCACCACATTGGCCTTTCCCGGGTGGTAGGAGATGCTGCATTCGTAGTCCTTCAGGAGCTCCAACAAACGTCTCTGTCTCATGTTGAGCTCCTTCTGGTCAAAAAGATATCTGAGGCTCTTGTGATCTGTAAAAATCTCGAAGGTCTCACCGTACAAGTAGTGCCTCCATGTCTTCAGCGCGAAGACAACAGCTACCAACTCTAGATCGTGGGTAGGGTAGGTATGCTCATGGGGCTTCAGTTGCCGCGAAGCGTAAGCGACCACGTGACCCCTCTGCATGAGCACACCTCCTAACCCCTGCAAGGAAGCGTCCGTGTACACAATGAACCCGCCACTACTGTCAGGGATGGTGAGCACGGGAGCCGAGGTCAACCTCTCCTTCAGCTCCAGAAAACACGCCTCACAGGCGTCTGTCCAAGCCAAAGGCACATCCTTCCGGGTCAACTGTGTCATAGGATGCGCAATCTGTGAAAATCCTCTGATGAACCGTCTGTAGTAACCTGCCAGTCCCAGGAAACTGCGAATCTCAGTGACTGAACGCGGTCTCTCCTACCTGAGCACTGCCTCGACCTTGGCGGGGTCCACCGCTAGGCCGTCTCCAGAGATCACATGACCCAAAAAGGTCACCTCCCTCAACCAGAACTCGTACTTGCTGTATTTGGCGTACAGCCTGCGTCGTCTCAGAGTGTCCAGAACCATCCGCAAGTGCTGTCCGTGCTGCGCCCGATCTCTAGAATAGATGAGTACATCATCTATGAAAACCACCACAAACTGGTCCAAGTACGGTCTAAACACCCGGTTCATCAGGTCCATGGAAGCAGCGGGGGCATTGGTCAGCCCAAACGGCATGACCAAAAACTCGTAGTGTCCGTACCGGGTGCGGAAAGCTGTCTTGGAGACGTCGGTCTCCCTGATCCTCAACTGGTGGTATCCAGACCTCAAGTCTATCTTGGAAAACGCCGTGGCACCCTGCAACTGGTCAAACAAATCGTCGATCCTCAGCAGCGGATATCTGTTCTTGATGGTGACCCTATTCAGCTGTCGGTAGTCCACACAAAGGCGTAGGGTCCCATCCTTCTTCTTCACAAACAGTACCGAGGCTCCCCAGGGAGACGCACTGGGCCTCACGAAACCTTTCTTCAAAAGGTCCAGCAACTGGGACTTGAGCTCTCGCAGCTCAAGCGGTGCCATTCTGTATGGTGCGATGGAGATGGGGCTGGTCCCTGGTAGCAGAGGGGAAACCGACTCCCGCCCTCAGTGAGTCCCTGCTGTCGGCTAGGCGGGGGTTCGGTGCTGGCGACTGGCCCCTGTCGAGGGCCCCCAAAGGCCACTGATGGCCCTGCACAACGTGACGGCTCTCCTGCGGACGCCACGCGTCTCCGTTGAGTTCTCCTAACACGCCTGGTGTGGCGGCGGAAATCTCGTTCCACCACTAACTCCCCTGTCGTACGCTCGGAAGGGGGAGGGGGTGACGACGTGGGTGGAAGCTGAAATTCTTCTCGAACCACCTCTCGAATCAGTTGGACGAGGTCCCGAGACGGTATACTCAGGAGAAGAGGAGGGGTAGTATGTATTCCAAGCCTGACATATCTGTCCCCCGGGCCCTGACCTCGGCCGTGCCTGCGGCCCACCCTCCTAGCTCCACGACGCGGCATCTCCTACAATGGAGACGCGAAACAAAATGAAAAGCGTCAAAACAGACGGTACCTAATGAAACCTCTAAGAGCTCATGTCAAGAGGTATGTCGTGGTGGCTACTCTAGTTATAACATGTGAATTGGTTATTTTCCAGTCAGTTGATTCACTTCTCGAGACGACCTTGCTCTGATACCATCTTGTAACGACCCGGTTCCCGAGTCCCTACGAGACACGAGAACCGGACCGACTCGACTAATCCCAAGACCTAGTCGTCCAACGAGGAAGTAACCAAAAGACAGTAAAATAAACCACATTCAGCATGAATATAACTAACAGTAAGAAAGTACAGCAGTAAGGAAAGAAACTACTACAGTAGGTACCACCACAACAGTAAAACAGCATTTATCATATAACAAGAACTGCAGGTAAAGAAGGTACAGCGGAAACAAAAACTACTCACTAGAACAGAAACAAAAAGGGTACAAAAGGCTGTGGTAACTCTACTGGACCCTACTCGGCCCAGCGTCCTCTGCAGCCGCCGACCCTGGCAGCTCAACACCTGGTCCTGAAAAAGGTAACGAGTGTAACACGTCAGCAAAACGCTGAGTAGAGTGGCAAACTAACTTAAGGCAATAGTAGAGTGTACAGTAGCTGTTATGTTCTATTACTTCCCTTATTCACATCTTTCAATTTTTCTCACTATTTCATTTATTTCTCAGATCCTTTACTTGATCTCGAATGTCCTCGTGGGAACGATCTTGATTGCAGTCTTTTCCAAAAGTACAAGTAGCACGTGGTGCTCTCCTGGCCGGGAGAGTCCCCCGTGGTGATCCTACCCTCAGTCAACCACCCCAAGGTCACTGAAAGACGTAACGGTGACTACGGCACGCGCGATAAACGCACAGGTAGCTAGCCCGCACTGGCACGCGGTCAGTCGTTTCCGTTAACGGGTGCGCCCAAAGCACAGCACGGAACCAGGGCAGAGCCCTCTCAGTAACAGGGGTCCAGCCCCTCCACAGTAACCAAACCGGGGCCTTGCCCCTCCACAGTCCGCGCACCCTCGCCTGACTACCCTGGTTTGCCCTAGTGGGCCTAACAAGTCGGTGAAGGAGGCTAGCAGAACCCCAGGGCCCGTCGAGTAGCTAGTACTCTCCTAACACTACTAGCTCTCCTCGGTACTACGTACACGAGGGCCAACAAGTCGGTACAGAGTGGCCAGTCCTAACCCCCGGGTCCCTGGGGTGGCTAGCTCAGCTCTGCACTAAACAGGGGGACAGTCGCTCTCCTTGGGACTCCGTACTCAAGGGCCAGCTCACTTCCCCAATTCTATTCCATTCGCTTTCCAGGAGTTCTACTCCTACTTCCCCGTAGGGTTCCAGAACATCTCATGTCTTACTTTCCAGTTTCACGTTCTTACAAACCATGATCCCAATCATGTTTCTTTATTCATAACAGGCAGCTGTGAATTCAATTTACAGGCAGCTTCATATATTCCTTTCCATTTTTTCCAAGACTGCAGTATTATACATTCCACTAGTTTTTCCATCCTAGGATTCATGCCATATCCTAGGGTCTACCATACAATCTAGTTTTCCGGCCCTAGGATTAATGCAACACCTAGGAACTATCATTCCATATATTTCTGATTCCTAGGATTCATGCAATGTCCTAGGTTCTAGTTATGATTTCATACTTTAACAGATTTTATTAATACTTAAAGCCACTCTACCAGCTACAACGGGAGTAATGGGGGCGCGATCGGGAATCCCGCGTGCCTCCGCGACTCTCAAGACTGCAACTGAACGAGGTCCTATCACAAGGATCAAACACAGGGAGTGTCTCAAAATAGTGTATAGCTACTGTAGACGAGTAGAGGAATTAATTCTGAAAAGAACACAAGTCGAATCGCGGAAAACGGAGCCCGAACGGGCCGTAAACGGGTCGAAAAAGATGATACTGTGCAAAATCAGACGTCTGGAACTCCCTCCAGACGTCTTAAACGGTGGATCAGAGAATTACCTGTTCAGCGTGGTTTCCCAGACGTCCAGAAGTCTGCGGGGACATCTGTCCTAGATCCCAGACGTCCGATGGTCACTCCGGACGTCTGGAGGTCACTCCCGCCGTCTGGTACAACTTCCAGATGTCTGATTCGCAAAAGATGGCGAATCAGCGAACCTGCGCACAGCCAACCCCCCTCCTCAGTACGGTCAGTCCCCAAGAAGGAAGAAGAAGGCGAAAAACTCACCTTTCAGACGTCTGTATGATCTTACAGACGTCGACCTTGCCGTCTGGCTATCAACCCAGACGTCTGATTCTGGAAATTTTTCCAGAATCAGGGCCCTGCTCGGCCTCCGCTCGCGACGCCGCCCGCGTCGAACCTCGCACGTCTGCTGCTCAGCCCGCAGCAGGTCCCTCTTCGCGTCGCTCCGCGCCCCCTGCGCCCTCTGTCGGCCGGCCAAGCCGCTCCGGCGAGCTCGCCCTCACGGCAGAGCTCCGCCCTCGCACGCCGCACCTCCGCGCTCACTGCGGCCGCCGCTGCCGCCCTCGCGTCCGCTCGCTCTCACGCACAGGAAGGAGAAGAAGAAGGAGACGGTGGAGACGGGAGGGGAGGCGCGCCCCTTTTAACGCCGCGCGGAGAGGAGAGAGGAGGTGGCAGACCGCCTGCAGCCGCAGAGAGAAAAAGGGGGAATATGCGATCTGCGCGCTCAGGCACGCAGGCGACTCGCGGGTGTCGAAAATAACAGATTTCCAGACGTCTTGAAACTATCCCAGACGTCTTATCAGACGTCTGGTTGTGATCCTAGACGTCTTGTCCGACGTCTGAGCCACCTCCCAGACGTCTTAAAAGACGTCTGGGGCACACATCCGTTACAGACACTATTACCATCCTTCAGTCGAGGACTCTATGAAGGACAGTCGTAACCATCCACCATAGTTATAGCTTTATTAAGACTCAATCTCTGTGCATCTTCCTTATTTGGTGACTCTCAGGAATTCACACAAAGTACGCACACAGGAACAGAGAGTGAAAACTATGCCAAACTCTGAAGTATCATCATCTAATTCTCCGAAACTTAAGAGTCCTTGCACTAGACTTAACGCACCAGTAATCTCTCTACTTTCTTCTCACAAATATGAGGTGGATCTACTAGAAGATAGTATGCTTGACTCCCTATGAACTGTTCAAGGGTTCAGTGGACTTACAAATGCTCATTGGTTTTCCTCAAGGATCCATTACCAAGTCTACGTGCATGTGAAATAAATGTACTGGATTCTAATCTTAAGAAATAATTCAAGAAGAAAAACCTTTAATGATAAAGGTATTTTGCTAGGGACTAACCCAATCAGCTCAAGAAAAGAGAAATTTTTTTTTTATATGCTAACCTAATTGCATGAATACTTCCTAAAATGCAAATGCACACCCCAATGCCTAAATCCTATAATGTCCCCATTGTAAAATTAAAATAGGAGGAGAAAGGAAAAGCATCATCTGACACGGTGTTATTCCGACTGCTGGGTTGCCTCCCAACAAGCATTGCATTTTCTGTCAGCAGCCAGACTTAGAAGGAACCTATAAGTCTGGTTCCAAACAGACAATGTTAGGCCCTAAAAATATGCATAATAGTGCAGGCCTAGAAAAGAGGTAGCCACAGATATTGGCGAGCTGATGATGCAACGTAATACCAAATGCTCGCCAGAAGATATGAAAGCAAAGAACCTTGTTGGCTACCTTGGGAGGTGTAGGAATAATAAATGGAATATGAAAAGGGACCTCCCGAAACAGAATAAGTGCAGGATAAGAAGGATCCTCCAGAGCAGGACGGGTTTTAAAAGATATACACATAATTAGTTCCAACCCTTGAATGGTGAGAGTAAAAGTACAAGCATCAATCCACACTTGCCATTCTACTAGAGGATGTACTGGCCTAATATGTTCTCTAGAAACAATGTACATGAGCAGAGATCTAAGCCAAGGATTGGTTAGGGAGTATAAGGGTTGTTTATAGTGTTGGAAGGTAATGGTTAAGTCCAACGAGGGCTTAGTCGGTGTTAGGTCTAATTCCAACAATGATTCAGATTGTGTATACTCTCTAACAGTTGTAGACAACTGCATATTACCTTGCCTAGCATTAATGATCAGAGTCATATTTGAATCAAGGGTGGGCTCCAAATTACAACTCTTTGATGGTAGGGTCAAAATGTAAGAATCATTATCATTCAGCTAATCCCCAGATTGTTCTCTCAAATATTTGTTGGGGTGTATATGTGATTCATTAGGAGTTGGATCAGTATCTTCAATTATTTCTAACGGAGGATCAATCTTAATATTTTGGAGCAAGCCTATATCCTTGAATTCGTTATTATTCTCGGGGTATAAATCCTCAATTGACGTATTTTGTCCCCGAGAGTCTCCCATAGACTTCTTATTATTTTGTTTGTCCTCCTCTAATATCAACTCCTGTTTTGATGGAGGATGACTCTTAAAAGAAAGGAGGAATCTAGATTTCACCATATTGTTTATATCCTTTGGAGCTAAATCCTCAAATGATAAATAATTCCCCTTTGATTCACTCCAGATTTTCAGTCTAGGTTCCTCTATTGGGGCATCACCATCCTCTAAAATAGACTCTTCATATCCCTGAGACCAAAATTGATCATCCTCTATTCCCTTAGGGTCACCTTCATTGGGTGCATTTAAATCCTCAAGATGCTGAATGGTGGGTGTTGATTCCCTAATTGGAGGGTCAAGAGTAGGCTCACTAAGGGTAGAATGGGATTCCATCAAATAATCAATAGGGGAAGTGATAAGAACAATATAACCTTGACCCAGGTTGGTAGGGGTAAGGAGCATACTATCATTGGGGTCAAGGTCCTCAAGAGGTACCATCTTCCCTTGCTTTTGACTCCAATATAGTTCAGGTGGATAATCACCTCTAGTAGCCATGTCTCATTGGGAGAGTCTAAGTGATAGCTACATAAAATTGGATCCCTATTGTCATTAGGTTCCTCAGAATTATTTTCATGATCATGATCATATGGGTAGGGATCAGGATTATTGGGAAGCGTGTAGCTAAGTTGTCTTATTTCTTCATTTAACTGTTGACTATTCCTCAACAAATCTCCCATTGATTCCATCATTTCCTTTTGTTGTTTTTCCATTTCTATCATAAAAGAGGAGAGGCTACTATAATCAGGTTGAGGAGGATAGTCAATTTCAGGCTCTGGTTGCCTAGGAGCATCGGTCCAACCTCGATACGAAAAATCATGGAGGGTGGGAGGGTTGGGTGTTTGCATGGAAGTAGGTATTTCAGGGTTGGGAAATCCCGCTCCTAGGCTCTGCTCAAAAGTGGGAGTTCTCAAGCCAGTACTCCCAGGATAAGAATAAGAATGATCCCATGAATTGTCAATGTACCCATCAAAGGATGGATACGCTCGGGGCATGGGATCCTGATTAAAAGATGGGAAGTATTGACTCTGATAATCTAACTGATAGGAGTAAGGGTAATCCATTTCTTTAAGCAAAATAGTTTTAACTCTCTTAGGATTTAGCAAAATTGAGAATATAAGCAGAAAACTTCCTAGAGAGTTCTACTGTCAAAGCAAACAAAAATTCAAAGGGATCTATTTTTTTAGTAGATCATAGGACTTAGAATTAAATGTTCAGTTGGTGGTCAAAAAAGTTTTGCAAAAATTACGCTTCCTAGGCCAACCTTTGCTGGTGCCTATAACCTACTCGCAAGGGATGGAAGTCTCAAATCGAGCCCACACACGAGGAACCGAAGTAACTTGGTGGATAGGCTTGTTGATTTCCGACTAACTTCCCTTATGGTGCAAAAGAGGAGAGGTAGAAATTTATCTAGTAACCTTATGTGTGTGGTGCACAGTGTCTCAAGTGTGCAAACATACGATCATGTTTTGATTTTTGAAATTTCGCAAACAGGATCCTTTTGCACACAATTTTCAGTCACAGATTTTAAGGTCCAACCTCTTAGCAGTCCCAATTTTTAAAGTGACCACTGAATTAATTTGATTCAAGCACTTTAGTGGTCTTAGATTTAGGTTAAATGCATATGCATGACAGGTAATTGATGCTCAAGAAAATACGTACCTTACTCAGCTTTCTTCGTGCAATAATGAATGCAATGCAATAAGAATAAACTAGATGCTGCTCATTTAGTCCTAGATGGTTGTCCTATAGATATGCAGCTTCTAGCAGGCAGTTCGATTTTTTTTTTTTAATATTAATAACAAACAGACCTAATCTGACTAACTAACAGAAATTTAGTTCAAACAGTTCAAATAATCCTATAATCTAAATAAATGGGAACACACTCCCAAAAATATGCTCCTGCATACAAGGGCGATAAGAAATAAAGAGGCACTAGGAACACGTTCCCACAAATACCTGACAAGGGTCCAAAAGATAGAAATTAAATTCTAATGCCTATCTAAACTAAATCTAACTAAGATCTACTAACTAAATCAGAAATAGGCTTCTTCGTAAGCCTATGTGTGTGGGATCAAGGCCCACGTGTTCCTATTTTTGACCTCCAGGTGGCATCAAGGTCCACCAAAAAGATCGTGTCCGCCGTACGCGCCCGTCGCGTTTGTCGCATGTTTTTGTACAGAAGAAAATCCACAGTTAGTAATTCAGAAAAGCTTTCAAAATAGCATAAAAATAACATAAAATTCCCGAAAAAATTAATAGGCTTTTTTCCTCCCGGCAACGGCGCCATTTGAAAGAGCGACCTTCGTTTTCATTGAAAATTTTAATATAAAATGATGTGTCATTGTATTTATTCGCGTAGTAGAAAATCGCTTTTCACACATTTAAATTCTCAAAACTAACCATGAAAAGTTAGGTCGTCTCCACAGGGAGGAATTAGCCTATTAAAAAAGAGTAATAATGTATCAAGGAATCGGGAATATTAATAGAGGTGCATGCTAACTATTGCTCTCATTTCTAGCACAAATTCTCAGTATAGATAATTAATCAAGAAGATGAGGGCACACATTCAAAATTACCATAATATAATATTCTAAATAATGACCTTGGTAATAGCAAACGATGTTAATATTAATCTCCTAACTAATGACACCAATGTACTATAATCAATATCTCATGTTGTATGTCATTCATAAGGAGAAATCAATTATATGTAATTCCAAATTAAGCAAGGGGTGTCCATGCAAATTTGTTGCAATATATTAATTCAGAAAATAAATGAATAGTAGCTTTTACAATGGCATTTTCCGTAATTACTAATTGAGTGAAAAACAGAGGCTTTTGCCTCTCTCTTCCGTGCACGAGTGTGGGTCGATGGCTGATAGCGAGGTCGCACATAGAGATGCATCTCGATGAGTGCTTCAAAATGGCGGTAGCGGCACGTTGCGAGGAGGTCGGTGGCGGTCGGCCGGCGGAGAGGAGTGGGGGCGGTGGAGAGGCTACTGCTGCTGCGCATGCTGTACATGCACAGAGACATGAAGGTGTTGGCGTCCGAGTACTCTACAGAGCGCATAGGCTTGCGTGGAGGTGCGGCGCTGCAGGCACTGGGTGAAGTAGAGGTGGGCACACGTTCTGCAGGTTGGACTGGAGGTACGTGGTGAGGCACTGCAGGGAGGCGCTTTACAGTGAATGGACATCCCTGCGGGCGATAGTGCGTGCTCTGCAGGCAGTCTTGGTCATGCGTGGGAGCGGTGAGGGAGCTATAGCACTGGGTGATGGCTCAGGTGCCTGTGCATGGGGAAGAGATGAAGCACCGCTGCTGCGTGGAGGTTGTGGCAATGCTGCACAGAGAGGGACCGGCGGTGGTGGTTGCGTGCGACTACTGGGCATGGTAGAACACTGGAGGGGGTGCGCTTGTGGTGCAGTGCCTTCGGGTGTGGGGCCACCTGCAGTGCAGTGCTATGGGAGAGGATTGCTAGGGCGCAGCTGCAGGCACGCGAGGAAGGCTGTGGCAATGGCGTTGGAAAGGTTGGAGCACGCGTGGTGGCAGTGGAGAAGATGGTGGAAGTTGTGCACAGTGCACGCTTGATTCCGCAGTGCCCATCCTCTCCACGGTGGGAAAGGTGGAGAAGGAGAATAGTTCCCCTGCCAGTAGAGGAAGAAGATGCAGATGCCCCTCTCCTTTCTCCACCTTCTCTTTAACTCCTCTCTCCCCGCGTGCGTGAGTTAAGGGATTTTCCAAATCCCTTTTCTATTTTTGGCCAGCAAGTGTTGAGGGGAGAGTTACGGCTGGCTAGAGGAAAGGGAAAAGATGCCACCGGTTGTTTACTGGGGAAATTTACTGCCCAACCCTTGTTCTTTCTAAATATCATTCCTACACATAAAAATAACAAAATCATTACATATTAAGTTATAGAATGTTATAAACTTAAATCATGATGCATACAAATATTCTACAACTTAATGTAGTTATTAACACACCTAAGTGTAAGATTAAAGTTACTTAGGCGTAATACAAATCCATTAAAATGGATTCATCAATGGGTATGCTTCAAACATATCCAGATGCATAAGTATATCTACATAGAATATAATTGGTTTGAAAAGTCTTGACTACCATATTATAATGCAAAACCTACTTCCATTGGCATTAGCAGTTACTGTAAAGAATGACAATGTGAGGTTAGTGTTGATAGAATTTTGCAATTTCTTTAGAGACCTATGCTCAAAGGAGATCGATCCAAGTCATATTAAGCAATTGGAATGAAGAATTGTGGTTACGATGTGTCAAATGGAGAAAATATTTCTGCCTTCATTCTTTGATATAATGATGCATTTGCCTATACACTTAGCTACAGAGGCAAAGTTAGCTGGGCCTGTTCAATATCGATGGATGTACCCCATTGAGAGGTAATTAACCTTTCATTCAAGTAATTTACTTAATCAATTGCTTGACATGATAATTTAAGTACTTCTATTTTACTAGGTACCTTTTCACATTAAAAAGATATGTTCACAATAAAAGTCATCCAGAAGGTTCCATTGCAGAAGGGTATCTAGCAGATTAATGCCTTACATTTTGTTCTAGATACTTGAATGGTATTGAGACGAGGATCAATAAGTTATGAAGAAATGTTGAGGATGACTTTAATACACTGGATGAAGGATTTTCAGCACTCTCACAATCGAGCCATGCAATAGGAAAAGGAACTCCGGTAGTTCTCGATCCTACTTTGATGAATCTTGCACATGGGTATATATTATCAAATTGCGATGCGGTACTGCCGTTTAAAAAGTAAGAACTTGTGTAGGTTGATTTTGTTGAAATTTATAATATATAGTTTGATTTTTCACTAAGTGAATAATTGCATATTGCATCAAGACAATTTGAAATTAAATTGACGCCTATCGAAAAAGGAATCGAGTAATCTCCATAGCAATACATTTCCTGATTGGTTTAAGAAACATGTATGCTACCCACTATTGAGTGTTGTAAGTTCCTTCTTAATTATCAATATTGTAATTGACATTTTCGCTTTTGTATGTAGATTGAGGAAAAGGCTAAAAAAGAGTATGTACCAGAAGAGCTTGAGGTGCTTGCTCAAGGATCGCACAACATAGGAGTTTATTATGATGGCTACATAATAAATGGTTTCAGATTCCATGCAAAGCATAAACAAGCAACTAGAAAAACACAAAATAGTGGAGTAATAGTAGTAGCCAATATAGAGTGCTTCTCGAAAGCAAATGATCCAAACCCTACAATAGGACCTGTTGCTTACTATGGGGTGTTGACAGATATTATCTAGATTAATTATTATGAGAAAATAAAAACTATGTTATTCAAGTGTCAATGGGTATGATCTAAAGCAAAAAAGAAGGATGGCCTTACATCAGTGAATTTAGAGCAAATTGGCTACTCAAATGATCCATTTGTCTTAGCATCTCAAGTTCATCAAGTTTTTTATGTTCGTCATCCTAATCGCAAAGGTTGGCACTTTGTGATTCAAACAAGACCTAGAGACACATATGACATCCAAGATAAAGTCATAGATGCACATATTGATGGACATGTAGATAGTAGTTCTACAGATGCACGTATGGAAGATTCAATGGAGGATGATGATAATGTTACTCTAATTAGAAGTGAAATGCATGGTGTCACTTTCATGCAAGAAATTTGGGAGCAACACTTAAATGCTATTAATATGGATACCATTCTTGACATTGAGTCAGGGGAAGACAACTTGAATGAATGTGAGTTGCTATTTGAAAATTATTTTAATTGTTTATCAAATTTTATTTAATCTTACCATTCAATGTTTTTGTTTAAATTATTTATTTTGCTCTTGATTTAACTATAGGATGTTCAATAAAAAATGAGTTAGAGGTGGATTTGACTTAAATGAGAAAAGGCAGGATCTCCTTTCTAGAAAAGCTCCTCCACCTGTTGGACCACAATCAAAAAAAATTTTAGCTGCAATCAATCAATTACGTGATGAACCAAGAAGATATAAGGAAACACAAAGAGTTTATCAATCACATGTGGACAACTCTCAAGGTTCGAGAGACCATGAGCAACAAGAACAAAAAAAAGGAAGGTCAACAAAAAGAAAAGGGAAAATTGCCATCTTTACATGTCTTAGAACCACAACAACCATGTTATGAGTCTCTCTCAAGATCTCAAGAAAGCACAGAATTTGAAGTCAGTGAAAATGGTAAGATAATATATAATGTGGAAATATACTCTATAATATTATGAACTTTAGTTGAAGATAACATGCATAAATCGATGAAAATGATTAAATAAAGACTATGAGAAAATTTTTATTAACCATCATTTTTTCCTTTCAAATATATTGTCATGGTCTGTAATTTCTCTTTACTCACCACATATTATTGATATATTTCTTTGTATTAATATAGTGTTTTTTTATCTAAATGATGCATTTTTATATTGGTAGCGATAGCTTATAATCAAAAGAAAAAGTGAGGTCTCACAACATGCTTGAAGTTGTGGGGCAATAAGTGTACAAACAAGATTTTTGTGGATATGAATGAACTGAACAAACCTATTGGGTCTACTCAAAATGACTTGAAAATTTTTTTGGGAACTATAGCTAGAAATTCAGAATTTGCACCTTTGGATTGCACGGATTGGAGGTTGATTCCAAATGATAAGAAGATAGCAATGTTTGAACTTGTTCAGGTACTTATTAATGGTATTTGATTCAATTTATATATTTACCTTAGGAAAGAAAATTAGGTTGACTTTTCCTTTAATTATTCATGTAGAATAAATTTGAATTTGACATAAAGATGAAGAAATGGATCATGAATTCAATAGCAAAAAAGTGGAGGGATTTTAAAGGCAAGCAAAAGGAAAGGTATTACAACCTTGATTGGCCTTTTCAAGAGAGGATGCAACATCATGATCCCCGTGTTTCCGAAGAACAATGGAAGTCTCTGAATGAGTATTGGGATACTAAAAAATTCAAGGTAAATGGAGCTAAATTTGATGCTTTACGGTCAAGTTGATTTCATTGGTACATTTTTAAGTTATATGCATGTATTTTTGGAGTGTTCTATTACTAATAAATCAAATAGGTTGAAATTAAAAATGAACCACACATCAGGAACCAAAAGTTATGCATGTCTGAAACAAGAAGTATTTCTCAAATTTCATTTGGTTAACATTCTCTCTTATATATAATGATAAACATTGTACCTTGGATTGCATTAGATGGAAAAAGACAAGGGAAGAAAGGTGACTCGTGCAGAAGTATCTATAACTGCACATAAGAAAAAGGATGGTACACCTATTAATGCTGAAGTTGCAGACAAGATTGTAAGACTTGCTTTTGTGAAATGAAATTTTACCTTTTATTTTCTCTCTTATTAAAATATAATGCTTTTCTTTTTACTTATTTTTATTGATAATGCTTAGGAACAATTAACTAATGCCATGGAGAAAGGAGAGGAGTTAGAGGATCCTTCCCACATCGATGAGGTTTACACAACCATAGTGGGAGCAGGAAAAGCAAAATATCAGCATGGATATGGGCTAGGAGCATCATTTATAGGTGAAGCACAAATCAAGGAAGAACATTTAAGGAAACAAAATCTTGAAGCAAAGTTGGATGCTCAAGACAAAAAGATAGGGGAAATGTTCGCATCACAATGTCAAGAAATAAACAGTTTAAAAGAAATGCTACAATCTTTTGCTCGACCAAACTTGCAAATTAGTAATTCTATTGAGGTACTTTGTGTATGGTTCCTTTACTTTTAGTAATAACCCTATTTATTCATGTATCTCGTGCATATAGCCCATGTACTCATTTGTAGGAAAGACAAGAAGATAACCCCTCAAGGAATGAGATAAGAACTTCAAAATGGCAACATGCAACTGTTGCATCTACTTTTTCTAAAGGACAGGTATAATTTAAGTTTTTATGCTTTCTAAGTGATCATAATCTAGTATATAATCTAAGTTTTTATTACTATATGAGGTTTCATTACTTGGTATAGATTCTGCAAAAGTAGAAGTTGCACTTGCTCGTGTACATATAATTGAACCAAGTTAGTGCATTGGAGGCATCCAAATTGGATCAAAATATATAGGTGTTGTTATTGAGGTTGCAATTGAGGAAGATGAGCCTTTGATTAGGCCATTCGAACAATATCAACTAATAGGAGATGCTACCGGTTCAATCATTGCATGGCCTAAAAGGCTTACTATTCCAAGGTAATGGATAAGTTTACCAACCATTATAACTTTTTATCCTTGTTAGATTAGTAATTTACACTATTTCTTAATCTTTTTTCAGGAACTTTTAATAGACGAGGGAACTCAAAGATGAAGAATTGATAAAAGAACATGTTGCCCACATTATCTAGTTTAGATATGGTTTGGTGTCTAGTTTAGTTGTCCTAGCTTTCAAATTTGAATATACTTTTTCTATTTTTCTTGATTGTTATGTTAGTTGTTTACCTTTGAACTCTAAAAAATGATTATTGGTTATTTGTAATGACTTATATTTATTGGTGGATATTTTATTAAGGAATGATTTTGGATGGTGGCTGCTAATGACAGGTATGCAAGCTTTCTTTCTCTATAGCATATTATAATAAGAGATTTCACTATTATAATCACATTATAATAAGAGATTTCTTTTCTCAAAAAATATTAATAAGAGCTTTCTATGATGTCTACAATTATCTAATTGTTCCCTACTAAGATGGGCAAATTTTTCTTGTCCAAAAAAAAGGATGGGAAGTTTTTCCAACAGGCAACATGGTTAAGATGAGATTGAGATGGTGAAATAAGAATAGCTTTGGGAATCCTCTTTCTATCTTTAACAACATAATCAGATCATTGTCAAAATCTATTTACCTAGTTTCACTATGGTATGTGATTGACCACGAAGTCCAGATGCTATTGGTTGTAATTAAAAATATATTAGATGTAACAGAATTCATCAGATGGAGAATTAGGAAACTGAACCACTTTGTTGCTGAACTCATTGTAATTAGCAACTGAGTAAGAAGGGCAGGAGCTGACGGAAGAAAAGAAGGGCAGGAGCTCAGGAGGTTGTTCCACAGCTTCAACTAGAACATGGAGTTGCAATTGATAGAATGTACACAAGATCTTTTATGACTATTCTTGATATGGTAGGTTGATACCTGTCAAATTTTTGAGTTAATATTTCAATTATTGGTCAGTCTTTGGAGTGTGGTGTGTCAATCTAATGTTTGTTGTGCTGATCAGATCACTGATGGTACTTGCCTATGTTGCTGGAGCTACTTGCTTGCTTGTTGCTGCTGCTGCTGTTGCTTGCTTGCCTCCTGCTGCTGCTTGCCTGCCTGCTGCTGCTCCTACTTGCCTATGCTACTGTTGCTGCTGTTGCTGCTTGCTTATGTTGCTGCTACTTGCCTATGTTGCTACTGCTGCTTGCTTGCCCCCTGCTGCTTGCCTATGCTACTCTGCTGCTACTGCTTGCCTATGCTGTTGTTGCTGCTACTGCTACTGCTTGCTTATGCTGTTGCTGCTTGCTTGCTTCTTGCTGCTGCTTTCCTGTATGGGAAGCCATCATTCAATTTGATTTCTGAAGGTATAAGGGAGAAATTGCCTCCTCTGCTTTTATATATTATTTTTGAAAGGTCATTGGTATATCATTTTTGAAATATTTTTTGGGAAGAATGACTGGTTTATGGAGACATAGCTCTTACTAGCTATAATCTAAAACAAGCATAGCAAAATTCCTCATTGTCTGATTGGAAATGAGAAGCAATATGTGATTACAACATTTGTGATTGTAATTTAGTATACCTTACCAATGGAGGTGTTTTTTGGCATATCTATTGCAATATTTGCCACACCTTTTTTGTTTGTCACTCTTCAGAGGTTTTGTTTCAGGTAATTATTTCTCTTTTAAATGTCATCTTTGTTGTGTCTGAGGGTGGCTTCACAATAGTCTATAATAATTTGAAAGCATGGAAGTTGCTCCAGACATACTACTCCCCTCCTAACCATTCCAAGGTGAATTTGGTTATTAGTGCATGTGTTCTTTTCTGCTTTTCCTGTCTTCAATGACCATATGTGTCATTGTTGTCGATGGGTGTCATAGATTTCTGTTCACTAAGAGTGGTATTTGTCTCTCTGCTCTACAACTGGACTTCAATTGATTTATTCTTTGATTCCTTTTGATTTTTTTTTTGTTAGTCATTCATATCATAGCTCCTTGTTATTGGACTGGAAAAAATAGATTTCCTTATTATTTTTCTTCTTTTATAATGTCAGATGCTTCTATTCTCTTAGACATCACTTTCGATACCTACTTGCTTTCTAAATATTAGGTCAAGTTACTTATTGAGATGCTTGTGAGGAAATGTGGTCTTGATGCTGTCAAGGCTGTAATTCCTGAAGAGCACATGAAACTGCTCAGAAATATAGGAAAGGTAAGAGTTTTTTTTTTAAAAGGAGAAAGGTTAGAGTTATCAGGGAGATGTGTCTTTGAACTTGTGTATTTGCAGCTTATTGCAAAATTTTAACTTTTTACATATGGCAGAGAGGAAAGAGTGGAAGGCCAAGTCAGATGGAGACAGTGAATCATTTCATTCCAAAACAAGCTCCTATAAGAAGTCAGGATCTCATTTGACAAAATCTACTGGCTCAAGGTATAATACTTTAGGTCAACCTACATTTTCGTTAAGTGTTCATTGCTACTGCTGCTACTACTGAACCATCTATTGCTACTGGTGCTACTAAATGGCATGTCACCTCCATGTTGTTTGGGTGTAAGGCCATTATAGTTTTGTGTCTTACTTGATTTTCTTCCAATTGACTTTTTCTCTCTTTCTGCATGGAAGAGGAATATCAATTGTTCTTGCCATGAATATTAATCCTACCATGGTATGCATTTGCAGGTTGAAGGATGGCATTCAGATGATACAGGAAACCATCGAGATCCAACAATTGATCTAGTAGCCAAGAGGCAAAAGGTATGGTTATGTGCATCAGTCCAGTTTTAATGTAGCTGCTAAATATTGAACCATGGTCCTACATTTGAAAAAAAAAAGATCACTAGTTCCTACATTTGAAAAAACTATAGCAGGTTTTATCAGGATGCAACTTCCCTCTTAAGAGGCGAGTTTGCCCTTAATTAAACGATGTTCTCTTTTAATTCAATAAGGTTTTGGTCAAGATAAAATTCACCTAAGCGCTCTAAAAATCATGGAAAAATATCCCCTAGGATTTAGAACCTTCAATTTGGCCTTTGGAACCTATTTTGACCTAAATAGGGGTCCTAGTCAAATATTTACCCTAAATTGGGTTTTTGTGTAAAATGCCTAGTCAAACATGGTCAAACCTAAAATCCAACTTCACCATTGGATTTCTTAGTTCCAAAATAGGCTTATACCAAAATGTGGACCTAAGGGGAGTTCACCTTGACCTACTTTTCAAAACAATCCAGCCTAATTACATTTAGACCCCTAGCTTTTGAAAACCATTGCAAAGACCCCCCTAGCTTCCTCATCATTCTTTGCAATTAGGTCCCTCCACCATTATAGTGGAGGAATCCTACTCTGGCGAGGATCTAAGGGGGAGTTCTCCTTGATTCCTTAGAGACTCCCTCTCAAATTTGAAAGGGAGATTCTCTGAGGAATTCCCGATCATATGAACACAATCTCAAGCCATGATTGTCACCCAATCTCTCATGCGAATGCATGAGAGATTTGGGTATCTCTCACCTTCCAAGTCCGACGAGGATACCCGTGCTTGGAAGCTTGCCTTCCAAGAACAAGGTCCTCTACCTGCGATTATAAAAGACACCCCAAGTCCTGCTGTCCATCCTCAGCTTGGTTTGGCTAGAGATAACCCCTCAAATTCTTCTCTTCTCCTTCAGCCAGACACCCAGCAAGCTCCAGCAACCTATTTCTCCTCCTCTCGTAGCTCTGCCACAATACCAGTGGCAGAGTTGTCTCTACCTCCGTCATCCGCGTCGCACCATACCTACGCATGCGCCAGCTACCCTCTTCATCATTGCCGTCCCCCTCCACTGGGATCTTCGTCTCTGGCGGCGGCAGGTACGTGCCATCCACCATCTCTTCCCCCTTCATCCTTAAACTAGGTTAGATACTTTCCCCTTCCTCTACTCGTTATTTTGCCTCTCTCTATTTCTATTTCCACCCCTCGACGCTCACAGATCACCACCATTGTCTCCACCTCCGGCAGACCACCGGCGAGGTGATTCCATCATTCCACGCAACCACCCACCTCGCCAAACACCTCAGAAGCTCTACCACCTTCCATTGATCATTTCTCCCCTCTCCATCGACCACCACACGTTCCACATTCTCCCCCTAAACAAACCCATCACCACGGTCACAGAATGACCTAGGCATGTATGCCCAGGCTGCCCCGCGCCACGCCACCCACTGAGACATCTTTGTCGTGCCACAGCAAAGCCTCCTGCGTTTTCTAATGAGGCCGCAAGCCATATTGTTTGAACATAGGTTCTGACCCTGACCGCCATTGGAGCAGGCTTGAAGTAGCTTGCAACCTTCAATCCTGGCGTCAGGCTCCAGGCATCCAGGTCCAAGCGTGTAACGAGCGCGTGCCCCAGACGCCTTTTAAGACGTCTGGGAGGTGGCCCAGACGTCGGACCAGACATCTGGGATCACATCCAGACGTCTGACCAGACGTCCGGGATCGTTTACAGACGTCTGGAGAACAGTTATGTTCGCACGGGAGATTCGTCTACGCGCCTGTGCGCGCAGACCTGCGATTCCTCTCTCCCTCTCTCTGCGGCTGCAGGCGCTGCGACCACCTTCTCTCTCCCCTCGCGCGGCCTTAAAAGGGCGCGCCTCCCCTCCCGTCTCCACCGTCTCCTCCTTCTTCTCCTTCCTGTGCGCGAGAGCGAGCGGACGCGAGGGCGGCAGCGGCAGCGGCAACCGCAGTGAGCGCGGAGGAGGTGCGGCGTGCGAGGGTGGGGCTCTGCCGTGAGGGCGAGCTCGCCGGAGCGGCTTGGCCGGCCGGCGGAGGGCGCAGGGAGCGCGGAGCGACGCGGAGAGGGACCTGCTGCGGGCTGAGCAGCAAACGCGCGAGGTGCGACGCGGGCGGCGTCGCGAGCGGAGGCCGAGCAGGGTTCTGATTCTGGAAAAATTTCCAGAATCAAATGTCTGGGTTGATAGCCAGACGGCAAGGTCGACGTCTGTAAGATCATACAGACGTATGAAAGGTGAGTTTCCGCTTTCTTCTTCCTTCTTGTCGACTGACCGTACTGAGGGAGGGGGGTTGGCTGTGCGCAGGTTCGCTGATTCGCCATCCTTTGCGAATCAGACGTCTGGAAGTTGTACCAGACGGCGGGAGTGATCTACAGACGTCCGTGTGGACCATCGGACGTCTGGGGTATAGGACAGACGTCCCCGCAGACTTCTGGACATCCGGGGAACCAAGCTGAACAGGTAATTCTCTGATCCACCGTTTAAGACGTCTGGAAGGAGTTCCAGACGTCTGATTTTGCACAGTATTGTCTTTCTCGACCCGTTTAGGGCCCGTTTGGGCTCCGTTTTCCGCGATTCGAGTTGCGTTCATTTCAGAATTAATTCCTCTACCCGCCTACAGTAGCTATACACTGTTCTGAGACACTCCTTGTATTTGATCCTTGTGATAGGACCTCGTTCGGTTGCAGTCTTGAGAGTCGCGGAGGCACGCGGGATTCCCGATCACGCCCCCACTACTCCCGTTGTACCTGGTAGAGTGGCTTTAAGTATTAATAAAATCTGTTAAAGTATGGAACCATAACTAGAACCTAGGGCATTGCATGAATCCTAGGAATGAGAAATATATGGAATGATAGCTCCTAGGTGTTGCATGAATCCTAGGTCCGGAAAACTAGATTGTATGATAGATCCTAGGATATGGCATGAATCCTAGGGTGGAAAAACTAGTGGAATGTATATTACTGCAGTCTTGGAAAATTGGAAAGGAATATATAAAGCTGCCTGTAAATTTAATTAACAACTGCCTGTTATGAATAAAGAAACATGTTGAGATCATGGATTTTGAGAATGTGAATCTGGAAAGTGAAACATATGATGTTCTGAGATAAAGAGCTGGAACCCTACGGGGAATTAGGAGTGGAACTCCTGGAAAGAAAAAGGAATGGAACTGAGATGTAGTTTGTACTGTCTCTTGGGTATGCAGTACCAAGGGAAGTACCCGTACCTGTTTAGTGCAGAGTGGGGCCAGCCGCCCCAGGGACCCGGGGTTAGGATTGGCCGCTCTGTACCGACTTGTTGGCCCTCGTGTACGTAGTATCGAGGAGAGCTAGTAGTGTTAGGAGAGTACTAGCTACCCCACGGGCCCCGGGGTTCTGCTAGCCTCCTTCACCGACTTGTTAGGCCCACTAGGGCAAACCAGGGTAGCAGCAGTAGCCTCTCCACCGCCGCCACTCCTCTCCGCCGGCCGACCGCCACCGACCTCCTCGCAACGTGCCGCTACCGCCATTTTGAAGCACTCATCGAGATGCATCTCTATGTGCGACCTCGCTATCAGCCATCGACCCACACTCGTGCACGGAAGAGAGAGGCAAAAGCCTCTGTTTTTCACTCAATTAGTAATTACGGAAACTGCCATTGTAAAAGCTACTATTCATTTATTTTCTGAATTAATATATTGCAACAAATTTGCATGGACACCCCTTGCTTAATTTGGAATTACATATAATTGATTTCTCCTTATGAATGACATACAACATGAGATATTGATTATAGTACATTGGTGTCATTAGTTAGGAGATTAATATTAACATCGTTTGCTATTACCAAGGTCATTATTTAGAATATTATATTATGGTAATTTTGAATGTGTGCCCTCATCTTCTTGATTAATTATCTATACTGAGAATTTGTGCTAGAAATGAGAGCACTAGTTAGCATGCACCTCTATTAATATTCCCGATTCCTTGATACATTATTACTCTTTTTTAATAGGCTAATTCCTCCCTGTGGAGACGACCTAACTTTTCATGGTTAGTTTTGAGAATTTAAATGTGTGAAAAGCGATTTTCTACTACGCGAATAAATACAATGACACATCATTTTATATTAAAATTTTCAATGAAAATGAAGGTCGCTCTTTCAAATGGCGCCGTTGCCGGGAGGAAAAAAGCCTATTAATTTTTTCGGGAATTTTATGTTATTTTTATGCTATTTTGAAAGCTTTTCTGAATTACTAACTGTGGATTTTCTTCTGTACAAAAACATGCGACAAACGCGACGGGTGCGTACGGCGGACACGATCTTTTTGGTGGACCTTGATGCCACCTGGAGGTCAAAAATAGGAACACGTGGGCCTTGATCCCACACACATAGGCTTACGAAGAAGCCTATTTCTGATTTAGTTAGTAGATCTTAGTTAGATTTAGTTTAGATAGGCATTAGAATTTAATTTCTATCTTTTGGACCCTTGTCAGGTATTTGTGGGAACGTGTTCCTAGTGCCTCTTTATTTCTTATCGCCCTTGTATGCGGGAGCATATTTTTGGGAGTGTGTTCCCATTTATTTAGATTATAGGATTATTTGAACTGTTTGAACTAAATTTCGGTTAGTTAGTCAGATTAGGTCTGTTTGTTATTAATATTAAAAAAAAAAAATCGAACTGCCTGCTATAAGCTGCATATCTATAGGACAACCATCTAGGACTAAATGAGCAGCATCTAGTTTATTCTTATTGCATTGCATTCATTATTGCACGAAGAAAGCTGAGTAAGGTACGTCTTTTCTTGAGCATCAATTACCTGTCATGCATATGCATTGAACCTAAATCTAAGACCACTAAAGTGCTTGAATCAAATTAATTCAGTGGTCACTTTAAAAATTGGGACTACTAAGAGGTTGGACCTTAAAATCTGTGACTGAAAATTGTGTGCAAAACTATCCTGTTTGCGAAATTTCAAAAATCAAAACACGATCATATGTTTGCACACTTGAGACACTGTGCACCACACACATAAGGTTACTAGATAAATTTCTACCTCTCCTCTTTTGCACCATAAGGGAAGTTAGTCGGAAATCAACAAGCCTATCCACCAAGTTACTTCGGTTCCTCGTGTGTGGGCTCGATTTGAGACTTCCATCCCTTGCGAGTAGGTTATAGGCACCAGCAAAGGTTGGCCTAGGAAGCGTAATTTTTGCAAAACTTTTTTGACCACCAACTGAACATTTAATTCTAAGTCCTATGATCTACTAAAAAAATAGATCCCTTTGAATTTTTGTTTGCTTTGACAGTAGAACTCTCTAGGAAGTTTTCTGCTTATATTCTCAATTTTGCTAAATCCTAAGAGAGTTAAAACTATTTTGCTTAAAGAAATGGATTACCCTTACTCCTATCAGTTAGATTATCAGAGTCAATACTTCCCATCTTTTAATCAGGATCCCATGCCCCGAGCGTATCCATCCTTTGATGGGTACATTGACAATTCATGGGATCATTCTTATTCTTATCCTGGGAGTACTGGCTTGATAACTCCCACTTTTGAGCAGAGCCTAGGAGCGGGATTTCCCAACCCTGAAATACCTACTTCCATGCAAACACCCAACCCTCCCACCCTCCATGATTTTTCGTATCGAGGTTGGACCGATGCTCCTAGGCAACCAGAGCCTGAAATTGACTATCCTCCTCAACCTGATTATAGTAGCCTCTCCTCTTTTATGATAGAAATGGAAAAACAACAAAAGGAAATGATGGAATCAATGGGAGATTTGTTGAGGAATAGTCAACAGTTAAATGAAGAAATAAGACAACTTAGCTACACGCTTCCCAATAATCCTGATCCCTACCCATATGATCATGATCATGAAAATAATTCTGAGGAACCTAATGACAATAGGGATCCAATTTTATGTAGCTATCACTTAGACTCTCCCAATGAGACATGGCTACTAGAGGTGATTATCCACCTGAACTATATTGGAGTCAAAAGCAAGGGAAGATGGTACCTCTTGAGGACCTTGACCCCAATGATAGTATGCTCCTTACCCCTACCAACCTGGGTCAAGGTTATATTGTTCTTATCACTTCCCCTATTGATTATTTGATGGAATCCCATTCTACCCTTAGTGAGCCTACTCTTGACCCTCCAATTAGGGAATCAACACCCACCATTCAGCATCTTGAGGATTTAAATGCACCCAATGAAGGTGACCCTAAGGGAATAGAGGATGATCAATTTTGGTCTCAGGGATATGAAGAGTCTATTTTAGAGGATGGTGATGCCCCAATAGAGGAACCTAGACTGAAAATCTGGAGTGAATCAAAGGGGAATTATTTATCATTTGAGGATTTAGCTCCAAAGGATATAAACAATATGGTGAAATCTAGATTCCTCCTTTCTTTTAAGAGTCATCCTCCATCAAAACAGGAGTTGATATTAGAGGAGGACAAACAAAATAATAAGAAGTCTATGGGAGACTCTCGGGGACAAAATACGTCAATTGAGGATTTATACCCCGAGAATAATAACGAATTCAAGGATATAGGCTTGCTCCAAAATATTAAGATTGATCCTCCGTTAGAAATAATTGAAGATACTGATCCAACTCCTAATGAATCACATATACACCCCAACAAATATTTGAGAGAACAATCTGGGGATTAGCTGAATGATAATGATTCTTACATTTTGACCCTACCATCAAAGAGTTGTAATTTGGAGCCCACCCTTGATTCAAATATGACTCTGATCATTAATGCTAGGCAAGGTAATATGCAGTTGTCTACAACTGTTAGAGAGTATACACAATCTGAATCATTGTTGGAATTAGACCTAACACCGACTAAGCCCTCGTTGGACTTAACCATTACCTTCCAACACTATAAACAACCCTTATACTCCCTAACCAATCCTTGGCTTAGATCTCTGCTCATGTACATTGTTTCTAGAGAACATATTAGGCCAGTACATCCTCTAGTAGAATGGCAAGTGTGGATTGATGCTTGTACTTTTACTCTCACCATTCAAGGGTTGGAACTAATTATGTGTATATCTTTTAAAACCCGTCCTGCTCTGGAGGATCCTTCTTATCCTGCACTTATTCTGTTTCGGGAGGTCCCTTTTCATATTCCATTTATTATTCCTACACCTCCCAAGGTAGCCAACAAGGTTCTTTGCTTTCATATCTTCTGGCGAGCATTTGGTATTACGTTGCATCATCAGCTCGCCAATATCTGTGGCTACCTCTTTTCTAGGCCTGCACTATTATGCATATTTTTAGGGCCTAACATTGTCTGTTTGGAACCAGACTTATAGGTTCCTTCTAAGTCTGGCTGCTGACAGAAAATGCAATGCTTGTTGGGAGGCAACCCAGCAGTCGGAATAACACCGTGTCAGATGATGCTTTTCCTTTCTCCTCCTATTTTAATTTTACAATGGGGACATTATAGGATTTAGGCATTGGGGTGTGCATTTGCATTTTAGGAAGTATTCATGCAATTAGGTTAGCATATAAAAAAAAAATTTCTCTTTTCTTGAGCTGATTGGGTTAGTCCCTAGCAAAATACCTTTATCATTAAAGGTTTTTCTTCTTGAATTATTTCTTAAGATTAGAATCCAGTACATTTATTTCACATGCACGTAGACTTGGTAATGGATCCTTGAGGAAAACCAATGAGCATTTGTAAGTCCACTGAACCCTTGAACAGTTCATAGGGAGTCAAGCATACTATCTTCTAGTAGATCCACCTCATATTTGTGAGAAGAAAGTAGAGAGATTACTGGTGCGTTAAGTCTAGTGCAAGGACTCTTAAGTTTTGGAGAATTAGATGATGATACTTCAGAGTTTGGCATAGTTTTCACTCTCTGTTCCTGTGTGCGTACTTTGTGTGAATTCCTGAGAGTCACCAAATAAGGAAGATGCACAGAGATTGAGTCTTAATAAAGCTATAACTATGGTGGATGGTTACGACTGTCCTTCATAGAGTCCTCGACTGAAGGATGGTAATAGTGTCTGTAACGGATGTGTGCCCCAGACGTCTTTTAAGACGTCTGGGAGGTGGCTCAGACGTCGGACAAGACGTCTAGGATCACAACCAGACGTCTGATAAGACGTCTGGGATAGTTTCAAGACGTCTGGAAATCTGTTATTTTCGACACCCGCGAGTCGCCTGCGTGCCTGAGCGCGCAGATCGCATATTCCCCCTTTTTCTCTCTGCGGCTGCAGGCGGTCTGCCACCTCCTCTCTCCTCTCCGCGCGGCGTTAAAAGGGGCGCGCCTCCCCTCCCGTCTCCACCGTCTCCTTCTTCTTCTCCTTCCTGTGCGTGAGAGCGAGCGGACGCGAGGGCGGCAGCGGCGGCCGCAGTGAGCGCGGAGGTGCGGCGTGCGAGGGCGGAGCTCTGCCGTGAGGGCGAGCTCGCCGGAGCGGCTTGGCCGGCCGACAGAGGGCGCAGGGGGCGCGGAGCGACGCGAAGAGGGACCTGCTGCGGGCTGAGCAGCAGACGTGCGAGGTTCGACGCGGGCGGCGTCGCGAGCGGAGGCCGAGCAGGGCCCTGATTCTGGAAAAATTTCCAGAATCAGACGTCTGGGTTGATAGCCAGACGGCAAGGTCGACGTCTGTAAGATCATACAGACGTCTGAAAGGTGAGTTTTTCGCCTTCTTCTTCCTTCTTGGGGACTGACCGTACTGAGGAGGGGGGTTGGCTGTGCGCAGGTTCGCTGATTCGCCATCTTTTGCGAATCAGACATCTGGAAGTTGTACCAGACGGCGGGAGTGACCTCCAGACGTCCGGAGTGACCATCGGACGTCTGGGATCTAGGACAGACGTCCCCGCAGACTTCTGGACGTCTGGGAAACCACGCTGAACAGGTAATTCTCTAATCCACCGTTTAAGACGTCTGGAGGGAGTTCCAGACGTCTGATTTTGCACAGTATCATCTTTTTCGACCCGTTTACGGCCCGTTCGGGCTCCGTTTTCCGCGATTCGAGTTGCGTTCTTTTCAAAATTAATTCCTCTACTCGTCTACAGTAGCTATACACTATTTTGAGACACTCCCTGTGTTTAATCCTTGTGATAGGACCTCGTTCAGTTGCAGTCTTGAGAGTCGCGGAGGCACGTGGGATTCCCGATCACGCCCCCATTACTCCCGTTGTACCTAGTAGAGTGGCTTTAAGTATTACTAAAATCTGTTAAAGTATGAAATCATAACTAGAACCTAGGACATTGCATGAATCCTAGGAATCAGAAATATATGGAATGATAATTCCTAGGTGTTGCATGAATCCTAGGGCCGGAAAACTAGATTGTATGGTGGACCGTAGGATATGGCATGAATCCTAGGATGGAAAAACTAGTGGAATGTATAATACTGCAGTCTTGGAAAAAATGGAAAGGAATATATGAAGCTGCCTGTAAATTGAATTCACAGCTGCCTGTTATGAATAAAGAAACATGATTGGGATCATGGTTTGTAAGAACGTGAAACTGGAAAGTAAGACATGAGATGTTCTGGAACCCTACGGGGAAGTAGGAGTAGAACTCCTGGAAAGCGAATGGAATAGAATTGGGGAAGTGAGCTGGCCCTTGAGTACGGAGTACCAAGGAGAGCGACTGTCCCCCTGTTTAGTGCAGAGCTGAGCTAGCCACCCCAGGGAGCCGGGGGTTAGGACTGGCCACTCTGTACCGACTTGTTGGCCCTCGTGTACGTAGTACCGAGGAGAGCTAGTAGTGTTAGGAGAGTACTAGCTACCCCACGGGCCCCGGGGCTCTGCTAGCCTCCTTCACCGACTTGTTAGGCCCACTAGGGCAAACCAGGGTAGTCAGGCGAGGGTGCGCGGACTGTGGAGGGGCAAGGCCCCGGTTTGGTTACTGTGGAGGGGTTGGACCCCTGTTACTGAGAGGGCTCTGCCCTGGTTCCGTGCTGTGCTTTGGGTGCACCCGTTAAGGGAAACGACTGACCGCGTGCCAGTGCGGGCTAGCTACCTGTGCGTTTATCGCGCGTGCCGTAGTCACCGTTACGTCTGTCAGTGACCTTGGGGTGGTTGACTGAGGGTAGGATCACCACGAGGGACTCTCTCGGCCAGGAGAGCACCACGTGCTACTTCTACTTTTGGAAAAGACTGCAATCAAGATCGTTCCCACGAGGACATTCGAGATCAAGTAAAGGATCTGAGAAATAAATGAAATAGTGAGAAAAATTGAAAGATGTGAATAAGGGAAGTAATAGAACATAACAGCTACTGTACACTCTACTATTGCCTTTAGTTAGTTTGCCACTCTACTCAGCGTTTTGCTGACGTGTTACACTCGTTACCTTTTTCAGGACCAGGTGTTGAGCAGCCAGGGTCGGCGGCTGCAGAGGACGCTGGGCCGAGTAGGGTCCAGTAGAGTTACCACAGCCTTTTGTACCCCTTTTGTTTCTGTTCTAGTGAGTAGTTTTTGTTTCCGCTGTACCTTCTTTACCTGCAGCTCTTGTTATATGATAAATGCTGTTTTACTGTTGTGGTGGTACCTACTGTAGTAGTTTCTTTCCTTACTGCTGTACTTTCTTACTGTTAGTTATATTCATGCTGAATGTGGTTTATTTTACTGTCTTTTGGTTACTTCCTCGTTGGACGACTAGGTCTTGGGATTAGTCGAGTCGGTCCGGTTCTCGTGTCTCGTAGGGACTCGGGAAACGGGTCGTTACAAAGCGACATGGATTTGTCGCCTGCACGCATTCAGTCAGGGTTTGGCTTTGGAGAACCTTGCAGTCACTGCAATTAAGTGAAGACTCCTATGGGTACTCACGAGGAAGTAGGTGGGACATTTAGTCCCACCTCGGTAACTTTAGAGGAGGTGGAGCGGTATAAGATGAAATTGTGTCAGGGGCTTATCGCCTCCTGACACAAGGTGACATCCCACTCTTCCCATCATGCCTCCTGACCCGATAACCTGTGCATTCCTCGCGCATCACCAACGCCGGTGCACCTGGATTCGGGCATGCTAGCTCGACCAGTTTACCCGAGATGGCTCTGGGAGAGCGAGCCTAAAAGAGAAAAAGAGGGAGAGTTTGCGGGAGAGGGTAGGGGTAGGTTTTGCACTTGTAGGAAACGGCTGAAGAAGAAGAGGAAGCTAAAGGAGAAACTAAGGAAGGAAAAGCTAAGGAGCAAGCCACAAGTGAAGCCGCAGAGAAGAAGAAGGCTGAAGAGAAGGCACGATTGAAGAAGAAGAAGAGCTAAAGGCCAAAGCCAGAGAGGAAGGAAGAGAAAGTCAAGAAAGAAAGAGGAAGAAAGGAAAGAAGAACAGAGAGGCCACAGAGAAGGAAAGAAGAACAGAGAAGCCAAAGAAGAAGAAGAAAGGAAGAAGCAGACAGTTGAGGCTCGCAAGGCCAAAGCCAAAGAAGAGCCAGAGAAAGAAAGAAGCCAAGAAGAACAGAGAAGAAAAGAAGAGAAAGAGAAGAAGCAAAGGAAGAAAGAAGAAAGAAGAATCAAACATTTTTAAGACGTCTAATTTCACACTCAGACGTCCAATTCTTTCCAATTTCTTTTTTATGATACATTTTATTATTCATAAACTCCTGCTTTACATTTTGAAGTAGATTTTGAGTAATTTTATGTATTCAAATTGCATCGATTATTGAGATTAGTACATGAACTCCATTTGCTCCCTGTGTTCTACCTCGGACTTAAACTTCGAGTAATAAAATTTATTTGTTTTGAATGCTTTTTTGAATTTACTACAATGTGACCTTTTTAAAACCAGATCAAGCACTCTCAACACTTGGCTACTGTTGTTGCTGCTGCTAATTGGAACAAGTTGTTGCTTAAAAGACAAGCAGCAGGAGAAGCAACTTGACTGATGCACATAGGAAGCAAGTTGTTCCAATTAGCAACTTATTCAGCTTTTAAGCAACTTGTCTTTTAATCTAGTGTTCCTGATTGCCCTTAGATGCTTGCCTTTTAAGCAATAAGCATGTCTCCTTAGCAGTTGTTTCCTGAGAATCTGAGCAGCAACAGCAACTAATGAGCATAAATAACATATAAACATCTCCAACATGCTAGCAACAGTAGATTACAATATCCATATTAATAAAGAGGGGAATATGCTAGCAACAGCAGCAGATTACAACTTGCAGCAGGAACTAAAAAGGTTGCATTGAATGCTTTATTCTGTTATAAGTTATATACATTATCAAAACATGATTCTGGATGATGTTTAATTAGCGTAAAATGCTAATACATTGCAGTAGCAGCAACATAAAATGTTAAACAATCTGTAGCAACAACATAAAATGTTTTAATTAGCATGGTATATGCATGAAGCACCAACCACCTCTTCTTCACTTTTCCCTTCACCTAAGCTTATTAGAAGAGTGTTGGGGATTGGTCAATCAACTATAGCTTTAAGTTTACATTTTGGAGTAGTATTCATTATGCCCTTGAAAATGCTAATACATTGGAGAAGGTACTCATCTTGCTATGGAGCATCTGACTAGAGGATAATAAGGTGATCATCTTTGAATGCGATAGATCATTTATTAAGGGATTTCTTCATCACCTTAATATACTTTGTACACATTAGAGGAGTTCAAGGATATACTTTCAAGCTTATGATTTATGCATGGTAAGCTGAATTAGAAATTGACTGCAAGGTTTATCTTCCAAATGCTCTCTGTATGGCTAAATTATTGGAAATAAATTGTGATTCTAGAGCTTAATGAATATGGAAACTAAGGCAATTTGTTTATTAGCTTATCCTTATACTCAGGATTTTTTCCACACTACGCATTTAGACATTATTTTCTTATGTCATGTTGCTTTATTATATTGTATTTCTCAATGGAATTGTTATTGGTAGGAAGAAACCCATGCTTGTAGGAGGATTTTGAAAATGGAAATAGTTTTCCACAAAAATCCTTGAAACTTGCAGCTGATCCTATTCTCATTCATGCTGGATAATGAGGAGTTCAAGGATATTAAGGGAGTTCTTTAGAATTTCAAGAGGAGTTCAAGGATATCAATCAAGAGGAGCAGATTGCAAATGCCAAATTACATGGCCATATTCAACCAAACGAAGATTGCAAGGTACAAAAGGGAAATGGGAAGAAGGCTAACAAGAGGGATGAGTTACTTATGAAAGATATTTAGCAATTGGAAAGTTGCAATTCAATCCACAGAAGATACAATGTCATGTGCAAATTCATTGTATTTTTATTTTTTCTATATTTTTCTTTTCTCTTATATCACCCTTAAGAAGGCAATATGTACTTTAATGATCTGGGAAGTTAATAAAAGGGACTTTTGTGCTCAAGCCCCTATGTTTTGTGCTTGTTAAAAAAATTTATTTCTTAGTAATGAATAAAATTAAATTATATAGGTATCATTAAAGTGAATCAATAGTGTAATAAATTGCCACTGAAAGTGTCATTAAAATAAATAATTAGTGATGATTTAGTGGTATCAGAAAGCTCCATTAAAGTAAATCAATAGTGGTGATTTAGAGACAAATAATTGCTACTAAATATCAATAGAGGCAATTAAATCGCAAAATAAAGTGTCACTAAAGAAATCAATAGTGGCAATTTAGTGACAAAACAAAGGCCACTAAATTAAGTATATAGCGACACAAATAGCGCCAATTAAATTGCCACTAATATAAATCAATAGTGGCAAAATAGTGACAAATAAATTACCACTAAAGAAGGCCATTAGTGACAATATTTGCAACAATTAAAGTGTCGCTATTACAATTGATTTAGTGGTGATTGTACAATTGCCGCTAACCTTTTAGTGACGGCAACAAAGGCAGTAATTAAGTGGCAATTATTTTAAGTGTCACTAATTACATATAGCAGCAAATAAGAGGCCTATAGTAGCAAATATTAAATGTCACTAAAGGAAATTTTTTTGTAGTGTAATCTCATATTCTCTTTCAATATTTTGAGTTTAATTGATGTAATAAGGCATTTGTACTTAGTTGTATAGCTTTTTCTTGCCTTAATCTTTTGTAATTAGATGTAATGGTTGTAATAAACATGCTTACTGGATTTTTAATGACAAATTACATGTGTAAATATGTTCTCTATTCATGGAATGTTGTATGTGTTAATTTGACTAGTTCTTGTGCAATGTTCATAGACTTAAAGTATTCTAATTTTATAGTTAGTTAATTAATTAGATCTTAATTATTCCTTAGCAATTAATGGCAAATTAAGATTAAGTTATGCCTCCTAGTGAAAGACCTGAACTCAACCAGTTAAAAAGAATTTAAAAATCTAAAATGTTAGGCTAACTTGATCCTATACTGCACAATCGACATTAATTTGAGTTAACCTAAGTTACTTTCTCATGTGATTAATTAAGTCTAAATAACTTAATTAACTGTGTTATGGAATTAAACAACCTTGTTGTGTTATGAGGTGTAGTCTTGAGATGATGTGGTTGTCTAATGGTCCCTCAATTGTGATCGAGCTAACCAATTTCATGGGTGCTCAAGAAATTAAGTTGCCCTCAGTGGGATTCGATCCTAGGTCTTCTGCCTGAGAGCACCAGCTTCTACCATTGAGCCATGCATGTGTTTGTGTTGTGGAAATCCTTTCCTAATGTTTGTGATGTAGTGCGATGCTGGCCATTGGATGAAGATCTAACAGCCTAGATCGAAGGGTATGGTGAGAGGGGAACGTGCAAGCAGTCTTGGGTGGTCTGGATGGTACCATGTGGCATCATCTAGATTGTCCACCTTCTTCTGCTTGTTTGGGATGTTCTGGATGTCAGATCGAGGCGATTTTCTCATTGTTGGATTGCGATCGTCGCCCTGAATCCATCCGTTTGGTCGGATTTGTTGTTTAAAGCCCTAAAATGTGTTGCCATGTCCCCTAGCCATTAAAAGAGGCAAATTAATCTATAATTTACATAATCTAGTCTAAATGCTATATGGTGCATGTTATACAATATTCATAATGTTAAATGCAATTGTGAGCCTAAGAACCCGCATAAATAGGCATGTTAAGCTAGATTGATGTGTCTACATTAGATAACGACCATGAAAATCAGAACCACATGGGAAGAACTAGTTCCTTTCCATTCCAAGATCTCCACAAGTAACGAAGTATACCTATGGGTGGCATAGCATAGCACCTCACATGTTGGGCCCTTCAAGTAAGTCCCGCATAGAGGGACTCTTTTTTTCTTGGTAGGCAGATGAAACCCTTCACATCGAGAACACTTGATCTTGTAGGCAGATGAAACCCTTCAAGGATTGATGATGGAGACAAGGAATCTGATACAAACTGTGTTTAGGGCCAATCTGAAGCTAGATTTAAGGAAAAATAATCAAAAGAAAAGAGCAAGAAAACTCTCCAAATGAAAAATCTTTTTCTATCCCTCTCTTTAACAAAAACACACTGGCAAACAGAACTTGTACATGCTACGTTTACGCACGGGTGATTTAACTGTTGGGTTCAACGAACCTCTGGGTAGTCTTTGAGGGCCTTTGAAACCTTCCTGGCAGACTCAAGGCTAAGGCTGGTTGGTGTCGGACTCAAATAGGTTGTTAATATGATGATTTTATCGTTGAAGTGTGTATAGTGGTTAACCTAAATCAAACCTAACCATCTCTTTACAAAATTTTTTTTACCTGGCCTACTTGATTTTATCTTGGTCACTTTTAGGCCAAGGGTCGAACTCAGGGAAGTGGGGTTACAAGTCAAGTTTCTACGCCTTTCCTACAATGAGTCTCTTCTGTTCGTTTATTGTGTTTTTGGTGTTTTTCTATTTAGATTTTTTCTGGTAATCTTTGTCCTTGAGGCATACCCTCAAAATTGGGTTCTTGGCATTGAGCCAAAATAGGGTTCCAAAATGGGTCTTACTATTCGCAAGACGGGGTACCTGCAAGTCAAGGATTATCTTTTCTCTTTTATTTATTTTTTTATCTTTTTATGGGCATGCAAGAGAAATAGAAGTAAAGTAACTATAATATCTGTATATATATATGTATCTATACTATATATGTATAAAGGGGTAGGGGTGGAGACGGAGATGGAGTGTAGCACGGTGTCGAGTCGGTCGTCGTCTAGAAAGATGCAACCAACAGGACGAAGTGCCGTGTGTAAGGTGTAGGATGGATGGTGGAAGATGAATGCGAACATGCTTTTTGTACGCGTGTATCGGGGAATATCAGCAACTGGTGCAGATATTCCCACGATACAGCGTATGGTAAATAATGTGAAAATATATATATGTATATATGTAAATATATCTATATGTATATATGGTTATAAATATATAGGTATATATATATGTATATATATATAAGTATATGTATATATGTATGTAGCTATATATGTATATATGTATTTGTATATATATATAGGTATGTAAATATATATAAATAAGTATATGTATAGATAGATATATGTATAGAGCTATATATATTTATATATATATGTATATTTTTATATGTATATGTATGTATATGATACTATATAGATGTATATGTATATATATATTTATATATACATATAGTAATATATGTATATATAGATATATGTAGCTAGATATGTATATATATGTATATATGTATATATAGTTATATAGATATATATGTATATATGTATGTATATTTATATATATATATATATATATATATATATATATATGTATGTATATATATATATATATGTATATAAATATATGTATATAGGTAAGTATATATGTGTATATATATATATAAGTATATAGATATATGTATATAGACTAATACATAGTTATATAAGTATTAATATATGTTTAAATATATGTATAAATATATATATAAGTAAATAGATATATATGTATATGTATACTAATACTTAGTTATATAAATACTATATATATATATGTATATAAATATCTGTATATATATCAATATATATATGTATACGTATATATATATATGTATATAATAGTGTATAGGGTGTGTGTGTGTGTGGAAGTGTGAGTGTATGTGTGTGTAAGCATCGGTAAAGAGAGTGAGAGAGTGTTGAGAGTGAGAGAGCGGGAGAGAGAGGGCGCTGCTGAGGGTTGGAGTTAAGTCATGCTATGTCCTCATATGCATGAGGTGCAGGGTATACAGTAGGGTGGTAGGGTGGGTGGATGATGGGTGGTGAAAGATCTGTCATTTCCTGGGACGAGAGTGTCCCAGGTGGAACAAAAAACAAGTCAGGAGGAAGTAGTTGGCCCTCAGATTAGCCAAGAAGAAGGGCTTCTTGGATAGATGGATCCAAAAAGGAATTGCCCCAGTGAGTAGTATGTGGGCTCAAGGTCCCGGTGTGGATTTGAAAATCCACCTGATGTGGCGAGAAAGAAAGGGCAATCCGGTCTTCAAGAGTGTGGACCGGTGGTGAGTAGCCCGGATATAACTCAGACCACGAGGTATGGGAAGCGGAGAAAACCTCGTCAGAAGTCTGGTTAGGAGAAGGTACGGGACAAGGGAGGGATGGGGGAACGTCACAATATGTGCTGGTCAGGCAATTAGCGTTTACAGGTAATCTGCAATAGTCAAAGTAGGTCCCAATTAGTCCGATACACGCGCTGACGGCCATGTCCTCATCAGACGTGTCATCCTCGATGCAATCGCAATCAAAGTTCTTGGTTGCCTTGAAGATGTTAAGCTTGATCTTTTTAGATCCAATAGCAATCTCGATATAGCCCGACTTGCAGTCGATAAGGGCATGGGCTGTAGCCAAGAAAGGTTGACCAAGGATGATCGGACAATCAGAAAGTGAACTAGGAACTTCCATATCTAAAACAAGAAAGTCAACAGGAAAATAGAGACTGTTGACCCTAACCACCATGTCTTCCACCACACCCTTTGGGATTTTGACAGAATGATCTGCCAACTGTAACGTGACCGGGGTGGGTTTCAGATTTCCTAAGGAAAATTTTTTGAGCATGATGGTCGGTATAAGATTTATGGAAGATCCTGGATCAAGTAGGGCACAACTAAAATTGCAGCCTTGGATGCTACAGGAGATAAGCGGTGTGCCCGGATCTTTCTGCTTCAGTGGTAGATTTGACAGTATAGCACAACTCGCTTGAGGCGAGAGAACCACCAGATTCTTAGTTTTCTTTGATTGTCGCCTGGGTGTTGTGTAGTCTTTGAAAAATCGGGCGACAGTAGGTATGTGGTCGATAGCCTTGAGCAGGGGTACCTTGATTTCTACATCCCTGAACAAATTACGCAGGTTATCAAAGGCCTGTGTATCTTTCTTTTTGTCTTTTGGCTCCCTCAGTAGAGCCTCAGGGAATGGGACTAATTCTGGCACCAATTTGGGTGTATCGTCCTCTCGTGAATGCGGTGCGCATCCCGAATGAGAGGGCGATGAAGATGGGCCAGGATCAGGTCGAGGCAAATCGACGGTCTGCTTACCGCTCCTTGTAGTGATCGCATTGGACGATGCAGGTCCAGTGGGATCATACGGCGGAGGAGGGTTTGCAATAGGGACATAAGAGTGAGGTGCTGCAGCGGGATTAGGCTGAAATCCTGGTGGAATGCTCGAAGCTTGCAGGATTTGATTAACCTACCCCTGAGAAGGTCGTACCTGTGGTTGAGGACCACGGGGTACGAAGTTTCGCAGGTTTGGAATAGGTTGGGTGGGAAGAGTGCCCTGAGATCGAGTCACCATGCATAGTTGACTGATCTCAGCATTTTGCTGCGCCAATTGGTGCTGAAGAGAGGACATGTTCTCTTCATGGCGCTTTGACATATCTGTCATCATTCGCATCAATTTATCAAGAGGACTTGATGCGTGTTCGATTTGCGGTACGCAAGGGCCTGATGGCGGATTCGCCATAGGATTAGACTGGGCCCTTGGAATGACGGGTGAGGATGGTCGTATTGGTCCACCCGCGGGGTTTTGGCATTGCGGGTTGTTGGACCATGTGAAGTTTGGATGATTTCGCCACCCTGGGTTATAAGTGGCAGAGAACGGGTTGTTCCCCAGGGTGCAAGCATCTTCTATGCCAGAAGACGCGTCTGCATGTAAATATTCGTCCAAGCACACAGAGGCTTGGTCCTCCGTGTCAAAATACTGGCTCACAGAAAATAGTTCCACATGACTTACCGAGTCGCTCGGCGTGACACTCGGTAAGGAAGGTCATACGGGGTTTCTCGGGATAAGCCTGGTGTTGGAAGAATTGGAATTGTGACGAAGTAATGAAGTGGGGGTGTTTTCCATAGAATGGGCGGGGTTGGCCAGAAGCTCGTCCAGCTTCTTGTGCACGATGGAGACTTCATCTAGCTTTTGTGCAATAAGGTTGAGATCAGTGAAAGAATGGGAGGGTCCCATGTCAACTTCGTGGACATTTCGAGGTTGCCCGGTACAATTAAAGGTGACAATGGAAGCATTGTTCATTGAGTTTGCACTCATATTTTCAAACAATTCAAATGCTCCATTCTCACCTTTATTCATAAAGTTCCCTCCGCAGGAAGCGTTTGCAATCTGCTTCAAAGTCTCATTTAGCCCGTAGTAGAAAATTTGGGTTATATGCCACTTAGGCAGACCGTGGTGCAGACACTTCCTGAGGAGGTCGTTATACCTCTCCCAAGCCTCATGAAATTGTTCGCCGTTTTGTTGTGTAAATGAAGTGATAGCACGGTGAAACGCATTGGTTCTCCCAATTGGGAAGAACTTCTTGAGAAACGCTGTTCGCATCTCTTCCCAAGAGTGGATGGTTCTCCCAAAGATGCGTAACCATTGCGATGCTTTATCTTGCAATGAAAATGGGAACATTTTCATGAGGACTCATGAGGACTATAGGTAACCTGACATTTCTTGGTTTAACAGTTTCAGCCAATTGGGTTAAGTCTTCCAAGTGGAGAAAAGGATCTTCACTTGCAAGACCATGGAAGTGAAAATTTATTAGGCCAATTATGTTTGATTTCAGTTCAAAGTCGTCCCCACTCATGGGGACCTGAATTTGTCCTATGGTCTCTGTAGCAGTGGGATTCTGATAGGAGCTAAGAGACCTAGGCTCCTCCCATTCAGGAGGGTTCTGCATTTCCTCCAATGTTTCCCGAATGGCTTCAATTCGTTCATTATACATTTCCATTTGGGCTTGGAGGTGGGTTATGGGATCTAAGGCTCCACCACCTAGTGGGTTCTGAGGGCGATTTCCTCCCTCGGGATTTGGGGGTGGGCGTGCAGCCATGTTTGTGGAGGAGGAGGACGATTCGGCTCCTTTTCTAAAATTATCAGGTAATTAAATCAGTTCAGGGTTTTGTGACCTCCTCCCAAACATGTACTACTGCAGGAAGAATTGGGGAGATGAGAAGGGAAAAGAGATGAGAGAAATGACCCCGCAAAGGTCACTTGATGACAAATCAATGCAATCAATTTCCAAACCTCTACAGTGTGCCCTTAGACCTAAGGATCTAAGTTACCTACTATCACAAACTACGGAACCGAATGCGAGCACCGCAGAACCACCAGGCCAGATTGAAAGACCGTTTGCCCCAGTCTTAGACACCCGATAGCATGCGGGAACCCTCACCAGCACGTAGACACTACACGCAGGTAGTTAGACCTCCAATCCTTAAGAAGGGTCAAGTTACTACTAGTTACAGTTAGAGGCTTAGGGTCAAGTGCGTTAGGAATGTGAAGGGTGTTGTTTACGGGTAATGCCCAAGTGATTGATTTTCAAAGTGTGTAAAACAAGCATGCAATGGGGAAATCTCCCCGAATTGAAGTTTTTGATTGGTGAATGGTTTTTAGAGTTTCAGCTTTAAGTAGTATGAATTTATGATTTCTTTGAATTACCAATTCAACCAATCTCCGGGTTTTGAGAGAATTCAGGTTTTCTTCTAAGCCCAACAAACCCTTCTTCAATGTCAGTTAGTTAATACATGCTAAAATGCATTGGGCTTCCCTAATTGGATATTTCTATGTGTGGATGAACGAATTAGTTTTAGATTAGTGTGAAAGGGAGCCAAAGCACTTCAATTCAAGTGCTCCCAATCACCAGAAAGATGTCCACACACAAGGCTCAACCAAAAGATAAAGAAAATTAAATTGTTGGGGTTGAAATGTTCGGGATCGAATCTTAGGCAAGTTGAAAAGTTGTGGTGGGGTTGGAATCAACTCAATTCCAATTCTCCCACAAAAAAGTTGATCCCTAATTGTAGATAAGTGAGGTAAAATAGGGGTGCAATCAATCCTTTTATGTTTGCCTCAAAGAATACTTCACACAGCGAAAATTTCAAGAATCAAGATTCTTGGACTTTCGCCATGCAAAGTAAGGTGGGAAATTGTGGGGCGGTGGGAGTGAAGACAATCAATCAAACAAGTGAATTTTAATCCACTTGCCCCAAGAGATCCCAAGAAGTTTTTCTAGCTTTTTTTAGATTTTAGCTTTTTTTTTTTAGGGTGACAAGTTAACCTAAGTTGCTACGAAGAGAAGAACCTACTTGTGCAGCAACGTGTGCGGAGCTCTAGTGCAGTGTCGGCATCTTCACGCTCTCATTCCCGCCTTGGATCTGCCCACATCTCTGACTTCGTCTGCCTGCCTTCTCCTTGCAACAGATTTACCTGCACACCAAAAAACAGAGACACCCGTGAAGAGAAGGGTGTGAGAAGAGAAAAAATTATAGGAATGGAGTAAAAACTTACTTGAAGGTGCACTTCCCCGGCAACGGCGCCAGAAAAGGTATGGTGTCGGACCCGAATAGGTTGTTAATATGATGATTTTATCGTTGAAGTGTGTATAGTGGTTAACCTAAATCGGACCTAACCATCTCTTTACAAAATTTTTTTTTCCTGGCCTACTTGATTTTATCTTGGTCACTTTTAGGCCCAGGGTCGAACTCAGGGAAGTGGGGTGACAAGTCAAGTTTCTACGCCTTTCCTACAACGAGTCTCTTCCATTCGTTTATTGTGCTTTTGGTGTTTTTCTATTTAGATTTTTTTCTAGTAATCTTTGTCCGTGAGGCACACCCTCAAAATTGGGTTCTTGGCTTTGAGCCAAAATAGGGTTCCAAAATGGGTGTTGCTATTCGCAAGATGGGGTACCTGCAAATCAAGGATTATCTTTTCCCTTTTATATTTTTTTTATCTTTTTATGGGCATTCAAGAGAAATAGAAGTAAAGTAACTATAGTATCAGTACATATATATGTATCTATACTATATATGAATAAAGGGGCGGGGGTGGAGGCGGAGATGGAGTGTAGCACGGTGTCTAGTTAGTCGTCATCGTCTAGAAAGACGCAACCAATAGGACGAAGTGCCGCGTGTAAGGTGTTGGATGGATGGTGGAAGATGAATGCGAACATGCTTTTTGTACGCGTTTATCAGGGAATATCAGCAACTGGTGCAGATATTCCCGCGATGCAGCGTATGGTAAATAATGTGAAAATATATATATATGTATACATGTAAATATATCTATATGTATATATGGCTATAAATATATAGCTATATATATATGTATATATATGTCTGTATATATATATATATATATATATATATATATATAAGTATATGTATATATGTATGTAGATATATATGTATATATGTATATGCATATATATATAGGTATGTAAATATATATATATAAGTATATGTATAGATAGATATATGTATAGATCTATATATATATATATATATGTATATATTTATATGTATATGTATGTATATGATACTATATAGATGTATATGTATATATATATATAGTAATATATGTATATATAGATATATGTAGCTAGATATGTATATATATGTATATATGTATATGTAGTTATATAGATATATATGTATATATGTATGTATATTTATATATATACATATATATATGTATAAGTAGGTGTGTATATATGTATGTATATATATATGTATATAAATATATGTATATTGGTAAGTATATATGTGTCTATATATATATATATATATATTTATATAAGTATATAGATATATGTAAATAGACTAATACATAGTTATATAAGTATTAATATATGTTTAGATATATGTATAAATATATATATATATATATATATATGTATATAAGTATATGTGTATATGTAAATATATATGTATATATATATAAGTATATATATATATTTATATATACATGTATACTAATACTTAGTTATATAAATACTATATACATATAGATATAAGTATATATATATATGTATATAAATATATGTATATATATCAATATATATATGTATACATATATATATATATATATGTATATAATAGTGTATAGGTGTGTGTGTGTGTGTGTGTGGAAGTGTGAGTGTATGTGTGTGTAAGCGTCGGTAAAGAGAGTGAGAGAGTGTTGTGAGAGAGAGTGAGAGAGAGAGAGAATGGGAGAGAGAGGGTGCTGTTGAGGATTGGAGTTAAGTCGTCTGCAGCTTTCAAGCATCGTCTGGAGGCTTCGACGCGTGCACGTAGGCGCGTATGCATGCAGAGTGAAGAGGCCGCAGCACGCAGACGGGAGTGGGCGTGAGGAGAGAAGGCCGCAACGCACTGCGCTGCGCAAAGGGCTTGAGCAGGCGCTGTCAAGCGTATGCGGTGAAGGGAACGGACGAAGGCAGGCACTGGGAGAGGCTGGCGCATGCAGATGTACCCGGGTAGGTGCGGGCGATGCGGGGCGAGACGCGCGTGCGGTCGAACGGTGATAGCAGCGAGCCGGGTGACTGGTTACGTGAGAAACTCACCGGTCACCCCACTGTAGCCATAGTGTTCCGCAGAAACGCGTGAACAGTGGCTACAGTGGCCGGGTGAGCCGCGCAACCGGGAGCTGCAGGTGCTGTGAGTGCGGCCGGCTCACAGCTGGCGCGCACGGGCTGGCACGTGAGGAAGAAGGTCTGCGCCGACCGGTTGCGGGCGCGGAGAAGCTCGCCACAGAACATGCGGACAGGGAGTTGGCATGCGCGGTGGAGGGCGAGGGTGACCTGCTGCTTGCATGGAGGTTTGCAGGAGTTGGTAGGGGCGCGCGGAGAGGCTTGGCTGGCTGCTACAGTGGCACGCGGTGGCCGGTTGCGGGCGAGAAGGCGAATGCAGTTCGAACGAGCGGGAGGCGAGCGCACTTGCAGGCACACGCGGAAAGGCGAGGGTGGCCTGCTACTGCTGCTGCGTGAGGAGCTTTGAGCTTCAAAGCTTGAAGCTCCGCTCCAATGGCTGGAATGGCATGGAAGGTGAAAATAGGGAAGAAGGCCACCACTCTCACCGACTCTTTGATGAGCTGGGCGGTGGTGGTCTCATAGTGGTGGTTGTGCACCACCGTGAGGTGCTCCTATCCACCGGGTGTCTCCTTAAAGGAGGAGGGCCGGCATATGGAGGGAGAGGGAGTAGATGGTGGTGGCTTGGAAGTTAGCTGTGTGGGTTCTTTTGGCATTCGAAGTAGAGGACCAGGCTGTTTGAAGAAGAAGAAGACGTCCTGTATTTATAGAAGAAGAAAGCCATGCACAGCCATGCCTTGGCTGTGCATGGTTCATGCACCGCTCATGGCAGGGAGAGGTTGCCACAGGGAAGGCCTGCTGCAAGCATGGCGCGAGGAGAAGGTGAGGCCATGCATAGCAGCCGCGGGAAGAAAGATTTCAAAATAAAAAAGAAATAAAAATGGAGATGGAAATATTATGAAGTAGCACTTGAAGAAAATGTGAATTGCGAGGCCATTTATTTCATTCTCCTCCCTTCTCAATTAAATGCATGCACGCATGTATTTTTACAAATGCGACTATGGAACCCTAATATGCACTGGTAATGCTAGGAAATGACACAAGACGACGCAATTGTAGGTGTATTTTTGTGGTGCAATCACTGGTTAGGTCTGAATCTTGATTGATACTTGAGTACCTCTAGGCCTATTGTTGTCATTCTGACCTAATTTCTAAATGAGTAGAACAAATTAGGCATTTGAACTTCAATACATGGTCTAGAACTCTAGTTCTTTGCATAAGATTTTGTTAAGGAGCTAGCAAAAGTTAGGCATGGGGGTATGATGATAACGTCATCATGAGCCATAACTAGCTTTAATTAATCAGAATCAAGTGACAAATTGATATAGACACATCTATTTAGGTTAAAATTCCTAATAATGCATGTTCCTAGGCTTAGATTTTCATTCCATATTATAAGTATTGCATATCATGCATTATTATGTATTTAGAGTAGTTGTGTATATTTTAGGTTAATTGGATCTTTTTTGTGGTCAGGAGAGATGGAGATTTATTTTGGAGAGTTGGATTGACGATCTGACCATATAGATCTGATCAGGACAACGATCATAGTCCAACGCCTCTGAAATTGCCTTGATTAGAGTCCCGTAGCAACATATGCAGTTTGAGGAAGATCAACAACCAAGGGACTAGGTGACGTAATTCGGAGCTTCAAACAACAAATCCAACCATGCGGATGGATTCAAGTCGACGATCGCAACCTAAAGACGCAAAAATCAACTCAATTCGACCTCTATAGCAGCCCCTACAACAGAAAGAAGATGGACGGCCTAGATCGCGCCATGTGGAGCAACCCAAACCGCCCATGTGCATGCACATGCCACCGCACACGCATGGTAGCGCGGATGCATGCACGAACGTGGAGGCACGCACACGCAGTGGCAGCGCACGCGGGTGCATGTGCGGAGGCACGCAATACAGGCATGTGGAGTACGCACTAGCACAGCGGTGGGTGGGTGCATGGGCTCTCTTCAGCGACGTTTGCAGCAGATCTTCAATGACATTTATAACCATCACTAAATGTCCTGTATACGAATTTGATTCTTTCCTCCACTATAAAAGGACCCCTACGCCTCCCATTTTTCTTTATCTCTTCCTTGCTTCCTCTCACCACCTCCAAGGCTCTAGAGAGAGCTTGTCCCAAGCCAAGGATGCTCCTCTAAAGTAGAAAAGAAAATAGTTTTCCTACCTATCATCCCCATTCATGGATCATCCCGTGGCTGTCCTCTCACCACCCTCCGGGAAAAAGATCCTCGCCGCAACGCCATCTTGCCCCATCCTCCGTCCTCCGGCTCCATCCTCCTTCATCCCACTCCTCACCACCTTCATCCAGGAGATGTTAGAGCGAGTCATCCTCCGAGCGACCGTTAAGGAGGATTTTCTCATCTCCATCTATCTTTATTGCTTTCTGGTGTAGTTTTTCCCACATTCTTAGTTGTAGAAAACATTGGATTTAGAAATATATGTGATTCTCTCTCTCTCTGTTATATTTTTTTCAAGTTGATAAAGTTTTCATCAACCTAATCTCTTTCTTGATAAAAATACCGAAAAGAAAATAGAAAAGATGAAAATGACAAAAAAATAAATAAAAGGGAAACGCAAATTTTCAAAACCAAACGTACGCCTCCCTGTGTTCGACCTGGGACTCACTTTTCGAGCTTCGACTATAAATTTTATCTGATTGACATGTTTTGCGAGCTACAACAACGGGTTCTATGAACCCTAATTTTAATGCGTGAAACACGCCTCCATCACAAATGCTTCTACATAATCACCAGAGAGCCATTATTCCTTGCATATTCTTTCTAAGAAGAATACATTAAATCAGGGTTAATTCTACAGTTTGAACATCATATCATGAAAGCAGAATAATCACGGGGTTTCCCAAGGGTTAATCTAAGGTTTAATGAGCATTAAAGTCTAACAAGAGGGTCCACATAGATAGAAAGAAGGTCTTACGCACTTTAAGAACTGATTCATAACCTGAAATTCTAATTTCAGACCTGCTTAAATAATAGAGGTTTTGGTCAGAATAAAATTCATCTAAACCTTCTAAAATTCATATAAAAATATTCCATGAGGTTTGGTATCCTTGATTTGACCTTTAGAACCTATTTTGACTACAAACAGAGTCATAAACACAATTATGCCCTAATTTGGGTTTCTACACAAATTGCCTAGTCAAAATTGGTTAAAACTGAAATCTCACTTCACCATTAGATTTGTTAGGTCCAAATTAGGTTTATACCAAAATTTGGATCCAATCAAAGTTCATCTTGACTTAGTTTACATTTTAGTCCAATCAGACTCTTTCTCTCTCACATATGCCCCTATCTTTTGAAATCCTTGCAATTAGGTCTTTAGGTTTTTTGTTGTCTTTGCAGTTAGGTCCCTGCCACCATTAGTGTGAACAGAAGCTTCACCATTGAGATTCGAGCGAGGATTTCTTGCTCGATTCTCAACAAACACTTCCAAAATTGAAAGGGAGATTCCTTGAGGAATTCCCTTCCAAATGAACCCAACCATGCACCTTGATTCCTTCCCAATCTCTCATGCAAACGCTTGGAAGATGTGGGTATCCTGTTTGCACAAAATCGCCATAGTTTGCGAGCTTGTTTCCAAGCTTGGATCTCCTCTCTTAGTCCTATAAAAGGACCCAGGACGAGATCCTTGCTCCTTAGCTAGGTATAGGGCCAAAAATCCTCTTCTTTCCCTATCTTCAACCTCCTCTCACCTAGACTCTAGTGGCTTGCCTCCCCATCTTTCTACGGATGGCCAATGATCAAATTGGCCCATCCTTCTTCCTCATCGTCTTCCACGTCTCACCAGCCACAGCGAGGGCTGCCTCCCCCTTTCCTCAACGAAGCAAGCTTCTTCCACGGCATCGGCAATCACACTAGTGCTTGTAATCCTCCCCGTTTCTTCTTTAGAATAGGTTCAAACTTCTCTCCCTCTCCAGATCATTTCTACCGCCTCTCATTTCTATTTCGACCGACCGACCACCCTTCACCCCTTCATCTTCTCCACGACCAGCTGAGCTCCGGTGAAGCCTTCCAGATGTCATAGGCCACCAAATGCCACAATATCACCTCCATAAGCCCTACCTCATCTCGCCCATCAAAACCCCTCACTTAATTCCACAAAAAACACACTGAGTCACCCCACCGAACTGAACCTTCTCAGCTCACCTTCTCCATCACCGTCCGGCCATGCCCGACCTCTATCCACCAAATGACCACCACCATCACGTTCCTTGAGTCACGGTGACTCTCTTAAACCGTTTAACTGGGGCTTTTGAGCCCGTATGTGTGTTTCAAGTGTTGATCGAAGATCTCCGTCGCAGCCATCATTTTTGACCACGACCACTATGCTCTGAGTGATCCTAACCCTAGTAGCTATGTGACTCCAAGTCTCGAAGGTGCCTAGGGCTTCAATTGCATGGAAGACCCTCAGCAGCTATGTCAATTAGAAAGGATCACTTGTTGTTGCGCGCACGGACAAGAAGTGGGATAGTCCTACATCATGAATAACAGGACTTGCGTGCACACATAAGTTGATTTTGTGATCAGTGTTTTTCACCCAGTCAAGAGAGGTCGGGTCCCTCACCACCGCGCTCACCCGTTTACCCGCTTAATCACTCCTCACTTGTGACACATGCCCGTAGGCCTGGTCCCTATTCATGCCTGATTACCTGGTTACTGTGTATGCCCGTATGCCTGAATATGTTGTCTTTGAGAGAGAAGAGGGGAAGATTTGTGAGAGAGAGGGGGTGGGTTTTGTTGTGCTGCCCTTGTGCCCCTGTGCGACCCTTAGCCTCTAAAGAGAAGGCTATGCTCTATGCCTGAGAAGGAGTGAGCTTTGAAGGAAGAAGAAGGGAAGTTTCAAACGAGCAGGAGTAGGCTCTTTGAAGAGCCTTGTGCTTATTCTCACTTAAGTTGTCTGATTGAGTTGATTATGGTGACTATTGAATGATTTAAGAACTTAAGTTTACATTGAATTCTGATTGAAATTATTGTTGAATAATTTCAATACTTTGAATGCATACTTAAATTAAGAGGATATACATCGTGATTGAAATCACCATTACTTTTTATTCTCTTATTCTTTTTGCTCCTTCATACATTGGTTCTCATTGAATATATTTCTGCATATAACATTCATTGAATATCCCTATTGTGCTCCATTTATTGTGTTCATTCATTTCAATTCAAGATTAGTATTGTGAATTCCACATTTGCTCCCTATGATCGACCTTAGACTCCTTTAGAATATGACTTTATAAATTTAAATGTCTTGTTGTGCGATTTAGGAGTGTACTACAATGAACGCATCTTTAAAACTCCTCTATCATCCATCAACATTTTGGCATCGTTCCCAGGGAGCAATGCGCAATTCACACATTAGTCTTACCTTGATTGTTATTTGAGTGCTAACTTACCCTGTTTGCTCTGCTTGTGATTTTACAAGGTACAACACGAAGAAATCTTCCTAGCAAATCAACCACTCTAGGGGCAGGTAAAATTTCTCTTCTTCCCTAAGTCAACTCCCTAACCATGGGAAGAGAAAAGGAAACAAAACAATTAGGATTCACCTACCTTATTTTCTTAGTAATTACCACTAAACGACAAGCTTCCTAATTTGTGAATTCAAAATCAATATCTGATTGAAGATTGAGACGGTTCTATTTAGAGATCCTTACCCAAATTTCCAGTACCTACTGATTACACCACAAAAATACACCTGCAATTGTGCTGTCTTGTGCTATTTCCTAGCATTACCAGTGCATATTAGGTATCCATAGTCGCATTTGTAAAAATACAAGCATGCATGCATTTAATTGAGAGGGGAGGAGGTGAATAAAATGGCCTCGCAATCTACATTTTTCCTCAAGTGCTGCTCTGCAAAATTCACTATCTTTATTTCTTATTTCTATTTGACTTTGAAATTCTTCTCCACGCTGCTGCCATGCATGGCAGCCTCTTCCTCGCTCCATTCTCTGCTAAGCTTGCCTTGCTGCAGCCTCTCCCTGCCAAGCCATGCACAGCCGCATGCACAGCCCAGCTCAGCTTGCAAAGAAGAAGCCGTGCCTGTTTTATAGAGGAAGAAGGCATGCACAGCCAGGGCATGGCTATGCATGCCTTCTTCCTCTATAAAACAGGCACGGCTTCTTCTTTGCAAGCTGAGCCTGGTCTGCCAAAAAAGAACCAATGCACCTTCTTCTCCAGGCCACCTCCTTCCCTCTCCCTCCATACGCAGCCTCTCCTTCTCTGAGGAGCCACTCTGTGGGCAGGAGTACCTCACGGTGGTGCACAACCACCACCGTGAGTCCACCACTGCCCAGCTCATCAAAGAGCCGGTGACCATGATGGTCTTCTCTTCCCTGACTTCTTCGTTCCCAACACTTCCACCATTGCCGCAGGCTTCAAGGTCTGAAGCTTCGCAGCAGCAGCAGCAGCAAGGTGGCAGTAGGCGCGCAGGCCACCGCGCGCCCGCACTCAGGCCACCGCGCACGCTTGTAGGCTGCCCTCGCCTCCCGCTTCTTCGCGCAAACACCCGCTTCTCCACAAAACAGCAGCCGGTGTAGCTTCGCCACGTGCACGCTAGCTGCTCCAAGCCTTCCGAACGCACAAAACCGGATGCACCTTATCGTGCGGCTCGCCCCGGCACTGTAGCCATTGTTCACGCGTTTCAGCGGAACACTGTGGCTATAGTGGGGTGACCGGTAAGTTTCTCACTTATCCAGTCACCCGGTACACCGCAACCGGCCAGCGCCCACGCCCGCGTCCCGCTCCAGCGCCCGCCCGCACTTCTGCCAGTGCCCAGACCCACTCGCGTATCCGCCCGCTTCAGCTTCTGCGTTCGCGTCTCCCTTCGCCCGCACCTGCCCGCTTCAGCGCCCGATCTTCAACCAGTGCAGTGCGCTGCGGCCTCTCTTCCGCATGCTCACTTCCTCCCAGCATGCGCCTCTCTGTACACCTACGCGCCTGCGTGTGCATGCGTGGACACCAAATGTTGGCCCTGAAGCTGCAGACGACTTAAACACCATCTCCAGCAGCGCTCTTTCTCTCTCTCTCTCTCTTTCTCTACCGACACATACACACACACACACACTCTCTCGCACACACACACTCTCACCTATACACTAATATATACTTATATATATATAAATACATATATATATTTATATATATATATATTTATATACATATAGTAGTACCTATATAACTAAGTATTATTATACATATATACATATATATATATATATACATCTATATACTTATATATATATATATATATATATACACACATATATATTTACATATATACATATACTTATATATGTATACATATATATACACATATACTTATATATATATACATACAAATATACATACATATATACATATATATCTATAACGATATATACATACATATATATATATATATATATCTAAATATATCTATATATACATATATTACTATATACATACACATATATATATACATCTATATAGTATTATATGCATACATATACATATATACATATATAAGTACACATATACCTATATAGTTATAACCATATATATATATATATATATACATATAGATATATATATTTACATATATACATATATATTTTCATATCACACACCATACGTGGTATCGCGGGAATATCTGCACCAGTTGCTGATATTCCCCAAAACACGCGTATAGAAAGCATGTTCGCATTCGTCTTACACCATCCATCCTACACTCCACGCGGCACCTCGTCCTGTTGGTTGCGTCTTTCTAGACGACGACCGACTCGACACCGTGCTACACGCCGTCTCCACCTCCACCCCCACCCCTTTATACATATATAATATATACATCTATATATACTATATTTACTTTATTTCTACTTCTCTTTCATGACAGTAAAAAGATAAAAAACATATAAAAGAGAAAAGATAAGTCTTGACTTGCAGGTACTTAGTCTTGCGAATAGCAAGACCAGTTTTGAAACCCTGATTTGGCTCAAAGCCAAGAACCTAATTTTGAGGGTGTGCCTCAAGGACAAGAATTATCAGAAAAAAATCTAAATAGAAAAGCACCAAAAGCATAATAAATGGATGGAAGAGAATCGTTGTAGGAAAGGCGCAGAAACTTGACTTCTAACCCCACTTCCCTGAGTTCGACCCTGGGCCTAAAAGTGACCAGGGTAAAATCAAGTAGGCCAGGTAAAAAATTTTGTAAAGAGATGGTTTGGCTTGATTTAGGTTAACCACTATACACATTTCAACAGAGAAATCACCATATTAACACACCTATCCGAGTCTACACCACAATCTTTCTAGCGCCGTTGCTGGGGAAGTGCGCCTTCAAGTAAGATTTTACTCCATTCCTACAATTTTTCTCTTCTCACACCCTTCTCTTCATGGGTGTTTTTGCTTGTTGTTGTGCAGGTGGACCTGTTGCAAGGAGAAGGTAGGTAGATGAAGTCAGAGACGTGAGCAGATCCAAGGCGGGAATGAGAATGTGAAGGCACCGACACCGCACTGGAGCTCTGCACATGTTGCTGCACAAGTAGGTCTTTCTTTCTTGGCAACGTAGGTTAACTTTTAACCTTAATAAAAATAAAAATAAAATAAAAAAACTAGAAAAACTTCTTGGGATCTCTTGGGGCAAGTGGATTAAAATTCACTTGTTTGATTGTTGCCTTTACTCCCACCTCCCTGGGATTTCTCGCCAAACTTTGCATAGCGAAAATCCAAGAATCTTGTTTATTGAATCTTTGGCCGTGTCAAGTATTCTTTGAGGCAAATAAAAAGATTGATTGCACCCCTCTTTGCCTCATTTATCTGCAAATTCGGGATCACCTTTTTGGTGGGGAGACTTGGAATTGAGTTGATTCCAACCCCACCACGACCTTTCACTTACCTAAGATTCGATCCCGAATACTTCAACCCCAACAATTTTCTTTATCTTATGGTTGAGCCTTGTGTGTGGAAATCATTTTGGTGATTGGGAGCACTTGAATTGAAGTGCTTTGGTTCCCTTTCACACTAATCTAAAATTAATTCATGCATCCACACATAGAAATCTCCATTTAGGGAAGCCCATTGCATTTTAGCATGCATTAACCAAATGACATTGAAGAAGGGTTTGTTGGGCTTAGAAGAAAACTTGTATTCTCTCAAAACCCGAAGATTGGTTGAATTGGTAAATCAGAGAAATCCTAAAATCCATACTACTTAAAGCTGAACTCTAAAAACCATTCACCAATTAATAGTTCAACTAAGGGAGATTTCCCCATTGCATGCTTGGATTACACACTTTCATAAAATCAATCACTTGGGCATTACCCGTAAATAACGCCCTTCACATTCCAAAAGCACTTGATCCTAAGCCTCTAACTAAAACTGGTAGCAACTTGACCCTTATTAAGGATTGGAGGTCTAACTACCTGCATGTAGCACCTACGTGCTAGTGAGGGTTCCCGCATGCTATCGGGTGTCTAAGATTGGGGCAAACGGCCTTTCAATCTGGCCTGGTGGTTCCGCGGTGCTCGCATTCGGTTCCATAGTGCGTGATAGTAGGTAACTTTGATCTTTAGGTCTAAGGGCACACTGTAGAGGTTAGGAATTTGTTGTATTGATTTGTCATCAAGGGTACTTTTGCGGCGTCATTTCTCTCATCTCTTTTCCCTTCTTATCTCCCCAATTCTTCCTGTAGTAGTGCATGTTTGGGAGGAGGTCACAAAACCCTGAATTGTGTGAATTGCCGGATAATTTTAGAAAAGAAGCTGCATCGTCCTCCTCCTCCACAAACATGGCTGCACGCCCATCCCCAAATCCTGAGGGAGGAAACCTCCCTCAAAACCCATCAGGTGGTGGAGCTTTAGATCCCATAACTCGCCTCCAAGCCCAAATGGAAATGTATAATGAACAAATTGAAGCCATTTAGGAAACATTGGAGGAAATGTAGAACCCTCCCGAATGGGAGGAGCCTAGGTCTCTTAGCTCCTATCAGAATCTCGCTGCTACAGAGACCATAGGACAAATTCGGGTCCCCATGGGCGGGGACGACTTTGAACTGAAACCTAACATAATTGGCCTAATAAATTTTCACTTCCATGGTCTTGCAAGTAAAGATCCTTTTCTCCACTTGGAAGATTTAACCTGATTGGCTGAAACTGTTAAACCTAGAAATATCGGTTTACCTATACTCCTCATGAAAATGTTCCCATTTTCATTGCGGGATAAAGTGTCACAGTGGTTATGCATCCTTGGGAGAACCATCCACTCTTGGGAAGAGATGCGAACAGCATTTCTCAAGAAGTTCTTCCCAATCGGGCGAACCAATGCGCTTCGCTGTGCTATCACTTCATTTAAGCAACAAAACGGTGAACAATTTAATGAGGCATGGGAGTGATATAATGACCTCCTCAGGAAGTGTCTGCACCACGGTCTGCCTAAGTGGCATATATCCCAGATTTTCTACTATGGGCTAAATGAGACCTTGAAGCAGATTGCAGATGCTTCCTGCAGAGGGAATTTTATGAATAAAGATGAGAATGGAGCATTCGAATTGTTTGAAAATATGAGTGAAATCTCAATGAACAATGCCTCCATTGTCTCCTTTAATCATACCAGCCTACCCCATAATGTCCACAAAGTTGACATGGGACCCTCCCATTCATCCACAGATCTCAGCCTTATCGCACAAAAATTGGATGAAGTCTCCGTCGTGCATAAGAAGCTGGACGAGCTTCTGGCCAACCCTGCCCGATCTTTGGCAAACACCCCCACCTCACCACTTCATCACAATTCCAATTCTTCCAACACCAGGCTTATGTCGAGAAATCCCGTAAGACCTTCCTTACCGAGTGTTGCGCCGAGTGATTTAATAAGTCATGTGGATCTGGCTTCTGCAAGCTAGTATTTCGACATGGAGGACCAAGCCTCCGTGTGCTCGGAAGCGTATTTACATGCGGACATGTCTTTTCTCATAGAAGACGCTTGCACCCTGAGGAACAACCCATTCTCTGCCACTTATAACCCAGGGTGGCAAAATCATCCAAATTTCACATGGTCCAACAACCAGCAGCACCAAAACCCCGCTGGTGGACCAATGTGACCATCCGCACCCGTCATCCCAAGGGCCTAGTCTAATTGTATGGCGAATCTACCATCAGGCCCTTGCGTACCGCACACCGAACACGCATCAAGTCCCCTTGATAAATTGATGCGAATGATGACGGAAATGTCAAAGCGCCATGAAGAGAACATGACCTCTCTTCAGCACCAATTGGCGCAGCAGAATGCTGAGATCAGGCAACTACGCATGGCGACTCGATCTCCGGGCACTCTTCTCACCCAACCTATTCTAAACCCGTGAAATTTCGTACCTCATGGTCCTCAACAACAGGTACGACCTTGTCAGGGGTAGGTTCATCAGATTCTGCAAGCTCCGAGCATTCCACCAGGATTTCAGGCTAATCCCGCTACAGCACCTCACTCTTATGTCCCTATTGAGAACCCTCCTTCGTCGTATGATCCCACTGGACCCGCATCGTCCAATGCAATCACTATGAGGAGAGGCAAGCTGACTGTCGATCTGCCTCAACCTAATCCTGGCCCGTCTTCTTCATCGCCCTCTCATTCGGGATGCGCACCGCATTCGTGAGAGGACGATACACCCAAATTGGTGCCAGAATCAGTCGAATTCCCTGAGGCTCTACTGAGGGAGCCAAAAGGCAAGAAGAAAGATATGCAAGCCTTTGATAACCTGCGTAATTTGTTCAAGGATGTAGAAATCAAGGTACCCCTACTCGAGGCTGTCAACCACTAAAGCAGAAAGATCTGGGCACACCGCTTATTTCCTGTAGCATCCAAGGCTGCAATTTTAACCATGGCCTGCTTGATCTAGGATCTTCCATCAATCTTATACCAACCATCATGCTCGAAAAATTTTCCTTGGGAAATCTGAAACCCACCCCTGTCACATTACAGTTGGCAGATAGTTCTATCAAAATCCCAAAGGGTGTGGTGGAAGACGTGGTGGTTAGGGTCAATAGTCTCTGTTTTCCTGTTGACTTTCTTGTTTTAGATATGGAAGTTCCTAGCTCACTTTCTGATTGTCCGATCATCCTTGGTCGACCTTTCTTGGCCACAGCCCTCACCCATATCGACTGTGAGTCGGGCTGTATTGAGATTGCTGTTGGATCTGAAAAGCTCAAGCTTAACATCTTCAAGGCAGCCAAGAACTTTGATTACGATTGTATCGAGGATGACACGTCTGATGAGGACATGGCCGTCAGCGTGTGTATCGGACTAATTGGGACATATTCTGACTACTGCGAATTACCTGTAAACACTGACGACTGCCTGACCAACACATACTGTGACGTTCCCCCATCCCACCCTATTTCCGTACCTTCTCCTGACCAGACTTCTGACAAGGTTTTCTTCGCTTCCCATACCTCGTGGTTTGAGTCATATCCAGCCTGCTCACCGCCGGTCCACACTCTTGAAGACCGGATCGCCCTATCTTTCTCGCCAAATCAGGTGGAATTGCAAATCCACACTGGGACCTTGAGCCCATATACTACTCACTGGGGTTATTCCTTTCTGGATCCATCTATCCAAGAAGCCCCTCTTCTTGGCCAATCTGAGGGCCAACTTCTTCCTCTTGACTTATTTTTCGATTTGCCAGGGACACTCTCGTCCCAAGAAATGCCAGATCTTTCACCATCCACCATCACTTTTCACGCCACTGTCACGATCACTTCACTTTTCACTTCACCACCCACCATCCACCCACCCTACCACCCAGCTGTATACCCTGCACCTCAGCTCTCATTACTTGATCTTTTGTCCTTCCTCTACCCTACCCTGCATGCATATGAGGACATAGCATCGTTTGGCATGGGGGGCTGGATAGGCATCCATAGGATCTGGGTATTTTATGGTATCATGCAGTTTCCACCTATATATATATATATAAATGGTGTTTAGTAATGATCTGAAAGCTGAAACAAAAATACAATAAGTGTTTATGGATATTCAACCTCTGTTTTGAAGACTTTCCAAGCCATAGAAGCTTGATTCGCTCAGGCTCGGCTTAATTTACTTGAGCATTGACAAGATAGATCGGAATCTCTCCTAACTAAGGACGTATTCTTGAACCTGAGACACCAGTACAGGATCCGTTGGTTTGCTTCTACTTGAGAGCCTAAGTAATCTTGGTTCGCACTACACATATCAAGAAAAACCAGGTGAACATAAGATCCAACCCTAGTGTTCATTAGGGAAGGTGGAGTCCTTACCTGTGTGCACAGGTAGACTTTTTATCCCAAGCTTTAGTCTTGTGTTTAGGAGAGACTCTTTCCATCAAAAAGGAACTCTCCCACCAAAAAGAAAAGTGTGCTCCTCCAAATAATGTTGTAAGAGATATACTGACACGTGTTAAAAAAAAAAAAAAGATGCAAATGAGTCAGTATATCTCACAAATGTTTGTAAAATCTTCCCCTTACAAAAAAGTTCTTCAGGGCAAATACCAGAAAATGGGAGTTGAGTTTTCCGTCATCTTTTTAAGGGTCAATCCAAAGACACGAGCTGAAACTGGGACCAACCTGTACTTAAAAATTCGTGAAACCCTAGGCTTGAGTCTTAATGTTCATCTGGTCAGTCTTGATCCTTCACTATCCACAAGCCATAATCTCTTGAGCTCTCGAGTATGGCAAAAACCTCTTGGGTCCTGGAAATCGTACTTAAGGTTTAAATATCAAGAGTCCTGGTTAGTTGAGAGATGGTCTATGTCATGTGAGACTTAAAGTACTAGTAGTCTTCTTTGCAATAGGCTCTCACAATATCCAACAATAAACACACCAATGTTGCCTCAAGAGAAAATCTTCAGCTAAAGATCATTTCTAAATACAACACAAAAATGTTTTGCTAGGGACTAGCAAAAGATAGGCATGGGGGTATGATTTCCACGCAAAAATACACCTACAATTGTGCCGTCTTGTGCTATTTCCTAGCATTACCAGTGCTTATTAGGTATCCATAGTCTCATTTGTAAAAATACATGCATGCATGCATTTAATTGAGAAGGGAGGAGAGTGAATAAAATGGCCTCGCAATTTACATTTTTCCTCAAGTGCTGCTCTGCAAAATTCACCATCTTTATTTATTATTTCTATTTGACTTTGAAATTCTTCTCCATGCGGCCGCCATGCATAGCAACCTCTTCCTCGTGCCATTCCCTGCTAAGCTTGCCCTGCTGCAGCCTCTCCCTGCCAAGCCATGCACAGTTGCATGCACAGCCAGGGCATGGCTGTGCATGCCTTCTTCCTCTATAAAACAGGCACAGCTTCTTCTTTGCAAGCTGAGCCTAGTCCACCAAAAAAAAACCAACGCAGCTTCTTCTCCAGGCCGCCTCCTTCCCTCTCCCTCCATACGCAGCCTCTCCTCCACTGAGGAGCCACTCTGTGGGCAGGAGTACCTCACGGTGGTGCACAACCACCACCGTGAGTCCACCACCGCCCAGCTCATCAAAGAGCCGATGGGCGTGGTGGTCTTCTCTTCCTTGACTTCTTCGTTGCCAGCACTTCCGCCATTGCCGCAGGCTTCAAGGTCAGAAGCTTCGCGGCAGCAGGCGCGCAGGCCACCGCACGTGCCTGCAGGCTGCCCTCGCCTCCCGCTTCTTCTCGCAAACACCCACTTCTCTGCAAGCCAATAGCCGACGCAGCTTTCCCACGTGTGCGCCAGCCGCTCCAAGCCTTCCGCATTCACAGAATCGGATGCACTCGGTTGCGTGGCTCGCCCCAGCACTGTAGCCACTGTTCACGCGTTTCAGCGGAACACTATGGCTACAGTGGGGTGACCGGTAAGTTTCTCACTTATCCGGTCACCCGACGCACCACAACCAGCTAGCGCCCGCGCCCGCGTCCCGCTTCGCATCCCGCTCCAGTGCTTGCCCGCGCGTCTGCCAGCACCTGGACCTGCCCGCATATCCGTTCGCTTCAGATCTGCGTTCGCGTCTCCCTTCGCCCGCACCCACCCACTTCAGTGCCCGATCTTCATGCAGCGCAATGCGCTGCAGCCTCTCTTCCCCACGCTCACTCCGTCCCAGCGCGTGCCTCTCCGGTGCCTACATGCCTACACGTGCACGCGTGGACACCAGATGTCGGCCCTGAAGCTGCAGACAACTTAATCGCCATCTCCAGCAACGCTCTTTCTCTCTCTCTCTCTCTCTCTCTCTCTCTGCCGACACATACACACACACTCTCACCTATACACTAATATATACTTATATATATATACATACATATATATATTTATATATATATATATTTATACACATATATATATATATACTTATATCTATACATATAGTAGTACCTATATAACTAAGTATTATTATACATATATACATATATATATATATACACATATATATTTACATATATACATATATATACACATATACATATATATATATATACAAATATACATACATATATACATATATATCTATATCTATATATACATACATATATATATATATCTATCTACATATATCTATATATATATATATATATTACTATATACATACACATATATATATATACATACATATACATATATATATATATATCCATACATATATCTATCTATACATATATTTACATACCTATACATATATACATATATATATATATATACATATTTAAGTACACATATAACTATATAGTTATAACCACATATATATATATATATACATATAGATATATATATTTACATATCACACACCATATGTGGTATCGCGAGAATATCTGCACCAGTTGCTGATATTCCCTAATGCACACGTATAGAAAGCGTGTTCGCATTCGTCTTCCACCATCCATCCTACACTCCACGTAGCACCTCGTCCTGTTGGTTGCATCTTTCTAGACAACGATCGACTCGACACTGTGCTACACGCCATCTCCACCACCACCCCCACCCCTTTATACATATATAATATATAAAACTATATATACTATATTTACTTTATTTCTGCTTCTCTTTCATGATAGTAAAAAGATAAAAAATATATAAAAGAGAAAAGATAAGTCTTGACTTGCAGGTACTCAGTCTTACGAATAGCAAGACCAGTTTTGAAACCCTGATTTGGCTGAAAGCCAAGAACCTAATTTTGAGGGTGTGCCTCAAGGACAAGAATTATCAGAAAAAAATCTAAATAGAAAAACACCAAAAACATAATAAACGAACGGAAGAGAATCGTTGTAGGAAAGGCTTAGAAACTTGACTTCTAACCCTACTTCCCTGAGTTCGACCTTGGGCCTAAAAGTGACCAAGATAAAATCAAGTAAGCCAGGTAAAAAATTTTGTAAAGAGATGGTTAGGCTCGATTTAAGTTAACCACTATACACATTTCAACGATAAAATCACCATATTAACACACCTATCCGAGTCTACACCACTTACTAGGGATTTACGCTTAATTTCTTATCATCTTGGACTATGCACTTCTTGTTTGAAGTCCAAGGTGTACATTTTGAGATTAAATTGGATTTGGAATAGAACCAATTAGGGTTTCTACTCTAGGGTTTTGAACTGTTAGTTTCACACTTGCCTGAATTAAAGGAAATTAATCCTCCCGCATTTGTGTGCTACCCAGATCGTTACTTGAAAGGATCTAGTCAGAAGAACCCAAAAGTCCAGCTTTAAATTCACTTTAACCCTAAATTATGGACCTAATAACCTGAGAATCAATTTAGGGTGATCTTTAGGTCTTCACTCAGATTTTATTCTTCTTCTTTTAGGCCAAGTTAGGTGAAGTTGGTCTACTTTGCAGGTCAACCAACTTCCAAATTAGGTCATAAATTGAATTAACTTCTTAATCAAGTGAAATCCAATGCACAAACTAGGAATAAAATTTGTGAGGTCTCAATTCTGACATTCCAGTCTACTTGGAACTGTAGTGACAAAGAAGGTAGGGTGGGGAAACCCTGTAACCCATGGAGACGCTTTGCCGTGTAGGGGTCTTTGAGGGGCTCTCCCTTCCTTGCTGTCCAGGTACTTCTTGGGTGTGGGAATTTATGATTCAGAGGCATCATCAGCCTCAAAACAAGCCTTATTCATCCAAAAATCTTTGGGTGCCTTGATTGGGTCCAATTCATATCTAGTTCCTCATCTATTCTCTAGAGCACAAACATAGGAAAGGTCCCTAGGTTTTTGACCTAGAGACCTCATTAGAATTGATCTTCTATGGAATTTTCTGATATGATCCAATCACTTCAATTTGAACTTGAATTTGATTCTACATCTTAAGCTACCACCTGATTTGAAAATGCAACCTGACAAATTAGGAAGAATTTGTAGGAAACCTGAATCCCAAATGACCATAAAATAGAAAATGATTGAGGCTGCCCTTAAACACTATGAAGATTATGACACAACCTCAAATCCAGTTAGCAAGATTCAAGTTAATGTATTAGCAGCAACAACCTTCATTACAAATCGTCTCGAATTGATATTAACACAGATGACAAATGGTTCAACCTAGGATATTCTCATGACAGGATTCATTGAAATAGAAAGATTACATAATTTTGAGTATCTTCAATGTTTGACAAATCCACAACTTTGGGAAAAGCACCAAGATGACATTGAGAAATGGGAAAAGTTGATAACTATGTTGAAACAGGTCATAAATCAAATTTACCATATCAACAATCAGAAATTGATGATTTCCCAGAACCTGAGTTTAAGAATAGAGGTTGTTGTGAACCCCCAACCTAAATGGAATTTGATTCAAACTTTGTGTAAATTGACATACCTAATCTTGATGTTGGTTGGGAGGATCCAATTGTAAGTGTTCCTAATTCTGAACTAGCCTTAGAAAGTTTTGAAGCTGGTCCATCATGCCTTGATTTCCCAAACACCTATAGTAAACTTGAATTAGAACCTCTCGATCGAAGATGTAATTCCCAAACCTTATCCTGTTAAGGTAATTCTTGATAATGATTCTGACATCCCAATTGAGCCTAACCCAGATTCCAGTGACCCAGAATCTAGATCAGAACCTATTTGGGATGATTATGAGGCCCAATGTGATGAGAACCAGATTTTAGATCTATACTATGATTATGGGCCTATGTTTAATGATTACACCTCTCCAACCTCCTCAGAGATACAAATTGATTTCCTAGAAGTCAAACCAATTTATGATATAGAAATAGAGGAGTTGGAAGAGCTGGGATTCGATTGGGTCTACCCTAGGAGCCAAGAACCTGAGCCTATGCCTAATAGGGACACCTGTTTGAGCTCAGAATTTGAAATTAGGTTAGATCCAAGTCAGGTAGCTAATTCTACACATAATGATTCATTCTATGGCGGAAATCCCGATCTGGAATCTGGTTCAGAAATTGATCTTCGCAAATTCTCCGATGATTTTGAATCTTACTCTGATTTTGGAGAACCACTATTTCCTGATGATTATGAATCGGTTTACGACCTCAGCATCCATGATCCATTCTTTGATTCTGATGCTAAGGCCAATGATTTGGACCTTAAAGAAGCCACACGTTTTGATCCACATAGTCAGCCTTCCAAAATCCAATCCCATCCTTGCCCTACCACCGGAATTAACTTCTACTCTAATTCACCTCTCTCTGATCCAGTTGCACATTATTCTCCTCCATCTTTTGATCAGGTTTTGGACATTGATCAGACCAATAATCACTTCTTATCCTTTTTTGATCCTACCAGTGGGGTTCCTACATACTCCATAGAGCCATTTTCTTTTGAGGATCCCTACTTTGATTAGGCTGAATTGACTCAGCCAAACCTCAAATTCTCATTTCCATATCTCTTTGAGACTTAAAATATCTGGTGGGCCCTATATCTTCTGATTCATATCCATCAACCCGCCAGATTGATTGGGTTTGGGCTGCATCATCAGCCCGTCGATCTGAACAAGCACCTGATTTGACCAACTAATATATTGATCAAGGTACTTATTCTACAAAATTCCTCTGATTTGACCACCCCTTCTCCTTGACTATCTTCTACTTTGATGAAGTTATTGAATTTAGCGCTAACGTGAGGCAACCAGTCATTCCAAAAACCCGAGACCCTAATGATCATCTCTTGAGCTACACTCCTACTACACTTCTGAGTTCAACTTTTGAATAGCCGACTCCACCATTGGTACTTGTATCAAAGCTCGAAATCATTCGCAATAGTCATCCTGACCCATTCACCCACCCTTTAACCTTGTTCTAAACTTTTAACCAAACTAAACTTATACCCTCCTGGTTTACAATGAGGACATTGCAAAACTTAGGCATGGGGGGTGTTAAAGTGAAAACATATGAAACTTCAATTCTCTGAGGGGTTCTCACAAAAAAATATGTATTCAAAAAATGATAAAAAATAAAAAAAATTTAAAAAAGAAAAAAATGGAGAAAGGGAAGGAAATTTTGTGAACTAAATTGCAAATCATTCTTAAGGAGGAAAAGAGGAAAGAAAATTCAAATGTCAAAAAGAAGCAAAATCGAAAACAAAAATGATAGCCATTAGCACTTGATTATGAAAGTTATTAAGTTCTAGACCTAATCAAAAGAAAAATTGAGTCCTGAAGAAAAAGAGTCAAGGAGATTAGTACGAGTGTTGATCTTAGGCCTCTTGGGCATGTTTTAGGGCTTAAACATTCACGTATTCATTAAGATCTAGATTAACCCTCAAGAGGTTGAGGAAAGTGCGAAGCTGATGTAGTAGGTCTAAGGCTTAGGGATTATTCGACCCTGTTGCCTACCCTTTGGTTTGCAGGACTCAGTAACCTAAGCACCCAAAATCACACACCAGTCTGGTTCAGTGCACTTAATTATGAAAATCATGCAAAAGTGTTCATTCTATTCTGAAAAGCGGTCCTAGGATCTAGATTAGGAGCGGCTCGAAAACACAAGTTGATTAGACAAGTTCCCGGCACAAAGAGGTGGGAAATTTCCCTTGATGATGCATAATAACATACCGTTTCCTTGGTGCTTCTCTCCTAAGATATCTACATATCCTACCAGGGGCATGTAAGCACCTTATGCTAGTTCAGATGCCATGGGCAACATTATCTCGAAATGTCAATTGCCAGGGTTTGAATTTACCTACAGAATTCCATAGGTGGCACTATCTTGAAGTGTCGAAAGCCAGGGCTCTGGGGGTTGCCATGGGCGATGCTATCCCGAAGAATCGATTGCCAGGGATCCTTCGAGGATTGATGATGGGGACAAGGAATCTGATACAAACTGTGTTTAGGGCCAATCCAAAGCTAGATTTATAGAAAAATAATGAAAAGAAAAGAAAGAGAAAACTCTCCAAATGAAAGTCTTCTTCTATCCCTCTCTCTTACAAAAACACAATGGCAAACTGAACCTGGACATGTTTCGTTTACACATGGGTGCCTTAATCGCTAGGTTCAACGAACCTCTGGGTAGTCTTTGTAGACCTTAGAAACCTTCGTGGTAGACTCAGGCTAAAGCTATTCAGGTCTGAATCTTGATTGATACTTGAGTACCACTAGAACTATTTTTAGCATTCTAACCTAATTTCTAAAAGAGTAGAACAAATCAGGCATTTGAACTTCAATATATGGTCTAGAACTCTAGTTCTTTCCATAAGATTTTGCTAAGGGACTAGAAAAAGTTAGGCATGGGGGTATGATGATAACGTCATCATGAGCCATAACTACCTTTAATTAATTAGAATAAAGTGACAAATTCTCCTACATAATCACTAGAGTCGTAATTCCTTGCATATCCTTTCTAAGAAGAATACATTAAATCAGGGTTAATTCTATAGTTGTAAATCATATCATTAAAGTAGAATAATCACGATGTTTCCCAGGGGTTAATCTAAGGTTTACTGAGCATTAAAGTCTAACAAGAGGGTCCACATAGACAGAAACAAGGTTTCACGCACTTCAAGAACTGATTCATAACCTAAAACCCTAATTTCAAACCTGCTTAAATAATAGAGGTTCTGGTCAGGATAAGATTCATCTAAAACTTCTAAAATTCATAGAAAAACATTCCATGAGGTTTGGTATCCTTGATTTGACCTTTCCAACCCATTTTGACCTTAAACAGAGTTACAGACATAATTGTGCCCTAATTTGCGTTTCTGCTCAAATTGCCTAGTCAAACTTGGTCAAAATTGAAATCCCACTTCACCACTAGATTCCTTGGGTCCAAATTAGGTTTATACCAAAATTTGGACCCAATCAAAGTTCATCTTAACCTAGTTTGCATTTTAGTTTAGTCAGAGTCTTTCTCTCACATATGCCCCTAGCTTTTGAAATCCTTGCAATCAATCTTTAGGTTTTTCATCATCTTTGCAGTTAGGTCCCTACCACCATTAGTGTGAATAGAAGCTTCACTATTGAGATTCAAGTGAGGATTTCTCGCTCGATTCTCAATCAAACACTTCCAAAATTGAAAGGGAGAGTCCTTGAGGAATTCTCTTTCAAATGAACCTAGGCATGGACCTTGATTCCTTCCCAATCTCTCATGCAAATGCTTGGAAGATGTGGGTATCCGGTTTGCGCAAAAAAATGAGAGTTTGCGAGCTTGTTTCCAAGCTTGGAACTCCTCTCTTAAGCCTATAAAAGGACCCAAGATGAGAATCCTTGCTCTTTAGCTAAGTACAGGGCCAAAACTCCTCTTCTTTCCCTATCTCTAGCCTCCTCCAACCTAGACTCTGCCGGCTTCCTTCCCCACCATTCTATGGACAGCCAATGGCCAAATGGGCTCATCCTTCTTCTTCCTCATCGTCTTTCGCATCTCGCTAGCCACTGCGAGCATTGCCTCCCCTTTTCCTCGCCGCCGTCTCCCTCAACGGAGCAAGCTTCTTCCATGACGTCGGTAATTACACCAGCACTCGTAATCCCCCTCGTTCATCCTTTAGAATAGGTTCAAACTTCTCCTCTTCCTCTCCATATCTTTTCTACCTCCTCTTGTTTCTATTTCAATTGACTGATCACCATTCACACCTCTGTCTTCTCCACAACTGGCTGAGCTCTACCGAAGCCTCCCTGATGCCACACACCACCAAATGCCACGATATCACCTCCATAAGCTCTACCTCATCTTGCCCATCAAAACCCCTCACTGAATTCCACAAAAAACCCACTGAATCGCCCCACTGAACTCAACCTTCTCCACGCACCTTCTTCGTCACTGTCTGGCCACGCTCGACCTCTATCCACCAAAGGGCCACCACCATCACGTTCCTTGAGTCACAACGACTCTCTTGAACCACTTAACCAGGGCTTTTGAGCCCGTATGTGTGTTTCAGGTGTTGATCGAAGATCTCCATCACTGCCATCATTTCCGACCACGACCGCCGTACTCCGAGCGATCTTGACCCTACTACTACCTCCAGGTGATGCGGCTCCAAGTCTTGAAGGTCCCAGGGCTTCAATTGCATGGAAGACCCTCAGTAGTTGCATCAATTAGGAAGGATCACCTGCTGTTGTGGGCACGGACAAGAAGTGGGATAGTCCCACATCGTAAAAAGTAGGACTTGCGCACACACATAAGTTGATTTTGTGATCAGAGCTGTTTCCCCAGTTACGAGGGGTCGGGTCCCTCACCACTACGCTCACCCGTTTACCCACCTAATCACTCCTCTCTTGCGACACACGCCTGCAGGCCTGGTCCCTGTTCACGCCAGATTACCTAGTTATTGTGCATGCCCATATACCTGAATATGCTATCGTTGAGAGAGAAGAGGGGGAGATTTGTGAGAGAGAGGGGGGTGGGTTTTGCTGCACTACCTTTATGCCCCTGTGCGACCCTTAGCCTTTAAAGAGAAGGCTATGCTCTATGCTTGAAAAGGAAGGAGTGGACTTTAAAAGAAGAAGAAGGGAAGGTTCAGACAAGAAGGAGAAGGCTCTCTGAAGAGCCTTTTGCTTGTGCTCACTTAAGTCGTCTGATTGAGTTGATTATGGTGACTGCTGAATGATTTAAGAACCTAAGTTTACATTGAATTCTGATTGAAAGTACTGTTGAATAATTTGAATACATTGATTGCATGCATAAATTAAGAGGATATACATGGTGATTTAAATCACCATAATTTTTTATTCTCTTATTCTTTTCGCTCCATACATTGGTTCTCATTGAATATATTTCTGCATATATCATTCATTGAATATATTTATTGTGCTTCATTTATTATGCTCATTCATTTCAATTCAAGATTAGTATTGTGAATTCCATATTTGCTTCCTGTAATCAACCTCAGACTCCTTTAGAATCTGAGATTATAAATTTAAATGTCTTGTTGTGAGATTTAGGAGTGTACTACAATGAACACATCTTTAAAACTCCTCTATCATCCATCAATAGGAGGCAGCATCTCATCCCTACTTGCTAAGATACCCTATCATCCTTACCCTTATTAGCAAATTTCTTGAATTTCATCTACATATACATTAAAAAAAATAATATTTGTATAAATATTAATAAATAAATTAATTAAATAAAAAAATCTAAAAGAAATTGAACAAAGTTTTCCCTATATTATGGATATTTTTCAAAATCCCGTATAAAGAAAATCACACATTCTACATGGTTGAAAATCACGCATTTTATAGTAAAACATAAACAGTTACCAAACACTTTATTTTTATCGAGTTTAATCACAAATATCTCACTCACGCATGAAATAGTATTCTTAAATGATTGTTAACCCATATACCTAGCTGAAGTTCCTTAAATAGTGAGAAGAAGGGTTGTGATTTTCTGAAAATCATATGTTAAACCAAGATAGATTTCTGATTAGTCACCTCAAACACAGCACAAATATGTTAAACTAAGATTTCTAATTAGTCCCCTCAAAAACATAGCACAAGGCATCCTTGTGAAGGATGTGATTGGAAATTTGGAAAATCTCCTACTAGAGTGATGCTTACATTAGATATTTTGTTGGTATATCCCTTATCAGTTCATCTACTATTGCATTTCCTTAATTTTTGACAATATAACTAAATTTTTTCCTCTTAAATTTACAAATATCTTACCAAATAGCAACTCCAAAATTCTATCATTTCCATGTATATATTTGTCATACGCTCTTGCTTTGTGGGGTGCTGCAGTGGAGAATCTATGCAGAAAGATTTTGAGTTTGGAAAATCCGTCGTTGTAGCGCAATTTGTGGAAAAAATCTATTAATAGATAAATTTACCAAAACTCAAAAGGAACTCCGAGTTGAACACAGGGAGGTGGATGTTTGATAAAAAATCGCATTTGCTTTGTTGTCACGAAGTAGATTAGTTGGTCGAATTAAATCTAAACTAGCTATCTACTTAAAGAATAATTAATAGAAGAGAGGGATAATAATACAAATAAAGACAAAATAGAGATAGAATAAACATGGATTTCTTAGCCTGTCGTTGATAATTTTAATTGAAACTCAAATGGAATTCTAGGTCGAAAATAGGGAGGCGGACGTTTGATTAAAAATTGCATTTGTTTTGTTGTCACGAAGCAAATTAGCTAGTTGAATTGAATCTACATTAGCTATCTACTTAAAGAAAAAGGAATAGAAGAGAGAGATAGAATAATACAAATAAACACAAAATAGAGAGAGAAGAACAGGCATTTCATAATCATTGAATCTAGTTCACTACAACTACTCGTTACACAAGAAAGTAGGAAATCTTACAACTAGAAAGTGGTAAATCTACTCTAGAAAGCAGTAAAGAGAAAGGAGGTGAGAAATTATCCTCCTCAACGACTGCTTGGAGAATGATCTGCATTGTCGGAGTGCCCAGAAGAATGTGGTTAGATGCTAGATGAAGGAGAACAATGACGGATGACGGAGAATGGGGTAGGGCAATGTCGCAGTGGGATCTGCTTCCCGAACGACGGTGAGAAGACAACCGTGGGATTCTCCACAAAGGAGGTGAGAAGATGGAAAAATTCTAATTTTAACTCTAATGGAGCATCCTAGGTTTGGGACAAGCTTGTAGAGCCTTTGAGGGATGAGAGGAGAGGAAGGGATGAAAATTTCAAGTGGTAGGGGTCTCCTTTTATAGTTGTAGGGATTAAGGGAAATTTGGTCATTTTATATTTTACAACATTAATTCAGGGTCTTTAGTGACGGATTTAAGCATCACTAAAGACCCCAAATGTGGTCTTAGATTCGTGCAATGAGCTGCCTTCTCCTCTCCCCGCACGCTCAACGCACGCGCACATCCTTAAATCCTCGGCCATCCGATCCTCGCATCCGATGACTTAAGATCGGGCGCACCACATCGCCTTCGTGTGTTAAGAGGTGACGCAACCACTTTCATCGTCGTTGGATGCGAGGATCAACGGCCTAGAACCACACTTGCACTCCTTCACAAATCATACCTCCCGCGTGTTTGATCTCACATGAGATCAAGCATCAACTTGCGTGTTTGGCCGATCGGTTGATCTGTGCCATTGGCACTCGATCGAATGGCTTGATTTCATGCTCGTGTCCGAGGAGGAAGGGAGTCGTGCTCGATTCGAACGCACACCTCTTGCGTGAAGAGTGCCTCGACCGCTGTGCTATGCAGTGGTTTGAGGCACATTCTTGAATTCCTCCACACGCTCTCTCGACCGTTGGATTTCAATCCAACGTTCGAGATCATCTAAGCCTTTTCCTTCAGAAGATGATAGTGCCGTTTAGGGAGCGACATGGCGTGTTCTCAACCATTGGATGGGCATCCAACGGCTGGGATTCATTGAGCGGGCGAGGAAGAGATGCTGCGGCCAGTGCTGGGTGGCTGTGATGGTGCCACGTGGTGCCATCATAGCTGTCCATCTTCTTTGACTTGTAGATGGTGCACAGATGTTGGACTAGACCATTTTTTGCATCGTTGGGCTGCGATCATCGATCCGAACCCATCCGTGTGGTTGAATTTGTCATCTGAGTTACAAATTTGCACCACCTTGGCCTTTGACCTATGATCTTTCTTAGACTTCATCTGATGCTACGGAAGTCTGATCAGGGCGATCTTGGAGTCGTTGAACTCCTCTCGTTGCCCTGATCAGATCCGTATAGTTGGATCTTCAATTCGAGGCCCCAATTAAATGTCACCCTGACCATAAAAAAGAGAAATTAACCTAAAATTTATACAACCTAATCTAAATGCATGATGATGCATGTTATGTAATATTTATAATGTGTGATGCAACTTTATGTCTAGGAACACGCAAAATAGACGGTTAATATGATATAAACATGTTTACATCACACCCCCATGCCTATCTTTTGCTAGTCCCTAGCAAAACTATATGTTATTTATAAGAGAATTAGATCAGATTTCTTGGGCAATAGTTATGTTTCAACAGTTAAGAATTTCAACTAAAACTTGAATTATAGAGACACAACAGCGCCTGGGTGTCTGCCAAAATGCAGATCGCCTCAAGCCATTGCCTTATTCAAAGAAGGATCTTTTTTTTTCTTTTTCTTCTTTTCTAATTTTTTTTGGATCTTTGAGTTTAGGGTTTCGGAGCAGCTTTTTACGGCCAGTCAACCCACCCAAGACTCGATGAGAACTCTAAGTTCTAAGCATCTTTTCATGTGAAGTGCTAGACTCATTGATCGACAATCAAAATGGACTTCGAGTTTCTACACCCCTAGGTGACCTTAAAAAGAATTCTCCCTAAAGGTGTATCTATCCGACTGGTAGCTTTCTACCTACTTTTATTTTTATGGGTTAAACATAAGGGCGAACCCAATTTATATCTCTCCAGCTTATTCTATTTCTCCACTTCTTCCGAAGTGTTTAAAAATTATACGTGCATTTCCTAAGCTGGGATCTAGACAACCTGCCAATGGGTTATTACCCACGATAACTTGCCAGTCATACTCGTGCGGTAAAGTGTGGCCTATTTCTTTTTCTTTTTTGTTCTTTTCTCCTTTTCTACTTCTTTTTCTTTTCTTTCTTTAAGTAGGTGGCTTCCCTGATCTAAGATTTACCTAAAGGCAGCAGGAAAAGAATGGTCGTGTAATTGGGCTCTGGACAACCGGCCAATGGGTTGTTACCCATGATAACTTGCCAGCCATACCACCCTAGAATGTTCATTAGCTACCCAATTTCCGTAAAAACCATTGAAAAGTGAATCAATGCATAATGTGTGTAGATGCTTAGACTTAAAATCCCCTCAAATCAAAGGGCGGGTTTATAAGTTATGTACTTATCACCCCAACTTATTTAATCAAGTTAGAAATATATCTAGACTGGCGAGGACTTGAGAAACAAATCCACATTTTAGTGGACACCCAAGCTGATTAAGCTCGAAGGCCTGAAGGGTCTAAGTGTTCAGGTAATACAATTTTATTCTCTAAGATTGAAAATTTTCTAAAGCCCAAGTTCTCTTTCCTAATTCCATTTTCTTTAATAAATAAAAAGAAAACAAAAAGAATCTACAGAGCTAATGAAATACTTCAGAGATGAATATCCACCCCCACATGTCTATCTAATGCAATGTCCTCATTGTATTAAAAAGACATGAAATAGAGTTGAGTAAAGTAGAAAGCACCTGAATTGCATGAATAACAGGTTGGCTCCAAGATGAAAAGAAACTGTATACGTGTTGAGTTTAGTGCCTTCAGCTAAGCACACTATAAAAAGAAGAAATAAAGAATTCACAGGTACATGTCAGAACCAGGATAACAGGATTCACCTCAGGACCTGCTAGCAGATGTCCATAGATGTGGACCAGATTGTGGTGTAGACCCATACCCCATGGTCGAGTATATTTAAGGTTCTGGATAAAAATTACCCAGAACTTGAGACCAGTATGCAAGCGGGCTCGGGTCTGCAATTTGTGAGGATGCAACCCAAGTCTAAAAAGTTGGATAATAGAGAAATCAAGCTCAAAAGGATAATCAATGAGTTTTTCCTGGGTTGGACATCCTTTGAATCAAAGATGTTATAAGGGTCCTGGTAGAAAGTTGGTGGTTTCAGACAAATCGAAACCCTTAGACTCAGTCTTTTGCTTCCTCCAGAATTAACTTCCCAAAGCTTCAATTCCAAATTCCTATCCTCCATACTCAGGATTTCAGATTCCAGGACCTTTTGCATGTTAATCGCCCCATTTAAAATTTCCAAGTCCAAGATTGATGGTTGAATCAAATTGACTTGGGTCTAGTGATCTAAAAATCAAAATCATCAATATGCTCAATGGGGTGTGATTGAGGAAAGGGGCTTTGAATTGAATCCTTAATAACAGATCTAAATCTGCCATGCGAGCCCCAATAGGATCAAATTCCTCAATTTTAGGGCCATCTAATGATTCATTGAATTCCTCAAGCCCAGTTGTCTCACTAAAATCGTGTGTTGTAAACTCAGGTGAGACTTCACATAATGATTCTTCACCTTCAGAATCAAAGAATTTAAAATCCGCATTAATGTGTGCCTCAAAATCATCAATCACTTTTTGTTCCATGGAAACATACATTTCCTCGTACCCCGACTCAGGGATCTAAGGTGAAGAAATCAGTTCATCCTTATTTGATTGCTCTAGAATAACTTGTTCAACCTTGATCTCATAAAACATGTCCCCCCTATAGGTGCCTTAGCGGATTTTGACATCGACTCTCTTGTGAGGGGTTCATCCTAGGAATCCTCCCAAGAATGGACTAGAGAAATCACAAATCTCATCCTCAATTTCCCAAGTAAAAACTCACCTGGGTCCTTATCCTTAGCATCCTAGAGCCAATCCAACAAATACTTGTTACGATCGTCACTCATTTTAATCAGAGGCTCAAATTCTTTAGTGTAGGGTGTTGGCTTAGCTTCTAAAGATTTTATGGTATTCCTTAAGTTAGCCAACACCCTATCTTGGACCTGGTTCACCAGAACAAAATGGTTTGGTTCAAGGTTGGGTGGGTTTGGGTTCAATCTAGGGGAGTGAAGGAATTGAGGCTCTTAGTACCCTCCTTGATAATAGGTCACTTCTGGTTGTTCAAAGAGGGGTGGTGACCTATATGCATTGTAATCTGGGGGACGGTAAGAGTTGTAATCAAGATATCCTTCTTGATTGGAATTCGGGTTAAATTGATCATTAACGGGTGGAGATTTATAATCATTATAGCTCAAAGAAGGATAGAAATCACAATCATGGTATTCCGAGTTATCCCAACTAGTAGATGGTTGATTACAGCACGAGTCAGGATAATAATCATCATATTAGGGATAACATGCATCTAGAGGGTAAGAGTAGGAATGCATGCAGAATGTGAAAGGATTCATGACAAATGGGAGGAAGAAAGGTGCCTGCAATACAAACAATCAAATCTATCATTAAGTGGGCTAGCTGAAAGACCTATAGACTCCCAGAACCTGTCTTGAGATGAAGAAATAATTTGATCTACTTCTTTCCGATCAATCCAACCAGTTAGAGGGAAGGGATGAGGAGAAGGTTCTTCCCTTGGCTTTTGCCTTAGGTTCCTTTGATACCCCCCAACCACGATCGTTTGATTCTACTCCCCTAGCTAGACATCAGATTGAATGGTAGAAGCAGACTAATAGAAAATAATCATGATCTAGGCTCCGAAGAGCGAGTCCAATCCTTAAGGCCAACATCTACTCTATTTTAATTTGGGTTAGGTTTGAATGTGCTTTGGAATGTGATGGGCTCTTTATCTAGGTTGTGCCCTTAATGATTGATTAATATGTGTGTGCGCACACAACCAATGGTTTTCAAGCAAGATTATTTTTGGATGTGGTAAATTTTAGGGTTTAAATCTTTCTTAGTAGCTTTTAGGATTCAACTTTAGGTATATTTAATCAAGTTCAGTTGGCACACCAGGTTTTGAAAGCACAAGTGAAGATGCTTTCCTTTAAAGCTTAAAAAAATGTGGAGTGCCTGGTAAATCCCTAAAAGTTGAACCTATGTGACAGCTACTTGATGATTTATTTTTAGTTGAACTGGTGCAGCCTAAACAACTCAAATAATTGGCCAGATACACCACTTAATTAGGCACACAAGTGATTACCTAATCTGATTTCTACTCAATTATGTGTTGATGAGTGTACTAGTCCCAAAGATCAGGTTACCGATTAAGCATGAAGAATCAGAAGAGGTTATGTACCTCTGCGAGATTTTTTTAAAAGTTTTCTTTTTTTACGTGAAGGGTAAGGTGGGTGGAAGTGCCAAACAAACAATCAAAACTAACCTTAGAGTTTATGGAAGCTCCTAGGTTAATTAGGGTTTGTGTTATTAGGTGGTGGAATGAAATCTAGTGGGTGGGGAGGTGGGGTTACTTGCAGATCTTTCAACGGCACTGATGGCATTGCCATCATTCTCTATAACTAACCTAATTTAGCTAAGTTCTAAGGTTAAATTCACCTAATTAATACATTGAAGGGTATAACTCAATCAGGGTTGAAGAGAGAGGAATTAATAGAAAAAGGGGTTAATTATGTAATTTTTATGAACAATTATAAATGCAAAATAGCTGAAGGGTAAACCTATGCTTAATTAAAGGTCAATTGAGCTTAAATATCTTAAAAGTGGGTTGGTATTGAGTAATTCAGGATTAACATTCAAATTGAATGTTTAATTCTAATTAAAAACTCTAAATTCAACCCCACTTCAATTAAAACAGTTCTAATGGAAGTAAATGTAATATAAACCTTTTAAAAATTAAGTAAAAAACATTTTATAAGGTTCGGCATAGTCAATTTAACGATCAGAAAGCATTTTGACCAAAAATAGAATCATAAATGGGTATTTGGTATATTTTGAATCTAACTGTAAATTGACCTTGCAAACGACATCAAAATTCAAAATTGAAGTCACCATCAACTTCCTTATGTCCAAATTAGGCTTCCATAAAAATTTGGATTCATTTGGACTTCATCTTTCTCAACTTTGCATTTTGGTCCTTAATTCCTGATTTCCTTACAAATTCCCCCTTAACTTTAAAGTTTCTTGCAAAATAGTCCCCTTTAGCACCATCTCCACCTTCCACCTCTGACTCCTTCGGCCACGCAACTTTGGCAAGGTTGTTTGGTCAACCTCCAGTCCTCTCCTCGCACGCCAACAAGCTATAAACCTTCCTCTCCTCACGCCGTTGCAAGTCGTCGAGTTTTGGCGAGCGTAACTCCCCTTCTTCCTCCACGAGTGCCACCATTAACGTTGACCTTGGAGCTTCTCAATCTCCATCCTCCTCCGTTGCTCCTCCGAAGAATTGGTTGAGGGATTCATCTCTTCTTGTCATCGCTATTCTCCCCATCATAGGAGGTTGTTCAACTACCCCCTCGTCGCTCCAAAATTCTATGCCGTCTCTTTCTCCAAGCCTGGCAAGCACACGACCCCCTCTTTGACCTCCTCTCCTCCCCCTAGGTAACTTCTCTTCTCTCCTTCTTTTAGATTAGAATAGACCCCTCAGATTTAGGTTTCAAGCCAAGAAGCCCCTCCCCCTCCATCTCCTTCCCCACGCACGGCCACCCTCTGGCCATGTGCCGATTCTAATTTCGGTAAGCACACCTCACCACTCTGTCCACCCTCACCGGCTGCCATGCACCCATCGACCTTTGTCGAAGCCGCTAACTTCCTCCGCCATTTCCCCCTTTTTCCACTGCTCCAACCAAAGATCTGAGGCCGCCATCATGTCGGTCCTCCTTGGACAATCGTCTACTACCCTTCGCCGAAGCCATGCGATCGCAGCGGCATGATTCTGACCATGTTCCAACGAGACTAGCCGGCAAACACAAAGGTGAAGAAGAGTTCCTCCTCCCAGCACGTAGGGACTGGATTGAGAAAGAAGTAAAGTTGGTAGGGACCAACTTGAAAGAAGGTAGGGACCTGCATGGAATTTTGTAGGGGTACATTTGCGAGCTATCAGGGACTGAAACGTAAGACAAGATCTACTTGTAAGGGCTGGTTCAAAAATCAGATTTGATTGATTTACGATTCAATTTTACTTCTGAATATCTCGTGGTTTATTTGCATTATTGTGTTCAGACAATATTCTATAGATTAGTTAGAATTGAGTTCATTAATGATTAACTATTTTAAGCAATAAATGATTGAGATGCAATTACATTTTAACTTGGAATAGATTGTCGACTGCCATAACTTGATCAAGCACTATTGGTAATATTTTTCTAGAGATTTGAGTGCATTGACTTATTCAAACATCATTGTTGATCACTCTCTTGAATTAAGCATTAAATGACTAATTTTCTTCGCACTTGATTTTATCTTAAGTATTATAACTGCGATTGTGAACTGTAAGATTTCAAGAAGCCTATGAGATAGTGATAGTCGCACATTAGATTGTTCCCAGAGACGACCTTCGATTTTCTTCATTAATTCAAGTTATAAATTTTGAATGTTAATGCCTTTCTATCAACTATACTACGATGCAAAATGAATTTTAAAACACGATAAGAGCACATCAACATTTAGGCACCGTTGCTGATGAGCAACATGCACTTATCACTATTATTTCTAATTTTATTTCTGATTTCTGACATATATGCCTTGTTTTGGTTGTTTTGCAAATTAAATCTAACTGAGGGCATCTGGCTTCTCTGATCTCTGGACAACCACTCCATGGCAGGTAACTCTCTCTCCTATCTTCTTAATCCCCTCTTTCCTAATATAAAGAAAATGAAAAGGGGTAACAAAGAGAGATTAGGATTCAACCTTGTCGTATTTTCCTAGAAATACCAATTGTGGCAAGTTATTCTTGACTTATCTAAGAATTAACTGTGATTAAAGAGATTTGATTGTGGATTTGATACATGCAAACCCTAATTTCTATGCCTAATAGGGACTTATTGAGATTAATTGGAGCCATTGGACTAACACCTTCTTGAATGAGTCTAAAAGCTACTTAATTTAAATTGAAGTGGACTCCATTTAGAGCCTATTAGGGTTTCAAAATTCTAGGGTTTTGATTTGTAGTACACATTTGCAATGTTATAAAGTAAATATCTTCCCGCATTGTGTGTTACCCAAGCCCTTTTTTGAATTGATTTAAAAATTCAAACCCTAAAATCAGGTTTTATAATCACTTGAACCCTAAAATTGAAACTTAATAACCTGTTTACGAACCAAATCAAGGGTGGTTCAGGTGAGTTAACCTGGATTTCATCCTTTAATTATGGGATAGGTCAGGTGAAATTGGTTCACATTGTGAATCAATCAACCTAAAATTAGGCCACAATTTGAAATCAAATTCTAAATCAAGTAATAATTAAAGGCACTTGCACAGTTAGACCTTAAAATTAGTAGACTTAGATTTAATTCACACGTATCCGATCTACTTGGAGCTGCAGTGACAAGAAAGGTCGAGTGGGGGAAACCCTGTAACCCATGGGAGCACTCTACTGTGTAGGGGTCTTCGCGGGACTCTCCCTTTCTAGCTGCCCAAGTAATTCTTGGGTGGGTGGATTTGTGATCAAGAGGCTCATTTGCTTCAAATCAGCCATAGTCATCCAATTGATTTGGGTGCCTTGATTGGGTCCTACTCATTTCCAATCCCTCTCATCTTTTCTGTAGTACGTGCCCAGAAGGGGTCTTTAAGACTTACCTTAAGGCATCCATTAGAATATAATCTGAATCGAGGTCGAGCCCCGATTGTTGTGTGTGTGTCTGATCCAATCAAATTCACTTTTGATCAATCTGAAACTGAATTCAGGTCAACATTTTCTGATCCACCAACTGACCTGATCCAATCATCTAAAAATCAACCTAAAAAAGTAAGGAAATGGCCACTAGCCCTGAACCTCGTATAAGTATGAAGGATCGAATGATTGAGGATGCTATCAGATGCATTGAAGAATTTTTTAGAACCTCAAAACCCGTTAGTGGAAATTAGGCTAGTGAACCCAGTATTGTGAACCCAATTATGAACCACATTCAGATGATTGCATCCCAGATTTCATGTGGTTCAAATCAAGAGACCCTCTTGGAACATATGAGAGCTATAAGAAAATTACATAGAACTGAGGGAATGCAATATCTTGCAAATCCAAAATTATGGGAAAAATACCAAGATTTCTTTAAACAACATGGGGATTTGTTAGATCAACACCAAAAATTGATTGACGAAAAAGATGCTGACTCCCACCTAGATTTTGATTATAAATCTTGGGATAATTTTGGTGATAACCTAGATTTTTCCAATCTCGAGTACCAAGAGGATGGGTTCTATGCTGAATCCCCAACCCAATTTAAATTAAATTATGATTATAAGGAACTACCTGATATCGAAAATCAATTTTTGGGTTGGAAGGATTCCATTACAGGTGTTTTTGATTTTGAACCAACAATTGAAACTTTTGAGGTTGATTTAACTCGAGCAGCATGCCCAAACACTTGTAATGAATTGGTTCTGAATTCCTTGAGGATGTAACTCCCACACATTATCTTGGTAAGGTCTTCCTCAAGCAAAATTTTGACATCCCAATTAAGCTAAATGTTGATTCTAATAACCCAATTCCTATTTTTGACTTAGAATTTAGATCCGAACCTATTTGGGATAATGATAAGGCTCAATCCAAAGGGAATGAAATCTTAGAATTGAAATATCAAGATTTTGATGAGCCAAATTTTGATGACAAAATCTCTCCAGATTTCTTGGACGAGCATAACAATTTACTCGAATTGGAGCCGATTTATGATATAAAATTAGAGGAATCTAAATAGTCAGGATTTAATTGGATCTTCCCTAGATTTCCAAAAACCAAGCCTGTACCTAATGATGAAATTCCAATCAATTTGGCATCAGAATCTAGGTTAGACCAATTTCAGGTTGATAACTTAGTTGATTTTGATTTTTCACAAGAAGGTGATCATAATTTTGATTTAGGTTCAAAAAAATCTTATCACCAGTATTCTTCTGGATTCTCCTATGCTTATGTTGATTTTGAACCCTATTCTGATTCAGAAGAATCCTTGTTTCCAAAAAATTACAGTCCAATTTATGACCTCAATATCTATGACCCATTCTTTGACTCTGATTTTGAGGCCATCGATTGGGAATTCAAAGTAGTTGCACCACTTGATCAGGAGACCACTCAGGAAGGGTTTCTTAAGATTCTCAGCAACTGGTCCCTGCCGCATAACTCCCTCGGAACCCATTCGTATCCTAAATCACTTCATTCCGATCCGGTGGGGAATGATTTTCCTTCTCGACTTGATGATGAATGGGACATCGATCAAATTGAGAATCAACTACAAATCATTTATGATCCCATCATTAGGGTTCCTATATTTTTCACTAATCCATTATCATTTGAGGACCCCTTATGGTGAGCTGGCTAAGCCTGTGCAGCCAAATTATCACTTTTTATTTCCGAATCTTTCTGAATCGAACTGCACCTAGTGGGCTCCATATCTTTTGATTCACATTTTCCAACCCACCAGACTCACGGGCTTTGGCCTGCATAATCAGCTAGTTGATCTTAACAAGCACCTAGTTGGACCAGCCAGGCTAATTATTAAGGTGTTTGTTTTACAAACTTCCAATTCGATTACTCCACTTGACATCTTCCACCCAGCTGAAGGCACTAAATTCAACGCTTAATGGGAGGCAACCAGTCATCTGAGAAACCCAAGACCTTTCTTATCTTTGTGCAAATCACTACTACTGCACTTTAAAGTTCCTAATGTAAGAACAATCATTTCTGACCCGCCCACCTACCCTTAAACCTATTCTAAAATTATGAACTAAGCTGAATGTGAACCCATCCTATTTGCAATGAGGGCATTGCAAAACTTAGGCATCGGGGGGTAATAAAGTGCAATTATCTGAAATTTATGTTTGAATAGTTCTCACAAAAAATACATATAATTTAAAAAAGAAAAAAGAACAAGAAAAAAAAAGAGATTTTAAGAAAAAAAGTACTAAGGTTGTACATTATTTCTAAAAAGATACACAAGGGATTTCATTTTTAATAGACTTAGGATTAAGTCTGAGGATCCTTTTGTTAGACTTTTCAGGTCTAAAAATTTAGATCAGATTAGTTTATCTCTCAAAGAACTCCTTTTTGACTGTTGATGGTTCTAAGTTCTGAGGTGTGTTTAGCAACCTAAGCAATACTTGGCTTGGTTCTTGTTCAAAAACTTGAATGACTTTTGGAAACCAAGTGTCAAAACTGCTACACACACAAAAGCCAATAATCTCAAAAAAAAAATTACATAAGTAAATAATTTCCCACACTTTAGTTCCCGCCATCGAGAAGGAAAAATTTTCTTTAATGACATGATGAAAATATGTCACTACCTTGACGCTTGCTCCGAATCTTAATCACATATCTTTATACAGAGCATATAGAGTGCATTTCATAGCTTAGGTGTCTCAAACGGTGCTATCACAAAGCATCAGGCCATGAGCCTGAGCCCGCTAGGAGTGCCCTTTATAATTCCTTTTGTTTGGGGTTGTGAGCTTTTGGGGTGTGTCATGGACATTACTCTCATGAGTGTTAGCGCTAGAGCCCCCATCGAGAATTTGGTGATGAGAATGATGATCCTAACACAACTGTATTAGAGCTGATCCGAGTCTAGGTATGGTGGAGCAAAAAAATGCATTTGTTCTGTCATATTAAATAAGTCTTTCAAAGACACCGCAAAATAAATAAAGTTGGCTAATCACAAAAGCACTGACACTTGGATTTTTAGGGTCACGCAAGCCACAGTACGAGTTCCTAGGTCAAGGAGGCTTTAACTACGAAAATGGGTTTTAGGGTTTGTAAGAACTAGAAAAGGATAGATTAATTGAGTTCTTGAGTTGATATACAGGTCTAGATTATGCTAACCTAAGGATCTAAAAGATTCATTCTGATGTCTTATCTTTAACAAAATCCCGTACCTATATTATTCTGAAAACACAACCAAAGTCCCACTTTTTTTTTTAATCACAAGAATAAAAAAGAGCAATAAAGTTGGAAGAAGTAGAGAGACAAATTTTTTCGAGCTAAATCTCAAAAAATACCTTTACATTGAAAATATATGCTTAACTCTAGAATTTGCTAAGGGACTAGCAAATGGTAGGAATCGGGGTATGATGGAATCACCATCATTCTCTATAACAAACTTAATTTAGCTAAGTTATGAGGTTAAATTTACCAAATTATTACACTAAAGGGTATAACTCAATCAGGGTTGAAGAGAAAGGAATTAATAGAAAAAGGGATTAATTCTGTAATTTTCACAAACAAATATAAATGCAGAATAGCTAGGTGTAAATCTATGTTTAATTAAAGGTCAATTGAGCTTAAATATCTTAAAAGTGGGTTGGTATTGAGTAATTCAGGAATAACATTCAAATTGAATGTTTAATTCTAATCAAAAACTCTAAATTTAACCCCACTTCAATTAAAATAGTTCTAATGGAATTAAATGTAATCTAAACCTTCTAGAAATCAAGTAAAAATATTTTATTAGATTTGGCAAAGTCAATTTGACGATCGAAACTTGTTTTGACCTAAAATAGAATCATAGAAGGGTATTTGGTACATTTTGGATCTAAACGTAAATCAACCATGCAAACAACCTCAAAACCCAAATTGAAGTCACCATCAACTTCCTTATGTTCAAATTATGCTACCATAAAAATTTGGGTTCATTTGGATTTCATCTTGGTCAACTTTACATTTTGGTCCTTAATTCCTGATTTCCTTACAAATGGCCCTTTAACTTTCAGTTTTATTGCAAAATAATCCCCTCCAACACCTTCTCCACCTTCCACCTCTGACTCCGCCAGCCATGCAACTCCGACAAGGTTGTTCACGCAAATCTCTGACCCTCTCCTCAGGTACCAACAAGCTATAAACCTTCCTCGCCTCACGTCGTTGCAAGTCGTTGACTTTTGGCGAGTGTAACTCCCCTCCTTCCTCCACGACCATCGCCATTAACGTCGACCTTGGAGCTTGTCAATCTCATCCTCCTCCTCTCCTCCGAAGAAATTGGTTGAGGGCTTCATCTCTTCTCATCGTCGCCGTTCTCCCCATCTCAAGAGGTGGTTCATCTACCCCCTCGTTGCTCCAAAATTCCACGTTGTCTCCTCCTTCTTCACCAAGTCTAGCAGGAACGTTGGCCCCCTCTTTGACTTCTCCTCCTCCTCCTCCTAGGTAACTCCTCTTCTCTCCTTCTTCTTTTAGATTAGAATAGACCCCTTAGATTTAGGTTTCAAGCTAAGAAACCCCTCCCCCACCATCTCCTTCCCCACGCACGGCCACCCTCCAGCCATGCGCCGATGCTAATTCTAGCGAGCATGCCTTACCATTTCGTCCACCCTCGTCGACTACCATCCACCCTGTTCGTGTACTAAATCGGTGTTTTAAGATTATTGCATTGCTGTATAGCCAAAATAGTGCTCAAACAAATAAATTTTATTACTCAAATTTGAAAGTCAGAGGTCGAACATAGGGGGCAAAATGAATTCACACACAAATCTCAAATAATGCAAATCAACACAAAAATTTAACCCAAATAAACTACTCAAAAATGATAATCAATGTAGAACATGAGTATAACAATAATTCAACATGATAAAAAGAAATCTACAAAAAAATAATGGTGATTTAGATCAATTATTTAGTATAGATATATGTAAACTAGAGTAATCAATAATGCCACAGTAGTCAGGACCAAATATCAACACAGTAGCTTGAATGCTACAGCAATCAGATGCCTTAAATGGCCTTCTCCTTTGTTTCTCCTTTTTCTTCTTCTTTCACTTTTTCCTTCTCCTTCTTATGCTTCTACTTTCTTCTTCTCTAATTTCTTCCTATGTGGCTCTCCTTCTTCTATCCTCTCAAATTCTACCCGTCTTCTTCCTTCTTCTTTAAGCACAGGGGAAAGGGCTTGGATTTTGGCTAAGTCTTAGCTAATGCATAAAAGAACAAAACCCTCCCCTACCCTGCACACTCTCTTTCTTTCTCTCTCTTAGGTTTCTCTCTCCCAGAGCCATGCACATCGAGTTATCGGGTAATTGGAGGATTCGCGTACCAAGGTCTAGGGTCACCGACGTGGTGTAGTGTCCGGGGAGTGAAGGCTTAGGTGGGTTAGGTGCACCAGGTCTGCGGACGAGAGGTCACAGATGAGGAGCGTGAAGGGTGTGTGTGGGTGAGAGGGACCTCACCCCGTGTTTAGAGGCGATAAGCCTCTAACACAAATTCAATATATGTGATGGCGCCGCTTCAGTTGTTTCTGATATGGGACTAAATGTCCTTGCTTCGCTTGCACACGCTGCTACTTCATTCCTTTGCCCAATTCAACTGTAAGGAGTGATCAAAGGCTCTAATTGACTATGCGAATACATTCTTGGGCCAATTCCGCTCTATCTGGAGTCGAGATCTTGGAGCTATAGACCTGATTAGAGCTTCAAGCAAGCCCACAGCTACTGCATCAATGGCGGAGGAGGCTGGAACCTGAAATCCAAGAATAAGGGCCTCATGACTGCATCAGAAGGCTCAGCAGATTCGCCGTTGAGTGGCAAATGTAATGGTGGTGGTTGTGTGGCGTGATTGTGTGTGAGGAGGTCTGACGACCTCGAGAAGTGTGGCCGGAGGTGCATGAGTTCGATTCAGGTTCTGGAGGAGCAATTGACTTAACGAAGTTAGGGCTTTTGCTCCTAAGGTCGAGGTGGAGGTGTGGAGTGTGGAAGCGGTGGAGGAGGTGAACTGTGGAAGCTGCTAGGGCTCTCCAGAGGTCTACTGGCAAGTTGGAAGATGGAGTTGTGGAGGGCATTGGTGGGGTTGAAATGAAGTGTGGAGATGCTGTTGTGATGAGGGGAGGCTGAGGAGTTGTTTAGGAGGAGTAGCAGATGACAGGGAGCGGAGCTGGCACAGGTTCTGGTATGGCCGACGTTGGAGACGAAGCTTGCTCTGATAACGGTTAGATGGCGAGGATGAAGGAGATAGGGATGCCAGTTGGTGCTGCTCGACACGGAAGAAGTCAAGGAAGGAGGATCTACCAATAGTATTGTGGTCAGACAATGAGGAGAGGCAAGGAGGGTCGCCAGAGCTTGAAGAGAAATTCGTTTGGAGGAGTAGAGAAGAATTTAGGGGTTACTCAGGTTGAATTCAAGCTTGAGAAGTTCGACCTAGCCTGGGCTTTCTTTTATAGGTCATCAGAGGGCGATTAGAGCTTGGGAAGTAAGCTTCCCAAGCTTGGAAGGCTTGCCAGATTGGAAAATCCCTTGAGACCCAAATCTCTCATGTGTTCGCATGAGAGATTGGGTAAGTTTTAGGGCTTAGGATCGGGTTCAAAAGGAAGGGAATTTTTTGACGAACTTCCCTTTCAAATTTGAAAGGGATTCGTCAAGGAATCAGGGAGTTTTTTCCAATTTAAGGTAGTCCGAGTAAGTAGGAATAGGTTTAATGGCGTTAGGGACCTTTTTGTGAGAATGATGACAAAGTTAGGGGTCTGTTTGAAAATATTTTGAATGTTAAGGGCAAAAATGTAATCAGATAGGACCAATTTGCAAACTAGGTCAAGAAAAACTCATCTTGGGTCCAAATTTTGGGACAAACCTAAATTGGACTTAAGGAATCCAATGGTGAAGTTGGATTTTTGTTTTGATCATGTTTTACTAGGTAATTTATATAAAAACCTAAATTAGGGCAAATGTCTATTTGTGACTCCATTCTGGGTCAAAATAGGTTCTGATGGTCAAATTGAAAGTTTCAAACCCTAGAGAATATTTTTCAATGAATTTTAGAGGGTAGGTGAATTTTATCTTGATCAGAGCCTCAGTTAATTAGGCAAGTTTGTTTTTAGGGTTTCAAAAGGTCATTTAATTCTTAGAACACGTGCAAATTCTTTTCTGATTGTTTTAACCCACTTATTAACTTTCTAAGAACATTGGACCTTCATTCAACCCCTGAGAAAGCCTGTGGTTGTATTGCATTCACGATAAGCTAGAAAAATTGTAGTTTTAACCCTAGTTTCTTATTTTTCCCTCAAAATGATTATGTAGTGACTTGTGACTCTGGTAGTTATGTAGGAGCATTTACTGACTTAATTGGGTCAAAATGAGCTAGTTATGGCTCATGATGGTGCCCCCATCATACCCCCATGCCTAGCTTTTGCTAGTCCCTTAGCAAAATTTTAAGGTATTAACTTTGATTCTAGACCATAAAACTTTTGACACTTAAAACTTTGATGTGTGCTTTCTTTTGTAGATTAGGTTAGAATGCCGATAGTAGGCCTAGAGGTACTCAAGTACCAACCAAGATCCGGACCTGAGTAGCTCTAGCCTCAGTCCGCCGTGAAGGTTTCAAAGGCCCACAGAAACAACCTATGGTTTGTTGAACTCCATGAGTAAAGCACCTGTGCTTGTAACATGTTTTAGCCCAGGTTTAGTTTGCAGTGTGTTTTTGTCAAAGAGAGATAGAGGATTTTTTCTTTATTTTTGGGGAGTTTTCACTCTCTTTTCTTTTTATTCTAGCTCTATATTAGCTTTACAACACGGTCTGTATTGGATTCCTAGTCCCCAGCATCAATCCATATAGGGTCCCTGGCAATCGATGCTTCAGGATAGCACCGCCCATGGCAACCCCCAGAACCCTGACTTTTGAGATTTGGAGATAATCCCGCCTATGGCCTTCTGTAGCTAAATCTAGACCCTGGTAATCAACATTTCGAGATAATGCTGCCCATGTCATCTGAACCAGCACAAGGTGCTTACATGCCCCCAGTAGGATATGTAGATATCCTAGGAGACAAGCACCGAGGAGACGATATGTTATTGCACATCTTCGAGGGGAATTTCCCACCTCTTCACATCGGGAACTCGTCCAAATCAACTTGTGCTGATCAGCTGCTCCTAATCTTGGTAACCATTTTTCAAAACATGTTTAATGCATTTGCGTGATTTTGATACTTAGGCACACTGAACTAGACTGTGTGTGGGTTGGGGTGCTTAGGTTACCGAGTCCCGCAAATCATAGGTCAGTTAATGTGGCCGAATAATCCCTAAGTCTTAGACCTAATACTTAAGCTTCACATTTTCCCCAACCTCTTGAGGACTATCCGGATCTTAGCAGGTGCTTAAATTTTTAAGCCTATGATTGCAGCCTAAGAGGCCTAAAATCAGTGTTTTTACTAATCTCTTCTTTGTTTCATTAGCACTTTTTGCCTTTCATTTTCTTTCTTTTGATTTGGTCTAGAACTAAGTCAATTCCTTAATCTCTTACTAATGGCTATCTATTTTTCTTTTCAAATTGTACTCCTTTCTGACATTTTTATCTCCTCCCTTTTTCTCTACAAAAATTATATGCAATCAATTGAAAATTTCCTCCCTTCTCCATTTTTGTTCTTTTTTCAATTTTTTTATTTTTTTGGTTTTTGGATTATGTGCTTTTCTTGTGAGAACCCTTCCAAACTATGATTTTTTGTATGTTTGCACTTCATCAAGCCCCCATGCCTAAGTTTTGCAATGTCCTCATTGTAAACGGAGGGTGTGAAACAGTTTTCGGTTCAGGAATTAGAACAGGATTATCGAGTGAGTGAACGAGTCAGGAATGACTGCTGTGGACGATTTCAAGCCCTAGTATGAGTACCAGAGTTGGGATCAACTATTCTAAAACTGAACTCAGGGTGCAATAGATGTGAAGTACAAAAGGATAATCAGAAGGATCTCGGGTTTTTGGAATGGTGGGTTGCCTCCCATTAAGTGCTAAATTCAATGCCTTCAGCCGAGCGAACAATGGTATGGAGGAGTGGTGAAATTAGACAAGTTTTGCAGAACAAGCACCTTGATCAATAGCTTGGTTGGTCCAACCAGGTGCTTGTTCAGATCAGCAAGCTGATGATGCAGCCAAAACCCAATTAATCTGGTGGGTTGATAGTTGCAGATCAAGAGATGCAAAACCCACCATATGCTGTGGAGCTCGGAATGATGCAGAAGTGTGAATCCAAGGTTTGGCTGAGTCGGATCAGCCTGGTTAGAGTAGGAATCACTAGAAGATGTGAGATCCCTACGAGAGTGATCAGAGAAGGATTGGGCATGATTTGTAGTCTGATCAAAGTCTGAAACCCAATTTGAATGTGGAGGAGAATCATCTGCAATCGGATCGAGAGGAGAATCGGAGTAGAAATTGAGTCCGATTGTGGGTTGAGGTTGAAAATGGGTTTGGGAAGGTTCTACATGTGTAGAAGAGGTGGCATCAATAAGAATTGTGTATAAGGGTTCTTCTAGTAAGGATTCAAAGGTAGGTTGATTTAGAGAGTCCTCATTGTAGCCATCAAACTCAAAGGTAAATGCCTAAAGAGTTTATAGGATGAAGAAAGTCTGAGTCAAGAAAAGATTCGAACTCTAGGTTGTAGTCACTTTCGGCACTTTTTGTTTCTGATTCCTGAGGATAAAAAGGAAATGATTCCATCTCAATGGAACCTGATTTTGAATCAGTGATCTCAAGATCAGGGACCTCAGAGTTAGAGTCGAAGAATGGATCTTGTATGCTGAGGTCATAGATTGGCTCATAGTCGTCAGGAAACAATGGTTCTCCGAAATCATAGTAAGATTCAAAATCGTCGAAGAATTTGCAGGAATCAAGCTTCGAATTTGATTTGAGATTAGAGTTTCCACCATAGAATAAATCATAAGATGTAGACTCAGCAACCTGACTTGGGTCTAGCCTATTCTCAGATTCCGAGCTCAAAAAAGTGTCCTTGTTGGGTCTGGGCTCGGGTTTTTGGCTTGTAGGGAAGACCTAATCAAAACCCAACTCCTCCAACTCCTCGATTTCTATGTTGTAGATCGGCATGACTTTTGAAAAATCAATCTGTATTTCTGAGGGTGTTGGAGAGGTACATTCATCAAATAAAGGTACAGAATCATAATCCAAATTCAAACTCTGATTTTCATCACATGGGGCCTTATAATCCTCCCATGAAGGTTCAGATCCAGATTCTAGGCTAAGGGTGTGGGTTGAATCACTAGAATCTAGGTTGAGCTTTATAGGGATGTCAGAATTGCCTTTAAGGGTCACCTTATTAGAGTAAGGAATCGAATTTACACTCTTGAGAGGTTCTGATTCAATCTCATTATCACAGGAGTCTAGGAATTCTATGCTTGGCGAACTAGGGTTTTGTGTCTATAAGGCTGGCTCGAAATCACGTTCTCCTGCAATTGGGTCCTCCCAACCTGTCTCAAGGTTAAGTGTATCAATCTGTATATTAGGTTGATCATATTCCATTTGGGCTGGAGGTCTACAACAACCTTGATTCTCGAACCCAGGATTTGGAAAATTAGATAAATTCTCAGTATTGTTCCAAGATGTTTTGCTAACTGTTTGGGGAATGTATGGGTATTTTTGATTGATAGTCTACTTTAATAATTTTATCATCTCCTCCCATTTTTCAAGATCATCTTGATGTCTCTCCCAAAGTACAGGATTTGTCATGCATTGGAGATATTCAAAGTTATGTAATTTCTTTAACTCAATGTATCCTGTCATGAGAACATCCCAGGTAGATCCATTTGTTAATTGTGTTATAATTATTTGGGCGCAGTTTATGATGAAGGTTGTTGTTATCGATACATTAACCTGAATGTCTTCAATTGGTTTTGAGGTTTTGTCATCAATCTCATAAAATCTAAGGGCATCCTCAACCATTCTATCTTTCATGGATATTTAAGATTCTGGTTTTATCAATGGTTTTCCTAAATAGCCAGGCTACATTTTTGAATCAGATGGTGGAATCAAGATGTAGAATCAAAATTCAAGATTAAATTGAAATTGATTAGATCTGAGAAGAGATTCCCAAGAAAATCTGTGTGTGTGCTCTAAATAGAAGGGATGAGGGACTGGATGTGAGATTTACCCAATCAAGGCACTCAAAGATTTTTTTGGGTGAATAGGGCAACTTCGAGGTGGATGAACCTCTGAATTAGAAATTCACACACCTGAGAAGTACCTGGGTAGCCAGGAAAGGAGAGCCCCTCAAAGACCCCTACATGGTAGAGTGTCCCAACGGGTTACAGGGTTTTCCCCACTCGACCTTCCTTGTCACTGAGGGTTCAGATAGACCGAAATGTATGAACTTAAGTCCTTAAGTCTACCAATTTTATGTCCTAATTTGTGCCTTGAGTTTCACTTGATTAGAAATTAATTCAACTTGTGACCTAATTTGGAGGTTGGTTGGCCTACAATGTAGACCAACTTCACTTGACCTACCTAAAGATGGCAGAATGAGATCTAGGTCAAGACCTAGAAATTACCCTGATTTGACTCCCAGGTTATTAGGTCCAAGGATTTTAGGGTTCAAGTGAATTTAGGGTCTGGTTTCAGGGTTTTAATGATTTAGATCTTTTCAACCAAGGGCTTGGATAGCACACAAATGCGGGTGGGTTTGTTTCCTTTTATGCTGACAAGTGTGAACTAGCACTCCAAAACCCTAATTAGCTCTATTTTCAAGTCCAATTGATCTTTAAAATGTTCTCCTTGGACTTCAAACAAGAAGTGTGTAGTCTAAGAAGATTAGAAAGTAAGCATAGTCCCTAATAGGCACATGCAATTTGGGGTAGGGAATTCTAAACAAAATAATCTCAATCTTCAATTAAATTTGAAATTTTCATGAATTAGGAAACTTGCCCTTTAAATGTTGATTACTATGAAAAGTATGGCAGCTGATTCCTAATTGATTGGTTCCTCTTTTCTCTATTTTTTTTTTGTCTTCCCAAGATTAGGAGGTTGATTAATGAAGAATAGAGATGTGACCTGCCCTGGTGTTTCTACCCTCTCCTCGTGATGTACCTCGCAAAATCACAAGAAAGCAAATAGGACAATTCAGTGCTCAAATATAATCAAATAATGCAGAGAATAGCAGTGAATTGCACATTGCTCCCCGGCAATGGCACCAAAATGTTCGTGCGTTAAGTCGGTGTTTTAAGATTGTCGCGTTGCAGAGTATTCTCACCAGGAGAACCCATGGTGAGGGAAAGAGAAGGGAAGTGGAGAGGAGTGATCGACCATGGTGAGGGATGGTCAACTTGGCAGTTGAGGGTAGGGCGGAGGAGAGATAGGAGAGGGGAATCCCTAAGGGGTAGCAATCGGCTAGATGGGGACCGAAATGAGAGGGAGATGGGAAGAAGGGTTATCAGAGAAGCTGTCTTCTATCACTGCTGAAGGAGAGGCCACATATTGGCGATCTGTAGATCCCCTCTTGTTTGTCTGGCTTGTGGTGGACATGGGCATAAGAGAGATGCCTGCAAGAGGCAAAGAAGGGGACCTAATAAGTCATCGGTCTAGTGCCCTAAGCTGATGCATAATGTTAGACCACTGCCGCCGCTAGATAACTATAGGGGTTTTACCATTGATGTTGATGTTTCAATGTTTGATGATACTAAGATTTCCGAACTTATGCTCAGAGGTGCTTTGGTAGGGGAGGTGATGGCTGGAAATCTGTTGACAGACCGCATCAAAGGTTTGGTAAAATCTCTTTCACTCTCTCTTGCAGATTGGAAGATTTCTACCCTATCACTTATGAGATTTGTTCTGTTTTGTTTGGGTATGATGGACATGGAGAGTATTCGATTTAAATCATCTAATTTTGAAATTTTAACTATGATCTAGAGACTCATCTCACCTTTTGATAGGGCCTTGCCCGACAGGCCACCTCAAAGGGTTGCCGCTTGATTAGGGAAACTATAAATTAGTGGTCTGCCTTTGGATCTTAGGTCACGAAGCATGGTAGCTGCTGCTCTGGCTGGATATGCGACTGTGGTTGAGGAGGCAAAGGTTGGCTTGAGAGAAGGTGATGGCAGAACATTACATGTTAATGTGGAGATTCTCAAAGGGGGATCATTGCTGGAGAAGATCATTCTCAGATGCGGTGGGAGTTCATGGCTCCTGCGGTTGCAACTTACGGGGACGGTGAAGGAGGTCTATGAGCAGAAGGAACAACGAACCTATGTAGAGATTGCTCGCAAGTAGCCTCACCTAGATCACGCAGAGAGAGGTACATATGAGGGATCTCCCAAACCAAAAAAGAGGAAGGATCATCATCATAAGGAGATGGATGAGATGGGGGATCACCATATTGTAAAAGAGGGTGAACAGTCTGTGGGGGTGCTACAAGAAATTTCAGTGAATTCGGTTGTACAAAATTCTCCTTTCAATATTGATGGGTAACTGAAATATGGGGCTGGAGCCTTATCAAAATCAGGATTGGGGAGATCCCCATATAAACTATGGAAAACGAAAATGAATTTGACTACCAAGAAGGTGGATGAAAATTTTGTTGCTTTGATACTTGGTGCTGAACGTAGGCTTCAAGCAAACGTGGGGGGCTCTCAAAAGGGGAGATAAGAGTTCTTTCCTGGAATGTGCGTGGGTTGTGCGTTAAAGTTCGAAGAGCCACACTTATGAGATATCTCAGAGAATGGGACATTGAATGTGCTCTCATTCAAGAAATGCATATAGAAAGTGAGAACAGCTCCATGTGGATTGATTTGAAGAAGAATGGGTATGCTGGCAGTGTCGCAATAGAAGCAAATGGCAATCTGAAGGGTTGGCATTTTGGTGGATGGAGGCATGCTTGGAGGTGTTTGAGGTCATTAAATCTAGGCATGCTATCTCCTGTAGATGTAAGATGATCCAAGGGGAGATTGAGTGTCTTCTCACTAGTGTGTATGGCCCATGTGTGGCGAGCAGTCGGTTTGAACTATGAGAGGACCTGACATACCTTGCGAGACATTCCCAGGGACTGCCATGGTTAGTGGGGGGAGACTGCAACTGTACCTTGACAGAATTAGACAGATCAAGTGGGTTAATGGACAATGCCTCCCTTGGCTTTCAAATAACAGTTCAAGAATTGGGATTGACTGAATTCCCTACCACTGGGGTGGAATTCACTTGGAGAAGTGGAAGTGGCTCATGCTCCAAATTGGATAGATTCTTCAGGAATGCGGAGCTAATGGAAAAGTTTCATTTGTCTTTGGTGGCAGGGTTGGAGCACCCCTTCTCAGACCATATGCCGCTGGCCTGGGATAGTGGGGACAGTATACATATGGGTTCCTACTTCAAGCTCAGGAAATCTTGGCTTAGAGAGCAGAGCTTCCATGAGATGGTGGAATGTTGGTGTTCTAACTAGGCTGAAGGCACTGCAACTGTCAAATTAGCTGCGAAACTTGCGTCTATCCGATCTATGCTAAAGGAGTATGGTGCAATAGTTGCAGTATTAAAGAACCAAAAATGCATTGAAGCATTGGTGGCAATTCAGTATTTGGATGGGAAAGTGGAGGCAACCAGTCTAACTAAACAGGAGAGGCGAGACAGGAAGCAATGGCAGCACATTGTGGCCGAGGAAGAGTTAAAAAGAGAAATGGATTGGCGTGAGCACTCCCGGCAACTTTGTCTCAAAGAGGGGGACGCTAACACCAAATACTTCCACTTGGTAGCCAGTGCACATAGAAGATATAACCTCATCTCCTCCACTGTGGTGGATGGTCAGGAAACCTCATCTGTGCATGAAATCAGAGAAGCAGCTACCAGATATTTTAAAGATAGTTCTCAGGCTGCAGCAAGGGGAACATGGAAGATAGCAAGGTCTGTCTTTCCTCACATCTCTTCGCAGTAAGATGATAACTTGGTGACGTCCATTTCTAAAAATGAGGTGTTGGAAACAGTCAATGATTTGAATACTGAAGGTTCGCCGGGTCTAGATGGTATGTTGGTCTTCTTCTACAAAGAATTTTGGACTATGTTGAAGGGGGAGGTGATGGAGGTAATTGGGGAATTTCAAAGGGGCAATTATGGCTTCGATAAAATTAACAGATCTTACCTCTTCACTTCCAAAAAAGCCAAGTGTGAACTATTTTCAAGAGTTTAGACTAATTGCTCGGTCTAACTCCATATATTTATTGGTGAGTAAGGTTTTGGCAAACAGATTATGGTAGGTTCTTCAGGACATCATCCTCCTAGTACAGTCCGCTTTCCTTCCCAATAGGTCATTACAAGAATCATTCATTATGGCATAGGAGATGGTGATGGGCTGGCACAGGAGAAAGTGCAAAGCTTTCCTCTGAAAGGTTGATTTCTAGAAGGTATATGATTCAGTGTCTTGGTAGTATCTATGGGAAATATTTAAGAGAAGGGGGTTTCCAGCTAAATGGCTACATTGGATGAAAAGATGTATCACCACTGCTTCCTTCTCACCCTTGATTAATGGTAGACCGTGTGGGATGTGGATCCAACCTCAACGTGGTGTCAGACAAGGATGTCTACTGGCTCCACTTATTTTCAACCTTGCGGTTGACATTCTGGCAAGGTATGCCTGCAGACTATTGGAGTTTGTACTCATTAGAGGGTATTCCATCTCCAACAGAAGTGCATTGGCTCCAGTGTTGCAATATGCTAATGATACAGTATTCTTTGTGGAAGGGAATGAACAAGAAGCTCAGGCACTATTCCACATGGTACAGATATTTGGGGAAATATCAGGGTTGAAACTGAGTGGTGATAAATCTTCTTTAGTCTGTTTTGGGCCTAAAAGAGAAGAACCAACAGCCATCTCTTCAACACTAGGTAACCCCTTGGTTACTCTCCCAATCAAATATTTGGGATTACCTCTAGAATGTACTAAACTAAAGAAGAGTGAATGGCATGCCTTATTTGATAAAATCTCTGTCAAAGTACAAGGGTGGAGCAGCAGATATCTATCCAAAGGGGGCAGACTTATTCACTAGAACTCAGTAATAACCTCCATCCTTGTGTTTTTCTTCTCCATGTTTAAAGCACCCAAGTCCATCTGGAAGTGTATTGATGTGATGAGGAAGCGGTTCTTCTGGAAGGGAGCAAATCATGAAGGTAAATTTTTCCAACCAATGAAGTGGGATGGTCTTTGTAAATTGGAAAACCATGGTGGTATGGGAATTAAATCTCTTAAAGAGTTCAATGATGCTTTGTTGCTTAAGTGGGCCATCAAATTGTTTAATGGGGAACATAAGAATTGGGTGCACCTAATTAAAGAAAATTATGGAAGCTCGCATAGCTCTCTAGACTGACTCCAACCATTTAAGCCATCTCCCTTCTAGAAGTTTGTGGTACAAGCTATGAAGAACAACTAGTAGATGTTTAAGCCTATCTTAGGTGATGGATGGTCCTTTAAATTTTGGAAGGAGGAATGGTCACCCTTAGGTCAACTAAAGAATGCCTATCCAAGAGTTTATGCGGCTGACAAGAATAAAGGGGCTCCAGTCTGCAGGTTTTGGTCTGATGGGAGTAATGATTGGCGAATCAAAGGGGGTGACTCTACCAGAGAAGGCACAAGAACATGGGAGGAAAGAACACGCCTAGAGCAAGATCTGAGGGCTTTTAGACTTTCTTCTGGTTGTGTAGACAAATATTGCTAGGATGGAACCTTCACTCCTACAAGAGCATATGAAAAACTCATGAGGCATTCCCACTCATTGGAAACGGATGTGATAGGAAAAAAATTGTGGCTACTAAAGATCCCAATTAAAATATAGATTTTTCTATGGCTATGCAGGAGGGATGGATTGGTGACAAGTGATCTCAGACACAGAAGAATGGGTGTTGTATTGCAATCCTGCCTGCTTTGTGTTTTGCCGACTGATAGCTCCACCCATATTTTTTCTTCCTGCATAATTACTGATGTAGTATGGAGAAAAGTTTGCAGGAAACCTCTCCCCATTTGGGATGACTTATGGAAAAATTTTTTGTTGCATGAAAGCTACCTAATCACATGGCGGCAGTCATGTGGTATGTGTGGAGAGCAAGAAATGATTTTTTGTTTCAAGAGAGACCAATATGTGCAGAGCAAAGTGTAAATGTTTGTTGGTCTTTCATACATATCTGGGGGTCTACGTTGTAATCATGTTTTATAGTGATTAATAAAATGCTCTCCCGGATTACTATCGTTGCACTATAACTTTCCTTTTTGTTTCAAAAAAAAAAAGATTGTCGCGTTGCAGTATAGCCAAAATAGCACTCAAACAAATAAATTTTATTACTCGAATTTGAAAGTCCGAGGTCGAACACAGGGAGCAATATGAATTCACACACTAATCTCTAATAATGCAAATGAGCACAAGAATTTAACCCAAATAAACTACTGAAAAATGATAATCAATGTAGAACATAAGTATAACAATAATTCAACACGATAAAAAGAAATCTATAACAAAATAATTGCAATTTAGATCACCAATTACTTAGTATAGATATATGAAACTAGAGTAATCAATAATGCCACAGTAGTCAGGATCAAATATCCACACAGTAGCTTGAATGCTATAGTAAACAGATGCGTTAAATAGCCCTCTCCTTTGTTTCTCCTTTCTCTTCTTCTTTCGCTTTTTCCTTCTTCTTATGCTTCTGCTTTCTTCTTCTTTTCTGATTTCTTCCTATGTATCTCTCCTTCTTCTGTCCTCTCTGCTTCTGCATGTCTTCTTCCTTCTTCTTTAAGCATAGGGGAAAGGGCTCAAATTTTGGCTAAGTGTTAGCCAATGCACAGAAGAACAAAACCCTCCCCTGCCCGACACACTCTTTCTTTCTCTCTCTTAGGTTCTACTCTCCCAGAGCCATGCACATCGTGTTATTAGGTAATCGGAGGATCCACGTACCCAGGTCCAAGGTCATCGGCGTGGTGTAGTGACCGAGGAGTGAAGGCTTAGGCGGGTCAGGTGCATCAGGTCTGCGAAGGAGGGGTCACGGACGAGGAGCGTGAAGGGTGTGCATGGGTGAGAGGGACCTCACCCCGTGTTTAGAGGTGATAAGCCTCTAACACAAATTCAATATATGCGATGGCGCTGCTTCAGTTGTTTCCGATATGGGACTAAACATCCCTGCTTTGCTTGCGCACGCTGCTACTTCCTTCCTTCGCCCAATTCGACCGTAAGGAGTGGTCAAAGGCTGCAATTGACCACATGAATACATTCTTAGGCCAATTCCACTCTGTCTAGAGTCGAGATCCTAGAGCTGCAGACCTGATTAGAGCTTCAAGCAAGCCCGCAGCTACTACGTCAATGGCAGAGGAGGCTGGAACCTAAAATCCAAGAATAAAGGCCTCACAGCCGTGTCAGAAGGCTCAACAGATTCGCTGTGGAGTGGCGAGTGTAATGGTGGTGGTTGTGTGGCGTGAACGTGTGTGAGGAGGTCTGACGACCTCGAGAAGGGTGGCCAAAGGTGCGTGAGTTGGGTGCAGATTCTGAAGGAGCAATTGACCTAACTAAGTTAGGGCTTTTGCTCCTGAGGTCGAGGCAGAGGTGTGGAGCGTGGAAGCAGCAATGAAAGTGAACTATGGAAGCCGCTACGGCTCACCGGAGGTCTACCGACGAGTTGGAAGATGGAGTTGTGAAGGTCATTGGTGGGGTTGAAATGAAGTGTGGAGTTGCTGTTGTGATGAGGGGAGGCCGAGGAGTCATTTTAGAGAAGTAGCAGACAATGGGGAGTGGAGCTGGCACCGATTCTGGTATGGCCGACACTGGAGACAAAGCTTGCTTTGATAAGTGTTGGACGATGAGGATGAAGGAGATAGGGACGTCAGCTGGTGCTGCTCGACGTGGAAGAAGGCAAGGAAGGACAATCTGCCACTAGTATTGCGGTCAAACGATGAGGTGAGGCAAGGAGGGTCGCCAAAGCTTGAAGAGCAATTCGACCTGTGGAGGAGGGAAGAATTTGGGGGTTACTCTAATCGAGTTCAAGCTTGAGAAGTTAGACCTGGCTTGGGCTTTCTTTTATAAGTCATCAGAGGGCGATCACAGCTTGGGAAGCAAGCTTCCCAAGCTTGGAAGGCTTTCCAGATTGGAAAATCCCTTGAGTCCCCAATCTCTCATGTGAACCCAAATCTCTCATGCGTTAGCATGAGAGATTGGGTAAGTTTTGGGGATTAGGTTCGGGTTCAAAAGGAATGGAATTTCTTAACGAACTTCCCTTTCAAATTTGAAAGGGATTCGTCAAGAAATCAGAGAGTTCTTTCCAATTTAAGGTCTCCAGAGCAAGTAGGAACAGGTTTAATGGCAGTAGGAACCTTTTGTGAGAACGACAACAAAGTTAGGGGTCTGTTTGAAAATATTTTGAAAGTTAAGGGCAGAAATGTAATCAGATAGGAGCAATTTGCAAGCTAGATCAAGACAAACTCATCTGGGGTCCAAATTTTGGTACAAACCTAATTTGGACCTAAGGAATCTAATGGTGAAGTTGGATTTTGGTTTTTACTATATTTGATTGGGTAATTTATGTAAAAATCTAAATTAGGGTAAATGTCTATCGGTGACTCCGTTCTGGGTCAAAACGGGTTCTGATGGTCAAATTGAAAGCTCCAAACCCTAGATAATATTTTTTTATGAATTTTAGTGGGTTTAGGTGAATTTTATCTTGATTAGAACCTCAATTAATTAAGCAGGTCTATTTTTAGGGTTTCAAAAATTCATTTAATTCTAAGAACACATGCAAACCCTTTTCTGATTGTTTTAACCCACTTGTTAACTTTCTAAGACCATTTAACCTTCATTTAACCCTTGAGGAAACCCGTGGTTGTACTGCATTGACGATAGGTTGGATAAATTGTAGTTTTAACCCTAGTTTCTTATTTTTCCCTCAAAATGATTATGCAGTGACTTGTGACTCTCTAGCAGTTATGTAGGAGCATTTACTGACTTAATTGGGTCAAAATTAGCTAGTTATGGCTCATGATGATGTTCCCATCACACCCCTCAACCTTCATCGGAGCCGCCAACTTCCTTTTCCATTTCCCCCTTTTCCCACCACTTCAATCGAAGATCTGAAGCTGCCATCAAGTCGATCCTCCTTCGACAATCGTCTGCCACCCTTCTCTGGAGCCATGCAATTGCAGCAGCATGATTCTGGCCATGTTTCGACGAGACTAGCCAGCAAACACAAAGGTGAAGAAGCGTTCCTCCACCCAGCACGTAGGAACTAGACTGAGAAAGAAGTAAAGTTGGTAGGGAGCAACTTGAAAGAAGGTAGGGACCTGCATACAATTTCGTAGGGTACATTTGCAAGCTATTAGGGACTGAAATGTAAGACAAGATCTACTTGAAAGGGTTGATTCGAAAATTAGATTTGACTTATTTATGATTCAATTTTACTTCTGAAATCATGGCTTATTTACATTATTGTGTTCAAACAATATTCTATGGATTAGTTAGAATTCGGTTCATTGATGATTAACTATTCTGGTTCTAGTGCATGAAAATCATATTCCAAAGCCTTTGTATGTTCTCCGTTGCTTGTGTGTAGAAGTCCTATGTTATAGAGTATATAACTTTGATCATAGGGATCGATTTCTAGTCGCGTAGCTTCATAATCATTTGTAGAGGAATTAATTTAGAAGCTTGATACTTCCATAATCCAGGGCTTTGGAACTCTTGATGGCGGCTAGGGTTAGGGAAGAAGATGACGGCTGGAGGGTGTGGAGGTCTAGGAGGTGGCATCAAAGAGAGAGGATGGAGACTGGCAGGGCTAACACTCGTGTGACCCATAGGGTTGGTGACTCTTGGTGGAGATAGAGAGGTGGGAATGCAGATATAATGTGCTATCGATGCAGAAGAAGGGGTCACATGGTAGTAGTTTCCAAATATCCTACACTGTGTTTGGCATGCGAAGGCTAGGGTCATAAGAAGGATTTGTCCAGGAGGGTGGGGAAGAAGGGCCAGAATGAAGGTGAACAACAAAGGGGCCAAGAAGTGAAGGGGGTGGTGCCACCACCACCACCAGTGAGTATAGGGCAAGCATACGATGTTGAAATCCCTCAAACAAAGGAGGTTAAGGTGGCAAGATGGCAATAAGGGGCACCCTGATTGGAGAGATTATGACCGACTCTTTCTCCCTTGAGCAGATTCAAAACCTGGTAAGATCCCTATCCTTATCATCTCAGGGTTGGAAGGTGGCACATCTGGGTGGCTCTGATCGACTTGGGTATGCTTGATGTGGAAGGTCTTCATTTCACACAACAATCTTCAAGGGGACGACAGTTTTGTGGAGGATATTGTCCCCATTCGATAGGGCCTTGTAGGATCGACCTCCGTAGAGGGAGGAGAATAAGAGGGGCACTATGGAAATTTAGGGGCTTCCTTTGCAAATTCGAACAAAAGGGGTGGTGGCGGGGGTGATGGAAGGCTTCACCGCATTGGCAGAGAATGAAAGGGTGGGCCTCTACTAAGGGGATAGGAGATCAATCAAGGTGGAGGTGACTGTACTGAGAGGGGGGCCAATTCCAGACAAAATTATACTAAGGTGTGGGGGAAGCTCATGGCTCCTTCGGTTGAAGCTAGCTATCCTTCGTGATGAAGAATCGCAACAGGGGTAGCAAAGGGCACACGAGGAGGAGGTTGAAGTGCACATTGCTGACAACAGCTGCGGGCCCTTTGAGACAGATCAGTCGAAACTCAAGAATAGAAAGGAGCTACATTTCTTAGAGATGCTGGAGGAGGAGATGAAGGGGGTGGAACAACCATCAACAGTGATTGGCATGATGAAAGAGGCAGAAATCAGTAGGGATCATGTGGTGCTGAATTCAGACCGGTAGGGGCAGGAGGTTACACAGTTCACCTCATCACACAATTCAGATCCCTTCTCTTATGATATGGGGACGTCCTCAAAGGGTAAGGCTATGCGCTCCCCTTATAAGCTTCGGAAAAGAATAACTGGTGGAGGTTAGAAATTTAAGGAAGAGAAGATTGTGTCCATTCTATGCATAGAGAGAAGGGCTGGGGAGCAACAGGGGGTTAAAGAGCCCAAGGGAAGAAGATTATGACTCAGAATGTGTGTGGGTTGCGCGATGGGGTGCGACGAGCTTATCTGGCTCCCTACCTTTGGGAGTGGGAGATGGATTGCGCTTTGCTACAGGAAACCCACATTGAAGGAGTTTTTTTGTGGCAATCACTCCTTTAGGGTGGCCAAGTTGATGTCCGGGCAGTGGATTCACAGGGAAGATCTGGAGGTCTGGCCGTGTGGTGGAAGACATCTAAGTTGGTTCTGAAAGAAGTTTGGAAGGGCCAATTCCAGGTGTCTTACAAATTTCAATCAGTAGGGGATGGTCATGACTTGGTCATCTCTTGTATCTATGGTCCATGTGCAAATCAATTCAGGAGTAACTTGTGGAATGAACTGCGTCAGATGTCGAGCAGTACTGAGGGTATATAGGGGCACATGGGAGGAGATTTTAATTGTGTGCTATCAGAGAATGATAGAGGGAACAAAAGAGCTGACTGAGCTTCCCTTGGTTTCCAACTGGTGGTCTCTGAGCTTGGCTTGAATGAGTACCCCTCTGCTAGGGTTGAGTTTACATGGAGGAATGGGAATGGGCTAGTTTCAAAATTGGATAGGATCTTTGGGAATGCGGATTTACTGGCGAGATTCCAACTCCCTACTGTGATAGGAATGCCTAGACCCTTTTTAGATCATACTCCCTTGTTGTGGGATAGCGGGGAGGAATCCATCACAGGTACTTATTTTAAATTCAAAAGGTCTTGGCTTAAGGAAGAGGGATTTAAAGAGATGGTGTGTCGATGAAGGAAGCGAAAGCATGTGGATGGTTCAGCAACTTATCGACTGGCGAGGAAACCGAAAGACTTGCGGCTAATGTTGAAAGAATATAGGCAGATGATGAACATGTTTCGCATGGAAGAAATCAGGGTTTGGAGGAAACTATCGTCGTAGTTGCAAAACTAGTTATCAAATACAATTTTACCAAAACTCCAAGGGAGTCCCAGGTCAAACATAGGGAGGCGACGTTTACTTTGCTTGAAAATCGTGCTTCATTTTATTTCTTTTTGGTATTTTGAGGTTTTGTTATTTTTTTATGTTTTTGAAATAAAAAGACAAGAAGAATAAATTCACAAGAGAGATGGAACAAATATGATATATATCACTCCAATGTTAATTACAATGATCTATGAAAGCATAAAAGAGATAGGGTTGAGAGGAAATCTCCCGAATCGGCTATTCGGTGAGATGACAGCGCTTGGCAGAATCTTGGATGAAGGAGTTGAGATGTAGGACGATGGAGGTGAGATGCAGGAGGATGCCGGGTATAGGAATGCTTCACCGAGGATTTGGAATGGAGGTGAGGAGGCAGAGGTGATTTGCTACCGGAATGGAGGTGGAAGGACGTTTCCAAGGTGACCTATGAAGGTGATGGGATGAGGGATGAATATTTGGTGGGATAAGGGATCGTTACACTAATAGGGGACCTTTGGAGCTTGGGAATGAGCTCTTGGGAGCTTTGATGGGCTTCTAGAGCTCTATAGTAGGTGGGTGTAGCAAAGGGAGAGATGACTTCGAAGGGAAGGTGTGTGGGTCTTTATATAATGGATGAGAGGAGGCTAAAATAGGCATAAGACAAATAGCGACCTTCAGGACATCGCTATAGGTCTAGCTCAAGTGTCACTGTAGCCAGCTCGCGCACGCTTACGCATGCGCTACGCTAGCCCTCCATCTCGTGCGTTGATCGTGCTCAAACCTTGTTGGCCGTCCATCTCACATTGTCAGCTGCCATCACAAGCATCCATCGAGCATTCGCTGGCATCCGTTGGCACATACTGATCTGAGCAAAGTAGATCCCCACCCTTGGATGGACGATGAAGGGCTTTGAGTGCATGGAAGATAATGCTTTGGACCATGCCTTCGGTGCGCGTGCATTGCGCGTACGCCCGCACATCGGATCTCGCATGCATAGGTTTCGCGCATCAGTGACACCACGTGCTACTTCCCTCGCCGCTCGATCATCCATCGACAGCTCAATTTCTTACCCGCGCACCCTCAATGGATAAAATCCACTCGTGGGGCTTCGACCGTGCGGCCGTGCGTTGTGAGCCAAAGCACCAACCGTTGCACTTAGGTTGGTTTTGTGCCTCACTTAAGAATTAAGGCTCAGCATGCTATGACCGTTGGATCTTGATCCAACGGTTGCGATTGTGCGAAGCCCTCTCTCTTCATGGCTTGAAGCATACCACGTGGTGCTTTGACGACCGTTGGATTTGAATCCAACGGTTGAGACTTCGTAGGTGCTGCTTGGGTGGAGGGGCTACGGCTAGGGTAGAGGGCTGCGATGGTACCCCGTGGCACCATCATGGCCGTCCACCTTCTTCTTCCTTTATAGGGTGCTACGGAGCTCTGATCGTCGTGATTTTCATATTAGCGGACTGTGATCGTAGCTTCGGATCCATCCGTATGGTCAGATTTCTCATCTGAAGCCTACAATGATGTTGCACTGCCTCTTGGCCATATAAACTGTTGGAATTAATGTACATAATGTACAACTATCCTAAATGCAGTGTAATGAATGTTATGTAATATTTATACTATGATATGTAATGCTAGGCCTAGGAACTATCATAAATAAGCATTTTATCATGAATTCATGCATGTTTATCATACCCCCATGCTTACTTTTTGCTAGTCCCTAGCAAAATTAACCTAAATGCTATTTATAAAAGTAAAATCAGGATTCGATTACTTAGGCAAAATTCGTCGATTGCTTTAGAAAATCTCAACCTCAAGACCTAATTACAAAAATTCAACAGTGCTCAGGTGTCTACCAGAATGCAAACCACCCAATCCCTCTCCTTATTTGAAAAAAAAAGATAGAAAAATTTTTTTTCTTTTCTTATTTTTTTTTGTACTTTTGGAGTTTGAGAGTTTCGGGATAACTTTGTACGGCTACCCGACCCGCCCAAGACTCAGAAAGGACTCTAAGTGGTAAACATCTTGTCCAACGGTGAAAGACTTACTAGGCAACCGTTAAAACTGACTTCGAGTTTCTACAACCCTAGGTCACCTTGTGATGTAAACACATTTACTGAGGGTAAAATGCCTATTCATGGATGTTCCTAGGCTTAGATTTGCATTTCATGTTATAAATATTTCATAGCATGCATCATTCCGCATTTAGAGTAGTTGTATATAATTTAGGTTAATTGCATCCTTTTTGTGGTTAGGAGAGAAGGATATTTATTTTGGAGCCTCGAATTGATGATCTGACTGTACGGATCTGATCAAGACGACGATCGGAGTCCAACGCCTTTGAAATCACCTCAATCGGAGTTTTGTAGCACCATATGCAGTCCGAGGAAGATCAATGGTCAAGGGACTATGAGACATAATTCGAAGCTTCAAATGATAAATCCGACCGTGCGAATGGATTCGGGTCGACAATCGTAGCCTAACGATGCGAAAATCGACTCAATTCAACCTCTGTAGCAGCCCCTACGACAAGAAGATGGATGGCCCAGACTGCACCACGTGGCACAGGCCAGGCTGCCAGTGCATGCGCACAGCGCCAGCACGTGGGCACGCACGTGTGCACGGCAAGGCAGGAGCGACGCCAGCGCAGCGTGAGGTGGACTACAGCGACGCATGAGCTGGACTTACAGCGATGCTTACAACCGCCGGTAATTCATCGCATGCCAGCAAAGCTAGCTGTGGGCACCAGCGGGTATGAGCTGCCTACAGCGATGTTTCCAGCGACGGCCTGGATGTCACTAATGGTCCCATACCGATTTTTGCCTCTTCTCCACCACTATAAAAGGACTTTCATCCCCTCCCTTCCAAGCCATCTCTACCTACTCTACTCCCACCTATTCCCAAGCTCTAGAAAGCCTACCAACGCTCCATTAGAGCTTGTTCTCAAGCTCCCAAGGTGCCTATTAGTGTAGCAAATCTCTACCCAACTAAATACGGCTCCAACTTCCCATCTCCCTTCATAGGTCACCTTGGAGCCATCCTCCCACCTCCATTCTGGTAGCAGATCAACTCCGTCTTCTCACCTCCATTCTAGGGCTACGCCGAAGCTTTCCTCAACCCGACGTCCTCCAACATCTCACCTCCATCGTCCTGCTCCCCACCTCCTTCGTCCGAGCTTCTGCAAGGCGCCATCGTCTCGCCGAACAACTGATTCCGGGGATTTCCTCTCACCTCCCTCTCTTTATATGCTTTCATAGTTTCTTGTAACTGACATTAGAAGCAATATATATCAGACTTGTTCCAGATCTCTATCTTGTGATACGTTTGCTTGATTTCTTTTATTTCAAAAATACAAAAAAAATATCAAAACCCTAAAATACCAAAAAGAAATGAAACGAAGCACGGTTTTCACTTAAAGTAAACATCGCCTCCCTATGTTCGACTCAAGACTCCGTTGGAGTTTCGATATAAATTTTATTTGATCAACGTGTTTTGCAACTACGACGACAGGTTACTTGTAACCTCAATTTCTAACATGTAAAACACGACACGACCACCTTTCCTAAAGGTTTTATCTTTTCGAACGGTAGCTTTCTCCATACTTTTGTTTATGGGGTCAACATAAGGGCTAACCCAGTGTATATCTCTCCGGTTTATTTTACTTGCCCGCTTCTTCCCTAAGTGTTTTGGGAGTTATTGTGCATTTTTTTGAGTTGGGCTCTGGACAACCGACCTATGGGCTATTACCCATGGTAACTTGCCAGCCATACTCGTGTGGTGAAGTGTGGTTTCATTTATTTTTTTATTTTCTCCTTTTTCTATTTTTTTTCTTTTTTCTTGTATATATTTTTTTTTCTTTTTCCTAAGTAGGTGGCTTCTCTGATCTAAGATTTACCTAAAGGCAATATAAAGAAAATGGCCTTGTGGCTGGGCTCTAGACAACTGGCCGATAATCTGTTGCCATCTACAACTTACTAGCCATACCACCCTAGATAGTTCATTAGCTACCTAATTTCCGAAGAAACCGCCGAAAAGTGAGTCAGTGCAAACAGTATGTAGATGCTTAGGCTTAAAGTCACCTAAAATCAGAGGGCAGGTTGATAAGTCATATACTTATCATCCCAATTTATTGAATGATTTAAAATAGAATTACTTGGCAAGGACTCTAGACTAAGTCCACATTCAAGTGGACACCAGGCTAATTAAGCCCGAAGACCTAAAGAGTCTAAGTTATTCAGGTCCCAAAGTATCAATTCCTAAAGTTTGCAACTCCTAATGCCTAAGTTCTCGTCTCCTAATTCTTTTTTTTTTGTTCTTTTTTTTCTTTTTTAAGATGGAAAACTGGAAATTACTGTTACGGTTGACAAAAAGATTCATAAGAAATATCCACCCCCTATGCTTAGCCAATGTAATGTCCTCATTGTTAAAAATGAAAGCAAGCAGGAGAGTAGAAGTGGAAGAATAGGACTTGGTTTCTGTAAGATTCTGGTCAGATCGGGTAGTCTTTACAAATGCTGAGTTTAATGCCTTCAGCTAGGTGATGATTGGCCCGCGATGCTTAGGGCAAGGTAAGGGCAACCTTGTTCGAGATGAGTTCAAGGAGCACATGGTCAACAAAGGGTTTGAGATGCTATCTGTTGACCTTGAAGAAATTACCCATCATTGGGTCAGAGATTTCAACAGCCCCATTAGGGAAAATTCGCTCAATAACGAACATGCTGTCCCACTTAGACCTAAGCTTACTGAGGAAGAGCTTTAGTTGAGAATCGAAAAGCCAGACCTTTTAGTTTGGCTCAAAGCTCTTAATTGAAATCATCTGGTCATGGAGAGCTTTGGTCCTTGCCTTATAGATTATGGCATTTTCATAAGCATCATTTCTAACCTCCTCCAACTCAGATAGTTGGAGTTTCCTAGTCTTCCAGCCAACTCTAGTTCAAAATTACATTTTATGATGGCCCAAAATGCCTGGTGTTCTGGCTCTATAGGTAAGTGACACTCCTTACCAAACACCAGACAGAATGGAGACATAACGATAGGCATTTTGTACACCGTACGGTAGGCCCGGACTAAAGAGCATCATCTAGCTTTTGGGTTCGATCCTTCCTATCAGGCCTTACGATTTTCTACAAAATGTTTTTGATCTCCCGATTGGAAACCTCGGCCTGTCCATTCGTCTGAGGGTGGTAGGGTGTGGAAATCTAATGATTCACCCCATATTTCCCCAATAAATTCTGAAACTGGGCATGAGTGAAATGCGCACCACCATCACTGATAATCGCCTGAGGAATCCTGAACCTACTGAAGATATTCTTCACAAAATCGATGACCACCTTGTGGTCAGTGGTCCAGGTGGGGATTGCCTCAATCCATTTAGACATGTAATCAATAGCAACTAGAATATACTAGTGTCCAATTGAAGGAGGAAAAGGTCCTATGAAGTCAATGCCCCAAATGTCAAAAATTTCGACAGAAAGTATTGGGTTTAGGGACATCATATCTCTCTTAGCCATGTTCCCGAGTTCTGGCTTCGGGTGCACAACTTTGAGAATTCCTAGGTGTCCTTAAATAATGACGGCTAATAGAATCCAGATTACAAGATTTTTGCTGCCGTCTTTTTCTCGGAAAAGTGTACACCACACGTAGATGTATGACGGAACTCAAGTATACTATGGAACTCAATTTCTGGGATGCATCAACAAATAATCTAGTCGGCGTCGATGTGGTACAGCTCGAGATCATCCCAAAAATAGTATTTGGCCTTAGACACAAGTCTATCCCATTGTTGTTTGGTCCTGTGGATTTGACCAACAGCCAAATAATTGACGATATCCGCAAACCAGGGGGTTCGGATACCTAAGCCTGTAAGGATAGTCTCATCCTGAAAAGTGTCTGAAATAGGGATATCCAGATGAGGAGAATCAATTAGGATTCTCTAGAGGTGATCCGCTACTACATTTTGTGCCCCGACTTTATCCCTGATTTCAAGATCAAATTCTTGAAGTAACAGAATCCAGCAAATAAGCTAGGGCATGGCATCCTTTTTGGCCAAGAGATGTTTCAAGGTCGAGTGGTCGGTATAAATGATTACATGAGAACCTAAAAGATAAGCCCTGAATTTTTCCAAAGTGAAAATTACAGCTAGCAATTCTTTTTCAGTAATGGTGTAGTGCCTCTGGGCCTTGTCCAGAGTCTTAATAGCCTAGTAAATCACAGAGGCCTTTTTCTTAATCTTCTGACCCAAGATAGCCCCAACGACATAGTCAGATGTGTCAGCCATAATCTCAAATGGGTCTATCCAGACCGGTGATTGTAACACCAGGGCACAGGTGATTGCTATTTTTAATAAATCAAATGCCTTACAGCATGATTCATCAAACTTGAACGGTGTGTCTTTGGCCAAAAGATTACTCAAGGGTTGAGCAGCCTTCGAGAAGTCCGTGATGAATCTTCTATAAAAACCCACATGCCCAAGGAAAGAGCGGACTTGTTTTACGGATGTGGGTGAAGGTAGTCTAGAGATAGCATCCACCTTAGCCTTATCAACCTCAATACCCTGATTAAAAACCACATGACCTAGGACAATGCCTTCCCGAGTCATAAAATGGCTCCTTTCCCAGCTAAGGACCAGTCGTGTATTGATGCATCTCTGGAGGATCAATTCCAAGTTAGCTAGGCAGGACTCAAAAGAATCTCCGAAAATGGAGAAATCATCCATGAATACCAGAAAAGATGGTCAGCATGCACCTTTGAAAAGTCGCGGGTGCATTGCAAAGTCTGAACGGCATTCTACGGAATGCAAAGGTTCTGTAGGGAGATGTGAAAGCTGTCTTTTCCTGATCTTTGGGATGGATAGGGACTTGGTTATATCCTGAATAACCATCTAGAAGCAAGAGTATTTTTGCCCAGCTAACCTTTCTAGGATTTGATCGATGAATGGCATGGGAAAGTGATCCTTTTTGATGGTTGTGTTCAACTTCTTATAGCCAATACAGACTCTCTAAGCAGAAGCTGAATGAGTGGTGAAGGTTTCCCCTTTCTCATTAGTCGTAATGGTTATTCCTACCTTCTTGGGTACAATCTGAATGGGGCTAACCCACAAACTATCCAAGATTAGGTATATAATCCTAGCATCGAGCCACTTGATTATCTCCTTCTTGACTAGTTCTCGCATATTCAGGTTTAGTCTCCTTTGCATTTCGTGAGAAGGGCAGGATCCATCTTCCATGAAAATACGATGATTACAATAAGATGGCTCGATCCCCCAAAGGTCGTGAATGGTCCAATCAATTGCCTCCTTATTGTTCTTAAGGACCTTAATCAACCTCAATTCTTTCTCCTTAGTTAAATCAACACTAATAATCACAGGGAGCATGTTCTCAGGTCCTAAAAACTCATATGTCAAATTTTTAGGCAATGGTTTCAATTCAAGTTGAGGTAGGTTTAGTATCGAAGGTAGGGAGGACGCCGATGAAGATTCATCAGGACGATCCAGTGGAAGAGGCTAGGAATGAACAAAATCAATAGCCTCTTCAAGATGTGGCAGGTCTGCCATGGAGGGTTATGGATTGGGCTCACTAAAGCTGGTGGAGTCCTCGAGTGCACTGATTGTCATACAATTCTCAAAATCATGATCCTCGAGCTCTTCAATAAATCCACAATCCTCAAATCCTCTTATCGCCTTAAAAATATCATGAGCTAGCTGCCTATCCCCAAAGGCGATCTCCATTCTACCGCTCTCACAGTTTATGTTGGCCTTGGTGGTAGCTAAGAATAGGCACCCCAGAATGATGGGCATGTTCCTCAAATCATTAGATACATTCATGTCAAGGACCAAGAAATCTATAGGAAAATAAAAATCCTTGACCCTAACGATTACATCCCCAATAACTCCCTTCGGTGTGGTGACCGAGCGGTCTGCTAATTGTAGCATTACTGAGGTTGGCCTAAGTTTGCCTAACTCAAACCTCTCATAAAGAGAAGTTGGGATTAGGTTGATGGAAGCTCCTAGATCCAATAGTGCCCTATTAAAGTGTATTCCACAATAACGTATGAGATCAAGGAGGCACCTGGATCTTTCTTCCTTTAAAGAAGGTGATGTAGGATGACAGAACTTGCCTGCTCATAGAGAATCACCTTCCTCAGAGTGGGTTCTCTCGGCTTACACTTTTGGGTACAAAGTTCTTTCAGAAATTTAGTGTAAGCCGAGATGTGCTTAATAGCATCGAGGAGTGGAATATTGATCTCTACGCTCTTGAATAAATTTAAGAGATCCTAATTGCTATCTAATGTTTTCTTCTTCTTGGTTTTCAATAGGGCTTCAGGGAACATGATGTGGGTGGTATTTTCAATTTTCGATCTCTAGGCCTTATTGTCTTCTTCAATCTCCTCCTTTCTCTCAAGCTCCCCAGGGTTTTGGCTTCTAGAAGGTAATTCAGGGTTCTGGGTCGGCTTTCCACTTCTCAAGGTGACAGAGTTTGCAGAGGCATATGGGTTCGGGTCTTGAGGTGGGTTAGTGAAGATTGGAGGGCCTTGATTGGTCATGTAACCAGAAGTAGAAGAGGAGGGACCCTACTAAACCACTTGAGCATGTGCATGTGGGTCCCTTTGATTCCCTTACCCTTGGGCTCTCTATTGCCCTGATTTTGCACATTGCACGGGTTGGGTACGGGTTGGGATGGTAGAGATCCAGGTTGTCGGGTGTTAGCAATTAACCCGGATTGCAAGTTATCCAATGATGTCTTCATTTGCTGCATAAGCTGAAGCATGGACCCTTACATTTCTACCATTTGCCGGTTTAAATCAGCCTACCTTGCAGATTGTTGGGCATTCCAAGATGGCTGAGTAATCGGTCTCGTGGACAACTGGGTGTATACTTGACCCTGACCCACACGTCTTTGAGATGCATAGTTGCTGGTTCATGTTTGGGTCTGTTGCCCCTGACTTTTCCAGGAGAAGTTAGGGTGGTTCCTCCAACCCGAGTTATAAGTATTGGAATATGGGTTGGACCTAGCATTCTCCTTCATTGCATACATATCCTCATAGGATGAGGATGGAGAGAAGGAAGGATTAGAAAAACTGGGATCAAAGGCCCCAGTTTGGAACTCAAAATGTTCTAAGAAATACTGGCTCATAGGTTGAGCTAAATCAAGTTGTTTCACGAACTCCCACCCTGTGGGAGCTCGTGAAGAATGAAATCCCGAAATTTGGGATTGAGTAGGTGTAGAAGTGTTTCCTAAATTCCCAGACATCCATTCTTCCATTCTTTTAGCAACCAACTGCATTTTATCAAGCTTATTACAAATCAATTCCATGCCAAATGAATGAGAATCCTGTATCTCATTAGCATTTGACTTGGGTTGTTGGGACCAGTTGAATGCATCCATGGAGGCATGATTAATTGAGTTCTTGCTCATTTCCTCAAACAAGTCATATGTGCAATCTGCATCCCTGTTGAGGAAATTAACTCCGTAAGAGGCATCCACATGATTATGGAGTTGTTCAACCAACCCGTGATAGAAAATCTGCATGAGTTGCCATTTCGGCACCTCGTGGTGTGGACACTTCATCAAAAGTTCCTAGAATCGCTCCCAGGCACCATGAAATAGTTCCTCCAACCGCTGGGTGAAAGTGGTAATTTCCTGTCGCAAGGCATTGGTCCATCCGATTGGGAAGAATTTCTTTAGGAAGGCCAACTTAAGAGCAGCCTGTGTTTCTACAAGCCTTTCGATGGTTTGGTACCAATGTGCGGCCTTATCCCTCAAAGAGTGGGGAAAGAGCCTCATGATCATTTGCTCTTCATTCACACTCCTTGCTTTAGTGGTTTAAACCAAAGTGGTAGATCTTCCAAGTGTTGGAGTGGCTCAGCCTATGGAAATGCTTAATCAAACTTAAGACTTGGGGCTTGATTTCTATGTCTCTAGCGGGAATCATGATGCTGGGACATTCCCCATAGTTTGAAGGATCATAGAATTCCTTCAAGGGTCGAGTGCCCTGACCATTCATTTCTTGGAACCATTGCTGCATCTGCTGCAATTCTTCCAACTGCCTTTGAATCATCTCCTACTAGTTTGGGGCCGAGGGAGGTGGTTGTTGATCAGCCATGGGATCAACTTGGCTATAGCTCAACCTCTGCCTCCAGGAATGGTCTAAAGGTCATTCCAATCTAGGGTTCAATGACCTCAGCATATACTGGAAGGAAGTCGAAAGGATGGGAAAGAGGAGCCCTGTAACACAAAAAATACAAGCCTATCCTTAGGTTAGGTACCCTAAAAGTCTACAGACTCTCAGAATCCATCATAAGATTATGGGCGATTTACTCTACTTATATCCAAGAAATGCAACCAGTTAGAAGGAGGGACTAGGGAGAAGGTTCTTCCTTTCGCTTACGCCTCTGGCTCCTAGTGTACCCCCGAGCCGCGGTCGTTTGACGCTACTCTCCTAACTAGACATCTGATTGACTAGTATAAGCAAGTTAATCATGAACAATCTCAATCTAGATCCCGACGAGCGAACCAGTCCTTAGGGACAACATCTAATCAATTTTAGTTAAGCTTGGGATATTGGTGCTTCTGGAATGTGATGGGCCCTTAATGGGTTGTGCCCTTGATGATTTGTTTGAGAATGTGTGAATATGCACAAATAAGAAGTTTTCAAGCAAGATTATTAATGATGAGGTGAGTTTTAGGGTTTGAATCAGGCTTAGTAGCTTTTAGGATTCAAATATTAGGTGTATTCAAAAAAGTTTTGTGAGGCAAACCAAGTTTTGAAAGCACGAGTTTAAGTGTTTTTCCTTTATAAATCAAGAAAATATGGAGTGCCTGGCTTGACCTCAATATTGAATGCTATGGGGCAGCTACAAAATGAATCTCTTTTAAATTAGGTGGTGTGGCCCAAGCAATTCAATTAATCAGGCCAAATGAACCACTGATTAAGGCACATAGAAGGGTGATTAACCTAATATGATTTCTACTCCTTTATGTGTTGAATTGGTGTACCGGTTCCACAGATCGAAATCCTGGTTGAGTAGATGAAAGTCAAGTTAGGTTATGTGCCTCAAATGTGGGTGTATAAAGTGTGTACATTGATTTGTCCCACAGAAAGTATCTTTTTGTTTTTTTTTTTATATTATGCGAGGGTGAGATGAATGGAGGTGGCAAACAAGACAAACAATTCTATCCTAGGGTTTATGCAAACACCTAAGTAGATTAGTGACGTCGCGATAACTAGGTTTTGTTATAGCGTTGTAGTATAGCCAGTTATTGCCATCATTTCAAATATATAATTTTTTTTACTCGGAAAATAAAGAGATCCCGAGGTCGAACTCAGGGAGCAAGTTGTATTCTAGGGGTACAAATTCTTATTACAAAAGATAAAGAGAGAGAGAGAGAGAGATGAAAATCTTCTTCTTCTCTTCTTTCTTCCTCTTTGTTTTCTCTTCTCTTTGGCTTTTGGTTTCTTCTTCTTTGTTTATCTCCTTGTGGTCTTCTTCTTCTGCCTTCTATTCTTCAGATCTTCTTTTTACTTCTTTCTTCTGATCTTCTTCTCGTGCTCTTCTTCTGCTTTTGCTGTCAGGACGTCGTCTCTCCTCCTTTCTTCTTTTTCTTTCTGTCTTCTTTATCTGCAGCAGTGGTGATGTTCTTCTTCTTTCTTTTCTACCCTCAGAGCGTCATCTGATTTTCCACTCAGACGACTTAAGTCGCCGCTGCTACAGTGCCGCGCGGTGCTCCTTCCTTCAGTCTTCTTCTTCTTCTCTTCAGCCCTTCCGCAGTCCCTGCACCTGTGCCTGCGCACTCAAAGTTCCAATCAGAGACGGCAAAACCTACTCTACCCTCCCCCACCCGCGTTTCTCTCTCACAGAAGCCGCTCTTAGGAAAGCTCTCCCAGAGCAACCGGGTAATCGGGTACGCGGGTCGCGCCCGGGTCCAGGCCCACCGGCGTGCGGTGGTGGGCAAGGAGTCCAGGTCGGGCTTAGTCGGGTCAGGCCAAGTCTGCGAGGCGTGCGTGCGGACGAGGCCGGGTAGTCGGGCGGGTGAAGGGGACCTCACCCCGTGAACTGAGGCGAACAGCTTAAGGCACTTTTTGCCTTTAAGCGACCGTTCACCTCAGTGGCTTTCCGAGGTGGGACTAAATGTCCCACCCTAATTTGGATGCCTGCGCGAAGGAAGCAGCGGCAGTTGCGCGAGAGCTTCACCTCAACTGCAGCCTGGCACTTTGCAATGATGCCTCGCACTTCCTGGGAGCGTGACCTGGGCGTGGCGCACCTGGGGCAGCAGGTGAAGAAGCTGCTTCGCTTCAACAATGGCGGCGGCGAGCGCAGGTACCTGCCCAAAGAGAAACGGCCTCTCGACCCAATCAGAAACGCGGAGGACCTTCGCCGTGGCACGGCGAAGGTGGTCTGGGGGTGTGCAGGCGGTGGGGCGGAGCCTAAGGGCTGCCCTAGGTCGGACTGTGGGTCGGGAAGTGGGTGTGTTCGGTGGATTTGCAGAGGTCGGGTGGCGGGAATTGGAAGGGCGGAAATGGATCAGGGTGAGGAGGTGGAGATTATGTGCAGGTCGGCGAGCCGTGTGGGGTGCTGGAGTGATGGGAGCGGGTCGCCGAGCCGGAGGTGGAGAAGGTGAGGACGATTGGTCGGAATCGAGGGCGACAGTAAGGGTTTAAAGTGAGGAAAAGGAAGAGGGGAGAAAGGTGAGGACTTATACCTACTTAGCAGGACAAGGAGGGGCCGGAACAGGCGACAGTCGTATCCACTGTCGCCGGAGAAGAAGCTGCCTAGAGGAAGGGGCGACGGCGAGGAGAGGGCTGGAGAGGCGCGCGCTGGCTGCGGCACGGCGCGGGAAGATCAGGGGAAGGCAGCTCTACTGCTGGTAGTGTGGCAGAACGACGAGGAGGAGGAGGGAAAAACCGCCGGAGCTGGAGGGCTTCCTGTCGGAGTGGGAAGAGAGTGAAAAGAGGGTGTTTCCCCATCAGGACCGAGCTGACAAGAACGGCGGAGCGACGGGGGTATTTATAGGGGCGGAATCAGAGAGGAGGGCGGAGGGAGATGACGTGTCTCCCTAGCCAGAGGACGCCGGAAGAAGGAGACCCATACCGTCCATGCGTTCGCACGGCCGGTATGGTGGGTTGCAGCGACTAGGGGGGTGTTCCTGTGACGGCTGACGACGCAGGGCACCCCCATTTGACCTGGCAGGCCCTCCCCCTTACCCTGCGCGGCGCCATGCTCCGCGCAAGATCGCCGGAGTGTGGTGCTAGCAAGTTTTGCAGGGAGGACCTGAATGTAAATAACGAAGAAGAGTTAGGGGCCAAAATGCGAGGGTTCAAAAGTTGAGGGCCAAAAAGTAAATAGGTGAGGACCAAAATGTAAAGTTGGTCAAGAATGTTTCTTCTTAGGCTCAAGTTTTTATACGTGACTAATTAGGACCTAAGGATTCTGATGGTGAATTTTATTTCTAGATAAAACCTTGTTTGACCGATCATTTTACGCAAAAACCCAAATTAAGTTATTAATTGGGCATGGTTTGCAATGTAGGTCAAAATGGGTTCCGAAGGCCAAATTGAAGGTTCTAAACCCTAGAGATTATTTTTCTATGAATTTTGGAGGGTTTATTCTATTTTTACTTTTCCTTGAACCTCGTGAATTGAAGTGGGTTTGTTTTAAGGTTACAGATTATCATTTAGTTCTTTGGAATTGCTGTAGCCCTTATCAGATCATCCCACTTTCCTTCTTATTCAGTTTGTTTGACCTATGTTTGGACCCTGAATTACCCTGTATGCAGATTATACTGGTAAAATTGCATTTTTACCCCTTATGACTTATTTTCTCCTTAAACTCAGAATTCTCCAAGTTAAGCCTTTCCTTGAGTTATATAGGAGCTTTTATCCTTTGTATTAGGTCAAAATGAGCTAGTTATGGCTCATGATGAGGTTCTCATCATACCCCCATGCCTAGCTTTTGCTAGTCCCTTAGCAAAAACTTAAGGTTTCAACCCTTGTTCTAGACCATGAAGTTCTTAATAGCTTCAGATAAGTGCTTTTTCATTTAAACTTAGATTAGGTTAGAATGCTGACCATAGGCCTAAAAGGTACTCTAGTACCAATCAAGATCCAAATCTGTCTAGCCTTAGCCTCAGTCTTTAGCAAAGGTTTTTAAGGCCCACAAGAACTAACCTAAGGTTTATTGGACTTTGTGGTTAAAGCACCCGTGCTTGAAATGATTTTAGCCCTGGCTCAGTTCACAGTGCGTTTTATAAGAGAGAGATAGAAAGTTTTCCTGTTTGGAGAGTTTTCTCTCTCTTTTTCTTTTTAGTTCTAGCCTAGGATTGGCTTTTCAACACGGTCTGTATTAGATTCCTTGCTCCCATCATCAATCCTCAAGGATTCCTGGCAATCGATGTTTCGAGATAGCACCGCCCATGGCAACCCCCGGAACCCTGGCTATTGAGATTTCGAGATAATCCCATCCATGGTGTTCCGTGGCCGAATCCAGACCCTGGCAATTGACACTTCGAGATAATGCCATCCATGGAATCTGAACCAGCAGAGTGCTTACATGCCCCCAGTAGGATATGTAAATATCCTAAGAGACAAGCACCGAGGAGATGATATTTTGTTACGCATCTTCGAGGGGATTTCCCGCCTCTCTGCACTGGGAACTCATCCAAATCAACTTGTGTTGATCGGCTGCTCCTACTCTAGGTGTACTTTTCAGAATTTTGCGACGCTTCTGCGTGATTTTGATTTTTACGCTTATTGAACCAGGCTGTGTGTGAGGTTAGGGTGCTTAGGTTACTGAGTCCCGTAAACCAGAAGTTAGTTAGCGAGGTCAAATACTTCCTAAGCCTTCGACCTAATACTTCAGCTTTTCATTTTCCTCAACCTCTTGAGGAATGTCTAGATCTTAATGGGTACTAAGAGTCTACTCAAGAATGCCTAAGGTTTGCGTTCTTACTAATCTCATTATGCACTTTTCAGTTATTTTCTTGAATGAGGTCTAGAACTTAGGTTTATTCCTTAGTTCCTTACTAATGACTATTACTTTTTTCTCATATTTTGTGCTCCTTTTTTCCTTTTGTTTCTTTTCTCTTCTCCTTCACAAAATTTCCTTCTCCTCTTTTCCTCTTATTCTTTTTCGAAATTTTTTTTTTTTAATTTTTATGGTGTTTTTGGCATATGTGAATTTTTTGCTTGAAACCTTTTCTTACAAGTTTTGCACTTTCATAACCCCCCATGCCTAAGATTTGCAATGTCCTCATTGTAACCTAGGGGGTTTTTATTCAACTTAGTTCATTCCTTAAGACAGAAATTTGGATGAGTGAATGGGTCAGGTTGAATTTTGCGGACGATTTCTAATCCAGATGCAAGCATCTGAGGTGGGGTCGGCTGTCTACAAGGGTGAACCTTAAGTGCAAAAAGGTGTTAGAAAAAGTTTTGGATTTTTTGGAAAATGACGGGTTGCCTCCCGTTAAGCGCAGAGTTTTATTACATCGGCTGGGCGCAATAAGCTCAAGGGGAATGGAGGATATAAGATGCTTCAGCCAAATCAGTAGAAGTCACATCAATGAACGGCTTGAGTCTCTGACCGTTCACAATGAAAGGTTCGGAATTGTGGCTGAGTGGACTGATTTCGATAGCTCCATTTCTAAAAACTTGTCGGACTAAATATGGTCCGACCCACTTGGATTGCAGCTTTCCTGGGAAAAGTTTGAGTCGGGCATCAAAGAGTAGGACCTTCTGACCAGGATGAAAGATTTTTCTCGAGATATTCTTGTCGTGGAAGGCTTTAACCTGCTCCTTGTAGATTTGCGAGTTCTCATACGCGTCTAGGCGTAATTCATCGATCTCGTTGATTTGAAGTTTTCTGTGGGTTCCAGCCTTCGAAAAATCTAGATTACAGTTCCGTACTGCCCAATAGGCTTTATGCTCCAGTTCTACGGGAAGGTGACACGCCTTTCCGTACACCAGTCTAAAGGGAGACATGCCTAATTGGGTTTTGTGGGCGGTCGTATAGGCCCACAATGCTTCCAGAAGTCGGGACGACCAGTCCTTCCTATCAGGCCGAACAGTGACTTGCAGGATTTTCTTGATCTCCCAATTAGACAGCTCAGCTAGACCATTAGTTTGGGGGTGATAAGGAGTAGAGATTCGGTGAGACACCCCGTATTTGATTATCAGTGACCTAAACTGAGCATTTGTGAAATGGGTCCCCCCATCAGAGGTTATTGCACGAGGAATCCCGAACCTTGAGAAAATGTTTTGATGAATGAATTTGAGAACGATTTTGTGATCACAGGTTCGGGTCGGTATGGCTTCGATCCATTTGGACACGTAGTCCACAGCCAACAGAATGTATTCGAAACCATCCGAAACAGGAAAGGGGCCCATAAAATCAATCCCCCAAACATCAAAGATTTCGCATACTAGAATCGGTTGCATAGGCATCATGTCGCGATGGCTCATGTTGCCCAAAGTCTGGCAACGACTGCATCCTTGCAGTGACTGTACGCGTCTTTGAACAGTGTGGGCCAGTAAAAGCCGCACTGGAGGACTTTTGATGCGGTTTTATGCCCGGCGAAATGGCCATCGCATGCCTGGTCATGGCAGAAAGATAGGATATTGCTGATTTCCTCTTCCGGGACACATCTCCAGATGATCTGATCAGCACCTATGCGGAAGAGGTACGGGTCTTCCCAAATGTAATACTTGGCATCGGAGCGTAATTTGTCCTTCTTGGCCTTCGGCCAATCGGACGGGATCTGATGAGATGCCAAGTAATTTACTACATCAGCAAACCATGGAAGTCTAGTACCAATAGAAAGCAAGTGCTCATCAGGAAAATGTTCCGTGATGGGTCTGGAAGGGTTGATGATCTCAGAAGGAAGACGGGACAGATGGTCGGCTACCACATTCTACCTTCCCGCCTTGTCGCGAATCTCAAGATCGAATTCTTGCAACAGCAAGATCCAACGGATTAGTCGGGGCTTCGCGTCCTTCTTGGCAAGGAGATGCCTTACAGCCGTGTGATCCAAGTAAATGATGACATGGGAACCCAGAAGATACGATCGGAATTTTTCAAGGGCAAATACTACGGCTAGCAGCTATTTCTCCGTAACCGTATAGTTACGCTGAGCCTCGTCAAGTGTCTTGCTAGCGTAGTAGATGACCACAGGTTTCCCGTCAATTTTCTGCCCCAACACAGCGCCTACAGCGAAGTCGGATGCATCGCACATGATCTCAAAGGGTTGAGACCAATCAGGGGACTGTAGGATCGGGGCTTGGGTTACTCGGTCACGCAGGATCTCAAATGCTTGAGTGCATTCCTGGGAAATTTCGAAAGGTACATCCTTGGAGAGAAGAGTGGTCAGGGGGCGCACGATTTTTGAAAAATCAGGGATAAATCGTCGATAAAAACCGACATGCCCCAAAAAAGATCGGATGTCCTTGATCAAGCTAGGCATAGGAAGGTGAGAAATCAGATCGACCTTAGCTCGGTCCACTTGGATGCCTTTTTCCGAAATTGAGTGCCCCAGGACAATTCCCTCAGGCACCATGAAATGGCTCTTTTCCCAGGAAAGAACCAAATTCACATCGATGCACCGCCTGAGTATCTGGACCAAGTGTTGGAGGAAATCGTCGAATGATGCTCCGAAAACTGAAAAGTCATCCATGAAGACTTCCAGATAATCACCTACCATATCTAAGAATATGGCAAGCATGCATCGCTGAAAAGTAGCGGGTGCATTGCAAAGACCGAAAGGCATCCTTCGGAAAGCATATGTTCCGAAGGGGCAGGTGAACGTGGTCTTTTCTTGGTCCTCAGGATGGATTGCCACCTGGTTATAACCGGAGTACCCGTCAAGAAAGCAGAAGAACCTATTTCCCACAAGTTTTTTGAGAATTTGTTCAATGAAGGGTAGTGGGAAATGATCCTTCTTCGTGGAGGAATTGAGTCGGCGGTAATCTATACAGACTCTCCACGAGTTGGCTAATCGGGTAGGAATGATTTCTCCAATCTCAGTCGTTATAGTGGTGAGTCCTGCCTTCTTGGGTACGACCTGAATTGGGCTCACCCAACGACTATCGAAGATCAGGTAGATGATTCCGGCATCTAACCACTTGATGATCTCCTTTTTCACGACCTCCTACAGATTGGGGTTTAAGCGTCTCTGCATTTCACGAGAAGGTCGTGTGCCCTCTTCTGAATAGATATGATGAGTACAATAAGAGGGACTTATTCCAGTCAAATCATCGAGAGTCCACCCGATGGCTCTGCGATGTTGCTGGAGGACAATAATCGGACGGGATTCCTGTTCAGGACAGAGGTTGGAATTGATAATCACAAGAAGGGTCTGATTAGAACCCAAAAAGATGTATTTCAAGTGAGCAGGAAGGGGCTTCAGTTCGAGGATGGGGTTATCAGCAGCAGCGGGTGGTTCAGTATAGATGTGAGGTTCAAGGGTGGGAGTTACTAGGTTGTTCATATCTGGATTCGACTCCTCAGTTTGAGGATCAAGATCTTTCTGCAGTTGATGAGGTATAATTAGATCATTCTGGAAGTGTGTTTCATCAACCAAAGTCCTAATGTCACAAATCTGTTCGATGACACCGCAATTGATTCCTTATTGGGCCTTAAATATATCAATTTTCAGTGTTTGATTCCCAAATTTGAGCTCTATTTGGCCCTCCTCACAGCTAATGTTGGCTCTAGCAGTAGCCAAGAAAGGTCTCCCTAAGATGATTGGTGTATCCCTAGGGTTCTCAGGTGCGTCCATATCTAAGACTATGAAGTCTACAGGAAAATAGAAATCCCGCACTCTCACAATAACATCCTCGAGAATCCCTTTTGGTGACTTTATAGATCGATCTGCTAATTGTAATGTCACCTCAGTTGGTTTCAGCTTAGATTCTTCTAGATGGTTAAGTAAGGATGTGGGTATCAGATTTATGGAAGCACCCAAGTCTAGCAATGCTCTATCAAATTGTGTATCACCTATCTTGCAGGAAATCAGGGGAGTACCAGGATCTTTAGCCTTGGGTGGGAGTCTGCTTAGGATTACAGAGCTGGCTTGCTCTGACAGAACAATTGGACTCCCACTCTTGGTTCGCGGCTTACGCTGGGGTGTACACACATTCTTTAAAAATCGTGCATAAGCTGGTACGTGGTGGATTGCATCCATCAAGGGGATGTTTATGTGGACCTGCTCAAAGAGCTTGACCAGGTCCTCCTCAGGTGCCACGGGCTTGGTTCGTCTCTTCCCTTTGGTTAAGGCTTCAGGGAATGGGACCTTGGTTGGTTCTTCTAGGATAGCTCTGGGTTCTTGATCTGGGACAGTGGTATCTTGGATAACTATCCTAGGGTCATGGTTATGAGGCTTGGAGTGGTTCGGATAATGCGGGTCTTGAGTTGTTTTTCCACTACGTGTTGTTACAGAATTTAATCCGGCCTGATTTTGGTTTGGGTTTGGTAAGAGGGGTGGCTGCTGCTGAAATCCCGCATAAGAAGTTGAAGCCTCCATCTCATCTGGAGATGGAGTAGTAGGGGCCTGATAAATCCATTGTGCGTGGCCTAAATTTGGATTCATAACGCGCTTCTGGGTCGGCACGTTATTCGGGTTAAGAAGAGGTTGGGAAGGGAGTGTGCCTGGCTGGCGAGAATTTGCCAACTGGGCCAATTGAGTTCTAACCTCTGTAAGTTCGTCCTTGTGTTGTTTTTGAATAGCCGCATTCATTCTTTGAATGTCAGCCAGAGTCTGAAGGATTAGGGACATTTGATCCTGATTTGGCCCTGATGGATAAGTAGGGTTGGGCCGAAGCTGAGGCGGCTGGTAATGACGAGAGGGCTGTGGGCAGGACTGAAAAGGTGGTCTTTGAGTTTGGGAATTTCCCGTCCACTGAAAATTGGGATGGTTTCGCCATCCAGGGTTGTAGGTGTTGGAGAATGGGTCGTTCTGGATGGCGTTGAGGTCCTCGCAGGTCTGAGGAACCTCTAGAGAATCTGGGAAAGAGGGAATGGAATTCCCCGGGCTGGTGTAGATAGGATCGGATGATCCTCCGATCCGAGAATCAGATGGGGATGGATATGGATCCATCCTAGGGGAAGATCGGTGGAGAATGTTCTGCACAGTTTCCTGTGTGGAAGGAGGTTGTGCAAAGGAGTTACGCGCAGAGGTGGCTCGCTGCAAGTGCTGAGTCAGCTCATCCACCTTCTTCTCAATGATTGAAACCTTGTCCAATCGACTGGCCATTAATTCCAGATCGACTGATGCGGACAGGCCCTGCGTCTCATGTGCTCCCCTAAGATTCGTCGCTGCGCGGGTATTCGTCCTGTCGAATACTCCCATGGAGTCATTGTTGATGGAGTGCTCGCACATGTTTTCGAGAATCTCCCACACGGTGTCTTCATGTTGACCCATGATATTTCCTCCGCAAGTTGCATTGACGAAAAGGTGGATGTCCTCACGGAGTCCCTAGTAAAAAGATTGGACCTGTTCCCATTTAGGAACTCCGTGATGGGGGCACTTTCTCATGAGATCCTGAAAACGATCCCATGCCTCATGGAGAGGTTCTCCTGATTGTTGAGTGAAGTGTGTAATCTGATGGCGCAAGGCGTTGCTCCGACCAAAGGGAAAAAACTTTTTCAAAAACTCGGATTGAAGTTCTTCCCAAGTGTTGATCGGCCGGGTCTGAGTTTGATACCAATGGGCGGCCTTGTCCATAAGAGAAAAGGAGAACATCTTCATGAGAAGAATATCCCAATTTTGTGCATCTGACCCAAAAGTTTGGGCCAGGTGCTTTAGCTGTTTGATGTGCTAGAAGGGATCTTCAGAATTAAGCCCATGGAATTTAGGTATAGCATGAATCATATTGGGCTTCAATTCAGAATCAGGTCCTCCAATCGGGATTCTGACTCGAGGCTCAATGGCCACCGCAGCAGGATTGTAGTGGTCCCGCATCATAGGACGCTGTGGTGGGTGCATGAAGTTTTGGAAGAGGTCATTGAGTCACTGGAGCTGGTGCTCCAGATTGTTTTCTTCCTCAACTGGCTGAGCCATGATGGGGGAAGAAGAAGAACTTGGTTCTGAATCAGAAGAGAGAATAATGTGAGGGGGTTGCTGCACAAACACGGGCGTCGAGGCTTGGCCTTGATGAGAGTGAATTTCTAAAGGAGGTCTTAAGGGTGGTCTTAAGGACCTCCTACCGTACATGAACTGTTGGGAGAGATGAGTTTAGAAGGTGCTGGACCCAATCAAGTCACCCAAAAATGTGTTGGGTGACTATAGAGGTGCGGGGCAGATGGACCCCTTGATTAGAAAGATCGTCCACCTGAGAATTACCTGGGCAGCCAGAGAGGGGGAGTCCCGCAAAGACCCCTACACGGTAGAGCGTCCCCACGGGTTACAGGGTTTCCCCCACCCGACCTCTCTTGTCACTGCGGTTCCAGGTAGACCAGAATGGGGATCTTGACCTCTTAAGTCTACCAATTTTTACTTTAAGATCAGGGTGCTTAAGGTTTCACTTGAACTTTTAGTTCTTTGAGTGCAAAGAGTGACCTAATTTAAGGTTGGTTGACCCAAGGGGGCAACTTTACCTCCTATTTCCTTTGAGAGTTTTTGGGTCTTGTCTTTTAGGGTTCAAGTGTTTAGAGAGCCAATTGTTTTAGGTTTTCTTTGAATAGGTATTTTCAGACAAGGGCTTGGGCACACTTCATTTGGTTTTCTCAATTCTTGCTTAAGGAGTGTGTCTCTAAATCCCTAGTGTTGGATCCTAGGTTGGCTCTACTTGGTCCAGTTAGCTCTTTGTTGGGTAATTAGGGCTCAAGCAAGAATGTGTTAGCCCTTAAATACCCTTAATAGTGTGCAGGAATAATGGGTTGAAAACATGCAACTTTTTATGGTTACTATGTATGGAAGACAGGTTAGCCCTATATTGCTTGTTCTTTTCTTTTCTTCCTCTTTAGAGTTTAGGGGTTAATAGCGAGAGGAAAAAATTACCTATCCTCAGAGTGGTCGTCGTGCGGTTGCTTGTCTTCTTGATTTCTTGTAGCTGCACAAAAGAGAGGAGATTATCAGAAACTAAAAAGAAACAGGAATGTTTACCTCTAGAATAGCCGTTGCTCCCCGGCAACGACGCCAAGAAATGACGTGGCGATAACTAGGTTTTGTTATAGCGTTGTAGTATAGCCAGTTATTGCCATCATTTCAAATATATAATTTTTTTTACTCAGAAAATAAAGAGTTCCCGAGGTCGAACTCAGGGAGCAAGTTGTATTCTAGGGGTACAAATTCTTATTACAAAAGATAAAGAGAGAGAGAGAGGGAGAGAGATGAAAATCTTCTTCTTCTCTTCTTTCTTCCTCTTTGTTTTCTCTTCTCTTTGGCTTTTGGTTTCTTCTTCTTTGTTTATCTCCTTGTGGTCTTCTTCTTCTGCCTTCTGTTCTTCAGATCTTCTTTTTACTTCTTTCTTCTGATCTTCTTCTCGTGCTCTTCTTCTGCTTTTGCTGTCAGGACGTCGTCTCTCCTCCTTTCTTCTTTTTCTTTCTATCTTCTTTATCTGTAGCAATGGTGATGTTCTTCTTCTTTCTTTTCTGCCTTCAGAGCGTCATCTGATTTTCCACTCAGACGACTTAAGTCACTGCTGCTACAGTGCCGCGCGGTGCTCCTTCCTTCAGTCTTCTTCTTCTTCTCTTCAGCCCTTCCGTAGTCCCTGCATCTGTGCCTGCACACTCAAAGTTCCAATCAGAGATGGCAAAACCTACTCTACCCTCCCCCACCCGCGTTTCTCTCTCACAGAAGCCGCTCTTAGGAAAGCTCTCCCAGAGCAACCGGGTAATCGGCTACGCGAGTCGCGCCCGGGTCTAGGCCCACCGGCGTGCGGTGGTGGGCGAGGAGTGCAGGTCGGGCTTAGTCGGGTCGGGCCAGGTCCGCGAGGTGTGCGTGCGGACGAGGCCGGGTAGTCGGGCAGGTGAAGGGGACCTCACCCCGTGAACTAAGGCGAACAGCTTAAGGCACTTTTTGCCTTTAAGCGCCCGTTCGCCTCAGTGGCTTTCCGAGGTGGGACTAAATGTCCCACCCCAATTTGGATGCCTGCGCAGAGGAAGCAGCGGCAGTCGAGGCAAAGCGTAGGGGCTTCGCGCGAGAGCTTTGCCTCAACTGCAGCCTGGCACTTCGCGAAGATGCCTCGCACTGCCTGGGAGCGTGACCTGGGCGTGGCGTACCTGGGGCAGCAGGTGAAGAAGCTGCTTCGCTTCAACAATGGCGGCGGCGAGCGCAGGTACCTGCCCAAAGAGAAACGGCCTCTTGGCCCAATCAGAAACGCGGAGGACCTTCGCCGTGGCACGGCGAAGGTGGTCGGGGGGTGTGCAGGCGGCGGGGCGGAGCCTAAGGGCTGCCCTAGGTCGGACTGTGGGTCGGGAAGTGGGTGTGTTCGGTGGATTTGCAGAGGTCGGGTGGTGGGAATTGGAAGGACGGAAATGGATCAGGGTGAGGAGGCGGAGATTATGTGCAGGTCGGCGAGCCATGTGGGGTGCTGGAGTGATGGGAGCGAGTCACCGGAGTGTGGCCGGAGGTGGAGAAGGTGAGGATGATTGGTCAAAATCGAGGGCGACAGTAAGGGTTTAAAGTGAGGAAAAGGAAGAGGGGAGAAAGGTGAGGAGTTATACCTACTTAGCAGGACAAGGAGGGGCCGGAACAGGCGACAGTCGTATCGACTGTCGCCGGAGAAGAAGCTGCCCAGAGGAAGGAGCGACGGCGAGGAGAGGGCTGGAGAGGCGCGCGCTGGGTGCGGCACGGCGCGGGAAGATCAGGGGAAGGCAGCTCTGCTGCTGGTAGTGCGGCAGAACGACGAGGAGGAGGAGGGAAAAACCGCCGGAGCTGGAGGGCTTCCTGTCGGAGTGGGAAGAGAGTGAAAGGAGGGTGTTCTCCTTCAGGACTGAGCTGACAAGAACGGCGGAGCGATGGGGGTATTTATAAGGGTGGAATCAGAGAGGAGGGCGGAGGGAGACGACGTGTCTCCCTCACCGGTGGACGTCGGAAGAAGGAGACCCATACCGTCCATGCGTTCGCACGGCCGGTATGGTGGGTTGCAGCGACCAGGGGGTGTTCCTACGACGGCTGACGACGTAGGGCACCCCCATTTGACCTGGCAGGCCCTGCCCCTCACCCTGCGCGGCGCCATGCTCCGCGCATGGTCGCCGGAGTGTGGTGCTGGCAGGTTTTGCAGGGAGGACCTGAATGTAAAGAACGAAGAAGAGTTAGGGGCCAAAATGCGAGGTTCAAAAGTTGAGGGCCAAAAAGTAAATAGATGAGGACCAAAATGTAAAGTTGGCTAAGAAGGTTTCTTCTTAGGCTCAAGTTTTTATACGTGACTAATTAAGACCTAAGGATTCTGATGGTGAATTTTATTTCTAGATAAAACCTTGTTTGACTAGTCAATTTACGCAAAAATCCAAATTATGTTATTAATTAGGCATGGTTCTCAATATAGGTCAAAATGGGTTCCGAAGGCCAAATTGAAGGTTCTAAACCCTAGAGATTATTTTTCTATGAATTTTAGAGGGTTTATTCTATTTTTACTTTGCCTTGAACCTCGTGAATTGAAGTGGGTTTCTTTTAAGGTTACAGATTATCATTTAGTTCCTTGGAATTGCTGTAGCCCTTATCAGATCATCCCACTTTCCTTCTTATTCGGTTTGTTTGACCTATGTTTGGACCCTGAATTACCCTGTATGCAGATTATACTGGTAAAATTGCATTTTTACCCCTTATGACTTATTTTCTCCTTAAACTCAGAATTCTCTGAGTTAAGCCTTTCCTTGAGTTATGTAGGAGCTTTTATCCTTTGTATTAGGTCAAAATGAGGTAGTTATGGCTCATGATGAGGTTCTCATCAATTAGGTCTTGGTTATGAATGTGGCGAAATGAAACTAGTGGGGGGGAATGTGAGGGGCACTTACAGATTACTCTATCCACACATTACTCCAATCTACCACACTTGGATCTCTATGCTAGGGTACCTGCAAGACAAAACATCAATGATAAGCGGGGTTTGTAATATGTAAATGCAAAGAAGCACAGAAAACAAGAAAGTAAATTCCATTACCTCCCTGGTAACAGTGCCAAAATGATGAACGTGTTTCGCGTGGTAGAAAATGGGGTTTAGAGGAACCCGTCATTGTAGTCGCAAAACTCGTTATCAAATAAAATTTTACCGAAGCTCCAAGGGAGTCCCACATCGAACACAGGGAAGCGACGTTTACTTCGCTTGAAAACCACGCTTCATTTTGTTTCTTTTTGGTATTTTGAGGTTTTGTTATCTTTTTTGTGTTTTTGAAATAAAAATACAAGTAGAATAAATTCACAAGAGAGATGGAACAATATGATATATATCACTCCAATGTTAATTACAATGATCTATGAAAGCATGAAAGAGATAGGGGTGAGAGGAAATATCCCGAATCGGCTGTTCGGTGAGACGACGGTGCCTGGAGGAAGCTTGGATGAAGGAGTTGAGATGCAGGACGATGGAGGTCAGATGCAGGAGGATGTTGGGTAGAGAAATGCTTCACCGAGGCTCTGGAATGGAGATGAGGAGGCGGAGGTGATCAGCTACTGGAATGGAGGTGGGAGGATGGCTCCAAGGTGACCTATGAAGGTGATGGGATGAGGGATGAATATTTGGTGGGATAAAGGATCGTTATACTAATAGGGGACCTTTGGAGCTTGGGAATGAGCTATTGGGAGCTTTGATGGGCTTCTAGAGCTCTAGAGTAGGTGGGTGTAGTAAAGGTAGAGATGCCTTCGAAGGGAAGGGCTGTGGGTCTTTATATAGTGGATGAGAGTAGGTTAAAATAGGCATAAAACAAATAACGACCTTCAAGACGTCACTGTAGGTCCATCTCAAGTGCCGCTGTAGCCAACTTGCCCTCGTTCACGCACACGCTGCACTGGCCCTCCTTCTTGTGCATTGATCATGCTCGAGCCTCGCTAGTCCTCTGTCTCGCGTCGCCAGTTGCCATCGCGAATGTCCATCGAGCATCCACTAGCGTCTAATGGTCCTATTTGTGGGAGATGTGGGCATAATGTGGTGTGTGTGGTGGGCTCGCAATGACCGTCTGTTTGATGGGGGTGTGTTAAATGTTGGGGGTATCATAAGGGAGTGTAAGAGAATTGTTAGAGAGTGGTGTGACTCCCTATAACTTTCATGTTTTTCCATGAATAAAATGTTTCCGATCTGCTATCGTCGTCGATAGCATTCCTCATCTTTAAAAAAAAAAATGATTAACTATTTTAAGCATTAAATTATTGAGATGTAATTACATTTTAACTTGGAATAGATTGTTGACTACCATAACTTGATCAAGCACTATTGGTAATATTTTTCTAGAGCTTTGGGTGCATTGACTTATTCAAATATCATTGTTGATCATTCTCTTGAATTAAGCATTAAATGACTGATTTTCTTCGCACTTGATTTTATCTTGAATATTATAACTGCGATTGTGAACTGTAAGATTTCGAGAAGCATATGAGATAGTGATAGTCGCACATTAGATTGCTCCTAGAGACGACCTCAGATTTTCTCAATTAATTTGAGTTATAAATTTTGAATGTAAATGTGCTTCTATTGACTATACTACGATGCAAAATAAATTTTAAAACATGGTAAGAGCATGACAACAAGCACTTTACTCCAATCTACCTCTTTTGCCCATCTCGAGAGAGTACCTGCAACCACAATGAGAAAGGAGAGAAGTGAGGTAAATGATCAGTAAGTCAGAAAACATGAAAAATCAAACAATGTCACCTCTTCAACAATGGTGCCAAAATGTTGCAGCGAAAAATCTGCGCAGAAAGATTTTGAGTTTGGAAAACCTGTCGTTGTAGCACAATTTACGAGAAAAATTCATCAACGGATAAATTTACCGAAACTCAAAAGGAATTCCAAGTCAAACATAGGGAGGCAGACATTCGATAAAAAACCACGTTTGATTTATTGTCATGAAGCAGATTAGCTGGTTGAATTAAATCTAAACTAGCTATCTACTTAAAGAATAATTAATAGAAGGGAGAAAGAATAATACAAATAAAGACAAGATAGAGATATAATAAACATGGATTTCATAACCCATTGTTGATAATTTTAACCGAAACTCAAAAAGAATTGCAGGTTGAACACAAGGAGGCAAATGTTTGATTAAAAGTCATGTTTGTTTTGTTGTCACAAAGTAGATTAGCTAGTTGAATTGAATCTACATTAGCTTTCTACTTAAAGAAAAAAGAATAAAAGAGAGAGAGAGAATAATACAAATAAAGACAAAATAGAGAGAGAATGAACAGATATTTCATAATCATTGAATCAAGTTGATTACAACTACTCGTTACACTAGAATGTAGGAAATCTTTCAACTAGAAAGTGGTAAATCTACTCTAGAAAGCAGTAAAGAGAAAGGAGGTGAGAAATTATCCTCCTTGATGGCTGCTTGGAGAATGCGCCGCATTGACAGAGTGCCTAGAAGAACGTGGTGAGATGATGGATGAAGGAGAATGATGATGGACAACAGAGAACGGGGCAGGGTGACGTCATAGTGGGATCCACTTCCCAAATGGCGGTGAGAAGACAACCACGGGATGCTCCAAGAAGGAGGTGAGAAGATGGAAAATTCTAATTTTAACTCCAATTAAGCATCCCTGGTTTGGGACAAGCTCGTAGAGCCTTTGAGGGGGTGAGAGAAGAGAGAAAGGGGTGAAGAATTCCAGTGGTAGGGGTCTCCTTTCATAGTTGTAGGGATTGAGGGAAATTTGGTCATTTTATGTTTTAAAACATTAATTCAAGGTCTTTAGTAAAGGATTTAAGTGTCACTAAAGACCCTAAACGTGGGCTTAGATTCGCACACGTGCTACCTTCTCCTCTCCCCATGCGCTCAATGCATGCGCACGTCCTTAAATCCTCAGCCATCCGATCCTCTCATCCAACAGCTTAAGATCACGCCTGCCTCATCGCCTTCGTGCGTTAAGGGCGACGTGGCCTCTTTCATCGCCGTTGGATGCGAGGATCAACAGCCCAGAACCACGCTCACACAACTTCACAAATCACGCCTCCTGCGCGTCTGATCTAGCATGAGATCAAGCATCATCTCGCTCGTTTGGCCAATCAGTTGATCTATGCTGTTGGCGCTCGATCGAACGGCTTGATTTCACACTCACGTGCGAAGAGGAAGGGCAACACGCTCGATTCGAACGCAAGCCTCTTGCATGAATAGTGCCCCGACTGCTGTGCTACACAGCGGTTTGAGGCACATTCTTGAATTCCTCCACATGCTCTCTCAACCATTGGATTTCAATCCAACAGTCGAGATCATCTGACCTTTTGCCTTCAAAAGATGAGAGCGCCACTTGGGGTGCAACATGGCGTGTTCTCAGCCGTTGGATGGGCTTCCAACAGCTTGGATTCATCGAGAAAGAGAAGAAGAGATGTTGCCGCAGATGCTGGGCAGTTATGATGGCGTCACATGATGCCATCATGGTCGTCCATCTTCTTTGACTTGTAAATGGTGCTATGGATGTTGGATTGGACCAATTTTCATGCCATTGGGCTGCGATCATCGATCTGAACCCATCCATGTGGTTGAATTTGTCATCTAAGGTACGGATTTGCACCACCTTGTCCCTTGACCTATGATCTTTCTCGGACTGCATTTGATGCTACGAAAGTTCGAACGGGGCGATCTTGGAGTCGTTGAACTCCTCTCATCGCCCTGATCAGATCTGTATGGTTGGATCTTCAATCCAAGGCCCCAATCAAATGTCACCCTGTCACCAAACCATAAAAAGAAGAAATTAGCCTAAAATTTATACAACCTAATCTAAATGCATGATGATGCATGTTATGCAATATTTATAATGTACGATACAACTTTATGTCTAAGAACACACAAAAATAGACAGTTTATGTGATATAAACATGTTTACATCATGCGGTAAACAAACTATGGAATCAACAATTTAGGAGAATAACCTCTACCATAAATGTTTCTAACTTGTACATGAAAGAGTAATATTTGGAATTCATAAAGGTATAGTTAACTAGCCAACTTCGCAAGAACAACAACATCATTATCAGGATCACTCATGAAGAGTTGAAAGCAGCTGATCATCATTTCTGATATTTTCCCCAAATTTCCTCACAGCGATATGCCTGCCAACATGGATTGCTCCATTAGGATTACTCTGCTCCCTTTGGAAAAAAAGAGATGCATATAAAACCTTGTCAAAAGTGCAACTATGCAAATTGGTAGAAAAGATAAATGATATAGAAGATAATTATATCCTACATATCAATATCCATTAACCTGCACCAACTTCTTGTAAGTGTTCCTGATAAGCATCTTCTTCTACTTCATGATCGACATCTTTTTATGGGTCAAAATATTCATGTGGAATGTTCGTACCGGTATAATCCATCCATTTCTCTTGCTATCAGGGACGTAGAAGACTTGAGATACTTGACATGCTAATGTAAATGGTTCTGAAGAATGAAGAATTCGATGATTCTTATTCAAACTTAAAAATCGTGCTTCTTGTCAAGTTTGAAGCAATTGCCTTCTTTAAACACGTTGAACCAATTGCACTTGAAAAGGATAACTCTATGATCGTATCCGAAGATCATCTCAATGATTTCTTTGATATGTCCATAGTAGCCATCATAACCAGTATTCAAATCATAACTGACAACTGCACCAGCATGCTATGTGTCTTTCGCATCATCTATGGATTTTGTCCTTAATCTGAATCCATTTATAATGTAACCTGAATGGTAATGTCCATAAAACATGGTTGATTGAATATTATGTCAAAGTCCTCCAACCATCGTGGGTCGTTCTCTTCTTTCATTTGAATAACAAGTTGTTTAAACCACTCGAGAAAGTCGACTTCACGTGTTTCTGGATGTGAACACTCCTTAAATTCATTATAAATTGCATCAACTTTTGGAATCTGCTTAAGAATGTACAAGTGATCTAGAGGCCAATTAATTTTAGAGATTGATTTATACTTTGTGTTGAGGATAGACCTTCCTGGAATATCAAATATGGAAAGACAATATTCGTCATTCTCATTGTACTCTCCATCATAATTTCTCTGTAATCAATTAAATTGATTGTTTGTCTCATCCATATACATGGCATAGAAGTTAATGGACTCTTCCACAAGATATCCTTCAACAATAGGTCTTTTAGGCTTAGCCTTATTTAACACATAATCTTTAAGTTTCCTTAGAAATCATTCAACTGGATACATCCATCTGTATTGCACAGGCCCACCAACTTTTACTTCATTTGCAAGATGCAGAGTTAAATGAACCATGACAACAAAGAAGGCTAGAGGAAATATCTGCTCAATTTTACATAATGTGACGACTATTTGCTTATCCCAGTACTCTAATAAATCAAAATCTACAATTTTCAAATAAATAACTTTGAAATATCAACTCACCTCTATAAATGAATCTACAACTAGATCAGGTAGCACGCCATGAATAGCTAGTGGCAACAAGACTTGCATGTAAACGTTACTATCTTGACTCTTTAACCCACTAATTTTCTTTTGAGCCTCGTTTACACATAGAGAAAGTTGTGAAGAATAATCATCTGGCACCTATACTTCCTTCAAGAAGGTGAAAATTTTCTCTCATTGTTCATTATTTAGGTTGTAAATGGCTTCCAGAAAGTCATAACAGCTGTCTTCCTTTTCAATAACATGTAACTCTAGATGAATGCCTAAAGTTATCATGTCTTTTCTCATTTTCATTATATCCTTTGGACTATTAGTTAAGTTGAACACATCCAAAATGTTGTCCATAACATTTTTCTCAATATACATCACATCAAGATTATGTTGGATAGGTAGATCTTTCCAATATGGGAATTCCATGAAGAAAATGCTCTTCATTTTAAAACATGTATGTTTTAAAGCTATTTGATCATTCTTGAATAGATGACCTAATCATATTTTGCCAAGTTGTTGTAATTTCTCCATTATTTAAAAATTTAACAACCTTATTGAATTTGTACTTAGCTTATTCCTTGGATTCTTGGAAGAATATAGACAACTTTTACCATCGAACTTATCCTTAAACACTGAAGTTTTCCATGTATGCTCAACAGGCAGGAATCTATGATGTCCCAAATAACAGGACATGCTGCTTTCAAGTAGTTGAAGATGATGAGTGTCATCCATACATACTAGACAAGCAGACTTTCCCTTTGTACTCCATCCCGACAAATTTGCATATGTGGGGAAGTCATTAATGGTCCAAAATAATGTAGCATGCATATTAAAGAATTCTTTTCTGTGTGCATCATATGTATGAATGTCGTTATACTACAACAGTTTCAGTTCATCTATCAATGGTTGAAGATAAACGTCAATTGCATTTCCTGGTTGCTTTAGACTTGTGATGAGGAGGGTGATTGCACAACAATCATGCAACCTGAATCACCTGAATTAATTTAGATTCTAGCATAACTTAGGAACAATGCATGCATAAGCATCATAATTTGCATAATAGTTAGTTTGATTAGCTGCATAGATAATATTGTCATTTTATGTACTAAAAGAGAGATGAAATTAATCGTAGATGATTCGAAGCCGCGGATGATAGATTAGACTGTATAGATCTGATCAGAATGATGACAGGAGTCCAACGCTTCCAAAATCATCTCGATCAGACACCAAAGCATTTTGTGCAGTCCATAGAAGAATAGAGGCCACGGATGTAGAGGACAAAGATCCAAGCCTCAAATGAAAAAATCCAATCGTACAAATGGATCTGAATCAACGATCGTAGTCCAACGGTACAAAAATCAACCCAATTGGATGTCTACACCACCAGATACAAAGAAAAGAAGATGGACAGCCATGATGGCTCCATCATAGAGGCCCTTCACCGCCGCCGCATCTCTGAAGATCATTCCTTGCCCACTGTGGGCCATTGGATGGCCATCCAATGGTCCATGAGCCGCTACGTCCCCACTCCATCCACACCTCATCAAAGAAGCAGAAGATCAAGACCGTTGGATCTTCATCCAATGGTCAAGAGCGAAGTTGCCTTAAAACGAAAACGCAACAAAACGAAGGAGTAGCACAGCAGTTCGCACCTTCTCTCGCAAGCAAGCGACGCATAAGAAATCAAGAGAATGTTAGGTGCGGAAGCAATTGGACCATTGGATGGCAAGCAGAGCGCAAGGATGAGACCGTGAGGCATAATCTGAGCACGTCACAGATGGACGCGGGAACCCACACGCTTACTTTGATGCAAAGGCAGCGGGTGCGATCTTTAGGCCATCTGATAATGTGATTGAACGACTGACGATCAAGTGCTCATTTTGAGCGAGCGGGCACGCAAACAAGACAAGCGGGCATGAGCGAAGGAGCAAGAGCCGTGCGATCGTGGATCAAGGGCTCTAGGCATGCCACATGTCAACATCTCGTGTGCCTAGAGCATAGAAGGCAATTTTGAAGGAGTTTTAAAGCCAAATCATGTCCGTTGATCTCCTAATCAACGGATCTGATTAACCTAAGGTTGTTCCACGAGTTAAAGGGCCAAAATACCCTATTTTCCCTCCATCAAAGCTATAAAAGATGACCCAGGGCCCCCTATTGGATGGCATCTCTCACTTCCACCTTCTTCCATGGTCTTCCACCTCCCTCTCTGCAACTCCGACCTTCGTCCTGACGCTCTGGATCTGAGGTGCTGCCGCACCTCGCACAAGAATCCCACAAGTGGTGTCATCTATCTGCATCTCTCTCTCTCTCTTTCTTTCTATCTATCTGCTATTGATAAATGCCAGTTTAGCATTAGTCTTATGCATTAAAACAAACTAATTCTTAATATTTTGCTCCACAAATGGGTTTTTGGGCTACATTTAGGCATTAATTAGGTTAGGCATGCATTGCACATTTTATTATCTTTTTAATGTGCTTTTCTGAGTGTTAGGGATAAGCAGATTGCCAGATCCCTAGAACCCTAGCACTCAGGAAGGTAACTAGTAAAGGAGAAGCTCTCACTAGCTGGAACTCAGCTTAATCCAGCTCACCATAGCTGGAATCTAGCTCACCTAAACTAAGGTTAGCTCATCCTAGCTCCATTCAGCTCATCTCAGCTGAATGGCAGCTCAAGAGAGCTCATCTTAGCTCACTCTAGCTTAAGTCAGTTCAGATCCAACTTAACTTAGCTGAGTCTAGCTCATCTCACCTCCCATTATTCCATAGGGAGCTTTAGCTAGCTCAGCTGAGTTAACTGGAGTTCACCCCATCTCAAATCCAACTACATCCTACTCCACTCAACCTCAGCTAGCTGAAGATGACTTCATTTTAGCTCAGGAAGCTCAAGTCCAGCTCCCAGGGACTCAGCTTAGCTCAACTCAGTTGAGTTAAGCTACCTTAGCTACCTCAACCAACTTGATCATCCCTGGGAGCACCAGACCCAACTCACCTCAACTCCTTATGGTAGAAGCTAGCTTGCTTTAGCTTGGCTTAGCAGCTAGCAAAGAACTAGCAAGCTAAGCCAGCTAGAGTAGCCCCATGCCACCCTCTTCAGTAGCTGCCAACTTCATTTCAGCTCCAGACTTCTTCTGTCTAGCTCCTCTCCTCAAGCCCTAGCTCCCATTGCCTACTCCTCTACTCCATTACAAGCTAAGCTAGCTTAGCTTAGCTATGCTCCAGCTCCCTTGGTATTTACCACCTTAAAAACCCACCTAACTAGCTCTGGCAATCAACCCTAACCCTAAGTCCACCAAGCTAACCTAGTCCACCCCTAAGTTGGTGCCAACCATAGCCACCTTTTCACCCCTCACCTCCCTCTGAAAGCCACCTAAGTTGGTGCCAAAACACCCCCCATAACCACCACCAAAATGGCGCGAACCCATCTCCTCATCACCACCCTACACTTCACCAACCAACCCATCTCCACCCTTGATTTTTGGCGCCAAGAACACCCCCTTCTAGAAGCCAAAGTTGGCACCAAAACAAGGTGCCCCTCCACCCCACACTCGCCCACCAAAAGCCACCATCAAATCCCCTTCACACCCCCTTGGTTGGCGCCATTTAACCCTCTCCATTAGATCCCTAACCACCTCCCATCAAGCCATCCTAGCCTTCCACTAAAGGCCACTCCAACCACCTCCATCCCACTCTATAAAAACCCATCACCCACCACCATTTTCACCATCCTCCCATTAGCTTAATTCCAAATACACCCACCATAATTCAAGGCCAAGGAAGGAGAAGAAGAGAAGAAGATTAAGGGGGCATCCTACCCGCTCCCTTGGTGCCTTCTTCCCCTTCTTTCTTCTCCCTTGTGCACGCCAAAGAGGAGGAGCACTTCCCCAACAGGAGGACGGCCAGGCAAGGAGGAGCAAGGGTGGTGCACGCCTACCCTTGGAGGAGGAAAGTTAAGGTGGAAGCTTCCACCTTGGAGGACACCATTTGAAGGAACTTTACAAGGAAGGAGTTGGAGGACTCTTTTCAAGTACGGGAGCTACCAGGCTTGGAGAAGAAGCCATCATCTTCTTCACCATTTCATTTAGAGGATTTGTGTTTTTATCTTCTTGCATTTCAAGTAGATTAGAAGCTTTCCTCTATGCTTTTTGTGTATAACAAGTTCAATTCAATTCAAGTTGCCTTCTTTTAAATTCTTGTCGCAATTGTCTTTTATCTTGATCTAGCACTTTTTCACTCCCTCTCCCTATTTACTCTAGGCCCCCACATGCCTAGAGTGAGTTTAGGGAGAGGCCTTTCTTGTCACTCTAGTAATAGTTTAGTAGATTAGGTTTAGATCACCTTTTCTTCATTAACAACTTTGCGAATGCTCATTATTTCAAAACCCTAAAAAAAATATAAATTAAAAAGACCAAAAAGAAAGGTGAATTTCATTTCCAAGCAGTAGACGTATTTTTTGCAAACATTTGGCCTCCTTGGACGACCCTAGATACCTCATTATCTAGGTTTATAAATTTAAGAGCTGATCGATTTTGCACGTTACAACGACATATTTTTTTATTTTGAAAAATTCTGTTTGAATGCAATAAAATTCTGATCTTCTGCATGTTTGATCTATACATATATATAAATATCTATTTAGAGCAAGTTCTATTGAAAAGCTTCTGCATAAATCGAGATTACCTTCCTGCGAACGACCTGATATTCACCCGTTCTTATAAATTTATTTACCCATTGTGATTCGCACAGCAATGATAAGATTGAATCTTTTCAACATGCCTCACATCGACGAACAAGTTGGCATCGTTGCCGGAGAGGCAACGAAAATTTTTGAAGCTTTTAGATGCTTATTCGAGATCTCTAACTTGCTATTTTTCAAGAAGCATGGAAATCTGAATAGGACACGACAAATGGAGAAATCGTGGGTTCGTGGGTTTGAATCTTAGGTAAGTACCCATAGTTTAGATTAGTTAGATTTATAAAAATTAGGATTTGCTTGAACCTTAGGATTAGTTAGAATTTGCTTGCTTATTGAGAAAAATAAAAAATCTCTTGATTTCAGGCTAAGAGAAACTCTTAAATTATAAATTCAATTCCTGAAGATCTGCACTTCCAAAAATTCTCAAATGTTCATTGGACGTGAGTTTTGAAATTAGAAACAACATATCCAAATTTTTCTATAAATCAAAGCTATAGAAAAATTTTAAAAATTTGTGCACTGATTTGTTATCAAAACTGTTATTGTTCCTAAATTTTCAAAGTTCAAAATATCATAAGAATTTTTATAAAACTTTGATTGACTTGAAATTTATGGCACTGAATTCATGTTGAAATCAAGAATTTAGGAAAAATCTGAAAAAAAATATTTCTTGCATGTTTGGTTGCATAAATTATTCAATCACGAACTAGGGGTCAAAATAAACTACAAAACCCCTAATACACTTTAAATTAGAAAAAAATAAAAAAAATGTGCATTAAAAGTTATTAAAAAATATTTTCTGGGTGCCTAGTTAGTGGTGAAATAGGACCAATTGATTGCGTTGCTTGGGTCACACCACTCATCTGATTTTTGGGCTTAAAAGAATTATTTAGAACTATCTGTGTTTAGGGTTTCACATTAAGGATAGAGCACACTTGCATTTCCATACTTAAAGGAAATATATCAAACAAATTGGGATTTGCAAAAATCTTGTGTGCCTCATTACAACCTTGATTGACGATATTAACTCAAGTTATCCCTAAAACGCATTAATACAAGCATTTGAATCTTAAAATCCACTTCATCATAAAAGAAAATTACTTGTAAACCCTTTGCCTGATCACTTCACACATCTGAAATCAATTTTATGGGCAAACAACCCCCTAATGCCCATCATATTCCAAAAGCACATCAAACCTAAGCCTAAAACTAAGTAGACGTGCCCTAGGCCAGGCTAATAGTTTTGGGGACTTGAGATTAGATTGGGTTAAGGTCAAGGCCTTGTCTACTTGAACCCATTGGTGACAAGAAAGGTCAATGCGGTAACCGCATTAACCCCTAGTGGTGTCTCGCCATGCGAGGTGTCCTAGGGGGTCCCATCCTTCTGGCTAGGCAAGTAATTCAAGGGTTGATCTAACTCAGTCGTGTTTTGGGGAGCCAGGATCAAGTTTATTAAGGTTAACACTTTAAGGACTAGTTTGATTGCTTGCAATGAAAGGGCGGGGTATTCTCTCATCTATCTTCTCCCTCTCATCTACAGACACTTCTGGTGCATGCAAGGTAGATGATCTCAAAATCCTAATTTGCTACCACCATTAGAAAGGAATCCTAGGAGAAGACCTATTTATCTAGAATCTAAATATAAACCCTCTGCAATGGCTAGTCACCACGAGGAAGATGAGATCAAAGAGGAAGAATAAAATTTGGTTCTAATGACCTTCTTACAGAGGCAAATCACTAAGCAGGGCCAGCACCATGATAGGCAGATGTAGGTCATCATGCAGGCCATCACCTGACTCCAAACTAGGAGAGCTGACCAGCCTCTCCGTGACTATTACAATCCTCCTAATGCATAACCTGAACCCTTTGTCAGGGTACCTCAGGATGGGGATGATTTTGAACTCAAACCTCTAATTATCAATTTAATTCCCCACTTCTATGGTTGCGATTATGATGACCCCTTCCACCTCCTTGAAGGACTTCTACACATAGGAAGGACCATTGGCCCTAAGAACATGAATGAGGATACCTTGATGATGAAAATGTTCCCATTCTCCTTGAAAGATAAAGTTGCTCATTGGTTGAGGACTATTGGTAGACCAATCCTAACCTAGGAAGATCTGAGAAGCACATTCTTGAAGAAATTCTTTCCCTTAGGAAAAACCAACGCCCTTAGATGGGCCATTACAACCTTTAAGCAGAACCCTGGGGAACAACTACATGAGTCTTGGGAGAGGTTTAACGATTTAACTAGGAAATGCCCTCATCATGGGATTCCAAAGTGGCATTTGGTCCGTAGTTTCTATTATGGGTTGAGTGATAATCTGAAGAATTTTGTTGATGCAGCATATAGGGACAATTTCCTAAGCAGAGATGCTGGGGGAGCCTTTCAATTATTTGAAAATATGAGCAAAAATTCTCAACAATGCCTCAATGTCCACCTTTAACAAAGCTAATCAACCAAGAAGCAAAGTTTATGAAGTTAACAACAATTCACACTCAGTTGATTTAGAGCTAATTGCATAACGATTAGACAAGGTGGAACTCGTGGGAAAGAATGTGGAGAATTTGGAAAAGAAATTGGATAATCTTCTAAAGGGCAAGAGTTCCTTAGGTACACATTCCAGAGTAAATCCTATGCCTACCCAAGGAGTTCCTATGTTAACCCATACCCAACTACCTAACCCCCTAGGTCAGGAATTAGCGCACAACATCAATGACCTAACCGTGCTCCACCTATGAGCCAACTGTACTTGGACCCATCTCTTTCTGGGTACCAAGGAGGGACCTTGATGCCCTCAAATTCTAAACTAGACATCCCGATGCCTAATTATCCTGACGATGTGAATGCACTCTAGGGTTACACTAGAAATGAGCTTATTCAAACACTTACAACCTTAGATGGTGCAACCATCCTAACTTTGCTTGGTCAAGTCAGAAACCTACCCAAGGTCCTAACTTAACTAAGCCAAACACTTATGGGCAACCCAGTAGGTACACACAACCATGCACTTATCAGCCACAACCTACCCAGGAAAACCAGCCCTCTGATCTGAGTCTGGTCCTCAAAGAAATGCAAGAAATAAATCTAAGACATAAGGAATAAATGAATCAATTGAGGACAGAATTGATGGGACGACTAGACCAGCTAGTTTCTTATAGACAACATGGGATGCTGCCATTCCAACCCGTCCCCAACCCAAGAAACTTCAATAGGGTTAATTAAAACAACACACTGGAGCAACAGGCACATATAGTTCAAACTGCTCCCCAGCACCCACCTGGTTTCATTAACCCCAACCCAACCCAGGCTCAACCTATCTTGCTAAACCCACCTCAACCTTCCAACCCTAATGCCTATGCTTGTGTTGTCACCTTGAGAAGTGAGAGACAAATCCAAGATCCTTATCCCTCTACATCGAAATCTTACTAAGATCTTGAGCAGCCTAAATCTAACCTGGGAAACCAAGCAATCTAGAAAACAAGACTAAGGATTTGAACACTCATGATGTCTCTCAAGCACCTTTTCCTGAAGCCTTGAACAAACCTAGGGAAAAGAAAACCAACCAATCTAAGGAGTGCCTTGAGATTTAAAAGCAAGTCCAGGTAAACATAGCTAAAGCCATTGAGAACATCCCGGCCTATGCAAAACTTTTGAAAGAAATATGCACACCGAAATGCCAAGCCAAATCATAAAAAAGGGTCATGATTTTTGAACAAGCCAATTCCATCATCCTAAATAAGCTCCCTCCTAAAAAGAAAGATCCAGGGACCCCCTTAATTTCATGTGAAATAGATGGTTTCATCCTGGATAGAGCCTGACTGGACCTTGGTGCCTCAATCAACTTAATCCCCATGGAATTATATGAAGAGTTGGATTTAGGCCCCTTGCAACACACTGATGTGACCCTTCAGCTTGCTGATAGGTCAACCAAAATTCCAAAGGGCCTTCTACAAAATGTAATTGTAAAAGTGAGGGATTTTGAATACCCTATGGACTTCCATGTTTTAGATATGGAGGCATCAAAAAACTTGAACCACACCTCGATAATCTTAGGGAGACCTTTCTTGGCCACTGCCATGGCTCTAATCAATTGTGAGATAGGGATTATGCACATCACCTCTGGAAGGAGGAATTGTCAACTTAATATCTTTAAAGCTTCCCAAAAGAATAAGGTGAATTGTGGCTTCATCAAGGTTGAAGGAACAATTGAACAAGTTTGGGCAATTTACACTAAAGATGATCCAAATCCTACCAAAGCTCAAGACCAGCATTGAAGTAAAGAAAGGAATATACTTGAGGATGATTCTAATCTACCACCTTTCATGGAAAATCAAATTGAAAAGGACATTAGTGAGATTGAGAAACTCCTGGGAGTAACTTATGATGAATTTGATGATAATATAAAGAATCCTCAATACATCCACCCTGAAATTCAAGAACTATTAAATTTTGAGGGAGTTTAAGGAAATGGACAGTCTAAGGACATGAACCAAAAAATAACCCCAGAAGAAGTTAGAAACATAATGGATTGGGGAAGAACTTATAAGCCAATTGGTTCAAATGGATGGCTTAAATCAGAAGTGACTTCGGATGAGGAAGAGGAAATTTCTGATGAAGATTTTGACGAATTCAACACAACTCTACCCTTGTCCTCATATGACCCAGAGCCTGGAGAACTCATGATTTTTGATATTGACTATATTATGAAGACCCTTATGACTCTGATTCAGAACCAGGCTTAAATTTCAGCCATGATCTCAATCCAGACCCTATTCCACCTCTTCTTGATTTATGGAACTAGGTTAACGAACAAGCTCTACATTTGGAACCTCATCCACCTGACCCTATTTCATATTTCAAATCAGAAAGACTCTTTGGAGTAGGGCTGCATCATCAGCTGGTTTGCATTTGTGGATCACTGATTGTTGGACCAAATGATCATATCTTTATACTAATCTTGAATCTCTCTGCAACAGTTATTACTCCTTCTCTTGACCCACAATATTGAATTACAAATTTTTGGGTTTAGGTCCGGCAAATGACATTAAAGTTAGCGCTGGTTGGGAGGCAACCTAGTATTCATTACAAGTAGTTCTGCATCCATGCTGACCTGGATTAACAATCATAGTCAGTTGATATCCCCTCCTGTTGCTTATTATATTTTGATTTTCCTGCATATATTTCAATGAGGACATTATAATGAATAGGCATGGGGGGGTGGACATTGCATGTGTTTATTTTTATGTCAAAAAAGAAATTCATTCATGCATAATGATCTTTTATCAAAAAGGTTTTATTCTTAAGTTGATTCCTGAGCTTAGAATCCGGTACAACTTCACACTTACACGTAGAATTTGCAATGGTGTGAAGATTGATAAACATCTTTAGTTTGTCGAGAAGAAGTAATGTTTCTTCTCCTGAGACCTTGGACGGCAATTAGGGAGTCAGGCAAACTATCTTCTAACAAATCCACCAAACAAGTGTGAGGTGAGAGTAGAAAGTCTACTGGTGCTCTAAGGCTAGTACGAGGAATCTTAAATTCTAGATAGGTAGATAATGATACTCCGAGTTAGGCATAAGTTTTCGCTCTCATTTTCTGGGTATAAATTCTTAGTGTGAATCGTTTGAGAGCCACTAAATAAGGCAAATATGTAGAAGGCAAATTTTGATAAAACTAGGACTGAGGTGGATGGTCACAACTGTCCTTTATGGAATCCTCGGCTGAAAGAGGGTATTAATGTTAAGGTTAGAAATATGCTGTCCTATTCATTCTTTTCTCGGTGCCGAGAGTAGGAGATGAGAGCCTCATCATGAGCCATAACTAGCTCATTTTGACCTAATAAAGAGAATAAAAGCTCCTACATGACTTAGAAGATGGCTTAATTGGAGGAATAAGTGTTCTGAGAAGAAAACATGAAATAAAGGTTAAAATTGTAATTTTACCATTGCAGTACATAAATGAAATTTCTCAGAGATATATCATAGGTCAAATGGTCTAAATAAGATAAAAAGTGGGTTGAATCAATCAGAAATGGGTTCATGTGCAATCCAGGAATTAAATGACATTTGGTAACCCTAAAACAGACCCGCTTAATTCAACAAGGTTTCGGTTCGGATAAAAATCAAGTAAACCCTCTAAAATTCATGGCAAAATATTCCTTAGGGTTTAGAACATTCAAATTGGCCTTTGGAACCTAGTTTGACCTAGAATAGGGTTCTAGCTCATCAATTGACCTAATTTAGGTTTTTACGCAAAATGTCTAGCCAAACGTGGTCAAACATAAAATCCAACTTCACCATTGGATTCCTTAGGTCAAAATTAGGTTTGTACCAAAATTTGGACCTAAGGGGAGGTCATCTTGACCTACTTTGCAATTTAGTACACCGAATCACATTTTGGTCCTTATCTTTTGAAAACCATCACATAAACCCCACCTAGCTTTCTCGCCAATCTTACAATCAAGTCCTTCCCCCATTATTGGGGAAGAATCCTTCTCCAGCAAGGATGACAGGGGGGATACGCTCAGATCCCTCAGAGATCCCCTCCCAGAATTGTAAGGGAGATTCTCTGAGGAATCCCCTTCCATCTGAGCTCGATCATGATCTCTGATTCCTATCCAATCTCTCGTGTGAATGCATGAAAGATTTGGATCCCAACCACCTTCCTTCTCCGGTGAGACAACGATGGCCAAAAGCTTGCCCTCCACACACCAGAAAGCTTGGCCAGCACCTATAAAAAGATCTCCGACCCTCTGCGAAATCTCTCAGACTTGTCTTGGCGGTAGAATCCTCCAAATTTCTTCTCTCCTCTCTCCAGCCAAGAAACTCGCAAGCTCTGGCGATTACCTCTCAGCCTTCTCCTCGCTCTGTTGCCACACCAGTAGTAGAGTCTACTCTGCCTCATCTTCCCGTGTCGCGCCGCACCAAGAGCACACTTCCCTGACCTCCTCCTCATCGCCGTTATCTCCCTCAGGGTTATCTTCTCCGACGACGGCACCAACGAGCTATCTGACTCCGTTGCCCCCTTTCTCTCCCAATAGTCCAGATAAGTTCCCCATCCTCCACTCTTTCATTTCCCTCACTCTATTTCACACAATCGACCCTCGACCGTCCCTGTCCACCGCCACCTTCCTCATCTCCGGCCACCCTCCGGTGAGATGCTCCCGTCGCTTCGTAGCCCCACACGTCTCGCCGACCATCGCATAACCTCTGCCTCACCTCACTGAGTACCCTCCACTCATCCACAGTCCCTTGACACCACCACAACAACCCCCCGAACACACCCACCCATCCAGCTATAGAGCGACCTAGGCACTCACGCCTAGGCCGCCCCGCGGCCTGCCACATAGCTCCTCACCTTTGCCGTGACACGGCGAAGGTCCCCCGGTGATCTGATTAGGTCGCGAGGCAATTTTTGTGTCAGACAGATCTCAAGCTCTGGTCGCCATTGACAGCAACTTGAAGAAGCTCCACGTTTGCTCTAGGTCATAGGACTTCAGGGCTCCAGGTGCAACTATCTTGGGAAGGTCTTGCGAAGGTAGCTGACCCAGCAAGTGAAGACAACAGAGCCTGCAATTGAGGGAATTGAAGGCACGGTCTGCTACGGGTGCGTGAGGGAAAGCAGTGGGCTTTAGTCCCACATCGGTAAGTCACGACGCATGCATATCCTTTATATTGTTTTTGTCATATACGACGGTTGCCTCCAGTCACACTTGGGGTGAGGTCCCTCACCTTACCACTGTGCCTCGTCCGCGAGTTCACTACATGGATTTGGCGCAACCCGACTCGACCCTGTCCTAAGCACACCTCGCGCACCACCCTCATGCCGGTGCGCCTGGTCCCGGGCGCACGATCTGACCCATTTACTCGGCTCTGGGAGAGCATGCTGAGAGTGGTTTACACAGAGATAGAGAGAGACTCGTGGGTAGAGGGTTAGGTTTTGCTATGCGTAGTTGTGTGCAGGATGCAGGGACTTAGCCGCTGCAAGCAGAGGAAGAAAGAAGGAACGAGGCTCTGCCAAGGAAGAAAGGCAAGGCAGAAAAGAAGGAGAAACGCAAAAGAAAAAAGAAAGAGAGAGGAAAGCCAAACCTTGATCACAGGAAGAAAAGAAATAAAGAAAGAGAAACAGAAGCAGAAAGGGAAGAGAAGAGAAGGAGCTCTATTTTAAGACGTCTCATATTGTATCAAACGTCCATTTTTGTTCCCTTTGAGCAATTTCTTTTTATATCTCTCATTGAATTAGTCATTTATTCTCATTTAAAAAGTTGTGTTCTCAAGTTTTGGAAGTACTTAGATTGCTCCCTATGTTTGACCTCGGATACTCTGATTTTCGAGTTATAAATCTTTATTTATTTTCGCGGAAAGTTCGTCTATATTACAGCGTAATAATTGTTAAAACACGATCTAATCGCTTCAACAGTAGGCACTTCCACCAGATAAGCCACCCAATATCCTCTTGAACATGCCCAATTCCAAATAATGTCTCATAAATAAAAGTTTTTATGCAATACTATGTTGCATTAGTAGATATATGGATGCAAAGGAAAAAAATTAGAGAAAGAAAAAAATAGAGAAAAGAGAAAAAAAATATACATATATAGAAAAAAAGTAGAAAAAAAGAAAAAAAGGAAGAAAAAGAAAAAGAAAAAATATATATATACATAGAAAAAAATTAGAGAAAAGAAAAAGTAGAAAAAAAAATGAGTTTATAGTTTATTTCAAGTATATTGAGGCAACAACACCTGCCACCCTCATGATCCACCAAATACAGCCTTGACTTGCTTTTCTGACTTAGTCATAGGGTTATCACAACCTAATCAAAGTGTTAAATTCCAGGAGAGACCACCAAATATATTGACAAATCTGGTGAGATTGTGAGCTCAAAAAGAAAGAGAAGAAAAGAGAAGAAAAAGAAAAAAATAAAGAGAGACAATACGTACAAAGGAACTAAAGAGAGCATAGTTTCTCGCCTCTCTTTGAGTTAAACTATTTATAGTCTGGAAATCTAAATTCTAAAGTACTAGTCTATATGTAGCACCAGATGAGTGTGAGCCACCAAATACAAATCCACATGTCTGAAATTATCTCCTACCTAAGCCAAAAGCTGGGGCCGAATTTACAGATTACTTTATAACCCTGAGGGAAGAAGTTGCTTATCCCAATAGAATTTTACTAAGGGTCAAGTACAAGCTGTAGATTAGGATTGGCTTTTCACTTGGATTTATTGCATAGGCTACAGCAATACACTTTTTCAATTGTCTGGGTTTCTAAAGTTTTGGACGAAAACAAAAGAAATAAATCTCTAGTCAAACTCTTGATAAAAATTAGCCATATAGGACCACTTTGCATTTAGTCTTGCATTTGCTAGGGACTAGTAAGATTTAGGTATGGGAGTGTGATTGCACAGTAATCATGCAACCTAAATCACCTGAATTAAGTTAGATTCTAGCATAACTTAGGAACAATGCATGCATATGCATCATAATTTGAATAATAGTTAGTTTGATTACCTGCATAGATAATATTGTCATTTTATATACTAAAAGAGTGATGAAGTTAATTGCAGATGATTTGAAGCTACGAATGATAGATCAGACTGTACGAACCAGATTAGAACAACGACAGGAGTACAACGCTTCCGAAATCGTCTTGATCAGACAACCAGAGCATCTTGTGTAGTCAATAAAAGAATAAAGGGCATGGAGCCAGAGGACAAAGATTCAAGCCTTAGATAAAAATCCAACCGCACGGATGGATCCGAATCAACTATTGCAGTCTAATGGCGCAAAATCAACCTAATCTGAGGTCTACATCACCAGATACAAAAAAAAGATGGACAGCCATGATGGTGCCATGTGGTGCCATCACAGCCACCCTTCACCGCCACCCCATCTCTGAAGATCATTCCTCGCCCGTTATGGGCCGTTAGATGGCCATCCAACGATCCATAAGCCGCCATGTCCCTACTCCATCCACACCTCATCAAACAAGGAGAAGATCTTGACCGTTGGATCTTCATCCAATGGTTGAGAGTGAAGTTGCCTTAAAACAAAAAGACAACAAAATGACGGAGTAGCGCAGCAGTTCGCACCTTCGCTCGCAAGCAAGTGACCCGCGCTCAATCCACGCCGCGTGAGAAATCAGGAGAACGTTAGGTGCAAGCGCAATTGGACTGTTGAATGGCAAGCGGAGCACATGGATGCGACTGCATGGCATGATCTAAGCACGCTGCAGTTGGACATAAGAACCCACACACGATCTCACGCACTTGCTTCGATGCAAAGGCAGCAGGTGTGATTTAACCCATCCGATCGTGAGATCGGATGACTGAGGATCAGGTGCTCATTTTGAGCGAGCGAGCACGCAAAGAAGAGAAGCAGACATGCATGGAGGAGGAGTTGTACGATCATGGATCAAGGGCTCTGGGTGTGCCACGTGTCAGCATCTCGTGTGCCTAGAGCGTAGAAGGGGATTTTGAAGGATTTTTAAGGCCAAATTAGGTCTGTTGATATCCCGATCGACGGATCTAATTCACCTAAGGTTGTTGCATGAGTTGGAAGGCCAAAATACCCTCTTTGCCCTCCATCAAAGCTATTAAAGAAGACCCAAGGCCCCCTATTAGATAACTATCTCTCTTTTCCACCTTCTTCCATGATCTTCCGCCTCTCTCTCTACAACTCCAACCTTCGTCTCGATGCTCTAGATCTGAGGTGCTACCGTACCTCACATGAGAATCCCACAAGCGACGTCGTCTATCTTCATCTCTCTCTCTTTCTTTCTATCTATTTGCTATCTATCTTAGGAATTTCTATTTTGAAAAATTCTATTTGAATGCAATAAAATTTTGATCTTCTGCATGTTTGATATATATATATATATATATATATATATATCTATTTAGAGCAATTTCTATTGAAAAGCTTCTACATAAATCAAGATTGCCTCCCTGTGAACGACTCCATACTCACCAGAGTTTATAAATTTTTTTGTTCTGTCACAATTCATATTGCAACGATAAGATTAAATCTTTCTAATGCATCTCGCATCGACGAAACAGAGGGTCAACATCAAAAACGACGATAGCATACAAAGTCATGCAGGTAAGTTGTAAGTTACCATCACGACTGGCTAAATTGAATAGGATGGGTACATGTTCTTGAAAGGATTAAACCCATTTCTTACAAGACCCAATCTAACATTTCTTGCATCCTCTACAAATGTTAAATGAGTGTTGTTAAACATTTTCCACTCTTCTAAATCTATGGGATGACAAATGCAACCATCTCGTGACATGTTATCTCTATGCCATGTCATCAAATTTGCAGTTCTACTTGAAATAAAAAGGCATTGAAGCTTAGGAATTAATGGAAAGTAACGTAAAACCTTCTCCAGCTATTTTTTGTTTCTTATATTTAGTGAATTTCCCACTTTAAATCTCTTAACACCACACTGTGGACAACTAGTCAACTTTGCATATTCATTTCTATATATAACACACAATCATTTGGACAAGCGTCAATTTTCTCACAATTTAAACCAAGTACATGAATTCGTTTCTTTACTTCATACCATGTCTTTGGATAACCTTTCAGATCATTTAAAAGCTCTCCAATGAATTCAAGCACCTCGGACATCAATTTAGAGGCTGCTCTATTCATAATCTTCATCCGAAATAACTTCAAAAGAAATGACAACCTAGAAATGGACGTGATCCCAAGAACAATAGGTTCATCCACTGCCCAAATAGCATCATTAAACTGATTAGAAATTTCCCCACTAGCTAGATCTTCAACTCTTGCTCTCATTTCATCAAACATTTTGTCGATGTCATCAGCTTTAATATCCACAGCCTCCTCATCGAAATCTATCAGAGATCGCCTGACTTCCTCTGTAAGATTCTCTCCATGAGTAATCTACTGAGTATAATGTTGCCACCAACCATTGCAAATCATGTGCTTGTATATAGTGTTCCTATCAAGTGAATATCCATTCAAGCACCTCCTACATGGGCAACAAATCCTATCGAACTTGTCTCCTTGTCTAAATGACTTCCTATTGCCATGAAATACCTAATCAAGGAAGCCTCTCACTCCATTCTTGTATCAAGAATAATCCAAGTTCCTCAAACTAATCGAAGACTTATCCATGATAATCTTTAAAAATGAAATAAAACCACCTAATAATTAAATTCTAATTGTATAACAGTGTCTGTATTTTGATTAGGGATTTCACTTAATAGCCCATCCTTGAAGATTTGATTACAACGTTACTTGTTACATGTAACTGGTGTCTGGAGAAATTTCGACAACATCTCCTTGCACTTCTCCAGTATACCCCCCAAGACTAACCTTAACTACATTCCTAATAACTAACATTTAAGGGTGCTTTAGGAATGTAGATAAGATCAGTTGGTCTATCGGAGAAGAGCAAAAAGATACTACCGTTCCTCCATACATCGGTTCCATGTAACAAGTAACCCTAGGTTGTGATAAAATCTTCAAGGACCTCCTTTTGTTTAGAACTTCTCTGAGCAAAGGATGATGACTCTTATGGCATGCTATAAAGACAAAGCTTCATGAATGTAAGTAAGGTATACCAATACTCTACATTGTCTATATAACATAATCATAAGTGTTAACAGGCAAGTATTTTGACATGATTATCCCCTCCTAAAACCTATATCCTGGGGATTAGAATACCTATTGTTTTGTCTCAAGTGCATCTAGAGTTATGTGTGTGTATCTATAAATTCATTAAAATAATAAAATCAAACAAACATAAACTGGGTACATAATAAAATCAAATTCAATTTGCTAAATCGATCAAACATACATAATAGAATCAAATAAACAATCAAAAGAAAGTGAGTACACCCCACAATCAAAAAAATAATTCACATTCTAAACCTAAGTGGGTACACCCTACTTTCTAAACATAATTATGTGGACTTGATAAACTCCAGTTTATCATAATTCGTATGCCCTAAAACAGATCTAGCTCTTAGGGTTTGAACTCCGTAAACAGGCTTTCGGGCTACTTTTAGGCATTTACTTAAGATAAGCATGCATTACATTTTATTATCTTTTTGATGAGTTTATTTGAGTGTCAAGGATAAGAAGAGAGTCAGATCCCACATAACTTGGCACTCAGGAAGGCAGAAAATGACGAAGAAGCTCCATTTAGCTGGATCCCAGCTAGATTCAGCTCATCCTAGCTCATTCTAGCTGGATCAACTCATCCCTATTTCCATTCAATTCATCTCAGCTAAATGGTAGCTCAGGCTAGTTCACCTCAGCTCCATTTAGCTCACCTGAGCTAGATAGCAACTCAAACTAGCTCAAGATAGTTGATGCCAACTCCATTCCAGCTCCTCCAGCCCAAAATAGTTCACTGGAAGCTCAACCAAACTAGGACTAGCTACTAGCTAGACCTAGTCAGCTGAAGAAGTCATCAACTAGCTCAGGCCAACTCAAGTCCAGCTCCCAGAGGCTTAACTCAGCTCAACTTAGTTGAGCTGAGCAACTTGACCTAAGCTAGCTACTCCAACTAGTTAGGTATACTTTGGGAAGACCAGACCCAGCTCACCTCAGCTCATTTTAGTAGAAGCCAACTCATCTTATCTTACTTAGTAGCTAGAGAAGAACTAGCAAGCTAAGCCAACTAAGGTAGCTCCCCGATGTAGACACATCCATTTAGAATGAAATACCTATTTATGTATGTTCCTACGTTTAGATATGCATTCCATAGTATAAATATCGCATAGCATGCATCATTTTGCATTTAGAATAGTTTGAAAAAAGTTTAGGTTAATTTGGGTCCTTTTATGGCAAGGAGAGAAGCAGATCTATTTCAGGGCCTCGGATTAACGATCTGACCATATGGATCTAATCAAGATGTTGAACAGAGTCCAACAACTCCTAAATCATCTTGATTGTAGTCCCGTAGCACATCATACAATCTGAGTAAGACCAAAGGACAAGGGACAAGGTGGCACCAATCTGAACCTCATACGACAAATCCAACCGCATGAATGGATCCGGATCGACAATCATAGCCCAATAGCATAAGAATCGACCCAATCTGACATTCGTGGTGCCACCTACAAAGCGAAGAAAATGGACGGCCATGATGGCACCACATGGCACCATCACAGCCGCCCAAATCCATCCAAGCCCCTCCTCTCCATCTTGTAGGCAGCGCCACCATCCTATCCTAGCCGTTGGATCGTGATCCAACGTCTGAGAATCACCTCAGTGTACAGCTCTACTTCAAAGGAGAATGCGAAGATGAAATGTCGGCCGTTAGATCGAGATCCAATGGTTAGGAGCAGGTGCACATGGTTTCAACTTCTCGACAATCCACGCCGGTAGCACATTGGGTAGTGCCCTCACCTGCGACGCAAGGATCCACGATTGAAGCCACGCACATGGATTAATTCACTGCAAACCGTGCATGGTTGAAATTTACCCATTGGATCAAATCAGGTGGCAGAGGAGGCGACGTGGCGCAATCAGCGCCACGTGATCTGAACTCGGTGATAATGAGCTGACTGATGCACGAATCGACACACCATCTAACGCAATCTAAAGGGCACGATCATCGCATGGTCGTGACTGCTCATCTTGGATCCAACGGTGGGGAGCAACCTTGCACGATGATAGCTGTGAAAGCACTGCGTGCATGTGTGTGAGCATGAGCTGGGTCCTATAGCGACGTTTACAGTGGAGCTACAATGATGTCTTTGATGTCACTATTGACCATGGACGACCAAAGCTTCTTCTTCTCCACTATAAAAGGACCCCTACCCCTCCCATTCTTCTTCATCTCTTCCCCTCTCCCTCACTACTTCCAAGGCTCTAGAGAGAGGTTGTCCAAAGCCTGGGATGCTCCTCTAGAGTAGAAAATCAAATTATTTTCCCACCTCTCACCCCCCTTCATGGAGCATCTCGTGGTCATCCTCTCACCACCTTCAGGAAGTAGATCCTCGCCATGACGCCATCCTACCCCATCCTCCTTCCTCCGACACTGTTCTCCTTCATGCAGCTTCCCACCACCTTCATTTAGGGCATCGTCAAAGCGAGTCGTCCACCAAGCAACCATCGAGGGGGATTCTTCTCAACCCATTCTATCATTTATTCACTTTTTAATATAGTTTTCTTTTCTTCATTGTAGCAAATGCTTGTTTAGACATATATATGACTGCTTCCCTCTCTCTCTCTCTCTGCAAGTCGATTAGTTAGATTTCATCGATCTGATCTCTTGCCATATAAAATATCAAAAAAAATTACAAAAGATAAAAATAACAAAAAGAAATAAAATCAAAGTGCGGATTTCAAAATCAAACATTCGCCTCCCTATGTTCAACTTGGCACTTCGAGTTTCGGTATAAATTTTATCTGGTAGCGATTTTTGTGACTATGATGACAGGTTCTCAAAATCGTAACATTTCCATCGTGAAAACACGCCCACCATTTTGGCGCCGTTGCCAGGGTAGCAACGCTCTTTAGTTTTTCTCGCATTTTTCCGCCTTACTTAACTTTTATCTCACTTTTTCTCTGATCTTACTATGATTGTAGGTACTCTTCCGAGGTGGTCTAGAGCGGTTAGATGGGAGAAAAGTGCAAATGAAGGTTCTATAAGTGTATCCCCACCACCCCCACCCATTAGGTTTCCATTCCATCACCTGATAAGTCAAACTCAAATCAACTTAGGTGCTTGCATAAACCCTAGGTTAGATCTTGGTTATTTGATTGTCACTCAACTCACCTCACCCACCCACATAAATTTTAAAAAAAAAACTATCTGATTGTGGGATTTATTGAAAGTTACACACATTAAACACCCACAACTCTCGACCTAAGGCACACCACTCTATAGTGATTCTACCACTTAACAAGAATCTGACTTGTGGATTTGATACACCTTAACTCAACACATAGATAAGTGAGTAGAAAATTTGAATAGGTTAAACATTATTGTGTGCCAAACACTCCACATAAACAAGAATCTGACTTAGGGTTCAATTTTTAGGAACTAACCAGGCACTCCACATTCGTTTCTAGTTTCAAAGGAATATATCACCACCGATGCTTGCAAAAACTTGGAGTGTTCTACTGAACTTAATTGAATACACCTAAAGATTAAACCCTAAAAGCTATTAAATAAGGTTAAACCCTAAAAGTCACATAATCAAATAACCTTGTTTGCAAACCCTGGTTGTGCACTCACACACATATTAATTGATCATTAAGGGCACAACCCATCTAAAGGGCCTATTACATTCCAAGAGCACAATCATCCCACGCTTAACTAAAATTGAGTAGACGTTGGCCCTAGGATTCATTGAGTACATTTCAGGGTGTTCTCTTGAATGCATTTCGAATTAGTGATGTATGCTTGCTTCAAAAGGTGCTAAGTTGGAGGGCCCGATTGTCAAACGACTTAAGCAGGGGTTTGGCATAATTAGCAGTCTTTAGGACATGCTCTGCCAACTTTGCTGGCCCAACTTTGGCACCTTCGGGAGTAAGGATAACATCAAATTCATTGTGTGGTTAAAGTTCACTTCTGAAGCATTGGTCCCTAAGCTACCCAATTTAAGGGCAAGTTTGATTGATTGTACTGTAGGGCACCTTTCTTTCCTCTATTTTCCCTCCTACTTCATCATGTATGCTTCCACATCCTACACACATTTTCAATCCTACCCTCCTACCTCTACATATCCTCAAGATAATTACTATCCCGACTCAACTTATGACTACCCATCTCCTAGTTAGGATAACTTTGATTGGGGATATGATTCCGGACCTTAATGTCCAGGGTTTAATCATGGACAACAAGACTATGATTATTATCCTTCTCACGCCTATACCGATTATAAATTTCCACCCTTTGATGATCAACCTAACCTGATCTACAATCAAGAAGGATATGATGATTACAACTCTTACCCTCCCCAGAATTATACTAAATATAGGTCACCACCTCTCTTTGAACAACCCAAAACAACCTATTATCAGGGAGGACCTCAATTTCTTGACTCCCCTAGATTAAACTCAAACCTACCCAACTTTGAACCGAACCATCCAGTTCAGGTGAACCAGGTCCAAGATAGGGCCTAATCATCCATCTGAGGCCCTGAAATAAGTCTTCTTCTCCCCTGACTATAAAAGGACCTAATTAACGTAAAATATATACAACTACTCTAAATGCAGAATGATGCATGCTATGCAATATTTATAGCATGAAATGCAAATCTAAGCCTAGGAACATGTATGAATAGGCATTTTAACCTAAATAGATGTGTCTATATCAGGACCCTTATGACATTATGTGCAACCCAAGCTCTGAATAATTGATTATCTTCTTGAGTTGAACTCTAAATGGACATCAGAACCTATTGAACCAGATCTACCCATTGTCTAATACTTTAGACTTGGGTTGCACGCCACAAAATCGTAGGCCCGACCCTACAAACACAACAATCTCTGGTTCTGGGTGATTTTCATCTAGAACCTTAAAACCATTCAACCCTAGGGAATGACTCTGCACCATAATCTGGTCCACATCTGTGGGCACCTGCTGGTAGGTCCTGAGATCAATATTTTTATTTTGATTTTGACCTACACTTGTGAATTCTTAATTTATTTTTTGTTTGTATATTATTCCTAGCTAAAGGCAATAAACTTAGCATGTATGTATATTCCATCTTCTCTACGGAGCTGATTGGATTTTCATGAATTTCAAGTGATATTCTATATATTTCTCCCTTTTCATGTCTTTATTTTTACATTAAGGATATTGCATCATTTAGGCATGGGGGGTGGATACTTAATTCTGAAATCATTTTGTTAACTCCGTGGAATTTCTTTTATGTACCTTAAAAAAATTGAAAAATTCAAAAAGACAAAAAATTTAGAATTAGGAGAAGAGAACTTAGGCATTAGGAGTTGTTAACTTTAGGAAACGATACTTTAGGACCTGAACACTTAGACTCTTCAGGTCCTCAAGCTTCATCAGCTCGGGTGTCCACTAAAATGTAGACTTGGTCTCAAGTCCTTGCTAAGTTAATTTTATTTTAATTTGGTGTATAAATTGGGGTGATAAGTACATGACTTATCAGCCCACCCTCTGATTTGAGGGGACTTTAAGTCTAAAGCATCTACACACTATTTGCACTGACTCACTTTTCGGTGATTTTTACGAAAATTAGGTAGCTAATGAACTTTATAAAGTACTATGCCTGGCAAGTTGTCATGGGTAACAACCCATTGGCTGATTGTCTAGAGCCCAACTACATGACATTACTCTTTATACTATCTTTAGGTAAATCTTAGATCAGGGAAGCCACCTACATAGAAAAAGAAAAAAATATATACTCAAAAATAAAAAAAGAGAAAGAAAAAGAAAAAGGAAAAAAAAAAAATAAACCACACTTCACCGCACGAGTATCACTGGAAAGTTGCTGTAGGTAACAGCCCACTGGTTGGTTGTCCAGAGTCCAGCTCACAAAAATGCATAAATAATTTCCAAAATACTTAGGGAAGAAGTGGGGAAGTAGAATAAACCAAGGAGATATACACTGGGCTTACCCTTTTGTTGACCCCATAAAAAAAGTAGGGAGAAAGCTACCGGTTGAATAGATAAACTTAACCTTTAGGCAGAAACTCTTAAGGCCATCTAGGGTCATAGAAACCTGAAGTCCATTTTAATGACCACCTAGTGAGTCTATCACATTCACAAAGATGCATAGAACATGAAATTCTGATCGAGTCTTGGGTGGGTTGGGTAGCCATAGAAAGCTGCCCTGAAACTCAACTAAAAAAAAAATCCAAAAAATTAGAAAAGATGAAAAAAATAGAAAATGTATCTTCCCTTTTCAAAATAAGGTGACGACTTGGGCGGTCTGCATTTTGGCAGGAACCTGGGCACTGTTGAGTCTTCGTAATTTAGGACCCTAGTTGAAATTTTCTATTGTTAAAAAACAACTAATGCCTTAAGCGATCAAGTCATAATTCTGTTCTTATACATAGCATTTAGTTTGATTTTGCTAGGGACTAGAAAAATATAGACATGGGGGTATGATGTAGACATCCATTTAGGATAAAATGCCTATTTATGTATGTTCCTAGGCTTAGATATGCATTCCATAGTATAAATATTGCATAGCATGCATCATTCTACATTTAGAATAGTTTGTATAAAATTTAGGTTAATTCATGTCCTTTTATGGCCATGAGAGAAGGAGATCTATTTCAGGGCCTCAGATTGACGATCTGACCGTATAGACCTAATCAGGATAATGAAAGGAGTCTAAATCCTTCGAAATCACCTTAATCAGAGTCCTATTCACAATATGCAGTTCGAGGAAGATCAAAGGCCAAGGGATAAGGTGGCACTAATCCAAACCTTAGACGACAAATCCAACCATACAGATGGATCCGAATTGACTATAGCAACCCAACGATGTGAGAATCAATCCAATCCAACATCCGTGGTGGCACTTCCAAAGCGAAGAAAATGGGCGGCCATGATGGCGCCACATGGCACCATCACAGTCGCCCAAATCTGTCCAAGCCCCTCCGCTCCATCTTGCAGGTAGCGCCTTCATGCGATCCCAGCCATTGGATCGTGATCCAATGGCTGAGAATCACCATAGCGCGTCGCTCTACTTTAAAGGAGAATGCGAAGATGAAATCTTGACTGTTGGATCGAGATCCAACAGTCAAGAATGGGTGCACATGGTTTCAACTTCTCGACAATTCGTGCTTGTAGTGCATTGGGTAGTGCCCTTGCCCGTGATGCAAGGACCCACGATCGAAGCCTCGCATGTGGATTAATTCGTTGCAGAGTGCGCATGGGTGAAATTCACCCATTGGATCTGATCGGGTGGCAAAGAAGGAGGTGACGTGGCACGATCAACGTCACATGATCTAAACGGGGTGATAACGTGCTGACCAATGCTCGAACCAACGCACCATCTGGTGTAATCTAAAGGGCACGATCATCGCACGATCTTGGCTGCTCATCTTGGATCCAATGGTGGAGAGTAGCCTTGCACAATGACAGCTGCGAGCATGCTGCATGCATGTGTGCGAGCACGAGTTGGTTCTAAAGAGATGTTTGAGATGGAGCTACAACGTTGTCTTTGATGTCACTCTTGACCATGGACGACCAAAGCTTCTTCTTCTCCACTATAAAAGGACCCCTATGCCTCCCATTCCTCTTCATCTCTTCCTTTCTCTCCCACACCACCTCCAAGGGTCTAGAGAGAGCTTGACCCAAGCCCAAAATGCTCCTCTAGAGTAGAAAATCAAATTATTTTCGCACCTCTCATGCCCCTTCATGGAGCATCCCATGGTCGTCCTCTCACCACCTTCGGGAAGTAGGTCCTCACAGCGACGCCATCCCGCCCTATCCTCTCCTTTCTCCGACACCGTTCTCCTTTGTCCAGCTTCCCGCCACCTTCATCCAGGGCATCATCAAGGCGAGTTGCCCTCTAAGCAACCGTCGAGGGAGATTCTTCTCAACCCATTCTATCTTTTAATCGCTTTCTAGTATAGTTTTCTTTTCTCCATTGTAGCAAACACTTTTAGAGATATATATGATTGTTTCTCTCTCTCTCTCTCTCTCTCTCTCTCTCTTTCTCGCTTTGCAAGTAGATTAGTTAGCTTTCATCGATCTGATCTCTTTCCATATAAAATATCAAAAAAAATTGCAAAATATAAAAATAACAAAAAGAAATAAAATTGAAGCACAGATTTCAAAACCAAATGTTCACCTAATTGTGTTCAATCCAGGACTCACTTCGAGTTTCGATATGAATTTTATCTTGAGCGATTTTTACAACTACGACCAAAACCTTGACTTTTCCGTCGCAAAAGCATGCCCACCACTCCCTGCAATTCTCTTCAGCAGCCACTAGCTCGAGTGCAGCTCAAGACTACTTCCTGCAGCTCTTCTCCCTCAAAACCTTAGCTTCCTCTACCTCTCTACCCTACTCCATACTAGCTAAGCTAGCTTAGCTAGCCACCTCCTTGGCCACCAAAACCTAACCCTAAAACCCACCTAACTAGCTCCACCAACTAACCTTACCTAAGTCCACCTAAGCTACCAGCACTCCACCTCAATCTTGGCGCCAACCCTATACATCCTTCCACTCCTCTCTACCACCAAATTCCCTCCAAAATTGCATAGAAAAGGTGCCAACTTTTTCCCTCCACAACCCTTGAAATCCAACCCTACACCTACCCCTTCAACCCATCTCCACCCTCCATTTTTTCCCTCCAAAATCAGCACCTTCTAGAAGGCATTTTTGGAGGGAAAACCAAAGCACCTCTTCATTTCCCTCCCATTTTTCCCTCCAAAAATATCCAAGCGCCCCTTCATTTCCATCCAAAAAATACCACAACCACCCCCCTTCCCATCCTATAAATACCCTACCCTACCACCACATAATTCCCATCTTCTCCCTTAGTTTTAGTTCCACCATAACCACCTAAACCTATAGCCAAGGAGAAGAAGAGAAGAAGATCAAGGGGGAAACCACCCACCCCCTTGGTGCCTTCTTTGTCCATCTTCCTTTCACTTGTGCCACTCCAAGGAGGAGGAGATTTTCCCACTTGAAGGGACTGCCTGGCAAGAGGAGGAGCAAGGTGGTTGACGCCCACCTTGGAGGATTGCTTGGAGGAGGACTACATCAAGAAGAATCTAAGGAGAACACTTTTCAAGTGTGGGGCAACTGCACTTAGAGCAAGCGCCATCTAGAACTTCTACCAAAGGATCCCCGTTTCTTCTTTATTCCTATATCTTATATTAGCTAGTGTGTTTTATTTTCATGTAACAAGCGTTCCGCTACATTTCCTCTAGCTACCAGTAATACAAGTTGCAATTTGCCTTCCAATTTCTATTTTTATCTTAGTGTGTTTCTCATGCTCTTGTAGTCTTAGTGCACACACCCCTTCTCTTCTAATTACCCTAAGCACACTTGCCTAGGGTGAGCTTAGAAGAGAGGGCTTCATTCTTCTCACTTAGGTGTAGGTTTTAGCATAGTTTATCTTCCCTTTCCAAATAACCAATTGTTTTGAAAACCATAATAATAACAAAAGGAAAAATCACAAAAACATAAGTGTAGATTTGAGAGGCAAGAGAAAGAGAATCAATTATTGTGGTTAACAATTTGGCATCCTTGGATGACCCTAGATACTAATTATTCTAGGTATTATAAATTTTAAGAGTTGATTGAATTTACGCGTTGCAACGACATGTAAAACCTGCAATTTACAAATTGTGTATTTCCTGTATCAGGGCACACCCCAGATTCATTCACAAATGAATTAAGACAACTTAATTTCATACCTCAACAAAGCACGTGAATCGTAGAGAAGCTATCCAACAACACAAGATACCTAAATCAAATTACAAATATTTATAAGTAAAAAACTATAACAAATTAAAAAATTAACCAATTTGAAATTTAATTAATAAAAAAATTATAGATTGGGAGGAGGGATAGCAATGGGAGGAGGAGGAGGAGGGGGTGGCTAATGGGGGGATGGGGGGGGGGCTAGAGTGGGACTATGGAAGGAGGAGGAGGGGGGGCTACGGATGGGAGGAGGAGGAGGGTTTATGGATGGGAGGAGGAGGAGGGGGGGCTGCGGATGGGGATGAGGAGAAGGAGGGGTAGTGGTAGCTGGGAGGAGGAGGAGAAGGGGCAGCAGCACATGGGAGGAGGAGGAGGGGGGCTGGGGCTGTAGATAGGAGGAGGAGGGGTGGCGACACATGGGAGGAGGAAGAGGAGTGTGGGCGATGCATGGGAGGAGGAGGTGGGGGGCTACAGATGGGAGGAGGAGGAGGAGGGGCGGCAGCTCATGGGAGTAGGAGGAGGGGTGGCAGTGCATGGGGATGAGGAGGAGGGGCACACAGCGAGGAGGTGGCGTGCATGGTGAGGAGGAAATGCAATGAGGAGTTCAAGGAGGAGGAGAGCCTTACAGAGGAGGAGGAGAGGGATGGGCACGGAGAAGGAAGAGACGTGAATAGGGCAGAAGGGTTGGGCACTGGATGCAGGGCACTCATACTTTACACGACGATTTTTGTCAAAACTATCGTGTAAAGTCGGGTAGGGTGTGAAGAAATGGCGCTCGACCAAAATTCAAAATCAATATATATGATGGTTTTTGTAAGACCATCGTATATATTCAACTATGCATTTGAAATGATGGTTTCATGATAAATTGTCATGTATAATATGACCATTTTCATAAAAATCGTAGTATACATTCATCCAACTCTAGAGGTCGTGGGTACTCATTTCACACGAAAGTTTTAATATAAACCGTCATGTCACAAGTGTCAAAAATACCTCATTTTCTAGTAGTGTTGTGACACTACACCTCCCTCAGGTATTCTAAATACTCATGAATACTTCACACTGGAAGACATATGTTATCCTTAAGATTAAATATTAGATTTATTATCCATCCCATCACAGGTTACACATTTTTTATGTTCTCTTTATATGATTGGAACGAGAACAAAGACCAAATCCTTTACCAAAGGATTGTCTTCTCTTTCATGTATGGGTCAGATTAGGACCTGTATGACCATGCATGGAATTTCATGCTTCGCAATATACACGAAGTGACCCTGAGTTTCTCGATCTGCTGCATACACCTACTTAGCTAATCTGTGTGATCCCTTCAAGAGATCATGTGTCTCCTACGCCATCATATGCACACCAACTTTCTAGTTTCAACTCCAATATAGGTGCATGATCGATGATATGGATCGCTTGTTAATTATGGTTAATTAATCGCATTGTAGTATAGTGTTGCAATTCAGACGAATGTCATTTTATTTATATACAATTTTTATTAGCTTATTCCTAGTCATTCAGTGGAAGGAAGTTATTGATATACATCACTCTCTATTATCCAAAAATCATCTTCTATTCCAAAATGTTAAGCTTATTTACAAATGAATGAATCATGAATGAAAGAATTAAAGAATGAACTAATCTAATTCAATTATGTATAAGAATGAAAGAATTATATTAATGACAATTGATAGTGGTAGATCTCGTCACGTAAAGGGTTCGGATTTGGAAAACCCATCATCGTAGTTCGATTCATGGGAATATTCATCGATCAGATAAAATTTATAATCGAAACTCGAAAAGTGAGTCCTGGGTCCAACATGGGTAGCCGAACATTTGATTTTGAAATCAGCATTTCGCTTTTTATTTGTTTTTGTCATTTTTATCTTTGGTTATTTTTTTATATTTTAATAGGGCAAGAGATCAAGTCGATGAATTCTAGCTAATATACTTGCAAAATAAAGAGAGAGACAAAGTGAGAGAGAGAAACAATCATGTATTTTTATAATCAAATGTTTATTACAACTAGGAAAGCGAAAAAACTATACTATGAAAGCAATAAAGATAGAGATAGGTGAGAGAAATCCCCCTCGACAGTCACTTGCAGGACGACTCGCTCTAACGTTGTCTGGAGGAAGGTGGTGAGGAGTGGGATGAATGAAGACAGAGCTGGAGGACGGAGGGCAGGGCAAGATGGCGTCACAGTGGGGATTTACTTCCCAAAGTAGGTGAGAAGACGGCCGTAGGATGCTCCACGAATGGGGATGAGGGGAGGGAAAAAATATTTGATTCTACTCTAGAGGAGCATCCTGGGCTTGGGACAAGCTCTCTCTGGAGCCTTGGGGGTGGTGAGAGGAAGTAAGGAAGATATGAAGAAAAATGGGAGGGGTATGGGTCCTTTTAAAGAAGAGGAAAGAATCAACTTCATATACAGGACATTTAATGACAATCATAAAAATTACTAAAGATCTACCGCAAACGTCGCTGAAGATAGCCCACGTGCCCACCAATCGCTACACTAGTGCGTGCCCGCTGCGCTGTTGCGCATGCGTGCCTTTATGCACGCACGTGCGCCCACGCTACTATGCACGTGCGATGGCACGTGCGGTGGCGCATGGGTGGCCTGGGTTGCGCCCAGATCGCGCCATGTAGCACGATCTGGGCCATCCATCTTCTTTCCGTTGTAGGGGCTACTACTGAGGTCGGATTAAGTCGATTTTTGTGCTATTGGGCTACAATCATCGATCCGAATCCATCCGCATGGTCAGATTTGTCATTTGAAGCTCCAAATTACATCACCTAGTCCCTTGGTCATTGATCTTCCTCGAATGGCATATGGTGCTACGGGACTGCAATCATGGCAATTTCGGAGGTGTTGGACTCTGATCATCATCCTAATCAGATCCGTATGGTCGGATCGTCAATCTAAGGCTCCAAAATAAATCTCCTTCTCTTTTGACCAGAAAAAGGACATAATTAACTTAAAATATACACTACTTTAAATGCAGAATAATGCATGCTATGTAATATTTATAATATGGAATGCAAATCTAAGCCTAGGAACATGCATAAATAGGCATTTTAACATAAATGGATGTGTTTGCATCGTACCCCATGCCTATCTTTTTCTAGTCCCTAAGAAAATTAAACTACATGCTATGTATAAAAATAGAATTAGGACTCAATCGCTTAGGCCTAAGTCATTTATTAACAATAGAAAATTTCAACTAAGGTCCTAAACTACGAAAACTCAACAATACCCGAGTGTCTTCCAGAATGTAGACCGCCCAAGTCCTTGCCTTATTTGAAAAAGGAAGATACATTTTTTTTGTTTTTCTTCTTTTCTAATTTTTTTTTGACTTTTGAAGTTTGAGAGTTTTTGGATAACTTTTTACTACTACCTAACCTACCCAAGACTCGAAAAGGACTCTGAGTGCTAAGCATCTTGTGAAAGGGTGATAGACTCACTAAGCAACCGTTAAAATGGACTTCAGATTTCTATAACCCGAGGTGACCTTAAGAGTTTCTGCTTAAAGGTTTGTATTTTCGATCGGTAACTTTCTCCCTACTTTTTTTTAAATTTTTTTATGGGGTCAACACAAGGCTGAACCTAGTGTATATCTCCCCAATTTATTCTACTTCTCTACTTCTTCCCTAAGTGTTTTGGGAATTATTTGTACATTTTTGTGAGATGGGCTCTGGATAACCGACCAATGGCCTGTTACCCACGGCAACCTACCAATCATATTCGTGTGGTGAAGTTTGGTTTTATTTATTTTCTCCTTTTTCTATTTTTCTTTTTCTTTTTTTTTTCTTTTTTTCTTTTATTTTTGGGTATCATTTTTTTTTCTATGTAGGTGGCTTCCCTGATCTAAGATTTACCTAAAAGCAGTAGAATGAGTATGGTCATGTAGCTGGGCTCTGGACAACTGGCCAATGGGTTGTTACCCACGACAACTTGCCAGCCATACTACCTTAGACGGTTCATTAGCTACTCAATTTTCGTAAAAATCACTAAAAAGTGAGTCAGTGCAAATAGTGTGTAGATGCTTAGACTTAAAATCCCCTCAAATCAGAGGGCGGGATGATAAGTCATGTACTTATCACCCCAATTTATTCACCAAATTAAAGTAAAATTACTTGGCAAGGACTCGAGACTAAGTCCACATTCGAGTGGACACCCGGGCTAATTAAGCTCGAAGACCTGAAGAGTCTACGTGTTCAGGTCCTAAAGTATCATTTCCTAAAGTTAATAACTTCCAAAAGCCTAAATTCTCTTCTCCTAATTCTTTTTTTGTCTTTTTGAATATTCATTTTTTTTTAAGAAATTAAAAATAAAAGAATTTACATGGAGTTAACAAAATGATTTCAGGAATTAGTTATCCACCCCCTCATGCCTAAATGATGCAATGTCCTCATTGTAACAACAAAGACATGAAAAGGGTGGAGTAATCAGAATATCACCTGAATTTCATGAAAATCTAGTTAGCTCCGTAGAAAAAAGAGTGTATACACACATGCTAAGTTTAATGCCTTTAGCTAGGCATGAAATAGATACAAGGAAGAAATAAAGAATTCACAAGTGTAGGTCAGAATCAAAATCAAAAGATTAATGCTCAGACTAGTCAAGAAAATATGTCGACAGATGTAGACCAAGTTGTGGTGCAAACCCATAACTCAGGGTTAAGTAGTTAAAAGGTTCTAGATGACAATCACTCATAATCGGAGATTATTGTGCTTACAAGGCTGGGCTTGCAGTTTGGTGGTGTGCAACCCAAGACTAAAGTGGCAAACAATGGGTAGATCTGATTCACTCAACTCGGGTGTCCACTTAAAGTTCAACTCAGGAAGATAGTCAATTATTATGAGCTTGGGTTGCACATGAAAGATATCATAAGGGTCCTGGTAGAAAGTAGGTTGTTTCAGGCCAATAGGTACCCTTAGATCCAAACTCGTAGTTCCCTCAGAAGTAGCTTCCTAGATTTTTATTTCCAACTTCCTATCCTCCAAGATCAAGGTTTTTGGGACCTCCAGATCATTGTACACCCCATCTAAAATACCCAAGTCCAACAATTATGGCTAAATCAGGATTGACTTGGGCATAATGATTTCAAAAGTCAACTCTTCGTGGTGTGGATGAGGAATGGGGTCACTAATTGAATCATCAGGATTCGGATCCTCCAAGTTAACTCCAACCAAATCAAATTCCTCTTTTATCGGGCTGTCAAATGGTTCATCAAATTCCTCTGGCTCGTTTGTCTCACTAAAATCATCTTCCTTACATTCAACTGAGACTTCACTAAGAGATTCTTCACCCTCAAAATCAAAGAATTCTTGATCCGCATTTATATACGTCTTAAAATCATATGTCAATTCATGATCCAAGGAGACATGTTTTTCTTCGTTCCCTGGCTCGGGGATCACGGGTGAATTAATCAGTTCATCCTTAATGGGTTGCTCTAGCCTAGCCTAGTCATCCTCGGCCTCAAAAAATGTATCCCCCCCCCCCCCGATAGGAGCTTGGGAAGGTTCAGACATTGGCTCTCCTGAAGGGGGTTCATCCTAAGAATCATCCCAAGATTGGACTAAGGCAACCACGAATTTCATATTCAACCTCGATAATTTCCTAAGTAGAAACTCACCCAAGCCCCTATCCCTAACATGTTGGAGCAAATCCAATAAAGAGCTATTCAGCTCATCAATCATTTTTATCATAGGCTCCAATGATTTAGTGCATGGTGTTGGCTGAGCCTCTAAAGATTGGATGGTGTTCCTCAAGTTAGCCAACACCCTATCTTGGGCCTGATTCACTTGAACCGAATGGTTCAATTCAAGGTTGGGTGGGTTTGAGTTCATCTAGGGGAGTCAAGATATTGAGGTTCTTGTGTCCCTCCCTGATGGTAGGTCATGTCAGGTTGTTCAAAGAATAGAGGCGACCTATGTTCAGCATAATTCTGGGGAGGGTAGGTGACGTGTTGAATTTTCACTTTCAAAGATGATGATTAAGATGATTTATCATTGTGTTTTTTTTTGAAAAATTGTCATTATAATTTTAAGTGGTGGAAAATCGACTAATCAAAGTATTGAATTGAAATTAACAACTCACAAGAGAGCAGGTCATGTCCACAGGGAGGCAATGGCCTATTAAAACTTGCAAGAGTCAAAAACTGATGTTCACTATTAATTTCGTCAAGAAATCGAGTCAAATTCACTTCTCAATTGGGATAATAAGACATCATCATGCTGATTTTGCATTTACATTGAAATTTGAAGGTGTTCTCTTAAATGTGCCACAATATTTAATTAATAAAAGAAAAAAATCAAAACTTGCAATGGCATATAAATGTAATAACTAATGCAAGTTTTACTGTGCAAAAATAGGGGAGCATCTTCAATTGGCTTGCATGCATGGAGGAGAGGATGGCTGGAGGGGAGGAGCTCGCCGAAGGTCAAGTGCAGCAAGGGCTTCGTGGTGGTGGTGGCAGTGAGTCGCGAGGCGGCCGAGGCCGGCCGGACAAAGATACGACGCCGGCGACGTGGAGTTCTACCGGTGGCCGTGCAAGCGATACTGGCGGTCATGGATGTGGGGGAAGATGCGGTGGAATGCGGCGAGGAGTATGGAGATGTTAGCAGTGAGTTTAGCAGCCTGTTCGACAACTTGAGGTGGCTATTAGGTGGTAGCGAAGATGGGTCCTTCTGAGGAAGAAGAAGAACAGTGACATGGTGGTGAATGGCTCTTGCTATGGCGTGCAAGTGTGTTTAGCCGTGCATGGTTGCTAGAGGTGATGCGCACACGTGTAACCGATCGTGTGCAGCAACCGTACGTGGTGTGGAGAGAACGTACAGCTGCGCGCACGAACTGCTGCCGGAGGTTATGCATGCCTGGGCGCAATGGAGGAATAGCATGGGGGTGCAGCGATGGAGTGTTGCAGCTGCGCGTGGCATGCGTAGAGTTGTGGCCTAGATGGTCGCAAGCTGCGTAGAGTTGATAGGCTTGTGGCGAGGAGGGCGTTGAGGAGGTGCGTGAGGTTTGGAGGAAAGGGGTAGCACAGTGGGTGGCGTGCGAAGGCTGTGCGCGTGTTGCTGCAGCTGCAGCTACTGCGTGAACTGGGCGATGACGCATGGAGGAGAAGAAGATGGTGGAGAGTTTGCACAGAGAGGGAATGAAGGCCTACGCTGCGGGCGAAAGCTGCTGAGTTGCTGTGTGGAGGCACAATGGGAGGCGTTAGACGTCCAGGAAACTTCCCAGACATCTTAACTGATGGGGGAGATGAAGGTGCAGGGAGTGGCCAAAGGCGTCTAGAAGGCACGGTGAGGCAGCAGATGCGTTAGGGAAGAAGTTGATGGTCACGTGGTCGATGTGGCCACGCTCACGGTGAAGTGGAGCCGTGAGGGCTCACGCACGTTGTTTGGCACAAATCCACCGGCTTGGCGTGGCAAGCTGCCACCTCGCCGACCCATGGTGTGGTGGAGTTCGACCGTGGAGACCACGGTGGTGGAGTGGAGCACACGGTGGTGGAGTGGGGTGGCATCTCCAAGTGCCCGGCTACCTCCTCCTCTCCCTTGTAGTCTCAGCTGCCCCAACCAGATCCACCTCTCCCGGTTGTCCTTGAATGCGAGCCTTCAGTGCAGGCAGCTGGTGGCGGAGAGGGGCATATTTACTGCAAAGAAGAGAGAATAAAAATAAATAATAAAATGATTGGTTTATTTATGTACAAACCCTCAATAAAATGTTAATTCTTATATATGCATATAATGTAACCAAAGACTAATGCATGTTATTCTAATGCATGCTAAATAATTTATATATGGAATGCATACAAGCAAATATATATAAACTAAATTATTTATATCTTAATGCATGCTATGTATATGCTAATATTAATCTAATGCCTAGGCACTTAAGTAACTAATTAGCCCAAAAATATGGGCTCATCAAATGCCCCCATGCCTTATTTTTGCTAGTCCCTAGCAAACTCAAGCAATAACCCAGCTCTCCAAGTGAACTAGCCAACCCAATCAGTCTTCCTTTAGAAACATATTAAGTTCAGATTTTAGACCTAAGGTTCCCAAGTAGTTGCTAAGTTACAAACTAGGTCGGCTAAGGATTAGTTGCAAGCATAGCTTTCCTTGATTTCTAGCTCTACCCTAGAGTTTATTGGTCCACGAGACTAAAGCATCCGTGCATGTGCATTGGTCTGAATTATTTGAGGTTGGTTTGATTGCCAACCTGGAAAGAGAGTAAGAGGTTTTTTTTTTTTTTAATTCCTCTAAGTCTAACCTTGGATCAGCTATCAACACGGTCTGTGTCGGATTCATTGTCCCCATCACCAAACCTTGAAGGGTGCCTGGCTTCCGATGCTTTGAGATAGCATCACCCATGGCGACCCCAAGAACTCCTGGCAATCGACACTTCGAGATAGTATCGCCAATGGATTTCTTAAGCGAATTCAGGCCTGCGGCAATCAGCACTTCAAGATAGGGCCCCCCATGGTACCTGAACCGCACAATGTGCTTACATGCCTCCAGTAGGATGGATATCCTAAGAGACAAGCACCGAGGAGGTGACATGTTATCATCGCATCATCAAGGTGAGTATGCACTCCACCTCTCATGTGGCAGGAACTCTTCCAATCAAATTGTGTTTTCAAGCTTCTCCTAAGTCAAAACTAAGAGAACCAAATTTTCCTTAAGAAATGAATTAGGGTGATCACTATTTACACAAGACCCAGTGTGAGTGAAATGTGGATGCTTAGGTTACGAGGACCCATAAACCAAAAGGTAGAAAAAGACACCAGGTACTACCTAGCCTTTTAAATCAATCCCTTGCTTTCCTTCCTCTTGAGGAATGGTTTGCAACTTAACTCCTACTTAAGATTTTAAGTCCACAAAGGATCCTAAGGGTCTAAAGCTAGTAGCTCAACTTAGCTTCTAAAGTCAGACACCTAGAGTCAACTTAGCCTAACCTAAAGTTTTAGTCTTATGACTAAGAATGCAAGCCTAGCCAGTTAAGCTCAAAATATATATATATATATATATTCTCTTTTTCCTTTTAAATCAATGCAAATGTATGCAATGTAGAATGCTGAATGCTAAATGCATGAATGCACTATGTATAAATCCTATGTATATCCCCAATTGCACCCCCTCATGCCTAAAATCTGTAATGTCCTCATTGCATAGAAGAGTATTACCTTGGTCAGAATTGGGCTACCATTATTTTGTTGGCAGCTGAGTAGCCAAAGAACCTGCAAGTCAGGTTCAAAAACCAAAGAAATAGGCCCTAAAAATGAGCAAAGTAATGCTGGCCTAGAAAACTGATAACCTAGGATGTTGGCAAGCTAATGATGAATCCTGATAGCAAATGCTCATCCAACCAAGATGGGAATGAAATCATCCCAGGTCACCGAAGGAGGTTCTAAAGGATAGGTGGGAATAACAACCTCCATATGGGTAGGGGGAGGATGACAAGGATGCTCCAAAAGAAATGGGGAAGGAATGGTGCAGAAATAAACCCCCAGGGTAATGGACTGACTATAGAAATCATCAAGCCATACCTAGTACACCATTACAAGATATATTGGTCTGTTAAGCCCCCTAGTCAAAATAGAAATGAGCAGATCTCTAAGCCAGGGATTGTCTAAGGTGTCCAAATTTTGAGGTTGCAAGATGGCCATAAGATCTAGGTTGGGTCTAATCGACTTGGTATCCATTCCTAACAACCTTCCTAATTCCTCAATTGCATCCCTAGCATCCCTTGTACTATCACAAGTATCTTCCTACACTTCATCAGGAGTCAAAATTTCACCTTCAGACATGGGCGAATAAGAGGATGACTCCAAATCAAATGAAGGTAGGTTGGAAGCAATAGATCTAGGGATTATCCTATCAATCTCATCCCCAGGTTCTTGTTCTCTACTCAAATCCTCCCCGTAGTCTATATGTGAATCTACATTAATCTCAAAAGTTACTTCCACATTTTCCATTATTTCATCATCATAAGGAAGAATATCATTAATAGGTGTACTAATGAAACCTGATTTGATCAACTTCGTGACATCTTCAGGAGCTAATTCTTCAAATAAGACATAATCACCCTTAATGTCACTCCAAATCCTAAGTTCAGGTTCCTTACATAATTCATCATCCTCAATCGTCAAATCATTATTCACCCGAGGTTTAAATTCATCTAACATTTTTGCAGATCCCTTCGGCACTCTATTTGGGGTAAAATGTTCCTAATTGTATCATCAGACTCCTCAAATAGGTGATTTTCTTTAGGGTTTGGTTCCCTAAGGGTGGGCTTGAGTTCCATCTCATGATCAAAAGGGAGGGTGGGATTAACAACTTGACTTTGACCCACTTCATCAAATGTCACGAAAATACTGTAATCTAGGTCAAGGTCTACCAATGGTACCATCATTCCCTTCTTTTGACTCTAATATAATTCAGGTGGATACTCAACCTGATCATCATCTTCCTCGGGTTGTCACCTTTCTTCATCTAATGTATAACTACTTTTATACATATTCTCCTCCCACTTAAGGCGTGGACCTCTCAAGGATGTGTCATCTAGCGGCGAGGTTTCAAAATCAATCCTCGAAAAGTGGCTATTCTCCCTTACATAATCCTTAAAATTTCCCTCCAACTTAGGGTGTAGCTCTCCCACAGGAGATGCATCTAGCGTAGATGGGTGCACTTCATCCTCAATGGGGTAGATTGGGTGGCTAATTTCATCTTTTCCTTGCTGGCCTGCTCTCGAAGACTCTCCTAATAATTTAATCATTTCGTCACGCATTTTCTATATTTCCTTCTTCAAGGAGGAGAGGTCATCATTTCTATCAGGAGAGAAGTCAAGCTCAGGCTTATAGTACCTAGGAGTGTCTGTCCAACCATTACAATCAATTAGGGAGGGTGGGTTGGGTGTTCCTATGGTGTGTGGGATATCGGGCAAGGCAAATCCCTCTCCTAGGTTCTGCTCACTGATTTGGTGCTTAACCAGGCCAATACTCCTATAATAGGAGTAAAACGGGTCCCAATGACTATCATTATGTCCATCAAAGGATGGACCATCTAGGCATATGGGAACGAAGATCGCAGAGTGGTGGTAAGGGTGTGGGCAAGATGTGAAAGGATGAAAGTCAACGTGGTCTATTCTATCTCACACCACAATCATATTCCCCAAGCAAACACAAATTAGAGGACTTTTTAGGTCTTTAATTAGTTAGGCATTTGAGATTTAAGTCCACTTGTAGGTGACAAATCAAGTTATCTAAACAGTGACGTGCCTACTTGTCGACCTACGATACACCTAAGAAGACCTAATTGGGACTTAGGTGATCCTCCCTAAAGCCCAAAAAGTGTAGTCACCACGAAACATGGCAAAGAGGGATGCAAGTAGGGTCAATCCCTTCCTTTGAAGCGTTGCTTTTGCGGTGCTTCTTAACTACCCTCAATCTGCAAGGTTTGAAGGCAACTTCACCTCTGAACTAAAGTTTGGGTCACTTTAGACCCCAGTAATAGGAGGCTCTAATCCTAGCGGTTCAAAACCTAAGGAGTGTCTAAGTGCATGCCGTGGTGCAAGAGATATAAGTATGCATACAATCGCAAAAGAATTGGCATTTTGAATCACATGCCAAGTTTGAAAATCAAGTCCTTAGTTTTTAAATGTTCCTCCTTTAATTAGTCCTTTTTCAAGAAACATATGTGACCACTTGTTAGATCTATTCAATATAGATTAGGTGGTTTTGAAATTAATCCAAATGCATTTGCATGACAAGTAGAAATGCAAAGTTAGAAGTGCATACCTGATTCCAACATTCTTCATGCAATATGCAAGACAGGAAATTAAATCTAGATGATGCTCATTCAATCCTAAATGATACGACCTAGTGGCAGGCAGCTCGTCTTGTTTTATATATATATATATCTATTTATGCACAAACAAAGAAAAGGATAAACAACCAAAAAATAAAATAAAAACCTAGATCTAAAGAAAAGGGAATAGGCTCCTGAAAAATAATACCCAACACGGGCCTAAAACAAAATCGGAGAACAAACCCTTAAAAATGTACCCCGAAACAAGGGTTTTCCAAATGAATGTACTAAAATAAAGAGAAGAAAGAAAAATAAAAACTATCTATAGCTAAATGGATAAGATGAAGATGTGGTCCTCTAGATATCTCCTCCAGCGGTGGAAACAAGGTCCACTAATGCATTACTGAGGTGGGTGTGATGCTCCTCCCAATGTTGCAACTCCACCAACGATGTCAAGGATGGCCTGATCTCTTGAGGCTGGTGCGACAAGATGTCTCCAAATATGTGTACCTCACACCACATAGATAATCGAATTGAAAAATGCCTCAAATAAAATGTGAACAAATAATTAAATAAATGCAAGCCTAACAGGGTCCTCGCCTCCCAAGCAATGGCGCCATTTGACATGTCGAATTTTCTCTTTTGAAGATGATTTATCATTGTATTTTTAAGTGATGGAAAATCAACTAATCAAAGTATTGAATTGAAATTAACCACTCACAAGAGAGTGGGTCGTGTCCACAGGGAGGCAATAGCCTATTAAAACTTGCAAGGGTCAAAAATCGATGTTCACTATTAATTTCGTCAAGAAATCGAGTCAAAACCACTTCTCAATTAGGATAATAAGACTTCATCATGCTGATTTTGCATTTACGTTGAAATTTGAGGGTGTTCTCTTAAATGTACCATAATATTTAATTAATAAAAGAAAAAAATCAAAACTTGCAAAGGCATATAAATGTAATAACTAATGCAAGTTTTACTGTGCAAAAATAGGGAAGGATCTTCAATTGGCTTGCACACATGGAGGAGAGGATGGCTGAAGGGGAGGAGCTCGCTAGAGGTCAAGTGGAGAGAGGGCTTCGCGGCGGCGGCGAGTCACGAGGTGGCCGTGGCCGGCCGAACGAAGATGCAACGTCGACAATGTGGAGTTCTGCTGGTGGTTGTGAGGGCGATACCGGCGGTTGTGGATGTGGGGGAAGATGCAATGGAATTCGGCGAGGAGTATGGCGATGTTAGCGGTGAGTTTGGCGGCGTATTTGATGACTTGAGGTGGCTATTAGGTGGTGGCGAAGATGGGTTCTTTTAAGGAAGAAGATGAACAATGACGTGGTGGTGAGCGGCTCCTGCTGTGGTGTGCATGTGTGTTCAGCCGTGTGTGGCTACTGGAAGTGATGTGCACGCATGCAGTAGGTCGTGTGCAGCAACAGTGCATGGTGTGGAGAGAACGTGCAACTGCACGCACGGACTACTGCTGGAGGTTATGCACGGCTAGGCATGGTGGAGGCATAGCGAGGGGGTGTGGCAATGGCGCGCTGCAGCCGCACGTGGTGTGCATGGAGTTGCGACCTACATGGTCGCAACCAAAGTGGAGTTGATGGACTGGTGGCGAGGAGGGTGGTGAGGAGGTGTGCGCAATTTGGAGGCGAGGGGTAGCACAGTGGGTGGCGTGAAGAGGCTGTGCGCATGTTGCTGCAGTTGCAGCTGCTACGTGAACTGAGCGACGACACGTGGAGGAGAAGACAGTGGAGAGTATGCGCAGAGAGGGGATGAATGCCTGCGCTGTGGGCGAAAGCTAGTGAGCTGTTGTGTGGAGGCACAATGAGAGGTGTCAGACATCCGGGAAACTTCCTGGATGTCATAACTGACGGAGGAGATGTAGGTGAAAGGTCTAACCAGAGGTGTCTGGAAGGCACGGTGAGGCATTGGATGCGTTGGGGAAGAAGATGATGGTCGCGTGGTTGGCGTGGCCACACTCACGGTGAAGTGGAGCTATGAAGGCTCATGTACGGTGTTTGGCATGAATCCACTGGCTTGGCACGGTGAGCTATCACCTCACCGACCCATGGTGTGGTGGAGTTTGGCCGTGGAGACCACGGTGGTGGAGTGGAGTGCACGGTGGTGGAGTGGGGCGGCGTCTCCAAGTGCCTGGCTACCTCCTCCTCTCCCTTGTAGTCTCAGCTACCCCGACTAGATCCACCTCTCCTGGTCGTCCTTGCATGCTGGCCTTCAGTGCGGGCAGCTGGTGGCAGAGAGGTGCATATTTACTGCAAAGAAGTGAGAATAAAAATAAATAATAAAAAGATTGGTTTATTTATGTACAAACCCTGAATAAAATGTTAATTCTAATACATGCATATAATGTAACTAAAAGACTAATGCATGTTATTCTAATGCATGCTAAATAATTTATATATGGAATGCATACAAGAAAATATATATAAACTAAATTATTTATATCTTAATGCATGCTATGTATATGCTAATATTAATCTAATGCCTAGGCACTTAGGTAACTAATTAGCCCACAAATATGGGCTCATCAGTAGGTGTTATAGTCAACATATCCTTCTTGATTATAGATCGGGTTAGGTTGATCATCAAAGGGTTGTAATCTATAATCATTGTAGCTCTAGGTAGGATAGTAACCATAGTCTTGTTGTCTAGGGTTAGGCCCTGGACACTGAGGTCCGATATCATATCCCCAATCAAAGTTATCCCGGCTAGTGGATGGGTAATTATAAGTCAAGTCGGGATAGTAATCATCTTAGGTATAAGTGGTGGTAGAAGGGTAGGATGGGAATTGAGTGTAGGATGTGGAAGGATACATGGTAGAATAGGAGGGGAAATCATAAAAAGGAAAGGAGCCCTGCAATATAAGCAATCAACCCTATCCTTCGATGGGTTAGCCTAATGACCTACAAACTCCCAGGACATATCTTGAGATTATAACCGATTTGGTCTACTTTTATCCAGACAATCCAATCAGTTAGAAGGAGGGGCTGGGGAGAAGGTTCTTCCTTTGGCTTGTGCCTCCAGTTCCTAGTGTACCCCCCAGCCACAGTTGTTTGACGCTACTCCCCTATCTAGACATCAGATGGACCAGCAGAAGCAGATTAATCAAAAAAAATCTCAGTCTGAGCCCCGAGGAGTGAATCAATCATTAAGGCTAACGTCTACTCAGTTTTAATTTGGCTTGGGATGATTGTGCTCTTGGAATGTGATGGACCCTTTAGATGAGTTGTGCCCTTAATGATCAATTCAAATGTGTGTGCGTGCACAACCAAGGTTTGCAAACAAGGTTATTTGATGATGTATCTTTTAGGGTCTAACCTTGTTTAGTTGCTTGTAGGGTTTAATCTTAAGTGTATTCAATCAAGTTCAAGAGAACACTCTAAGTTTTGAAAGCACTGGTGAAGATATATTCCTTTAGAAAACAAAAAATAATGTGGAGTGCATGGTTCAGCCCTAAAGATTAACCCTAAGTGGCAAGCTATTGATGAATGACTTTTATCTTTAGTGGTGTGGCCCAAACAGCTCAATCAATTGTCCTATTGCACCACTTAGTTAAGGCACATAGATGTTTAACCTATTCAGATTTCTACTCACTTATGTGTATTGAGTTGAAGTGTACCGGGTCCACAAGTTAGATCCTAGTTAAATGGTAGAATCAAAATGGAATGGTGTGCCTTAAGTCAAAAGTTGTGGGTGTTTAATGTATGTCACTTTCAGTAAATCTCACAAGAGAAGAGTATTTTTTTTTACATATGTGGGGATGAGATGGGTGGAGGTGGCAAACAAACAACCAGATCTATCCTAGGGTTTATAAAAAATACCTAAGTTGATTAGAGTTTGAGTTATTAGTGTAGTGAAATGAAATCTAGGGTGGGGGAGGTGGGGGAAAACTTACAAATGTCTCTACCTGCACTTTACTCTAATCTACCGCCCTCGGCTCCTCGACCGAGTTCCTGCAAGACAATAAATCGAAGAAGAAAGATAGGTTAGAAAAATATGTAAGTAATGTAGGCAAAGAAGAAAAAACCAAAGAGCATTGCCTTCCCAGCAATGATGCCAAAATGATAGTGGCGAATCTCATCACTTAAAGGGTTCGGGTTTGGAAAACTCACCATCATAGTTCGATTCGTGAGAAAATTCATCGATCAGATAAAATTTATAATCAAAACTCGAAAAGTGAGTCCCAGGTCGAACACGTGGAAACGAATGTTTGATTTTGAAATCCACATTTCGCTTTTTATTTATTTTTGTTGTTTTTATCTTTTGTTATTTTTTTTGGTATTTTAATAGGGTAAGAGATCAGATTGATGAATTCTAGCTAACCTACTTGCAAAATAAAAAGAGTGACAGAGAGATAGAGAAAAACAATCATGTATTTTTATAAACAAATGTTTATTACAACTAGGAAAGTAGGAAAACTATACTACAAAAGCAATAAAGATAGAGATAGGTGAGAGAAATCCTCCTCGACGGTCACTTGGAGGACGACTCACACTGATGTCGCCTAAAGGAAGGTGGTGATGAGTGGGACGAACGAGGACAGAGTCAAAGGATGGAAGGCGAGGTAGGACAGCGTCGCGGCAAGGATCTACTTCCCAAAGTAGGTGAGAAGATGGCTGTGGGATGCTCCACAAATGGGGATGAGGGGAGGGAAAAATATTTGATTCTACTCTAGAGGAGCATCCCGGGCTTGGGACAAGCTCTCTCTAGAGCCTTGGAGGTGGTGAGGGGAAGAAAGGAAGAGATGAAGAAAAATGGGAGGGGTAGGGGTCCTTTTATAGTGGAGGAAAGAATCAACTTCGCATACAGGACATTTAGTGACGGTCATAAACGTCACTGAAGACTACCCACGCACCCACCAACCGCTGTGCTGGTGCACGCTCCGTGCACCCTTGTCACGCACCTGCTGCACTGTTGCACATGCATGCCTTCACATGCCCGCACGAACCCGAGCTGCTGTGCGCGTGCATGCGCATGGGTGGCCTGGGTTGTACCACGTGGCATGATCTAAGCCGTCCATCTTCTTTCCGTTGTAGGGGCTGCTACAGAGGTCGGATTGAGTTGATTTTTGCGTCGCTGGGCTGTGATCGTCGATCTGAATCCATCCACACAATCAGATTTGTCATTTGAAATTCCGGATTACATCACATAGTCCCTTGGTCGTTGATCTTCCTCGGACTACATATGGTGCTAAAGGACTTCGATCAAAGCGATTTCAGAGGCGATAGACTCTGATCGTCATCCTGATCAGATTTGTATGATCAGATCGTCAATCTAAGGCTCTGAAATAAATCTCCTTCTCTCCTAACCACAAAAAGGACGCAATTAACCTAAAATATACACTACTCTAAATGTAGAATGATGCATGCTATGCAATATTTATAATATGGAATGCAAATCTAAGCCTAGGAACATGCATAGATAACCATTTTAACCTAAATGGATATATCTACATCAACTATGCCTTAATCATATAAACAGGTATAAAGGCATCAAAAGTTAATCTAAACTAATCTAGGTCAATTATATACATTAACATCTAAACAATGCCTTAATATAGAAACAAAAAGACTATCTATGCTAACATATACTATATATTATACTAACATATATAACTATATACACTAACACATCTAAACGTCACTAAAGACATATATATGTAAAACCTTAGAACATATTTACATCCAGTAAGGCAAAAAAAAATATATATATATACTTATATGCATTTTCATACTATACTAACCTTATATATATACACTAACTATATATGTATACTTATATACATATAACACACACCCAGCATACACACTACACTACACTTACTCAACACTTAACACACATAGAGCAAACTGTACACTAACACCAACTCTCCAATACTTAGCCATTTTAGCTCAACTTAGCCCACACTTAGCCTCCTCAACCGAAAAATTTGTTAATGGGCAAGCCAAGTGGTTCATGGAATCTACAACCCACTAGGGGCTGGATCGACCACTACTAAGACATGCCCATAGTTTTTATTTGGTGCTTTTGCATAGTTTCAGGCAGATACTGGCCCAGATCGAACCAACCCAACTCAACCAGACCACACGGGTGTTTGCCGCGAAATGTGTAAAATATTATTTTTATCATTGTAGTGCAAATCACGTCAAAATAAACAAATTTATAAATCAGAATTGATGAGTCCTGAGTTGTTCGTAGGGAGGCAAAACATAATTTTCAAAGCTTTTCATACTACCTAATCTATCCTAATGCAACATAGAAATAGAGACCAAATATTTAGAAAATCAGATTTTTATTTCTAATGGAAAATAATTCTCAAACTAAGAATTAAAACAACTATGCTAAAGAATAGAGAGAGAGAAAATAGATGAAGGATTGCATTGCTTGTGCGAAGTGCGACAGCACTTTAGATCCAAAGCATCGGGAAGAAGACCAAAGAGAAGATGTGACGAGGAGAATCTTCCTTATTTATGATAGCAATAGAATGATATGTCGTGTTTTATGTGGTGAAAAATCTCTCAATCAAAACTAAATATCAAATTTAACCACAATAAAGATGTCGCATCCACATGGAGGAATAGACCAATAAATTCACGAGTAGAGGAATATACTGTTCGCAGACACTTTCGCGACTTCAATGCAAGGAATATGCTATTTTAAATGGAGCTTGTAATTTCTTTAAAATTTCAGGGTTATTCATGCAATTTTCATGTCAGAAATTAAGCTCCAAAAATATGTATATAATGCATGTGTAATGGCATATCATGTAAATTCAACTTGCATGCAAATCTGATTTGAAATTCAAAGTTTAATGATGCACATAACACAAGTGAAGTAATTTCAGGAAACTATGAGTGCATCAATGCAATGTGGCCTAAATAAAATATAATATCTACATGGCAATGGCATTAGATGTAAATATTAATTGAGGAGAAAATAGAGGATTTCTCCTCTCTCTTCCTCGCATGGACGGCCGTGCATGATTGGCAGCGAGAGTCGACAGGTTGGTGTGCCTCGACGCGTGCTTCACGATGGTGGTGACGTGGCGATTGGAGGTGGCTGCCAACGTACGAATGGTGGAGAAGGGCCGCCAGCCTGTTGACTCTATTGGAGGAGGAGCACTGCGCTTGGAGAGGGTGGTGCAGCTACTGTAGCCCGCACGACTGCGCACTGGGCGCATGTGCAAGGGCATGCTAGGGCGCTCCTGCAGGCAGTTGCTGGCGTGCGTTGCTTGCGGGCGATTGCATTGCCTACGGTCACTTGGCTGCTGCTTATGGGCGATGGTGGCAAGCATGGGTGCCTGTTGGCGCTTGGTGCAGGTAGTGAAAGGGGGCGGCAGGGGCTTTAGTGCGAGGGCAGTAGCGTGATGGGGGGTGTGCCGCAGTGCCTGCTGTGTGCACTTGGTTGTGAGGCGGTACCTATAGGACTGGGGAGGATGGTGCGGTGTGGTGCAGGCTAGTAGGGAGATGGCGTGGCACCTGTGGGTGTGTGGTGCGACGCCTGCGGGTGCCTAGTGTGGCACCTACAAGGTGCCTGCAGTGGGGACTTGAAGGGCGTGCCTGTAGGGCACTTGGACTACAAGGGCGCGGTGGGGGCTTTGAACAGCGTGGCTGTGGTAGTGCGATGGAATGGTGAAGGCAATGTATGGTTGGTTCCACAGTGCCCACCCTCTCCATGGTGGGGAAGGTGGAGAAGAAGGGATATCCCCTCCAGGTGGAGAAGAAGAACCCAGCCCCCTCTCCTTTGCCAAGCCTCTTTTTTATCTCCTCTCCCTACGCGAGTTAAGGGATTTTCAAATCCCTTACTAATTTTGGCCGATGACTATTGGGGAGGTGTTGAGGCCAGCCGGAGGTTGCGTGAGGTGAAGTTAAGGCAGCCATTTGTTGGGGGAAATTTATTTCACCCCCCTGTTCTTTTCCAACATTATTCCTACAACAACAAAACATAAAATAATTACATACTAAGTTATAGAATGAGATAAAATAGATGTAAACTTAAATAATGATGCATGCAAACATTCTATAACTTAATGTAGTTATGAACAAACCTAAAAGGTAAGAATAGAGTTAACTTAGGCGTAACAATAGTCCATTAAAATGGACTCATCAAATACCCCCATGTCTAAGATTTGCTAGTTCCTAGCAAAAGGAAAAAATAATAAAAGTAATCGGAAGATTTCTTCTTTTCTTATTTCAAAACTTTAGAGATTCGAACAAATGTGAAGTGATGATAGCCTAGGTAACAGATCCAAGTGAAAAGCCAATTCGCATTAGGAGTTCGTACTTCACCCTTGGTAAATATTTCTGTTGGGATAGGCAACTACTTCCCTCGAGGATAAAGCAGAAGATATCTCTATTTTGACCCTAGCTTTTGACTTAGGTAGGAGACATCGAGTTTAATGGATTTGTATTTGGTGGCACACACTCATCTGGTGCTACATGTAGTCTAGCACTACAGACTCTAGATCTCTAGACTATTAGACAAGTCAACTTAAAGAGAGGCTAAACAACTATGCTCTCCTGATGTTCCTTGGCGCTCACTCTTTTCTTTCTTTTCTTTCTAAGATCACAAATCTCGCCAAATTTAATAATTTTACTCACTATTTGGTCGCCTCACATGGCATTCACACTTTAATTAAAGTCCTAATAACTCTAGAACTAAGTATTCGGGCGATCAGAAATACTGAAAGGTAGGTATGAGTCATATTTGGTGGAATGAGATAGGTGTTTTGTTTCCTCAGAAATAATGTTACAACGATAACCCTGGACTCTTTTCTTTTTCTTTTCTCTCTTTTCTTTTCTCTTTTTTTATCATAATTGTTTCTTCTTCTTTTTTTTCTTTTTCTTTTTCTTCTTCTTTTTTCTTTCTTTTTATTAATCAACACAACACGATACAGACTTTTATTTATGAGGCATTATTAGGGATGATGATGGTCAAGAGGATATTGTGTGGCTTATTCGGTGGAAGTGCATATTCTCGACACCGGGAAGGAATGGATGGGACAGGCATATTTCTAACCTTTGACACTATTACCCTCCTTCAGCCGAGGACTCTATGAAGGACGGTCATAACCATCCACCATAGTAATAGCTTTATTAAGACTTAATCTCTGTGTATCCGCCTTATTTGGTGACTCTCAGGAATTCACACAAAGTACACACACAGGAACAGAGAGCGAAAACTATGCCTAACTCTGAAGTATCATCATCTAATTGTCCAAAACTTAAGAGTCCTTGCACTAGACTTAGTGCACCAGTAATCTCTCTACTTTCTTCTCACAAATATGAGGTAGATCTACTAGAAGATAGTATGCCTGACTCCCTATGAACTATCCAAGGGTTCAGTAGACTACAAATGCTTATTGGTTTTCTTCAAAGATCCATAACCCATTCTACATGCACGTGAAATAAATGTATTGGATTCTATATTTAAGAAATAATTCAAGAAGAAAAACCTCCATTGACAAAGATATTTTGGTAGAGACTAGCCCATTCAGCTCAAGAAAAGAGATTTTTTTTTTTCTAAATGCCAACCTAAATGCATGAATACTTCCTAAAATACAAAATGCACCCCCCCATGCCTAAATCCTACAATGTCCTCATTGTAAAATTAAAATAGGGGGAGAAAGGAAAGAAATCACCTGACAACGGTGCTATTCAGAATGCTGGGTTGCCTCCCAACAAGCGCTGCATTTTCTGTCAGCAGCCAGACTTATAAGGAACCGGTAAGTCTGGTTCCAGATAGAAAAAGTTAGGCCCTAAAAATATGCGTAACAGCTTGGGCCAAGAAAATAGGTAGCCACGGATGTTGGCGAGCTTATGATGCAACGTAATCCCAAGTTCTCGTCAGAATGTATGAAAGCAGAAAATCTCGTTAGCTACCAGGAGAGGTCTAGAAATAAAAAAAAGAAAATGAAAAGAGGCCTCCCGAAATGGAATAAGTGGAGGATAACAAGGATCCTCCAAAGCAGGATGGGTTTTAAAAGATATAAACATTAATATTTGAAACCCTTGAATGGCAAGACTAAAAGTACAAGCATCAATCCACACTCGCCATTCTACCCAAGGATGTACTGGCCTGATATGCTCTCCAGAAAGAATGTTCAGAGATCTAAGCCAAGGATCGGTTAAGGAGTGTAAGGGTTGTTTGTAGTGTTGGAAGGTAATGGTTAAGTCCAATGAGGGCTTAGTCGATGTCAGGTCCAATTCCAACAATGATTCAGATTGTGTATACTCCCTAACAATTGTAGACAACTTCACGTTACCCTCCCTAGCATTAATGATCGGAGTCATATTTTCACCTTTCAGTATATGTGAATCAAGGGTAGACTCCAAATTATAACTCTTTGATGGCAGGGTCAAAATATCATAATCATTATCACTAAGCTCATCCCCGAATTCATTTGGTTCACTCAAATTTTTATCAGGGTGTATATGTGATTCATTAATGAAGAAAGGAATTGGATCAGTATCCTCAATTATTCCTAAAGGAGGATCAGTCTTAATGTTTTGGAGCAAGCCTAAATCACTGAATTAGTTATTCTTCTCGGGGTATAAATCCTCAATTGACACGTTTTGTCCCCGAGAGTCTCCCCTAGGCTTCTCACTATTTTGTTTGTCCTCCTCTAATATCAACTCTTGTTTTGATGGAGGATGACTCTCAAAAGAATGGAGGAATCTGGATTTCACCATATTATTTATATCCTTTGGAGGTAAATCCTCAAATAATAAATAATTCCCCTGTGATTCACTCCAGATTTTCAGTCTAGGTTCCTCTATTGGGGCATCCTTATCCTCTAAAATAGACTCTTCATATCCCTGAGACCAAAATTGATCTAATTCATCCTCCATTCCCTTAAGGTCACCTTCATTGGGTGCATTTAAATCCTGAGGATGCTGAATGGTAGGTGTTGATTCCCTAAGTGGAGGGTCAGGAGTAGACTCACTAAGGGTAGAATGGGATTCCACCAAATAATCAATAGGGGAAGTGATAGGAACAATACAACCTTGACTCGAGTTAGTAGGGGTAAGGAGAATACTGTCATTGGGGTCAAAGTCCTCAAGAGGTACCATCTTCCCTTGCTTTTGACTCCAATATAGCTCGGGTGGATAATCACTATGATCATTCTCCTCTAGTGGCCGTGTCTCATTGGGAGAGTCTAAGTGACAGCTACATAAAACTGGATCCCTACTATCATTTGTTTCCTCATAATTATTTTCATAATCATGGTCGTATGGGTAGGGATCAGAATTACTGGGAAGCATGTAGCTAAGCTGTCTTATTTCTTCATTTAACTGTTGATTATTCCTCGA